>JAEOAD010000038.1:3762500-6162500 GCA_036365145.1 Orientallactaga sibirica | reverse complement strand
ATAGCTAGGGCCTGACCTTTGAGTTGCTTTTTAAATATATATTTTAAATTATTTATTTCAGAGAAGGTGGGGGGGTTGTGGAGAATGGGCACACCTGGCCCTGTAGCCACTGCAAATGAACTCCAGATGCACGCACCACCTTGTTTATCTGGCTTCTTTGGGTACTGGGGAGTCAAACCTGGGTCCTTAGGCTTTGCAGGCAAGCATCTTAACCACTAAGCTATTTCTCCAGCCCTTTGAGATGCTTTTAAGCAAGGCTAAAGGCACATGTAGTGTGTGTGTGTGTGTAAATGCTTACGTGTGTGCATGTGGAGGCCAGAGGGCAGCTTTCAGGTGTTGTTTCTCTGGCTCCACACACTTTTTTTTTTTTTTTTTTGGTGGGGGCAGGGCAGGGTCTTTCACTGTCCTGAACCTCACCAATTAGTTTAGACTGGCTGGCTGGGAAGGCCCAGGGATTTGCCTTTCTCTGACCCTCCCAACTCTGGGACTATAAGTGGGTGCCACCATGCCCAGCATCTTTACATGAGTTTTGGAGATCAAACCTAGGTCCTCAAGCTTGTAAGGCAAGTATTTTACAACCGAGCCATCTCCACAGCCCCACATGTGTGTCTTTTGCAACAAGGGTCCTTTCTGGTGGTTCCTGTGTGAGTTGAGTGCTGGTGTGTCCGCCCTTTCACAGCTTTTGAAGCCTCAGAGACCAGCCCTGAAACCACACATTGCCTACCTCCACAGTGCCAGCTGCAAAGCCCTGTGTGGTGCTGTGTGTGTCCCTGTTCAGACAGCATTCAGTTAGGCCTTGGGGTTCCCTTCCTAACCTAAGTAGCTAGGTCAGAGGTCCATTGAGTAGCTGTCATTGTCGCCATCACAGCCGGGCCTTGCATGGAGCATTTCTGTCCAGCTGTCTGCTTGGAAGAGAAAAGGTCCATGCTGGCCCTCACCCACACTGGATGGTGTCCTGTAGGGATCAGCCAAGAGGTCTGTCCTCACGCCTTTCCTCCTCCTGCCCTAGGACCGGGACACAGATAAGAAACGCATTGAGGAGCTTTTGGAAGAAAACATGGTCCTCGAGATTGCCCAGAAACAGAGCATGAATGAGTCAGCCCACTTGGGCTGGGAGCTGGAGCAGTTGTCCAAGAATGCAGACCTGTCAGACGGTAGGTAACACTCGTTGCCTGGGAGCCAGCCTTGCTGCAGCTGCGGCTCCTCCAGGGAGCTGAGCCCTTGGCTCTGGGTCTTCATGGTAACCTATCCATTTTCCCCAAGTAAAGATGATTTTCTTCAAGTGCCATTTGGAGCTGTTTTATTACAGTTCTCTAGGGAAAACACGCTCTGGCAGTGCAGACATCAGGATGTGAAACACAAATTAAGTGTGGCGAGGTCTCTTGGTTTCCCATATGCACCAGGAACTTCCTGAACACGGCATGCTGGTGCCCTGAAGACGTCTTAGGCCTGTCTACAGATGACTGAAAGCCCTGATGGCTGGAGGGTCCCCAGTGGTCACTAATCCTTGCTATAAATGTACCCTGGGCATCGCTTGCCCTGTTGTTCATTTACATAATTGGGCAGGATGGATGTAGCCTGTTCCGTCTTCCAGGCTGGAGATGCTAAGTGGCTGCTGCTCCCCAGTCGCAGGCTGTCCATGTATCTGTCGGTCCTCTCCTCACTTCTAGGCACGCATTACTGCCCTCTGCCGGCACCCTGAGACAAGGTGGCTATCGTGGGAAGGGTGGGGGACCCCTGTCAGCACTGGAGCAGGAAGCTCCAGCGCCCAGCAAACAATAAGACAGTTCCTGTGTTTGAAAATAGCCACATTAAAATTAAACCCACCCCATGCACCCAATATTGCAAGTTAATATTGATGTAGCACTTTCTGGAGCTGGCTTATTTGAGGTTTGAAAAATTCCGAGAAACACCCCTAAGGATACTGGTAAGGTCATTGAAGGCACCTCAGTGTTTCTCCTAGGGCTCTTCTTGCCCGTTCTGAATGTCACAATCATTGAGTTTAGCTGTTACTTCAAACACTTAGTTTTGTCTGCTTGGGTGCTTGGGTGCCTGGGAGCTGGCAGACTCCTTGCCTCTGGACAGCTGAGTCTACCAGGAGGAATTGCTGCCCTCTGTTGGAATGGAGAGGCAATGCAGGCTTCTTACGCTGCTCTTGCCTCCCAGAGGGCTGGGCTCCAATGTCTTTCCAAGTCCTACTAAGCATAAATGGTGAGCCCTTTCAGGCCAGTAGCGAGGACTACTTAGTGATAGTGTTAGTTGATGATGGCATGATGCAGGCAAAACTAAAATGTATTTTGGGTTTATTTATTTATTTATTTATTTATTTATTATTATTATTATTATTTTTTTTTTTTTTTGATTTTTCGAGGTAGGGTCTCACTCTAGCCCAGGCTGACCTAGAATTCACTCTATATTCTCAGGGTGGCCTCGAACTCACAGCGATCCTACTACCTCTACCTCCCGAGTGCTGGGATTAAAGGCGTGCGCCACCATACCCGGCTTGGGTTTATTTTTTAAAATATATCTTATTTATTTATTTGAAAGAGAAAGAGGCAGACGACAGAAACAGAATGGGTGCGCCAGGGCCTCTAGTGACTGTAAACGAACTCCAGACTTGTGTACCACCTTGTGCATCTGACTTTATGTGGGTACTGGGGAGTCAAGCCTGGGTCCTTTGGCTTTGCCAGCAAGCGCCTTACCTGCTAAACCATCTCTCCAACCCTAAAATGTACTTTTGGCTTATTTTTGTTTTTATTTTTATTTATTTGAGAGCGACAGACAGAAAAGGAGGCATGGAGAAAGAATGGGCGCACCAGGGCCTCCAGCCATTGCAAACGAACTCCAGATGCATGCACCACCTTGTGCATCTGGCTTACTTGGGTACTGGAGAATCTAGCCTCGAACCAGGGTCCTTAGGCTTCATAAGCAAACTCTTAACCGCTAAGCCATCTGTCTGGCCCTTGGCTTATTTTTTTAAAAATGCTTATTATTTATTTATTTTTAGGTTTTCAAGGCAGGGTTTCACTCTAGCCCATGCTGACCTGGAATTTACTATGTAGTCTCAGGGTGGCCTCGAACTCATGGCAATCTTCCTCCTACCTCTGCCTCCTGAGTGCTGGGATTAAAGGCATGTGCCACCACATCCAGCTTTTTTTTTTTTCTTTGTGGTAGGTTTTCACTCTAGCCTAGGCTGAACTGGAACTTACTCTGTAGTCCCAGGCTAGCCTAAAACTCATAGTGATCCTCGTACCTCTGCCTCACAAGTGCTGGGATTAGAAGTGTGTGCCACCATTTCCAGCCACGTCATATAGTCTTTAATGTCTGCAACTTGCTTTCTCAAGCTGGAAGTTGCCTCAAGCAGACCCCAGCTCAATCACTAGTGGGGCTTGACCCTTGAATTCTGAAGCAGCAGCCCCCCCTGGGATGGGAAGGAAGAGCACCAGAGCGTGTGCAACCCTCCAGGCTCAGGGCCCCTGGCGGATCGTGGACACAAGGTATGCCGGGTCCTAATGGACCTTGTGCTTCAGCCTCCAGGAAGTCCTTTGTGTTCGAGCTGAATGAGTGCGCCTCTAGCCGCATCCTGAAGCTGGAGAAGGAGAACCAGAGCCTCCAGAGTACCATCCAGGGGCTGCGGGACACGTCACTGGCACTGGAGGAGAGCAGCCTCAAGTGTGGGGAGCTGGAGAAGGAGAACCAACAGCTCGGCAAGAAGGTGAACTCTCTGGGGTGGGACTCGAGGCCATCCAGTCTGCACTGTGGGAGACATAGTTGCCTCCTGGGCCCTGAACCACTCACTGCCTGATGCAGGGAGGTAGGGAGGGGGCAGGCCCTCTCTTGCTAGAAGCTTCCATGCGGGATACATGTGTCTTCTGATCTGCCCCTGAGTCACACAGTGTCATTTGTGAAGGCCACCAGAACAGTGGGACGAACAAAGGCTGCGGGCTGGAGAACAGACTCCAGGGTTCTGCTCCTGATGCTGCTTCTGAGTGAGGCTTTGCACGCAACCTCCTGTTACAAAAGAAACCTTCACGGATGCCCCTAAGAACATTGCCCCCATCTCTTGTCCTTTTGAAGTCTTTTTGAATCCCAGCACTGGGGGATCGCTGGGAGTTCAAGGCTATCCTGAAACTACATAGTGAATTCCAGGTCACCCTGGGCTAGAGCGAGACCCTACCTCATATTAGTACCATGCGTTTAACCGATTGCACCACTGGAGCTCTAAGACCCTACCTCAAAAAACAAAACACCTCAAAAAAAAAAAGGTAGTGGGGAATGAGCATAGGCAGGAAATATATTCAGAAATGGACATCTAGTCTTGGCTAGGGCCAAAAACAGCCGCCATTTAGGAAGATGAGATCCTCTTACCCTGAGTGTTTTTCAGTCTGCCAAGGGTGTTCTCTTGCTGGCCTGGGGACAGTTTCGATCACCTCCCCACAGGTCCCAAGGGCAGCGTCAGCCTTGTCTCTCTGCTCCAGTCCAACCTTTTGAGCAAGCATCATAGCTCCTGCCCATCTCTCCACTCTTGGCCTTTTGCTTCCCCTCCTGTCGGGAATCTGGCCTGTCACCAGCCCTGTCCCGCTTCGTCCTGGGGAGGCCGTATGGCGCACAGAGTAGACTGTCACACGGGCATTGGCAAGGAGCTGGCTTGCCAGCTCTGCCGAGTCAGAATGTGGGTCTTGACGGACATCCAGACGCTCCGATGTACTGCGCTGTGACGAGCTCTGCTAGAAGCCAGCTTGTGGGCATGGGCAGTTAGGTGGCTGTCTAGGCAGAGAGATACCCAGTCTGGCCTAGGGCAGTGGCAGTGGGGTGTGTGGGGAAGAAGAATGGTGGAAAGGACCTGGGGCTTGGTTACAGATTTGCCTGGCTGGTAACAGAGCAGAGGAAGGCCTCTCCGAACATCTGGGTGCTGTCAGCAGGGATAAGGATAAGGAAATGGGGTAACATGGAAGTGTGTTTAGGGCATCTGCTGCTGGTCACTTGGGGCACATGTTCTGACACGAGGTAAAAATGGATGAGACTGAACAAGAAGTAGGAGAAGGGGGTGATTTGCACACATGGCACTAAGGGTGAGGTACCAGGACCTGGGGAGGGACATGGGCAGGCTGGTGCCTGACAACCTTTTCCAGGTTGCGGCACAGTTGACACCAGAACCCTTTTCCTTGGGAAAGGGCCTATTCCAGTGCCCTGGGCTGACAGGTTTTATTACAAAACACAGCTCACTTGGGCAAAACTGGCTGTCACATTGAGCTGGATCTCTTGGCTCTGCAGATAGAAAAGTTGCAAACCCAGCTGGAGAGAGAAAAACAGAGCAACCAAGACTTGGAGACACTCAGCGAGGAGCTGATCCGGGAGAAGGAGCAGCTGCAGAGCGACATGGAGGCCCTAAAGGCTGACAGAGCCAGACAGGTAGGCATTACCACCAGCACCATCTCTCGCCTCTCCTGGGACACCTGCTTGCAAGAGGGGAGCCGAGGATTACAGCTGTGCCTGCACCATCCCCCACGGCTGTAGGCTGTCTGTTGCCTGTGAGTTCTCACAGCAGTGGAGGAAGGAGAGGTGGACATTTGGCAGTATCTGAGGACCGTCCTGGTTGTTCCCTGACTTGGGAAAGGAGAGGCCTGGTGCTCCTGGCATATTGTTAGTGGGGCCTGTGAGGCCACTAAACATTCTTCAGTGCATAGAACAGGGACCCAGTTCCAAATGGGCCGTAGTGACATAACTGATAGGGACCCTGGAAAGCCTGCAGTGTTCTGTGTGCCTCCCACCACAGGAAGACCCAGGGTACTCATGCTGTGACTCGGATGCCATCAGGACCAGGCCATTCTTCCTGCCTTAGTAGCCTTAGTGCCTATTGAGCATTGCCAAGTCCAGCAGGAGGAAGGTGGAGAGTAAAGAGGCAATGGGAAGCTCTCTCCAAGACAGTGTGTTGATGGCATGTTGGCTGATCCTGAGATGTGGGTCCTCAAGCTGCCAGTGAGACTGGAGTGTTGGGCATTTTAGGTTTTCAGCTTCTGTGACAGACCTGTAAGACGTAGGGAGGGGGTGGTGATGGCTCAGTGAATAAAGTGCTTGCCATGCAAGCGTGAGGACCTGAGTTTTGATGTCAGAACACACCTCAGCCAGGTGTGGTGGCCTATGCCTGTAATCCCAGTGCTGGGGAAGAAGACGCAGCATGCCTGAGGCTTGCTGACTAGATCGTGGCTGAATTGGTGAGCTCCAGGTTCAGTGAGAGAACTTGTCTCAAAAAATCAGGTGGAGGGCTGGAGAGATGGCTCAGCAATTAAGGCACATGCCTGCAAAGCCTAAGGACCCAGGTTCGACTCCCCAGTACCCACGTAAGCCAGATACACAAGGTGGTGCATGCGTCTGGGGTTTGTTTGCAGTGGCTGGAGGCCCTGGTGTGCCCATTCTCTCTTTCTCTCTGTGTCTGTCTGTCTGTCTCTCTCTCAAATAAATAAAATATTTTTTTTAATGATTTAAAAAAAAAATCGGGCCGGGCATGGTGGCGCACGCCTTTAATCCCAGCACTCGGGAGGCAGAGGTAGGAGGATCGCCGAGAGTTCGAGGCCACCCTGAGACTACATAGTTAATTCCAGGTCAGTCTGGACCAGAGTGAGACCCTACCTCGCCAAACCAAAAAAAAAAAAAAAAAAAAAAAAAAAAAGAGAAACTAAGGAAGATACCTGACCTTGACCTCTGGCCTCCATACTCATGCACACATATGTGCACACGTGTGTCCCAACGTATATGAACATATGCAGATACAACACACAAGAAGTGGGGAGAAGAAGGTTGGACTGTCAATGCACGTGGTGAAAAGACACGTGAGGACCTCCCTGCATGTGGCTCAGCCTGGAAGGCAAGCACAGGAGATTGGCACAGAGATCCCAGCACTAGACAGTGTGCATGGAGAAGATACTGTGGTGTGTGGCCTCTTTAGAACCCAAGGCAGCTTGGGACGCTGAGGATGAGAGGGACTGAGGTACAGACAGCAACCTATAACATGTCCACAGTGGAAGAACCTGACAGTCACGTGCCAGAGGAGGGTGGCCCAAGAGGAGTCCATAGAAGTGGGCAGGGTGGTCACTGGAGTCCTGTGGCCATGACCAAAAAGACCAACAGAAATCCCTGAAGCTGGGCTGGAGAGATGGCTTAGTGGTTAAGACTGCTGCCTGCCAAACCTAAGAACGCCCGTTCCATCTCCAGGTCCCACGTTTAGCCAGATGTCAAAAGTGACGCAAGCACGCAATGCCGTGCTTGTCCACAAGGGGGCACACGCATCTGGAGTTCTTTCACAGTGGCTGAGAGGCTGCTGGTGCACCCATTCTCTCTTTCTGCCTCCTCTGTCTCTCTCAATAAAAAAAAAGAAAGAAAAGAAACCCCTGAAGCGTTTGAGCAGAGGAGAGAGATGTATGTTGGTTTAGAAACCATGCTCAGCGACAGGCACATGTCGACTCTTGTGTTCACACCTGCCTTCTTGTGTCTGTTAGCCTTGCGGGATGGGTTTGGGTGCATGGTGAGGCAACTATTGGTGATTTACACTTTGCAGGTCCCTGTGTGAGCCCAGGTGACTGGCATGGGTTTGTGTGGCAGCCTGGGTCATGTATGTTCTGTGTTTTTACAGATTAAGGATCTGGAGCAAGAGAAGGGCCACCTTCACCAGGCTGTGTGGTCTCTGAGGGAAAGGCCGCAGATCGGCGGCGAGGCCCGTGGGAAGGAGATGGAGAAGGAGAACAGAGCCCTCCACCAGGCTGTCACAGAGGCCGGCAGCAGACTCGGTCAGCTGGAGCTGGAGAAGCAGCAGCTGCACAGGGACTTGGAGCAGGCCAAGGAGAAGGGCGAGCGGGTAGAGACGCTGGAGAAGGAGCTGTTCCAGCTGAAGAAGGAGAACGAGCAGCTGGCCAAGAAGGTGACCTCACTGAAGACAGTCACTGAGAAAGTCGAGGCACTGGAGCACGAGAGCCAGGGCCTGGAGTTGGAGAACCGGACGCTGAGGAAGTCCTTGGACACTCTGCAGAATGTGTCCGTGCAGCTCGAGGGCCTGGAGCGGGACAACAAGCAGCTGGACCAGGAGAACCTGGAGCTGCGCAAGATGGTGGAGACCATGCGCTTCACCAGCGCCAAGATGGCCCAGATCGAGAGGGAGAACCAGCAGCTGGAGCGTGAGAAGGAGGAGCTTCGGAGGAATGTGGAGCTGCTCAAGGCACTGAGCAAGAAGTCCGAGCGCCTGGAGCTCAGCTACCAGAGCGTGAATGCCGAGAACCTCCGGCTGCAGCAGAGCCTGGAGAGCAGCGAGCACAAGTCTCAGGCACTGGAGAGGGAGCTGAGGGAGCTGGAGGCCGAGGGCGAGACCCTGCGGCGAGACCTGGAGGCCCTGCGGCTCTCCAACAAGCAGCTGGAGAGGGCCGAGGATGACAGGAAGGCCCTGGAGCAGGAGGTGGCGCAGCTGGAGAAGGACAAGAAGCTGCTGGAGAAGGAGGCCAAGCGGTTGTGGCAGCAGGTGGAGCTCAAAGACGTCATCCTTGACAACAGCACCGCCAAGCTGTCAGCCGCCGAGAAGGAGAGCCGGGCACTGGACAAGGAGCTGGCCCGCTGCCGGGACGCAGCCAGCAAGCTGAAGGAGCTGGAGAAGGACAACAGGGACCTCACCAAGCAGGTCACCATGCATACGAGGACGCTGACCACCCTGAGAGAGGTGAGCTGGGCTCAGGGGCAATGGCAGAAGGACCTGTTTCCAGGGTATGCAGTTCCAGAAGGGAGGAGGGAAACTTGGTGCATCCTCCTCAGTCTTTTCCATCACGCTGAGCACACAGTAGGTTGAAGATCTGAAGCGCTCAGAGGGTTACCTGGAGACGGTGTCTGCTGACTGTGTTGTCCTACTCTACCGCTGTGCTTGTGCATACAGACAGATGCTTCTCCACTCATGATCTAGTCATTCTCTCTAAGACCACCGTAGGTTGAAGATACCCTAAGTGGGAAATGTATTCAGTATACCTAACCAATGTATATCCTAGCTTAGCACACTGTAAAGTGCCAGTGGTTCCTCTCATCTGGTGACTGGCAGTCAGTGCTCATCATTGCCACTGCCCAGCATTGAGAGACAGCATCACACCATATAAACGCCAAAATTTGATCATAAGTTAAAAAAAAAAAACTCAATTACAAATCCAAGGCCATCTATATACTGGCTCCATGCTTTTCTACATATAGCTGTGCTATTCTGTTTTCTTTTTTAATTTTGTGGGTTTTGTCCCCCTCACATTCAATAGGTTTCAAAGCTAGGTTTGCTTGCAAGATCGTCTTGTAGATTTACTGTGATTATTTTAGAACCATCTAGGTTGTTCCCAGTATTTCCCACTTTTGTCTTTGGATCCCTCCACACCTTGTTGGTGCTGAGGATGGCTGTCCAAGCCCTGAGCAGGCTTACTAAGTGTTATCCAGCAAGCCTCAGAGATCTACCTGTCTCTACCTTCTTGGTGCTGGGGTTACAAGCACATGCTACCATCCTGGCCTTGTCTTTTTTTTTTTTTTTTTCCCCCTGTATGGGTTCTGGTCATCATGCTTGTGAATTTACTGACTGAGCTAGTTCCCTAATACCCCCATACTATTTTATTTTATTTTTATTTATTTGAGAGAAAGGCAGAGTGTGAGAGAATGGGCATTCCAGGGCTTCCAGGCACCGTAAACAAACTCCAGATGCATGAGCCACCTTGTTCATCTGGTTTATGTGGGTCCTGGAGAATCAAACAGGGATCCTTTGGCTTTGCAGGCAAATGCCTTAACCATTAAGCCATCTTTCCAGCCTCTCCCCCTTACTGTGTTAAATAACACTGGACATCCATATATATAGGCATCTTCATGAACTTATTGAACAATTTTCTTTTTTTTTTTTTTTTTTTTTTTGGTTTTTTGAGGCAGGGTCTCACTCTAATCCAGCCTGACCTGGAATTAACTATATAGTCTCAGGGTGGCCTTGAACTCATAGCGATCCTCTTCTGCCTCCTGAGCGCTGGGATTAAAGGCGTGCGCCACCACGCCTAACAATTTTATTTTTTTTTAATATTTATTTAGCCGGACGTGGTGGCGCACGCCTTTAATCCCAGCACTCGGGAGGCAGAGGTAGAAGGATCGCCGAGAGTTCGAGGCCACCCTGAGATTACAGAGTGAATTCCAGAGTGAGACCCTACCTTGCAAAACCAAAAAAAAAAAAAAAAATTATTTACATTTTCTTTTTCTTTTTTTTTTTTTTTTTTTTTTAAGATTTTATTTTTAGTTATTTGAGACAAAGACAGGGAAAAAGAGAGAGAGAAGGAGAGTGAGAATGGGCGCACCAGGGCCTCTAGCCACTGCAAACAAACTCCAGACGTGTGCACCCCCTTGTGCATCTGGCTTACGTGGGACCTGGAGAATCGAACTGGGATCCTTAGGCTTCACAGGCATGTGCCTTAACTGCTACACCATCTCTCCAGCCCCCTTGGTACTTTTTGCCTGGGCTATTTGGGAGTTCATTCATGGTGCTGTGGTCAGTAGCTGCTCTACTAAACAGCTGTAGCACCTGAGTGACCACGTGGGCAGTGCAGGCTTTCTCTCACTCACCTAGAACTGAGTGTATGTTCCTAGCAGTCTTCACCTCGCTGTTTTCGGTGCCTGGCTTCTTCCAGCTTGTGACTAGATCACCCCCTAGTGGAGTTCCTTTTCCAGTTGTGTGGCATGTAGCCTGTTGACAAGGAAGAGAGCAAGGGAGAAGGATGGTAGTCTCTGCTGTATGCCCAGGAAAAGAAGGAAAGTGTGCTTTAAAGCAGGCTCTCACTGTGTAGCTCAAGCTAGTCTGGAACTTGCCATGTAGTCCAGGCTGGCTTTGAACTCTCCTCCTCTTGCTTCTGTTTCCTGGATGCTGGGATTTCAGGTGTGCCCCACCACACCCAGCTCCAAGCTGCTTTGATCTCAGGGCTCCACCATCCAAACACCAAGGTTGGGCTGTGGCTGGGACAGGTAAAAAGGCAATCAAAAGTCACATGCCCACTCTTCTCTGCTTGGATGTGAAACTGACCCTTGTCATTCTTACCCATAACCCCTGGCCGGAACTGGTCACCTGGCTTCATTTGATAAGGGTAGCTGGGAGACTTGGGTGGGAGAGCAGGTCTTGAGTGTCGCTGTTGCCGCCATCCTGCCTGTGAGTTGGCACGAGGGATAAATATGCATGGGAATGCGGTGTCACCAGGCCGGAGAGGTGGGAGCCAAGAGGGTTGTAGGTGGGGAACGCTGCACTCAACACCCCACTACTGGTGTTTGAAATACACTCTCCCTCTGTATGCTTTTTTTTTTTTTTTTTTGGTTTTTCGAGGTAGGGTCTCACTCTGGTCCGGGCTGACCTGGAATTCACTATGTAGTCTCAGGGTGGCCTCGAACTCTCAGTGATCCTCCTACCTCTGCCTCCCAAGTGCTGGAATTAAAGGCGTTCGCCACCATGTCTGGCTTGTATGCTTTTTTTTTGGGCGGGGGGGGTTCGAGGTAAGGTCTCCTTCTAATTCACTCTGTAGTCTCAGGGTGGCCTCGAACTCTCTGTGATCCTCCTACCTCTGCCTCCCAAGTGCTCCCTAGGCATGCACCACCACACCCAGCTCTGTATGCTTTTTTGTTTCAAGTTGTCTGCGGTGAGAATCCATTACTCACCAGGCTAGTCGCAAAGGCAGGCCTTGTCAGCAGAGCTCACGCCGCTGCCAACATGAGGGTGCTCTGAGCATGTCTGAGAGAAGGCGTGTCCTCCAGATATTTGCATGCGGCCTGGTTGTTCCTCTCCCAGGAAGGCTGGGAAAGGTGTTCATTCTCTTTCTTCTGGCAGAGCATTCTGGGCTTGACCATCCCATCACCCAGGCTGCCTGCCTGACCCTTCCGATATCTGAAACAGTTGAGTCTTGGGAAGCAGTGGCTCGGATGTGATACCACTAAGAGGTCCTGGCCTCCTCACTAAGCCTCTACCCTGCTCCCTATCCATACTTGTGTCTCCTGTCCTGCAGGACCTTGTGCTGGAGAAGTTGAAGAGCCAGCAGTTGACCAGTGAGCTGGACAAACTGAGCCAGGAGCTGGAGAAGGTCGGCCTCAGCAAGGAGCTGCTGCTGCAAGATAACAGCCACGGTGACACGTGAGGACAGTCCCCTGCATGGTAGCAGCATCCTCTGCTGCTGAATCCGAGCTCCATACCCTCAGCCTGAGGCCTCAGCTTATTCTTCACAGCTGGGGTCACTGCATGGCACGGCTCTCTAATCCTGTCCTTTGTAGCCTAGGCTTTGTCCCTAGAGGGTCAAGGCCACATGGAAAGAGGTGTTTTGGACTATAAAAATTGAGCCGAGTGTGGTGGCGCACTCGGGAGGCAGAGGTAGGAGGACCACCCTGAGTTCTAGGCCACCCTAAGACTACATAGTGAATTCTAGGTCAGCCTGGACTAGAGTGAGACCCTTCCTCCGGAAAAAAAAAAATTGAACCCAGAACCTCTTGTGTGCCAGGCAAGACACTGATGTATACCCTAGCCCAAGGCCTGTTCTTTTTTTTTTTTTATTTTTAAAATTTTATTTATTTGAAATTTTAATTTATTTGAGAGAGAGAGAGAGAGAGAGAGAGAGAGAGAGAGAATGGGTATGTCAGGGCCTTCAGCCACTGCAGGCAAACTCAACACATGTGCCATCTTGTGCATCTGGCTTATGTGGGTCCTGGGGGATAGAACCTGTCCTTTGGCTTTGCAGGCAAACACTGTAACCACTAGGCCATCTCCCCAGCCCAGGCCTCTTCTTTTTAATGTGACTATTGCAGCTTTTCCTAATCATGCTTTTTTTTTTTAATTAAATATTTTATTTATTTATTTGAAAGAGAGGGGGAAAGAGGCAGATAGAGAGAATGGACGCACTAGGGTCTCCAGCCACTGCAAACAAACTCTAGAAGCATACAGCACCTTTTGCCTCTGACATATGTGGGTACTGGGGAATTAAACCTGGTTCCTTAGGCTTCGCAGGCAAGCACGCTAAGCCATCTCTCCAGCCCCCATGCTTTCTTAAATGATCTTGCTTTTCAAGGAAATGTAGTGTCTTGGATTTTTCTGGATTGGTAACCAACATGACCCACATGCTAATGGGATGCCAGTTCTACGTG
Source organism: Orientallactaga sibirica (assembly GCA_036365145.1). Lineage (NCBI taxonomy): Eukaryota > Metazoa > Chordata > Mammalia > Rodentia > Dipodidae > Orientallactaga > Orientallactaga sibirica. Next base: position 6,149,351 of record JAEOAD010000038.1, on the reverse strand, counting down.
GTGGAAAGGCCGCAGACTTATCACATTTCTAGCACTATGACCTTAAGCAGATTTTTTAAAACTTTTCTGAGACTCAGTTTCCCCATCTGTAAAGTAGCCATGATAATAATATCGCCTCCCTAAGGCTGTATCTGTGAAATGTAGCAGTGATGTCTTGGGTGTGTCTGCCAAAGGAGCTTGGGAAGGGTTCTGGGTGGTGGTGGGTGCTGGTGGTATGTAAAAGCAGTGTAATGGAAGGGGTGGTATATTGGCAATAGGGAGACGGGAGTGGGGGCAGAGAGACTGGTAAACCGTACTATTATATTTTTGTATTTTTCAGAAAATACAAGATTTTGGAGGGCAGAAATGAATCAGCATTAAAGACAACACTGGCCATGAAAGAAGAAAAGATTTTGTTCTTGGAGGCACAGGTGGAAGAGAAAGCAAGCCTGACCCACCAGCTCCAGACCGAGCTGCAGAAGGTGAGAGCCGATGCTGTGAGACTTGAGCTGGGGTCCCACCTCCTCCTCTGCCTCAGCTCCCCAGGGTGGGTAAAGCTGGTCTGGATGCTGAGGCAGGTGTAGAGGAACCATAGGAGCTGACAGGACAGAGTCAGAGGCATGCTGGGGAGGAGGCAGCCACTCAGGACAGCCTTGCTTCTGGGAAGTGGGATATGGGTACCCACTGAGGGAATACTTCCTGAAGCTGAGCACGGACCACTGAGCTGTTGAGAGGTGGGGCAAGCTTAGGATATACTCACCTGCTTTAGGTATGCACATGTTTTCTTACATACAGATGCATGTGGACATGGATGTAGACATACTTCCCTCATATATATGTACACTCTCCACACATGTAGAACAGGAGCTGAACAAACACACACACACGCTTTCTGTGCACATGAAACCTCCACCAGTGGATGGACTAACTGTACCAATATGTTCTCCATAAATATACTCTCCTATTCCTCTTTTTTTTTAATATTTAAAATTTTTTTTACTTATTTATTAGAAACAGAGAGAGGAGGGAGGAGGGAGGGAGAGAGTGAGAGAGAGAGAATGGACATGGCAAACGAACTCTAGATGCTTGTGCTACCATGTGCTATCTGGCTTACGTGTGACCTGGAGAATTGAACCGGGGTCCTTAGGCTTCACAGGCATGCACCTTAACCAATAAGCCATCTCTCCAACACCCCAACCCCCCTCTTTTTTTTTAAGTTTAGAGAAACACTTTGATTAAGAGAAAGAAAGAGGGGCTGGAGGGATGGCTTAGCAGTTAAGGTGTTTGCCTGCAAACCCAAAGGACCCAGGTTCAACTCCCCAGGACCCACGTAAGCCAGGCAGGTGCACAAAGGGGCCACATGTGTCTGGAGTATGTTATCAGTGGCTGGAGGCCCTGGCATGCCCATTCTCCTCCCTCTTTATCTCCCTCTTTCTCTGTCAAATAAATAAATAAATATGAAATATGAAAAAAAGGAGGGAAAGAAGAGAGAGTAAGAAGCGCTCCTTCCCGTGAGAATGGAGGGGTGAAACCCACCTAGAGACCCAAGTTGAGGTCGTCTATAGGTTCTGAATCAGGGCTCAGCTAACCAGACCTGATGCCAAGTTTTGGGGACTGACCTTAAGGAACTACAGTGCCAGGCTCAGTTCTGGAATCTAGGAACGGGGAGCTCCTGCCTAGGGAGGGACTCAGGTTGTTTATGGGGAAGAAAAGGGAACTCCATTGTAGACATCCCTCCTCTTTGAACACAGGGCACGTTCCTTGGCTCTGAGGTTGAATTGGGATCCAGAGGGAGGAAGTTCCAGTGTTGGCAGGGGCGCTCTGTGAAGTGTTGTATCACTAGTAAGGGTGCCGAGTCACTCTTCTTATCTATGGAGTAAACTGGAGGCTCAGGCAAGCAAGAAGTTCAGTCAGTCATATGGCTGAGGTAGGGACTGCGGAAAGAGTGGGCTTCACGCCCCTGCCTTCCTGTCTTTCTATCTTCTCCAGCCCGGGAGGGGGAAACACAACAAAAGAAGGACATCTGGCTTGTCCTGCCCACTAGTAGGGCTCCAGCATGGCTCCTGTATCAAGTACTTTTCTTCTCGCCCGGGGGGGGGGTGGTGGTGGTGGAAATACTTGATCAGAAGCAGCTTAAGGAAAGAAAAGTTCTTTCACCTGCAGTTTTTTTTTTTAATTTTTAAAAAGTTTTTATTTATTTGAGAGAGTCAGAGAGAGAGAGAGACAGAGACAGACAGAGAATGGGTGCACCAGGGCCTCTAGCCATTGCAAACAAGCTCCAGATGCATGTACCACCTTGTTCATCTGGCTTACGTGGGTCCTGGGGAATTGAACCTGGGTCCTTTGGCTTTGCAGGCAAAGGCCTTAACCACTAAACCATCCCTCCAGCTCTTTACCACCCTCACCTTCACTTTTGAGAGGAAGTGTCCATTATGACAGAGGAAACATGGCGAGAACAGACAACCATCATTATTACATCAACAGGAAGGAAGCAGAAAAGCTAAAGAGCACCAATCGGGCTGGGCTGTATACCTCAAGGCCCACCCCCCAGTGACACACTTCCTCCAGCAAAGCTTCACCTCCTACAGGGTCCATAAACTTCCCAAACAGTACCACCAACTGGGGATCAAGTATTCAAACCCATGAGTCTATGGGGGGGGGGGCATTTTCCATTTAAACCACTCCACCTTCTTTCTGTCTCCCTGTTTTCCATCCCTGTGCCCTCAGGTGAAGGAGGAGTGTGAGCTGCTCAGGCGGACCCAGGAGGATGGCACACAGGCTCAGAACTTGCCCAGACACCCTGTGGGCAAGTTAGTCACTAGTCACCAAGAGAAGGAATCCTGGGGGCCTAGCCACAAGGAGGCCACCATGGAGCTGCTCCGTGTGAAGGACCGGGCCATCGAGCTGGAACGAAATGTGAGTGGGCTGCCCTGACCCTGGTCACTCACAGTGACATCGTGTTCATAGTTCTACAGCAAGCCTGTCACCACTGTGAAGACCCTAGGGTCGCAGAGTCCACTAAGGTCTATTGGATCAAGTTGTCCTGGCAGGTCTTGCAGGGGCCTTTTCCTTTGTGAGCCCTGCAGTGTTTTCTAGCACAAGAGACATACCCCAGTCATGGGGGTTGAACTGTTCTGCCTGCCGTGACAGGACTTAGGCTGTAGCTTGTTCATCAGTGTGTTGTGTCTTTCAGTTGTATGTATCCCGGTGCTGCATACCTTAGCCCAGCCACGTGTAAATAAAGGTTTATTGGAATACAGCCACACCCTTTATTTGAATGTGTTCTGAGCTACTTCCCACGACAGCAGCAGCCATCATTGTTGGGATGGAGGTGATATGGCTGGCAAACTCCCAAGTATTGACTTGCCAGTGCATGGCTATTCCTCTGGCTGTCTTTGATTCCCAGCAGTGACGTTAGGAAGTTCACTGCGGTTATATAATGGTTTTCATTATTTAACTGACACACAAGCTGAGACAGACCTAGACTTTTCCTAAAGTCACAGGCTCAGAAGTGGTAGCACTGGCCTATAGCCCGTGTGTCCTGGTCCCTAGCCTAGTTGGTGGCACAGATGGCATGGCCTTTCTTAGTCTCATGTACTGTAGTTCACTCTGTTCCTCTTGCTGTCGTCAGCATAGGGGCAGCTGTTGCTAAAGACTTTGACTCTGGGTCCTGTTACTGTCAACGGGAGGTAGACCAGGCTCACAGGAAAGCCCTCTTGGGGTGTTCTCCAGAAACAGTTAAGAGAAAAAGCATGGGAGAGAGAAAAGACCAACGTTAGGCTTCCACACCAGTGTGCCCTGGCCGCCTGCATCCTAGTGATGCGCGACCTGTTTTGTAGAAACACTATTGGCTGTCCGCTTCAGAGGGACACTTACTTCCTGCACCTGAGGATCCTGGCTCTGGCCTGTGTCTACCCTTGAGGGTTTGAGCCAATCTTGTGTCTCTGGAGAGATGGACTTCCATGTTATTTATTTATTTTTATTTTTTATTTTTTGGTTTTTCGAGGTAGGGTTTCACTCTGGTCCAGGCTGACCTGGAATTAACTATGTAGTCTCAGGGTGGCCTCAAACGCTCAGCGATCCTTCTACCTCTGCCTCTCGAGTGCTGGGACTAAAGGCGTGCACCACCACGCCCGGCTTATTTTTGTTTTTGTTTTTTTATTTTTGGTTTTTCAAGGTAGGGTTTCACTCTAGCCTGGGCTGACCTGAATTTCACTATGTAGTCTCAGGGTGGCCTTGAACTTAGGCAATCTTCCTACCTCTGCCTCCTGAGTGCTGGGATTAAAAGCGTGCGCCACCACGCCTGGCTTCATGTTGTTTTTTTGTTAATATAATTTTATTTATTTATTTATTTATTTATTTATTTGCAGGAAGGAGGGGGGATGAGAATGGGCTCACCCAGGTCTAGTGCCCTGTAAGTAAACTCCAGACACATGTGCCGCTTTGTGAATCTGGCTTTACATGGGTGCTGGTAAATCGAATCCAGGCATTCTTGCTGCTGAGCCACCTCTCCAGCCCGCCTTCCATGTTTGATTGACATGTACTTTCCCTCCCCTAGAATGCAGCTCTGCAGGCCGAGAAGCAGTTGCTGAAGGAGCAGCTGCAGCACTTGGAGACACAGAATGTGGCCTTCAGTAGCCAGATCCTGACGCTGCAGAAGCAGAGCGCCTTCCTTCAGGAACATACCACCACCCTGCAGACCCAGACTGCCAAGCTGCAGGTACCCACGGCTCTTCTGCAGTGGAAGCTGCAGAGCAAGGCATGGGGAACTGCGGCTGGGTGCTTTAAGAGGTTCACTGTAGATGGGGTCTTGGAAAGTTGGGGAGGTTGTAGTGGTGATGGCTCATGAAATACTTGTAGTGTTCGGGCCTAGAGCTGCCTAGCTCAGTACTTCATTTCTCTGCTTTTCACACACTGTATTCCCAACCCATTTCTTTAGACGCTTGATCATGTTTCCCAATGTCTGTTCCACAAAGGTTATTAGGAATGACTTTTTTTTTTTTTGGTATTTCGAGGTAGGGGCTCACTGTAGCCCAGGCTGACCTGGAATTCACTCTGTATTCCCAGAGTAGCCTAGAACTCATGGCGATCCTCCTACCTTTGCTCAAGTGCTGGGATTAAAGGCGTGCGCCACCACACCTGGCTAGGAATGACTTTTAAGAGGAGACTTGGGGCTGGAGAGATGGCTCAGTGGTTAAGGCACTTACTGACAAAGCCAAAGGATCTAGGTTCTTTTCCCCAGTACCCACATAAAGCCAGATGCACAAGGTGGCATATGGGTCTAGAGTTCGTTTGCAGTGGCTAGAGGCCCTGGTGTGTCAACTCTATCCCCTCAAGTCAATAAAATTTTTTTAAAGTGTATGTATGTATGTATGTATGTGTGTATGTATGTATGTATGTATGTATGTATGTATGTATGTGAGTCAGAGAGAGACAGACAGAGAATGGGTGCACCCGGGCCTCCAGCCACTGCAAATGAACTCTAGACACATACACCATCTTGTGCATCTGCTTACGTGGGGTCTTGGGGAACCTTTGTCCTTGGGCTTTGCAGGCAAGCACCATCCCTAATGAAAACATTTTTTTTTTTTTTTTTAAAGAAGAGACTTGGAGATCAATCAAGTAAGTTTGGTTAGACCATTTCAGTAGAACCTAGGAGGGCTTTATTAAGCTGTTGTAAATTTTCAACTCCTAGGAGAAGTGGGTTGTGAAATGGGTCTCAGCTGTTGGAAAAAGCCAGCAAACCAACCAGTATCCTGGGCCACTTAGCATGCTGGTTTATTTATGATTAGTAGGTGGTGAGAAAATGAAAAACATTTGTTAATGTAATCTCTGAGAAAAGTTTAGGACAGGGAAATAAACAGGAAACTACTTGGCAATGGGGTTGGTTATTTTGTTTTGTCTTGGAAAAGCCTTTGTCTGATTTTAATATCAGGGTAGTAGTTCTGGCTCCTATTGAGTTTTCTAATGATGTTGGATTATGTTAGAGTATTCTACAAAAAGTCAGAGATTTGGATGTGGCCCAGTGGTAGAGCACATACTTAGCATGTACAAGGCTCTCAATTCAGTCCCCAGCCCATAAAAATAAACAAATATGATACATATATTAAGTTATGTAGATAGTGTATATACAGTCATGCTGGTACCATTGTTTAAAAAATACGATTTTAAAATAATTAGCAAGGTGAGTCAGGCATGGGAGGCTGAGGTAGGATGGTCACTGTGAGCCCCAGGCCAGCCTGCAGCTACAGAATGAATTCCAGGTCAGCCTGGGCTTGAATGAGACCCTGCTTTGAAACAAACAGTCATCAAGGGTACATGAGGGGCTTCCTCAGAGGGAGGACATAATTTCTGGAGAGTGGCTCAGGGTGACAGCACTATTCCACAGTCAATTTAGTTTTATTGACAACTTCCATAATTATAGACAATAAACCATGATAATTTCCTTCCCTCTCCCACTTTCTCTTTCACTAACCCACTCTTCATCTTATCCCCTCCTTCTCTCAAATAGTTTTTTATTTTGATGTCATCATCTTTTCCTCCTATTATGATGGTCTTGTGTAGGTAGTGCCAGGTACTGCAAAGTCATGGATCTTGAGGCCAATTTCTGTCTGAACAGTTGCATTGTAAGCAGTCCTACCCTTCCTTTGGCTCTTACATTCTTTCTACCACCTCTTGCACAATGGACCCTAAGCCTTGGAAGGTGTGATAGGGATGTTTCAGTGCCGAACACTCCAATGTCACTTCTTCTCAGCACTGTGCTACCTTTTGGGTCATTCCTGTGGTTACCGCCATCTGAAAAGAGAAGCTTCTCTAACCAAGAGTGAGAGTAGCATTAATATATGGGTATGAACGTTAAGAAAAAGTACTTACAGAGCAGTTTGGTGAGCATAATATATGCATTTAGTAGCCAAACAAGTGCAGGAGTTACACTCCTAGGGCTCGTGACCTCCCTCACCATAGGTTTTTGATTAGGTTTTCAGTACTAGACTTGTGTTCCCTCCTGTGGAGTGGGCCTCCAGTCCAATTAGAGAGGGGTTGGTTTCCCCTATAACAATTATGCCATTATTGCACTGCTGGATCATTTGGTCTGGCTGGACAAACTTAAGGCTTGCAGTGTCCACTGTTGTTTATCACTGCTGATGATGTCTCTGTCCCATAAGGCAGCATGTGGTGTAGCTTTTTCCAGCTTCCAGTCAGTTGGTCTACAGGGAGGAGGTTTTCAGCTCAGCTGCAGCTTGATTTCTCAGTGAACTTGTAGTCCAAGCAGGTGGAGTCTTCAGCAGTAGGGTCTTACTATCTAGTTCTGGTGGGAAACCAAGAGCCTTGGCAATGGCCTGTAATGTTTTGGGGCCCATCAGGGACCTACCTAGCCAACCACTCACTGGAAGGTATTCCATCCCTGGCACTGAAATTTTTCTCGTAACAGTCTACAGCTTCTGGGTGTGCCATGATCCAAAAAAGTAGGTTTTTGTATGGTTTATTCATAACATTTTGGATTTTGATTAACCCTCCCCACACTTCTTCTTTCACTCAATCTCTTCCCCTGACCACACTTAGGCCATTGCACCCCCAGTAATCTGTTCATCTACTTACATATAAATACAATACCATCTCTTTAAGTCCTCCCACTCCTCCCTCCTTTATAGCCCCTTCCTAACTTACTGTCCTCTCCGCAGTCAGTTTTTACAGGTCCTGAAGTTCTAGCAGCACTGCCCTGAGGTCCCTCCATGGTGCTGTCTGCTCTTAGCACGGAGCATCTAGCCTGCTCACTGCTCATCACCCACCGCCCGCGGCTTTTCTGCTTTCTTTCCCTGCAGGTAGAGAATTCCACGCTGAGTTCCCAGAGCGCCTCCCTCAGTGCACAGTACGCCCTGCTGCAGAGCCAGCAGACAGCCAAGGAGGCTGAACACGAGGGTCTGCAGCGGCAGCACGAGCAGCTGGCAGCTGCCTATGAGGCCCTGCTCCAGGACCACGAGCACCTTGGTACCCTCCATGAGCGCCAGTCCTCAGAGTATGAGGCACTCATCTGCCAGCACAGCTGCCTGAAGACTCTGCACCGGAACCTGGAGCTGGAGCACAAGGAGCTCGGGGAGAGGTGGGGGTCGGGGGAGACGTGGCAGGGCAGAGAGGTAGGGCCTGGGGTGACCAAGGGGGCACAGAGAGGGTGACGGGGAGGCTGGGGATACAGAGACAAGATCTTGAGAGGGAGAGGGGCCTGGGGCAGGGGTATGGCTTCAGGAGCCAAGCTGGTACAGTGAGCCTGTCTGGCTGCCCCAGAAGACGGTGTTTTCCTGAAGCCTGCGAGAGCCTTGGTCTCTCCCACTGCATTTCCTCTTGGCTAGCTAGTTCTCATTGTTGGAACACCTGAGCTTTCCTAAAGGGAAGGAAATAAGACATTATCTTCAGCAGCTTGACCTTTGTCCAGCTGGGGAAATTCTAGCTACAATGAGCAGAGGTGTACCCACCTCACTCCTCATGCTGCCTCTTTCAACTCAGGGTCTGGCTTGCTTCCTCTCTCTCTTCTCTCTCTCTTTCAAGGTAGGGTCTCACTCTAGCCCAGGCTGACCTGGAATTCACTTTGTAGTCTCAGGGTGGCCTCCTCCCACCTCTCCTGTGCTCTGGGATTGAAGGCTTATGCCACCACACCTGGTTTTGCTTGCTTTTTAAAAACAAAACCTTTGATTATGTTAACTGCTAAATGTACATAAACTAAGCACAAGGTAATCCCACATCTGTAATGTCAGCACAGTTGGGAGGTCAAGGCAGGAGGATAATGCATTTGAGGCCAGCCTGGGTTATACTCAGGGAGGTAGAGGGATGAGAGAGGGAAGACGGCAGACCTGAGTTCCACGGTTACCCACACCGCCATTCTCCTTTTGTCTATACCTGCTGTTTGGCACCCACACATACTTCTTTTTTATTTTTAAGGTAAAATTTGCATTCGTTGAAAGATGCAGATCTTAACTTTTCACTCTTGGAAATCTGGGCTCCTGGGTTGTATGTCAGTAGGTCAGCCATTGCTGTCTGACTAAAAGTACCAGGCCTCTGGGCAGGTACAGCAGGCTTCCGTGGGAGTGGGCCCGGATGCCCTCTCCAGAGCTGGGGAAAATACGTGTGTGCCTGAGTACGGGTGCTGCTTCCGAGGGAGGCTTGTCTAAAGAGGAACCCTCAGACACGAGTGGGGCAAGAGAGCCATGGTCTCCTTCCTGTGCTGACAGCATGTCCTTCAAGTCACACTCAGCAGGACAACTGGGCACACACTGGTTCTTTCAGGTGGGAGTGTCTGGCATTCAGGGAGTTTCCATCTTAGGGATCCACAAGTTTGTCGTTGAGCTAGAAAAGCCTTGGGTGGGTGCTAGTGGTGCTTGTGGATACAAGGGTGGTGACATCAGATTTATTCATTAGGTGGGTCCTTTAAAAATTTTTTTAATTTTAATTTTTGTAATTTAATTTTTTTTAAATTTGCGCACATCAGGGAGGGAGTGCACCTGTTTCTTGCCACTGTTAACAAATGCTCACCCAGCTTTATGTGGGTGGTTGAGGAATTGAACACAGCCATCAGACATTGCAAACAAGGGCCTTTAACCATTGAGTCATTTTCCTTTTTTTAAAAAAGATTTTATTTTTATTTATTTATTAGAGATAGGAGCTGTGGGGGGGGAGTGAGAGTGAGAATGGGCACACCAGGGCCTCTAGCCAGTGCAGACGAACTCCAGACGTGTGCCACCATGTGCATCTGGCTTATGCGGGACCTGAAGAATTGAACTGGGGTCCTTAGGCTTCACAGGCAAACGCCTTAACTGCTAAGCCATCTCTCTAGCCCTCCCATTTTCCTTTTTATTTCCACCTGAAGGTCCTCCCCCCCCCAAAAAAAAAATCCACTCCATCTTTCAGGGATGCCAACCCTAGAAGGGATGTTAACCCTTCTAGGAATGTTCCTCCCACCAGAAGGCCCGCCTTCTACTTCTCGGCACTTTCCTCCCCTCCCCCTCCATCCAGCCTATACTGCACGAGGCATTTATGGAACACTTTCCGTATACATGGTGCTGTGTGTACACAGGACAGGAACTTTGTGCCACTCACAGACTAATGAAGTGGAACTGATGGGAACATGATGCCTTTGCTCACCAGGCCCTTACACAAGTGTCTTATTCTTTCTTAGTGTCCTATTACATCATTACACTGTCTCCTCACATTTATTATTATTATTAATAGTAGTATTACTATTTTTTTTTTTTTTTTTTTTTGCAAGGTAGGGTCTCACTCTGGTCCAGGCTGACCTGGAATTCACTATGTAGTCTCAGGGTGGCCTCCAACTCACGGCAATCCTCCTACCTCTGCCTCCCGAGTGCTGAGATTAAAGGCGTGCGCCACCACGCCCAGCCTATTTTTGATTTTTTGAGGTAGGGTCTCATTCTAGCCCAGGCTGACCTAGATCTCACTGTGTCGTCTCAGGGTTGCCTTGAACTCACGGTGTTCCTCCTACCTCTGTCTCCTGAGTGCTGGGATTAAAGGCATGCAACACCACACCCGGCTCTCCTCACATTATTAATGTCCGTTCAGAGGGGAGAATTTTTTTGCAGGTAATGTTGGGATTGGTTCTTAAGTTCAAGTTGCTTGCTCTGTGTGTTTGGCTGGCTGGACACACAGCTGGAGGCACTTGGGGTCTGTCTAGCAAAGCTGCAGGTGGCTGCCACTCAGGGATGACAGGTCTGGACTTTTTTTTTTTCCCCATTTGCCACTTGAATTGGATGAGCTCACTGTTCCAGCTGGGTACAACTGTGTGGTACCGGGGACTCGGCGAGCAAGACTCCTGAGCTCTGCCTTGCAGGTGGTTGTCAGTAACTACTGGAAGCATGCTTGATCCATGCACTTTGCTGAAATGCTAGGAGGGAGCGGGAGTCACTCCATAGCTCTTACTGGTCAAACTTGCATGTCAATCACTCCCACCTGAAAGAACCAGGATGTGCCTGGCTGACCTGAAGGAATGCTGTCAGCAGGGCACTTCACCAGCTTAGGATTGCTTAGATGGGAAAGTGAAGGCTCTGGAAGGTAGGCAGAGCCCTCGGTCTTGGCCCTACGTTTTGCCACCACCGTAAGGCAGCCTCTGCCCTCATGGCCAAGGGCCTTGCTTTAGTGAGACCCTCACACAGGCTCCAGTGGGATGCTCTGGTTGTGGGCAGGCAGAGGTCAGAAAGCAGGCGGGAGACAACTAGAGCAGATGAGCGGGTGTGCGACACACTCAGGAGGAACAGATTGTTTGAACAGGACAATTGAAGGGCTGTGCCTCAGAGACCCCTCTCTGCTGATTGTGTGGCGATCCAGGGTCATCTGAGAACACTAGCGTCCAGCGGGGTGGGAGGAACACTGGAACCCGGCCTGTCTGCACTGTGCTCTGCTGCCCTCCAGCGACTGCTGGGCAGCCTGCAAGGATCGAATGAGGAGGAGAAAATTCAAGCCCTGGGCGAGATTGTGTATATGTTGTACACCCTTCCTTTCCCAGAGTCAGACAGGAACAGAAGTGCAGACTCCCACATGGAGTGGGGAGACCATGCAGAGGGATTAACTGCTGCACCAGGGGAATTTGTCTGTTTTTATTCTGTGTTTTCCTTTTGATCTGTTTGTGCTCAGTGAACCAAAACTTAAGATTCCCTAAGAGAAGGGCGTGGAGTTCAGAGGGCAGCCCTCATTCTCCCAAGTGACTAAAGGAAGGGCTTCCGTGATGGGGAAGCCACAGGACCACCAGGACAGGAGAGGATTCTGGATCCCTGGCTGGGTGCTGGCTGACCCTGCTCTGGCAGCCCCTTGTCCTGCTTCCCTGCTTGCTGTCCAGCCTCTCACTGTACCTGCCTTGCGCTGCCCTGCCCCAGTCTCTGCCGAGAAAACTTTGTGGCGGGTTCCCACAGCGTGCTAGGGTGGGAGTCGCTTGTGAGAGAGAAGGCCGGGGCCACAATCCTAGCGAGTGTTTCCTCCCACAGGCACGGCGACCTGCTGAAACACAAGGCCGAGCTGGACGAGCTGGAGAAGGTGCTGACAGCCGAGCGGGAGGCGCTGCAGCAGGAGCAGAGGACCAATGCCATTACCACGGGCGAGAACCAGAGGCTGCGGGGAGAGCTGGACAGGTGAGTGCCTGTACCAGAGGCTGCGGGGAGAGCTGGACAGGTGAGTGCCTGTGTCCCCAGCTTCTCCCTCCCGCCTGCCAGTGTCACTGAGACAGCTGCTAGGGAGAGGCTCCGTGAACTCCCTAGTCGGTCATCATGTGTTTTTAAGAACTATGTGCTGCTGGCTGGGTAAGGAAGTGAGGGGTGCACCAGCTGGTTTCTGGTTTGAGATGAGGGGTATCAGGAAAGATGTATTTGTCATCAGACGTAAGTCCAGCACTCCGGAAGGAGCTGCTATAGGTCCTTCTTTAGTTGCAGGGTCACTTGGCAAGTGTTGTGAACAAAAGTCTTCCAGAGCCTTCCAAGCCTCTTCTCATTCTTAAGACTATGTAGTACCCTGCTTTTTGTATTTTAGGTTGTGATCCTGCTGTGTAATATAGCCCCAGGCCTAGCGCTAAATCCTATCTCAGGTTCCTGAGCACAGAAAGGCTGTGAGGAGCCTAATGGAGAAAATGTGTGTGTTAGCTAAGCTTCGCTCAGGCTGGAGTCACAGTGCCCGTGGCTGTGTGTGTTACATAAGGCCAGTCTTTGAACAGGCGCCCATCAGAAACAAGGTTACCTATTGATCAAGCTGTGTTGATCCTGCCCTGTGTTCCACCACTGCAGTGTTCTCAACAGCTTTATAGAACTGAACTGCCTGGTATTATTTTCCTCTCCCTTTTTTATTTTGTTATTTTATTTTATTTTTTTGATGTACAGAAAAAGGAAAAGGCTCAGGTCAGATACCTCCCTGCGGGAGTAATGTTGCCCCAGGTCTCCTGTCACTCCTTTTAGCCGCTTCCTCCTACATTCTTGCATTAGTATGTATTGGCAGTTACAAATCCAGGTGCCTGCAGTGACCCCCAGGTGCAGGCTGGGGAAACAGTGTGTCCCTTGGGCTCAGACTCTGAGATGGTGAGTTCCTGTCCTGGGAAGGATCCTCAGGGAAGGCTGTCCCAGGGTGGTCCCCAGCAACTAAATCATTCTTTTGTTTATTCTCAAAGCGTGTTGTCATATGTTGGCACTGGGTTTGTGTGTGTACATACGTGTACTTGCACAGCACACTCTCATTCCACAGCATACATGTGGAGGTCATAGGACAACCTTGGGGTGTCGGTCCTCACCTTCCACCTTGTTTGAATCAGGGTCTCTTGTTTGCTGCGCTGGACACCCAGACTAGCTGGCCGGTGAGCTTTGGGATTCTCCAGGCTCTGCCTCCCGTTGCTGGAGGCATGGATGTGACTACAGAAGTGTGACTCACTTGCATCCAGCTTTACACGGTTCTGGAGATCCAAACTCCAGTTGCCAGGCTTGTACGACAAGTGTTTTTTTAAACCATTGAGCAATCTCCCCAGCCCCAATTTTGTTTTTCAAATAAATTGTACAAGTCGCCAAGATACACTGGGTTCACATTGAGTCCCCTGTAATTGGGCTTCTAGAATCAAGTCTCCTGAGAAGCCCAAGGTAGGAATTTTAGTGGGGTTGCTCAGTTCCTTGCTGTCCTGGCCCATTTTAAGATCTTAGGAGTTGAGATTAGAAATCTGCTTAGAATGGGGAAGAGGAGCTAGGCACAGGGCATAGAATTTTAGAGAAAAGGTGTTCCAGCTTTGTGTTTAAACATCATAATCCTTTTTTCAAGTATGCCAGGATGCCAACCCCCCCCCCCGACAAGGTAGGGTTTCACTCTGGCCCAGGCTGACCTGGAATTCACTATGTAGTCTCAGGGTGACCTTGAACTCATGGCGATTCTCCTACTTCTGCCGCCTCCCAAGTGCTAGGGTTAAAGGCGTGTGCTACCACGCCCAGCTCTAAAACTCTTAACATAGAAGGGATCATAGCTGTCTGAGCCTGACTGTTATACCCCCAGGCACAATGTGGCACCAGGGCTGGGTGCTTTCATAGAATCCCAAAGACCACAGTTTAAGAACAAGCCGTTTTGTTCAGCACTCTTAATTTTACATGTGAAAAGTGTCTGAGACCCAGAGAGGGTTTGTCTGAGGTTGCACAGCCTGCTGCTGTCAAGAGCTGGGATGAAAAAAAAAAATAAAAATAAAACTGGACGGAACCCAGGGCTATAGGCCATGCTCTCTCTGGAACCCGCCTCAGCCCTGTTGCCCCTGTGGCTCTCCATTCCCCAGGATCAATTTCCTGCACCACCAGCTGAAGGGGGAGTATGAGGAGCTTCACGTCCACACCAAGGAGCTGAAAACCTCCCTGAACAATGCGCAGCTGGAGCTGAACCGCTGGCAGGCCCGCTTTGATGAGCTGAAGGAGCAACACCAGAGCCTGGACATCTCGCTCACCAAGCTGGACAACCACTGTGAGGTGAGGCACAGCCCGCGGGGGCTTCTGGGTATCTCTGTGAGGGGCAGAGGCCCTCCAAGCTGGACAACCACTGTGAGGTGAGGCACAGCCCGCGGGGGCTTCTGGATATCTCTGTGAGGGGCAGAGGCCCTCCAAGCTGGACAACCACTGTGAGGTGAGGCACAGCCCGCGGGGGCTTCTGGGTATCTCTGTGAGGGGCAGAGGCCCTCCGGGTGTCTGGCACTGAGGTGAAACCAGAGTTAGAACTATGTCAGAAACCACCTTGTCTGACCTTAGCTGTGCGGATGGTCGGTGGTATTTTCCGTCAGTCCCTTTGCTGGTGACAGCACGTTTGCTTGTACGTCTTCCTTTCGGTGTTCCCGCTTCAGTAGCCAGTGTACTAGCAGAATGGCCCAGGTTGGGGTGTGGCCTCTAGCTTGGGGTCCTGGGGCCCATTCAGGATCCTGGCTGCTAGTGGGTAGAGCTGGGGAAATGGACATTGTAGGTGTCAGAACACTCCTCAGATGATCTCGAACAGACCCCACTGGCATAGAGAGGCCGAGGAGAACGGAGTCCTCCAGGACAGCCCTGGGAAGCATCGTAGGTGAGGAAATGCTGGCCCCAGAGTGCTGAGATGCCTGGCCTGCCGGAGCCCTGTGTGTGGGGGGGTGGCACTTCTCGAGGAACTTTTGCCCGCTGGGGCTGTGCTGTTACAAGAGGTGTGTTAGTGAGCTTGCTTTCTTCCACCCTTTCTTCACCTTCTTCTCCCTTTCTCCTTCCTTCCTTCCTTCCCTCCCTCTCTCTTTCCTTTCCTTTCCTTCCTCCTCTGCTTCCCTTCCTCCGTTCCTTGCTTCCTTCCATTTTGGGGGTGAAACCCAGACTAGAGCCTTGCAGCTGCTAGACAAGCACTCTACCTCTGAGCTGTACCCCAGCACACACTAGGATCCTCCCTCCCTCTCTCCGTCCGTCCGTCTGTCCCTCCCTCCCTCCCTTCTTCCCTCCCTTCCTTCTTTCTTTCTTTCTAAGAGAGACAGAGAGAGAGAGAAAAGTAGATAGAGAATGGGCACACCAGGGCCTCTAGTCACTGCAAACGAACTCCAGATGCATGTATCAACCTTGTGCATCTGGCTTACGTGGGTACTGGGGAATCAAACCTGGGTCCTCAGGCTTTGCAGGCAGGCACCTTAACTGTTAAGCCATCTCTCCAGCCCCACCCCCCCACATTAAGATTCTCGAGAGGAGTGCATAGGTCGGGGCTACCAGGGAAGCCCTGTAGAAAAGGTTGTAGTAATACCAACATTGAGGAATGGTAGGTTTTGATCTTTCTGTTAATGGTGAAATCAGAGTTAAAATGGCTAATTGAATGAAGAGGATGGAACAGCATCTCTTTCCTACCTGTGGGGTACTGGGTGTTTTGCAATGTACTTTTCAGTGTTAGTTTATCCTCAGTGACCTAGGGAGACTAGAGCACCATGTCCTTTGTGTGTGGTGGATCAGATCCCAGCCTCTGGCCAGTCCTCTATACCACAGTAATGTTCTAGAACAGAAGATGGTGAACTTCAGTCCACAAGCCAAATCTTGCCTACCACCTGTGGTGTTTTGTTTTTGTGGTTTTTTTGTTTTGGTTTTTCAAGGTAGGGTCTCCCTAGCCCAGGCTGACCTGGAATTCACTTGTAGTCTCAGGCTGGCCTTGAACTCATGGTGATCCTCCTACCTCTGCCTCCTGACTCTACCACCTGTTTCTTATGTACCCCATGAGTTAAGAATGGTTCTTAACTTTTTTTTTTTAGTGAAAAAAATTAAAGGATCAATAATATTTTGTGGCAAGTGAAAATTACATGAAATTTAAATTTCCACATCTGTAAGTAAAGATTATTAGACTATAACCACACTTCTGTTACCAATACTGCTTTTGTGCTGCAAGGACAGTAATGGAAGGTGGTTCAGAAAGTCTCAATCTTCAATCCTCTGTCTTTGTTTATATTTTTATCTGAGAGAGGGTAAGTGGGGAATTATGGGCACACCAGGGCCTCCAGCCACTGCAAACTAACTCCAGACACATGCACCACTCTGTGCATCTTGCTTTATGTGGGGACTGGGGAATTGAACCCAGGCCATCAAGTTTTGCAAGCAAATGCCGTCAACTGCTGAACTGTCTCCTCAGCTAGTTGCCTGTCTAGAGACAAACTGGTTGAAATATAACGGAAGTGTCATGTGCAATTTAGCATGTTTTAGTAGTCACTGTTAAAACTTATTGAATGAAATTAAATTTCTTATGCTGGGGATGGAACCCAGGGACCTTGTACATGGCAAGGCAGCCCTCTACCACTAAACCACATCTCCAGCCCTAATGAAATTAACTTTAATAATATATTTTATTTAACTAGTGTATACAAAATATAATTTCAGGGCTGGAGAGATGGCTCAGCAGTTAGAGGTGCTTGCTTTCAAAATATCATTTCAGTGTGTAATCAATTGAAAAAAAATCATCAGGCCGGGCGTGGTGGCGCACACCTTTAATCCCAGCATTCAGGAGGCTGAGGTAGGAGGATCACCATGAGTTCAAGGTCATCCTGAGAATACATAGTGCATTCCAAGTCAGCCTGAGCTAGAGCAAAACCCTACCTTGAAAAAAAAAATCAGTATCATGTTCTCTTTTCTTCACATCAAGCTTTCCACACCTGCTGTCTTGCATTGGAGCTCACCTTAGCCTAGATGGGCTGCGCTGTGTGCTCTGGGTAGCCATTCTACCAGTCGGCTGCTGGGCTGGGTGGAGAAGTCATAATAGACACAGCTGGGTTACTGGCTTCTTGGTCCTTTCCAGGTCAACACTAATGTAGATCTGGACAATACCAAGGTGGACAGCGTTGTGCACATGCGTGCTTTCTTCTCTGGGAAGCTGGGTCCCTGGCACGGGGTCACAGGGTCAGATGTCTGAGCCCCGTCTGCCTGTGTTTCAGCTGCTCTCCCGTCTCAAGGGCAACTTGGAGGAGGAGAACCATCACCTCCTGAGCCAAATCCAGCTGCTGAGCCAACAGAACCAGATGCTTCTAGAACAGAACATGGAGAGCAAGGAGCAGTACCATGAGGAGCAGAAGCAGTACATGTAAGGGGCCTGTGGTGGGCAGCCGGCATCAACACAGGATCTCTGGATCACTCTTAGGCAGTCCTTCCCTCCCCTACCATGCCCAAGGCATTCTGGGCAGAAAGCAGCTTTGGGCCCGGCCTTCAAGGTCTGGAGGTAGAAGATGGATCGTGCTGTGCCCTGGAGTATCCCGCGTATCTAGAAGAGGTGGTGGTTGGCTTCCTTTTTAAACAAACAAACAAACAAACAAACAAACAAACATTTTTATTTATTTATTTGAGAGAAAGACGCAGATAGAAATAGAGAATGAATATGAGCACACCAGGGCCTCCAGCCATGGCAAACAAACTCCAGGCGCATGCGCCACCTCGTGCATCTGGCTTACGTGGGTCCTGGGGTATAGAACCTGGGATCCTTTGGCTTTGCAGGCAAGCACCTTAACCACTAAGCCATCTCTCCAGCTCCCTATTTGCTTTTTCTACAGCATTGCACACCACTGTAAGCTCTTCCTCTGCTTTGGGACTTGAATTCACTCCTGGCAATAGCCCGGCACCCAGAAGCTGTGCCTTGGTGAGGGCGTGCAGATCAAAGGCTGGGAATGAGCCTCGTCGCTCACCTGACTGAAAACAGATTTACTATGCCTTGTCCCCCCAGCCTTGTGCACGCCCTGGGAGCTGGGAATTATGAGGGTGACAAGTGTGAACAGAGCTGTGTCCCCTCCGATTCAGATGTTGGGAAGCTACCCAGAGACACAGAGGGGAGGATGGTAGGAGCCAGTTTCTCGTGAAATGGGTGGGGGAGGGAAGGTGGGGTGTGGCAGGTGGTCTGGGTGCCGGGAATGTGCATGGGAGGCTGGAGAGGAGGGGTCCTCAACTGTGGAGAGCTTCCCTGCCCAGCTGAGGACAGTCAATCAGAAGTTTTTGAAGTGTGTATCTCAGAGGCCTGGGCAGTTGCCAGAGGTCACAGACAAGAACAAGTGGAAGAACCCGATGCTGGAGTCCTCGTGGTTCTGCACTTGATAATCATGGTGTATCATTCCATTCTGTGGTGACTGACCTGTCCCTCTCTTGTGATCAGCACCCCCGGCAGGCCCAGGTGTCCTGGTGTGAGGATGATGAAGGCAGGAAGTGGCACATTAGTGAAGGGGCGTGGTCACTGAACCCCAGATTGTTACACCAGCTTTCTGACATAATGCTGCTGTTACTTCTTCCCCGTTCTGCTTCATCCACCCATCACCTCCTGAGGGATGGTTCATGTGCAAACCCACACTATAATCTGGGGTTCCAAAATGACAGTTGCTTGAAATTGGTCCTCTGTAATTCATGTGATAAAATGCCAGCCCGGGTTAAGTCGGTGATGACTAGACAGTGTAGGAGACTAGTCCCAGAGGATTATTGTTTTTCTTTTCTTTTTGCATTAGCATCTGCATGAGGCCAGTCACCTAGCACACCTCTTTAGCCTGCTTCAGGCGCAGGGACACAGTGTAGACTGTGGGCAAACAGAGTTTTGTCTGTTGCTCCCTTTTCCCTGGTTGCAGCCTTCAGAGTGGGCAGGACCTTGGTAACTTCTTGACTAGAGCAGCCCTTGCCTAAGGCCTCTTCAAGGCATCCTCTTCCCATGCACAGAGGCCCCTGTGGCAGCCAAGATTCCAGGAGGCTTCTAGTTCCTTGCTGTGATTCTGAAAACATGAGCCAGTTTTCATCCATTAGAAGTCAGGAGATTTGCTTCATCCCCTGGGCTTCTGGCTCCTCAGAAGTCCACCCCACCAGACTTGCGTTCTCCCCGTGTAGCTGCTCTGCTGGGGCTGGCTGCCCAGGATGTGTTCATGCTTACTTCCTGCCCCCTCCATCTCTGCCCCGCCCTCATGCACGCATGCCTTCCAGCCCTGTTTTCTTCTGTGCTTGCCTGCTAGAAGCTGTGTGTCTGCCCCTGTGAGGCATTAGACCAGGCACCTGTCCCAGGTTGGACTTCACTGCACTAACCTTTTCAGCCTTGATGCTCAGGTGTTGATATCCACCCCCAGAGGTGCCCAGAGTCCTGTATAACCTGGCCTTGCTGGAAGTCCTGGGGGCTTCTAAGCAAAGAGTTCTCCTATGGTCAGAGGTTTGTTCTGTGGATCGCCTCAGCTGGATCCTGGGTGGTCTGAAGGCCATAGTCTCTCTGGATCGCAGCAGATGCTTCTGTTCATATGTGCCCGACTTGGTGACCAGTGTGGTGATGAGTGTCCCCAGGTCTGACTCCTGGACAGACACTGGCCTGCTAGGTCGGGCTGGTGGATATGTGTGCTCCTTCATCATTTAAAACAGGATTGATGGCTTTCTTTGCCCTTCTGTTCACAGAGACAAATTAAATGCCTTACGGAGGCATAAAGAAAAACTGGAAGAAAAAATCATGGACCAGTACAAGTTCTATGATCCTGCTCCAAAGAAGTGAGTGGATCTCAGATTGGTGGCGTACAGACAATAAGCCGTAGAGCAGCCTCAGTGTCACCTGCACTGATGGGTCACCCCTTCACCACCTGGCAGGTCATCCTGTGCAAATGACAGAGAAGTTAGAGCATTTTCTAGCCCCACCCTGCTTGTCCCACTCAGCTGGCCCCAGTGAGGCACAGGCTTGATTTATCCACAAACCCTGTTGGGTAGAAAGTCTTTGGAGTCCGAGCCATTGAAGCAGGAAGGCAGGGTTTTGCCTCAAAACTCAGTGTGATATAGACAGATTTTTTTTTTTTTTTTTTTTTTTTTTTTTAGGGTTTCACTCTAGCCCAGGCTGACCTGGAATTCACTCTGTAGTCTCAGGGTGACCTTGAACTCATGGTGATCCTCCTACTTCTGCCTCCCGAGTGCTGGGACTAAAGGTGTGTGCCACCGTGCCTGGCTGACAGACATGTTTTTGTGTTGGAAAGGAAGCATGGACAAGACCGGGACAGGCCCACAGCCATTAAACATGGGGCCCCATTGGCACCGTGAAAATCTCTCTGTAGTCACAGACCCTCCTGGGATCTACAAACGTGATCTCTGCTCCCACGAACAGCAGGCCCAGGTTATGGGGCCAGCTCAGTCTCTCTCCAGCAGTACTTGCCCTAGTTCCTGGCCTGAGCCTCAGGAGTTGTCCCTGTGGACTGACCTGGTCAGGCCCTGCCTTGGTCAGAGCCCTGTTGAAACGACAGAATTAGTAGAATCCAAGGCTCCTGGTCTCAATCCTTTTTTTTTTTTTTTTGAGGTAGGGTTTTGGTGTAGCCCAGGCCCGGTCTCAATCTTCTATGTGACAGATACGGAAACTGAGGCTGAGATGAGGAACGGGAGTGCACAGGGAGCTGTTGAGAGTCAGAGTGAGGTTGGGAGCACAGGCATGGCTCTCCAGTAGCCCAGCAGGTTGCAGCCTTGTCACTTTCCTTTAACTGTGCTAGCCCCCAGGCCAGGTCGCTCAGTGCCAGCAGAATGGTCAGAGAAGGCCAACTCTATCTCACTTGCTGACTTTGGCAGAAAATATAACTCAAAATGACTTTTTGACAGAAACATTGCCAACAAGTGCAGCACAGCCCCACTCTTTTCTCATCCAGATGAGCAAAAACCATCAACATCATTGACACTCTTCTCCCGGAGGCTAGCGTGGGTTTGGGACAGCCTGCACACTTCCATCCTACCCAGCTGGCACCTGAGAATTAGGGACTGTTGAATTCCAAGCCCCACATGTGCAAATAAGATGCCAGCACTATCCCGTGTGCCGTCCTTATTTGTGTGGTGCGTGGGGTGGAGCTCAGTCCCTTGTGAATACTAAACAAGAGCATCCCCCCCCCCCCAGCCACACCCCAGCCTGCTGCCATCGTTTCCTGGGTCTGTGAGCAGAGATTGTACCTTTTAAAAATTTCCTCCTGTCTAGGAAGAACCACTGGATTGGAGCCAAAGCCCTTGTCAAACTGATCAAGCCAAAGAAAGAAGGTTCTAGAGAACGGTTAAAATCAACCACAGACAGCGCCCCCTGGCAGCTGGAGTCCTCAGATCCTTCCTCACCATCCACCTCCCAGCCTCTCAGGTCACAGCCAGAAAACCCCGATGCTCCCCCAACCGGCTCCAACTGTACGGAAGAGCGTGACGCCCACAACGGGCCTGTGGGGAAAGGTAGGGGCTGTGGTGGGACGAGGATGGGGGCCCTGGAAGTTCTAGTCCCTGGAGGAGTGTACTGTATGCCTAAATGGGAGCATGAGGCTGTGTGTATCCTTATGTGAGTGCCTCCTACCTAGGCATGTCCCCAGTCAGGTAGAAAAACATGTCCATGCAGTGGTGATGTTGCCCCTAACACTTGTTTCTTTAGAACAGGAAGCACCTTCATTACCTGCGCTGGTAGGTTATTTGAACATTCAGAGTTGATTCTTGTGCAGGTGCCCTAGTGACAGGCCAGGCGTGGATGGTTTTTAGGGCTCCCTCGGGTGGATAATGGCAAGCTCTCTTCTGTAAGGAGGTCCCACATGCATTTGCCAAGTCCTCCCTGTTCCCAAGAGCATCAGGCAAGTCCTCAAAGGCTGCCATCCTTTATCATCTGAAAGAGCCTCGGGTTCTTTTCCACCCAGATCTGCCTCACGTCCTCCCAGCTGTGGGACACAGGGTACATCTTCCTTCAGGGCTGTCATGTGGAGCTGGCCAGAGGTTCTGCAGTGAGAGCAAGACCTCTGGCTGCATGCACTCCATGTTATCAAGTCTCGGGCCTGATAAGCTGCACTGTGGCGTGACGCCGCTGTCAGCGGTGCGGGGATGTCTTGTTAGACTCCTCTGCGTATGAGCTCTTCTGAAAGGTGGATCGTTGTGCGTGCATACTAAAGGGAAGTAGCAGCAAGTTCGATTCATTATGGTAATGACATTGTTGTCATAGCGACTACCTGGCCTGTGGTGACTGTAACACATTGTCAAAGCTGCGTTACAGTTTTTAGATGTGTGAAGATATAGAAACAACTACCATAGAATCCATGAAACACAGAAGTTACTTTAAATGCTGTGAAAATTTCAAGTTAATTTTGACTTTTCCCTCCCTCCCTCCCTCCCTCCCTCCCTCCCTTCCTTCCTTCCTTCCTTCCTTCCTTCTTCCCTCCCTCCCTCTCTCCTTCCTTCCCTCCCTCCCTCCTTCCCTCTCTCCCTCCTTCCCTCTTTCTTTCCTTCTTTCTTTCCTTCTTTCTTTCTTTCTTTCTTTCTTTCTTTCTTTCTTTCTTTCTTCTCTTAATTACTTAAATGTCAGGCCTTCATCCAGAGTTATTTAAATTTTTACCAAAGATACCAGGAGCCCAGTTCTGTTGGGGACTGAAAGTAGGTCACTGAGAACCAGTGACAGTGTCTCTGAGTGTGGCATGTGTCACTTTCCCTCTACCAGCACTAATATCATCCCCCCCCGTCCAAAAAAAAGAAAAAGAAGAAACATGTACCAATCATATGCATCTCCTTTTTTGTTGTTGTTGTTTTTTTGTTTTTTGAGGCAGGGTCTCACTCAGGCCCAGGCTGACCTGGAATTCACTATGTAGTCTCAGGGTGGCCTTGAACTCTTGGTGATCCTCCTACCTCTGCCTCCCGAGTGCTGGGATTAAAGGCGTGCGCCTCTACGCCCGGCCTTGCATCTCTTTCTTTATGGAGACAAGAGGAGGTGAAAGGTTTGTTTACAAAGGAACAGTGATGAAGCTAACCATGTTTTTGTCATTGTTTTATTTTTAATTTTTTTAAAAAAGATTTTTATTTTCATTTATTTATTTATTGGAGACACAGAGAGAGAGTGAGAGAGAATGGGCACACCAGGGCCTCTAGCCACTGCAAACGAACTTCACATGAATGTGCCACCATGTGCGTCTGGCTTACATGGGACCTAGAGAATTGAACCTGGGTCCTTAGGCTTCACAGGCATGCACCTTAACCGCTAAGCCATCTCTCTAGCCCTGTTGTCATTGTTTTAAGAAGGGATCTCACACTGGCCTGGAACTCAGTATGTGTCCCAGGCACAACTTAAACTCACAGCATTCTCCTGCCTTCACTCTCCCTAGTGCCCAGATTACAGGCTTGAGCCATTACACCCAGCTCTTCAGCAGGGCATTTCTGCTTCAGGTTTTTGTATTGGCTGTTGCAGTTTTTGGACATTTATTGTATCAGCCTATATTGTTCTTTGAGTTGAATGAGCTAAACTTGCCGAGAAAAGATCCACATCGTTGAGCAGATCTGTGAGCAGGCAGGCTGGGATAGTTACCACTGGCACTTTGTATGCTGTGCTTCGTTTAATCCTGGCTTACCTGTGAGGTGAGCATCTGTACTTCAGATAGATAGATGGATGGGTATATAGTTGGTCTCATGCAGTCCTAGTATTGTCCCCCCTCCTTTTTTTTTCTTGCTTTTTCAATGTAGGGTCTCATTCTAGCTCAGGCTGACCTGGAATTCACTCTGTATTCTCAGGGTAGCCTCAAGCTCACAGCGATTCTCCTACCTCTGCCTCCTAAGTGCTGGGATTAAAGGCATGCGCCACCACGCCAGGCTAGTACTGTCCCTTTTTAACACTGAGAAGGTAAGGGTGATCCAGGTCAGACTGTGGCTGATGTAGTAAGAGAGAGCCAGACTTGCGTGCCTCAGCCCTTGGCTCCTGCAGGTCTTGGACATTCTTGCTGCAGAGCTCTGCTTAGTGCCTCCCTAAGTTGGGCAGCAGGGCCACCTGGGGCCACCAACCTGGAATAAACGGTCCCTTGTTCTGTAAGGTGCTATAGCCACTAGGGGATGCTATGCTGAAAGAAATAGAGATTCTATCCCATTCTCTCTCTGTGTCTATCTTCTCTCTCTCTCTGCTTATAGATAGATAGATAGATAGATAGATAGATAGATAGATAGATAGATAGATAGGGCTGGAGAGATGGCTTAGCAGTTAAGGCGTTTGCCTACAAACCCAAAGGACCCAGGTTTGATTCCTCAGGACCCACGTTAGCCAGATACACAAGGAGGCGCATGCATCTGGAGTTTGCAGTGGCTAGAAGCCCTGAAGCTCCCATTCTCTCCCTGCTTATAAATAAATGAAAATAAATAAATTTAGAAATAGAGATTTTAGTATTACCTTTAATCAGAAATTATGTTCAAGAAGTTAGACCAGTTGTATGGTTTGTGGAAACTCTAAGAATGAAAAGTAAGTGTTAAAATAATCTGGGCTGGAGAGATGGCACAGTGGTTTTGCACTTCCTAGCAAGCATGAGGGCCTGAGGAGACCTAAGTGTCCAACTGAGTTTGAATCTCCAGAACCCACATAAACAGCTGGCTGTAGCCATGCATACCTGTAACCCCAATCCCATTGGGGACCAGAGACCTGAGAATAGAGGGAGCTCGTGAAAAAAATGGCCAGCTCCCATATCAGTAAGAGACTCCAGCTCAGACAAGAACAGGCAGAGCAGGAATGGAGCGGGACACCTGACATTTCACTCCATGCCGCTGCATACAAATGCATGCAACACATACATACACAGTAAGGGGGGGGGACTTTTGTCGTCACTAAAGGCTTATGGTATAAAAAAGGCACTTCATTATTTCGAAACTCATCCTACCAGAAGTGGTTTCAGAAGTGCAAAAAGTGTATGTGGTGAGTACTTCAGGTAGAGTGTGTCATGACAATGGGCCAGAAGCGTGTCATTAAGTGTTGCCAAGTCTTGAAGTGGGAATAGGAGCTGTGTGTGAGCTGAGCTGACAGGGACCCTGTCATTAAAATGCATGAGTAAGAGAAGCTGGCTCCTGTGTTAATAAGCATTCTTATTTAATAATTTAACACACTGAAATTGAAAAACCGTCTAAACCAGTGGCTCTTTGGGCAGTGTAATTCTCCTGCTATGACGTATGAGTAATGGTTGGCATTAGGGTGCCACTAAATTAAACTGAGTCAGTGTAAGTGATTGTGGTTGTGTATTAGGTATTATTGGTTCCACTGGCCTGGGTGGGACAGGATTCTCCTTTCCTAAGTACATTTTGTTAATTTAGACTCATTTGTAATGATTGTTCATTTCATTTGTTCTGTTTTCCCCCCTTCCCTTCCTGTGGGTCACCCCAATGATCACGATTTAGCATCTCAGCGCAAAAAGAGTCCCTTTATGAGAAGCAAAAGCAAAGACAAAGACAAGGCTCCCGCGGCCCAGCCGGCGCTCTCTAAACGCCTGCGGTTCTGGTCCTCCTCCGACATCCCATCCTCTCCTAACGAGCCTGTCTCTCTGTCTGACATTGGGGATTTCTGATCCCTTCTTTAGCATGTGTCTGCACCGTGTATGCTCCTTCATTCTGAGATTCAAACAGCCAACCAGACAGGCCACACGGCCCCTATTGGACCCCTGTTCCTCACCCCAGTTCAAAGTAGACACCGTGGATTCTGATTGCAAAATAGAAGATGAGTTGTTTTACCTCCCGGACCATTTCTTCAGCAAAGCACAGTTTTAGGGGACCCTCAGGACATGCGTACACATGTCCTCAGGCCAGGATGTCCGCACTAAGTAAGTGAAGAGCCCGTGTGTTCCCACCCCTCTTTTGTACCTGCAAGCTTACGTCATGCCCCGTGTGTGAAGCAGACGTGATCATCTATGCTTCCCAAAAATAGACACCCTCTGCCAGTGAGACGCTTTCAAAAGATTTATTTTTAAGCAGCTGAGTTTCAAACCGCTGCCCTTGTGTCCTCGTCCTTTGTCAGAGTGCAGAGTTGCTGGCTTCTGCTGCTCAGGGCCTTTTCACATGTGTTCAGTTTTGAAGGACTAACTGCTCTCTGTTCCAGCATTTTGAGCAGTTGAATTGGTTTTTGCCAAAGTTGAGCCCACGGTGAGGTTTTATGATTGGGCTGTGACTCTTGTGACTTCTTGATGGAAACAGTAGTAGACAGAAAGAATATCAGCACACAGATCACACCCAGAGCAAGGGGCAAGGCTGCCAAAGAGGCCACTACCCACTGCCACGCTTCCTATTCCCTGCCATGCTTTATGTCCTTTGTTGTCATTTACATATTCTCCCGTAAATTGACTTGCAGTTTGCAATTAGATTTACCTTAAAAGGCAAGGTGATTGCCAGTACTGTACTGCACAGGAAAACAAGTGTCTCCATAGCATAATCACCTTGTGAACAGTTTGAAGCTGTGACAATGTTGAGGCTGGTTAGTGTGCCCCCAGCTTCATCCAGCTCGTGGGTCCACTCTAGGAACCTCAGGCCGTCGTGGCGCTTGGTCCTGCAGTCTTTATCCTCGTCACTTGCTTTTGGAATCGTGCTTGTCTCTTGTCTGGTCATGCTAACTGTTCACCCATCTCCACCTCCCCTTCCGGACCCTCATTTCCACAGCACCCACAGAACGACCTATCCTTGTCCATTCCACCAGACTTGAATCTTGCTTCTCATCAAGGTTATTTAAAATAAATTTTCCCCTTCAGTTCAGATCCTAAGATCCAGGCCCTTGAAAATGCACAGTGAGAAGAGCCCAGAGGTTGAGCAATTGAGAAGGGGGTTTGGTCTGTGCAAGAGAAACCCCCATGGGAAGCATGGCCCTCAGGCAGATGACACGGGACATTGTGCAAAGGCCTTGTCAAATCTTTGATACCCTCTTCCCTTTTTGTTTTGTTCTCTTTTGAGGTGCTGGGGGTCAAACCCAGGGTCTTACTCATGTGAGCTGTAGCCCCAGCCCTCCCCATTCATTTTTATTTTGTATTTGGAGAGCCCATACTCTTTCCCACTTGGTTTTGTTATTGTGGGGCGGGGAGGTGTAATACCATAAAATATATCTTTACTTAATTTTGACAAGATACATGTTCATGGTAGAAAAGTTAACACCTTGCAGAAATTAAAGCCTCCCCCCACATCAAAAACAAAACCGTTGTGAGGTTGACAGTGAACTTCTGAAACCTTAGGAAGGAAGCCCCATTGGCTGGAGCCTCAATGTCTCAGGGACAGGTTTGGAACGACCCTCAGCTGATGTCTGTCAGGATCTTCGGAAGTCACGAACTAGAGCTGTGCACAACATAACCAAGAGAGCGTGCCCTGTTGCTAATTTTTGGGCTGTTAGCAATATTCCCCCCCCTTGAGTTCCATTTCCTCCCAGCCTTGCAACACTGTGTTGTGTGGCCCATGCTAGAGCCAGAGCTAGCATCGTGGGGCTGCCCCACTTTACACTGCAACTGGGAGGGGCAGCTGTCCCGCTTACGTCTCTGTGGTCCATGTGCCCTGCTGTTCCTGCTTCGGGCCTCAGTGTGCTTGCCCAGCCTCAGCACAGGTTTGTAGCCTCATTTCTTAATGTCCCCTTTCGCCTCAGGCCCTGGGGATCTAAAACCAAAGCGAGGGTCCCCGCATGGAGGTGGTGTTGACCGCATGGACCCCTCCGCCGACCCAGCTGTGAAGTCCTGGCCCTCAGAACCTGGCTCCCGGACTTTCCCCACCTCAGCCATCACCGCAGTTCCTTCCAGCTCCGCTCTGGTCTCCCGGCACCTGGTCCGAACCAAAGGTGAGTGTGGACCCTCTAGAGTCTCGTGAACTTTGTGCCTAGGATCCTCCTAAAGCACCAGGCTAAGAAGAGGAGTCAAGTGTTTGAAGGATTTTTGAGAGACAGGTCCAAGGGCCTCAACTCTACTTACCAGCCAGCCAGGTGACTTTGGACAAGTAATTCAGCTTCAGCAGAACTAAGTGCCCTGGGAAAAGTGTGAGAAACCTCCACCACCAGCTTTCAGGCTAAAACCCGGCCACTGCTTTTCTCCTCCATGGCAGGAGTCAAGAGGTGTTTACTCTAGAGGTAAAGAAGGGGGTCTCTGACCTAGAAGTCCATTGACAAATCCAAGGACAAGTGTCCTGTACCATACCCAAGGGCACCAGAGGAGGAGTTACAAATGTCTCTCAGAATGCCCGTGGTTTTGTATGTGCACTCCTTGGGCCCAAGCCTAAAATAGTCTTTGAATGATCTCATTAGCTGGAGAGATTGCTAGGCAAATGCCTCAGTCTGGTGATGCCAGGTGAAACTCTTGGAAGCTCAAGGATCCCCTGACACCGGAGGAGAGCCTCGAACACAGGTCACTTCAGGAGAGCCTGCAGTCCCAAACAGAGGTCACTGGAGGAGAGCCTGCAGTCCCAAACAGAGGTCACTGGAGGAGAGCCTGCAGTCCCAAACAGAGGACACTGGAGGAGAGCCTGCAGTCCCAAACAGAGCAAAACCAATACAGAAGGCATTAGAGTAAACTGGAGTATTTTGAGACACAGATGAAAAGCTTAAAATTCCAGTAGCAATGGAGTCAGAAATAAGAGACGCTACCATACTCAGGAAACAGAACTAGCACTGTGAAAAGGAGCAGAGGAAGGAGGGAGGCACTTGGAAATGAAAAGAAAAGGAATGCTTAAAACTGAAGACTGGCGGGGAGATGGCTCAGTGGATAAATCACTTGCTGCTCAAGCTGGGGTACCTGAGTTTGACCCTCAGGCCCTGTGAAAGAAGCCTTGGTGGGCTTCTGAAATCCCAGCTTGCTAACACTGATAGCTAGATGGGAGCAGAGATGGAAAAGTTCCTGGAAGTCTGTGGCAGGCGCAACAAGGAAAAATGTCAGAGCAAGAATCCAGAGTGAGAGATCCTGCTTCAAGTGAGGTGGAAAGAACTGACCAGAATGTTGTCCTCTGATGCCACACAATACATGTGCATCTCTTTACACACACACACCCTATGATTGAGGACAGATGAAACTGTCTGAAGAACTAGCTAAAGGAACTGATGAGATTGCCAGTGGAATGCCATTGGAAGTCTGAGAGCAAGAAGGGTTGTTTTTCCTAGTGACCCCACCCACTCACTCAGCTCCGAAAGCCTTAGGCTTGCACAGCTCGGTGCCGAAACTAGAACAGAAAGCAACACAGATGGGGTCCTTGCACTCGGGGACCCTCGTGCTCTGGTCTTGTCGGTGAGTATGGAAAAGTTTTCAAGATGGAGACCCTCTTGCACATTTTTGAGGAGCTGAGGTTCTGTGCTCAGACAGAAACCGGCAGACTCGGCACAGGACATTTGCTCATGCTCAGGCTTGCTGGTGGGTATCTGGGTCCACGTCTGCTCAGGAACTGTGGCAGGGCTTGCCCTCCAGTGGAAGGTTTCTTTTTTCCTTCCTTTTTTCTTCCTTTCCTCCTGTCACTTGGTGGTATTGTGCCGCCCCCATGAATTGCTTCCATACCCTCTGCTTTTTGATGCTACTGGCCTTTGAGGTTGGAAAGGGCGTCTGGGCTCCTGTACCTTTTCCTTAGGCAAGAGCTTACCTTATCTTCTAGCTCATCATGCACAGGGACAGGAGTGCTGTGCGTTAACCTTTCTCCTCTTCCTAGCTAGAGAGATGAGGGGAGGCACCGTCCACCCTTCCCTCTGTCCTCAATAGCTGGTACTGCCGTGATTCAGGGGTTGGACATGGGTCTGAGCTGGCCAGCCAGGCTTGGACTGGGGATTTCCCTGTGGGTGGTAGGCATTCTAGAACCCTGACTCATCGCCGTTATTCTCACTTCAGGCTGTAATTCCAATGATAACCTCTGCGAGCCGTCCCCAGAGCTTGAGCGCACACACCCCAGGCAGCAGGGTGAGTGGCTGACATGGTGGTTCTCAGGAGGGTTTTTGTCAACAGCTCTTTGTCTTTGAGCAAAGCAGTATGGAAATCCAGTTCACAAGAGAGGTGAAGGTGGGATTGCTATGGTGGGTGTAAGGAATGGGGGCCCGAGTCTCTGAGTTCCCGCTTCTCTGCCTGGCCCGGGGGATTCACTGCCTCCTAAGAGCCCCAGGTTCTGGAAGCTGTGATGCCTCTTGCTCCCAGTCACTCTTCCAGGTGTGCCAGAAAGCCCTGCTCACCAGCACAGGAAGCGTCCATTTCAGGGAGCATTCACTTTTCCTCCCTCGAGTTCCGTGTGCCATGGTAGCACTGAGTTGTAGGAAGACTCAGAAAACGTTGGAGATTGGAAGTTGCTGCAGAAGGGACTCGGTGAATGGCCCCAGCCTTCCCAGAACTGCAGCTTGCTGCGGGCTGTCTCCATTTTCTTTTTCTCTCCCTTCCTCCCTCCCTCCCTGTTTTCTTCCTCGTCTTCTTCCCTCCCTTCTTGGCTGATTGAATCCAGGCCTTCCATGTGCTGGGCAAGCAAGCATAGCACTCCATCTTTGAAGTGCAGCCCTGGAAGGGTGGGAAAATAACCTGTCAGAAGGAACCCTTGTCGGTTTCTGTTGGCTTAGTGTGCATCTGGATCATGTGATCAGCCAGCACTCTCCTGCCTTAGCCACTGTCTATAAAGTGTGATGCTGTTGACATCGGTTCACACAAATTCGCTGTTCATGATTTTTGTAAACAAAGACAGGCTCTTTAATGAGGCCAGTCGACCCCAGGAGCCCTTCTGCCTTTACACAGAATGGGGGACTCTGCAGCAGGAGGGAGGACTTTGGCGAGTACACCGGCTCACTGAGCAACATTTGAGACTTGACTGACGGCAAGGTTTTCTTCACGCACGTGCTCACTCCTCCAAGCAGCACAGGGGAGGAAAGGCACTCTCGAATAGACAAGTGTGACCCTAGGACAGTGGCGCAGGCCTGTAATCCCAGCACTCCAGAGTCTGAGGCAGGAAGAGGGTGTGTTTAAGGTCATCGTGGGCTAACTAGTCAGACCCTAACTCAAAATAAAACAAATTTATAAATAAATAAAGCAAGCAAGCAACAAACAAAGGTGCCTTTGGGGCACATTGGTTTCTGTCCCAGTTTCCTTCTGATGACCCTCAGTGCCTGCTATGGAGTGGGAAAGCTTCTGTTTGAGCCTTCCCTCTCAAGGGAGGGCTGACCCTGTGGCTTTGCTGTTCCCAAACACTTTGTCCTCAAGTGTTGCCCACATGGTCACTCTGTGCAGAGCTCACCAGCACTTGGGACCCAGGTACCCTGCAGAGACAGGACATCTAAGCTGACACATCTTGTGGATGGCAAGCCAGGGAAAGGCCTTCTAATGTTTCACAGTTTCATTCGGTGCTTCAGATGACTGAAACGCGGTCCCTGTCCCCCAGGAGCCGGAGTCCAGCAGTAGAGGCATGTTCTCACCTGACACTGTCAGGGATCGGGTTTCTGGAGGGCGCACTGGGCGAGGTCTTGACAGTGCAGGAATCAGGCTGCTGGAGGGCACACTGGGCGAGGTCTTGACACTGCAGGGAGGGCTAGTGCTAGTTTTCCCAAGGGTCTGCTGTTGCACAATGTAGTACAGAGCTGCCCAGGCAAACGCCCACAGCCAGGAGGGCTGGTCCCCCCATGCTGGTCACGGGCACCTCAGCTGTTCCCTTAGGAGTGGATGCGCATCGGAGAGTTGTGATTCAGAGGAGCTGGAGGACAGCACATAACCCTCCGAGCAGTTGCTGCTTTTTGTCCTGAGGTCCCAGCATCCCTCCCTATGGCACCTGCAGCCTCCCACCTAAGCTCACGCACACACACACACACATATGCACATACGCACATGCATGCATGTGCATCTGCGCCTTGGGCCACCCCTCATCCTGTTCTGGAAAGGGCTGTTTGCACATGTTCTGAAAAGCTCTGCCATAAACCAGGTGAACCCTACTCTCCAACCCCGCATTTGACTGGAACAGCCCTTTCTTAACCTGCTTTCTGTGCTGCTAGTGGTTGGGGAGATGGTGTGTGTTGCTGCTGTTTTAAATCACATCTCTACACCTCATTAAAAATAGATAGCCAGGGCTGCAGTGATGGCTTAGAGGTTAAGGCACTTGTCTGGGAAGCCTGAGGACCCAGTGCCCACGTTAAGACAGATGCACAGGGTTGGAGGCCCTGACATGCCCATTCTCTCGCTATCTGTCTCTCTTTTTCTGTCTCTCAAATAAAATAAAATAAGAAAATAGGTCCCCAGCATTGTAGGTTATTGCTAGCTTGTCATGTACTATGCAGAACACTCTGTTTCTGAAGCCAAACACCTCAGAAGAGCGTGTGCAGAGTCTTACAGACCTTGCTGGAGGCACCAGCCTAAGCTTTGGTTTCTCAGGTGGGATGTTTAACGTGGGATCTACTTGGTCACTGGCCCCCTGTGCTAAACATGGTGTTTCCTTTCAGTGTCATGGCCAAACAGCCTGGAGAGCAGCAGAAACACATCCAGCAACAGCTCGCCCCTGAGCCTCAAGGGTAAGCCACTCCACTCTGAGGACTTTAGAACATGTATTTAGAACATGGGTTCACATTCTTTTTTTTTGGTTTTTCGAGGTAGGGTTTCACTCTAGTCCAGGCTGACCTGGAATTAACTATGTAGTCTCAGGGTGGCCTCGAACTCATGGCAATCCTCCTACCTCTGCCTCCCGAGTGCTGGGATTAAAGGCATGCGCCGCCACGCCCGGCTTGGGTTCATATTCTTAAACTTAAAAAATATTTGGTAGGTTTTTGGTTTCTCTAGCTCAGGCTGACCTGGAATTCACTATGTAGTCTCAGGGTGGCTTTGAACTCACGGTGATCCTCCTACCTCTGCCTCCCCAGTGCTGGGATTAAAGGCGTGCACCACCACACCTGGCTTTTATATAGTTTTATTTATTTATTTGCAAGAAGAGAGAGAGAATGGGTACACCAGAGCCTCTAGCTGCTGCAAACGAACTCTGGATACATGCACCACTTTGTGCATTTGACTTTATGTGGATACTGGGGGATCAAACCTAGGCCATCAGGCTTTGCAGATAAGTGCCTTAACTGCTGAGATAGCTCTCCAGCTCCCGTTTTTAAAATTTTTATTTAAAAATTTTTTGACATTTTCATTTATTTGTGAAAGAAAAAGAGAGGTAGGTAGAGAATGGGTGGGCCAGGGCCTCCAGCCACTGTAAATGAAGTCCAGGTGCATGCGCCACCTTGTTCATTAAGCTTTACATGGGTACTGGGGAATCAATGTGGGTCCTTTGGCTTTGCAGGCAAGGTCCTTAACTACTAAGCCATCTCTCCAGCAAGGGACAGTGAGATGGGAGGAAATGGGCACACCAGGTCCTCTGGCCACTGCAAACGAGCTTAGTATGCATGTGTCTTTTACTGCAGCTGGCTTTGTGTGGGTACTGGGGAGTTGAACCCTTGGCTGTCAGACTTTGGAAACAAGTGCTTTCAACCCCTGAGCCATCTCTCTAGCACCTTAGACTTTAAAACATGTGCTGAGCAGGACTTTGACACACAGTGTCGTGCATCTGTGGGCCACACACCAAGGATTAAGCATAGGCTAGGGAGTTTTGAAAGGAGCTCAGATCCCCTCCCTGCCCCCATCTGTCCAGGGGATGTGGGCAAGTCCCAGGTCCTCTGGGTTTGAGTTGCTTCATGTGTGGTGTGGGATAGGGACAGTTTTACTTCCCACTGTAGAGCAGAGAACGAGTGTAGGTGATTTTGGTCTTTAACAAAAGTTGTAAATTTGCTTCAGGGTCTGGATGATAGACTTGTTGGTATGAATGCCTTAATGTGCATTTGAAATGGATGTATTTGTCATGGCGTGCCCTCTTTCCTAGAGAACATGACTTCATGCAGACGTTTTCTTCGTAGTTTCTATATGACTGACCCCTGGAAGAGCACCCTAGCTAAATAAATTTCCAATATGTGAGTGAGTAGAAGGTAATAAGGCTGGCAGCCATTAGTAATTTAACTCTTAGTGCTTGCTTACTTCAGCAGCACATGTACTGAAACCAGAATGCGCAGAAGAGATGAGGGTGGTCCCTGAGCAGAGACACTGTGCAAATCCAAGAAGTCGAGACGCAGTCCAGCGCTGGGCTCGCTACTCCAGTGTATATCTTACTTCGCAATACCAGTGCTCTTTTTAGAGTCTCTATCTTTTGTGACACCTAAGGAAACTGTTAGTGGTCCAAGAAGATGGATTTAAAACCCACAAGAGATGGGAAGGAGCGAGGGCTCAGGGGTTAAGGCACTTGCCTGCAAAGCCCAATGACTCAGGTTCAGTTTCCCAGTACCCACATAAAGCCAGATGCACAAAGTGACACATGAATCTGGAGTTTGTTTGCAGCTGCAAAAGGCCTTGGTGCACCCATTCTCCACCTCTCCCCCCACTTTGTCCTTGCAAATAAATAAAAATATTTTTTAAAAGCCACAAAATAGCTGGGCATGGTGATGGACACCTTTAATCCCAGCATTTGGGAGGCAGAGGTAGGAGGATTGTCGTGGGTTTGAGGCCACCCTGAGACTACATAGTGAATTCCAGGTCCGTCCGGGCTAGAGTGAGACCCTACCTCAAACTCCCCCCCCAAAAAAAAAAACCTGCGTAAAATAGAGAAATATTACTTGCTGCCTAAGAGATGGAGTTTTCAGAAATGTGTATATTAAAATTTAAAGTTCAGTGGAAACTTTCTGCTTTTCAATAACTTAATTTGCATGTGTGTGTAGTATGTGTGTATGTACACACAACCCCTAAGGTCTTGCTTCTGCAAACAGTCTCTGGATACATGCGTCACTTTGCATCTGTCTTTATGTGGGTGCTGGGGGCATGAAACCAAGGCTAACAAGCTGTGCAAACTAGCTCCTTTAACCACTGAGCCATCTCCCCAGCACCATGGAAACTTTCTGCTTTAATCTCTGGTTAATTTTCTGAAAGCCAAAGTAAAGTGCTGGGGAGATGGCTCACTGAGTAAAAAGTGAATTTTGAACCTGAACTTGGATCCTCAGAACCCAAGGCTTGTAGGCTTGCCACTGTCATCACAGTACTAAGGAGGTGGAGACGGGATTCCTTGGGTTCTTTTGTCTAGCTTCTGTAACTGAGCTCTGCTCTATGTTTGTGTAAGACCCTGTCTCAAAGAATCGAAGGGAGAGCAACTGAGGATAAATGCGCCACACCCCTCCCCCCGCCTCCACTTTACATGTGCCCGTGTCAACTTCTGGCCACACACGAACATGAATACACACATCCACCTCAAGAGAGAAAAAGAATCCAGGCGGGAAAGGTGGCTTAGCTGTTAAGGCTCTTGCCTGCAAAGCCAAAGGACCAAGATTCAATTCCCTAGGACCCATGTAAGCCAGATGTACATGGTGGTACGTGTCTGGAGTTTGTTTGCAGCACCCATTCTTTCTCACTCTCAAGTCAATAAACAAAATTTTATATATATATATATATATATATATATATATATAATATATATATATATAAATCTAAAAAAAGAAAAAGAGAATCTGAGGTCAAGTGTTAAAAAGATGTGCAAGGAGGAGAGAGGGAGAGAGGTGTGACTGATTGTAGCAGACGGCTTCAGATTCGCTGAGATGAACTTCCAGACCAGGCACAGTTATGGAGGAAGGGATTTATTGAAGCTTACAGATTTAGGAAAAGTTCCATAATGGCAGAAGAAGCTGACCTGATTTCACAGCACCAAACACAGAGAGCAAAGCTACAAGCCAAAAGCCACACAGCACCACACACCTCAAGAACTCCAGCTAGGCACGAACACTTTGCATATCTTTAGATTGAAATCTCAAACCCACCACCACACCTTAGGATCTGCCCAGTAACACTGCCTGGTGGCTGAGGATGCAAAAGACAAACTAATAAAACACTGAATATATTGGGGGCCATCAATTCAAACGACCACACTGATGTATACATGTTCTCGTGTTACCCATCCAGGTTCCTCGGACCAGCTGCACAGCCGGTCGGAGAGCATCAGCAGCACAGACCTGATCCCCAGCAGGGACCCCGCCACACTATCTCGGGACACCAGTACTCCAGGACGCAGTGCCCTTGGCCGCCATGAGTATCCCCCACCCTGGAATGGCCCACTCCCCCAGGAGGGTACCCAGAAGAGGGGTGTGGCCCTGCCCCATGCTGGGGTGCGACCCTGCTCAGCTTCTCCTAGTAGTGAGATGGTCACCTTGGAGGAATTCCTGGAAGAGAGTAACCGCAGCTCCCCGATCCACGTGAGTGGTCCAGCCCAGCAGATGAAGGGTCACCCTTGTCCCTCCTCTTGCTCGAAAGGTGCCAGACAGGACAGGACTGACTGACTTGTTAGTGGAAGGACAGCAGAGACCACTACTCAGAGAATCACTGAGAGAGGCTGGCTCCAGATCCCAGGCAGCAGGCGCAGCCTTCTTCCAGTTCTTGAAGAAGCCTCCAGCACTCCACTTGTAGGGTCAGCTCCTGCACCAGCTTCTTTGGCAGAGCTCTGGGTGCCTGCTTACTGTGTCGGCAAACTCAGAAGATCCTTCAGAGTCAGGGAGGGAGTATTGCCACTCCTCAGCTCTGTTGCTGTAGACACTGGGCATGTGTCAGTGAACAGACCCAGCTGCTATCAGGCACAATTTTCACTGACCTATGAATTCTGTATGATTTTTTTCCCATGACATGATTTAATAGGAGTGTGTGTGTAGTATTTCCAAGGCCCCTCTTGCACGCTCAGCAAGCACTCTACCACTAAGCCACATGCCTGGCCCTGTTTATAGACCTTTTTGACATTTATTAATTTTTTAAAGATTTTTAAATATTTATTTATTAGAGACAGAGAGAGGGAGGGAGGGAGAGAGAGTGAGAATGGGCGTGCCAGGACCTCTAGCCACTGTAAATGAACTCCAGATGCATGCGCCACTGTGTGCATCTGGTTTACATGGGAACTGGAGAATCGAACTGAGATCCTTACGCTTCGCAGGCACGCACCTTGAGCCATCTCTCCAGCCCCATATTTTTGTTATTGTTGTTGGTTTTTCGAGGTAGCGTCTCACTCTAGCAGACCTGGAATTCACTATGTAGTCTCAGGGTGACCTCAAACTCACAGCGATCCTCCCAAGTGCTGGGATTCATATCTTTCATAAATGCCCAGGGGATGCTCTTACACACCTTGACGGCATGGTCCAGAAATCAGGGTGTGTCTGCACTAGCAGGAAGGCTTCCTTTCCAGTCCTATTCTGTTTATGCATCCACAATGGTGGTTGTCCGTCCTGTGAGGTTGCAGCAAGGGCGAGGCCTCTCTACTCCCCTCACACCTGTCTTCTGGTCACTGTACACTCACCCGCCCCTTCTCTGCTCACAGGAGACCCGTATAGTCTTGTTGCAGAAATCTCTTTTGACATCCCCATGTGGGCAGCATCAAGCCTCCCACGCCTTCCCTGAATACCTTGGATATTAGGCCCTGCTAGCCTCTTGTGCCTGACGTGCTCTGCTGGCCTCCCTTAGTAGGACCCTCAGCCATGCCTCTGATGGTGGGAGAGGGTCACAAGTTGGGGTCTCTGTGTGGCCAGAAAGGGTGGACCCTCACATGTGGGTGTCCAGTTCTTAGACATGTGCTGACAGAGAAAGGCAAATGTCACATGTTCTTCACTTACATGTGGATGTTAAAAGGGCAACAGGGCAACATAGGGCTGGAGAGATAGCTTAGCAGTTAAGACACTTGCCTGTGAAGCCTAAGGACCTTATGTTCAACTCTCCAGATCCCACATTAGCCAGATGCATGAAGGTGAGACAAGCGCAAGGTCACACATGCCCACTAGGTGCACCATCTCGAGTTCCATTGCAGTGGCTGAGGCCCTGGCATTCCAATTCTCTCTCTTGCTCACATTCTGTCTTTAAAAAAAAAAAGCGGCACAGGAAAGGACACAATGGTAAGTGCTCGAGGCAGGAATGGAGTGTGGAGGTAGAGGGTAGCCAGATAATGGATACCAAAGCCCACTTAGAAGTGACAGAGAGGGCTGAGGAAATGGCGTAGCAGTGAAGGCACTTGCCTACGAAACCTAAGGACCCTGGTTCAATTCCCCAGGACCCACATAAGCCAGATGCACATGGTGGCACATGCATCTGGAGTTCATTTGCAATGGCTAGAGGCCCTGGCGTGTCCATTCTCTCTTTCTCTCTATCTGCCTCTTCCCCTCTCTCTCAAATAAATAAATTTAATTTAATTTAATTTAATTTAATTTAATTTAAAAAAAGAAGTGACAGAGTTTGCAAGTATCATGAAGAGCTAGAAGAGAAGCACTGGAGGTTCCAAACGGGAAGAAGAGTGTGTGTTAGGGTGAATGCATTAGGGCATGGGAGGGCGGATTATCCTGGCCGATCTCTGTCCCTTGTCTTCTGTGTAGTACTCGATAGTCACTGTAACCCCTGAACACATGCACGTAGGAATCCGTTCAAAAGGAAACAAAGAGCATGTGGAGAGAAGATGGCTGGTATAAATGGCCCAGAGTGACCCCAGCTTTTCACTCCCTAGTGGTGTGGCCTGCTGGACCCCTACAACCTGTTTCCTTTTCCATCACAAATGCTTTGCCACAGCTTTCAAACAGCCTTGCTAGTCGTGGCAGATGCAGCTTCTAGAGGCCGGCCTGGCAGCGAGCATCATAAAGGATGCCTGTGGACACTACCAGCCACAGCTCTTGGTGGGCACCCATCTAGGGTCTGTAGCATCACACAGCACAGCACACTGTGGTCAGATCGTCCAGCAGCTGTGTTCATGAAGCAGGTGGCGCCTCAGCTACTTGACCCCTCTTCCACACTGGCACCCCTGACCAGTCATAACAGGCCAAGGTCTGACTCCGTCAGCTGGTAGCCTCTTCCCCTCACATCCTTTGAGAGCTCCCATCCCTTCTTCCTCTTTCTGCCAGGCTGTGGAATTCTAGCTGAAGTCTGCAGTGACCCGAACAGGGCTACAAACCTGTTTCCAGAATGGTGGCAAAGGACACCCGCTCCCTGGGCAGAGGAATCAGTGCCCAGCAACAGCAGCTTTATGGTGTTATCTGTCAAGCTGGACCGTCCCCATTTCTGGGCCCACCAGCTCTCTGGTTCCTACCTTCTGACATCATGCCTGCCTTCCCTTCCTCTGTAGTGCAGGTTCTGGCTTAACAGGCACAGGTCTTGGTTCTGTTCCCATCCTTGGTCTACCTAAGCCTGTGGGGTGGCTTAGGGAAGGCAGAGCTGGTCCTGCCTGCCCCTCTAGCAGCTCTCTCAGTACTGCTGTGCACTGCAGCAAAGAAGCAGATTGAAACACTTCCAGTAGGGGTGGTTGGGCTCTTGTCACTGAAGTAAAGCTGATGGCTTGGTGGGAGGTAGATTCCTTCTCTGGATCTGTTTGCTTACCAAGTTAGGGGGCTGTCGGTTATTATCTGCCCAGTGATGCTGGTACTGCCCAGCCCCTCACCATCCTGACATTTCTGGGGCTTACCTTAAGTTTGTCTGGAGCGGAAATGTCCGTCCTGGCTGTGTGGGCCACAGGGCACATTGCTCAGACCCATAGGCCCAGGTCCCAACTCTGTTCTCTCCTTCCCGCAGGACACTGCCAGCTCCTGTGACGACCTTCTCAGTGACTACTTCCGAAAGGCTCATGATGCCCCGGTTGTGGGAGGCCAGCCAGGACCACCTGCTAGAAAAGATGGAGTTAAGATGCCTACCAGCTTTGTGGCCCCCACCGTCAAGATGGCAGTCAACACCTCTGAGGGACGGCAGCTGAAGCCTGGACATTATGTAAAGCCAAACTTCAGACCAGCTGAAGCAGAGATCCCGCCCGGGGTCCCCCCAAGGCAGATCCAGCCTCCCCAGAGCCTGTCCCTGGGCAGACCCAGGCAAGCAACGATGACTTGTCACGCGCCTGTCAACCGTAGCGCTTCTCTGAGCCGGGCGTTCAGCTTGGCCTCAGCTGACCTTCTCCGGGCCAGTGGGCCAGAAGCTTGCAGACCAGAGTCCCCTCAGAAGTCAGGGGTTTCTCCTGAGGCCACAGCGGTCAAAGAGACAGGCAGCCACAGCCTAGCCCGGGAGAGGGCCCCACTCATGGGCAAGGCTGACAGTACCTCTCCAGGCCCGGGTGCCCGCAGCCGGCCACCGGACACCAGGCGCTTCTCTCTCGCCCCCCCAAAAGAGGAGAGGCTGGCCCCGCTGCAGCAGTCTGCTACTGCTCCAGCCCTTGCGACTGCCGGTGGTGGTAGCAGCAACTCCCAGCTTCAGCACCTCTCACCTGCTGCGTCCCCAGCTGTCAGGACCAAACCCAAAATGCCTCCACACTCAGGGGAGGCGGCCACCATTGTTCCTGTCCGCCCGGGGCTCAGCGTCTCAGAGGGAGATGGGAGCTCGGGACAGGGCTACACTGAGGGGCTCCTGGCCAAGAGCCCCGGTCGACCTCCTGACTCTGCTCCCCATGTTGGCCGGGGCCCCGATGACTTTGGTCGAGGGGGCAGCTCAAAGAGCACGCCAGCATCCCCTGAGCCCAGTGGGGACCAACAGACGGTGTGGTATGAGTATGGCTGTGTGTGACTTGTGTCGTGGCTCCACAGTTCTG
Organism: Orientallactaga sibirica; assembly: GCA_036365145.1. NCBI lineage: Eukaryota > Metazoa > Chordata > Mammalia > Rodentia > Dipodidae > Orientallactaga > Orientallactaga sibirica. Next base: position 6,108,645 of record JAEOAD010000038.1, on the reverse strand, counting down.
GAGCCCTAAACTACTGGCTCACCTTCTGGTTCTAATTGCCTTTCTCCTGTTGGCCTGCTTGACCAGGAAAGGGTGTAGAATGAGGAATGGGGGCTTCCCCACGGTTCTCCTATTTGTTGATGGAAAACACTGTGCCAAGCCCTAAGAGGATTTCTCTCCTGGGTATGTAACTCATCTTCTGTATCCCACAGCTTCCAGTAGCTGTTTTACGAACAAACCCACTTAGCATGGGGACTGCTTAGAATGCAGTGACAGAACCCACTTAACTCCAAAACAGACACTACTTGAGTAGGCCCTAATAGAATGCTGGTTTGCAACCTGTCAGTGTCCGTTATGTGTGTGCACACGTACACATAGACCAGGTCACAGAACTAAGCCCTGGTGGACCTGGAAACTCCACTCCCTCTAGAAGCTCAGACTGGCCAAACGGCAAAGATCTGGCATGCTTTGGGTGGATTCTGCTGTTAAATCCAGGATGTTGCCATCCCATTCCTGAGGTCCAAAGCACTTCCCTTTACCCAGGGCCAGGGGAGCCTTCAGGAGTGTGGTGCCACCACCTTGGGCCTTTGTCTTCCTGCGGATGGCTCCTGGGCTCTGCCTGGTGGGCTCTGGAGGCTGCCCAGGGACTAGCCTTTCTAGCTGTCCCTGGCTCACTTTTCTACAAACACTGGATCTGTTAGGCAGAGAGATACCCCACCCCTGTGCCAGCAAGTGACTGTTGCAAGTGTGCCTAGTGCACAGGGGGTGGGGGCGGGGGGGAGGCCGAGGGGCAGGCCTGTCCTGTGATGTGGCAGCAACATCCAGCTTCCAATGGGCTATTATTTCTGAATAACTCTTGGGGGTAGAAACCAAAATTTCTTTTAATATATACGTTCACACATGAATATATATGTATATACTTTGGGGGTTCTATTTATGTTCCATTGGAAGTTATTCTTTCTTTCAGGAATCTTACCGGCTGCTCTGTGTATTTGGTCAGATTCCTGACACGTTAGTTTCTTCTTGTAATGGTGCTTTTTCTGGGATGGACTAAACCTATTGACACATTCTTAACAGATTTTTTTCCCTCTCCTTTTGATTTAATACGCTGAGAAAGAGATGAGGAGACCTTTGAATGTTAACAAACAGGGAGCATTTGGAGGTTGGGTTAAACCTCCCTTCATTCTGGAACACAAGGACAGGGCTTGAAATAAAACCGAACGGAATACAAGCGACTCGTTTTCTTCACTGCGTATCATTGCCGTGTCCAGCTGGCTATGGAGAGCTTGGGCTTCCATTTGGACACCCCCCACCCCCGCTTCTCCTTGGCTGTGGGAATCCACTAGGTAGGTGGAGCTTCCGCACAAAGGCCAGAGACAACTGTGAAGACCAAGGTTTCCTGTTTAATGTCACAACAGCCCCCCTGCCCACATTGCATTTCAGTGTCACCAAGTGACTCCCAAGTGCTAGATCTGGGATTTAGGCGTTGGGGTCCTCCTGTGTCCCCATGTGACTGGACCTTGTGTGGTTTTCCTGTCCGGCTGCTGCCTCAATTCTCCTCTTTTCCTCACCAGCCTTGCTCAGTCAGCACCTCTTGCCTTGTGGCCCTGCCCTTCCCAAGGCCATGCATTCTGTCAGCATATGGGGCTGCTCAGTGGGAACTGCCATTACGCAGTGACCGTTTGGCAGTGACCGTTTGGCAGTCTTCATCCTGTGTGGCCTTTCTGGATTTGACATGGAGCCAGTCATACCTCGACGCTGCCACTCCCTGTCACCACTCTTCCCCTTCTGGGTCAGCCATCCTGTGTTCACACGAGCAGGTCTCATTTTGGTCATGCCTTCATTCCTCTCAGTCCCCTGGAGAGCCCTGTGCTGACCTCCCCCTGCGCTTCAAGCAGAAAGCCATCGCAGTGGTCTGGACCTTGACCTGGCCACCTCGTCCAGTGACACCATCTGTCACATGGTCACAGAGGCCTCAGTGTTCTTGCTCTCCTCTCATGCGCGTTTTCTAGGTCACATCCTGAACCCCTCCCTGCTGCCGGTGGCTTTTGTCTCAGGCCACACCTTCCATCCCTGGGCGGTGGCACTGGTCTGCCTGCCTCCCTCTGACCTCCCTCATCCACTCACTTCACTCTGGCTTGGGTGGGTCCAGCAAGATGGATGCTGCTGAGGTCACTAGTGGCCTGCACAGCACAAGCCTGGTCCCTCTCTCAGGTGCATTCACCTTGGGTGACCTTGCGTCTCCCCAGTAACCACGCCCTGCCAGGTGTGGACTCTGCTCAGCTGAGGCGCACCTAGGTCTCATCACCCCTCACATCCTGACAAGCTCAGGCACATCCACAACTAATTATGGGCCCGGCTGGGAAGGCGCCATGCTGGTATCCCTAGTTCCCACCTCTGGAGCTCCATATCTGCACATGCCAAACTGGGATGGATGTCCCAAAGGTGTCTCCAACCCAACTCCCAACTGCCCTCCCCACCAAAGCCTGCCTCCCTGGTCTCGCCACATCTGCCCAGGTCCTTGCTCCGCCCCATGTCTTGTCCCTTGGCTGATTTCAACTCTTGACACCTGGCGCACATTCTCCACCAACAGAAGTGATGATGGTTCCTGTGGCAGCACTGTCTCAGGCCAGTGGTCCACTGGCTGAGGGGACTGTCCCAGGCCCCACTCTACACTCTTGTGATCTCTGAGAAGTGCTCAAGTGGCAGGTGGGTTTTATGCTCACATCACAAAAGGGAGGTTTGACTACAGAGAGATTTGGAATCATCCACGGGGCAAGAGGGGCTCCCCCAGGTAGAACAAGGAAACAAGAAGGGCTGGGGAGGGGGCTCAGTGCATAGAGCGCTTGCTGCACAACCCATTACCCACGTTTGGATCCCCAGATCTCATGCAAAAAGCCAGAAAATGTGGCGGCCTTCCGTCACTCCTGTGTGCCTACAATGAGAAGGGAGGTGGAGGCAGAAGACTTTTCTCAGAAGCTTGAAGGTAACAGGGAACAGAGACCCTGCCTCAAGTGAGGTGGAAGGTGAGGACTGACCCAAAGGTGGTTTTTTGAACACGCATGACCCCTCCACACAAACACACACACCCCAAGAAGATATTTTGTTAAAACAGCGGGGCTGGAGAGGTGGCTTAGCGGTTAAGACGCTTGCCTGCAAAGCCAAAGGACCCAGGTTTGATTCCCCAGGACCTATGTAAACCAGATGCACAAGGTGATGCGTAAGTCTAGAGTTCATTTGCAGCGGCTGAAGACCCTGGCATGTACATTCTCTTTAAATAAAATTTTTAAAAAAGTTTTAGAAAAAACAACGGGGGGCTGGAGAGATGGCTTAGTGGTTATGGTGCTTGTCTGCCAAGCCAAAGGGTCCAGACCCACATAAGCCAGATGCACAAGGGGGCGCATGCATCTGGAGTTCGATTGCAGTGGCTGCAGGCCCTGGTGCGCCCATTAGCTCGCTTTCTCTCCCCCTGCCTATTTTTCTCCCTCCCTCCCTCAAATAAGTTAAAAATACTAAAAAAAAAAAAAAAAAAAGACTGGAGAGATGACTCAGTGGCTAAGGCTCTTGCCTGCAAAACCTAACAACCCGAGTTCAGTTCTCCAGTACCCATGTAAAGCCAGATGCACAATGTGGTATATGCACCTGGAATTTGCAGCAGCTAGAGGCCCTGGCATGCCCATTCTCTGTCTCTCTGTTTGTAAATAAATAAAATATTAAAAACAACGGAAAATGGGGAAACGCAGTGCACACACCGTAGGAATTGGTCATCCAGCCAGGTCTGGGGGGAGGAAAGAAATACATTAAATGTTATTGATGTAAAGGTTGTGTAACAGTCCATACAGCTCGTTGATTCTCACAGAAAGCTTTAGTTTTTACCTTGCTCATGTACCCATAACCTATGCATGCAGCTGAGTGTGACTGTAGTTGTGACATGATGTGGGTTGAGATTTTTGTCAACAAAGATCTGTATCAGCCTTAATTGATGGCATGAGTGACTTTACTGGATATTTTCTGAATCTTTGTACTTTTCATATTGTAATGGTCTCACATATGGCATGCTTTACTTCAAATGTAGATGAAACTTCATAATACCCAATATTATTTTTTATTTTTTTGTTTTTTGTTTTTTCAAGGTAGAGTCTCACTCTGGTCTAGGCTGACCTGGAATAAGCTATGTAGTCTCAGGGTGCCCTCGAACTCATGGCAATCCTCCTACCTCTGCCTCCCAAGTGCTGGGATTAAAGGCATGCACCACCACGCCCGGCTATTATTATTATTTTTTATTTATTGGGGAGAGAATGGACACACCAGGGTCTCAAGCCGCTGCAAATGAACTCCAGACGCGTGTGCCACCCTGTGCAGCTGGCTTACATGGGTCCTGGGGAATGGAACCCGGGTCCTTTGGCTTTGTAGACAAGTGCCTTAACCACTAAGCCATCTCTCCAGCCCCAATATTTAAATTTTTTAAATTTCACAGTTTCTCCACCATTCTGTAGTCTAGAGACTAAAACACAAATTGAGCCAGGCATGGTGACATACAACTGTAATCCCAACACTTGGGAAGCTGAGACAGGCCCCTGGGGAGCCTGGGTTGTGTCCTGGACAAGGTCCAGCTGGCTGCACAGTGTTGAGCTTGACTCCTCTGACCTCCCTTGGGCAGGGACAAGGGTCATGGCGGGGATTAGAACTGTCTTCACTTTTCCAAGCTCAACCCACTGACAACTGTCCAGGCAAAACCGCCACCTGTTCCCCTTCTCCCCTTCCCTGGAGGACTGCAAAGGGATGGAGGAAGGAGTTTGGGTGCATGAACTGTACTGGAAGCTGCACCTTCCCAGGCCTCAGCGTGGGTTGGGGAGGATTGGGCCTGCTCTCACCTGGGTGGGCCTGCCCCCTGGTAGCAGCTGAGCCTCCCCCAGGAGCTGTAAGCAGGAGCCCAACCCTAGCGAGCAGGGGCGACAGTGGCCTCTGCTAGCTCCCAGGTGGATGGCATGACCTGACCAAGGGACAGCGCAGGGAGGGACAGGTAAGGAAAAGATGGCCGACCTTCAGCAAGCTCAGCTTCCTGTGGAGGAAAATTTAAAATCCAGGCTAGGGAAATAAAAGCCTTTGGGGGAGCAGAGATGGGCCAGGATTTCTGCCATTCTAAGAGCTGCATTGATCAGACCTGCTCTCCAGAGGCACATCATGAGCATCATGTTTGGGGGGACAACAGGCCATAGGGGCCACCTAGCCTAGGCTTCCTGAGGAGGGCACAGGCCTCAGAAGTCCAACCCTGCCCAGACCCCTGGGAACATGCCCTAACTGTTCCAGTTGCAGTATGTGGGACAGGAGTCCAAGAACGGCCAGTGACAGCAGATAAAACTGGGGTGAATGCAGGACCCCCTGGCTCAGAGAGAGGAGGAGGAGGGCAGAACACAGGAGTGTTTGCTGAGTCTCAGTTTACCATCCATCTCCTTGTTCATTCACATAGGCATGCCGTCCATTCAGTTAGTCAGGTGGCTCGAATTAGAGGAAGCTGGTCCCGGTCAACTCACTGTAGGGTACCCAGAGTACAAAGCCAAAAAGTCAGAGAGGTCCACATTCTTCCTCCTCTTCTCCCTTTTCCCTCCTTTCTTCTCCCCCTTCCCCCCCCCCCCGAGGCAGGGTCTCACTCTAGCCCAGGCTGACCTGGAATTCACTATATAGTCTCAGGCTGGCCTCGAACTCACAATGATCCTCCTACCTCTGCCTCTGGAGTGCTGGGATTAAAGGTATGCGTCACCATGCCCGACCCACATTGCTTCTTATTCTCACCTTTTAAAGACATTATTTTAAAAAAGAAATTGTATTTCACTCCAAGAAATGGAAAATCAGTCCCTCCGCCACAAAAGGATGGTAACCGAACACATAAAACAAACAAACAAGCCAAAAAAGAAAGGAAAGCTGAGCAGTGCGGTTAAGCCGTCGCACCTGCTGCCTGCAGGCCAGGCCTGGGGCGGGTTCTGCCGTTGCAACCTGAGATGAGCAAGAACTCCGGTGGTATTCCAGACATGCTAGCACCCAATAGACTTTCTCCTCAGTGCTTAGACAAATTAATATTTTGTTTGTTTGTTTGTGAGAAAGAGAGTGGCCACACTAGGGCCTCTAGCCTCTGCAACAAACTCCAGACACATGCACCACCTTGTGCATCTGGCCTTACTTGGGTACTGGGGAATTATACCCAGGTCCTTAGGCTTCGCAGGCAAGCGCCTTAACCGCTGAGCCATCTCCCCAACCCTGTCCAGTTCTTTGTAATTTGTCTAAGTCGGGCTGGAGAGATGGCTCAGCGATTAAGGCGCTTGCCTGCGAAGCCTAAGAACGCATGTTTGAACCTCCAGGCTCCAGACACACAGGGACACAAGCATGCAATGTCACGCATACGCACAAGGGGGCGCACATGTCTGGAGTTCATCTGCAGGGGCTGAAAGGCCTGGTGTGCCCTTCCTCTCTCTGTCCCTCTCTCTCTCAAATAAATTAAAAAAAAAAAAAACAGACAGCAAAGAATAACACTAAACTCCTGCAGTCAGCACCTGCACTCACATATTGGCCTGAAGTATAGGAATAACCTTGAGTTCATCCTGAGGGTGGCAGTCAAAGGGACACTTCTTCCAAGAAGCCACCCTGATACACACCCATGGGAGCCCTTGCCTCCCCCATTGTAATGCCATTATGTTTTACTGTCATGGTGTACTGTTTTCTACTCCAGACAGTAGATGTCGTGAGAGTACTCTTCTAGTTCTGCCTTGCTCCCCTCACTACTCAGGTACCCCCACAGAACCTGGAGCACAGGTCAACAAGGGACAGATAAACGAATAACACATCTCCTGGCCCCTTCCAGTGATGCCTTTCTGTCCTCCCTGTCCTCCTTCCTTGCTCCCTCCAAACTCACAAGCGTCTATCCTTCAAGGCCCTAAGAAGACTCAGTTTCTGAGCTCTCTTGTCATGGAAGTTTACATCCCAGCCAGTGCCCAGTCCCAGATCATTCAGTTCTATAGCCTGGGACGTGCCCTACACCACAGAGTGGGGATGGTGGGTAGAGCATAAACCACGGGAATTTAATAAATGCTGCGGAGTGACTCTTTTTCTTTCAAGTTTTTTTAAAAATTTATTTGAGAGAGAGAGAGAGGGAGAGGGAAAGTAAGAGAGAATGGTTGTGCCAGGCTTCCAGCCACTGCAAAAACAAACAAACAAACAAACAAACAAAAAACCTCCAGATGCATGCACCACCTTGTGCATGTGGCTTATGTGGGTCCTCGGTAACCTGGGTCCTTTGGCTTTGCAGGCAAGCACCTTAACTGCTAAGCCATCTCCCTAGCCCTGCAGTGACTCTTTATGGAGGCCTTGAATTTCCTTTGTCACCCAAGGAGGCCTTGAACTGGCAATCCCCCTGCCTTAGCCTCCCGAGTAGCTGAGAGTACAGGCCTGCAACACCACATCCAGCTGGCTTCTAGTCTCTAAGTCAACCAGTGGTGGCACTTTTTAATATTTGATTCGTGATCTTCCCATTGACACCATTTTCTAGAAGTGGAGATCCAGGAAAACCACCTAACTTTCACAGCAATAGACCTGGGACTCAAACATAGGTGTTCAGATGCACAAGGTCCCCCGCACTTCCCCCTTCCCTGAGGAACTCAGCCTGGGCAAGCCCAGCATGAAGGCTTCCTCCTGGAGTCCCAGGGCAAGCCATTCAGGTGGAAGAGCCCGGGCTGCACCTGGACTCTGACCCCTACTCACTTCAGCATTTCCTGCCCTCAGGGAACCCCGCTAGTCATGGTCTCTTGAGAGTCCTCCGGGCATCTGGGTAGCAGCCTAAACAGTTTTGCAGTGTTCATCAGGTCCTCCAATGAATCAGCGCAAGTCCATGCTTGCTGGAGTGTGGTTGATGCCAAAAAGTGATCATTCCCAGAACAACAGGCCTCCTGCCTCCTGGACTGTTCTGGACGGTGCTTGACTCAGCAAGGGTGGGTATTTCTCAGGAGGAAAGTTGTCCTCTTGCATGAGCATGTACTCGCAGTGACTGGCAGCACTGGGCAGTCAGCAGCAGGAGCCTGGCGGCTGAGCTTAGTTGATGCTAGAGTCCTGGGAGGACGTTGCCACTCATCCTACGGTTTGGAGGCTAAAGAAAGATGTCCTCTGAGGCTGGCTGGCTGAGCTCGTTGGAAGAATGGATGGGAACAACAGTAATTAAAAATATATTTTATTTATTTAATTATTTATGAGAGAGAAAGAGGCAGTAAGAGAGCTAATGAGCATGCCAGGGCCTCCTGTCACCGCAATTGAACTCCAGATACATGCGCCACCTTGTGCATCTAACTTTACGTGGGTACTGGGAAATTGAAACCGGGTCCTTGGGCTTCGTAGGTGCCTTAACCCTGAGTAATCTCTCCAGCCTGAAAAATAGTAATTAAAAAAAATAGATAATCTGTGCATATTCTGATTCGGTCCCCTGTGAGTGCGCCTGCAGTGAAGCTGCTACAGGAGATACATCTGCTTGGGGACTTTTCACAGGACTGACCCAGGCAGGCAGTATGACTCCTGGGACTAGAGTGTCTGCAGACCTGGGGCTCTCCAGAGTCCTTCACGAGGAAGGGAAAGGGGGGCGCAATGAGAGCAGATGCCTTCACCAAAGCAGCCAACCTTGCAGAGGGGTTAAATCCCCTGGGTCCCTCCTGTCCTCCCATTGGCCAAATGCAGCCAAAGACTAAAGGAAGGGAGCTGGGACACAGTCCCCCAAGAAAGGGAAGCAAGCAGCACACGTGCCTGTCTAGACAAGAGTGTCATGCACGGGTCCTTTTTCTGCCATTTTCTAGATATCTCAGGGTGTCACCCTGAGTTTTGACACTGGAAAATGCAGTGAGCCAGTATAAAGACTGTCAGTCTTTAGGCAAAATGCCAAGACCACAAACAGAGAAGGAAAGAAAGAAGAAAGAAAGAAAGAAAGAAAGAAAGAAAGACAGAAAGAAAGAAAGAAAGAAAGAAAGAAAGAAAGAAGGAGAGAGGGAGAGAGAGAGAAGAAAGAGAGAGAGAGAAGGAAGCGAGGGACGAAGGAAGGAAGGAAAGAGAGAGAGAGAGAGAAAGAAAGAAAGAAAGAAAGAAAGAAAGAAAGAAAGAAAGAAAGAAGGAAAACCCCCACACCCACAGGAGACTGGAAGAGAAGAAATAGACCAAATGGCACCTGTGGGTTGCTGAGAACTTCCGGCCATGTCTCTGGAGCCCAGCCCTTGTGGGAGGGGATGTCTGTGGGCAAGAAAGATGGTCATTAGAATAGTATTTCAAATGAGCATTCTAAGAGTGTGGGTCATAATTTACCATTCCAGGCCCAGGAAAGTTCTGGAAAGCAATGCATGCTTCTTTTTAACTTTGTGAGCTGTTTGTCGTCCCTAAGGTTGTTGCCAGGTTTCATTTGCAACATGGATGCTGCTGCCCCTGCTAAGGACTGGACATCTGGACCCCAAGAAACATAGCAGAGCAGGCAGTGAGACGAATCTTTTCACCTTTCCAAATCTAACATGTTCTTAGGGAAAGCATCACCAGACATGCTACACCTATATTCCACCTGTCAACTCCAACTCCACAGCTTTATTGTTTTTGTTTTTTTTTTGCGGCAAGGTCTCACTCTAGCCCAGGCTGATCAGGAACTCACTCTGTAGCCCCAAGCTGGCCTTGAACTCACCCTGCTTCAGCCTCCTGAGTGTTGGAACTAAAGGCGTGTGCCTCCACTCCTGGCAATGCCACAGCTTTAAGAAACTGGAGTAAGGGGCTGGGGAGATGGCTCAGCAGATAAGAAAGAGTGCTTGCTATGCAAACATAAGGGCCTGATTTGTTTGTTTGTTTGTTTGTTTGTTTGTTTGTTTATTTATTTATTTATTTATTTTGGAGAGAGACACAGAGAGAGACAGAGAGAGAGGGAGAGGAAGACAGAGATGGGCACGCCAGCAGCGTCTCAGCTGCTGCGGACGAAATCCAGATGCATGCGCCCCCTTGTGGTCAAGTGCAGCATTGCGGCCCTTTTGCATCTGGCTAAATGTGGGACCTGGAGATTGGAACCGCTGGAGATTGGAACCGGTGTTCTTAGGCTTAGAAGGCAGGCGCCTTAACCGCTAAGCCATCTTTCCAGCCCTTATTTTTGTTTTTCAAGGTAGGGTCTGGCTCTAGCCCAAGCTGACCTAGAATTCACTCTGTAGTCCCAGGGTGGCCTTGAACTCACAGCGATCCTCCTACCTCTGCCTCCCCCAAGTGCTGCCATGTCTGGTTCAAGAAAAGTATTTTATTTATTTCACACATGTATGTATGGATGTGCCAGGGCCTCTTTGCTGCTGCAAACAAACACTAGACATTTGCATCACTTTTTACTTCTGACTTACATGGACGGTTTGGGAATTGAACTCAGGCCAGTGGGCTTTGCAAGCAAGCACTTTTAACTACGGAGCCATCTCCCCTGCCCCCAGGGCGTCATCTTTGCAAGCAGCAGCGTCTGGGTCTTTTGAATCCTAGCTGGGTCAGGTAGAAATGGAACAGTCTTGGATAACTCGTGGCAACTCCATTTTGTAACCTTTTTATTATTTATTTATCGTTTTTTTGAGGTAGGGTCTTGTTCTAGCCCAGGCTGACCTGGAATTCACTATGTAGTCTCAGGGTGGCTTTGAAGTCACAGTGATCCTCCTACCTCTGCCTCTTGAGTGCTGGGATTAAAGGCATGTGCCACCACGCTTGGCTGTAACCTTTTTTTTTTTTAAAAATTTATTTATTTATTTATCTGAGAGAGAGAGAGAATGGGTGTGCCACAGCATTGCAAACAAACTCCAGACACATGTGCCACCTTGTGCATCTGGCTTATGTGGCTACTGAGTAATGGAACCTGGGTCCTTTGGCTTTGCAGGCAAGTGTCTTAACCCCTAAATCATCTCTCCAGTTCAAGTTTTGTAATGTTTGAAATTGAGAATGAAATGACTTGTTGGGATGTAAGCTCAGGCATAAGCACTCAGGGCACAAAAAATTTAAAGGAGGCCTGGAGAGATGGCTTAGCGGTTAAGCGCTTGCCTGTGAAGCCTAAGGACCCTGGTTCAAGGCTCGATTCCCCAGGACCCACGTAAGCCAGATGCACAAGGTGGCGCATGCATCTGGAGTTCATTTGCAGTGGCTGAAGGCCCTGGCACACCCATTCTCTATCTATCTGCCTCTTTCTATCTCTGTCTGTTGCTCTCAAATAAATAAATAAAAAATAAACAACAACAACAAAAATAAAGGCATGTACCACCGGCTTGTTTTAAAAAAAAAAAAAAAAAAGTAAGGGAAGCCAAGTGCAGAAGCACAGGCCCATAATCCCAGCACTGAGGAGGCTGAGGCAGGAGCATCATAAATTCCAGGCCATCCTGAGCTACTTAGGGTAACCCTATCACACACACACACACACACACACACACACACACACACACACACACACACGAAGAGTATATGATGACAACAGCAGTTAACGTCTGTTGAACCCTAGTATGTACTGGGCCTTGAGCCAAGGGCTACGCTTGGTTTTACTCACGTAATTGTCTCTGTCCCCTTCTCAAGCAGTGTTCCCATGACAAGGAAATGGGCACAAGGAGGCTCAGGACCTGGTCCAAGGTCACCCTGCCAGTAAACTGGAACTCAAGCTTGGACACTCTGGCTCTCAAAGTCACCCTTTCAATTGGTGGGGCAACATTTTTTTTTTTTTTTATGAGAGAGAGAATTGGTGTGCCAGGGCCTCCAGCCACTGTAGTTGAACTCCAGGTGCATGTGCCACCTTGTGCACATGCTCAACCTTGTGTGCACCCATCACCTTGAGTGTCTGGCTTACGTGGGACCTAGGGAGTTGAACATGGGCCCTTATGCTTCATAGGCAAGCCCCTTAACTGCTAATCCATCTCTCTAGCCAATATATATTTTTTCAAATGCAGGTGTGTGTTTTCAGGAATGAATAGTTAATCCAGAAAATTCCATTTGTGAAGATTTTGCAAAAAGGACATGGGGACCAGATAGGAAGGTGACCTAACTGAAAGTGTGTGTTGGGAGGTGGCTGGGCTGGGGGCCTGCAGGGAAAAAAATTCCTTCCTCCCCTGCCCTTTGACCTCCCCTGCAAGAGTGCCTTCTGCTGGCTTCTATAGAGTCCATTTCTGTCCAGACTTACCTAGAGCCAAGTTCCACAGCTCATAAGGCTTGGCAGGAGCTGAGAGCCATATTCTCTCTCCCTCCCCCCATCTCCCTCCCTAGCTAGCTTGCACCTCCTCTATTCACTCTCCATATCCACTGCAGCCATTTGTCTGTTCCAGACCAGCCACCAGCGCTTTGCAGACCACCCTCCACCACCACCAACCAATTCCAGACACTCATTTCACAAACTGGAATGGAGGTGCCCAGGGTACTTGAGCCCAGAGCAAAGGCCTTGCAACTGGCAGCTATGTGAGAAGGGTCCCAACAGGCAGGGCACAGAACACTGGGAAGGGACCAAGGAAGTACAGTGAGGTCTTGGCTCACATTGCCTGGGGCTACCAAGAAGGCTCCATGGAGGGGTGACTTTTGAGTCTTGAACTTGGGTGGCGGGGGTTCAGGAGATAAGAAGGAAGGGATCTTTTGAGGGGAGGGGCTGCAGGGACCAAAGCATGTAGATGTGAAAGAGCAGAACGGGCGGAGGGAACAGGAGAAGGTGGTGTGAGGTAGGATGCAGGTTTAATCCCAAAGGCTCCAATTCAATAGCTGTGTGCCCTGGAGCAAGCTATTTTACCTCTCCGTACTTTATTCCGTCTCCCCCACCCTGTAAAATGGGAGTAACAGTAAGCTGAGGATTAAACAAGTGAATGCGTTTAAACTGTTTAAAACAGTGCTGGACACAGGTAGGTGCTCAATGAATGCAAGCTGTGACTTGCTATTACTATCATTTGGGAGCATTTGGGACATTGTTTCTTTGCTGTCTTCACGAAAGACTCTGGCCACCCCTATTACAGATGGCACTCAGGCCCTGGGAACACCAGGGCAGACAGTCCCAAGCCGGGGTCAAGCAGGTGGAGAAGCTCAGAGCAGTGACACCGGCTGTAGCCACTCGTGTGCCTGTGCTGAGGACACGGAGGTGACCGCTGACAGGCTGTTCTGTCCACTCTTCTCCGCGCTTGTGGCTCCTCCTGGCGCGGCTGCAGACAGTTGGCGCCCTTGGGAGAGCGTGCTGCTGAAGGCCCCTTGTCCTTTTGCAGCCTGGCCCACTCGGCGGCCTCCGCGGCGCTGGGGAGTGAGTTTCAGGTGGGTCAGGAGGGTCGTGGGGGGGCTGGGGATGCTGCAGCTCGGGCCGGCGGCGCGCGCCCCGGCCACCCTGGGCCTTTCTGACAGGCGCCTCGCCTGTGGCCTGCGGTCTGTGTGACCGGCAGGGTGTGGACCGGCAGGTCTGGCTGTGCCCGACCGGGGTTGGAAGCGGGAGGGATCCGGCCCAACGTGTGGCTCTGGCTTCCCAAGAGGAAGAGGGACCTGTCGGCCTGGAGTCTCCAATGCTGCCGGCGTCTGCAGGGCGAGGATAGCTGGCGTCCCAGACTGTCGCCGCGTCGGTAGGTGTCCCCAGGAGCCCTTCCCTCCTCTCGTTGCGTTCGCGGGTCCAAGCGCGCCTCGGGATCGCGGGGACACCGTGCGGGGACGGCGGCCGGGTCCCGGGTCCCCGCAGCCGACTGTGCGCCCTCCCCGCCTCGGCCCCGCAGTGCACACCTCGGGATCGCGGGGACAGTGGCCGGGTCCCGGGTCGCCACAGCCGCCTGTGCGCCCTCCCCGGAGTGCGCGCCTTGGGTCCGGGCACGCGGCCGCTGCGTGTGCGCGCGGGTCTCCGTGGCTAGTGCGGGAGGCCTCACCGTGTGCGCGCCGGGGACCCTCGGAAGCCAAGGCTAGCCTGGTGTCTGTCCCCGTGCGAACGCCACGGCGTCGGGGTCCCTCTCCCGGGGTGGGGTGTCTCCTTCTGTGGTTGCTACTGGGTTTAGCAGCCGCCCCCCGCGGCTGGCTCCGTGGCCACCTGGTAATTACCTATCCCGCAACCCCCCCCCCCCAAAAAAAAAGTGTAAAACCGCTAACTCTTCGTGATCCAAAGATTCCTGTCCTACCCTCAAATCTGTACGACCCCCTTGCTATCCCCCCAATTGGGAAGGTCGTAGCCCAGACTGAATGCAGGGCCAGGGCAAAGGGAGGCAAGCTATCTGGGACTTAGCAGTGGGCAGGGGAGTCAGTGTGGCTGCGTGGCTTTGGGTAGGTAATGCTCTAACAGAGGGAAGGGACACTGTGTAGCCAATCAGAACAGCCAAGCTAAATCAACCCTAGAGACTGATTAACGAGGTAACAGGGGCCATCAGTTGTCCTCACACCTGAGAGGGATTTGAGACCAAAAACTATATATATATATATATCTGAGGTGCTAGACAGGGTGACAACTTGCTTCACTCCTTCACTTCCACCCCAGCTCCACCACTGCTCCCAATACACAAGATGAGTTTCCAGGTGAGAGGCAGGGAGGAGAGAGAATTCCTGAACTTCACCTTGGACAGCGTGACACTAAGTGACACAGACTGTTTTCAGTTGCAGGCCCTACATTGAACGTCTCAAAGCCAACCTCCTCTGTTCACCCAGGCAAATACCTTTTACCTCTTTTCCTTTGTTCAGATTAATATTTCTCTCTCTCCCTTCCTCCTCCCTCCCTGTCCCCTCCCTGTCTCTCTTCCTTCCTCCTCTCTCTCACACATGCTAAGCACATGCTATACCCCTGAGCTACATCCCCTGCTCAGATCCCTTTCAGTTCAAGCCTGGGTTTCCCCTTCTGAAAAAGAGGCTCAGCAGTAGACCTCACTTCCTAGGGAGGGTGATACGATCACTCAGGTAAAGCTCTGCCCACCAAAGCTTCACCACGCCCGCAAATGTCAGCTCTGAGAATTTTTTTAAGGTTTTTTTTTCCCCAAAATATTTTATTTTTATTTATTTATTTGAGAGAGAGAAAGAGGCAGAGAGATAGAGATAGATAGATAGATAGATAGAGAGAGAATGGACTTGCCAGGGCCTCCAGCCACTGCAAACAAACTCCAGACACATGCACCACTTTGTGCATCTGGCTTATGTGGGTCCTGGGGAGTTGAATCCTCAGGCTTCTCAGGCAAGTGCCTTAACCACTAGGCCATCTCTCCAGCCCAGAATTTTTGTTTTTGCGAGGATGCTGCGCCTTCTGGGTGAAGCACACAACTAACTGCAGAGAGAACAGACGCGCCCAACAGGAAGCGGAGCCCCCCTAAGCTTTAGAGTCCCAATTCCTGTTCCAGCCTTGCTCGCCTGGCTGGCCTCAGTGGAGGCACTTTCTCTTTCTGAGTGTTTGTATCTCAGGGAACTGCAAATGACAATAGCCACTTCATGGAAGGGCTACAAACACTAAAATCAATAACCATGCAAATGAATCTAGCACATAATTAGCCCTAAAGTGATTTGGGGGAAAAATAATATGCATGCCCTCGTTATCCATTGCTACACAGCAAACCTCTTTAGAGATAAAAGCTTAGATGAACACTCAATGGCAGTACTCACAGGCCTGTGATTTGAGCAGGGTTTGGCCGGAAGGTTGATCTCTGTTCCAGGTATCAGTCAGATGACCTACCTGGAGTGGGTACTCTATGTTAGGCAAAGGCTCAGCTGGAGCTGTCAGTATGGATCTGGGTTGCTGGCTTCCTCCAGTCTGGCACTTAAATTTTTTTTTTTTTTTTTTTTGTTTTGCAAGGTAGGGTTTCAATCTGGTCCAGGCTGACCTGAAATTAACTATGTAGTCTCAGAATGGCCTCGAACTCTCAGCCATCCTCCTATCTCTGCCTCCCTAGTGCTGGGATTAAAGGCGTGCACCACCACGCCCGCTTTAAATTTTTTTTTAATTTTATTTATTCATATTCACAAGGAGAGAGACACAGAGATAGAGTGTGACACACATACACAGATTGAGAGAGAATAGGTATGCTAGGGCCTCCAGCCACTGCAAGGAACTCCAGATGCATACGCCACCTTGGCACATAAGTTTTAATAGCGACTAGAGCTCCCGCACAGAAGTGGGAACTGCCTGTCCCCTCAGGCTTGGACTCAGAAACAGGCATAGTATTGCTTCTGCTTTATTTTGTAGGTAAAGCCATCACAGAGTCTACCTAGATCTAAGAGGAGGGGGCTTCGGTCCCTTTGAGTCACAGATGCGGCCACCTTGGATCCCCTACAACTTCAGAATCTTCCCTTTTGCTTTCTTTCTTTCTTTCATTCCCCCCTCGGTACCATGAGTTCATTCATTGTTTGCAGAGATGAAGACTTTCTCCCAAGAGAGGACCAGTGACACACGCCAGTGTCAAGGACCTTATTACAGAGTTGGTCCCTCTAGCCGAGGGAGCAGGCATCCCACGCCATAGCTTCCAGGGCACCTCAGAAGCATGGGTCCAAATGTCTGCTTTGATACTTTTTATTTCTTTCTTTGCAAGTAGAGAGAGAGAATAGGTACACCAGGGTCCCCTGTGCCTACACGGGTACTGGGGAATTGAACCCAGGCCATCAGGCTTTGCAAGTAAGTGCTTTCAACCACTGAGCCATCCACCCCATATCTGCTTTTAATTTTTGTTTATATTTATTTATTTATTTATTTGAGAGTGACATACAGACAGAGAAAGAGGCAGAGAGAGAGGGGAGAGAGAGAATGGGCGCACCAGGGCCTCCAGCCACTGCAAAAGAACTCCAGATGCATGTGCCACCTTGTGCATCTGGCTTACGTGGTTCCTGGGGAATTGAGCCTTGAACTTGGGTCCTTAGGCTTCACAGGCAAGCACTTAACTGCTAAGCCATCTCTCCAGCCCCATGTCTGCTTTTCAAGAGGGATAAACCAAGCCGTACATGGTGGCACACGCCTTTAATCCCAGCACTTGGGAGGCAGAGGTAGGTGGATTGTTGTGAGTTCAAGGCCACTATATAGTGAATTCCAGCTAAGCCTGGGCCAGAGTGAACCCCTACCTCAAGGGGGAAAAAAAAAGGGGGGGGATAATCTAGGGAGAAAGTAATTTGGATTTGTGTAGTCTCAGGGTGGCCTCGAACACACTGTGATCCTCCTATCTCTGCCTCCCGAGTGCTGGGATTAAAGGTGTGTGCCACCATGCCGGGCTTCTTTTTTTTTTTCAGGGTAGGGTTTTGATCTAGCCCAGGCTGGCCTGGAATTCACTATGTAGTCTCAGGATGGCCTTGAACTCCTGGCGATCCTCCTAACTCTGCTATCCAAATCCTGGGATTAAAGGCATGTACCAATATGCCCAGTAGTTTGGATTTGTTAAAAAAAAAAAAAAAAAAAAAAAAAAAAAAGGCTTTAGCAGGTGGCCTGGGGTCAGTCAAGTGTAATGAGAATCTTTGTGGCACCCAGTTTCCTGGAGAAGTCTGCTTATTTTCAAGAGTCCTGCCTCCTGTGCTTGAATGATATTGTCATACATTATTAAGTTATTAATTGTTGGGATGAAGCATTCTGGGTAGGGAAGACAGTAGGTGTGTGGGGGTGGAGGTGAGTGGGGGTGTGGCAGGCTGGGGTTGCCATGGCAACCTCTAGGCCTGTGGTCTGTGCTCTGTCCCTGCAGCAGGAAGGGTGCCCGCCCCTGCCTTTCCCTTGTAGCTCCCACCTCACACCGCAGGCTCTCGTGGCTGGAAGTCTCTGGCAGTGCAGCGGGCTTCAGTTGTGAGGCGTTTTCAGTCAGGTCCAGCCACCCCACACCACCTTTTGAGTCAAAACCCATCCTCTTCCTGTTGCTTCAGCCATATCCTGTCAATCTCCCCTAGTTTCTTTTAGCTTCGAATTTCAGTTTCAGTCCTACCAGCCTTCCAGGCAGATTGCAGAAGGAATGCATTTAGATTCACCTATTCAAACGCTCAACCTAGTCGGTGCACATTTCCCTGGCAGAGGACAACCATGGACGACCGTCCTCCTTCCTCACACAGCTCTGTAGAAAGGGTGGGGGCTGGGCAGACAACTCAGTGGTGGAGCACTTATCCTAAAGCATGCCGTGGGTTCAATCTCTAGTATCCCAAGTAAAACAAGGGGGGGGGCGTGATGAGCATCACAAGTCAGCATTCATGCTCCCGTGAGTATGACACTGGAAGTTATTAATATACATCGAACTTGGAATGCGGCTTGAATCTGGCACTCCCACTTGCCAGCTGTGTGATCATAGGCCCCTCTTTTATGGCAAAATTGGGATGATGGTGTCTGCCTGGCAAGGTTGTAGTGAGGAGTTTTATAGTCAGTGACACACACCACGTAGTAGCTCAAGGCACACAGAGAGAAGGATATGTGCTGACAGGAGTAGCAGACAGTGGTGTGATGTGTGTGAGGAGGGCTCAGTCTACCAAGGCTATCTTTGGAGAGCCAAGGATGTTCCTGGCTAAGGGATAGTAGAAGATTCAAGAAGCTGGAGAAAACCAGGAGACAGATCTCTTCCAGGATGCCCCAGAAGGAATACAGACCTGCCTACCTCAGTAACAGTTACATCAGACTATGAACTCCCAAACTACAAGATGAAGACAACAGAATTGTGTGTGTGTGTAGGAATGGCGTTTGTTATGTTTTACATTTGTTATTGGAAATTTTAAAACATGACCATACTGTAACTTGATCATAATTGCATCCCATTGGCCTCTTTTGCTCCCCTCCCACACCCCCATTCCACTGAGGACCCTCCTCTTTCTTTCCAAGGAGTCCTTCCTTGGCTTTGATGTCTCTTTCCTTTTGTCATCCTCTGTCCTCCACGCCAAAGTGGTGATGGGCTCAGAACTGTGCGGGTCTTGCGGGAGTAACTACAACCACGGTGAGGTTAGGACTGCACCAGTCAGTTCATGTCTGGAGGACAGTACCCCCAAATACTCCTTTCCATCCTGCGGTTCTTACATTCTTTCCATCCCCACAGTGTTCCCTGAGCCTTGCAGGATGTGATAGAGATATCTCATTTAGTGTTTAGTTCTCAACAGCCTCTTCTGTTTCAATTTACATTTTTTTTTTTTTTGTACTTTGGTGCTTGGAATTGAACCCATGGCCATGCCGATGAGAAGTACACGCTGTACCAGTGAGCTACTCTCCTTGCCCCCATCAACATCCTCTTCTTGTCAGCACTGATGACTTGGGAGTGTCCTCAGAGTCTACAACCATTGTGTTTTGGTTTGAGATAGGGTCTCATGTATCTTGGGCTGGCTTCAAATTCACTATGTAGCTGAGGATGACCTTGAACTTGTGATCTTCATGCCTCTAACCTCTCCGGTGCTTGGATTAAAGGTATGAGCCACTGTTACCCCATTTATGCAGTGTTGGGGGGGTGTTGAACCCGGGGCTTTGTGCACACTTGGCAAGCACTGTGTTATTTTGAAGCAATTCAGTTTACAGCAGTTTGTTTCCGTTGCAAAATGGCGGGAAAGCGGTAATCTAGAACCCTGTCTTTGGTGTCCAACAGCCCTGGATTCAAATCATTGCTCTCGTCTTACCAGCTATGTAGACCTGGGCAAGTTGCTTTCAGTTTCTGACTGTTTTGCTTCATCTATAAAATGGGGACCGCTATGTTCCATGGGGTTGATGTGAAGATTAAACCAGCCTGCATAGTTCCTGGTTCACCGTACATGCTCGAGTGCCTGCTAGTAGCTGCTCCAGATGCTGAGGGGCCCCTGGCTCTTCTTCACCTGCAAGAAGGTCTCTGTGGCAGTGGCAGGCGTTTTGGACGTGCTCTGCTACACCTCTTCTTGGTCCTTAATGCCTACAGCAGAGCCATATTTACATTTTATTTATCTATTTACTTGAGAGAGAGAGAGAAGGAGAGAGAGAGAAAGAGGGAGGAAGAGGCAGATAGAGAGAATGGAGCCTCAAGGACCTCCATCCACTGCAAACAAACACCAGAAGCATGCGCCTTGTGCATCTGGCTTACATGGGTACTAGGGAATTGAACCTGGGTCCTTAGACTTTGCAGGTAATCACCTTAATTGCTAAGACATCGCCCCAGCCACAGAGCCATCTTTAATTCGGACCCCCCCCCTTTTTTTTTCTCAAGGCAGGGTCTTGCTCTATTCTCAGGGTGGCCTCAAACTCATGGAGATCCTCCTACCTCTGCCTTCCAAGTGCTGGGATTAAAGGCGTGCGCCATCACAGCCAGCTAGACCTGAGCCCTTTAAACCTGCATCAATACAGCACCGCCGGGTGTCCAGGTGGCCTCGACAGCGGCTCTTCCCATACGAGTATATTTTAACTCATAAGCTACTGGAGGCACAAAGTTGAGTAAAAGGCCTTTACATTCAAATGCATTACATTCAAAAACAGAAGGCTAATTATAGGCATTGCTTACATTTGTTAGAGCCTCTAGGGAGCCCCTCAAGTCTCCACCCTGATTATCCTCAAATTGGTGGAGTAATTGGAGTACTTCAAATCCCTCCTGGGAATAGGTATTCCATCACCGCTTTCAAGTCGGCCTGCGCATCCTCCACCTGGTTTGGGGTAATCAGATGACGGGCTAGGAGGTTCGAGTTCAAGGGGAGGGGGTGCTGCCATCATCATCATCAGTGTCTTCATCTCCATGTTGGCATCACAGTCTCACTAGTTCTTGTCCAGGAGCTGCTGGGTGCCAGCCACTTGCTGCGTCTCATCTCTTTAGATTTCCAGAGTCCATTGGTTATCAGAGTTCATGAATCTCAAGGTTATAAGAAATGACAGTTCTAGACTTGACCTCCAGGTCTGGGCCATACCCTGTGCTCCTAACCTTCATCCTGTGGTGGCTTCAAGTGACCATGTGGCTGCTGTGCTAGACGGAGGCCTTGCGTGGTACAATCAACACAGCGCAGACTCTGGGCTCTCTATACTAGTTCCCAGGCTGCCTGGGCCTCTGGGCGAGGGGCAGTGGGTGCCCAAAGGCCTTGTGATCTTGGATCCTATGTCTAAGAGCAGATAGCACCAAAACACATGGCAGCCAGCAGCTCTAGAGCAACTGAGGAGCGGTCACGCCAGGCCCAGGACTAGATAGCTGTTCATACCAGGGCCCAGTAAGGACAGCCAGGGTTCAGTCCAATTTTCTGGGATTGCCACTCCAGTCTTTCACAATTGCCACCACTATGGTGCTGTGGGTTGATAGAGAGAGACAGACTCAGCTGGGTGTGGTGATGCAGGCCTCTAATCCCAGCATTCTGGAGGCTAAGGTGGCAGCATTATGAGTTCAAGGCCAGCTTGAACTACATAGTGAGTTTCAAGTCAGTCTAAGCTACATAAAGAAGCTCAGCCTCCAAAAACTAAAGGAGAGCCGGGCGTGGTGGCACATACCTTTAATCCCAGCACTCGGGAGGCAGAGATAGGAGGATCGCTGTGAGTTCGAGGCCACCCTGAAAATATAGAGTGAATTCCAGGTCAGCTTGGGCTAGAGTGAGACCCTACCTCGAAAAACCAAAAACCAAAAACAAACAAACAAAACAAAACTAAAAGAGAGGGCTGGAGAGATGGCTTAGCAGTTAAGGCGCCTACCTGCCAAGCCTAAGAACATCTTCCGGTCCCACGTTTAGCAGATATAAAGTGATGTAAGCATGCAATGCTGTGCTTGCTCACAAGGGGGCGCACACATCTGGAATTCATTCATAGTGGCTGAGAGGCTGCAGGCACATCCACTCTCTCTCTCTCCTCTGCCTCTTCCTCTCTGTCTCTCTCAAATAACAACAACAACAACAAAAACTAAAGGAAAAAGGAAGGGGAAGGAGAGAGAGGTGGTGTGGGATGGGGGTGACAGTCAGGTGGCAGGCCTGTCTTCCTTTTGCAGTCTGGTCAATGGCTGGTCTTCACATTCTCCCCTTTAGTGGAAGGGTAGAAACCTGTAGTTGGGGTTGGGGCATCATTTCTCTTGAAGCTGTATGACAGTGAGTGATCCTCAGAACAAGAAGAGCCCATGGGGATGGAGCCCTCTGATCTCTGCTCTGGACCACTCACATAAAAACATAGATGCTCCTTTATTCTTGGCCTGGTTGCCCCGCCCTATGGGCCTGAGACGAAGGGTCCATCTGCTCATCTACTTTATTTTATTTATTATCAAGCGGAGAGAGAGAATGGGCGTGTCAGGGCCTTCAGCTGCTGCAAACAAACTCCAGATTGCACATGCTGCTGTGCATCTGGCTTTACATGGGTACTGGGAATTGAACCGGGACCATTAGGCTTTGCAGGCAAGTGCCTTAACCACTGAGCCATCTCTCCATCCCACCCATCCACTTTAGAGTCATCCAGGAAGCTTCACAAAACATTGATACTGGCACAATTTAATTAGCCTGGGGGCACATCCTGGCATTTGTATTTTTTTTTTTATAGGCTCTGGGGTATTTTCTGACCTAAGTCTGAGACTCACTAACCCGGGTATTAGCTGCTGGAGGGAAGGGCAACTGTTTGAGGGCAGGAGTGCACACGGTCAGCTTTCCCTGCCCTTACCTGTGGCTCCTTTGTCCTTGTCAGTCTCTGTCAGTGAGCGTGGTGTATTCTAGTTACCCGAATGTAGGACTGAGGGGCTCTGGGAAAAACTCCAGGATGGAGGTTCAATATTCCGACACTCCTGGTGGTCAGCAGATGCCAGAGGTGTCTGACGGCTAGAATTAAGGTCCTGGACTCCTTTCTTGTCCTCCAGCCCCACCCCCAGAGCATGTACCCCTGTTTCAGGTGTCAACCTTGCCCAGCAGAGCTGCTCCCTGACTCCACCCAGGGACACTACAAAGCCTGCAGGGCAGCAGGGCGGAGGGAGGATTCATGGAAGGAGCTCTCCCGCCCTTTTCCCCCCTCCGCGGGCGTGTGGTTCCTCGGCAACCGCCCAGCCTGACACCACATTGGAGTTCACATGATGCTGCCTCAGCCGAGGAAAGGGCAGTATCCAGCTGGGGATTTTCTAGAGGACCTGGGAGGTTCTTCTGGAATCAAGGGAGGGAGAGCTCATCCCCTCCCTCCCCCAGCCCGGCTCTGCAGGATCACAGCTGGTTGAGGGCTGAGGGCAGAGCCCAGCACGATGGGCAGACCACAGTGCACTCCCGCCAGGTTCTTCCCAGAGGGCTCTGACGCCCAGAGCTATCGAGGCTGGGACGTTGCTGCCTGACTCCCTGACCGCCACCTCTCGCCTGGCTGCAGACACCTCACTATCTCCCTGCCCCCCCCACCCCACCCCCAGAGGCTCCAGGAAAAGCCAGATAGTGCAGGCACGGGATTGGCCAAGTTTTCAAACTGACCCACTTGTGGAACGGAAATCATTTCAGTAGCTCAAGACCCAGTTGTTAAAGAAATGAATGAAATAGACCAGAAAATAACAGCCCCGGCGGCAAGCAGGAAGGTAAGCATTGTTTGGGGGAAGGTTGTTTCTTTGTACATGTGCCTCTATGTGTAGACGTCTGTGTTACAATGTAAAATGTGTTTCTTGCTTTGTGTTTTATATGTCTAATTAGTGATTTGGTATCTAGCTACTTGGGTTCCGGGTTCAGATCCACCCTGACTCACTGTGTGAGCTCTGACAGCTGGTTCAACAACCTCTTTGGGTTTTGGGTTCTGTGAAATGGTTTAGCAATGCCAGCCTCACCCAACTCACAGAGACTTGGGGAGCCCAGATTGGATCAAACTCTGACATGGTTACAAGAGTGTTAGCAATGGGCACGTCTCTATGATCTGTATCACTGTGGAAGTGAAGCTACTTGAGGGAAAGACGGGACCTCAGAAAGAAGCAGGGGGACATCCCTCAGAAATAAGACCTCTTAGAAAGGGAAATAGCCTATGTAAAGTGCGTGGAGGGCTGACGAGCTCAGGGAAGGGAAGCCAGCCTGCAGGAAAGCCCCAGCTCTGTGGGCTGAGGCTGTGAGCAATCCCTGGCAGTGGGAGGAAACGTCTGGGTGCATGCTGAGCACACCACACGCAAGAATAAGAACGGGTGCCAGGGGAAATTACTTTTCACGCAGTGGCTGAAATCCAGCACTCTGGTTCCTGCCTGGAATCTTGACTGTCAGAGGTGCAATCCTTCCCATGGGGCTTCATTTCTCCTGGTCATTAAAATCCTTGGCTACCTCTGCACCGATTAGTGCGTGTGTAGTGATCGGCTTGTAGGAGTTGGGTCACTTTGTGTGCAGTTCTTCTCAATATCTTGACTGGATGATGATAAAGTGTTCCATCTGCAGCCCTCCCTCAGCACCTTAGGAGACACGGTGGGTATGGATGGGATGGTGGGCCTGAGAGAGCACCCTCCAGGACTAAGCCTGCTAGCCCCTGACAGTATCTGTGAGGCTCAGGCTGGTGGCTCGGCAGTGAGCCCCATTAATGGTCAGAGAGTCGTGTGAAGGAATTTGTATGGGCCAGTCGGAGCTCAGAACCTGGCTACCACATCCCAATTGTGGAATCTGGAGCAGGTTAGTTCATCTCTCTGATGCTTAGTGTTCCAGCTGAGGAGTGAAGTGAATGTACAGAAGTGTGCCTGGCTGGTAGAGGGCTCTTAGCAGACACAGCCTGGCTTCTCAATCCCAGCTATGTTTTTCCACAGACAGAACACTTCTGGAACCATATAGGTTTTTCTCTTTTCTTTTCTTTTCCTTTCCTTTCTTTTCTTGTCTTTCCTTCCCTTTCTTTTTCTTTCTTTTCTTTTCTTTTGAGGCAAGCAAAACAGACTGACCTTTTAAAAAATTTATTTATATTTATTTTATTTATTTTTTTAATGGGAGAGAGGGAATTGGCATGCCAGGCCTCCTGCCACTGTAATGGAACTCCAGATGTGTGCACCACATTGCACATATGTGCCATGTTGCTCATGTTTCACCCTGTGCATCTGACTTATGTAGAATCTGGAGAGTTGAACATGGGTCCTTAGGCTTTGCAGGCAAGCGCCTTAACTGCTAAGCCATAGCTCCAGCCTGGGATTTGCTTTTTTTTTTTTTTTTTTGGTAGGGTCTCACTCTAGCCCAGGCTGACCTGGAATTCACTCTGTATTCTCAGAATGGCCTCGAACTCATGGTGATCCTCCTACCTCTGCCTCCCGAGTGCTGGGATTAAAGGCGTGTGCCACCACGCCCGGCTGGAGATTTGCTTTTTTCAGGATGAAAGTTTTTCTGGATTCCAAGGAGAGAAGGGACACTCCTGGAAAAGTGTAGCTTCTGTCGGTCTGAGGGAGCTTGTCTCCAGGAGTGACAGAGGGAGACCCGGGTGAATAAGCAAGCTGCTCCCTCCCACTCAGGCAGTCTGGGCAGAGAAGAGACCCCGGAGATTCCTCCTTCTCACTCTTCCTGTTTCTCTGTTTCTATTAGTGACTTAACTGCGCTAGCACCCAGCCTCAAATCTCCACCCATCTACCTATCCACTCACCACTCCCACTCTATCCATCTACTCATTTACCCATCATTCATCAACCCATCCATAAATCCGTCCACCCATTCATCTGTTCACCCACTCACCTAGCTATCCACCCATTCACTCATTTATCTATTCATCTACCCCTCACCCGTCACCTACCTACTCAGCTAACAAATAATTTTTGAGAGCCTTAAGGAGGAGGCATTGAAGAACCTTCACAATTTTCTCCCACTCTTCCCCACTTCCACTTGCCTTCTAATTAGTTGTCAGTATGTCTCTGGCCAGGCTCACCTCATACCTACATCCTGTCATGCCTAGTTATTTTAAGTTCCTCAAAGGCACTCATTTTCTCCCTCTTGCATTTGATGTGATGTGCACATTTTCCACAGACAGAAACTCCCTTCTGCTTAGGCAGCCCTTCCTCCTTCTCTTGGCCTTGGTCTTGGTCTTGGCCTGATTGCCACTGTTCAGAATGGCTTTCCTCACTGCATTAGGCAACCTCCGAGGAACTCCCCCCAATCCCAGGCTCTTCATTCTCATCTTCTCTCCATCATAAACCAAAAAGCAACTTCTTGGCGCCAGTCTCAAGTGTCGTGCCTTCTATATAAGGGTTATTTGTTCTATGAAGGCATACTTGGGTGGACGGATGGACGGATGGGTGGGTGGGTGGGTGGATGGATAGATGAATGGCTGGATGAATGAGTAAGTGGATAAGTAGTTGGATGTCTGGATGATTGGAGAGTCATGAAAACAGGGTATGACTTGGTTAGATTTGTGTTTTAGACAAGGGTGAGCTGGAAGGAAGTCCAATCACAGGCCATTGCACGGACTCCAGGCTCATCCAGGGTGCTGGTAAGAGAGCTAACGAGTAGGAATGGATACCTTTGCATTCTTAGGAGCTGGAAAATGTAGAACTTGATAATGTACTTCATGCTGTGGAGGGGGATGAGGGAGGAAGCTGAAGGCCAGGCATCCAACATGAGTGATGGGGCAGGCAGGGTCATCCTTTCCAAGATCAGATTAGCAAAGGAAATGGTGGCTCCAGTGCAAACGTCACTGAGCGTGTGTCCCGCAAGGCAGCAGGAGCTGCTTATGCAATCTGCAGCCTGGGGAGAGGGCTGGGAGCCATCAGAGTGTAATGAAGTTGGAAGCATGGAGAGTGTGCCTAAAGTTAAATGTGCAGACCAACTCTGAGTGTGTGGGGGGAGACATACAGCAGTCGCCAGATCCTGCCTCTCATGGCAGTGGTCCATGAGTGTGGTATTCCTGACTTCCGGGCTTCAAGGTTTCCAGGGGGTGGGTGGGTGGTAGTCCTTTCTAGTTTAACTCTACAGGTTCTGAAATGATTGTTCTAAAAAAAAAAAAATTATAGGCAAGATGGTCTCTCTGGACCTCAGTTTCCTTGGCTTAAAAAAATTTTTTTTTGCTTATTATTTATTTATTTATTTGAGAGCAACAGACACAGAGCGAGAAAGAGGCAGATAGATAGAGAAAGAATGGGCACACCAGGGCTTCCAGCCACTGCAAATGAACTCCAGATGCATGCACTACCTTGTGCATCTGGCTTACGTGGGTCCTGAGGCTGCACAGGCAAGCGCTTAACTGCTAAGCCATCTCTCCAGGCCCTCCTTGGCTTTTAAATAGGAATGATAACAGGGTGGGAATGGAACACCTGGTGAACTGTGAAACATTTTGCACATGAAAGCCAGAGAGCTGGATTTTAGCCACCGTGTGACAAGTAATGTCAGCAGTCACAGACACAGCCAGTCACTCCTCCAGAGAGCGACTGGAGTTCCTGCCTCCAAAATCAGCCTGCAGATGCTCAGGGCTTGCACAGCCCCTTTCTGCCTGCAGGTTCTATTGGCTCTTAAATTCCCCTGCCTCAGGAACTCATGCACAACACATGTGTAGAAGCTGAGCCAGGACCCTCCAAACTGTCCTAGTGCTTTGCTTCTCAGAGTGCGGTCCATGGCCCAGAACCTGGAAACTTGTTTGCGACATACACACCTTGGGCCTCCCTTTCCTACGCAGTTTGGAAAGTCTAGAGGGTGAGGCGCTGCCATGTCTTTTTTTTTTTTTAATTTTAATTTTTATTTATTTATTAGAGACAGAGAGAGGGAGAGTGAGAATGGGCATGCCAGGGCCTCTAGCCACTACTGCAAACGAACTCCAGACACATGTGCCCCTTGTGCATCTGGCTTATATGGGACCTGGAGAATCGAACCAGTATCCTTAAGCTTCGCAGGCAAACGCCTTAACTGCTAAGCCATCTCTCCAGCCCCTGCCATGTCTTCGTGGGATTCCAATGCACCCAGGTTCAAGCACTGCTTTCTTTTCGCTCCTAAAAGAAAACAGAAGGTGCTTCAACCTAACTTCAGTAAATGCTGCTTACGGGCTCTGCAGACTTGAAACTCTCTGGTTTAGGTTGCCAGATGTAACTTATTGCCTGCTCAGGAAACCGGAAGCTACAAACCCTTGCCTCGCCCCATCCCACACAGCCATATACTCACCACTAGTAAACAACAGACTTCGGGCCTGGTGACTGTCAGGGAATTTCCAAGACCTGACAGAACATGTTTTCACCGAGGCATCACTTGCCCCATTTTGTTAGAGCACGGGTCCTGTGTGTTATGAATGGAGTGGACCTTCCTGTGGCCAGATTTTCTCTGAACTGTGAAGAAATGAAAGCAAATTCAGAAACACAACAAGTTTCTGAGTGGGTGCCCCAGGGGACCATTCGGGGACACGTTTTGCCATCCATTTCCTCATAAGGAAGCCTGGTGAAGCATTTTTGCCCCACAGTGGGAACTTGGGATTCAGGGACAGAAGAGCTGGCAAAGGAGACGGATGAATGGGGCCCAGTTCTGTCTTGGTAATGTGTGGGGGGTTTGGTAGCGGCTCTCCTTACTCGATCCTTCTTCCTTTTCTCTCATCACCAAACTATGTAAGTAAAAGCACATGAACCAACAAGATACCTGAACATTGTTGCTGGGGAGACAAAACGAGGCAGCCACCATGGAAGAGTGCAAGTTCCTCAGCTGGAAAGACAGAACCACGCTATGATCCTGCAATTCCAATTCTGGCTACATACCCCAAAGAACCGGAAATGGGATTTTTTTGTTTTGTTTTTTAATATTTTTTTTTTAAAAATATTTTATTTTTATTTATTTATTAGAGACAGAGAGAGGGAGGGAAGGAGAGAGAGAGAAAGAGTGAGAATGGGTGCGCCAGGGCCTCTAGCCACTGCACACGAACTCCAGACACAAGTGTCACCATGTACATCTGGCTAATGTGGGACCTGGAGAATCGAACCAGGGTCCTTAGGCTTCACAGGCATGTACCTTAACCGCTAAGCCATCTCTCCAGCCCGCTTTTTAATATACTTTTTTGAGGTAGGGTCTCACTCTAGCCCAGGCTGACCTGGAATTCACTATGTAGTCTCAGGGTGGCTGCAAACTCACAGAGATCCTCCTACCTCTGCCCCCGGAGTGCTGGGATTAAAGGCGTGCACCACCACACCTGGCTCCTGAAAGTGGGAATTTGACAGATCTGGGCACACCCATGTTCTACAACAGTGTTGTTCTCAGTGGCTAAAGATGGGGACAACCCAAATGTCCTTTGACAAGTGGATCAACCAAAGGTGGCATATCCGTTTTATTCAGCCCTAAGAAGGCAGGAAATGGAGCTTGGGAGATGGTTCAGTGGTTAGGAGCATTTGTTGCACAAGCCTGTGGGCCTTTCAGCCTCAGTCTATCAGAGTGCCCTCCCCCAGGACTCATGGAAACAGCTGGTGTTGGCAATGCCTGTTAGTAACTGCACAGAATCACCTGGACTCACTGCCGAAAACACCTGCACCCCAGCAAAATAGCAGCCGTGGGTTGAGTGAGAGATTCCGTCTCAAGGCAGTAAGCAGCTGAATAAGAGGACATTGACATTGTCCTCCGGCTTCCACATGCATGTGCCCTGGACGCATGCATCTGTACATACATGTGTATATACCACACGCACATTATCTCACACACAACGCATACTCTACACATCCATCCTTCAAAAGGCAGGAGATTCTATCATGTGACAGTATGGATGCATCTCAAAGACATGATACTAAATTTAAAAAAGGAAACTAGAAAATAGTATGAGCCCATTTGCATGTGGCATTTAGAAGCAGCAAAATCACACAGAGAAAATAGAATGATGGTTGCCAAGGGCTGGGAAATTTTAAATGAGCATAGAGTTTTGTAAGATGAGAAGAGTTCTGGAGATGCAGGGTGGAAATGGTTATATATCCCAGAGTCCTTAATGCCACAGCACCATAGTGATCCATGTGGCTGCTGGGGACATGGCGCTTGCTGTGCAAACAGGAGAACCTGAGTTCAGATCTGGGTGTGGTGCTATATGCCTGTAATCCTATGTGCACACACACAGAGAGACACATGCATGCAAAAATGGTTGAAATGGGGCTGGAGAGATGGCTTAGTGGTTAAAGCACCTGCCTGCTAAGCCTAAGAATGCTGGTTTGATTCTCCAGGTCCCACCTTTAGCCACACGCAAAAAAAAAAAAAAAAAAAGTGACTCAAGGGCGCAATGCCATGCTTGCCCACAAGGGGGCACATGTGTCTGGAGTTTGTTCACAGCAGCTGAGAGGCCACTGGTGCACCCATTCTCTATCTGTCTCTTCCTCTCTCTCTGTCTCTGTCTCTCTTGATCTCTCTCTCTCTCTCAAAAAAAAAAAAAATCAAAAAAAAACAAAAAAAGCTAGGTATGGCGGTGTAGCCCTATCACCCTGGCACTAGGGAGACAGGAGGATCTCTGGGGCTTGATGGCTAGCTAGCCTGGCCTAGTTGATGAGCTGCATGAGAGAGCCTGTCTCCACAAAGGTGGACAGTGTTCCTGAAGATGACACCTGAGGGTTTCTTCACCCTCCCCTCCACCACACACCCATACTCACATGCGCCTGTATGCACATGTGTACATACACATTTTTCTTTTTCTTTTTTTTTTTTTTTTTCAAGGTAGGGTTTCACTCTAGCCCAGGCTGACCTGGATTTCACTATGTAATCTCAGGGTGGCCTCGAACTCACAGCCATCTTCCTACCTCTGCTTCCTGAGTGCTGGGATTAAAGGCGTGTGCCACCACATCCCGCTCATATACAATTTTTTTAAGAAATATTTTTATTTTTTATTTTTATTTAGAGACAGAGCGAGGGAAAGAGAGAGAGGGAGAGGGAGAATGGGTGCACCAGGACCTCCAGCCACTGCAAACAAACTCCAGATGTGTGCACCCCCTTGTGCATCTGGCTTATGTGGAACCTGGAGAATCGAACTGTGGTCCTTAGGCTTCACAGGAAAATGCCTTAACCACTAAGCCATCTCTCCAGCCCTCATACACAAATTTTTAAAAAGAAATCCCTGCACAGTTCAAGCTATTAAGGAGACAGCAGGGATGGATAAGACCTCTACCATGCTGCAATTTACATCCCAGTGGGAAATTGACCATCAAGGAGGTACAGAAGAAAATAAACCCATGAGGCTGGAGAGATGGCTCAGCAATAAAGATTCTTGCTTGCAAAGCCTGATGGCTTGGGTTCAATTCCCAAGTACCCACATAAAGCTGTATGCACAAAGTGGTACATACATCTGGTGTTTGCCATGGCAGGAAGCCATGTGGAACCTCTCTTTCTCTCTTTTTTCTTCTCTCTCAAATAAATAAATAGTTTTATTTTTATTTATTTATTAGACACACACACACACACACACACACACACAGAGAGAGAGAGAGAGAGAGAGAAGAGAGAGAGAGAAGAATGGGTGTACCAGGGCCTCTATGGGCCTCTAATGGACGTACCAGGCAAGGTTGGGATATGTTGGTGCCAGATGGTGTGGGTGTGATGGAAGGTGACTCAGGGTTTGAAGCAGGGAGGGGCCTGGCCTGCTCCTAGAAAGGATGGCTATGGCTGCCACGTGGATGATACTCAGGGCTGTAAGTGGGAGGGCCGGGTGGGCAGGTTTGAGGCAGAGATGACATGGCGAGAAGAGCAGCAGCAGAGAGGGGACAGAATCTCATGGGAGGAGGGCCTTGGGGAAAGGAGCTTGCTGGGCACAAGTGGGAGGAGGGATAGGGCAGGAGGGGGCTTTGGAGGGAGTCCAGGTAAGAGGAAGAGTGAAAGCTTTGGTCCTTTGTCCAGGAAAAATGGACAGGAAAAATCTCCCTGGGATGTATTCCAAGACCCCCAGCAGTGCCTGAAACCACAGACAGAGTACCACCCCCTATATACACTACGGGTTCTCACACATACACACCTAAGATGAAGGTTAATTGTACCTTAGACCAACAAGAGATGAAATATGAAAATAAAGTCCAGAGGGATGGCTCAGCAGTTAAGGCTCTTGCTTGCAGGCTTAACGGCCCATGTTCGATTCCCCAGTATCCACATAAAGCCACATGCACAAAGTAGCGCATACATCTAGAGGCCCTGGTGCGCCCATTCTCTCTGTCTCTCTTCTCCCTATCTCTCTCTCCTTGCAAAGAAATAATAAAAATATTTTAAAAATCAAAGAAATATAACACTATACTTTAATAAAAGTAATGCGAATATGATTTTTCTCTCTTTCAACATATCTTTTATTTTCTTTTTGCTTCTTTTTTTCCAAGATAGAGTCTCGCTCTAGTCCATGCTGACCTGGAATTCATTATATAGTTTCAGAGTGGCCTTGTACTCATGCAATCCTGCTACCTTTGCCTCTTGAGTGCTGGGATTAAAGGTATGTGCTGGGCTGGAGAGATGGCTTAGCAGTTAAGGAGCTTGCCTGCGAAGCCCAAGGACCTAAGTTTGATTCCCTGGTACCCATGTAAGCCAGATGCAAAGGTGGTGCTCGCGTCTGGAGTTTGTTTGCAGTGTTGGACGCCTTGGCGCGTCCATTCTCTCTCTCTCTCTCTGCCTCTTTCTCTCTGTCTAATAAATAAGTAAAATATTAAAAAATATCAACTATCCTTTGCTTTTTTATTGAGAAAGTCTTGCTTTGTAGCTTAGGCTGGCTTCAAGGAGTGAAATTAATAAAAAAAAGAAAAAAATAAAAGAAAAAGAAAAAGGTTGAAAATGCCAATTCAAGACTGAGGAAGAGCCAGGCGTGATGGCGCACGCCTTTTATCCCAGCATTTGGGAGGCAGAGATAGGAGGATCGCCATGAGTTTGAGGCCACTCTGAGACTACATAGTGAATTCCAGGTCAGCCTGGGCTACAGTGAAACCATACCTTGAAATAATATAAATATAAATATATATAACTTTTTCAAAAGAGTTAGAAAGAAGGCTGGAAAAAAGGAAGTTTTGTTGATTTACAGATTCCCAAGACTGTTCTGAATGATGCTCAGGTCAGCCTGGGCTAGAATGAGACCCTACCTCGAAAAACCAAAAAAAAAAAAAAAAAAAGAGTGGGGAGATGGCTTAGTGGATAAAATGTTTACCAACTTACGCCTAAGTACTTGAATTTGGTTTTTCAGACCCCACGTAAAAGCGGGAAGCCATATTGGGCTCCTGTAATGGCAGCATGCTGACAGCTAGATGGGAGGAAGAGGAGGAGACTCTCGGGGACCAGCCTAGAGAGGCAGCAACTAACAAGGAGAACGAGACGCTGCCTCAAAGGAGGTGGAAGGCGAGGACCGACTGACGACGGGGCGTTGTCCTCCAGCCTCTAAACTCATGCGTTCTGAATGCTTGCTCCCCAGCTGGTAGTAGTTTGGGAGGCGAAGCCTTGCTGGAGGAAGGTGTGTTGTTTGGGCCTGGCTTATGGGGGTTATAACCAGTTTCCCCTTGCAAGAACTTGCTTCACTCTCTTGCTGCTGTTGTCCACCTGGTGTTGGCAAGAAGGTGCTGTCCAGTCTCGCCTCTACCATTTTTTTCCCTGCCATCCTGAAGCTTCCCCTACAGACTATAAGTCAAAATAAACAACTTTCCTCCCATCAGTTGCTTTAAAATATATATTTGACAGAGAGAGAAAGAGAGAGAGAGAGAGAGAGAGAGAGAAGAAAGAATGGGCATGCCAGGGCCTCCAGCCATTGCAAACGAACTCCAGACACATGTGCCCCCTTGTATATCTGGCTAACGTGGGTCCTGGGGAATCGAACCTGGGTCTTTTGGCTTTTCAGGCATGCACCTTAACCACTAAGCCATCCTTCTAGCTCCCATCAGTTGCTTTTGGTTGGGTGTTTTGTTCTAGCAATACAAAGGTGACTACAATACCTCTACATGTGCATTGTGTCATGTGTGTACCTGCACTCCCACACATGGAGCACACACACACACAAACATCATAAGGATATAGAAAAATGTCCCTCTAGCTGGACAGAGGGTACAC
The DNA here is from genome assembly GCA_036365145.1 of Orientallactaga sibirica. NCBI lineage: Eukaryota > Metazoa > Chordata > Mammalia > Rodentia > Dipodidae > Orientallactaga > Orientallactaga sibirica. Next base: position 6,074,955 of record JAEOAD010000038.1, on the reverse strand, counting down.
ACCTGTAATCTCATAATGTCAGCACTGGGGAGACTTGAGGCAGGTGATTTATGGGTTTGACCCCAGCCTGTACTACATAGCAAGTTAGAAAAAAAAAAAGTATGAAAAGAAAAATGCTGAGTTAGACAGAGTGAGATTTTTCAGCTGAGAGAGAAGTGTTAAATCAATCTGCTCAGGCTCGTTTAATGTTTAATTTATAAAGGACACCTGCAACAAAGCATGTCACTCAATCTTGTTCAGACTTAGGTGTGGGCTTGGAGTTCCCTGTGTGAAATTCTCAACAGGTGAACTTTTCATTAGTTTCATGATTGCCATCTTCGATGGCTCCTTTTCCTCTGATCCTGACGCCCAAGGACAGGTATTCTATGGCCAGTTCCCAGGTGAGGAAACCGAGGCTTAGAAAAGGCAGAAGACTTGCAAACCCTGGCTGTGGCTGATCTCTAGTCCAGAACCTTCCCAAGATCCATGGAGGACAGGAGATAGTGCTTGCCGAGGAGCACCCAGAGCCCAGGCAGGGCCCTGTGAGAAGCTCTGCCTTTGTTTCCAGCAAAACCCAATAGGATGTACACAATGTACACAATAAAATGTACACGTCGCTTCTGATGCTGTCTGGAGAAGATCCAGGAGGGGCTGTGGCCTCTGTGTTGGATCTAATTAGTAGAGTCCTGTGAGGGAGAAAGAAATGTGACACTCATGGTTGTAGTCATGGTAACAGAGCCCTCACATTGTGTGAGGGTTAGAAATGACCTTGCTGGGCTGGAAAGACAGCTTAGAGGTTAAGGTGCTTACCTGCAAAGCCTAAGGACCCAGGTTTGATTCCCTAGTACCCAGGTACAGCCAGATGCCCAGAGTTGTGCATGTGTCTGGAGTTTGTTTGCAGTGGCTGGAGGCCCTGGCACACCCATTCTCTTATCTATCCCTTCTGTCTCAAAACCAGTAAATAAATAGAAAGACAGACAGACAGACAGACAGACAGAAAGAAAGAAAGAAAGAAAGAAAGAACAAACCTTGCCTCCAGCCTCTTTTGAAGCACCAGGCTCAGGATGGGTCCATGCTTCTAAGACCTCATGACTTCCCTTGTTTGTACCAAGAGATCAGGAACATCAAAAAAAAAGAGAATAGTCCAGGTGTGGTGGCGCACGCCTTTAATCCCAGTGCTCAGGAGGCAGAGGTAGGAGGATTGCCATGAGTTCAAGGCCTCCCTGAGACTAGATAGTGTATTCTAGGTCAGCATGGGCTAGAGTAAGACCCTATCTTGAAAAACCAAAAATAAATAAATAAATAAATAAATAAATAAATAAATAAAATAAAAATAATGAAGAGAATAAATAAGGGGAAGCCAGAAACAAGGGCGGCATGAGCCACACAGCTCCATGATTTGGTAAGTGGGCCCATTCAGACATTCTAGTTGCACCAGAACTGCCCGACTGCCACACCTTCTGAATGAGCATGACCTGGTGCCTGGCATACAGTAAGTGTTCTGTAACCAGTAGCTATGATTATTCTGAACCTTTTCTTTGTTGGCTTGCAGGGGTTTCCCTTCTACCGACCATGTCTAGCTCTTGGTATAGCTTAAGCCACTGCCCATAAACAAGATGCCAGTGGGAAGTCTAGCCCGGTCCCTGAGCCCATGAAGGGTGTGAGGCTCCTTCTGGTCCAAAGATGGTGAACGTCACTGAAGACAACTCCTCACTGACCTGCACCATTGACCACACCATCCACCAGACGCTGGCCCCGGTGGTCTACGTCACCGTGCTGGTGGTGGGCTTCCCGGCCAATTGCCTGTCCCTATATTTTGGCTACCTGCAGATTAAGGCCCGGAATGAGCTCGGCGTGTACCTGTGCAACCTGACGGTGGCGGACCTCTTCTACATCTGCTCGCTGCCCTTCTGGCTGCAGTATGTGCTGCAGCACGACAATTGGTCCTACGGCGACCTGTCCTGTCACGTGTGCGGCATCCTCCTGTACGAGAACATCTACATCAGCGTGGGCTTCCTCTGCTGTATCTCCATCGATCGCTACCTGGCCGTGGCCCACCCTTTCCGCTTCCACCAGTTCCGGACCCTGAAGGCGGCTGTCGGGGTGAGCGTGGTCATCTGGGCTAAGGAGCTGCTGACCAGCATCTACTTCCTCATGCACAAAGAGGTCATGGAAGACGAGGACCAGCACCGCGTCTGCTTCGAACACTACCCCATCGAGGCCTGGCAGCGGGGCATCAATTACTACCGCTTCCTGGTGGGTTTCCTCTTCCCCATCTGCCTGCTGCTGGCCTCCTACCAGGGCATCCTGAGGGCCGTGCGCCGCAGCCACGGCACACAGAAGAGTCGCAAGGACCAGATCCAGCGGCTGGTGCTCAGCACCGTGGTCATCTTCCTGGCCTGCTTCCTGCCCTACCACGTGCTCCTGCTGGTGCGCAGCCTCTGGGAGGCCAGCTGTGATTTCGCCAAGAGCATCTTCAACGCCTATCACTTCTCCCTCCTCCTCACCAGCTTCAACTGCATTGCAGACCCTGTGCTCTACTGCTTCGTCAGCGAGACGACCCACAGGGACCTGGCCCGCATCCGTGGAGCCTGTCTGGCTCTCCTCACCTGCTCCAGGACTGGACGGGCCAGGGACGCCTACCCCCTAGGCACCCCCGAGGTCTCTGGGAAAAGCGGGGCCCAGGGTGAAGATCCTGAATTATTAACTAAGCTCCATACGGCCTTCCAGACCCCTAACTCACCTGGAGTGGGAGGGTCCCCTATGGTTGGGTTGGCCTAGCACCTGGCACCCATTATTAGGGCTGGGTGACGCCTGGGCTTTCCCCTGTGGGCCTTGTGGCCTGGAGCTTGCCCTGCGGTTGCATCCCTCCTCACCTTGTACAGCTGCCTCTTTCTGCGGGAAGGAATGGTGGGTCTGGCTGAAGCCTCGGGTCTCTGGAAGGCTGCTGTAATTTGCCAAGGCTGGTGACACTGCTAAGTGTGACTGCATCCCTGTCAGCTCCCCAGTGTCCTCTGCTGCTGGCTGGTCTGCTGGTGGAAGGGGAAATAGTGAGTTACTGCTTCCAGGAGGATCTGCAAAGAGCAGTTGGGGTGGGGTGCAGAGTCGGAGGATGTGGAGGGCAGGGTTTTGGGAGATGAGGATAGAGACCTGTGTGTGCCCACCTGCCAGGGCCTTCCAATGCCGCCGTCATCCACGGGGACAGCTGTCCTAATGCGCTTCAGTCCTTCGTGACAGTAACGTTTATGCCCCACTCCATAACCAGACAGAAAGACTAGAGGGGAGAAGGAAGGTAGGGAGGCATTTGGGGCACCGGAGTGGGGGGGCAGGGATAATAGGAGAGGATATGTCCTAGCTCCAGATGCACCCCAGTTTTACAGAGAGAGTTGAACAGATTCCCTGAGTTTGAAAGCTGATAGCAAACAAGCCCAGTGCTCCCCAGGAAGATGTCAGGGATCTTTCAATTCATCAGCGTCAAAAGTCAAGCATGAGGACTGGGGTGAAGCCGGGGCAGGGGGCCCCCATCCAAGGTCCTCACACATGTTCCTCTTGGGTAGCTAGCTTTCTGTCTCTGTCTGTCCAGAAGTGCCAGGGAGAGAGAGACAGAGAGAGAGAGAGAGAGAGAGAGAGAGAGAGGAGAGTTAAAGAGAAAGAAAGAATGGGAATCAAAATGCCAGGGGTCTCCATGACAACTGTGTGCCAACACAGTGGTGTGATGCTAGAGTCACGTGATTTCTGGCAGACACACACACACGCGCGCACACACATGCACACACGTCATCCTGTTGCTCTACCACATGCACGATAGAGTGTCTAGAAATCTCAGAGAGGGAGCATGACATTTCTCTAGAGGATACAAAAGCACATGTGTCCTTACATCTCTTGGCCCACAGGCCCAGGGTTAAGCTCCACTCTGGTTTGTAGCTGTGGTGACTAGGGGGAGAGAGGTGACAGAAATCAATGCATAGCTAGGGAGACCCTCCGCCCCAGTCTAGGATCTAACTGGGACAACTGTGTTGGATGGGCTGTTGGTGCCACTTTTATTCCACAGTATTTCCCCCCTCCCCTGTTTTGACCTGTGACACTGGCATTCCCTGGCATGGACTGGAACAAGCTGAAAGCAGTTCCCTTTACCATCCAGAGTTGTGTTTTTGTATCGTCCTCTCTTGTATGCCATGTTTATGTGTGTTGGACTGTGCAGTGGGTTTATGTAGCAAACTTCACTCTGCAAATAAAGCGAAGTAAACAAGTCCTGGTGACGTGTGCTGCAGTCCTATGGGGCAGAGGCTCCTCCCACACGAGGGGGATCCAGAGGGTCCTTGAAATACCCAGAGTTCCCAAAAAGTTCCAGGGCTTGACCTTCTCACAGAAAACTCGGGGCAACTGGGGAGGTTTGCCCCTGACCGTCTAGCAAGTGTTCAAACCCAGGCCATCAAGTTGCGTCTTCTCTTCCCGCTCAGTATAAGGATTATTGGTCTGTTCAGTGTCTTGTTGCAAATCTATCCTGGGTCTTCACTTGGCCACTTCCCTTTTGAGGACAGAGCTCAACCCTGTGCTTTGGAGACTACCATGCCCTCTGTCTCTGACCACACGACACCTGCTCCCCACGGCAAGGGAGGACTCCATCGGACCATCCCCTTCTTAGTGATGACTTCCAAAGCAGGTCTGCTCTGGGATGGGGTTTGGTCTGGGGACCCCCACCTTGTTTGCTGACAGCCTGTGTGCTGGGGCATCTTCTCAACAGTGGTTGACTCCATGTTTAGCACTGAGGATTAACCACATCCTATTGAGACATGAATTCGGTTTTGGCTGATTACTCCCGGAGTCCTGGTGTGTTCTGGAAGAATAGATCCTCCTTATAAACTCAGCAAAGACACTACTGCAGAAGTGGACTGCTTTCTCTCCCAAGAGAGAAAGCCCATCTGGTTTGGAATGGAGGTGGCAGAATCCATTAAGATTCCTTTCTTGCTCACCAGTGTCGCTTAGTAAGACAAGGGCTCTTCCTGTTTATACACACTGGTCTGTGGGTTGGCCCAAGAAGAGTAGAAGTCTTTGGCATAGACCACCTCCCCATCTGCTGCTTTTCATTAACTGGTGCATCCAACAGAAAGCTAGAATTTGACCTTCTTGACATCATGCTTTTCTGGGAAAAAAAAAGCTTTTTTAAAAATTTTTTTTTTAATCTGGTGATTCTGAAATTTCCATTCCTTAAATTTATGTGGTCACCATGGTGCCCAGTGCCATGGGGAAGCGGTGGGATTTTGGGTCCATTATCTTTAATTCAACAACCATCAGGAATACTACTAGATCAGAGTGGACCTGCGAGGTCATGATGCGCAGCTCCCTTGCCATGAAATATCCCATCTGTGTCCCTCAAAAATGATATTCTAGTCTCTCCATAGAGACAGCTAACTCATGATTATCCCCAATAAGCCATTCCAGGGATGGGTAGAAAGTCTTACCTCTCAATGAAACAAAGCAGAATCACTTCACCCACTGGCCTTAATTTTGGGTGTTGGGGCCATGTGACCCCTCAGGTACTTTTCTCCTTCCTTCCTTCCTTCCTTCCTTCCTTCCTTCCTTCCTTCCTTCCTTCCTTCCTTCCTTCCTTCCTTCCTTTCTCTTTCTCTCTCTCTTTCTTTCTTTCTTTCTTTCTTTCTTTCTTTCTTTCTTTCTTTCTTTTTTTTTTTGGTAGGGTCTCACTCTAGCTCAGGCTGTCCTGGAATTCACTATGTAGTCTTAAGGTGGCCTTAAACTCACGGCGATCTTCCTATCTCTGCCTCCCATGTGCTGGGATTAAAGGTGTGCACCACCATGCCTGGCTTCTTTTTCTTTCTTTTTTTTTTAAATAATTTTAAATTTTATTTATTTATTTGCAAGCAGAGAGAGAGAGAGAGAGAGAGAGAGAGAGAGAGAGAAAGAAGAGAGAAAGAAGAGAGATAGAGAATGGATGCACCGGGGCCTGTAGCCACTGCAAATGAACTCTGGATGCATATGCCCCTTGTGCATCTGGCTTACTTGGGTCCTGGGGAATTGAACCTGGGTCCTTTGGCTTCATAGGCAAACACCTTAACCACTAAGCTATCTCTCCATCCCATTTTTTAAAAAAAGAACATCCTTGGCTAGATAGTGAGTTTGAGGCCAGCCTAGGCTAAATGAGACTCTTCCTTAAATACATACATACATAACAAAACCTCAAATAATAAAACAAATAATTTTGCAGAATCACTTAGTGGTACTACATCACTTCTAAGTGGCAGATCAAGGGCCTAACCCCAAGTTTCTTTTATGTTGAAATCTGTGTTTTTTAATACAGCCCTGCTGCCTTAGATTAGAAACACAATATAGGACTCTACGTGAAAGAAAAATAACCAATAAAAGTTAGCTCATGTCCATGAAAGAATCCAGTGAGAGGATGCTTTCTGGTGAGTCTTTCCCCAGGTGAAGGTAGTGATTCAGGATCCTTCCATGCAGAGCTTCTGGGCACTTGGGTCTTAGCGGAGCGAAGGGTCTGGAGTCAGGTTCTGTACCATGCTTTCCTTCTTCATGACTCCTAAAGAGCCAAACTAGACGTTTTAAAAAATGAAACTGAACTTAGAAATCTCAGTGCATAAGGGGGGTGCTCTCAGCTGGGGGCTAGATACTCCATCTAGATGACTTAGCTGCCACACAGCAGGTCCCATGCAAGATGTTATCCTGGTCCCAGGCCTGAGACCACAGCAGGTGTGGTCAGTGGCTTTAGTGTCTGATAAGGGTGAGGTGATTAGCCTGAGCCCCCCATAGGCCTGACCCATCATTGGGCTGTAGGGGTGTATGTGGCTGCCATCCCACATAGGGAGACCAAAGTGTTTGGTTCCAGATAGGGGTGAACAGATGGGGAGGACGTAGCAAGCATGGGAGGGGGTAGATGGGTGAGATGGCTAGAGGGATAATTTGCTTAAGTAAATAGAATGCTATGTGATAAAGAAAGCATTTCAGAGGTTTCAGTATTTGGTGGCAGGTGATGAGTACAAAGCCTTAAAGCACACAGTCCCTACTTGTTCATTTTACTCTTTTAAAAAAATATTTTAAAATATATTTTATTTATTTGAGATAAAGAGGCAGAGAGAGAGAGAGAGAGAGAAAGAGAGAGAGAGAGGGAGAATGGGCATGCCAGGGCCTCCAGCCACTGCAAATGAACTCCAGATGCATGTGCCCCCTTGTGTATCTGGCTTAGGAATTGAACCGGGATCCTTCGGGTTTGCAGGCAAACGCCTTAACCACTAAGCCATCTCTCCAGCCCTCATTTTACTCTTAATTAGCTCAGACAGTGGGGATTGTCTATTCTCATCTAGAGTTAATTATTCATGGGTGTTCTTCCAAGTAGTAGGCAAGAAGATTTTAGAAGGCAAACACATGGGTGACCTGAAGAAGCCAGAGTGAAGGCGGTTGCACCAGAGCACCAGCAATGCAAGCAAAATCTTAATGCCCCAGGGAAATGTCCCTGGTCCACACCATATGCACTGTTCCCTTCCAGAAAGGGAGTGCAGTTTCCCAGTGATCACTGAGGCTAGTGGACTCTGCAAGGCTATTGTAGGAAGGCGTTAGGCTCTCAGGGAACTGCTGCCTAGAGGCTTAGCCATTGGGCAGTGTAGCAGGCAGCTTCAGGTTTGCTGAGATGAACTTCCAGACCAGGCACAGTTATGGAAGAAGGGATATTTATTGAAGCTTACAGATCCAGGGGGAGTTCCATAATGGCAGAAGAAGCTGGCCTGCCTTCACAGGACCAAACACGGAGAGTGAAGCCACAAGCCAAAAAACCCACACAGCACAGCACAGCACACCTCAGGAACTCCAGCTAGGCACACTTTGCATATCCTTAGATTGAAATCTCAAACCCACTCCCACACCTTAAGATATGCCAGTGACACTGCCTCCAGCCAGGTGGCTGCAGATGCAAACTATCAACTAATAAAACACTGAATATATTGGGGACCATCTATTCAAAGTACCACAGGTGGGATCACAACTGGTTACATGTAAACGGTGGTGACACCCACAAGCTTCTGGTTGATCTCAGCATGGGCATGGTGGATGGCAGCCTGTCAACCTCCATGCCCACGATGCCTGAGACTCCACTCTGGACTCGGTGCTGCACCAGGATTCCCAACATTTTTTCATTTTTCCTGAAAAATGAAAAGAGAAACGAGGCAGACGTAGAAGTCGTGGGGATGAGGAGGAAAAAATATGGAGAAAGAGCCTTTGACTTGATGTGTCTCTTTAAAAAAAAAAAATCTATCTACCATCTATAATTTTGGTTAAAAATACTAATCCATTGGAAGACTTCTCTTGAACATCAGGGTCTAGAGCTGGTTTTAGTAATTTTACCACTTGGGAAGCTGCATTAGGAGAATTGCCACGAGTTCAAGGCCTGCCTGGGCTACAGAGTAAGACTCTGTCTCAAAAAAAAAAAAAAGGGCTGGAGAGATGGCTTAGTGGTTAAATGCTTGCCTATGAAGCCTAAGGACCCCGGTTTGAGGCTCGATTCTCCAGGACCCACATAAGCCAGATGCACAAGGGGGTGCATGCATCTGGAGTTCGTTTGCAGTGGCTGGAGGCCCTGGTGTACCCATTCTCTCTCTCTCTCTCTACCTGCCTATTTCGGTATCTCTCTCTCTCAAATAAATAAATAAAATAAATAAAATATTAAAAAAAAACTCCCCCCCCAAAAAACCCATAGCATTCTTGTTGCTTGCGCTTGCCTTCACATGACCACATGCCCTGACATACACTGGATATGCATTCTTCCAAAGCAGCCTCTGCCTAGCCATGAATGATGTGCCGGGGGTCTGATTGCGGCGAAAGGCCCTGTGGCTTCTGAGACCCCACCGAGCCCCTTGTGGAGTGTACACTAAGTACCGCTGCTACTGGAATTCCTCAAAGTGCACGTGGGAGCATTTTGGAGAGAACAGGGATATGAGAAAATACAGACAAGACCCCGTGGGCAGAGCAGCTAGAGGTGATGTGGGTCTTTCCTGGCAAGTTTCTTAACCAGTCTGTCTTGTCCTCACCTGTAAAATGAGATGTTGCTGAGACTGAAAGTAATAGTGAGGCCTCACCTGACCCAGGGATACAGGGGTGAGCATGACAGGGTCCTCACCCCCAAGGTGGTCTAGATGACAAAACAGGCAGTCACAGCTCAGAACAGTGACACCAAACTCACAGTGAGGGGGATGGTTCAGGGGAGACTCTATGGGGAATTATTATGGACTAAATATTTACATTCCTTTCAACCCATAACCCCTAATATGATGGTATTTGACTGTAGAGTCCTTGGGAGGCAATGAGGTTGAGATGAGGTCATGAGGGTGGAACCCCCATGATGGGATGACTGCTCTTAGAAGAAGATGACGGACCAGGGCGCTCTCCGTTTCCACTCTAGGAAGAGAAGGCAGCCCTCTGCAAGCCAGGAAGTGAGCCACCACCAGGGCACTGACTTGATGTTGGACTTCCCTACCTCCAGAACTGTGGGAATAAGCACGGGCTGTTCAAGGGCTCTAGCCCAGGGCATTTTGTTATAGCAGCCGGCCGGCCCTCTGACCCAAGGCGCTGAGCGCAGCCTGTGTCCTGCTCCCGGGTATTCTGTGTTGTGTAAAATATTGACTTTTCAGCTTGTGTCCTGTGCTCTGAGAGGCTCCATTCCACAAGCAACGTTTGACTGAGGATGGACAATGATTTTGCACCTTGGTGGACACATGAAGGGCCTGTCTGTCTAGCAACACCCACAGGGCATAGACTGATTAATAAATTATTCCTAAAAATGGAAAGGGGCCCAATGTAAAATTATCAAATTAAATTGGGACTATAGGAGTACATAGGTGTATCAAAATTATATCAGGAAAACCAGGCCTGAGAATTTGTCAGGCACACCAGACTGAAGAAAGGGTGCCGCTACTCACCTGGACACTATAAAGAGGGAGACATCTAACACTTGAAGGTGGTGGCCCCAGCAACATGTCACCTGACCATCTAGTATGCCTGTTAAGGGACCAGCAGGCAGAGAACTCCTGACTGTCCCAAGTACTTCAGCTTGACAAATTTCCATGTGCCTGTTTATACGCCTTGACCTGTCACCCATCCATCTGTCAGTTCATTTGTTCCTCTGAGCCCAGTCCTGCCCCTTAGCTAACCAGATTCCATAATTCCGCACCTTGCTTCAGCCCTGAGGCTAGGTTCAATTCTGGCCTCCAACAGGGTTAGCTTTTTATTCCCACAGAGACTCTTGGGACCCCTGTCAGCTTCCTGGTTTCTGCCTTCTAGGAAGGCCTTTTTGAAATTCCTACAGTTCTCTTTAGCCTCTGCAGCCTCTATAACCCCTTGTAGCCATTTTTTTTTTTTTGAGGTAGGGTCTCGCTCTAGCCCAGGCTGACCTGGAATTCACTATATAGTCTCAGGGTGGCCTTGAACTCATGGCGATCCTCCTACCTCTGTCTCCCAAGTGCTGGGATTAAAGGCATGTGCCACTGTGCCTGCCTTCCTCTTGTAGCCATTCTTAATATACATACATACATACATACATATAGACGAATTTACTGTATGAAGTATAACGTGTGATCTGAGAGTTAACACTAGCAGTAAGATCAGAAATAAAAGAACCTGTGTTTGCCGAGGCCAGCTATCAAGGGAAATCAGACTCCTTGGAAAACCGTATCCAATGAAGCCAATGTAACTGGTGAATTTATTGTTTTTGAACAGATTCTGGCTCTGTGGAAAGACACACACATGTTCATCTATGTTTCTGACATAGCATGCTCATGTTACAGGGTCACAGGTAATGAAAGAATAGGAATGAGCCAAGCAAGGGTCCTTGGAGACACCGAACACTTCCAAATAATGGAAGTGTGGGCACCTGCTACCTGGGGACTATTCTTGGCACTGGCCCTAGAGCCTGGATTTCCATTCTTCTTTGGGGTAAGAGCAGATCTCTGCAAGAGGGGGGCCCAGGTGCATTCTCACACTCACATACAAGTTCTTTGTCAACGGTCCCTTGCCAGGGGCCACCCAACCTAGAAAGGCATTTCCAGCCTTTTCTTCTGGCTTTATTCTCCCTCTTCTCTTCCCTGTCGCTTACATCCTCTCTTTACAGGGAACGCATCTGCGACGATGGGACCATTTCCTCCCTGCACATTGCTGTCTTCACCCTCCTTATCGATCTGGGATCTAGGGATGACTGTGGGGTCCTCGGGGTGTATGTGATCAGCCAGCTGGTTAGGAGTTAGCTGGAATTCAGTCTTTAAGACTCCAGGAACTGTTGAAGGCCCTACTATCATCTAAGAGGCTACGTAGAGGGGCAGTGGTGGGGGAGGAGCCACTGGAGCAGAGCTGGGGGCTGATGCACTATTCAGGCAGAATTAGGTCATGAGAGGGGGAGCCAACGTGGGTGGGGAAAGGAGTCCCAAGGTGACTTCTGAGCTTTGAAGTAGGGTGTGTGGGCACCTGCTATTAATTCACACTGCAGCATGGCGGGTTGATATTTACAGGAAATAACTGTGTATGTGTGTGTGTTGTGTGCATACATACTTATATGTGTGTGCATATGCGTGTGGAGGCCAGAGGTTATGCTGGTTATCTTCTTAAATCACGCTTTACCTTATTTATTGAAACAGGGTCTTTCACTGAGCCAAGTGCATTGATTTGGCCGGTCCAGCTAGCTAGTTCACCCTGGTGATCTGCCCGTCTCTGTCTCCTCAGCTTAGCCATGGGCCGCTACACCTGGCATTTATATCGGTTCTGGGGATCCAAACTCAGGTCCTTCTGCTAACATGACAAGCTCTTTACTGACTGAGCTCCAGCCCCAACACCATACTATTCTTTAAAAAATTATTTATTTATTTATTTTATTTTAGAGAGAGAGAGAGAGACAGAGAGAATTGGCACTCTGGGGCTTCAGCCACTGCAATTGAATGCCAGATGCTTGCGCCACCTATTGGGCATGTGTGACCTTGTACTTGCCTCACCTTTGTGTGTCTGGCTTACGTGGGCTCTGGAGAGTTGAACATAGGTCTTTAGGCTGCACAGGCAATCACCTTAACTTCTAAGCCATCTCTCCAGCCCCCTACACACACTGTTTTTATTTTTATTTTATTATTATTATTTATTTATTTTTGGAGAGAGAGACAGAGAGAGATAGACAGAGAGGGAGAGGGAGACAGAGATGGGCGTGCCAGCAGTCTCTCAGCTGCTGTGAACGAAATCCAGATGTGTGCGCCCCCTTGTGGTCAAGTGCGGCATTGTGCCCTTGTGTCACTTTGCATCTGGCTAAATGTGGGACCTGGAGATTGGAACCAGTGTTCTTAGGCTTAGGAGGCAGGCGCCTTAGCCGCTAAGCCATCTCTCCAGCCCCACACACTGTTTTTTTTTAAAAGTGAGTTGAGAAGTACTTGCAGTCTCAGCTTCTGGGGAGGCTGAGGCAAGAGGGTCACTTGAACCCACGACTTTGAGACCAAACTGGGCAATACAGAGAGATTTCCATCTTGGCTCCTGTGTCATTCTGCTGTGTTCCCTAAGCTCCTTCCCTAGAGACTGTGTCTGACTCCTCATCGTTTCCCAGAACAAGCCTGGGCCTGGCCCCCAGGAGGGGTTCGGTAAATGTGCTTCTGCTTTTGCTTTGAAACCATGCCCTTCCATTTCCTCCTTGAGGAGGGTGCATTGTTAATATCATTATGAAGGACTGGCATCTGTGCCAAGAGGAGAATTTTCCATCCCCAGAGGGTGAGTGTGGGGCTGTGGGGCTGGGCTGGGCAGGGTTCATGCTTTGTGTTGTGTGAATCAGGAGTCATGTGGGAGGCGGGTCTGTTGCCCATGCGTGTTCCACTTTGGATCCAGGAAGTGTAAAGAAAGTATAGAAGGTCCGCTAGACCTCTAGGGGAGACAAGACCATTTTTCCTGAAAAGGTCACTCCAGTCCCACACCTATCCCTCCCCAGTCCTTGGCAGTCCACCTTCTGAGTCACTTGGGAAAAGCCCAAAGTGTGGATAAGGGAGGTCCAGACTCCATCTCAGTCTGTATCTTTACTGGGTGGTCTTGGCAAGCTACCTACCACCCAGAGCCCTGATGCCTGAATTCAACAGGTGGGAGAAAGAGACTGAGAACGGGGGGCGGGGAGGTGGTTGGTGAGGGAGGGGGAGAAGCCGAAAGAAAAAAGGAACGGAATAAGCAGGAGAAACATGAAAGAAAGAAAGTTGGCAGCGAGGGACTCTGGATTTGGAGGCTTGTCAAAAACAAGGTCAAGGGCTGGAGAGATGGTTTAGCGGTTAAGGCACATGCCTGACGAAGCCTAAGGACCCCCGTTCGATTCTCCAGGTCCCACATAAGCCAGATGCACATGGTGGCGCAGTCCTGGCACGCTCTCTCTCTCTCTCTCTGTTTCTAATAAATAAAAATAAAATCTTAAAACAAAACAAAAATAAAACAAAACAAAACAAAAAAAAACAAGGTCAAGCAGGTGTGGTGCTGTAGCACTTGAGAGGGAGAGGTAGGAAGATTGCTGTGAGTTCAGGTTCAAGGCTGGCCTGAGACTAACACCAGGTCAGCCTGGGTGAGAGCAAGATCCTGCATCTGGGGAGGGAGATGGGACAAGGTCAGGCACCTCAGCCCTTGACTGGCTGGAAAACTTATTGCAATCAGTGGTCCCTTCTAAGATCACACGTGTGACTGAAAAAACAGGATTATGAGAGACAGCAACTGGCTGGTTCCATGAGAGGCAGCTGAGACAAGCACTCTTAGAGTTAAAGCTTTTATTAAGAGAGTTGGCAAACACTATGCCAAGGTGGCACAGTGGGGTCCAAAGTCAGAGAGAGGAAGGGAGAGTGGGAGAGAGAGAGAGAAATGGAGACAGAGAGAGAGAGACATTTTGGGAATCCAAAGAACCAAGTGAGGTGCCCCCCCCTTTTTTTTTCAAGGTAGGTAGGGTCTCACTCTAGCCCAGTATGACCTGGAATTCACTATGTAGTCTCAGGGTGTCCTCGAACTCACAGTGATCCTCCTACCTCTGCTTCCTAGTGCTGGGATTAAAGGCGTGCCCCACCACGCTTGGTGCCTTTAATGAGTTTCAGAGGAAAGGGGTATGTGTGGGCACAGACTCCGTGACAGAAGTTCTAGGGGGAGTGGGGAATAAAGACAGTCTCTAAGAAGGAAGAGCTGTTTTGTCTTGCCCTGCTCTTGGATAAGGCCCCTAGGTCACAACCCAGGTGGTTTTGGGTTTCCCTGGCAACAGGGGATAGGCCTTGCCTTCCCAGTGGAAGAGAGGCTTTTAAAGTGATTGCATCTGTCCTAACATTAAGGAAGCTTGCTACCGTTGGGAGATCAATCCACAGACCTGGAAGCCCACCTACTAACCCCCGGATAGACCACCTGGGAGCTCGTCAGGAATTCAGGTTCTTTGGCTTGCTTCCAAACTGCTGAGTCAGGAAGCTCAAAGGCGGGCTCATCACTACACATTTGACAACTCCCTCTGATGACTCCTCCACATCTAGAATTTGACAAGCAGTGTGAGAAACACTGCATCCAGCCCCCGACTCAGCAAGTATTCACCCAGCACCCATCACTGGATTTCTCTCTACTGGTCACTGGGAAAATGAAAATGGTCGTCAAACTCCAGGCGTTGTTGTTGTGTTTTTATTTTTATTTTTTGGTGTTTTTATTTTTTAAATTATTTATTATTTTATTTTATTTTTTTTTTTTTTGGTTTTTCAAGGTAGGGTCTCACTCTGGCCCAGGGTGACCTGGAATTAACTATGTAGTTTCAGGGTGGCCTTGAACTCACGGCGATCCTCCTACCTCTGCCTCCCCAGTGCTGGGATTAAAGGCGTGCGCCACCACGCCCTGCTGTTGTGTTTTTATTTTTATTTGAGAGACAAAGAGAGAGTATGGGCACACCAGTGCCTCATGCCACTGAAAACAAACTGTAGATGCATGTGCCACTTTGTGCATCTGGCTTTATTTACATGGATACTGGGGAATTGAACCTGGACCATCAAAATTTACAAGCAAGCACCTTTAACCACTGAACCATTTCTCTAGCCCCAGGCATTTGTTTTTATTTTTAAAAATATTTTTAATTTATTTATGAGAGAGAGAGAGAGGCAGGGAGAGAAAGAAAGAAAGAATGGGTGTGCCAGGGCCTCTAGCCACTGCAAATGAACTCCAGGCACATGCATGACCAGGGCCTCTGGCTGCTGCAAACGACCGCCAGATGCATGTGCCACCATGTGCATCTGGCTTTGTGTGGGCACTGGGAAACTAAACCTGTGTTCTTAGGCTTCACAGGCAAGCACCTTAACTGCGAATCCATCTCTCCAGACTGGCATTTGTTTTTTAAATGTTTACTAATCTGTGTTTTCTGGGGAACAATCTTGGGAAAGTGAATCCATCTGCACAGGACACATATGTAGGATTGTTTCAGACAGGCTGGGAGTAGCACTGGGTCAGCACTCCAGCCTGACCCAGCACAGGAAACCTGTCTCCACATCCCTGACTGGGGACCCTGTGTCATTGAGCTCTGGCAGGTGGGGAAGCTGGATAAGGCCAGCAAGCTCTTGTTGAGCCAGCACCTGCTCTTGGAACCTCTGCCTTTTGGCCTGCTTCCATCCACCAGGCACAAGGGTTGTCTGTCTTCTGCCCTCGAGAAGACAATTGGTGTGTGAGGCCCCATGTCCTCACTGAGCCGTCGCGTTTAGATCCAATAGCCTAGTACCACGGACCATTTCTCACTGTGTTCCCAGCCCCTCCACCATACTCAGAGGTCATACCTGATCAGGGCTCTGGCTCAACTTCCTATAGTCCAAGCTCCCCTTGGAGATGTTCATGAGAGACTGACACACTGTCTGTAACGTCTAAGTCTGGCCTGCCAGCTGCTTCTCAGGGCAGGGAAGATCTCACCCCTTCAAGAAGGGCCCGTGAAGGAGTAGATTTGAGTCTGAAATCAATGTCAGCAAGCAAGATGGCTCCAGGAGGGATTTGGGAACTGAGGCCTGAGGGAGAGGGATGGTCCATCCAGTTGGCCCCTCACTGGCCAGGTTCTGCCTGTGGGCTGAATCACCAGCACTGGCCACCTGTCAGATTTCCTACCTACTTAAGTGGACTTGTGAGTTCTGGTGGTCTCTCTCTGCTCTGGGCTCAGAACACACCTGGAACAGCTTCTCAGAAGCTTTGGATGCTCGCTGTTAACTAACTAGTTCTGACAAAACTGATTTCCCTGCATGTACGGGAAACAATTTTGAAAACTTATTTCAGGGGATCCTTTTGTGGATTTAGGGCTCAGAAGCACCCACCCCCTTGACTCCATCACTCCCCTGTCTACTCCGTCCATCTGGAACAATCTCACACAAAGCAGCACTAAGCCTGTCTTCATGGTTGACTCTTTGTGTCTGACTCAGGATCAATAGCGAGTGAAAGGGTTATCTGTCCCTCTCCTTGGCTCAATCCAGCTGGAAGGCCTTGCCTCAAGGCCAGCTCTGCCTCTGGCTTTATTTTATTTATTTGAGAGAGAAAGAGAGAGGCAGATAGCGAGAATGGGCACACCAGGGCCTCTAGCCTACTGCAAACAAACTCCAGATGCACACGCCACCTTGTGCATATGGCTTTTACATAACTACTAGGGAATTGAACCCAGGTCCTTAGGCCTTGCAGGCAAGTGCCTTAACCACTGTACCATCTCTCCAAACCTGCCTCTGACTTTTGATGGGTAGCACGGTGCTTGCTGTGGCATTATGGTTTGGAACAAGTGAGAAGTTGTTTCTGGACCAGTTGATCTGCTGGGGTTTATTACCTTAATGAGATATGGTGGGGCTTGAGTCCAGCTCTGCTTTCCAGGCACCCCAGTTGTCCTCCTTAGCTACTGTCCATGCCCTCACATATGTTCAGGATGTACAATGTACAGGCCAAGGCATAGCTTCCCCAGTTAGAAATAGTAACAACAAAAAATAGATTTTGTCATGGAATTGTAATAGTATTACACCAGTCTTGGAGCCTAATGGCCTGCATCCAGGCAACAGAACTCACATCAAAGCCTGGTCTCAGGGGACACCAGGCTCACCTGAAAGCTTGTTAAAAATTCTTGGGCCCAAGTCTAGGCCTACTGGTTCAGAACTTTGGCAGCATAGCAAGTGAGAGTTTTATTTTTCCCCTTCATGCTGGGGACCAAACCTTGGGCTAGGCAACTGCTTAACTACTAAGCTAAGTCCTCAACCTCTGACATGAGTTTTCTCTTTATTAATTCTTTTTTAATATCTTTACTTATTTATTTGAGAGAGAGAGATAAAGAGAGAGAGAGAGAGAGGTAGATAGAGATAGAGAATGAGAGAATGGGTGCACCAGGGCCCCCAGCCACTGCAAATGAGGTCCAGATGCATGTGCCACCTTGTGCATCTGGCTTATGTGGGTCCTGGGGAATTGAACCATGGTCCTTTGAATTTGTAGGCAGATCCCTTAACCACTAGCCATCTCTCCAGCCCATAAGTCATTTTTTAAAATTATGGACAAACTTAATATGGATACATCATGTGTCAGTAACATCCTTTACCTCATCCTTGCCTCCATTCAGCTGGGGACCCTCCTCAGAGGGGTTGCTGGTATTCCCTATGGGTTGTGGGTTATGACTGTGGGAGCACAGTCAGTCTTTGGGAGAGGCACTGCTGTGGGCATAACGTCCCAATCTTACAAACTTTCCGCCCCTCTCCCACAAAATTCTGAGCCGTGGTGGGTATATTTTAAGTCTACTTCAGTGATGAGCTCTTAGGAACCTCTGGATCTCTGCTTTGGTGGGTGTTGACTTTCCTCAGCATCTCTTTCCTTCAGTGCTGATTGTCAGGCTCACCATGGAAGCAGCACTCTTGCTTGTCCCCAGTTCCTCTGTGGTTTCATCTGGGCCTTGGCTGAGTGTGAGGGGTGGTTTATTTCCTCAGGTATGGCTACTTTCTGGCCATCTCTTCAGCCCTCTTTTTATATTTTAGTTAACTTTCCAAGATATCTCTAGTGAATTCTTTCTTCCAGACTATAGCCTGTGTTCCTATTCACCTGACATTGTCTTTTGCAGGACAGAAGTTTTCAAATTTTAATGAGATTCAGTTTATCAATTGTTTCTTCCACAGAGTTTTAAAAAAATATATTTTATTTATTTGTTTATTAGATACAGAGAGGCAGAGAGAGAGAGAGACAGAGTGAGAATGGGTGCAGCAGGGCCTCTAGCCACTGCAAATGAACTCTAGATGCATGTGCCACCATGTACATCCGGCTTACATGGGACCTGGAGAACTGAACCGGGGTCCTTAGGCTTCACAGGCATGCACCTTAACCGCTAAGCCATCTCTCCAGCCCTCTTCCATGGATTAAAAAATATATTTTATTTATTTATTTGAGAGAGAGAAATAGGCAGAGAGAGAGAAAGAGAGAGAAAGGATGAGCACACCAGGGTCTCCAGCCACTGAAAACAAACTCCAGATGTATGCACCTCCTTGTGCATCTGGCTTACGTGGGGCCTGGAGAGTTGAACTGGGATCCTTTGGCTTTGCAGGAAAATGCTTAACTGTTAAGCCATCTCTCTAGCCCTCTTCCATGGATTTTGCTTTGAGGTTGTATCTAAAACCTCATAATCAGGGGCTGGAGAGATGGCTTAGCCATTAAGGTGTTTGCCTACAAAGCCTGACAACCCTAGTTTAGTTTTCCAGTGCCCATGTAAAGCCAGATACACAAGATGTCATGTGCATCTGGAGGCCCTGGTATGCTCATTCTCTCTGTCTATCTCTCTTCTCTCAATCTCTCTCTGCTTGCAAATAAATAAATAAAAATTTAAAAGTCATAATTGGGCTGAAGAGATGGCTTAGTGGTTAAGGTGTTTGCTTCCAAAGCCAAAGGACCTTAGTTCAATTCCCCAGGACCCACATAAGCCAGATGTACAAAGTGGCACATGCATCTGGAATTTGTTTGCAGTGGCTGGAGGTCCTGGCACACCCATTTTCTCTCTTTCTGCCTCTTTCTCTCTCACTCTCAAATAAATAAATAAATGAAATTTAAAAAGTCATAATCAAGTCCAAAGTCATCTAGATTTTTCCAAGTTATATTAGGTGTTTTACATTTAAGCCTATGATCTGTTTTGTGTTTATTTTTATTTTATTTTTTTTCTAGACAGGGTCTCACCCTAGTCCAGGCTGATGTGGAACTCTACTCTGTAGCTCTAGGCTGGCCTCAAACTCACAGAAATTCTCCTACCTCAGTCTCCTGAGTGCTGGGTGCATTTATATTTATGAAGGATATAAGGTCTGTATCTATATTCATTTTTCCTCCTATCCTGTTGTCCCATCACCATTTGTTGAAAAGTTTGCCTTTGTTCCATTGTTGTGCCTTTGCTTTTTTTGTCAAAGATCACTGGACTATGTATGTGTGGATCTACTTTTCTGTTCTGTCCACTGTGCTGTTTGTCTGTTCTTCTGACAATACCTCAGCACCTTGATTGCCATGGCTTTATACTAAGTCTCAAAGTCAGATAATATTTAGTCCCCTGATCATCTCTTTTAATGTTTTGTTAAATATTTTGTTTCTGTTGCCTCTTCATGTAAACTTTAGAATAAGTGTGTTGATATCTGTGCTGGTTACTCTTCATTGTCAACTCAATGGATTTAGCATCACTATGGGTGAGTGAATCTGTGATGGTGTTTTCAGAAATGTTTAACTGAATTGGGAAGATCTACCCTGAATGTCAGCGGCACTGCCCTGCTTTATTCCAGAGTGAATAAAAAGTAGAAAAGGAGTGGGGCATTAGCATTCTTCCCCCTCTCTCTGCTTCTTGATGGTGGATGTAATGCCTTGTGCTCCTGACACAGTTCCTTCCCTGCCATCATGGACTGTATCTCCTCAACCTGTAAGCTAAAATAAACCCTTCCTTCCTTAAGTGGCTTATTTTAGGTATTTTGTCACAGCAATGAAAAAAAGAAAATAATATAGTATCCATGGAAAAGCTTCCTGGGATTTTTATTGGTACTGCATTGAATTTATAGGTCAACTCGGAAGAAATGACAACGTGACACTATTGAGTCTTAGTTTTTTTTTTTTTTTTTTTTTTTTTTTTTTAGGTAGGGTCTCACTCTAGCCCATGCTGATCTGGAACTCACTCTGTAGTCACAGACTGGCTTTGAACTCACAACAATCCTCCTACCTCTGCCTCCACAGTGTCCAGCCCTTCTTTATAGCTTTTTGTTTTGTTTTGTTTTGTTTTTCTAGGTACTGTCTCACTCTAGTCCAGGCTGATCTGAAATTCACTATGTAGTTTCAGGGTGGCCTCGAACTCACAGTGATCCTCCTACCTCTGCCTCCCGAGTACTGGGATTAAAGGTGTGCGCCACCACGCCCAGCTTTAGCTTTTATTTCATATCTTTCATTAGACTTTTGTACTGATCCTCATCTAGATGGTGACTAGCTTTATATCTAAATATTGCATTTGGGGAGGAGAGTGATTGTATAAATGGCAATGTGTACTTTTTTTTTTTTTTTTTGCGTGTATATGGTATGCATATGTGTGGTATGTATGTATATGTATGCTCACCTGTGTCCTGGTGCACTCACCTAAAGAGGCCAGAGCAGAACATTGGTATTCTTCTCTATTGCTCATGAATAGGTGGGATGGAATAACCATAGCAGGTAAAATAGTTTCTCTTAAGGAATGATCAATTCCCTTTTCCTTTTCTTGCCACAAGCAGAAAAGGATCTTCCTCTGACATTCAGCACGAGTACATGGTTGAGCTTTCAGAAATAAAGCTACAAAAAGCATTGGGCTTCCCAAGACTGGGTCCCCTAGAAATATATATATGTATGTGGTGTGTGTGCATGTATTTATATGTGCATGTGGAGGGCAGAGGAAGTCTTTTTTTGTTTGTTTTTTGTTTTTCGAGGTAGGGTCTCACTCTAGCTCAGGCTGACCTGGAATTTGCTATGTAGTCTCAGGATGGACTCGAACTCATGGTGATCCTCCTACCTCTGCCTCTCAAGTGTGCCACCACACCCAGTTTCAGAGGATGTCTTTTTTTTTTTTTTTTTTTTTTTTGGTTTTTGAGGTAGGGTCTCACTGTAGCTCAGGCTGACCTGGAATTCACTATGTCATCTCAGGGTGGCCTTGAACTCATAGCCATCCTCCTACCTTTGCCTCCCAAGTGCTGGGATAAAAGGCTTGCACTACCACGCCTGGCTAGAGGATGTCTTTTTTTAGTTGTTCTCTCTCTCTCTCTCTCTCCATATATATATATGTAGTTTTTTTATTTTTATTTTTTACACAGGTTATAGTCTTGTATCCCTTCACTGCTGGTCTCCATTTCCCAGAGGGCTCTCCTGAGTAGGGCTCTTGGTGTTCACAGTGGGGTGATTAGGGCCTTTGTCAGTCTCGGAGGTGGGGCTGTGCCTCAGGATATTTCTACTCACCCTGTGGCTCTTACAATCTTTGCACCCCCTCTTCTGCAACAGTTCCTGAGCCTTGGCGGGAGGGAGCATTAGCCATTTGTTTTTGGTGCCGAGCTCTCTGTGGTCTCTGTATATCTGTTATGATGTGTTTCAGTTCTCCACCATGTTTGTTACTATCTCCCTGGAGGCGGTACTTCTCACTGCTTCCTCTGCAGGTTCTTCTGGACTTCAGTGAATGTGGTAGAGGTGGCACATCCCGTGATGGGCAGTCGGCTGTCTTTTCTTGTCAAATTGATGGATCTTGGATCTCCCCAGTATTCTCTGCCATCTATAACATAAAGCAGATTCTCTAGCCAAGGATGAGAGAAGCTTTGATCACCTTACTTTTTGAGACAGGGTCTTTCACTGAACCTGGAGCTCACCAATTCAGCTAGACTAGCTGGCCAGTGGGCCCCATGAATTACCTGTCTCTTCCTTCCTAATGCTAGGTTACAGGTGTGAACCACCATGCTTGGCTTTTATGCAGATGCTGGGGATCTGAACTTAGGTTTTCATGTATGCCATCTCTTTAGCCCCTTTGGTATATTTACTTAACAGGGGCCATTGTCTTTCAACTCCAGAAAGGAAGTTCTTTGGAACAAATCACTTCTGTAGCCCCAGAACCCAGAACAATGCCTGGCACACTGCAAATGTTTGTTGACTGGCTGGATGAGGGGTCAGAGGCTGAGAACTATGCCTCTTTCCTACCCTGGTGCCCTCTAGATTCTCTTGGAGAGAAGAAAAAATTCTGCCCTAGTATGATGGTTATCTTACTGTCAACTATGTTGGATTGAGAAATACCTGGAAAATTAGTAAAGCACACTTTTGAGTAGATTTATGGCAGGCATATCCAGAAATGATTGACATGTTGTATAGCAACTGAAGGGGGAAGACCAGCCTGAATGTGGGCAGAACCATTCAGTAGGGTCGAAGCCCAGATAGGACAAAAGCAAAGGAAGCGTTCCATGGAGGCACACTTATTCTCTTTCTCCTTCCTGGCTACCATCAGTGAA
The DNA here is from genome assembly GCA_036365145.1 of Orientallactaga sibirica. Lineage (NCBI taxonomy): Eukaryota > Metazoa > Chordata > Mammalia > Rodentia > Dipodidae > Orientallactaga > Orientallactaga sibirica. The sequence continues at coordinate 6,052,501 of JAEOAD010000038.1, read as the reverse complement.
GCAACCTTTCTGCCATGATGGTGTGTCTCCCCAGGCCCACAAACAATGGAGCCAGCGGGCCATGGATCAACCCCTCTGAGGCTGTGAGTCCAAATAAATCCTGCCTTGTCTTCAGTTATTTCTTTCAGGTGTTTGTCACAGAGATAAAAATAATTGACTCGTGTACCAGGTCTTTCACTGTGGGCAGCAAGGCCCTTCTAGGCAGCCATGCAGGTTCTTACCAGCAATGACAACAAAGCCAGCCTATCTCCATATCACAGGCAATGACATCCCCATTTTGTATGTGCTCCTTCACAGCCTCTTGGCTTTTCCCATCCCAAGCTTATTGCCTCCATCATTGACCCCGGAAAGTTAGGGGAGCTGAGTCTGCATGCACGATGGCAGCAAAGTAGAATGAGGGGGAACAAGGCAACCTCTCCACATGAGCCCCTGAGAGGGCTCAGTGATTGGTTCTGGACATATTTTCTGACAAACAGAAGATGGTGCTTCATCTTCAGATCATCTAGAAGCTTCTTCAGTTAGAAATGAGTCTGATTTTGGAAATCACCAGGTTGTAAGCATGTCCCCTATTGAGTCACGCTCTCCAGCCACCTCAACCACATTTGCCGCTCTGCAAATGATGTCAGGCCCACTGGAGACAAGGTTGTGGTGACACTCAGAAGCTCCCACACAGTGACTGCATCCTGAGCTCACTAGGGTGACTGGCCAGCACTCATTAAATGTATACATGTGTGAATCATTTTAATCTACACCCGTGGGGTATACTATTAGGATACTATCTGAAGTACCCTAACCACAAATGCACACTATGGGCTGAGATATGGCTCAGTAGGTGAGAGTGCTCACTGTATAAGCATAAGGACCTGAGTTCAATCACCAACACCCATGTAACAAGCTGGTGTCACACGCCTTTAATCCCAGCACTCGGGAGGCAGAGGTAGGAGGCTAGTTGTGAGTTCGAGGCCAACCTGAGACAAAGTGAATTCCAGGTCAGCCTGGTCTAGAGTAAGACCCTACCTTGAAAAACAAAACAAAACAAAACAAAACAAAACAAAACAAAACAAAACAAAACAAAACAAGCTGGGTCTTACTGGTTTGTCAGTCTAACTTAAAACTGGTGAGCTCCAGGTTCAGTGAGAAACTGTCTCAGGGAAATAAGGCAGAAGAGGGATAGAGGACACCTGACCTCTTCCTCTGGCCTTCCCTTGGCGTGTGTGCATCTGCACGTACACATGTATGTGCACACAAAGAACACACTCCAGGGGCAGGGGAAATGGCTTAATGGTTAAGGCACATGCCTGCAAAGCCTAAAGACCCAGGTTCTATTCTCCAGATGCATATGGTGGCGCATGTGTCTGGAGTTCGTTTGCAGTGGGTAGGGGCCCTGGCGTGCCCATTCTCACTCTCTCTCTCTCTCCCCCACCAATCTGTCTTAAATAAATAAATAAATAAATAAATAAATAAATAAATAAAAGAACACATTCCAGGGTGATTAGTTAATATTTAAAAGAGATCGCTGCCCAGAGGAGGACAATCTGATCACCAGCACTGGAGGATTTGCTAATTGGCTTAAGGAATGGATGTAGAATCTCTAAACGCCGGAGATAATCCCATTCACCATTGAAATGAATGACCTTCAAGATAGGAGGACTGGCTAACAACAAATACGTATCTCCATCCTTAGAAAAACAAGATTTTCAAATATTTGGCACCTTGTACCTTGGACAGTAATGCTCCTGATCTACAAGAAGGACACAGATCCTATCTCCAGATATTTCTGGAGTTTCCTAAAAATTAGATGGTCAACTAAACTGGGAACAATGGAACCTGTGAACAGACAATGCCAGTCCCAGCTAGTCTGGAGGCAGAAGTGGGAGGATTGCTTGAGTCCAAGAGTGAGGACCAGCCTGGGCAACATAGCGACAGCTGAGAGCTATGTCTGTACCCTTTTATGCATGAGGTGCATAAAATACCTCAGGGACAAGAAATTAGACTTTTTTTTATTTGAGAGAGACAGAGAGAGAGAGAGAGAGAGAGAGAGAGAGAGATAGATAGAATGGGTGCGCCAGCAGCCTCTCAGCCACTATGATCGAACTCCAGATGCGTGCACCCCCTTGTGGGCAAGTGCAGCATTGTGCTCTTGCATCATATTGCATCTGGAAATGTGGGACTTGGAGATTGGAACTGGCATTCTTGGGCTTGGCAGGCAGGCACCTTAACCACCAAGCCATCTTTCCAGCTCAGAAAGTAGACTTTTTAAGCCTACTGAACTGGGTGTCACGGTATTTGATTTTCCTTCAATAAGGGCTTGCAGTATGTATGTTGCAGTCAGGTTCACATTGCTGGCAGAAAACACCTGACCAAGAGCAGCTTGTGGGAGGAAAGGTTTTATTTTGGTTTACAGACTCGAGGGGAATCTCCACGATGGCAGGAGAAAACGTGGCATGTGCAGAGGCTGAACATCACCTCCTGGCCAACATTAGGTGGACAATAGGAGCGTGTGCCCAACACTGGCAAGGAAAAGCTGGCTATAACACCCATAAGCCTGCCCTCAATAACTTACTGCCTCCCAGGAGGATCCAATTCCCAAATTGCCACTGGTTGGTAATCTAGCATTTAGAACTCATACCCACACCTCAGTCAAACCATCACAGTGTAGAAGAATTCTGCTAAAGGGTAGCATTCATGATTAAGCCCTGGGTGACCAGACTTGGCCAAAATAATTAGACAACTGAATGACTGAACACCTTCCGTTTATACCTGGACTTTTTTTTTTTTTCAGAACAGTTTTCTAGATCTGTGTCAGCTGTTGAATGACAACAAAAAATAATTCTACCACCTGGATGTGTTTAGTGGTTAATTAAGGAAGTACTTGGAATCTGTGAGTGACCAACTCCATCTGCTTTCTTGCTATCTCGTGTAGATGGGGGTTCATTCGGTGTGTGTATGTACGGGAGGGAACGGCAGCTCCATAGACTCTGTTGATTGCTTCTTTTACTCAGAGCTTTTTGCCTGCCTTGGCAGGAATGCCTCCTTTCAGGCCTGGGGTCTTCCACCTGCCCAGCCCAGAGTAACAGGAATCGAGAAACCAAGCAAACCAACCACACTGAGTGTGCCGCTCCCACAACCTCTTCTGGGAAAGACTGGGGATTTACGGAAATTTTCTAATCAGACCAGAAGATTTTCATTGTCTCCTTGAAACCTCAGAAGTCAGAGGGGACTAATGGGTCTGGGAAACACTGAAGTGTCTGGATGACAACAAGCATGGAAGGACAGACAGGCCTTAATTACTCCAGGGCCTGAGACCCACCCCTGAGAGGGAGAGGGTGGGTGTCCTTGGGGGTTACACTAAACTATTTGCACATTCATAACAGCAATGTGATCCCTAAACACTGTGGCCCTGGGAGTCCACACTTGGTTCATAACTCTACCAGCAGTGCTAATTAGCGGCAATTTCAGAACAGCTCCCTGGGTCACATTTTCTGGACTGCCTGCTGCCTTCCTACCTCACTTCTTAAAAAAAAAATTATAAGATATTTATTTTAACTGAGAGTAAAAATAAGAGAAAAGAAAAGCAGAGAAGTTCCCAAAGAGGAAGAGGTGAAATGAAAATGTGGTTGTGAAACTTCTTAGAAAACTATTAAATTCTGCACAAAGACAAATTATCACATCATTATACTAGCAACAGTGACACTGCAATACACATTTCATATACTTAAAAATGCATTTCACAGGGCTAGAGAGATGGCTTAGTGGTTAAAGCATTTGCCTGGGAAGCCCAAGGACCCAGGTTTGATTCCCTAGTACCCACATAAACCAGATGCACATGGTGGCGCATGCATGCATCTGGAGTTCGTTTGCAGTGGCTCTAGAAGCCCTGGTGTGCCTATTCTCTCTCTCTCTCTTTCAAATAAATAAAAATAAAAACAAATACATTTCATGGGGATGGAGAGATGGCTTAGCAGTTTCTTGCAAAGCTTGATGGTCTGGGTTCCATTTCCCAGTACCCACATAAAGCCAGATGCACAAAGTGGAGCATGTGCCTGGAGTTCATTTGCAGTGGCAGGAGGTCCTGGTGTGCCCATTCCCTCCTTTGTCCTCTCTCTCTTTCTCTGCTTATGAATAAAAATATTTTTCAAAAATTCATTTCATAAAATGAAACATAGCACATTTGATGCTATTTGATCAAAACAATATGCATGCCTCAAATTTATTATTACTAATATTTCATGATGGATTCTACTATGTTGAAGTTAGGAAACAGAATAGCTCTGTGTCACTTCCTTGCCCATTGTGGAGACATTGTTCCTAAACAACAGCGTCACTAGCATCTTGACTGACCAAATAAACAAAGACCATTCTAGGAGTGGAAAACAACAGTGACTGCGTAACTCTTTCCTGCCCTGTGTTCGACTGTCAGTAAGGACGCTGAGTGCTAACACGTTCACGTTGAATTCCTAGCTCCCCCACTTACCAGTGGGTAAGATGCCAGGAATCTTTGCAAGGACAATGTCATAACAGGGTCAACTAAATGCTCCATATTAATCTTCCTTGCCTTTTCTAATTGCCGTCAGCAGCCCTTGCAGCACGTTCTATGGCCACCAGGTGGTTAAATCTGCCCAGAAGCAAAGGTGGTCTCAAGAGGAGAATGGTAGCTTTCTTGGCTCTCTCCTTTGTGCGTCTTTGTAACGGACCCTTGGTTCTTCCTTGACTCTTTTGTTCCTACGAACTTGACTGAGAGCTTACTCTGTGCAGGCTGTCCACTTGAGTTCAATGCATGGCAACTTTGGTGACGGAAGACACAGCACTGGTTTCAGTTGCCTGAGGAGCTCCCTTCCCCCAAGGGACCTCTGCTCATCCTTGACTACACCGCAGAAGGGATTTCAGCATGAGTCAGAGTGAAGCAACATTAACAAGTTTACTAAGACACAGTAAACTTTAGATTTAGGCACGGGCATTTACACACACGCACACGCTCTTAGGAAAAGGACAACACACACACACACACACACACACACACACACACAGGACACCGGCGCAGGCTTCTCATGAGGGAGAGTTGGGCTTAGGTGATTTTGCAGTGGCATATTACTTTTGTGATTTTGCAGTTTTCTAAGTTATATTGCTCAAAGAATGTAATTTACAGCAAGCAAAGTTTAAAAATTAAGTACAGTTTCAAAATTAAAAATACAGGTTGGGGCCTGGAGAAATGGCTTAGAGGTTAAGGCATTTGCCTGCAAAGCCAAAGGATCCCAGTTTGATCCCCAGGACCCACCTAAGACAGATGCACAAGGGGGCATGCATCTGGAGTTTGTTAGAAGTGGCTGGAGGCTCTGGTGCACCCATTCTCTCTCTCTCTCTGCCTCTTTCTCTCAAATAAATAAATAAATAAAATTAAATATATATATATTAATACAAGTGGGTTTAGTTATGTATCTTATTGTGAAGAATTTCCTTCTGTAAATGAAATTGTAAAGTAGTTTTATGAGTTTTGTTGTTGGGTTTAAAGGGAAAGGGGTGCTAAGATGGTTAAAGTCAAGGTTACAAACATTCTGGTGAGAGAGCGAAGTTTGTTTTAAATGTTGTTTGAAGTGTCTTTAGGAAAACTCACACTATCTCTGCAGGAGATTTGGTTTTATCAGCTGTGTTGTATTTCTCTCAGATTCTGGAATGAGGGGTTTCTTTCCCCTCCTGTGCCCCTTAATTTTCCCTCTTTTTCTATCCTGCCTCATCATTTTAAGAAATAACTATTGAATGTAAGAGCCAAAGGAAGGGTAGGACTCCTTTCAACATGTTCCTCCAGACACAAAATGGCCTGGATATCCATGACCTTGCAGTGCCTGACACCTACATAAGACCATCCTAATAGGAGGAAAAGATGATGACATGACAATTAAAAGAAGCTGGGCGTAGTGGTGCATGCCTTTAATCCCAGCACTTGGGAGGCAGAGATAGGAGGATCACTGTGAGTTCAAGGCCACCCTGAGACTACATAGTGAATTCCAGGTCAGCCTGAGCTAGAGTGAGACCCTACCTTGGAAAAACCAAAAAAAAAAAAAAAAAAAGAGAGAGAGAGAGAGAGAGACTGATTGAGAGTGGGAGGGGATATGATAAAGTGGGAGGGGATATGATAAAGTGGAGTTTCAAAGGGGAAAGTTTGGGGGGGGAGGGAAGTACCATGGGATATTGTCTACAATTAAGGAAGTTATCAATAAAAAAGAAATAACTATTGTACTGTTGTTGAGCTAAATAAATTGTTATGCACACCAAACTTCCCTCTAAATTAATGCTACTCTCACTTTTGGTGAGAGGAGCTTCTCTTTTAGATGGTGGTGACAACTAGGGTTTGAGTCACTAAAGTCACTGAAGTGCTGAGAAGTGACAGTGGAGTGTTCAGCACTAAATGAGACATGTCAATCAAACCCACCCAGGCTCAGGGACCAGTGCAGAAGAGGTGGTGGAAAGAATGTAAGAGCCAAAGGAAGGGGAGGAGTGCTTACAATACTGTCTTCCAGACAGAGTGGCCTTGATATTCATGACCTAACAGTGGCTGACACCTACACAAGACCAGTGTAATAGAAGGGAAAAGCGATGACATCAAAACAGAAAAGAGATTACTTGGAAAGAGGAAGAGATTCAGTAGAAGGGGGATTTGAGAAGCCGGGCGTGGTGGCGCACACCTTTAATCCCAGCACTCGGGAGGCAGAAGTAGGAGGATCGCGTGAGTTCAAGGCCATCCTGAGTCTACATAGTTCCAGGTCAGCCTGGGCCAGAGTGAGACCCTACCTTGAAAAACCAAAAAAAAAAAAAAAAAAAAAAAAAAGGGGGATTTGAGAGGGAGAAAAAAGAGGGTGGTAGGAGGGGATTATGATTATGGTATATTGTCTGTGTACAGACATTGTCAATGAGAATTTTTTTTTTTTTTTGTTTTCAAGGTAGGGTCTCGCTCTGGCCTAAGTTAACCTGGAATCTCAGGCTGGCCTTGGACTCATGGCAATCCTCCTACCTCTGCATGCGCCACCATGCCAACCCTGAGAAATTTTTAAAAAGAAATCGCTGTTGGGATCTTCAGCAATTTATTAGAGTCAGAAACTATGAGAACAGGAGGTCAGGCACAGGATGACTGGAGGGGGCACTACCGATGCCCTTTAGCCACAAGCATGGCCAGCCTGAGAAGGGCTGCATGTTGGCTGCTATGAGCCCACCATTACCCATTTCCAGCCTCTTGTTCACTTGACAGACATAAAAGTTGGGAAAGGACTCAAAAGAGCTAATGGAGGAATGAAATATAAGATTAACTTCTGTGAAGATAAAGAGATAGAGAAAAAAGGGGTATAGGTGGCATGGGGTCAGACGGCTGTGGAATCGCATTGCATAGGTCCCACCTTAGACCCTCCTGCCATTGGCCTTCGGTGAGTTGTTTGGCCTTTCTAATCAGCTGCCACTTTCTGAATGTGCAGAGTGGGAAGCGACGGGCCCTCAGCTTGGAGCCTGCGGCTCAGTGTGTCAGCTCGTTTTGCTGCTGGTATTTCTACCAGCAAAAGCCTGTTGTTTTGGTAACTCGAAATGAGACCATGACACTTGCACTTTTGCATCTGTCTAAATTCCTCCACAATGGAGTTCTTTAAAATCTCAACACTGTGGTAAGACAGTGTGGCCTTTCCTCGAAATATTAAAAACAGACTTCCCATAGGATACAGCAATTCAACTTCTGGGTACATATCAAAAAGAATTGGAAGCAGTGACTTAAATAGATACATGCACACTCTTGTTCCTAGCAGCACTACTTACAACAGGCAAAAGGAGCAACCCATGTGTTCACTGATAGACGAATAGTTCAACAACAGGCAGGATATACATACATGGCAACATCATTCAGTCTTAAAAAGGAATGAATTCTGACATGCTTCAACATGATGCACCTTGAAAACATCATGTCAAGGGGCTGGAGAGATGGCCCAGCAGTTAAGGCACTTGCCTGCAAAGCCTAATGACCCAGGTTCAATTCTCCAGTACCCATGTAAAACCAGATGCACAAAGTGGCACATGTATCTGGAGTTTGTTTGCAGTGGCTAGAGGCCCCAGGGCACCCATTTCTTTAAAAAAAATTGTAAATTATTTTTATTTATTTATTTATTTTTGGGGAGAGAGAGGCAGAGAGAGCTAGACAGAGAGGGAGAGGGAGACAGAGATGGTGGGCACGCCAGCAGTCTCTCAGCTGCTGTGAATGAAATCCAGATGCGTGCGCCCCCTTGTGGGCAAGTGAGGCATTGCACCCTTGCCTCACTTTGCATCTGGCTAAACGTGGGACCTGGAGATTGGAACCGCTGGACATTGGAACCAGCATTCGTAGGCTTAGCAGGCAGGCACCTTAGCCGCTAAGCCATCTCTCCAGCCTGCACCCATTTTTTTCTCTCTCTCTCCTTGCAAATTAATAAATTAAAATTATTAAAAAAATAATCCATCATGTTAAGTAAGAGAACTAGGCACAAAAAGACAATAGTACAACTTCATTTATGTGAGGTACCACAGGGCTAGAAAGCTAGAACAGGGCTTGTCAGGAGCTGGAAGGAGGGAAGGGGTCCGTGCGAAATGGATACAGAGGTTCAGCTTGAGATGGTGATGTTATGGAGATGCATGGTGGTGCAGGTTGCATTATGAATACATTTAGTACCACTGTCCTGGTACTTAAAGCAGTTAAATGGCAATGAATTTTGTTACGTGTATTTTACCACAAGCAAAAGACTTTCTTCGGGCTGGGGTGATGGTTCAATGAATAAAGCACTTGTTACACAAGTGTGAAGACCTGAGTTCGGATCCCCAGCCCTCATGTAAAATGCTGGGTGGATGTGGCACCCGCCTGAAATCCCAGGGTTTGGGAGGTAGAGACAGAGATGCCCAGGGCAAGCTGGCTAGCTACAGGAACCAAATTCATGTGTTCTGGGTTCAAGTGAGAGATCCTGTCTCAATAAATAAAGGGACCGAGGAAGACACCTGATATCACCCTCTGGCTTCCACATGCATGCACACACACGCACACACACACACACACACACACACACGTGTGTACATGCACCCATACCCAATGCAAATGTAAATATATACATGTGTGCACACCACAGACACACATGCAACAAAACTCCTCTTAGTGAGAGTGGTTTTTTTTTCCTGTAAATTTTTTCAAACAAATCTCCCCACCTGTCCATGTCTTTTTGTTGTGCCTCCATGTGGACGTCATCTGTGCTTTGAGAGTATGGTGCACCCAGTGGGTTTTGGAGCACAGTCCTGAGGTTCTGTGCCCAGCACAGGATATGCCATCTGTAGACCACAGGGGCGCAAGGAGGAAGGAGCTCTGCCCCCGATCTCCTGTGCCAGCAAAAGCAGCCAAGGAAAGACAGCTAGGAGAGACGTGCAGGCCCGCAGAATGTCTCAGTTCTGGCGGGAGACTTGGTCCTGCGTGTGTGCTGAGAATGGCTACTGACTCTTAGTTCAGAAGGATCTATTTAGCCTCGGTGGACAGTATTCACTCCTGGGCTCACTCTATGGGAAGAGCTGATTGGTCTTCTCCAAGAAAAGCAGGCCCCCTCCCTACAACCCGGGGTGGGGTGGGGGTCACCTCTCTCCAGCAGTGCACAGGGCAACATCTGTGGGACCTGCCCTCAGGTCCTATGAAGAGGACTTCCTTGCTTCTCCCTGGGGAGTCAGACCTTGTTTCACGCCATAGTCAGGGAACATGTATGTATGACATGTGTGTGAGTACACGTGTGTGCATGCAACAACTGGTGTGTGGTCAGGGACAACCTTAGGTGTTGTACTTTTCTGAGGTAGGATTTCTCATTGTTCACACTGGGTTTGCCAGGCTAGCTGGTCCCAGAGTTTCTGGGAGATTCTCAGTCTCACTCAGCAATACCTTCAAAGAAGGGGGATTTGAGAGGGAGAAAAAGAGGGTGGTAGGAGGGGATTATGATTATGGTATATTGTCTGTGTACAGATATTGTCAATGAGAATTTTTTTTTTTTTTTTGTTTTCAAGGTAGGGTCTCGCTCTGGCCTAAGTTAACCTGGAATCTCAGGCTGGCCTTGGACTCATGGCAATCCTCCTATCTCTGCATGCGCCACCATGCCAACCCTGAGAAATTTTTAAAAAGAAATAGCTGTTGGGATCTTCAGCAATTTATTAGAGTCAGAAACTATGAGAACAGGAGGTCAGGCACAGGATGACTGGAGGGGGCACTACCGATGCCCTTTAGCCACAAGCATGGCCAGCCTGAGAAGGGCTGCATGTTGGCTGCTATGAGCCCACCATTACCCATTTCCAGCCTCTTGTTCACTTGACAGACATAAAAGTTGGGAAAGGACTCAAAAGAGCTAATGGAGGAATGAAATATAAGATTAACTTCTGTGAAGATAAAGAGATAGAGAAAAAAGGGGTACAGGTGGCATGGGGTCAGACGGCTGTGGAATCGCATTGCATAGGTCCCACCTTAGACCCTCCTGCCATTGGCCTTCGGTGAGTTGTTTGGCCTTTCTAATCAGCTGCCACTTTCTGAATGTGCAGAGTGGGAAGCGACGGGCCCTCAGCTTGGAGCCTGCGGCTCAGTGTGTCAGCTGGTTTTGCTGCTGGTATTTCTACCAGCAAAAGCCTGTTGTTCTGGTAACTCGAAATGAGACCATGACACTTGCACTTTTGCATCTGTCTAAATTCCTCCACAATGGAGTTCTTTAAAATCTCAACACTGTGGTAAGACAGTGTGGCCTTTCCTTGAAATATTAAAAACAGACTTCCCATAGGATACAGCAATTCAACTTCTGGGTACATATCAAAAAGAATTGGAAGCAGTGACTCTTGTTCCTAGCAGCACTACTTACAACAGGTAAAAGGAGCAACCCATGTGTTCACTGATAGACGAATAGTTCAACAACAGGCAGGATATACATACATGGCAACATCATTCAGTCTTAAAAAGGAATGAATTCTGACATGCTTCAACATGATGCACCTTGAAAACATCATGTCAAGGGGCTGGAGAGATGGCCCAGCAGTTAAGGCACTTGCCTGCAAAGCCTAATGACCCAGGTTCAATTCTCCAGTACCCACGTAAAACCAGATGCACAAAGTGGCACATGTATCTGGAGTTTGTTTGCAGTGGCTAGAGGCCCCAGGGCACCCATTTCTTAAAAAAAAATTGTAAATTATTTTTATTTATTTATTTATTTTTGGGGAGAGAGAGGCAGAGAGAGCTAGACAGAGAGGGAGAGGGAGACAGAGATGGTGGGCACGCCAGCAGTCTCTCAGCTGCTGTGAACGAAATCCAGATGCGTGCGCCCCCTTGTGGGCAAGTGAGGCATTGCGCCCTTGCCTCACTTTGCATCTGGCTAAACGTGGGACCTGGAGATTGGAACTGCTGGACATTGGAACCAGCATTCATAGGCTTAGCAGGCAGGCGCCTTAGCCGCTAAGCCATCTCTCCAGCCTGCACCCATTTTTTTCTCTCTCTCTCCTTGCAAATTAATAAATTAAAATTATTAAAAAAATAATCCATCATGTTAAGTAAGAGAACTAGGCACAAAAAGACAATAGTACAACTTCATTTATGTGAGGTACCACAGGGCTAGAAAGCTAGAACAGGGCTTGTCAGGAGCTGGAAGGAGGGAAGGGGTCCGTGCGAAATGGATACAGAGGTTCAGCTTGAGATGGTGATGTTATGGAGATGCATGGTGGTGCAGGTTGCATTATGAATACATTTAGTACCACTGTCCTGGTACTTAAAGCAGTTAAATGGCAATGAATTTTGTTACGTGTATTTTACCACAAGCAAAAGACTTTCTTCGGGCTGGGGTGATGGTTCAAATAAAGCACTTGTCACACAAGTGTGAAGACTTGAGTTCGGATCCCCAGCCCTCATGTAAAATGCTGGGTGGATGTGGCACCCGCCTGAAATCCCAGGGTTTGGGAGGTAGAGACAGAGATGCCCAGGGCAAGCTGGCTAGCTACAGGAACCAAATTCATGTGTTCTGGGTTCAAGTGAGAGATCCTGTCTCAATAAATAAAGGGACCGAGGAAGACACCTGATATCACCCTCTGGCTTCCACATGCATGCACGCACACGCACACGCACACGCACACACACACACACACACACGTGTGTACATGCACCCATACCCAATGCAAATATAAATATATACATGTGTGCACACCACAGACACACATGCAACAAAACTCCTCTTAGTGAGAGTGGTTTTTTTTTCCTGTAAATTTTTTCAAACAAATCTCCCCACCTGTCCATGTCTTTTTGTTGTGCCTCCATGTGGACGTCATCTGTGCTTTGAGAGTATGGTGCACCCAGTGGGTTTTGGAGCACAGTCCTGAGGTTCTGTGCCCAGCACAGGATATGCCATCTGTAGACCACAGGGGCGCAAGGAGGAAGGAGCTCTGCCCCCGATCTCCTGTGCCAGCAAAAGCAGCCAAGGAAAGACAGCTAGGAGAGACGTGGAGGCCCGCAGAACGTCTCAGTTCTGGCGGGAGACCTGGTCCTGCATGTGTGCTGAGAATGGCTACTGACTCTTAGTTCAGAAGGATCTATTTAGCCTCGGTGGACAGTATTCACTCCTGGGCTCACTCTATGGGAAGAGCTGATTGGTCTTCTCCAAGAAAAGCAGGCCCCCTCCCTACAACCCGGGGTGGGGTGGGGGTCACCTCTCTCCAGCAGTGCACAGGGCAACATCTGTGGGACCTGCCCTCAGGTCCTATGAAGAGGACTTCCTTGCTTCTCCCTGGGGAGTCAGACCTTTGTTCGTACGCCCATAGTCAGGGAACATGTATGTATGACATGTGTGTGAGTACACGTGTGTGCATGCAACAACTGGTGTGTGGTCAGGGACAACCTTAGGTGTTGTACTTTGTCTGAGGTAGGATTTCTCATTGTTCACTACTGGGTTTGCCAGGCTAGCTGGTCCCAGAGTTTCTGGGAGATTCTCTCGTCTCACTCACCTTTCTGCAGTAGGTGTATTAGATTGGAGATAAAACTTAAGAGAAGGCCGGGCGTGGTGGCTCACGCCTTTAATCCCAGCACTTGGGAGGCAGAGGTAGGAGGATCGCCATGAGTTTGAGGCCACCCTGAGACTACATAGTGAATTCCAGGTCAGCCTGGACCAGAGTGAGACCCTACCTCAAAAAACCAAAAAAAAAAAAAAAAAAACAAAAACAAAAAAAAAACTTAAGAGAAGGAAGGCCAAGTTCTTGCCCAAGAATGGGGCAAGAAGGGGTTTCCCACCTTGAGACCCAGGTTAGGGTCTTATATATGAGCTCCCTAGATGACAGCTGGACTAGTCAGTGCTGTGCTGCGGTCAAGTGTCTGGAAAAGGGCTAATGCCCTTGCCTTCCTTCCTATCCCAGGAAACGGAGAGATAAGAACAGCAGCACTTACTCACTTCCTCTGGTGAGGTCTTAGGAGATAAGAAAAAAGTCAGATTCTTCCTTCTGACATCGCTAACCTGTAGCAAAGTGGAATGTCCTAGACTCTCCCTCTATAGACTCAAAGACTTGGGTTTACTTTGGGGGCCCTGTCACCCCCAACTGCCTCAGTACTGTGCAGCCAGGCAGTACATTCTGGTCGACTGCCAGCAGGAGTGTTAGGTACACATTCAGGCGTCCACTCACCAGTGTGCCAGGCCTCTGCAGGCATTTGATTTTCACAGTAATTCTGTTCCACAAACCGTTCTTATTTTTGTGTTATGGAAGAGGATAATTGAGGCTCAGAGATACCAAATGAATTGAACAAGACCAAGTACCCTTCTCATTACTAGGACAAAGTACCTGACAAAAGTCATTTTAAGGAAGGGTTTATTTCAGCTAAGAGTTCTATCTAGGTCACAGTCCATCACGGCGGGGATGGAATGGAGGAGGCAGGAGCTGGTCACTGAGTGCAATGGGGAGGAGGCAGCGCTGAGTGACGAATGCCCAGGGCTCGGCCAGCTCCCTTCTCCTCCCCCAGGCCCGGAGATGGTCTGGCTACAGGTGTGGCAGGAAGTCTGCGTCACACCATCACGTCAGCAAAGGGGAGGTAGTCGAGCGTGAGGAGTACTGAACGGAATGCTCAGCTAGCTCTCTCCTTTCTGTACAGTCGAGGACCCCAGTCCGCGGGATGGTTCAGCCCACAGTGAGGGAGGATCCTCCCACCTCAACTAATCGAATCTAGAAAATCCCTCACGACCACGGCCAGAAAAGGCCTTGCATGGTGGTTCTAAATCCTATCAAGTGGACAACCAGAGAAAGCCAGCACACCAAGTATATATTTGGCATCACTATTCTATTTTCACCTCATATTCTAACCGTTCTCTTCTCTCTCTCTCTCTATGTATGTATGTATGTGTGTGTGTGTATATGTAGATATCTTTAGAGAAGTTAAAAAACAATAAAGACACAGTCCCAGAAACTGAGCTTTGATGAAGTACTGGTATGGGAATGATTTTTTTTTTTTTTTTTTTTTTCAGTTTTCAAAACAAAAAAAGCATCTTTTATGATTACTAAAATAATGTATATTATTGTAGAATATATGGACAATATGCAAAAATCCACAAATAACATAAAATTAATTTGGTTTTCATTAATGTACTTCATAGCATTTTGGGGGCAAAATCCTGACTTATTCACTGACCCATGGGAAATCTTCAAGTAGAATGGGCGTGGGTCCTGGGCCCAGCACATAGGGTATGTGATTTTGGGCGAGGCACGCACAGGTTCTGAACTTCAGTGTCCTCCTCTGTAAAATAACACCATTGCTGGGAACGGCGCCATGATATGATGCAGCCAACTCACCAAAAGTAAGTTCCGAGTAAAGCCAGCCCCTCTCGCTTCCTTCGAATGGATGTCGGATGTTGGATCCTAGTCGGAGGCGTGCCAGGGCACCAAACAGGGCAATGTGGGGCACACACCTGAGAAAGGATGGGGTGCTCACTTTTTTTTTTGCTGCAGAGGAAGGTGATGGGTGGAATTATGCTCAAGGTTGGAGAGAATTGACTTCCCCTTTTCTTTTCTAGACCGTTCCTAGGCGTCAGCAAAAGGACGGAAATAATTTTCATCAAAAGGTCCAATTCTGGGCTGCAGAGATGGCTCAGCAGTTAAGGCACTTACCTGCAAAGCCTAAAGACCCAGGTTTGATTCCTCAGTACCCACATAAAGCCAGATATACAGAGTGTCACATGCATCTGGAATTTGTTTTTAGAGGCTAGAGGCCCTGGAGTGCCAATACACACACACACACACACACACTCTGTGTGTCTGTATCTTTCTGCTTGTGAATGAATAAATAAAATATTTGTTAAAAGGTCCAGTTCCTTTCACTGACCTCATCTAAATGCAATGAAAGTTCTGTAAGATCCAATAAAACAACTGGCCCCTCCAAGGCACTTGTGTGGGCAAGATAGCCCTAAGTAGAGTCTCTGGGCATTGTCCAGACAAGTTCCCAGGGGAGCCAGGAAAGCGGTTTTCTGGAAAGTGGACGGTGAACAGAGCAGCTGCCTGATGGAAATGGGTGTTGGCCTGGGAGTCGTGCTTGACAGTCACCTGTCCCTTCCTCCTAACACATGGTGTCCCACTGTCTTCTGCTGCTCCTCCAGTCTCCCTTGCTGGTGTCTCCCCTTTTCCTCATCCTCTGGATGTGAGGGGCATCTGTGTGCCATCCTTGGCCCTTTGCCCTGCGCCCACCTGTTCCCACAGTGGTTTCCTCCAGCGCCTTCACTCTGGAGGCCACTCATGTGCCAAAGCCTTTCTGTGTCCTTCCAGTCAGTCGACTCCTTTGAGCTTCTCTCTGGGTCTGACTCTTACTTGAGCCCTCACTCAAGCATCTCACAGACATCTTACACTTGGCAAAACCAAGCATACACTGTGCAAACAACATTTAGCTATGGCCCAATATATAATTTTATGGCGAAAATTAACCATTTTAATCTTTTATTTTAGACAGGGTCCCACAATGCAGCCCATATTGGACTTGAACTCATGATCATTCTGCTTCCTGGATTTATAGACACCCAGCTCATTTTCACTTTTTTTTTTTTTTAAGTTTTTTAAATTTATTTATTGAGAGAGAGAACAGGTGCACCAGGATCTCTAGCCACTGCAAACCAACTCCAGATGCATGTGCTACCATGTGTATCTGGCTTATGTGGGTTTTGGGGAATCAAACCTGGGTCCTTAGGCTTCACAGGCAAGAGCCTTAACCCCTAAGCCATCTCTCCAGCCCCATTTTTGCCTTTAAGGCTCAGTGGCATGAGGTCCATTGCCACCGTTGGGCAGTCACCACCCCTCATCCAGTTCCAGGACTCTTTTCTCTTCCTACACTGAAACGCTGTCCCCATTTACTGTGGTTTGAATGGGAAATCTCCCCCATGGGCTCATGCGTTTCTACACTTGGTCCCTAGCTGGTGACACTGGTTTGGAAACCACACTGATATTTCTACAAAACACACAGAATCCAACTCCTGTGATGGCTCCAGATGGGCCATCTGTCTCTTCTGGGGCCTCATGACTAAAATGTATGGGGAACCCAGTGGATTCCGCCTCTGAGCGGGCATGGGACAGTGATAGAGCAGCCTTTCGATCCTCGTCCTTACAGAGCAGGTGCCTGATCCCTCGATTACCTAAAATTATAAAAATAAGACAAAAAATATTAAAGAGGTTGTGTTTAAGGTAAAAATGCTGATAGATCTTTTTTTTATTGTCCACTTTGAAGTTATAAGTTGAGTAAAGGGATATGTGGTGGATCGAATTGTTCATGGGAAGGCACTTCTGTCTCCCCGCCGCCCTCAGTATGAAAGGTCACTGAGTAAATGTCTGATCAGCTCTCTCACAGCTAGCTGTAGTCACAAGGCCTCTGCCTCATGGAACACAGGGGACTGATGGGCTCTGCCCTGAGCCTGGCCCTATTCTTCCTGTGTGTTCCTCCAAACCCTTTCCCTCTTCTTGTCTGGAATGTTGATAGCTAGCTCCCTGGGAGTCGCATGATGTAATGGCAGAACGGCTAGACCTGATTGGCAGTAAGTGACTTCTCTCCAACCCAGATAATTCTCCCTGAAGATCCACCCTGGACTGTTATGTGAGGGAGGAATAGGTTACTGTGACATTTGAGCAAAGCATCTTGAAGCTTATTTGTTACAGCAGGGTTAAACAAACTTTAATACTGAGGCAGGTTAGGGGGAACAGGGCCCCTGAAAGTAAATGCCAGGATCGTCTTTCAGCTTGTGAGGGGATCTGGCTTTTCCTTACCTCTTTCCCCCTAAAACTTGACCTAGAGGGACTAGTTGGAAAGAAGAAGGAATTCAGTGAAGGGGGGATTTGGGAAGGGGAAGGGGAGGCTGGTTGGAGGGGATTATGATCATGACATATTGTTTACATTTATGGAAGTTGTCAATAAAAAAGTTTTAAAGGGGCTGGAGAGATGGCTTAGCGGTTAAGGCACTTGCCTATAAAGTCTAAGGACCCATGTTCAACTTCCCAGATCCCACGTAAGCCAGATGCACAAGGTGACACATGTGCAAGGTTGTGCATGTGCACAAGGTGGCCCATGTGTCTTGAGTCTGACTGCAGTAGTTGGAGGTCCTGGCACACCAATTCTCTCTCTCATTAAAAAAAAAAAAGTTAGCCGGGCGTGGTGGCGCACGCCTTTAATCCCAGCACTCGGGAGGCAGAGGTAGGAGGATCGCCGAGAGTTCAAGGCCACCCTGAGACTACATAGTTAATTCCAGGTCAGCCTGGACCAGAGCGAGACCCTACCTTGAAAAACAAAAACAAAAACAAAAACAAAAACAAAAAGTTAAAAAAAATAAACTTGACCCAGAGGCTGGGTTTTCCTTATCTTTTTCCTTCCTGGAAAACTACCTCCTTCCAAGAAGGCTTACTCCCTTTCCTAGGAATGTACATGGGATTAGTCCTGGAGACCTGGACTCCTGATGTGGGGGGCTGGGATGACCAGCTCAGCCCTCATCTGGTAAATTCCCACAAAGGCCTCAATCAGAGACCCCAGTCTGCCTTTCTACTTCCAGGGGTGCCCCCCTCCCAACAACCCTGCAACAGGAGCTCTGCCTTCTTCCCTTCTCTTAAGTTCTATAATAAAATCTTTCTAAATGTCTCCCTCTATGGTCTGTGGATTTCATTTGTCAAATTCATGAGACAAGGACCTGGAGACTGCTGACTCAGAAGCTTTGTGTGGCTATGAACATCTGGAACCCTAACTCCTGAGTTACTGCTCAAACAAGAGCCAAAATAGGCTCTGTTACTCTCAAAGATCTCCAGATTCCCATATTATTTCAAGAATATTAGGAAGAAAAAATAGTAGTGCAGTCATTGGAGAGTCCCCCCGCTACCCTGCAAATACCCTGAGACAAGAACTGGGGGGCAAGTTTATCACTAGACAATGATCCCATCAGACAATAAGAAATGGAAAACAAAAGAATTAAAGAACTGAGAATGAGCAGGCTAACTCCCAAGGCAAAGATATCCTACTCAGTCCTACTGGAGACTCTCTATGAAGCCATGCTCCAAATTGTCCAACCAGAGGGCTGGAGAGATGGCTTAGCAGTTAAGGCATTTGTCTGCAAAGCCACAGGACCCAGGTTTGATTCCCCAGGACTCACGTAAGCCAGATGCACAAGGGGCACATGCATCTGGAGTTGGTTTGCAATGTCTGGAGGCCCTGGTGTGCCCATTCTCTCTTTACCTGTCTCTCTTCTCTCTATCTCTCTGGTTGCAAATAAATAAATAAATTTTTAAAAATTGTCCGACCAGAGGGCAGGGCCATACATTTGTTCACTGGCTTCTGTCCCCTGTCGAGGGAAAGTTGTCCATCAGGGTGTTTACTCTCCTGAATTCCCTGGGCTGTGCCTACTGTGTTGGAGGAAGGCCATGGACTGTCTTCTGATGGAGGAGCCAAGATCTAAGAGTCCCTCACTGTCTTTGCAAGTGAACCCAGGTGGAATGGATGGGATGACAGCAGTAAGTTCTGGGGAGGGTGGTCAAGATGTCAGTCCAGCCTCCTGACTCTTGTCTATACTGTCATGCCTCTGTCCATTCTTATTTTTTTATTTGAGAAAGACACACAGAGAGGGAGAGACAGAGAGAGAGAGAGAGAGAGAGAGAGAGAGAGAGAGAGAGAGAAAGACAATGGGTGTGCCAGGGCCTTTTCAGGCCCTGTGAACAAACTCCAGCATGTGTGGCATCCTGCATTGGCTTCACTTTTTTTTTTTTAGCATCTGGCTAAATGTGGGACTTGAAGATTTGAACGAGCATTCTTAGACCTAGCAGGCAGGCGCCTTAACCATTAAGCAATCTCTCCAGCCCTCTGTCCACTCTTAGATTACCTCAGAGCCACTATGCCATGAGGAGGCAGAGTGTGACTTGGAACTTCCACCCCAGCTGTGGCTACAATCAGAGCAGGCCAAAAGGACGTGAAGGGGCCCTGGCTTGCAATTAAAGTTCATGGGGGAACATGACAGATGTAGGCTTTGAATTTCCACTATGAAGAAACACCTCCAGACTGAGAGTGGGGAAACCAGTCTAGCGCAGGTGCCGATACATAGCGCTATGTGCCCTTGGCTCCACCCTGCGGTTTTCCTACATGGAGAATAGGGATGGCCCCGCTGGAGAAAGGCTGTGGAGTCAGAGCCTTTCACCTACTGATGGTTGGAGTGGGAACTGGAACAGTCAGCCTGGAGGATGATTTGTGTCTTAGATTTGAACATTCTTCCAGAACTAGCCACTCTGACCCCCATCTGGTCTCCAGCATTCCAAATAAAGTAGTCACAGGTATGTGCAGCAGCTTAGTGATAAGAGCGTTCTCTTTGGCGTTATTTATGATGTCCAATGATAGGATATTAGTCAAACGGTGGAATGCTCATACAATGGAATTTTACACCCACATTCAAAAGGATGTGAGCTCAGTGTGGTTGGTGGCTCAGGCCTATAATCCTAACTCTAGGGAGGCTGAGACAGGAGAACTGTGTTTGAAGCCAGTCTGGGCTACATTGTGAGTTTCAGGCTAGCCTGAGCTAAAAAGTAGCCTGTTTCAGGGCTAGAGAGATGGCTTAGCGTTTAAGGCATTTGCCTGTGAAACCAAAGGATCCAGGTTCAATTCCCCAGTACCTACATAAGCCAGATGTACAGCGTGGCACATGTGTCTGGAGTTTGTTTGCAATAGCTAGAGGCCCTGGCACACCCCATTCTCTCTCTCTATATATCTGCTTCTCTCTATCTCAAAAAAAAAAAAAAAAAAAAAAAAAAAAAGCAGCCTGTTTCAAACAAACAAACAGATGTGAATGCTGTGGAAGACCACTTCATGCTAGGGAAAGATTCACAACATACTGAAAAGTTTAAAAAAGCAAATCCTGGCCAAGCATTTTGGCACAGACCTTTAATCCCAGCACTCAGGAGGCTAAGGTAGGAGAATTGCTGTGAGTTTGAGGCTACCCTGAGACTACATAGCCTGGGCTACAGTGAGACCCTACTTTGAAAAACCAAATAAATAGATAGATAGATAAATAAATAAATAAATAAATAAGCAAGTTATAAAATAGTAAAATCCAGCACATATGTACAGGGATACAAAAGAGACTGAAGAAAATGATTTTAAAAGGCAACTATCAGACTATTAATATTGGTTCATAGTAGTAGATCCTGGTAATTTTTATTGGTTCTTTAATACTTTTTTTTTCCTAAAATTTAATTTAATTTACTTAGTTAATTTTTTTGACCCAGGGCTTTACTATGTAGCCTAGGTCTTAAATTCATGATCCTCCTGCCTCAGCCTCTGAGTGCTGGGATTAGAAGCATGAGGCGCCATGCCTGGCTACTGTCTTGACTTTTCTGATATTCCTGCAACAAACATGAAGTACTGATGATGAAATAAGCATAACAACATTTTAGTGAACAAAATTGGGTGTAATCTGTTTTGTAGAGTGTGGTGCGTGCTAAAGAGAGAATGAGAGGAGAGAAGGTTTGATCAACTGAAAGACATGCATGCATTTCTGATGATTTTATTACCAGTGCCAAAATCATTACTATAAATCTTGTATTCTTTCATGTCCTCCAGGAACCTCCAATGCAAGCCAATGTCCTCATAAAAATGACTGAGTGGCTCTATTAATATGCTCAGTGAGTAATGCCTAGTACACTCTATGCTCCCATTAATCTTCTATCTGCTTAATAGAGTGGAAGTCAAAATCACCTATTGTTCTTGTGGATTAAAGATGGTCTTTAATAGATGAAATCGGCACATCCAGACAATCATAAATCTGCCGGCTCTGAGCCTTCGTGCTTCAAGTCTCGACTCAGAGTCTGTAGCAGCGCCCATGGGTGGCATCGTGTTTGACCTCTCAGTTGTTCTTATTAAGCAAAGGGTGAACTGAGTCAGTAGTCAATCTACTGTTCCGTTCCTTCTCTTACAGTCTAAGCTCACTGCAAAGTTAATAACTCATCCTTCCTTATGACCTTTGTGTTAAGTGGGAGAGCCATCAGCTTGGGTCAGAATGTTTATGAAGGAGAAATATTGTGGAAAAAACTTAGAAATATCTTCCCAGGAGATGAACTATGTAAGAGAGTCTATGTAGGCATATATCAAAAATGTACTGCGTGTTTGCGTGTGAAGGAAACCATGTTCTCCACTGAATGAATGAATAAAAGTACAGAGACCAAGCAAAGAGCTATGCCTGGCAGTTTATCCAGAAGCTTAGTAATTGCAGACACTCCTGTCATTGGCTCCAGCCCCCTACAGGCAGAAGCAGCCATTTCTAAGGCTAGCTAGGTCCTTGATGGTCTTGACCAAAGAGCTGGGCAACAAGAATCTGGCTCCCAGGACGTCTTCTCCACGGCCCTGCCAGACATTGTTTTCCTTAGTCACCAGAATCAGCTCTGTCTGGTCCCAAGAGTCACTTCCCCAGGCTGGCCTCACCTCTCTGTGTGTTTCCTGGGTTCACTCCCGCTGATGCCGGCATCTGTTTATAGGAGTCAGTGGGTCAGTGTGTGGAAGACCACACAAGCCCTGGACCTTCCCAGATAGTCAAAGAGTGGCGAGTCTCCAGTTTTAGGATCACAGCCCATGAGAAGGTGCAGAAGGAATAAACTAGGAATGTCAGACTACTCTTTTATTTATTTATTTTTTTATGAGAGAGAGTGTGAGAGAGAAATAGAAAGACAACTGGTGAACCAGGGCCTCTAGTCACTGCAAACTCCAGACACATGTACTACCTTATGTGTGATCTTGTGTGCATGTGTGATCTTGTGTGCATGTGTCACCTTGTGTGTCTGGTTTACGTGGGTTCTGGAGAGTCAAACCTAGGTCTTTAGGCTTCACAAGAATGCCATTTCTCCAGCCCCTCTTTATTTTTTGGAGTGTCTATGTGTGTATGTAGCATGCATGTTATATGCATGTTCACATGTGTATGGGGCACATGTAGATATGTGATTGTGAATGCATGTGTATGGTGGTCAAAGGTTGAAGCCAGGTGTGTGCTTGGATCCCTGTCCACCTTGTTTATGGGTGTCTCACTTGAGCCCAGTGCTCACCAGTTCAGTTCATCTATCTAGCCAGCTTGCCCCAGGGAGTCCTCACCTTCTGAGCACTGGGATTACTGGCAGGCCATCGCCTCCACCCAGCATTTGCATGGGGTGCTGGGAATCCTAACTCAGGGCAAGCAGTTCCCAACTGGGCCACCTCCCCAGCTCCCTCCCAGACCACTTCCCCGGGCAAAAATGTGGCATTCATTTACATTCAGCTTCTGACTTAGCTAACATTTGCAAACCACGTGCTGGCCACGGAGCCAGCAGATGAGGGTTCAAGATCAGCTCCCACCACCTCCTGGGTTTGTGGCCTGGGTGTTTCTTTTTTTTTTTTTTCAAGGTAAGGGTCTCACTCTAGCCCAGGCTGACCTGGAACTCACTATGTAGTCTCAGGATGGCCTTGAACTCATGGTGATCCTCCTACCTCTGCCTCTGGAGTGCTGGGATTAAAGGCGTGCGCCACCACACCTGGCTCTAGGTGTTTCTTAACCTTGTGTGCTTTAGCTTCCTTGGTCGACTCACTGGGAGAATTTAATAAGATGGAGATACTTTTAGTGGAATGCCTAATAAAATTCAGTTGGTCATAGTTCTTATTCTTACTACTTATCATCACTTTGGAAGGAAGTGTCGTTTTCAGTAGCCTTATTATATTGATGAGGACAACAAGGAAGTCCACACCATAATGCTCTCAAGGGTCTGTCAACAAATAAACTGAGTGTATCGTCCTAATAGGGGTGAACCACCGCCCTCTGCTGGTTACCTGGGCTTAGAACTGCAGACCAAGCCGGAAGATGAAAGCTTTCAACCAGCTCAGCAAATCTATTCCTAACTGGAACCAGCAGGCTCCCTACAATGTCCCAATAGCTCTGTCCCATGCCAAGAAAGCTCTCCTTTCCCTGCAATGCAATATTCAACATACCCAGGTGGGCTGTACACGGTGCAAGGCTGTAGCTGTCTCGTTCTGCCCACTGGGATCCCCAAAGGAGAAACAATCTCACCTCCAAAACACACCTGAGCCTGATGCTCAGTATTAAAAATTTTTTTTTAAAAAGGGGCTGGAGAGATGGCTTAGCAGTTAAGGTGCTTGCCTGCAAAGCCTAAGGACCCATGTTCAATCTCTCTCCAGATCCCACTCAAGCCAGATGCATGGTGAGGCAGGCGTGAGGTTGCACATGCCCACTAGGTGGCGAAAGCATCTGGAATTTGATTGCAGTGGTTGAGGCCCTGGCACACCAATTCTCTCCCTCCCTCTCTCTCTCTCTCTCTCTCAAAAAAAAAAATCTATGCCCAACCCTAGAAAAATGACACAGAAGGGGAGAGTGGGGATATTAATTAGTACAAGGATAAGTCTGGCTGTTGTCAACCCTAACCTGGAAAATGCAGGTTAAAGTGCTTAGCCAAGTCCCTGATAATGGAAGTAAGCCCTTCACAAATGATTTGTATGACTGAGTCATGCTCTGTGTACTGTCTTGTCCTTGTGCCTGGCTTCTAGGTGCTTATTGCCTATCTTTGAGCACTCTACCTGCACTCAGCTATGTGCTCCTCCAGAGAAGGACCATTGCTCAACAGTGCCTAGCACATAATAAGTGCACATTAAATGTTGATGTGGGCTGAGAGAATAAGTTGGGTGGTTCACCCCCTCCTTAAGCAACCTGGTGGTCCTCTGCTCCTGGAAGGTCACCATACTGATCTTAGGGCAGGCACTGGCTCAGCATAGCATACTATAGCCCAATACTCCTGGACTCAAGCTATCTTCCTCCCTCAGTCTCTCAAGTAGCTGAGACTACAAGCGTGCACACCCATGCCCCGTGAGTCAATAACTCAGACCGCACAGAAACCATAATATTTCTTAGATTTAATAGAATGCTAGACCAGCCAGCATTTCCAGAAGAGCATCAACTAACAGATACATAATCTTTAGGTGTGATTTACAAAGGGAAGAAGTAGGGGCTCTGATGAATGCAAGCATTATTTTTCCATGTTTCAGACAGAACCTAGAGGTGGTCATTCGAAAGCCAGCTGCACACAGGATCTGTCAGCTCAGAACATGACACAGGCTTTGCTCCCATCAGGTGTGTGGTGGTAGGAAGCAATGAATCCCCTGCACATAGAAACTCCCATACTGAAGGTTAGAATGATTCAGGCCTGTCTGCTGGACTGTGTCATTTGTTCTCATCCACAATTCAACATGTCATCCCTTTTAGAATTAAAGGGCGGGAATGCGCTGGCCTACTCACAGTGGTGAGCTCTACTTTGCAGGGCATATCCTGTGGCTGATGGCAAGAAAGCAGGGAGCCCGCTGTGCCGTGGGATCTTGACTCTCTGTGTGTGGATGAGCCTATACACCACACACACACACACACACACACACACACACACACACACGACTACAAGCTCCATGAGCACATCATCTGGTTGCCTACAAAAGTGCGTCCCCAAGATCTGTGTTCCTGCCTGGCACACAGTAGATACTCAACACATGCATGCTAAATAAACAAATAATAGAATCTTATGAATCTTGTCATCTATGTCTTGTCACCATATTAGAGATAATATTTCCTTCTCATGAGGACATTCTGATAGCTAACTTCATGAATGCTATTAAAAGCAGCACTAGGGGCTGGAAGGATGGCTTAATGGTTAAGGCATTTTCTTGTGTAACCAAAGGACTCAGGTTCAATTCCCCAGGACCCATGTAAGCCAGATGCACAAGGTGGTACATGTGTCTGGAGTTCATTTGCAGTGGCTGGAGGCTCTGGCATGCCCATTCTCTCTCTGTATGTCTCTCTCTCTCTTTCTCTGCTTGCAAATAAATAAAGAAATATTTTTTTAAAAAGCAGCACTAAATTCTATTCTGTGTGTGTGTGTGTGTGTGTGTGTGTGTGTGTGTGTCCATGTACCGTGGCACATATTTGAAGTCACAGGGACAATCTTGGGGTGCTGGTTCTCGCCTTCTAACTTGTTTCAGCCTGGGTCTCTTTTGCTGTAGTTTTGCTCCTGTGAATTCCAGACTTGCTGGCCCATGAGCTTTGAGAGTCTCCTGACTCTGACCCCCACCACTGGAGTTGTACTGGGGTTACTGCTTACATCCAGCTTTATGTGGGTTCTGGGACTCTGGCTTACACAGCTGGGCCATCTCCACAGCCCCTAAATTCTATTCTTCACAGTGCAAGAGTGGCTGACATGGGCAGAATTTTCCAGTGACAATTTTCTATGACAATGGACAGCACTGGTTATCATTTTAAATATGTTTATTACATTCCTGTTACTTTGAGCCAGTGAGGGTGCCTTCTTGTGTCTCTTCATTGTAACATTACTCTAGCCCTTTGGGGAATAAAGTACTGACACAAAAGGATTGCTTTTAACCACCTTCCAAATATAATAAGCCCTCTGTATCCATCCAACTGAAGGTTGAAAATATTCGACAGAAAAATATTTGCCTTTGTACTGAACATGAACTTTTTTTCTTGTCATCATTCCCTAAACAATACAGTATGACAATTATTTGCATGCTTACATTGCATTAGGGATCATAAGTAATCAAGAGATAATTAAAAGTGCACAGGAGGACTGCATAGGTTCTGCGTGAAGCCTACCCATTTTTGTAGTGTCCAAGGGGGGTGGGTCCCAGGACCAGTCCTCAGCAGATATCAAGGGATGGCCTCAGTATAAAATGGTTTGCTTGGCTGTGTTGGCTTCATCCTTTTGCTTTTAAGGCCCTACCAACTCTCAAAATGTCTCAGAAAGTCAAGCTAAAGGTTGGTTCTTCCATTAGAATGGACTGACCTGGCCAGAATTTTCCAAGCCCTGGCTCTCCACCATATTTGAGGCAGGGTCTCTCTTGTTCCATCTTATGAGGCACAAGGAAATACATTTAATCATATTTGAGCTAAAAGACCAGCTGCTTTGGAGAGGAGGCAGCTTTGGGATTAAAAGGAGGAAGCCAGAGGATATTCGCTGCAGAAAGTCGGCTTTTGTTTTTGTTTATTTTGCAGTGTGAGGGGTCAAACCCAGGGCCCTGGGCATGCTTATCAGGCACTCTACCACTGAGCTACATCCCCAGCTCTAGGCTTGTGTTTGTTTGCTTATTTATTGATGGTGCTGTTTTGAGGTTGGGTTTCATTCTAACCTAGGATGACCTAAAACTTACTCGTAGCCCAGCCTTGAATTCATGATGACCCTCCTGCCTCAGCTTCCTCAGTGACAGAATTAAAGGCATATCAGGTCCTAGGTCTGTCTTCTGGGTTTATTTTTATTTTCTTTTCCTTTTTTTAAAATACAGAATGTGCCGGGCATGGTGGCGCACGCCTTTAATCCCAGCACTTGGGAGGCAGAGGTGGGAGGATCGCTGTGAGTTCAAGGCCACCCTGAGACTACAGAGTGAATTCCAGGTCAGCCTGGGCTAGAGCGAGACCCTACCTCAAAAAACCAAAAAATAAAAATAAAAAAACCTATGGAATGCGTCACAAATTTGTATGTCATCATTGCTCAGGGGCCATGCTAATCTTCTCTGTATGGTTCCAATTTTAGTATATGTGCTGCTGAAGTGAGCATTATTTTTAAGTCATCATTTTGTAAACCTGTGTTTTCAAGAACTTGAGACCCGTCACCGGCTTCCATCCTACATCAAAGTTTGCACCCCGGCATATTGCATCTGAAGATGGCTTCAAGACTGGTCAGCCAAGAAGGCCAGAACACTGGGACATCCTCTGGTGGCCACTCCACAGAGTCCCGTAGTCAGGTTTGGAAAGTGCCCCAATTCCCAATAGCTTTGCAGAAGGAAAAAAAAAATAGTGATTCCTCTGGCAGATACCAAGCCAAGTGGTTTATGGTCTTTCTTGAAAAGTAACTCGAGTTGTAGGATTATCTTAGGTGGAATTAGAGGGTAAGAGGAAAAAAGAGGAGGAGGAGGAAGAGGAAGAAGAGGAGGAAGAGGAAGAAAAGGTGGAGGAGGAAGAAGCTAGGAGGCTTGAATACATCAGGAAGCTCCCAAACTGAAGGCCCAGGTTGACTGGCACCGTCAGACTTGACATCTCACACTCCATGATGTGATTTCTGGAAGGAGTCTTGAGTGTGTTTAACCCAGTACTGCGCTCACTCTGCACAGACTCGGTCACACTACATAGTTCCAACCTCTGTCGTTTACCACCAACGGCACCCCAGCTCCAGCCAGAGCCATCAGAGTGCTGACAAGGACAGCGAAGATGGCTGTGTTGGCTCTACGTTGTCCCCACCAATGATAAGACCAGTCAGGTCAGCAAACACCTTCCTGATGAGCAGTCAGTCCTGACACCATCTTTAGATGACAGAAGCGACAAGGACGGATGGTGTTTTCACAGAAAGCCGGGTGTGGGGCGGCATTGTTGGTTATATACATGAACAAGGTCGGGTACGGGGAGCCTGGTTCTCACCTGGGGCTGATCCCAAGCTCTCATCAGGCCCTTTTGAGAGATCCAAGAGGTCTTGGCAGCGTCCACATTTCTGCTCCTCGCCCTAGGATCTGTCCACTCACTCTCAGGCTGAATTACTATTCTGGGGAATCAGTGGATTCCTGCACAAATGAAAGTGCAGAGCAAATCCTTCTGCCCACATATACATTGACCAGATAAGAAGCTGCTCTGAGCTCAGCCTCTGGACAGAGTCGTCCCACTGACACCTTCTGCTCTCCCACTTTAGGGACCATTTGAATTTCATAGAAGCTTTCTGTATGTCAATGACCACCCCCCCACACACACACCAAAAAATGAGGCTATCTGAATTGGAAAGGATGACACCTTAAACCCAAGGACACCCGTCAAACCAGTTCTGACAGGTGCTGGTGCTGGTGCCCGAGACGTATCCAGGGTCGTCACCTCAACATCCCTGAGCACAGTGTAAGTTCCTAGCTGATTGTCAGGGCCAAGCCGGAATCACGAAGAAAGGTGGACGCTGACCTGCGTCACCATGTGGACGTGTTGTCCTTGCTCACTGGCCATGGTGCAAGTGGCCTTCGACAGCCTTTGCAGTCTGTTCTTGGTAATGTGCCTCACTGTGACCACCAGAGGGCAGCAGAAGCCAGCAACTGTGACACAGGCACTGTTGTCTCTCAAAGTAAGTATTTGCTCATGCCATCATTTCCCCTGCCATTATGGAGCTTCCCCATACAAGTCTGTAAGCCAAAATAAACCCTTTTTTCCCACACACACAAAAAAAGGTTTAAAGTAAATGGAGGTCTGGAGAGATGGCTTAGTGGTTAAGGCGTTTGCTTGCAAAGCCAAAGACCCCAGGTTTGATTCTCCAGGACCCACATGGTGGCACATGCAACTGGAGTTCGTTTGCAGCAGCTGAAGGCCCTGGCATGCCCATTGCCTTTGTCTATCTGCCTCTTTCCCTCTCCCTCTCTCTTTAAAATAAATAAAAAAAATTAAAAAAATAAAAATGGCATAATAATAATAATAATAATAATAATAATAATAATAAATGGAGTTCAAGGCAGGTGAATGAAGCAGGAGGTCCCGGTAGCTGTTGTAAAACTGTACCTTCTACTATACCTTCTATTATACCTTCTACTTTCAGGGGTCATAAGTGATTTAAAACAGAGGGTCCTCACTCTGATCGAGCTATTGTTTTTTTTTTTTTTTTTTTTTTTTTTTTTTTTGGAGAGAGACACAGAGAAAGAGAGAAAGGGAGAGGAAGACAGAAATGGGCACACCAGCAGCATCTCAGCTGTTGCAAACGAAATCCAGTTGCGTGCGTCCCCTTGTGGTTAAGTGCGGCATTGCGCCCTTGCGTCACTTTGCATCTGGCTAAACGTGGGACCTGGAGATTGGAACCGCTGGAGATTGGAACCGGCGTTCTTAGGCTTAGGAGGCAGGCGCCTTAACTGCTAAGCCATCTCTCCAACCCTGGAGCTAATGTTTTAATCATGTAAAAGAAAATTCTTGGTGACACATGCCTATAATCCCCAAATTTGGGAGGTTGTGGCAGGAGGATCAAAAGTTTGAGGCCAGCCTTGACTATATCAGGAATTGTAGGGCTAGCCTAGCCTACGAAGTGAGACCCTGTTTCAACACACAAGACTAAACAATATTTGTTGTGTGTATGTGTTCATGTAGGGGCATGTGTGTGCATATGTCCTGATGCATGTGGAGGTCAGAGGACTGCCTCGGGTTTCTGTTCTTGCCTTCCACCTTGTTTGAGGCAGGGTTTCTCTTTGCTCACTGCTAAACCATCTCTATAGCCCAACTTTCGTTCTTTCTTCTTTCTTTCTCTCTCTTTCTTTTTTTGGTTTTTTGAGGCAGGGTCTCACCCTAGCCCAGGCTGACCTAGAATTCACTATGTACTCTCAGGGTGGCCTTGAACTCACGGCAATCCTCTTACCTATGCCTCCCGAGTGTTGGGATTAAAGGCATGCACCACCATGCCTGGATTTCCGTCCTTCCTTCTCTCCTTCCTTCCCTTCCTTCCTTCCTTCCTTCCTTCCTTCCTTCCTTCCTTCCTTCCTTCTTTCCTTCCTTCCTCTCTCTCTCCTTCTTAGAACTTTTTTTTTTTTTTTGGTTTTTCGAGGTAGGGTTTCACTCTAGCTCAGGCTGACCTGGAATTCATTCTGTAGTCTCGGGGTGGCATTGAACTCATGGTGATCCTCCTACCTCTGCCTCCAGAGTGCTGTGATTAAAAGTGTGTGCCACCACGCCTGGCTCTTAGAACTATTTTATTTATATATTTATTTGAGAGAGAGAGAGAAAGAGAATGGGCACCAAGGCCTCTAGCCACTGCAAATGAACTCCAGATGCATGTGCCACCGTGTGCATCTGGTTTTACATGGGTATGGGAAATCAAACTCAGGTCCTTAGGCTTTTCAGGGAAGTGCCTTAACCACTGAGCTATCTTTCCAGCCCTCTGACCCTCCTTTCTGACATTTTACTGATGTGTGCCACTGTCCTGGTTCCAGTTGGCTTTGGGACCTGAGCAAGTCCCTGTATCCTGTCCTCTAGGCCTTGATTATTATTATTATTATTTTATCTCAAATGAGAAGTTGTGCTGATAAGGCCAGAGGCCCTTCCAGCTTTTTCTTGCTACCAATGGTAAACGGTCCCAGCCAGCAGTGGCGGCTCTGGCCCCCACCTGCAAACCCCCCCAGGACACACAGTTCACCATGAAAGGCTGTGTGGGTGGCCTTGTTTTCTGATCACTGCAGCATAAGCCAAAGGAGGAGTACACTGTAACCAGTGTCCCGGTGCTCTGCCTGAATCTCCAGTCTGAGGCCTCTGTGGGTCGGGAAGCCCGCAGGCCGCCTGTTTGCACTGGTTGGCTAGTCATCTGACAGCGAGCTCTTGGGCTTGTTCCAAGAGTGCCCAGGAAAGGGATAGAGGAGGGAAGATTCTAGCTGTCCCCCTTCAGCAGATTTACAATGGAAGAAAAGCTCGAGGCTCAGATGCGGACAGGACCTAATGACAGGCACGTACCAGGAGAGGCCAATCTCGCTGCCTTTGTGACCATCGGCAGTCTCCTGCAGCCAAGAACATGCCCTGGCTCTCTGGGCAGAGGTACACCAGCAGCTGGTGGTCTAGACAAGGCTCAGTCAAAAATCCCTTGGAATTAACAGAGCCAGTCCCATTCCCAGAAGGCATGTGTTTCTATACCCGAAAGTGTTTTCCAAACTCTCACTGAGGTGCCCTTATATTAAAAGGGCCAAGTTCCCAATGGCTTTGGTTGAGATAGTTGCTGTAAGCTGAAGAAGAGCCACGGCAGATGCCACGGCACTATCCGAGGTGGGTGGGAGAGAAGACTGGCTCAGCTTCTCCTGGGTTGCACAGCTAGCAAGAGACTAAGCTCAGGTTGAGTTTAGGGTTTCTGTCTCCTTATGCCAATGTTCTCCCCACCACAGGAAAATACAAGTCCACCCACGTTTTCAAGTCACTCTGCCTGGAGTACACGTGTCCCAAACTTGTATGTTCCTGCAAGTGTGAGACTTGGCACCAAATTCACACTTCCAGAACTGGGGACACAGAGCAAAGCTCATGGGCCCGCAGGCTCTTAACGTGGCCCTCTGGTGACATTCTTTTTCACAGGGATAGGTAGAGGGAGGGGAACATCTAGTACTAAAATTTCAGGCACCAGTACCAATGTACAGAATTTGTTTTTTTGTTTGTTTTTTAAAGGCGTTCACCACCATACCCAGCAAATATTTTATTGTATTTATTTACTTATTTTGAGAGAGAGAAAGAGAGAGAGAAAGGCACATAGAATGAGCGCACCAGGGCCTCCAGCCACTGCAAACGAACTCCAGACACATGCGCCACCTCGTGCATCTGGCTTATGTGGGTAGCAGGGAATTGAACCTGGGTCCTTAGGCTTCATAGGCAAGTGTCCTAACCTCTAAGCCATCTCTCCAGTCCCAGAACTTGATTCTCAACAGGTGGTCTTGCTGTGTGATCTTGAAGTGTGACCAGATTGGAGCTACTAAGTCAACCTGTACATAGTAGGACCCCCGGGGTCCCACTCCATTTGATGTCCTGAACCCCAACCTGAGAGCAGCCAAACCAGCCCACAGAGCACACAGAAGCAGGGTCACCAGAGACACTTGTGAGGCATGTTGTGCAGTATCCTGCCCCCACCCCCGCATCTTATGCATGGAAACACATTCCAGCATCCCTCAGTGAATACTGAAACCACAGCCTGTCCAAACCCTGTCATGTCATGCTTCCCTGTTATGTCCAAAGTGTCATAAAGTTTAATTTACAGATCAGGAACTGTAAGAGACTAGCAATAATAATTAATAATAAAATACAGCAATCAAAACGGGATATTGTAATGGAAGTTATTGAAACTGATGGATAGGCTGGGTGTGGAGGCACGCTCCTTTAATCTCAGCTCTCAGGAGGCTGAGGTAGGAGGATCACCATGAGTTCAAGACCATCCTGGGTAACAGAGTGAGCTTCAGGCTCCAGGTCAATCTGGACTCGAGTGAGACCCTGACACCCACACCCACGCACACAAAACTTTTGAATTATTTGCTTCTGGAATTTTCTGTGTAATATTTTCAGACCATGGTTGCCTGCAGATAATTGAAACCATTGAAAGTGAACTATGGACAGGGGACTATTTGCAGTTTAAAAGTCTGGGCAGACAGCCGGGCGAGGTGGTGCACGCATTTAATCCCAGCACTTGGGAGGCAGAGGTAGGAGGATCGCCGTGAGTTTGAGGCCACCCTGAGACTACATAGTTAATTCCAGGTCAGCCTGAGCTAGAGTGAGACCCTACCTCGAGAAACAAAACAAACAAACAAAAAAAAAGTCTGGGCAGAGGCCAGAGCAATGGCTCGGTGACTAAAGGTGCTTGCAAAGCCTGAAGCCTGGGGTTGATTCCCCAGTACCCTGTAAAGCCATATACATCAACTAGTGTATGCATCTGGAGTTTATTTGCAGTGGCAGGAGGCCCTGGTACACCTATTCATCTCTCTCTCTGTCTCAAATAAATAAATAAAATATTTAACAGAAAGAAAGAAAAGTCTGGGCAAACATGTAACACAATATTAGTGATACAAGTGTCTTTTCTAAATTTAAATTTTATTTTAGAGTGAGAGAGAATTGGCATGCCAGGGCCCCAGCCAGTGCAATCAAACTCCAGATGCTTGCACCACTTAGTGGGCATGCACGACTTTGCACTTGCCTCATCTTTGTGCATCTGGCTAACGTGGGATCTGAAGAGTAGAATATGGGTCCTTAGGCTTTGCAGGCAAGAGCCTTAACCACTAACCCATCTCTCCAGCCCCATATTTTCTTCTAAATACTGTGGAGGTGGCTTTCTGGAAGGAGTGATAAATGATTGACAGGTGGCAGTGCCTATCACATTTCTTCAGGGCTGGAGCAGAGGTAGGTGTGGGGATAAAGGATGGAGAAGGAAAGGTAAGGTGGTCAGTTTGCTCCTGAGTAGTGGTCATAGGTGTAGCTCTGTGCCAGAAACCCCCCGTGGACCAAAGGGTCTCTGGTGACAGAGGCACCAGGTTACAGTGTCTTCCCACTCCCAAGCTTTGACTTCCAGGAACCCAGGCTTTTCTTTGGCCCAGCAGGGACAGAGGATCATCATTGGCCTGGTGGAAGCTTTCAAGGGCTGGTGCCAGGAATCTGGGCAGGACCACCACATTGGTCTTTCGGATTGGGTTGGGTGGGAGATGGGACAAAGGCATGCTCAGTTGCTGCTTGAAGACCCTTTCAAAGTTTCATTTTTGGACACTATCATCAAGTATATAATGTACTTTGATCATATACCAGCCCCCACTCCCCTGTGTTTCCCCTTCCTGCTAAACCCCTTCTTCTCCCCAATGAATGCCCTTCCTTCTTTCTGGGAGGGGCTCCGTCTCGTACTTGATGGGATGTCGATAGGCTCAGTGTTGCTGCAGAATTTAGACTGACACCCAGGGAAGTGCACTTGAGTGTACAGCATAGCTGTGCATGGTGGGGCACACCTGTAATCCCAGTACTCAGAAGCAGAAGCAGAAGAATCACCATGAGTGTGAGGTTAGCTGCTTCGCACCGGGAGGCCCTGTCTCAAAAAGTGGTCAGCAGCGAGCACACAGCTTGGTACTTTTCACACAAGAAACACCACAGATACTGCTCCCAGATCATGAGAAAACATTTTACCAACACCCAGAAACATGCCTGTTGTCTCTTCCAGCCACCAACTCCTTCAAGAGCAGCCACTTTGCTAATGTGTGCGCACGTGTGCGTGTATGTGTGCATGTTTGTGTTTGTGAGTGTGGGCTGTGTGTGCCACGGAGCATGTGTGGCGGTCAAAGGACAATTTAGTGTCTGTCATTTTGAGGCAAGATCTCTCATTTCTTTGTCCATCACTGCATTCGCTCTCCTTCCCTTCTCACCACAGGTGCAGTGGGATTACAGACTCTGGCACTACGGGGTCTGGCTTTACCTGGGTCCTGGGTCTGAACTCAGGTACTTGCTTGTAAGTAAGTGCTTTTAATCACTGAGTCATCTCTCCAGCCCTGTGGTAACTTCTAACCCGACACATTACCTTGGCCTGATCTTGGCCCTGGTGACTAATGCGATTGAGTGTTGGCCGTTTGCCTAATCTCCGGGGACCATTGAGTGTTGTGTCTTTTGTCTGGGCAGGTTGAGTCCTGATTGAGAAGGCTCACAGCCTCCGCAGGGCAGTAGAGAAAGACCCGCATTTGCGTATCTAGAGTTCCTCTGAAGGCAGCTGGTCTTCCTGGGTACTGGGAGATCCTCCAGGTGTAGAGACAAATGACCCTGGCCTGAATCCCAAATGTCTAAAAAAAAAAATTATTTTTATTTATTTATTTGACAGAGAGAAAGAGGGAGAGAAGAAGAAAGGGAGGGAGAGAGAGGGAGCGAGTGAGCAAATGAGAGAGAATGGGCATGCCAGGGCCTC
Organism: Orientallactaga sibirica; assembly: GCA_036365145.1. Lineage (NCBI taxonomy): Eukaryota > Metazoa > Chordata > Mammalia > Rodentia > Dipodidae > Orientallactaga > Orientallactaga sibirica. The sequence goes on along the minus strand of JAEOAD010000038.1, from coordinate 6,017,566 downwards.
CAGCCACTGCGAATGAACTCCAGACGCATGCACCACCTTTTCCATCTGGCTACCTGGGTCCTAGGAAGTCGAACCTGGGTCCTTTGGCTTTGCAGGCAAATGCCTTAACCACTAAGCCATCCCTCCAGCCCCTGAATCCCAAATTTTGCCTCTGATCAGCTCTGTGACCCCAGACGGTTGCTTTTCATTGTTTGGTCTCAGTTTTTCCATCTGGAAAAGGGTGGTAATTATAACTACCTCAAAGAGACCTCCAGGTGTTAAGCTATGTGAACTACGACGCATCATTGCTAAATGAACCCTGCTGGGTGTGGGTAAAGGGCTTGCCACACAAGCGTGAGGACTGAGTTTGATCCCCAGGATCCATGTACAATGCCGGTCGGTCGTGGTGCTCATCTGTAATCCCAGTGCTGGGGAGGCAGAGAAAAGAAGTAAAAGGCCCAAGAACCAAAGTAACGCCATGATAGGCTTCAGCTGCCTTGCAGGCCTCAGGTTAAACTCAGGTCAGGTTTCCAGAATGTAAGTCAGAACAAACAGTTTCTGGAAAGACCACACTAACCCCATAATGGGCCAATTAGACAAAACTAAGCAGGTGTTATACATTCCTGTGGCTTTGTATCTATAGATAAGTTTGCTTAACGTTCCCCAGCTGCTGGATAACCAATCAACTTGTAACATGTAAATTCATGGTAAATGTTAACCAATCATATTAGAGATTTCTCTTCTCTTTGTTTGAACCCAATAAAAGCTTCTCCCAAACGCAACTAGAGGCTCTTGCAGGAATCCACTGCATTGGTGACGTCAAGAGAACAAGCTTAAGCCCAAAATAAAGCTCTTTGCTTTTGCATACGTGTCTGGACTCCTTGGTGGTTTTGGGGGGGGGCACTGTGAACCGCACTACAGAAGATTCCTGGGGATCACTGGCCAGCCAGTCTAGTCTAATTGGTGAACCCCAAGCTGATGAGAGACCTTGTCTCAAAGGAGGCGGATAGCATACCCAAGGACAATGTTGAAGTTTGTCCTCTGGCATTCACATAGAGGCATCCACATGTGCATGCAAAGACAAACACATGTACCCTCACACACAAGCACTCACATAAAAAAAAAAATAGATAAGCAGGGCATGGTGGTGCACACTTTCAATTCTAACTCTCTGAAGGCAGAGGTAGGTTCAAGGCCATCCTGAGACTACATAGTGAATTCCAGGTCAGCCTGAACTAGATAGAGCAAGATACTATCTTGAAAAAAAGAAAAAAACGCCAAAAAACCTCAACCTCCCCCCACCACAAAAACCCCATAAATAAATAAATAAACAAACAAATAAATGTTGTGGTCAGGTTCACATTGCTGGCAGAAAATCACCTGACCAAGAGCAGCTTTTGGGGGAAAAAAGGTTTTATTTTGGCTTACAGACTTGAGGGATGCTCTATGATGGCAGGGGAAAACGAGGACATGAGCAGAGGGTGGACATCACCCCCTCGCCAATATCAGGTGGACAACAGCAATGGGAGAATGTGCCAGACACTGGCAGGGGGCTCTGACTAGAACACCCCTAAGCCCGCCCCCAACAATATACTGCCTCCAGGAGGTGTTAATTTCCAAATCTCTATCAGCTGGGAACCTAGCATTCAGAACACCTAAGTTTACGGGGGACACCTGAATCAAACCGCCACAATAGATAAGTAAAAAGGAAAATGTTGATAACAAAACAGTATGTTTGACATGTTCTCCTTTTCATAAAATTGATAAGAGAAAGAACTAGAAAGGAATACATCTACATGCTAATCATGGCTTGTCTCCAGGTGACAAGACGACAAGTTATTCTGACGTTCTTGCTTCTTTCAACAGTATAAACCCAAGATTACCATAAGCCCAGAGGTCCATGGGTTGAAACCTTGTTATATGGCAGTTTTGGGGGGAGCCTGGTGGGAAATTTGTAGCAGAGGTGCAAAGCCCTTTTGAATGGATTCTTAAGTGAGTGAGTTCTTGTTCTCAGAGGACTGGTTTAGTTACTACCAAACCTAGTGGTTGAACCAAATCTGCCCTCTGCTTGCCCTTCTGCTTCCCCACAATGTGTTAAAGTAGCACAAGGCACTGGCATCAGGAGCTTGGACCTTCCAGATTCCAAAACTATGACCTCACATCAACTTCTTTCCTTTATAATTACCCAGTATCGGGTATTCTGCTACAACAACAGAGACTAGCTTAAGACGCAGACCACACCAAGCCCAAATATAATGTGTTCTACTAGAGAAATTACCTTGGGGACAGTTCTTCTAACTGCCAGATATGCTCCACCATCCTATGGAGCTTCCTTGTTCTGAAATAATGCTGTTAGTGAATACTTACTGAGGCCTCAGGTTTTCTGTGCTGACAAATTCACATTTATTATCTATAATTCATGGTTGAGAGAAATAAGGCTCAGGTCATATAGCAAAACCAGGGTTGAAACCTGCACGGGTGGCCCCTGAGTTCCCCCCGTGCCAGCTCAGCACCATATTTGCTAGGCCGAGGGCTCTGGGCCTCCCTCGGATGGGCCCAATACCTCTGACACGTTTCCCCTCAGAGATGATGGAGTGACGACCCCATTTGCTGGGGAAAGTCCAGGAGCAATGGTGGGGGGCAAGGCCTTGAACTCATTATCTCAACCCCCCATGGTGCCTACCAATACTACAGAAAGCATTTATTGTTTGTGTTTTTTTTTAAGCTCTTTTGTTTGTTTGTTTTTTCGAGGTAGGGTCTCCCTTTAACCCAGGCTGACCTGGAATTCACTATGTAGTCTCAGGGTGGCCTTGAACTCATGGCGATCCTCCCACCTCTGCCTCCCGAGTGCTGGGATTAAAGGCGTGTGCCACCACGCCCGGCTTGTTTTTTAGCTTTTTATGATATCTCTGGGGCCCCAGGAGTTGAGAGCCCCAGGTAGCTGTGTCACTTCTCAAGCAGGGCCAGGTGGCTTCACAAATGACCTGCATCTACCGCAAGGTGGAGAAGCAACAGCCGAGTTAAAGGCCTCCCTCTCCTCTCCACCTCTTCTTCTCTCCAAAGCCCATTGTGGAAACAAATTGGATTTTTAATACAATAAGCCATGGAGGCACTAGAAGGACAAAGGTTCTTTGTTTCCCTGTTAGAAGAAAGCCGTCTCTCCAGCCCCTTCATTTCCTTCTTAATTAAATGCACTACTGAGGAGTGTCCTGTTCAGGCTTTGTTCATCTCCACCTGGAGATGAATAGAACAGGTCCAAGCTGTCCCCGTTAGTAACACAACATGGAATAGAGGCCTCACGGTCCCTTGGCAGAGGGGCGGACCCCCCTTCTAGGTGAGTCCACAGTCTGGTATGACTCATGAGTCCCTGGGTCTCTCGGGCTCCATTTAAGGTCAGACACTTTCTCTTTGTGGACAGAAACGGAGTGATTTATTCTGAATCTTTTAACCAAAAAATCAATTTTTAACTTAATAGCAAGAGGAAAGAGAAAGAGAAAAAGATTCTTTACCGTTCCTAATCTAATTCAAAAGCCTCGGAAGACAGCTAGGCTGGCTTACCCGCTAGTGAGGAGAAAAGCTAGGAGCCATACCAGTGTTGTATACTGTGGCGCCAAAGGCCCTGGCTTCTCAGCCCCAAGGCCTCCCTGGGGTCCCCGGAAGCAGTGATCACCTGGGATGAAGCTCACATTTGCTGACTGTGTAATGGCTGGGACAGACTATGACCTTGGTGCCTCTTCTCTACAAATTATGCTTCCTGTTAGGCACTTTCCACTGACCCCGCCCCATTGACTCTGGCCTTGGGCATGTTACTTGGTTGGCCATGGGGACATTAGTAAGTATGGTAGCTTGTTTTTTTTTTTTTTTTTTTTTTTTTTTTTTATTTATTTATTTGCAAGCAGAGAGAGAGGAGAGGGAGAGAATGGGTGGGACAAGGCCTCTTTCCACTGCTAACAAATTCCAGATGTAGATGCCACTTCATGTATCTGGCTTTACATGGGTACTGAGGAATCAAACCGAGGATGTCAGGCTTTGCAAGCAAGCACCTTTAACCATATCTCCAGCCCCAAGTATTGCGGTTTGAATGACAAATGTCTCCCTTTGCTTCATGTGTTTGTGATTGAGCCTTGTGCTTAATCCCCCAGCTGGTCCTGGAACCTTCGGGAGGTGGAGCCTTGATGGAGTAGTTGTGTCACTGGAAAGAAGCCTTGGGGTGTTACAGCCCAGAAAACAGGGCTATGTCCTCCAAGCTGATGTGTGGAGATGGGACACCCATGTCCACTCTTGCTTCCTCCCTGATGGTGTGTGAAGATGTGACACCCAGATGTCCACTCTTGCTTCCTCCCTGCTGATGTGTGGAGATGTGACACCCAGATGTCCACTCTTGCTTCCTCCCTGCTGATGTGTGGAGATGGGACACCCAGATGTCCACTCTTGCTTCCTCCCTGCTGATGTGTGGAGATGGGACACCCAGATGTCCACTCTTGCTTCCTCCCTGCTGATGTGTGGAGATGGGACACCCAGATGTCCACTCTTGCTTCCTCCCTGCTGATGTGTGGAGATGGGACACCCAGATGTCCACTCTTGCTTCCTCCCTGCTGATGTGTGGAGATGGGACACCCAGATGTCCACTCTTGCTTCCTCCCTGCTGATGTGTGGAGATGGGACACCCATGTCCACTCTTGCTTCCTCCCTGCTGATGTATGGAGATGGGACACCCATGTCCACTCTTGCTTCCTCCCTGCTGATGTGTGGAGATGGGACACCCAGATGTCCACTCTTGCTTCTTCCCTGCTGATGTGTGGAGATGTGACATCCAGATGTCCACTCTTGCCATGCTTTCCCCACCATGCTGGAAGAAGTTTCCCTTGAAACTGTAAGCTGAGAACAAAACCTTTCCTTCCATAAGCTGCTTCTGGTCAGGTTTCCCTTCCTTCCTTCCTTCCTTCCTTCCTTCCTTCCTTCCTTCCTTCCTTCCTTCCTCCTCCCTCCCTCCCTCCCTCCCTCCCTTCCTTCCTTCCTTCCTTCCTTCCTTCCTTCCTTCCTTCCTTCCTTCCCTTCTCTGTCTCCATCTCCTCCTTCTTCTTTTTTGGTTTTTTGAGGTAGGGTCTCACTCTAGCTCAGGCTGACCTGGAACTCACTATGTAGTCTCAGGGTGGCCTTGAACTCTCTGTGATACTCTTACCTCTGCCTCCCAAGTGCCACCACACCCAGTTCTTTCTTTCCTTCTTTCCTTCCTTTCTTTCTTTCTTTCTTTCTTTCTTTCTTTCTTTCTTTCTTTCTTTTTCTTTCTTCTTTCCTTCTCTTTCTTTTTGTCCCAGCAACAAAAAGGCAACTGCTATAGTAAGGTTGATACAAACCGTGTCTGTCTATGGCTTGCACATGAAACTTCTCATAATAGAATGGCCCCTCTTGGAGTCCTCAGATCTTCTGGAAAGGAGTTTGGCTATCACTGTTGGAAATGTTTCTCACAGAGAAAGAAATATTAGGCTTTCTCTGTTCCAGCAACCTCAGATGACATCAGAATGTGAGGGAGGAACTTTTTGGATGGTCCAGCACCAGCTTATGGACAGAAAAAAAATCACTCTGCCAAGCCTAGTCCCAGTTGTAGATTTGTGATATATATATATTTTTATGAGAGAGAAAGAGAGAATTGGTGTGTCAGAGCCTCTGGCCACTGCAATCGAACTCCAGACTTGTATGCCATCTTGAGTGCATGTGCAACCTTGCATGCTTGCATCACCTTGTGCCTCTGGCTTATGTGGGATCTGGAGAGTTGAACATAAATCCTTAGGCTTTGCAGGCAAACACCTTAACCACTAAGCCATCCCTCCAGCCTGATGTGTAATATTTTTTAATGGATTTTTTTGTGTGTGTGTTGTGTGTGTTCATGTGTGTGAATGCAGGCATGCGTGTGCCATAGCACATGTGTGGAGGTAAGAGGGCAACTTTGGGTGTCAGTTCTCATCCTCTACCTCGTTTGAGACAGGGTCTTTTGTGGTTCACCCCTCTGAATGTCAGCCTAGCTGGCCCGCAAGCCCACTGGGCAATTTTCCTGTGTAGGCCTCCCTTCTCACTGTTGGCCTTCTGGGATTACAGATGCCATATTCTGGGGATCCGAATTCAACTATGCTCACTTGTGTGGCAAGCACTTTATCCACTGAGACATCTCCTCAGCCCTGAGAATTCTGGTTTTGAGCCACTAAGCGTCAGAGTACTTCGTCACGAAACAACAGGGAACCATTAGCCCATGCATAAGCAATAGAGGCCTGACATGCCAATAACTCTGAACAGTGCTGCTGTTTTTTTTTTCCTTTGGCATTTCCATGATTATCAGAAGAGTCTAATTTTCTGGTTTCTGTTTCCTTATTTTTGAGGTTCTGGGGTTTTTGTGCATATTATTAGGCAAGTGCCCCACCACTGAGTTACACCCAGCCTTTTAAAGTCTGTTTAGATTGTGAAATGTTACTGGTACTTGAGTCAGTGACAACTATGGCATGTGTTTTTTCTTACAGGACTCTTTGAAGCCTCGGGTGACACCACTGGGAGACAGTGGAGAGATGGGTGTTACCCGGAGGATAAAACCAATGAAAGGTGGGGGGACTTGGTTCGAGTCAAAATCAACCTAGAATACAATGCGATCTGGGGCACTTTTCCCAGGAAAGTAAGACTCTTTTTATGGTTTTGTTTGTTTGTTTGTTTGTTTTTTGAGGCTGGGTCTAATTCTGTCTTTTAGGCTGGCCTAGAACTCATTCTGTAAATAAGGCTGGTCTCACACTTGTGGCACTCCTCCTGCCTCCGTCTCCCAAGTTCTGGGATCACAAGCATGTCCAGGAAGAAAACCACTCTTCCCATCTGAGTCTGTGGGATACCCGGATGTTCTCCATATGGCGTAGGGTGGCCAAGCAGAAGCAGGTGGCCCTGCCCGGGGTCTACCCCCATGATGTTGCTATTCCTCAAATCTGACCCTTTGATAGTGATCAGATAATGAATTCCAGGTCATTATATAGACTGGGTTAGAGTGAGACCCTACCTTGAGAAACAACAAAAAAAAATTAAAATTAAAATTAAATGTGTGTATATGTGTGTTTGTATGTGTGTGGTTGCATGTGAGTGCATGTGGAGACCATAGGTCAATATGAAGTATCTTTTATTTATCTCAATTATTCTCCACCTTATGGGGTGTGTGTGTGTGTGTGTGTGTGTGTGTGTGTGTCCATATGGTGCCTGTGCACTTGTCTGCAGTGGGATTTGCTCACTTATAGTGACTGGGGAGGGAGCATAAGGTGTCCCTCTCCATCACTCTTCCACCCATTCCTACTTGAGCCAGAGTCTCTTACTGTTCCTAAAGAATGCTCTTTTTTTTTTTTTTTTGCAAACCCTGGAGATTCTCCAGTCTCTGCTCTCCTAAGGGACTGGAGTTCCAGATGTTGGCCTTGCCCAGCTGTTTATGTGGGTCCTGGGGCAGTTTCCGAATGAGGGTTCTGGACCAGCCTGGTTTTCCACAACCCTTTCAATCTAAAGAGAAGTACCCAATAGAATTCCAAAGCACCTACTTGTGTTTTCAACTTTCGCATTAGATAGGAAGAGGACCACACATGCCAAGGCCTAGTTTAACAAAGATGTGAGATTACATAAAAATCTCCAGCAAACAAAGTAAGAAGACAGCTGAGAGACATATTTAAAACAGACACGAGTGCTCTGCTGTAATAGCTGTGGGAACAAAGAGGTCACAGAGAAGAGAACACTTAGTCCAGGCCAAGGTTGGGGAGCCCAAGGGGTCAGGCAAGGTTGGAGACCGGGTCCCAGTGAAGACGGAGCTGAGGCCCGTGGCAGCTGCTCTGGCTGACTAAACCTGTGCCTGCCAGCTAGCCTGACCGACTGGCCAAGCAGCGAGTCAACAGCTAAGGCCCTGCATATCTGCTGTTCCCAGAGTCACTGCAGGAGACTTAGCACCTCAGCCTGGCACTCTGCAAAGGCTAAAGAGAGAACCATTCCGTAACCGTGTGGGAGATGGCAGCCAGAGCCTCAGGTCACTGTGCTCTGGATGGAGATGGTGCATTGACCCTAACTGCAGGGAGACTCCCACGGGGACATAAGCTCCCACACTTGTCACACCAAGGCTCTAGATGGAAGCAGGTGACAGCTGGACTACCTATCAGTCATAGCACTCAGACAAGCACCTGAAGGTTGGTGCTTTCCTTCCATCTATTTATCTATTTACTGATTTTACTAATGAAAATGGAAGTGGACTGCGTGACTCTAGGTTCCTTCCTTAGACTGGAGATAAATATGGACAGCTAGAAACCTTTGTTTTTGTTTGTTTGTTTGTTTGTTTTTGTTTTTCGAGGTAGGGTCTCGCTCTAGCTCAGGCTGACTTGGAATTCACTATGTAGTCTCAGGGTGGCTTCAAACTCTCGGTGATCCTTCTACCTCAGCCTCCCGAGTGCTGGGATTAAAGGTGTGCGCCACCACGCCAGAATAGAAATCTTTGTTTTTGTGCAATTCATGCTGGGGGTGTGCCACCATAAATACTGGAAGGGAAAGAAGGCTGAGCACTCCCTACCTTATGGAGTCATCCTTTTAAGGGAGAGGATGAAGTCCATGCCCACTGTCCCCTGCCAAAGAAAGGTCCACAGCACACTAACCAGGGAATTCTCACTCATAATAAATGATAGAACTGCCTCTGACTGTGTGCCAGGCTTCATGCTAGGGCCCTCAGTATATCATCTGTTGGTTCCTTATGAGACTCCCATAAGAAAGGACTTGTTAATCACAGTATTCACAAGGAAACAGAAGGTCAGGGATATTCAAGAGGTTTCCCAAAGTCCCATGACTGAGCTGGAGAGATGGCTTAGCGGTTAAGGCATTTGCCTGACGAAGCCCAAGGACCCAGGTTTGATTCCCCAGGACCCACGTAAGCCAGACACACAGTGTGGTGCATGTGTCTGGAGTTCATTTGCAGTGGTACTCTATCTGCCTCTTTCTATCTCTCAAATAAATAAAATATTTAAAAAAATAGAAGACTGGGAAGCCCAAGAAGCCGGCTCAGCTCTGCTGAGGATTTCCCCGTTGCATCGTAACGGTACAGACAGAGGGCTGCACATGGTGAGGCAGGGTGACTGTGGGTGTGAACTCAAGTGTCTCCTCTTATAAAGCCCCTCATGTCATCACGGCAGCTTCATCATGACCTCATCTACTCCCAGTCATCTCCGAAAGGTCCCACCTCCAAATACTATTAGCATATAATTCGGGTGATTAAGTTTCCAGTACATAAACTCTTGGGAAATAGCTTCAGACCACATCATATTATCCATACTGTGAAATGGCATGTCACATAGCTATTGTTTAAAATGAAGCAGCTTTCTTTTTTTTTTTTAAACTCTAAGTATTTTCTTTTCTTTTTTTCTTTTCTTTTAAATTTTATTTATTTATTTATTTATTTATTTATTTATTTATTTATTTATTTATTTTGGTTTTTCGAGAGGGTTTCACTCTAGTACAGGCTGACCTGGAATTAACTATGTAGTCTCAGGGTGGCCTCGAACTCTCGGCGATCCTCCTACCTCTGCCTCCCGAGTGCTGGGATAGGCCACTGCAAACCCGGGAATTTTTATTTATTTATTTGCATGAGATGAGAGAGAAAAGAGAGAATGGGCACACTTGGCCTCAGCCACTGCAAACGAACTCTAGATGCATGTGCCCCTGGTGCATCTTGCTTAACCTGGAGAATCAAACCAGGATCCTTTGGCAGAGGGCAAACACCTTAACCGCTAAGCCATTTCTCCAGCCCTGAAGCAGCTTTCTTATACCTTACCTAGATTGATCTCCGAGAGACATAAAATAAACAAGGCTCAGTAAAGAATTTTACAGGCACGAACACAACCTAGTTCTGTTCAGATCCATACAGATCATCTCCAGCTTTGAATGCACTTATAGTGATCTTCCTACCTCAACCTCCCCAGTGCTGGGATTACAGGTGTGCACCAGACACAGCTTACACTACCTTGGCAAGGGCAGAGAAAAGCTTGGTGCTAACAGTGCCTACAGAGGGGACCCTGGGAGGTCGGGGGGGGGTCTTCACACTTATGAGTGACCCCCTCTTCAGGTCCTCTTGCTATATGTAGGACACTCACTTTCTACTCCCTCAGCCATCACTTTAAGTCCTCCTCCAGCTTGTATAGGATGGTTAATCTTGTCAACTCAGTTGGGTTTAGAATCACCATGGAAACAAATCTGGAAAGACTGAGGAATTGTCTAGATTAGGTTATGTGAGGTGGGAAGACACCCCATTAAATGTGGGCCAACATCTCTTGAGCTTGGGATCTTGGATTGGATCAAAAGGAGAGAACAAGAGCAAGCTGCACTTGGGAGGCAGAGGTTCGCTGAGAGTTCAAGGCCACCCTGAGACTCAGCCTGGATCACAGTGAGACCCTCCTTGAAAAACCAAAAAAAAAAAAAAAAAAAAAAAAAGAGAGAACAAGCTGAGTTCATCGCTCTCTGCTTCCTTGTCATACATGCAATGTGACCAGTTGCTTTATGCGCCTGCCGCCACGCCTTACCCCTCACGACGGACTGTAAGCTGCAATAAACCCTTCCAATCTTAAATGGCTTTTGTCAGGTAACTTTGTTGCAGCGGTGAGAAGAGAACCTACTACACCGTCTATTCCCAGGGTGGTGTTGGCCTCCATCCACCCTGAAACCTCCCTCCCAGGCTGACTCTAGGCAGCCAGGGTCACCTAAGAGGGGCCGACCTCCCTCCTCTAAAGACCCTACAATCCCTTAGGAATCGAGGCCTCCTCCCATGATGTTCCTATCCCTCCTGTGCTGGCTAAGCTAGTGTCACTTGTCTCTCGGAGGACACAGCCCTTCTCCACCTCTGGGCCAGCTGCTGGGAGCTGAGGAAGGAAGTGAGGAGTGCTGTGAAGTGGAGTGGGACGGGAGATCGGGAAGCATTCGAGACCCAATCCCAAGTTCTCTCTCATGAACCCACTGCCTAAGTCACCAAATATAGAAAGTATTTAGGCCTCATCTATCCATCAATTTATCCCTCTACCCACCCACCCACCCACCCACCTATTCACTCATCTAGCCATCCACCTGTCCACCCATCCATTCATCCACCGACCCACCCCATACAAGAACTATCATGGTAAAGAGTGCAGGCTGAAGTCAAGCTGGACCCTCAACTTGGCTGCACACTTTGAAGTGCACCATGAACTTCTCCAGGCCTATTTTTCTCATCAGTAAAACGGGACTAGTAACGGTGTGTACTTCACTAGCCGTGTTCAAAGCTGACGTTAGCGTATGTGAAGTTGTTAGATTGCTCTCTGCCCTGCTGTCCTGTAGCGCTTCAGAAACATTGCCTGTGTTTATCACTCCACGGATGGTTTGCTGGAGCTAGTGTTCGTGGGAGCTTCTCAGCCCAGGAGACGGGCATTAAACAGCCTACCTCCTGGAAAGAGAACAGTAAATAGTTAGCTGTGCTACCATGTGCTTAGCATTCCTGGCTACATGGACCGGAGGTAGAGAAGGTGCTGGGTGTAAACAATGAATAGGAGGTCCTGAAAATGAAAGTGAAAGTGAAAGTGAAAGGCCCACTTAAGCCGCTGGATGGATGGGACAATGTCAGAAAAGCACATGGAGGGACCCAATGTTCTGTATAGCTGGGTGTGACACATTAGCTGGCAGCAGGAGCAGAAGCTGGAAGGAGAGGCTCACAAAGGGCCACCAGAGACAAGCATCTAGGAAGTCTCCCTCCAAGACCTGTCAGGGCACAGGGTGCCTCATGTGTCCTTATGTGTCCCCAGAGACCAGCCAAGGCTGGGTATGCTTGGGGAGGACCTGAGGTCATTTTTATGAAACAAGAATAAAGAAGTGTGCCATGCACACAAATGCACGTGTGTGTGTGTGTGTGTGTGTGTGTGTGATTTTTTTGTCTCCTTTGAGTTCTGTAAAGGGAGGACATTGTTAAAATGTTGTATCCATTGCTGAATCTTTAGTACCCACAGCACTGTCTGGCACCCAGGAAGCACCCACGCCATGGCTTCTGCCAGGGAAAATGGGCATTGCAGGCAGCATTCACTTGAGTAGCACTCACTGCCCCTGAGACAGCCAGGAAGGCGGGGCAGAGAGCAGCCATGAGGCTCAGAAGCCCAAGGTAGCAAGTGGTCACCATGGGACGAGTGTTCACCATGGGACAAGTGATCAACACAGGACGAGTGTTCACCATGGGACGAGTGGTCATCACGGGACGAATGGTCACCAGGGGATGAGTGTTCACCATGGGACGAGTGGTCACCATGGGACGAGTGGTCCATGAAAAAGGTCAAGTATGATAACAAGTCATGAGCCCACGGGGACTGTAAACCGTGCTCTTTCTCTCACACCACCATCATGAATCCACCCTGACATTGTCAGCGACAGCACAGGGGAACCCTTGTGTTTATGGGGGTTCTATTTGGCCCTTGAGGGGCGCCAAGAAAATACAGAAGACGCAGTCCATTTCCTGGGAGCATATAGTCTAGCTGAGAAGAACATATTATTTGCAGGAACAAACAATTCACAGTGTTACAAAACTCTGTTTCTGGTTTCTGTAGATGTCTCCTGGATCACTTCCCCAGAGTCCCACAATGTGACAATGGAAGAACAGGGTGAGTAGGTGTACAGACCTTGTCTCCACTCATTAATTTTTTTTTTTTGTCTGGTGGGAGTTGTTCAGTGTTTGCCAAGAGTTGCTGGTGGTAGCCTAAATACAACTGCAAATTTGCAAAATAAATGTTGCTGTAAGGAAGAAAGCATCCTGACTGTACAAACATTTCATTAAAAATGTCATCACACCAACAGAGACAAAGGATTGGGGAAATGCTGGCAGTCATAATTAGTATCTGTTTATTTAATAGGTCAGGTACAAATGCTCTCAATATGCAAAGGATTGCTAACAAACAACTATTTTCTTTCTTTCTTTTTTTTTTTTTTGGAGAGAGATGCAGAGAGAGACAGAGAGAGAGGGAAAGGAAGACAGAGATGGGTGTGCCAGCAGTCTCTGAGCTGCTGCGAACGAAATCCAGATGTGTGCATCCCCTTGTGGTCAAGTGTGGCATTGCGCCCTTGCATCACTTTGCATCTGGCTAAACGTGGGACCTGGAGATTGGAACCAGCGTTCTTAGGCTTAGGAGGCAGTTGCCTTAACCGCTAAGCCATCTTTCCAGCCCCAAACAACTATTTTCAATCAAGACAATTGGTGGTTCCTTCCCCTTCCCTTTCATAAACAATTTGGTCATGAAGCCATTAGGTGGAGCAGAGGGAGGTAGGAGCTCATGGTGGAGAGCAGGGGACACAAAACCATGGTGGCCCAAAGCACGGTGTCAGATCCCCAGCGGGATGAAGAAGATATACCAGAAGAATGGCCTGACATGAGATGTCCTAGCCTGATGGCAGTGTGTCCTTGTATAAGAGGGACATTGGCCTTGCCTGGCCTGGCATGTGCTAGAGAGTGCAAGCAGAGTGAGGGGGCAGCTGTGTGGAGAAGGAGGTGGTAGAGATGGAAGTTTTGGTCAGATTGATCAGTCAACATGTTAAGGTACCGAGAACCATGTTTCTCAGTATTATAGAGAATGGCAAGTACAAGAAGGAATAGACCATGAACAACCCTGTGGCTCCTGGGTGAAATCTGAATGTATCCATGTGAATGAGTAGCTTCAATACCTAGAGCTAGATTGGGTTAAATGTAGGACTCCGCCTGGGAGCAGCAATACCTCAGTAGAAATAAGCACATCTAATGCCCAGATGTTGGATTCTGAACAACTTTTTCTCTTAAAACTTCTTCTCTTCATTGAGATTCCTTGGAGAAGTTCATGGCTGGGGCAAAGAAAACACAAGGTGAACCTGGAACATATTGTCATGCCAAGAAGCAAAGACATACTCAAAGACTGATGAGGGGCCTTGAGAAATGGCTTAGTGATTAAGGCACTTGTCTGTGAAGCCTAAGGACCCAAGTTCAACTCCCCAGAACCCACATAAGCCAGATGCACATGGTGGTGCATAAGTCTGGAGTTCATTTGCAGTGGCTGGAGGCCCTGGTATGCCCATTCTCTCTTCCTTCTCTTTCTCTCTCTCAACAAATAAGTAAAAAACTAAAAGAAAATTTAAAAAACAAATGGGCTGGAGAGATGGATTAGCAGTTAAGGCACTTGCCTGCAAAGCCTAAGGACCCTGGTTTGATTCCCCAGAACCCACATAAGCCACATGTGCAAGGTGGCACATGCCTCTGGAATGTGTTTGCAGTGGCTGGAAGCTCTGGTGCACCCATTCTCTATCTGCCTCTTTCTCTCTCAAATAAATAAATAAAATTTAAAAAAAGAATTATGAGGCACTTAGAGGAGACATAGATCAAAGGTACATTCACTGGTCAGTTGGGAGAATTTTCAGCTTGAAAACAAATGATGATAGGAACAGAACAGTTTATAACTCACTAATAAAGGAACCTAAACATCCATATAGATTTACAATAATTAAAAGTTGAAGGGCTGGAGAGATGGCTTAGTGGTTAAGGCAACTGCCTCCTAAGCCTAAGAAGAACGCTGGTTCCAATCTCCAGGTCCCACGTTTAGCCAGATGCAAAGTGACGCAAGGGCACAATGCCACACTTGACCCACAAGGGGGCGCATGCATTTGGATTTCGTTCACAGTAGCTGAGATGCTGCTGGCGCGCCCATCTCTATCTGCCTCCCTCTCCCTCTCTCTGTGTCTCTCTCTTAAAAAAAATTGAAGAGTAATGTTATATAAAATGGGGTTTCTGGAGGATTATGCTTTTAGTTTTAAAAATTTTATTTATTTATTTATTTATTTATTTATTTATTTATTTATTTATTTGACAGAGAAAGAGGAGGAAAGAGAGAATGGGCATGCCAGGGCCTCCAGCCACTGCAAACAAACTCCAGAAGCATGCACCCCCTTGTGCATCTGGCTAATGTGGGTCCTGGGGCATCAAACCTGGGTCCTTTGGCTTTGAAGGCAAACACCTTAACTGCTAAGCCATCCCTCCAACCCAAGTTTTTTTATTTTTTTTTTTTTTGAAGTAGGGTCTTGCTTTAGCCCTGGATGATCTGATTTACTATGTAGTCTCAGGCGGGCTTGAACTCACAGTGATCCTCCTGCCTTAGCCTCCAGAGTGCCATCATGCCCCTTTGCGTTCAGTATTTGTTCCTCTGTGATTATTTAAAAATGTTAGGAAAATGAGAAGAAATAAACTACTGAAAAATTAAATTATGGGCAAACAAAAAGTGGAATATGTAAATAGTGGAATACTAGTCATCATTAAAAAGGACACATTCAGACACACGCTACAACAAACAGACCTTGAGGGCAACCTGTTAACGGAAGTAAACGAGACACAGAAAGACAAATACTGTGTGATTCCGTTCCTATGAGGAACCTAGAGCAGTCAAGTTCATAGAGACAGATAGCAGAATGGGGGCTTTTGTCAGGGGCTGGGGGGAGTTAGTGTTTAATATTTTTAATTTTTGGGGGGTAAGGTCCCACTCTAGCCCAGGCGGATCTGCAACTCACTCTGTAGTTTCCAGCTAGCCTTGAACTCATGATAATCCTCCTGTCTCTGCCTCCTGAGTGCTGGGATTAAAGACATGTGCTATCATGCCTGGCTTTGATATTTTTAAATTTTTGAAATTATTTTTGGTGTGTGCATGTTCATATGTGTAAGTGTGGGTGCAAGTGTGCCACAGAGCGTGTGTGGTGGTGTCAGTCCTCCCTTTCCACCCTGTCTGAGGCAGGGTCTCTCATGGTGTGTTGTTTATTGCTGTGCTCGCCAGGCTGGCTGGGCCTCAAGCTTGTGGAAAAGACTCCTGTTTTCATCTCCCATCTCACCATCAGCAGGCTGGGATTACAGATGCCTGCCATGGCTTCCAGCTTTTCCATGGGTTCTGAAGTTGGGTCCTCAGACTTAGAAGGCAAGTGCTTTGTTTATTCACTCAGCCATCTCCCCAGCCCCCAGAGCTAGTGCTTAGAGTTTCCATTAGGGAAAGGATGGTGGTAACAGTTCTACAACAAAGCAGATGTGCTTAATGGCATAGGTCTACATAGGTAAAAATGGTAGATTTGGCACTGTGTAGAGATGGCTTAGCAGTTAAGGTGTTTGCTTGCAAAGCCAAAGGACTCAGGTTCAATTCCTCATGACCCACATAAGCTAGATGGACAAGGTGGCGCATGCATCTGGAGTTCATTTGCAGTGGCTAAAGACCCTGGTGTGCCCATTCTCTCTCTCTCAAATAAATAACAATATAAAAATAAATTAAAAATGGTAGATTTTATGTAACTTATGTTTTGTCATAATAAAAGTTTGAAATTGAAATTATAAACAAACATATGAACTGTGATTGTTAGGATCAGTCACTAAACCTTTGTTGTACAGGTTTAGTTTCAAGTTGGTGGCATTGAAAGTCACTTCAGATTGCTGTGGGTCTTGAACACCATCTCTGCTCCAGCTCTGGGTTATCTGTTCCCTCTCCATGGAGAGCTGCTTATTTCGGGAAAGGAAGCTTTTATGTCTGTGCTTCACGTGGACAGACATTAACCTCATGACTCTGAACATTTGACCATGGCTCTGTCTGCCAGCATGAATGTGAAGGTCCATTCTTAGAGAGTTCTAGAATATTTGAGAACCTCTTTCTTCAAAGCGAATCTGCCATGAGTTACCTAGCCAAGTAAAGCAACCCAACCAAATGGCACAACTCCAAGGTATGAGTGCTGTGGGCAAGAGAGGCGACCCTCTGTTTCAGAGTTGGCTTGGCCTGTGGAACCGGATCACATGTATTTACTTATTAAATACAAAGTTTCTGCGATGGCTCCATCAGGACACATTCCTGTAACCACGAAATATGACCCAGGAATCCACAGGGCGTCTGAGTGTAGATGCTGCCAACAGTGAATGTTGAGTCACGTGGTTCCATGGGTAAATCCCAGGTTAAACCAGGCAGTTACTTTATTGATACCCACCTACTCTTTTTTAAAAAAATATTTAATTTAATTTATTTATTTGATAGCGAGAGAGAGAGAGAGAGAGAGAGACAGTGAGTGTGGGTGCACCAGGGCCTCCAGCCATTGCAAATGAACTCCAGATGTGTGTGCCCCCTTGTGCATCTGGCTAGCGTGGGTCCTGGGGAGTCGAACCTGGGTCCTTTGGCTTTGAGGGCAAAAGCTTTAACCACTAAGCCATCCCTTCAGCCCAATACCCAACTACTCTTATGCCACCTAGTTTAATGACATGACTTACAAGCCAAGGTCACCGTGCTCATTCCTCCCTGGTTGAAGGGGTTGAGTGCTCCAGTCCTCTCAATTGTTAGGAAAGGACCTGAATGGCAATGACTAGGAGATTCTGCCTGCGTGCAGACAGCACGCTGACCTAACCAGTGAAGCACTTGTTCCCGCTCTGGGGGCTTCAAGATTCTCATGTCAAATACCACACATGGCAGGACAGATATTTCATCACCACCTTGCAGTGCTATGATTTTTACAGGCTGCTTTAGTAGCAAGCATCTTTAACTGCTGAGCTATCTCCCCAGCCCTAATTGTTTCTTTAATTGAGAGTAAAATTAATTTCAGTTGCTTAGTACTTAAAACTATTGGTTTAGCAGGGTGTGGTGGAGCACACCTTTAATCTCAGCACTTGGGAGGCAGAGGTAGGAGGATCTCTGTGAGTTCAAGGCCACCCAGAGATGACGTAGTGCATTCCAGGTCAGCCTGGGCTAGAGTGAGGCCCTACCTCAAACAAACAAACTATATATATATATATATATATGTTTCAACACCATGTATTAGTCCAGAATTACATTTGCCTGTCTTTGAAGAACGATGCCACCTGAGAGCATAAATATATACGGAAATAAATATACATACATATATATTTGCATGTGTGTGTGTATATGCCTTTTACAGAAGCAGATACTATAGAGCAGATATCATAGCATGTTTTTTTTATCTTAATCATTTTTGTTTTGTTTTGTTAGGTTTGGTTTTTCAAGGTAGGGTCTTGCTCTAGCCCAGGTTGACCTGGAATTCACTATGTATTCTCAGGGTGGCCTCGAACTCATGACTATTCTCCTACCTCTGCCTCCCAAGTGCTGGGATTAAAGGCGTGTGCCACCATGCCCAGCCTTGATCTTAATCATTTTATACTTGGTCTCATATAGGACAGTTAGGTTTGAAGGGTTTACACACACACATGAATTATATTTTGGAAGACATATAATACATCCAAATAAAAACAAGTTCTGGGGGCTGGAGAGATGGCTAAGCAGTTAAGGTGCTTGCCTACAAAGCCTAAGGACCCAGGTTTGATTCCTCAGTAGCCACACAAATTGAGATGTACAAGGTGGCATATGCATCATGCCTATTCCATCTCTCTCTATCTGCCTTGTTCTCTCGCTCACATTCTCTCAAATAAATAAAAGGAAATAAGTTCTGGCCAGGTTCATCTGTATACGCATCCACGGCCTTGGCACGGTTGGTTATGTAAGCACCGTTCTATTGCTTCAAAGGGTCTTTCAATGCAGAGTCTCTCCACTCTGGTGAGGCATCACAAATCAAGAAGCACAGACGCAGGCAGGATTGCATCCACCTGGCTCAGTTTACCGGCTTAGATCTTCTGAGATTTCATTTTATGAGTATTCCTGAGCACCAAATGTTTAGGACTCAGTTCCTGCCCCATAAAATTCTTTATTGCCCATTGCATAAACTCAGTGCCACTTCTATATCTAGGCAGGACAGCGACTCCCAGCAGGGTTCTTTTTAAGGTCACTGTTGACCAAGCTGTGCTGGCCAAAGGCAAAAGGTCCTTAAGTGAGAACTCAGAGATGGCCCCCAGTTACCCTGGGAAGGAGGGGTGCACCCTCAGAAATCATGGACACCCCCAGACAGCAAGAAGCCTCCAGGGGCCTTCTCCCTGACACAGCTGGCAGCTGCGGGAGTGCGTCCCTGGCTCTCCCTGGTGCATTTCCATGGGAACGGCTCAGCAGCCCCGTGCTGGGAGGTGCACACCATCTATTTCTATGGCTGCTATCACCATGGCACCTACTTGCTCTGAAAAAACACAGCTAAAAACAGATCATAAAGAAGGGGGGGGGAGACAATTCACTTCTCCGCAGTCACCTTCTCCTGCAGCAGTTGTTACACCTGGTGATTGCTCACATGAGCCTTTCCCACCCCAAGGTTCTGTGTCTTTGTTTGTCTGTGACCTGAAAACCTAGGAAGCTCACTGTCTGGGTTAGCACTATCGTGAGGATGATGAAGCTGAGGATCCAGAGAGTTCCCACTCGACTTGCCGCAGGTGTGTCTCCCTCAGGGAAACTCACACGGGAAGTGGCATGTTCAGGACCCTAGGTCGGGTGTTTTGGGGAAAAGAAAGAAATGGAGCATGAGGGAGAGGTATGCCAATATATACTCAATCATGGGCTTATTTCAGTACAAAAAAAAAAAGTACATTCTTTCCTGATCCCAGGAGAGATCCTCAGGTCAAATGACTTCCAGGAAGGTTGATAATTGCACCTCACAACACTTAGTCCAGTGTGTAGTGTCAAACAGGACTTAAGTTCAAATCCCGACTCAGCCACTCGCTAGCCATTTGAGATAACTTTCCTCAATGGGATGAGAGTGTATGCCTCCCTGGGACAAGTCACCTGCTGGGGCCTCAGCTTTCATATCTATGAAATGGGGAGAGTATTAGCCTCTGCTTCAAAGGGGCTCTGTGACAATTCCAAGAGAGACTGCGTTCAAAATGTGGAGAGAGCACCTGGTACATTGTCAATGTCGACAACGGCTGGAGATAAGGGTGTGGGGAGGAGAACTGTCATTACAGGACCATTGGGTGCTCAGTAGCCTCCTATCTTATTTTCTTGACTTCCTGTCCTTAGTCCTGTGGGGCAGCAACAAATAAGACCCCCAGCTCATGAGCAGTCCCCTGCCTCCAGACTCCCACATTCATAGATGTTCCTGGGCACAGCAAATGTAGCCGAAGACAAGCTCTTGCTTCAAAGTAGCTGACACCACGCAGAAGCATCATGAACTCAGGTGCTTAATGTGACCCACGGGACCAAGGAACCCTCAGATGCTGGCTAAAATCTCACCTTGGTTACCTGCATGCAGGCTTTGGACTCTAGACTCCTCTTTGCCCACTTATTAACTGAGTGGCTCTGGACAAGTCCCTTCCCTTCCCTTCCTTACGTGTGAAATGGGGCAATGGTTTCTGTCTTGGGGAAGTTGTGACCATTATAAGAGAAAACATAGAAGAAGCCTTTTTCCAAGAGTTAGCACACAGTGACCTCTCATTAAGTACAGCTCCCTTCTTTTCCAGTCCTCACATTGAGAAGTTCAATAGAAGACCACATGAGATGAATAAGGGGTTGACCTTTAAAATAGGAGGAAACAGACCTGTTTCCTGAATGGGCTGGTAAATCTACTAAGCCCAGGGCCTGAGACCAGGACAGGCCCTACCCCACAGGTTCTGTTTCTTACAACTCACTCTCAAGAATAAGGAATGCTTTGTGCCAGTCTGTGGGTTGCCCTTTTGTCTTATCAAAGCAATTTCCCTGTTGTGATCAGTGTGGTTCTCCCCCTGCCCAGTTCCATTCCCACAAGAACCCTGATTTCCATGCAGGGAATCCATGTGCTTCAGAGGAACTTGACTCTATTCAAGGTGCTAAGAATGAAGCATGTGACCAAAGCTGAGCCAGTTCGCTAATTCCATCAGCCTACATGCAGGGGCTAACGGATGTGATCCGAGCAGTTCCAACAAAAATAATTCTCAGAGCCGGGCGTGGTAGTGCACGCCTTTAATCCCAGCACTCGGGAGGCAGAGGTAAGAGGATTGCTGTGAGTTCAAGGCCACCCTGAGACTACAGAGTGAATTCTAGGTCAGCCTGGGCTAGAGCAAGACCCTACCTTGAAAAAACAAAAAACAAACAAACAAAAATCTTGGGACTCCCTGATGAAAAATGAGTAGAAGCTCTTTCTCTCTCTGTCTGTCTCTAATAAATAAAAATAAATCTTAAAAAAATTAAAAACCCTTTCCCTTTCTTTCTCTACCTGCCTCTCTCTTTCTCTCTCAAATAAATAAATAATAAATTTTTTAAAAGGGCTGGAGAGATGGCTTAGTGGTTAAGGCACTTGCCTGCGAAGCCTAAGGACTCAGGCTCAATTCCCCAGTACCCATGTAAGCCAGATGCACAAGGTGGCACATGCGTCTGGAGTTGGTTTGCAATGGCATCTGGTTTTACTTGGGTACTGGGATCAAATGCTGGTCATTAGGCTTTGCAGGAAAGCACCTTTGCCACTGAGCCATCTCCCCAGCCCCCAACATCAGTTCTTAAAGAAACTTCTGTTGCTTCACCTCATTCCTTTTCCTTCCTCACTGCAGAGCCTCCACGTGCCATTTATTATGCACCAAGTACTTAATCCTAACATTAGAACTCACTGACATTGGTTGCGTCTTGCATTTGTCCTATGGGGACTCTGCGGTCCCAAAAGAGCTGAAATCATTTCCTCTAAGGCTACACACTTAACACTTAGGTCAGAACTAGAAACCTCCCCTGTGACTTATGACATATAGGCTACTAATAAGTTTAGGCTTTTTTTTTTTTTTTTGTAAAAATTTATTTATTAGAGACAGAGAGAGGGAATGAGAGAGAAGAGAGAACAGGCACACCAGGGCCTCTAACCACTGCAAACAAACTCCAGATGCCTGCGCCACCATGTGCATCTGGCTTATGTGGGACCTGGAGGATTTAACCTGGGTCCTTAGGCTTTGTAGGCATGCATCTGAACTGCTAAGCCATCTCTCTCTCTCTCTCTTTTTTTTTTTTTTAAAGATAGGGTCTCGCTCTAATTCAGGATGACCTGGAATTTTCTATGTAGTCTCAGAGTGGCCTTGAACTCATGGCAATCCTCCTAAGTCTACCTTCCGAGTGCTGGGATTAAAGGTGTGTGCCACCACGCCTAGCTTTGGAGTATTGTTTCTTGAACATAAAGCAATTTATTTATTCATTTAGAGCAGAGACAGACAGACACAGGGAGTAAGTATGTGCACATCAGGGCCTCTTGCTGCTGCAAATAAACTCCAGATGCATGTGCCACTTTGTGCATCTGGCTTTTGTGTGGGTACTGGAAAACCAAATCCAGGCAAGCAAGTGTCTTTAACCACTGAGCCATCTCCCCAACCTATTCCCCCCACACACACTTTGTCCATGCACTGGCCAAAGCCACTTGCTAAATGTTGGTTACCAAATGGTATAAGGAACCTCTTGTCATTAGAAACAGTCCCAGGGCCCCCAGGGACCTGACAATGCTGAGTATCTTAAAGAGTACAACGCTCTGGACTAAGAACTTGATATATGCAATCTCTTCTTCAATAACAGCCCACGGTACTTAGTCCAGTGTCAAAGTCTGAGAGTAGAATCTGATGGGATTGGAAGAAGAGCTCACTACACAGGAGCAAATCCAGAGGGCAAAGGCCCCTTGTGGTGACACATGCCAGGGTAGAAAGGGCATGGCCTTTGAGTTTAATTATTGGCTACCGCTTATTACATGGGTGGTCCTGGGCAAGTTGCTTGGCATATATATATATATTCATTCCAAGGTAGGGTCTCACTCTAGCCCAGGCTGACCTGGAATTCACTATGGAGTCTGAGGCTGGCCTCAAACTCACAGTGATCCTCCTACTTCAGCCTCCTAAGTGCTGGGATTAAAGGTGTGCACCACCACGCCTGGCTGTCATCTTTGTACTTCAGTCTTTTCACGTGTCAAGTGGAGATGGAATCCCGATGTCTCCCTGGGTTGTTGGGAGAGTAAATCATTTTAGCCCACCAATCCAGAGCTATGCCTGGGGTGGTGTTGGACTTTGTCCTGCTGTCTGTCTTTGGCTGAGCATAGAGATATGTCTTCCTGATGCATGGATGATGGCCAACCCTGCCCAGGAGCCGACGAAAGCTACCCAAGTTCAAGAAAACATTGTACAACCAGGTGGGAGAAGTTTCCATCCTGTTCCTTGCCAAACATAGATGTGCTTCTGAAAAGCCAGAGCATGCCAAGAAGTGTCTACAGCTCAGGCCGCTTTGTTTCACTGCAAGTTCATTGTGTTTAGATTATAACTAAGCCCTTTTCCTTTTGTCTCTGCCCAGCAAGCCATGAACACTTTTAGATCTGACAGCCTGCACACTGAGTCTGACTTATTCAAACTGGGGCAAGGGTTTTGCCAGGGGTTCAGTTCGCATTTACCATTAAGGTATGAAATGGTTCCTGGGTACAGATAGAAACCTTCATTAGACCATTGAGTGTTGTAAATCACCCATGTGTGTTTGCTCAAGGGTCTTTGTTAGCAAAGGGAAATGTCACGATAGGCAGGACGGGAAAACTCTACAGCTGTGCTTCTATGGAATTTAGGTGAGGCTACCTAGGCCCAAGGGAAACATAAGATATAATTGCATTATATCACCCCCTTTTAATTACCTTGTTCTCAAATAAGAGGGATAAAGTGCAGCTATTTGCTTGTTTGTTTGACACAAGTTCTCTCCATGTTGGCCTCAAACACATGATCCTCCTGCCTCAGCCTCCCAAAATGCTGGGACACCAGCACACACCACCATGCCTGGCTAAAGCTGAGCATTGTGGTCTACCCCCGAATGAGGCGCCTATGGTGGAATGGTTTCATCTCTCTGTGGGAAGCTGTTCCGTTTCTCTTATAAAAGGCAATGTTCTCAGAGTGCAGCTCTCCACCTGCATCAAGGTCCTGGAACAGCCTTCAAAAATGCACATTTCTAGCCGGATGTGGTGGCGCACGCTTTTAATCCCAGCACTTGGGAGGCAGAGGTAGGAAGATTGCTGTGAGTTCAAGGCCACCCTGAGACTACGTAGTGAATTCCAGATCAGCCTGGGCTGGAGTGAGACCCTACCTAGAAAAACAAAAACTAAAACAAACAAACAACAACAAAAAAAAAAAAAACGCACTGCACATTTCTGGCTCCATGCCACTCCTGCTAAAACAGACCTCACAAATGATGGAGAAACTTGGGTAGCACTTAAGAACATGTTTGAGGAGGTGCTGGGAAGATGGCTCAGCTGTTAAAGGTGCTTTCCTGCAGGCCTGCCAATCCGAGTTCCATCCTCCCCAGACCCACGTAAAGCCCAACACAAAGCAGTGCATGCCTTTGTGGTCCTGCAGACCAAGAGAAGGCCTGTCTCAAAGAAGGTGGAAAGAGGACAGACATCTTGAGGCTGACCTCTGACCTGCTTCATGTCATGTGTGTGCCCCCCCCCACTATCCTAAAAAAAAGAGAACACATTTAGATCAGCTAAGGAAGCTGAGAACTTCAAGATTCAGCTTTACTTCCCACCCCTGTGGACCTTGGGCAGATTATTTAATCTTTCTAGGCCTGAGTTTGATCATCTTGTGTATCAATTCCTCATCGCTGGGAGAAAATACCTGACAAAAATCTGTTTAAGGGAGGAAGGGTTTATTTCAGCTTACAGGTCCAGGTTCCGGTCTGTCACAGCAGGGGAGGCATGGTGGCAGGAGCTCGAGGCAGCTGCTCACATTCCATTCCCCGTGAGGAAGCAGAGTGAATGTTGGTCCTCAGCCAGCTCTTGCTTTCCCGTATAGTCCAGGAGCCCAGCCCAGGGAATGGTGCCACCTACAGTTAAGGTGGGTCTTCCCACCTCAGTTAACCTAGTAGACAATCCCTCACAGGCATGCACAGAGACTAACCTAATCTAGGAAAACCCTCACGAGTGGTTCTAGGT
This sequence comes from Orientallactaga sibirica, assembly GCA_036365145.1. Classification (NCBI taxonomy): domain Eukaryota; kingdom Metazoa; phylum Chordata; class Mammalia; order Rodentia; family Dipodidae; genus Orientallactaga; species Orientallactaga sibirica. Next base: position 5,992,786 of record JAEOAD010000038.1, on the reverse strand, counting down.
CCTGTCAAGTTGACAGTCAATAGAAACCATCACACCTGGGTAGAGGGAATCCAAGCTGTGGTGAGGAACAGGCTGTGCCTGCCTCTGTTACTGTGGAACAGCAGCATCTTGGCTATCTGTTGCCTGAGTTACTCCATTTCATATAAAGCAGCACTTTCTCCTGAGCTGCTCCATTCTGAATGCAAATGCTGAAACAGAAGGCCTCCACATTGAGTTGTGAAAGCAAACAACCACCATCTGCCAGTACAACTCTGAGGTACCAACTAATAAATAGCTTATTCATGCTAATAAAAAGTTACCACCTGGGGGCTGGAGAGATGGCTTAGCAGTCATGGCACTTGCCTGGGAAGCCTAAGGACCCATGTTCGACTCTCCAGATCCCATGTTAGCCAGGCACACAAAGGTGAGGCAAGTGCAAGGTTGCACATACCCACTAGGTGGCACAAGCATCTGGAATTTGATTGCAGTGGCTGAGGCCCTGGTATACCAATTCTCTCTCTCTTGCTGTCTCTGAAAAAAAAATTTAAAAAGTTACCACCTGTGAGCTTATTGCATTAAATTAGGAGCACATGGACTTATCAAAGCCACAACAGAGAAACCTGGTCTGTGAGCTTATAAACGCATTATATCAATGAATGATGATATACCCTCCTCACCTGAAACGTCTACCAGGAGGGGCACCTACCAGTGGCATGCAGGCACACACCAACCTGACATCTTATCAGACCACCCAGAGCACACAGCACGAGATTGCCAAGTGACAAACCTCTGAGCTTGTGCCCAGGCTTGAAGCCCAGTGTGCTCCTCACTGCTTGACACTGTCCACTTCAGAAACTGCCTGCATCAGGCCCCCCTTTGCCAGACAGCTGCAGCTATGATCTATCGGAGCCCCTAACCTGATCAATGCAGTAACTGTGCATTTGTTTCCTGCTCTCTGCTTCTGTGTTGGCATGGCTTCTTTTAAATTCCATGGCTGCTTTCGACCTGTGCTCAGCCTTTCTGTAACCTATACATACTGCATGCAGTGTGACATGTGAGCCGAGTGTTACAGATGTTAGTAATTTACACTGGTGTGGAATTATCACCATGCTCACAGCTTCCAAGTAAACTCAAGAGCACTCAGCGAACTGAAGGCAATGGGACTGTACAGATTACACATATGCTGTTATTCAGTAAATTCTGACACGGTGAAAATGCATAAGTGTATGACTGTTAATTGCGTAGCGTACTCAAGATAGCAGGTTAAGGGATACGGAGCTCAAGTGCTCTTTATAAGGATGAAATGAAATAATACATGTTTCACGATGTTTGGCACCAATAAGTGTTCAGTGTGTGCTTCCCTTTCCCCTTCTGGACCTAATAAAAGTGATAATAGATTAACAGGAGGAATGATGTACAAATTTACTAGGTACCTATTCACTGGAGTTCCACAAAAATAAGAGACTTAAGTGCCAGATTATTGACTTGTATAGTAATGTCTTGAGCTGTAAGAAGAAATGGGAGGGGGGAATGGTTGAAGAGATGGCTTAGTGGTTAAGGCATTTGCCTATGAAGCCTGATGACTCAGGTTCCATTCCCCAGTAACCACGTGAGCCAGGTGCACTCAGTGGTGCATGCATCTGGAGTTCGTTTGCAATGTCTGGAGGCCCTGGCATGTCCATTCTCTCTCTCAAACAAATAAATAAAAAATATTATTTAAAAAAGAAAGAAATAAGGGCTTGGAGCTTGGCGTGGAAGGCAGGTGGCAAGGGATGATGGGAAGGGAAGGTGAAGAAATGCATGAGGAACAAAGGTTGTTTTGCTATGCAGATAAATTTTCTCTCAAGAGATAAGAAGCTCTCTGAAAGAGTAGGTGCTAGCCTTTGGGGAGGTTGACCAGCAGTGTCCGCTCCAGGGATCTAGTTAATGTTCCCTGAGAAGGGGACCCATCACAGTTGGGCTCCCTTTGAAGGATCTATCTTTAGGCAGAGGCTAAGAAAGCCTTTTTCTGGCTTCAGGGGAAGGGAGAGAGGCAGGGCTCAGGGAGAGGTCTGAGAGGCCTTTGTCCTCTTTGGTGTGAATCATAGCATCATACTTTGGGTGTCGTTGTCTGTCACAACAAATGCTTGATAACCCTTTTACATAATACTACATTAAAAAAAACTCTTAGGAGCCAGCCAGGTGTGTGGTGGCTCACATCTTTAATCCCAGTGCTCAGGAGGTAGGAGGATCAACATAAGTTTGAGGCCAGTCTGGGATAGAGTGAGTTCTAGGTCATCCTGAGATAGAGGGGCTAGCATGAGACCCTGCCTCAAAAAGAACATCTAACTGGGTGTGGCTTCACATGCCTTTATTCCCAGCACTTGGGAGGCAAAGGTAGGAGGATTGCCGTGAGTTCAAGACCACCTTGATACTACAGAGTGAATTCCAGGTCAGCCTGGATTAGAGCAAGACTCAACCTCAAAAAACCAAAAAAGGGCTGGAGAAATGGTTTAGTGGCTAAGGCACCTTTCTGCAAAGCGTAAGAATGCTTGTTTGAATCACCAGGTTCCATGTTTGGCCAGATGCAAAAGTGACACAAACACACAATGTTGCACATGTGCACAAGGGGGCCCAGGTGTCTGGAGTTCGTTCACAGTGGCTGAAAGGCCCTGGTGTGCCCATTCTCTCTTTGCCTCTTCCTCTCTCTGTCTCAAATTAAAAAAAAAAAAAAAAAAAGCCAGGCATGGTGGCACATGCCTTTAATCCCATCACTTGGGAGGCAGAGGTAGGAGGATCACTGTGAGTTTGAGGCCACCCTGAGACTGCATAGTTAATTCCAGGTCAGCCTGAACCTACCTTGAACCCCCCCCAAAAAAAAACCCACAAAAAAAATTTATGGGCTGGAGAGACAGTTTAGTGGTTAAAGGCACTTTGTTGTGGTGGTTTGATGCAGGTGTCCCCATAAACTTACGTGTTCTGGATGCTAGGTCCTCGGCTGGTGGCCATTTGGGAATTGAAGCCTCCTGGAGGCAGTGTGTTGCTGGGGGCAGGCTTATAGTGTTATAGCCAGCTTCCCCTTGCCAGTGTTTGGCACACTCTTCTGCTGTTATTGTCCACCTGATATTGGCCAGGGGGTGATGTCCACCCTCTGCTCATGCCATCGTTTTCCCTGCCATCATGGAGTTTCCTCTCAAGTCTGTAAGCCAAAATAAACCCTTTCCTCCTACAAGCTGTTGTTGGTCGGGTGTTTGTGCAGCAACTCGAAACTAATTGTAACACTTGTCAAGCCTGATGGCCTGGGTTCAGTTCCCTAGTATCCATGTAAAGCCAGGAGGCACAAAATGGCACATGCATCTAGAATTCATTTGTAGTTGCAAGAGACCCTGGTGTACACATTCTCATTCTCCCACCTCCTCACTACTTGAAAACAAATACACAAAAGTATTTTAAAAAAATATTAGGGCTTATAAAAATAGAATTGAGCATCATAATCAGAATTAAGATCTTTCCTGGGGCTAGGGAGATGGCTCAGATGTTAAAGGCTCTTGTTTGCAAAGCCTGCTGGCTCAGGTTCAATTCCCTGATACCCATGTAAAGCCAGATGCACAGAGTGGCACATGTGTCTGGAGTTCATTTGCAGCGCAAGAGGCCCTGGTGCACCCCCCCCCACTCTCTCTCTTTGCTCATAAATAAATAAATAAAAATATTTAAAATAATGATCTCTTCTAAGATTCTGCATTGGTATAGATTTTTAAAAATATTTTCATTAACTTGGGCATGGTGGCACATGTCCTTGACCCCAGCACTTGGAGGCTGAGGAAGGAGGATCACTGTGAGTTCAAGGCCAACTTGAGACTAATTCTAGGTCAGCCTGGGCTAGAGCGAGACCCTACCTTGAACAAAACAAAACAAAAGGCTGGAGAGATGGCTTAGCAGTTAAGGCACTTGCCTGCAAAGCCAGAGGACCCAGGTTCAATTCCCCAGGACCCATGTAAGCCAGATGAACAAGGTGGCACATGCATCTAGAGTTCGTTTGCAGTGGCTGAAAGCCCTTAGCATGCCCATTCTCTCTCTAAAATAAGTAAAATAATTTTTAAAAAGAAAGAAAAAGAAACAATTAAAAAAATCAAGCCAGGCTGGGTGTGGTGGCGCACGCTTTTAATCCCAGCACTCGGGAGGCAGAGGTAAGAGGATTGCCATGAGTTTGAGGCCACCCTGAGACTACATAGTTAATTCTTGGGCCAGAGTGAAACCCTACCTCAAAAAACCAAAAATAAATAAATACACTAAAAAAAAAAAATCAAGCTGGGCATGGTGATACATGCCTTTAATCCCAGCATTTGGGAGGCAGAGGTAGGAGGGTCACCATGAGTTCCAGGTCACCCTAAGACTACATAGTAAATTCCAGGTCAGCCTGAGCTAGAGTGAGACCCTACCTCAGAAAACTAGTGTGTGTGTGTGTGTGTGTGTGTGTGTGTGTGTGTGTGTGTATTCATTTATTTATATGCAAAGATTCATATCTGATCAGCACTGGACTATCCAGGAGAAGGCATCAAGAAAGAGCCAGATTCTGACTGTAGCTTATCAGAATGCAGAAGCAGGAGGCCAGCTGCTGTTGGTTGGTACTATACTTTGGATCTGAAATGTTCCCCCAAAGACCTACATCATAACAGCTTGGTCCCCAGCCTGTGGTGCTATTGGTAGGTGATGGAATCTTTAGGAGGTGGGGCTTAGTGGAAGGAAGTTAGGTCATTGGAAGTACGCCCTTGCAAGGGATTTTGAAAGCCTGGATCTTCCTTTCTCCATGTTTGTTGCCTGGCCACCATGAGGTAAAAAGTTCTCCCACTGTACACCCCACCATGATGTAAAACCCACTGCAGGCTCAAAGCAACCAAGCCAAGCAACTGCGGACTGAAAACAGGAGCCCCAATGAATTTTTTTAATTTGAGAGAGACAGAGAGAGAGACTGAAAGAGAATGGGCGTGCCAGGGCCTCTCAGCCCACGTGAACGAACTCCAGATACGTGCACCCCCTTGTGCTCATGTGCAACATCGTGTGCTTGTGGCACTTTTGCATCTGGCTAACCGTGGGACCTGGAGATTCAAATGGGTGTTCTTAGGCTTCGCAGGCAGATGCCTTAACCACCAAGCCATCTCTCCAGCCCTCTCTTGAGTTTTCTCTGCCATCTTCATGCTTTGGGAGAAGAGATTATTGTGAAGAATCTAGATCCTATTTTCACCTGTTACTTTTGGCCCCAGATCCTATTCTGCCATCTTGACCAGAAGTCAACTCTTTCTTTCTTTCTTTCTTTCTTTCTTTCTTTCTTTCTTTCTTTCTTTCTTTCTTTCGAGAGAGTGGGTGCATCAGGACCTTCAGGCACTGAGAATGAACTCCAGACGCATGCACCACCTTGTGCACATGTGCGTTGTTGCATGCTTGTGTCACTGTGCATCTGGTTTACATGGGACCTGGAGATTCGAACGTGAGTTCTTAGGTTTCACAGACAAGCGCCTTAACTGCTAAGCCATTTCTCCAGTCCCAGCTATTTCTTACTTTTGACTTGCTTCTTGTGGGTATCTCTGCACGTCAATCGAAAGCTGACTAGCAGAACGCTTCTTGTGGTTTGAATGAAAATGTCTCCCACAGGCTCATTGGACTGAACACTTGGTCCCCAGCTGGTGGTGCTGTTAGGGAAGTTGTGGAACCTTCAGGAAGTGAAGCCTTGCTGGAGAAAGTGGGTCACTGGGGTGGGCTTGAGGTTTTATAGCCTGGCCTCACTTCCTGTTTGTCTTCTACTTTGGGGCTGTGACTGCAATGTGCCCAGCTGGCCTCCTGCTCCATACCTTCTCCACCATGGTGGAGTGTATCTACTCAAAACTATAAGCTCAGGGCTGGAGAGATGGCTCAGCTGTTAAGGAGCTTGCCTACAAAGCTTAACAACCTGGGTTCGATTCCCCAATACCCATGTAAAGCCAGATACACAAAGTGGTGCATGCATCTGGAGTTTGTTTGCAATGGCTGGAGGCCCTGGCATGTCCATTCTCTCTGTCTCTCCTCTCTCTCTCTATCTCTCTGAGACAGAAATAAAATAAATATTAAATAAATAAATACTAAAAAAAAAACAAAAAAACCCCTGTAACCTTTCCTCCCCATAAGCTGCTTTCTATCAGGCAACAACACAGCAACAAGTAAAATAACTAATTTAACACTCATTTTATAAAATACCAGATTTGGGATGGAGAGATGGCTTAGTGGTTAAGGTGCTTGCTTGCAAAGGCTAAGGACCCAGGTTCAATTCCCCAGAACCCACGTAAGCCAGAAGCACATCGTGGTGCTTGTGTCTGGAGTTAGTTTGCAATGGCTATAGGCCATCATAGGCTATAGGCCCTGGCATGCCCACTGTCTCTTTCAAATTAAATAATTAATTAATTGATTTTTAAAAAATCAAATTTGGGCTAGCATGATGGCTTAGCAATTAAGGTACTTGTTTACAAAGCCAAAGGACTCAGGTTTGATTCCCCAGGACCCACTTAAGCCAGATGCACAAGGTGTTGCATGCGTCTGGAGTTCATTTGCAGCAGCTGGAGGCCCTGGCGTGCCCATTCTCTGCCTACCCCTCTTTCTCTGCCTCTTTTTCTCTCTCTCAAATGAACAAATAAAAATAAAATCTTTTTTTAAAACACCAAATTTGATGGGGAGAGAGAGGCGTGGCAGCATGGCTACTTATCAGACACTTTAAAAGTTTTTTATTTATTTTTATCTGTGTGTATGCTTACACATGCACGTGCACACACCCACCCTCAGGGTCTCTTGCCACTGAAAATGAACACCAAAGCAAACAAACACCAGATGCTTGTGCCACTATTTTTGCACCTGGCTTTATGTAGGTGGCTGAGGAATTTAACCTGGTTTAGTAGGCTTCATAAGTAAGTGCTTTTAACTGCTGAGCCATCTCCCCAGTCCCTAAATATTAAGTCCTCTTACTAAGGCAGGGTCTTATTCTCTCCCAGGCTGGCTTTAAACCTACAGTGATCCTCCTACCTTAGCCTCCCGGGTGCTGGGATTAAAGGCTTGCGTCACCACACCCGGCTTTTATTTCATTTTCTAATCAAACAGTTTTATTGAGGTCTGTCACACACCATACACTTCATCCACTGAAAATTTATCCAGTGGCATTTAGTGCAGTCACACAGTGACAACCTGGCACCACAATCAACTTTAGAGCATTTTCATTACTTCAGAAAGAAACCTTATACCTGTTGGCCCTTTTCCTGGCATCTTCCCTGGCTCTAGACAATCACTAATCTATTTTCTGTCTCTATAGATTTGTCTAACTTTATTTGTGTGTGTGTGTGATGATTTGCGTACATGCACATATGCATGTTCACATTTATGAGGGTGTAAGGATGTATGCTGGTGCATGTGCACATGTATTTATTTTAGAAAGAGTGCGTGCGAGAGAGAGAGAGACACAGAGAGTATTTGTGTGCCAGGGCCTCAGCCACTGCAATTGAACTCCAGATTCTTGTGCCACCTAGTGGGCATGTGCAACCTTGTGCTAGCCTTGCTTTTGTGTGTCTGGCTTACACGGGATCTGGAGAGTTGTACATGGGTCCTTAGGCTTCGCAGGCAAGTGCCTTAACTGCTAAACCATCTCTCCAGCCTCAAGTTCACTTTTTAAATGTTTTTTGAAACTATATTTATTCATTTATTTGCAAGGGGAGAGAGAGAGAATGGGTTCACCAGAGCTTCCTGCCACTGCAAATTCCAGATGCATGTGCCACTTTGTGCATCTGGCTTCTTGTGGGTACTGGGGAACTGAACCCAGGCCATCAGGCTTTGCAAGCAAATGCCTTTAACTACTGAGCAATTTTCCAGCCCCCTGGTTTATTTATTTATTTTAAATGTTTTCTTTCCTTATTATGTTGAGAGAGAAAGAAGCAGATAGAAAGCGAATAGGTGCATAAGGGCCTCTAGCCACTGCAAATGAACTCCAGACGTATGCTTATGTGGGTGCTGGGGAATTGAGGCAATTAAGGCAAATACCTTAACCACTAAGCCATCTCTCTAGCCTTCTTTTCTTTTCTTTTCTTTTCTTTCTTTTTTCTTTCTTTCTTTCTTTTTTTTGGTTTTTCGAGGTAAGGTTTCACTCTGGCCCAGGCTGACCTGGAATTAACTATGTAGTCTCAGGGTGGCCTTGAACTCATGGTGATCCTCCTACCTCTGCCTCCCGAGTGCTGGGATTAAAGGCATGCGCCACCACACCCAGCTCTCTATTCTTATTTAAAAAAATATTTTATTTATTTATTTGAAAGCAAAGGAAGAAAGGAGAGAGGGGGGAGAGAGAAAGGGAGGGAGGGAAAGGGAGAATGGGCATGCCAGGGCCTCTAGCTGCCCAAATGAACTCCAGATACATATGCCACTTTGTGCATCTGGCTTTATGTGGGTGTTGGGGAATTGAACCTGGGCCGTTAAGTTTTGTAGGCAAGCACCCTAACCGCTGACCTATTTCTCCAGCCCAAGTTTAATTTTTTTTTTTTTTTTTTTTTTTTTTTTTTTTTTTTTTTCGTAGGGTCTCACTCTGGTTCAGGCTGACCTGGAATTAACTATGTAGTCTCAGAGTGGCCTTGAACTCACGGTGATCCTCCTACCTCTGCCTCCCAAGTGCTGGGATTAAAGGCGTGCGCCACCACACCCGGCTTCAAGTTTAATTTTTAAAATATATCTTATTTACTTATTTGAGAGAGAGAGGGAGAGAGAAAGAGAATGGGTGTGCCAGAGCCTCCAGCCACTGCAAATGCACTCCAGATGCATGTGCCACCTTGTGCATCTGGCTTACGTGGACACTGGAGAATCGAACCCAGGTCCCTAGGCCTCACAGGCAAGTGCCTTAACTGCTAAGCCATCTCTCCAATCCCTAAGTTTACTTTTGAGATGGAGTCTCTCTGTTGCCTCAGTTGACCCTGAGCTCCTGGGCTCAGGTGATCCTCTGGCCTCAGCCCCTTGGGGTAGATAAGACTATAGGTATACGCCATTGTGTCTGGCTCTGATTCCAAAACATATATAGAGGAGTAAAAGGCCATGAAATGACAAATCATTTTTTCAAGAAAAACAACAGATATGCATGCTATAGAGAGGAGCACACATTCTCTATGAAACTATAGTAATTAAGATTTAGAGGACTGGAGAGATGGCTTAGCAGGTAAGGCATTTGCCTGCAAAGCCAAAGGACCCCGGTTTGATTCCCCAGGACCCACGTAAGCCAGAGGCACAATGGGGCGCATGTGTCTGGAGTTCATTTGCAGTGTCTGGAGGCCCTGGTGCGCCCATTCTCTCTCTCTCCCTGTCTCTCTCTCTGACTCTTTTTCTCTCTCTGATTCGTTCTCTCTCTCAAATAAATAAATATCTTTTTAAAAAATCAAAAATATATTTTAAAAGATTTAGAAAACCACAGTAATTAAGAATGAGCAATATAGACCTGGAGAGATGGCTTAGCGGTTAAAGCATTTGCCTGCAAAGCTGAAGGATCCTGGTTCAACTCTCCAGGACCCACGTAAGCCAGATGCGTGAGGGGGCGCATGCATCTGGAGTTTGCAGTGGCTGGAAGGCCCTGATACGCCCATTCTCTTTCTCTCTCTCTCTGCCTCTTTCTCTCTCTCTCAAATAAATAAATAAATAAATAAATAAATAAATAAATAAATAAATAAAATATTTTTAAAAAAGAAATAATGAGCAATATAACCTCCCACAACTCAACAACAACAACAACAATAACAAATGATTGAATTAAACTATGGGCCAGGAACTTGAATGGCCCTTTCTCCTAAGTAGATATACAAATGGGCAGTAGGCACAAGTGGCTCAACCCTACAAATCATTGCCAAGATGCAAATGAAACCACAATGAGCTGCCATTCTTCACTATTAGGATGCCTACTGTGAAAAACCAAAGCAAAACCAGAAGATAAGTGTTGACCATGATTTGAGGAAGTTGAAAGTAACAGAACTATACTACCCAACATGGTTCAGTGTGCAAAGCTAGCTGGTGTGGATTTTTGGTTAAGTGTGCATGTTGCTTTTAATCTGTCTTTCAGTAGGTAGGCAGCAGTAGAGAGCTCTGAGGTTGGCCGCAGTGGTTGAGCCATCTTGTTGGTTGCTAGGCTGGGGTGCCTGAGGCAAGGCGACGCTCTGTCACTCTTACACAAGTACTGTAGGCTTAGTTTTCTGATAACTCTAGCAGTTGCCAACCGGAGTTGGAAACCCAGGCAAGCCATGCTCTGGAATCTGGACCTTATCTTCGCATGTCTCTCGACACCTTCTCTGTACTTTGCCCTCCCGCTGCCTTACTTGACACTGCAGCTTCTTGGCCTCTGCCCTGGACATTGGGAGCTGAAGGGTGGGGTGGGACTGATTGGGCATGGTCCTCGGGCTGTCTCTGGTGGTCAGCTGATCGTGTGGAGGGCAGGCACTGCTGGGGAAGGGGGACCCTGGGGAAGAAGGCCTCAGGGTTTCTGTCCTGTCTCCCACTGTGTTGTTCTTCCAGCGTCTGCTGGGACTGTGCATCTGGGAAAGGGAACCAGACTTTTGCAATCCTGAAATGTGATTTCCGTGCTCTGAGTTCAGTTGAGCTACTGGCTTTAGGCAGAAAGACGAGCTCTTGGCTGTGTTTCCCCTTTCTTTGCTCTCACGAAGGTCAGCTGGAACCGAGGAGTGTCTTTTTTTTTTTTCTTACAGAGCAAGACTGGAGGCTGCATACAATTCTCTCTGATGTCCCCACCAAGAGCAAAGGACAGGAGGAGGTCTTTCAGACAGTACTGTCTAGCCTCCCCTGGATGATGGGGGCACTCATATTCTTCAGCAGACACAAGCGGCTCCTTGCCACATCTCTGCAGTAAAAGGTTACCTGAGTGAGAGCAACATGCCCTTGCCCTCCATTACTCAGTGCAAGTGGATTTTATTACAAGTATCCTATTTGTGCCCACTGGGGTTGTTTGCATTTGTCATTTACCTGTTGATGGACAGATTAAGAACAATATCCACTGCCGGGCATGGTGGCGCACGCCTTTAGTCCCAGCACTCGGGAGGCAGAGGTAGGAGGATCACTGAGACCCTGAGACTACATAGTTAATTCCAGGTCAGCCTGGACCAGAGTGAGACCCTACCTTGCAAAACCAAAAAAAAAAAAAAAAAAAAGAACAACATCCACGCCTAACCAAGAATACACACCAGCTGGCTTTGCACACTGGACCATGTTGGGTAGTATGGTTCTGTAATTGTTTAGATGGAAAAGGTGCAGGGCAGTTGAGGACTGGGAGCTAGCTAGTTCTTTCTGTCTCGTAATGGGGTAATGGGTTGATTTATGGCCCTCTCAAAGATATATCCCTCCCCCCCAAAAGCTATGGCCAAGTCTGAATGCCTGATAGCTGTGAATTTGACCTTGCTTGGGAAAAAAAAAGGCATGTGCTGATATAATTCCATGAGGAATCTTGAGATAAGGTCATTATGGGTGAGTGGACTCTAAGCTCAATGACAAGCATCTGTATAAGAAAAGGAAATAAGAGCAGAAAAAGGCCAAAAGGGATGGCCCTGAGCGGAGGGAGGCTGAGAGGTGGGAGTGACGCAGCTGCAGCCAGGACAGGAGGACTGACTGCATGGGACCACAGAAGCTGGGCAGGCCTGGAAGAATTGTTCCCAGGAGCCTGCAGAGGGCGTTTAGACTCTGTTCCTGCCTTGCAGAACTGTGAGATAACACATTCCTGTTTGTGGTGGGGATTTGTGATGTGCAAAAGGTTTTAAGCATGTCCTTAGCCCTCCCTGGTAGAGCTGCCAGTTTACATTTCAGACCTAAGTGATCAATCTAAATGGCCCGTCCCCATGAACATGAGGTAGGTATTTCCTTTGTGATTTTTGCCGAGCTGGGGATTGAACCCAGGTTCTCCTACACGCTAAACAAACACTCTACCACTGACCTACACTCTGAACTCTGGGACTATGTTTGGTTAGTCATATGAGCCAAAGTAGGCAATGGAATTTGTATAGCTGCAGGGAAAGAACTCTTTCATGCCTCTGAAACCTCTAGCTGCAAAGACAATGTAGTCCGGGGCTGCCAGTAGTCATTTCTGTCACCCCATAGAGACAGCTGGCTCCAGGAACAAGCCAAGAGCTGCAGCACAGCCAAGGGCTAAAAAGAGAAAGACAGGTCTTGATGCATCCCAGACTTTATACAAACAGGCATACATAGAGACAGCTTTCAGCCAGTAAATTTTCCTTTTTGCCTTAAATAAGTTGGAGATAGAATCTCAGTCAGTCCAGAAAGCAGATTTGGAAGCAAATGAATTTCAAGACCAGCATTAAAAAAAAAATAATCTGAGGCTAGAGGCTTAGTGGTTAAAGGTGCTTGTTTGGAAAAGCCTGGCAGCCTGGGTTCCATTCCCTAGTACCCACATAAAGCCAAATGCATAGTGGCACATGAATCTGGAGTTCATTTGCAATAGCAAGAGGCCTTGGCATACCCATTCCTACTCTCTCATTCTCTCTCTCTGCTTGCAGATAAATAAATAAAAATAAAATATTAAAAAATCTCATCTTAAAGATGAAGGCATCTATAAGCCATGAAAAGTTCTTTCCAGCCGGGCGTGGTGGCGTACGCCTTTAATCCCAGCACTCGGGAGGCCGAGGTAGGAGGATCTCCATGACTTACAGGCTACCCTGAGACACCACAGTGAATTCCAGGTTAGCTTGAGCTAGAGTGGGACCCTACCTCGAAAAACCAAACCAAACCAAACAAATAAACAAAAAAGAGTTCTTTCTAGTCAACTCCACAAGCAGGGCAAATTACAGCCAAGCCCTCTGGAACTTGACCTTTTGCTCGCAGTGTGTAAGGAGGCCTTAGTGTTGCCACGGCTGAGGAAAGCCACATTGTTTAATAGCAAGTCTAACACCTTAACCAGTAGCTGCTTCTATAGAGTACCCCTACTGTACTTTCAGTCCCAAGTCCTGATAAGGCTTCAACCTCAAACCCAACAGAGCAAGTGCAATGTTGTAAAGAATGAGGAAACCCAAAGAGAAGAGGAGGCACAGGGAGGAGGCATTGTGGGGCTCCTAGCTAGGTGGGTGTACAGCTTCTACAAGTGTGATTCTTAAAGCCAAATAAAGCTCTGTTAACAAGTTGGTGATAGCCGGACGTGGTGGCGCACACCTTTAATCCCAGCACTCAGGAGGCAGAGGTAGGAGGATCGTCATGAGTTTGAGGCCACCCTGAGACTACATAGTGAATTCCAGGTCAGCCTGAGCTAGAGTGAGACCCTACCTTGGAAAACACACACGCATGCACGCACGCACGCACATACACACAAAACAAGTTGGATATAGGCAAGCATGTAATCCCAGCACTTGGGAGGTTGGGGCAGGAGGATCAGAAGTTCAAACTCATTATCTGTCACATGGCAAACTCCAGGCCACACTGGAATACATCTAAGGCTACACGAAATCCTGTTTCAAAAATAGGGGCAGCTGGGTGTGGTGGCGCACACCTTTAATCCTAGCACTTGGGAGGGAGAGGTAGGAGTATTGCTATGAATTTGAGACCAGCCTGAGACTACATAGTGAATTCCAGGTCAGCCTGGGCTACCTCAAAACAAACAAACAAACAAACAAACAAACAAACAAACAAACAAACAAACAGGAGATGGCTCAGTGGATAAAGTGCTTGCTGCACAAGTGTTAATGTCTGAGTTTGAATCTGCAAAGCCCTATCAAAAGCTGGATGCTAGGGCCTGGAGAGATGGCTTAGCAGTTAAGTGCTTGCCTGTGAAGCCTAAGGACCCTGGTTTGAGGCTCGATTCCCCAGGACCCACGTAAGCCAGATGTACAAGGAGGCACATGCATCTGGAGTTCGTCTTGCAGTGGCTGGGGGCCCTGGCGTGCCCATTCTGTCTCTATCTATATGCCTCTTTCTCTCTGTCTGTCATGCTCAAATAAATAAATAAAAAATAAACAACCAGGGCTGGAGAGATGGCTTAGGGTTTAAGATACCTGCCTCCTAAGCTAAGAACGCTGGTTCCAATCTCCAGGTCCCACGTTTAGCCAGATGCAAAGTGACACAAGGGCGCAATGCCGCACTTGACCACAAGGGGGCCCAAACATCTGGATTTCGTTCTCAGCAGCTGAGACACTGCTGGCGTGCCCATCTCTGTCTTCCTCTCCCTCTCTCTCTCTCTGTCTCTCTCTGTGTCTCTCTCAAAAAATTAAATTAAATTAAATAAACAACCAAAAAAAAGTATTAAAAAAAAAAAGCTGGATGCTGTAGCACAAGTAGCTTAATCCCAGTGCACTTACAACAAGGTAAGAGGTGGAGACAGAAGAACCCCCCAGAAACTCATGGGCCTCACAAACACAGCAACTAACCATGACAGACCCTTCCTCAAACAAGGTGGAAGGTGAGGACCAACACCTGAAGTTATTTTCTGATCCCCACACACATGCCATGGCATATGCCTGCCCACACTCACACATGTGAACACTTGCATTCACACACACACACACACACACACACACTTTAAAAACATTCTGAGGATTTGTTTCTGGGGACCTTTATAATTTATCAGGAGCTATCGGAGTGAAAAGTTTCTGAGAAAATACAGTTAATTCCTTTGCCACTCATAGAGCAACCTTTGCACTTATGTATGGAGCTCGAAACAGGGAAAATGCAAGGAAAAGGGAGATGTCTGCTGGGCATGTACGTAATCTCAGCACGAAGCAGGCAGAGGTCTGCCCCCCTCCTTTCCTCTCTTTCTCTCTCTCTCACACATGCAATGTAAGATGACAGTCCCAGATCATCATGGTACCAGGGTGGTAAGACATGAGTGAAGTTTTGGCAGACAAATAAAATTTAGCACTAGGAGGAAGGTAGATGGAGGGTATGGCTCGGTGGCATCGTAGGTGGTAGGCACACTCAGAATAAATATGGGGAGGGCCTGGGAGAACAGACAAGGTTGGTCAGAATGGTCAAGTGGTTAAACTAAAGGACGGGGAACTTCACTGGTGTTGTGGTTTCAACATAAAATGTCCCTCACACATTCGTGTATTTTTGAATACCTGGTCTCCAGCTGGTGGGACTATTTTGGGAGGTTGGGGTGGAACCTTTAGAAAGTGGGGCCTGGCTAGCAGAGGCAAGTCACTGGAGGTGGGTCTTTGAAGATTCTACTCACCTCAAGTTCCACTGTTACACTGTTTCCTGGTTGAGCACCATGATGTGACCAGTCACTTCACTCCTGCCTACATGGACTGAGTCTCTCCTGCCACCCAAACTTCCCCACTATGATAGACTAAAATGCCCTGAAGCCTTCAGCCAAAATAAAGCTCTCATCCCTTAAGATGTTTCTGTCAGGTATTTTGTCACATTAATGAGGAAAGCAACTAATACAATTGGAAAGCTTGGGAGCTCAGAAGAATAGGAGGATACTGTGAGCAGAGAACTTTGGAGGGATGGTCCTGCCACTCCTTGGGTGGAGGTTCCCCAGGGACTCTTTACCCTAGCTGTGGCAGAAGCAAGTAGGATTTTCCTCAAGTGGTAGAGAAGACTCAAGGAGTTGGAAGACTCAAGATTCACTAGATGTTGGAATTCACTAGAGGATAAAGACTCATCAGCTGTGAGATTCACTAGATGTGAAAGACATGTGATACCTGAGATTGACTAGGTGTGATACCCGAGGAAGACTCATCAGCTGTGATACCTGAAGTAGATTCACTAAGTGTGATACCCGAGGAAGACTCACCAGGTGTGATACCCGAGGAACACTCACTAGGTATGATACCTGAGGTAGATTTGCCAGGTGTGATACCTGAGGAAGGCTCACCAGGTGTGATACCTGAGGTAGATTGACCAGGTGTCATACCCGAGGAAGACTCACCAGGTGTGATACCTGAGGAAGATTCACCAGGTGTGATACCTGAGGTAGATTCACCAGGTGTGATACCTGAGGAAGACTCACCAGGTGTGATACCTGAGGAATAGACTCACCAGGTGTGATACCTGAGGTAGATTCAGGTGTGATTGACCACCAGGTGTGTCATAGATTCACCAGGTGTGAAGACTCACCAGGTGTGATGATAGACTGACCAGGTGTGATACCTGAGGAAGACTCACCACTCACCAGGTGTGTGTGATACCTGGAAGACTCACCAGAAGATTGACCAGGTGTGATACCTGAGGAAGACTCACCAGGTGTGATACCTGAGATTTGACCAGGTGATATGCCCAGGTGAGATAGATTGACCAGGTGTGATACCTGAGGTAGATTGACCAGGTGAAGACCAGGTGTGATACCCAGGTGTGATACCTGAGGAAGACTCACCAGGTGTGATACCTGAGGAAGACTCACCAGGTGTGATACCTGAGGTAGATTGACCAGGTGTGATACCTGAGGAAGACTCACCAGGTGTGATGCCTGAGGTAGATTCACCAGGTGTCATACCGAGATTCACCAGGTGTGACACCCAGGTGTGATACCCGATTGAAGATTCACCAGGTGTGACAATGAGAAATGAAAGAAATTGAAAGTGTCTGCTGTATTTTCATGCCATGGCTACCAGCTAAACTGTGACATTCATGAGAACAAAGAATGCAAGAAGGGCAAGCCTTGGAAGTGCCAGATGCCAAGGAGGTGATGTCCATGGAGGACAGAGAGCTGGGCGCCATCATGGGGTGGAGGACACCAGGGGAGAAAGCAGAGGACAAGAAGGGTATCGAGCGAGGCTCAGAAACCTGGAGGCGATTTAGTGAGGGAAACAGGAGTCTCTGTCTAGGGTGGCAGCCTAGAGAGTGGTGCCACGGAGAGAGTCAGGTGCAACGTAGGGGACAGGCTGTGCACAGTACTTAGGCCCAGAAAGACAAGGTCAGGTCAAAGCAGAAAAGCTTCAAGTGACCTGCAGTGTGATTCTCTGTAATGACTTTAGCCTGGAGAGTCTGGTTGGGGAACCAGAAATCATACAGTAATGGGTAGCAGAGGGCCGAGCAGGCAGGGAGGCAGTGTAGACAGCCAGCTTGGCTTCAGCAAGCTTAAAACCAAAATAACACAATGCATCCTTACTGGAGCCGAGAGCCATCACTAGAATTTGTTAAACCCAAGGTTAAATCACCCCTTCAGAAGACAAGAAGCAGAGCCCAGGTGGGCTGAGAAATGACATGAACAACCTTAAATTCAAGTCCGAGGCACATACCTAAACAAACGTGGAACAGAGATCATTAATGGTTCCCAATTCCCACTCTCCCTTTCTTTCTTTTAGTAAGAGGACCCTTGGGTTTTGTTTGGGCTTCTTTGGTCAGCCCAGCTAGAATCTCCATGCCCCCTATAGCCTCATGGATCTGAGATTAAACTTCATACTTAATCCCCCCCCCCATACACAGCTGGTGGCCATTTGGGAGATGGTGCTTTGCTGGAGGAGGCGTATTGCTTAGGGTGGGCCTTGGGGTGTTCTAGCCCAGCTTCTTATTGCCAAAGCCAGCTCACTCTTGCTGCTGCCTCCCAGCTGCTGTGGCAAGATGTGATGGCCAGCCTCTGCTCTGCCATGCTTTCCCCTGCCATGATGAAACTTCCCCTTGAAACTGTAAACCTGACTGACGTAGACTCCTTCCTCCCAGCAGCTGCTTTTAGTCAGGTATTTGGTCCTAGCAATGAGAAGGTGACTGCAACACGCCTGCACTGAGGTGAGCCCACGTTCTGGAAATGGCATGTAAGTGGAAGTATTAGCATAGCTTCTGAATTCTATCATTCAGGAGACAGTTCGGTTCACCCTCCATCTCCTCTCCTCATCTCCCTGCGGGCAGAAGCAGAAGGAAAAAGAAGTGAGCCAACTTTGACTGAATGGAACAGAGATCAGCAGAGTGGAAGGAACCTGACTCCCCAATGACCCTCTAGAGCAGAGCTGTTTTCTTGCCCTGCACTGACCATCTACCTCTTAGCCATTAGGTGAAAGAGAAATAATCATCTATCTTCTTGGAGCAAATGTATTTTTAGATCTTTTTTTTTTTGTTACAACTTAGCCTATGCCCTATAATCCTGTGCTTTCCCAAAGCACAGATATCATTAGCATTGATGGTAATATTTTCTGAAAGCTTACTATGTGCCAGGAATTGTTCTAAACACTTTACATGTCCCATCTCATTTAATCCGCACACACTTCCTGGGTGAGTGCTGTTGTCCCCACCTTACAGAAAAGGAAGTATAACAGGGTGATGCAACACTCTGCCTGAACACTCATCCCTCCAGGGTGACCAAACCAGCAGCCTAACCCATGTATTCCAGAAAGACATTATCTTCTCATTCACTAAGTGTTCAAAGCATTGTTCTACACAATTCCATATAGTCAAACAAACAAACAAACAAACAAACAAAAACTGTTTTAGTTTTCCCGAGACTTTTTTTTTCTTTTCAAGGTAGGGTCTCCCTCTAGCCCAGGATGACCTGGAATTCACTATGGAGTCTCAGGGTGGCCTCGAACTTGTGGCAATCCTCCTACCTCTGCCTCCCGCGTGCTGGGATTAAAGGTGTGCGCCACCACACCCGGCAAGTTTTCCAGAGACTTTTGCCTAAATGTTAACCTTAAAATTCCAAGTCACCGGGCTGGAGAGATGGTTTAGCAGTTAAGACACTTGCCTACAAAGCCTAAGGACCCAGGTTCGATTCTCCAGTTCCCACATAAGCCAGATGCACAAGGTGGCACATGTGTCTGGAGTTCATTTGCAGTAGCTGGAGGCCCTGGTGCGCCCATTCTCTCTTTCTGTCTCTCTCCCTCTCTCTCTAAAATAAATAAAATTAAAAAAAAAAACTTCCAAGTCATTTAGTGTCTCCACAAGTCAGTTTTCTCCAAGAGAGTATAGAGGCACCAAACTACTGACCCTGTGGAGCTTCTGGAAGGATAAAATAAATTCATGGATGCTGAAGAACTGCTTTGAAAGTTACTGCATATGGCATAAATGAAAGACAGTCTTAAGACAGGTTGGAAAACCCTCAAAATCAAATCACTTTGAAATGCACTCTTTTTTTTAAATGCAAATATCACCCAGAATCTTGGCAGATTGCCTGGAAAGGCTGTGAAATCATCTGTCATGGAGAGGGTACATTTGGCTTTGTCTATCTGTCAACTTCAAATGAAAGGGGAGGTTTTAATTGAAATTAACTGGAAGAGTGCATACCTATGTATCTAGAAGGTGCATGCAGGCATACACGTGTGCACAAGTTCTTGGTAGAAGAGAAGCCTTGTTATCAAGACCAGGAACAGCAGCGTTCTGCAACATTTCTGGGAACCCAGCAGGTGCTGAAGTAAGGTAGGGCACTGCACATACTCAGGGTGTGGTGCGAGTAAGGTGGGGGTTTTGGCACACAGACAACTCCAGCTTCAGCTCTTCTTCTGACCTGGAAGTCCCTGGTTGCCAGACCTTTCAGATTTACATGTAAAATTTCCCAATTTTCCTTGTGTGCTCACGTTTATGAATAACACATGTCGGGACAAGGGCCACCAGCCCCACAGCCTGAAGAAACTGCTGACTCTTTAAGATTGTTATGATTTGGCTCTGATGTCCTCCCCCATTCCCATCCCCACTCCTACCTCACCCCTTACCACCCTCTGTTTGAAAGTTTGGTCCCCAATGCATCAGGGTTCAGAGGTGGAGCCCTTGGGGGCGGGACTGCATCATGGGGGCTCCAACCTCATCAGTGGATTCAAGCATCACTAGATTCATAGCTTGATGGGCTGTTGGGAGGTCATGGAAACTATACGAAGTGGGACTTTCAGGATGCGCCCTGGAAGTGGGTATTTTGTCCTCAGCCCCTTCCTCTCTTTGCTTCCCAACTGCCATGAGGTGAACTGCTCTCCACCATGTGCTTCTGTTATACTGCCTCACCTCAGGCCCTAAGGTCACTGGAACAGCAACTGACTATGGAATAAAATGACGAAAGGAAGCAAACCTTTAAGTTGCTTATCTCAAGTATCTAGTCACATTGATGGAAAGCTAATGCAAGGAGACTTCACAGTGTAAGTATGTTACAAGCCCGGTTTGGCTTTCAGCTAGCTCCATCCTGCCTGGCTTCACACTACCTTCTCCCTTTAAGCCTCAGCTTCCTCCTATCCCTCCAACAAAGCCAGCTTTTCCTTGGTTTCCTGCCCCTGGCTTCGCCTTCCCTTCCTTTTAGCTACTGCAGAGTCTAGTCACCTGGAAGGAACAAAGCTTCCTTTGCTCCCCTCCTTCTCAGTCAATGCCAATGTAATTGCCAACCACCCCCAGGACACAGGAGGTTTTCACATGCATCCTCTTGAGGTCAGGTGGGTTCCCATTCGCTCTCCACGATCTGGAGGAAAGGAAGGCAGCTTGGAGGCTTGGATGACCGAAAGAGGAGGCTCCCTGGTCACAGGGCTCTGGCTTTAGCTCTGGGTGTCACACTGCTCAGAAGTAGGCTGCTAGAGTCACCTGTGCCAAGGTGGTGTGACAAGCCAGACTGTCAGCCTGGAGCTGCTCTCATCCCTCAAAGGCAGAGAGAGAAGGACCTTTGAGCCCTTGGGTGTCTGGCCAACTAACTGCCCTGCAAGTCTGCATCAGCCTCGAGGGTCCTCCCCCCAGCTGCCAGGCCCATCTCCATGTTGTGACCATAAGCTTCATCCTCGTCTCCAGCAAGCTGTGGAGGAAGGTTGACAGACACCCAAAGCTGATAGTTTCAGTTTCCCCTCCTTTGCCTTCATGTGACCTTACGTTCTCAACAACAGTGACATGGATGGAAAGGCCCTCTCAGGGAGGACAGAGAAGAAGAAACATTGGCACACTTGACTGGCTATGCCGTTTACCAGCTACTCCTTTGGCAACAGAGCTGAGATTCAACTTTTTTTCTTTTAATATTTTTATTTATTTGGAAGCAGAGAGAGAATTTGCAAGTACACAGAGAGAGAGACAGAGAGAGAGAGAGAGAGAGAGAGACCAAGAATATAAATATGCATCTGGCTTTACATGGGTACTAGAGATTCGAACTTGGGCCATTAGGTTTTTCAGGCAAGAGTCTTAATTGCTGGGCTGGAGAGATGGCTTAGCAGTAAAGGCACCTGCCTCCTAAGCCTAAGAACACTGGTTCCAATCTCCAGCGGTTCCAATCTCCAGATCCCACGTTTAGCCAGATGCAAAGTGAGGCAAGGGCGCAATGCAGCACTTGCCCACAAGGGGGCGCACACAACTGGATTTCATTCACAGCAGCTGAGAGACTGCTGGCGTGCCCATCTCTATCTGTCTTCCTTTTCCTCTCTGTCTGTCTCTCTCTAAAAGTAAAAATAAAAAAAATTAAAAAAAGAGTCTTAATTGCTGAGCCATCTCTCCAGCTTCCATACTTAGAGAAAATAAACCATAATTCCCTCCCCTCCCCCACTTTCCCCTTCACAGATCTACACTCCATCATATCCCCTCCCTCTCTCTGTTAGTCTCTCTTTTATTTTGGTGTCATCATCTTTTCCTCCTGTTATGAGGGTCTTGTGAAGATAGTGCTAGGCACTGCCAGGTAATGGATATCGAGGCCAATTTCTGTCTAGTTAATTGCATTGTAAGCAGTCCTACCCTTCCTTCGGCTCTTACATTCTTTCCACCATCTCTTCCACAATGGACCCTGAGCTTTGGAAGGTGTGATAGAGATGTTTTAGTGCTGAACACTCCTCCATCACATCTTCTCAGCACTATGGTGCCTTTTGGGTCATCCCAGTGGTCACTGCCATCTGAAAAGAGAAATTTCTCTAACCAAAAGTGAGAGTAGCATTAATATATGGATATGAATATTAAGTAAAGTGCTTACAGGGCAGTTTGGTGAGCAGAATATACACATTTAGCCAGATAAGCAGCTCTCAACTTAAAAAAATATATATTTTGAGAGAGAGAACACACACCAGAGCCTCTAGCCACTATAAATGAACTCCAGACATACGTGCTACCTTGTGCAGCTGGCTTACATGGGTCCAGGGGAATTGAACCTGAGTCCTTAGGCTTCACAGGCAAGTGCCCTAACCACTAAGCCATCTCTCCAGCCTGAGATTTAACTTTTTAAGGTGAGGTCCACATGGCCCTAGAGAGCCTCGGAGGATTTTCTGCTCTGCTAAGTGGTTTTGGCCAACAGTCCCCTGGGGTAGTGTCTTCAGACCCTTGGCTCCCCAGGTGAAGTGCGCTGTGTAGATGTCGCCCAAGGCAGAGGGATGAGGTTGTGTTGTGTTCATTCCCTCCTGACTTCCTGTTTGCGTGAGACGTCTGGACCGGAGCGACTCACAATTCTTCCCTTTGTTTCCGCAGCCTTGCAGAATGCCCACTTCCCTTCTGAAACTCATAAAGGCCCTTTCTTCAGCTTGCCCGCACTGCTGCCACCAGCTTGTTCTGCATAGCTCAGGTCTACAAGCCTGGGCCAGTTCCAGGCCCTGACTGTAGCCGCTCAGCTCCTGCAGCCTGTGTGTACTGGAGTAGCGACCTCATTGGCAGGCAGCCAGTCCTAGTTTTTAAAGCCACAGAGCTGCTGGTGGTTGCGGTGGACTCTGCGTGGCCAGTCCTCTCTGCAGGAGTTAGCTCGTCTTCCCTAGGCCACCAGGAAGTATAATGCAAGGACATGACCACCAGCCGTTGAGGAACTGAAAAGTCCCCATGCCTGGTTGCAGCGTGATGCAATGGACACACGTGCGCTAAGGAGTTTTGGAGCTCTGCAGATAATTCCAGTATGCAGCAAGCTCTGTCTAGATTGGTATCTGTGCTGCCCAAACGCCAGTGCGCACTGAAAGCATTTGGGGAGCAGGTGAGAATGCAGGTTCTGACCTAGGAATCTAGACATAGGCTGAAGGTTTGTGTTTCCAACCAGCTCCTATATGACCCGTGGTGGCTGCTGTTCAGCAGGGGTGGAGTTTGAGGCCTGGCTAAGTTTCTCTCCAGGGTTCATTTCCTCCTCATTCACCTGAGGGTTAGCTAAGATAAGACAAATGGAGAAGTAAGTAGGTCCCCAGCACTCCAAAAAGTTCTCAGGACGCTGGCCGTTCCTGCGATTTTCTGCTGGATGTCTCCTGAAAGGGAGGAACAGATTTTGCTCTTTCTTACTTCACAGCCATCAGGGCTTCCCCTGGTACCCAGTGTTCACCCCAAATGCCTCATAGGGTCCTTCACCACATGGTTTCTGCCTGCCCCCACACCTTCACCTTCCCTGCCTCTCCCGAGTCTGCCCTCTGCAGCACAGATGGCGTGCCTAAGCCATTCCAGGTTCTTTCAGATGCGGGCTTGGCATGTCTCTCCCTGGCTCACTTTTCCAGCTCTTTCTCTATGTGGCTTACTTCTTGCCTTCATTTAGCAGTTGGCCTAGGTGTGCTTTATTCTTTCTACTATGTCAATACAGTAAGAAGGTACCATTTGCACACAAGAAAGTAGTTCCTCACCAGATATTTGAACCCCCTGGCACCTTGATCTTGGCTGTCCCAGTCTTCAGAACTATGAAAATAAATTTCTGTTGTGTGGAATTTTGTTATAGCAGCCCGAATGAACAAAGACAGACATTATGCTCGGTGAAATAAACCAGAAGCAAAAGGAGAAGTATTGTATAATCTCACCTATGAGAAACAGGCAAATTCATTCTACAAAAAGTAGAATAGTGCATAGTGAAGGGTAGATGAGGGATCATGGAGAGTTATAATTTAATGTGTATAGCATTTCAGTTTGGGGTGATTGAAAAATCTGGAAATAGATAATGGGGATGGCTGTACAACAGTGTGAAATTACCTAATTGTGCACTTGAGTGCATTTTACATTATATACATTTTACCACAATAAAATAATCCCATTTTGTTCGACATCCAAACCGTAGCAGTGCCCCTCACCTACCCCTCTCTGGAAAGAACCATGTGTAAGAAGCAAAGCTTCAGGACCCAGATCATACCTAGCCATTCCTTTCTACTGTTCTGGAAGCTTAAAGCTGAGATACAGAGCTCCAGAAGGGAGAAATGTGTGGTTGACCAGAGATGCAGGAATGTCAGACATTTCTAGTCAATTTCTACTCAAAGAATGTCAGGGTACATTCTGGAAAAGAAGCAATTGATTAAATCAGAAGAACTTAAAGGTAGAATCAAGCAGCCATTGCTTGCATAAGAGACCCCTTTAAAAAAAAAAAAAAAAAAGAGGGGCTGGAGAGATGGCTTAGTTCTTAAGGTGCTTACCTGCAAAATTTAAGGACCTAGGTTTGATTCCCCAGAACCCATGTAAGCCAGATGCACATGGTGGTGCATGAGGCTAGGCCTTGGCATGCCCATTCATTCTCTCTCTCCCTCTCTCTAATAAATAAACAAATAAAATTTAAAAAGAATAAAAGCATTAAGCTCTGGTAACTATCATATGCTAGCTATTGAAAGATTGGGAAAAAAGAAGGCTAGTGAAGGGACTCCATGGGTGGTAGACACAGGAATTCAAAATGAATTTCTCGGAGCTTTCTCAACCTGAGTTAGATATGAAGCTCCTTGAAATACCTGAAATTTCCTTGAAATCTGCCAGTGGTATTCTGGGAAGAACATTTTGTTCCCTCCAAATTCCTATATTGAGCAGGGCCTGATGGCCACATGCCCTTAATCCCAATGCTCAGGAGGCAGAGGTAGGAGGATTGCTGTGAGTTCGAGGCCAGTCTGGGTCTACAAAGTAAGTTCCAGGTCAGATTGGGCTACAGTGAGACCCTACCTCAGAAACAACAACAACAAGCCAAATTCCTATGTTGAAGCCCTAGTCCTCAAGGAAATGGAATTTGGAGATGGATAGAGCTTTGGGGAGGCAATTAGCTGTTTATCTGATGGGATTCGGGTCTTTCTTTCTTTCTCTTTTTCTTTTCTTTTCTTTTCTTTTTTTTTTTTCAAGGCAAGGTTTCACTCTAGCCGAGGCTGACCTAGAATTCACTATGTAGTCACAGGGTCACAGAGTGGTTTTGAACTCCCAGCGATCCTCCTACCTCTGCCTCCCAAGAGCTGGGATTAAAGATGTGTGCCACCACACCTGGCAGCAAGGGTTAGGGCCTTTATAAGAAGAGACAACCAGACTGTTTTCTTCTCTCTCTCTGTCTTCCGTGTGAACACATAGTGGGAAGGTAGCCATCTGTAAGCCAGGAAGTGAGTCCTCGCTAGAACCCGACCGTGACCTTGGACTTCTATGTTCCAGAGCTATGAGAGAAGACATTCCTATTGTTCAGGCCACTCAGGCTGTGGGTTTCATCATGGCAGCCTGAGTGGACCAAGACAACAAGGCTGAGGGATTTGTCTTCAAAAGTTGATTTGGAGAGTGAGACCCTACCTCGAAAAATTTTTAAAAAGTGATTTGGCCACTTTTTGGAACTGAAGTTTCTGCAAACTATTGAAGAGAGAGCTAGGCCCATTTTTTGACTCAACTCCATTATATTGATATTCCAGGCCCACTTGTGAATCCAAGGAAAAACCGTCGTTCCTGGGTCAGCTTCCCCAGCATCTTCTTATTGGTGTCCACCCAGGGGAGTGACAGGTCAGAAAACGGTGCAAGTTCTTCTCTGGTGGTTGGATGAGAGCAGCTGGCCAAGACTCCGATGTGCCTCGTGCTCACGTGTTTGGTCCGGGGCTGGACCTTGCAGGCACCTTCTCACTTTCCCTTTGCATTTGCATAGATGATCTCTCCCAATGAGCCAGACCTCTCCAAGAGAAAGAAGGAAAGTAAGGTCTCTGAGTGTCAAGATCTAAGCTGAACCTTAGGGGAATGAGGCCTGCAGAGTCTAAGGGAGCAGAGATGAGAAGGACAGGTGGCTTCAAGAGCCCCTGCCGGTCAGGGGGGACACCAAGGCAGGCTTATGCACAAAGCTCAAGTCCAGCTTTGCTTTCTGGAGGGATGCTCCCTAACTTCTCATCACCTCCCGTTACCAGTGCTCTCCAATTTTCCTTCCCAGCGCTCAATACTTCATATAAGTCCACACTTACAAGATGATAATTTGTGCAACTCTGCCATGTGACATTAAGCTACACAGAGCTGAAACCATGCCTGTTTTGCCGGCTGCCGGCCCTCTGTGCATACGCAAGTGACTGGCTCTGCATTAATGCAATAGATCCCTGAGGGACGAGGGAATGGGGGCTCTAGATGAGATGGGAAGGGATTCTGAAATATACTTGTGACCCTGAAAAGTAACTTGCTCCTGTGTTACTTCACTTTACCTCAAAGTTATGTTGACAACAGATACCATTTCCAACCATAGTGGTAATGATAGTCACCATTTCTTTTTTCTAATATATATATATATATATATATATATTTTTTTTTTTCATTTATTTGAGAAATAGGCAAAGACAGAGAGAGAGAATGAAAGAGAGAGAGGGAGGGAGACAATGGGTGCTCCTGGGCCTCTAGCTACTGCAAACAAACTCCAGACACATGTGCCACCTTATGCCTCTGGCTTATGTGGGTACTAGGGAATCGAACCTGGGTCCTTAGGCTTCATAGGCAAGCGTCTTAACTGCTAAGTCATCTCTCCAGCCACACTCACCATTTCTTGAATGCTTTTTGAACATCAGATTCATAGTTCATCTAATTGAAGGATTTTTCTCATAGTCACTATTATTCTCATGTCAAAGATGAAAAGATGAAAGCAGACAATAAGGATCGATTTTGAGACTACATAGTTCACTGAGTGCCTGGACTTTTTCAAAACAACCAAAAAAAGATAAAAGACAATGCCATGTAGATGTTAACTGTCATGTAGATGTTAACTGGTAGAGCAGAGATTTGACTACTGAAGGGTCATGATTTTCATATATATATTCATATGTAATTGCATTTAGTCTTCATGAATTTCACGAGGGAACCCGAGATCAGTGAGGTGAGGTAACCTAAATAAATTGACATAGCCAGGAAGTCACAGAGTCAGCATTCAAACCAGGGAGCAGTTGCTCTTCCGTTAAAGACCATCTTCATCAGAGATCAGTAGAAAATATCGTTTTAGGAAATGGCTGGAGAAGTCTGGGTGGGTGAGGTCATTAAGGAGAATCAAAAGCTCACATTTTGCTTAAAATGAACCTAAATCCAGACATTGCTTTTGAAGGAGCCAGACTCCTCCCCACTCTAGCCCAGTGCCCACTGCATAGTCTGATGACCCTCTGCCCCAGGGATTCCCCAGCCAGCAGCAACTACCTTTGGTGACAATGGTCCCTAGGACCAAAGCCTGGGACAGGACAGGACAGGGCTTCCTGTGGTTTCTCTGCAAACCTGCCTGCTGTCACTGTGCCTGGTGGTGTCAGTCAGCCACTCTCTTTGCATGCCAAGCTCTCATTCCTCAGGGATTTGCAGAAAGACAAGCAACCTGTGCCCTGCCTTAGGGACACAGAAGCTCTGTAGTTCCATGGTTAGAGCACAGGGAAATCTGGAATGGGGCCCACCTACCGGGAGACTCCCTAAGCCCAAGACAGCGTGCAGACAAGGCACCGGGGTTTGCAGTTTTCAAAAGTTCATTTCTCAGCTACAAATAATGCCATTGTCACAGCAGCACTTCCTGTTTTGCACGAATTAGTCACAGTAAAAACAGAAAGAGGCAAGAGACTGGCCTTTACTGAGTCTGTTCAAGGGCTTGGGGAAATGCTGAGTTCTGAGGTAATGCAGGCCAGGCAGGGACCCACGGGACCCAGACACAACCGGCCTTTGTACCACCTCCCAGTGCGGCACCTCAGGCTGGGACAATGCTGAATGTTCCCTGGCCACCCTTCGCCTCCGTTCTCTCCTCACTTCCACACTGCTTCCATGCCAACTGTCCCCAAATTTAGGTTAGATCAAGATCCTTCAGTGACCTTTTGTACTAACCACAGAGTCAAGGGCAAAGACAGCCCGTCCCTCCTCTAGGGGTCATGACCATACCTGCACAGTCTCAGCTTCCCAGGACCAAGGTGAACCTAGTACAAAATATGAGGGAGCACCGAACAGTTCCATGACTATCATAATGACTGATTTAAAATAAATTAGAAGGGACTGGGGAGGTTGCTCAGTCGATGAATTCCTTGCTTTGCAAACATGAGGAGCTGAGTTTAATTCCCAGTTCTTCTGTAAAAATGCCAGGCATGGTGATATATACCTGTCATCCCAGGGGGGTGGAGACATAACGATCACTAGGGTTTACTAATTGGTGAGCTCCAGGCCAGTGAGAGACCTTATTTCCAAAAGAAAAAGAAAAAGGTGACCCTGAGGAATGACACCTGAAGTTGTCCTTTAATTTCCACATGCATGTGCCTGCTCACACAAACACACACACATACATATTTAAAAAAAAATCAGTGCCTGCTTTAGCAGCACAATACTAAACTTGGAACAGAATAGAAAAGATTAGCATGACCCCTGAGCAAGGATAACACACAAATTTGTGAAGCGTTCCAAACTTTTCTCATGTACAAACTTGTGCACATGCGCTCATACTCATGTGCACACATACATCACACATACACAAAATCAAAGTTCATACCAAAACAACCTGTGATGGACAACATTAAATTGTGGACAGGAAGCCAGGCGCAGTGGCACACGCCTTTAATCACAGCACTTTCGAGGCTGAGGCAGGAGGATTCTCAGTGTGAGCTCAAGGCCAGCCTGAGACTAATTTCAGGTCATCCTGGGCTAGAACAAGACCCCACCTCGAAACCAATCCCCCCCCAACAAAAAAAACACCCATGGACAGGGATGTCCCCACACTTGCATGCTGGTCCCCTCATTTGCCTTGGCCTGGACACAGATCTATAAACATGACACAAAGCTGAATGCATGGATGATCTCTGTACCATAGCTGGCAACACATCCATGGGTATGTTCTTTTATCATAGTTCTAAGATAATTTTAAACAGCATTGTGTGTGTGTGTGTGTGTGTGTGTGTGTATTCATGCCATGGTGCACGTGTAGGTGTCAGGGGACCACCTCAGGTGTCAGTTGTTGCCTCTCACCTCTTTTGAGCCAAGGCCTCTCGTGGTTCATCACTCTATTTGCCAGGCTAGCTGGCCTGTGATATTCTAACAGATTTTCCAGTCTCTGCCTCTCTTTTCACTGTTTTGGGATTGCAGATGGCTGCTACAGTGCTCTGGAGATTAATCTTGATAGCATTTAGTTAGTTAGTTAGTTTGTTTATTTATTTATTTATTTATTTATTTATTTATTTATTTATTTATTTATTTTGAGGTAGGGTTTCACTCTAGCCAGGCTGACCTGGAATTCATTATGTAGTCTCAGGCTGGCCTCAAACTCATAGTAATCCTACCTCTGCCTCTCCAGTGCTGGCATTAAAGGTATGTGCCACCATGCCCAGCAAAATTTTATTCCAAGCAAATGTGAAGGCAGAGGAACAGACTCAGAACCCAAGTCCCTGGCTTTGACTTTTTAAATGACCTTGAAGTAAATTCCTGTCTTGATTGGACCTGGTGTCTGTGGGACCTGTTCTTGAATCCCGAAGAGGAGAGAAAGATAATTTTCCTTCAATGATCTTAAGTTCATGGCCAGGGAAGACTTTAGCAATAGGAAACAGATTTATAAGAGAAAAACAAGACCACGTATTTACATGTGTAGCACATACCAAATAGGAGAAATCTCTACAAGAAGCCACTCATAGCGATGGCTTAGAACTGGTTTATATGGCTGCATGTGGTGGCACATACCTTTAATCCCAGCACTTGGGAGGCCAGCCTGGGCTACAAGTGAGACCCTATCTCAAAAAATAATAATAACATTCTCTCTTGCTCCTGCTCTCTCTAAAAATTTTTATTTTAGGACTGGAGGGATGGGTTAGCAGTTAAGGCATTTGCCTGCAAAGCCAAAGGACCCAGGTTTGATTTCCCAGGACTCACGTTAGCCAGATGTACAAGGGGGCACACGCATCTGGAGTTCATTTGCAGTGGATGGAGGCCCTGGTTCATCCATTCCCTCTCTCTCTCTCCTCCCCCTCTCTCTGTCAAGTAAATAAATAAATAATTTTTTTCAATGTGCTGAAGAGATGGCTTAGCAATTAAGGCACTTGCCTGTGAAGCCTAAGGACCTATGTTCGATCCTCTCCAGATCCCACGTAAGCCAGACTCACAAAGGTGATGCAAATGCAAGGTTGCACATGCACGTTAGGTGGCACAAGCGTCTGGAGTTCAATTGCAGTGGCTGAAGCCCTGGCGCTCCAGTTCTCTCTCTTGCTCCCTCTAAAAAAAATAAAAAAATAATAATAACAGAGTGGCTTATATGAGATCCTGAAAAAGAACAGTAATTCTTAGAGAAGTCGAAGGCAGAGCCAAGCAGTCACAGGCATCCAAGGGAAACAGGGAAGGTGGGTACATGGGAAGATGCCAAGGCAGCGTCATCAGCTTGCAGATTCCTCTGGAAGTGTCTCTGAGCTGATCATGTGTCTTTGTTGCTTTAAGCAAGGGGAGAGGGCAAGCAGAGGGCTCTCCTGAAACTTGTCTCCAGCACAATTCTTCATAAAGATAATGGAGATCATGGAACTCTATGTGACAAGGTTTATTTGTGATCACAACTGCATGCAGTCAGTGCTGTTGTGCCCCCAGTGTACTGAAGACACTGAGGCTGCCCAGTGACAGAGAAGAAATTGTTACTATGACCGCGTGGCTGAGAAGCTGAGAGCTGGGACTCAAGCCAGGCAGTCTGGCTTGTGAGCAGGAATGGAAATGGAAATGACATGAAATCTCAGATGGACCTATTAGGAAGAGAGAGGAAAGAGAAATCCAAGAAGACAGGCCAGGAATGAGTCAGATAAAGGAGGAATGCAAAAGAATGGGCAAGGAATAGGAGGAAAACCGAGAGGCAGAGAGGTGTCATGGAAAGCAGGAGGAGGGGACCAGGTCTGATGAGCATGGAAATTCATCCCTCAGACTTGGCATCCTGGAAGCCCCTGTTAAGCATGTCAAGAATGTCTATGTCCAGGGCTGGAGAGATGGCTTAGCGGTTAAGCGCTTGCCTGTGAAGCCTAAGGACCCTGGCTCGAGGCTCGATTCCCCAGGACCCACGTAAGCACAAGGTGGCGCATGCATCTGAAGTTTGTTTGCAGTGGAGGCCCTGGCGTGCCCATTCTCTCTCTATCTATCTGCCTCTTTCTCTCTCCGTCTGTCTGTCGCTCTCAAATAAATAAAGAATAAGCAAGCAAAAAAAGAATGTCTATGTC
The DNA here is from genome assembly GCA_036365145.1 of Orientallactaga sibirica. Lineage (NCBI taxonomy): Eukaryota > Metazoa > Chordata > Mammalia > Rodentia > Dipodidae > Orientallactaga > Orientallactaga sibirica. Next base: position 5,961,656 of record JAEOAD010000038.1, on the reverse strand, counting down.
AAGAATACCATATTGACCTTTGTGGCTAGGTCATTCTGTCTTGCAGGATACTCAACAGTGTCCCTGGCTCTTCCCACTAGATTCAGGAGCATTGTTCCCCCAGTTATGCCAACAAAACCTGTGTCCAATAGCAGGGCATGGTGGTGCATACTTGTAATCTGAGTGATAAAGAGGGTGAAATAGGAGGATTGCAAGTTTGAGGCCAGCTTGAGCTATGATACCTTGTCTCAAAAAAAAAAAAATGGTGTCCTGACATTGCTCTGAAATAAATGTCTGCTGGGGGATAAAAGCACTGTGGAGAGGTGCAGCTTCTGCGAGTCGCCCCCTATGCTGTGTGTGGGGTGGGCTCTTGGGTGGTGCAGCTGCATTTGAGTCGTCCATTGCTCCTGTAAGCACACTGCTCGTAGGTAACCCCAGTAAACTTATCGGTTCACAAAAATAAAAAAAAATAATAAAAGATCTGTGGGTTGGGTTGAGAATTATTGCTTGGTAGAGTGGTGGGTAGAAACCAGAATGGAGTAGGTAGAGGAGGGAATGGGAAATGAGGGTGAGAAACAAAGCCTGCATAGGCACGCAGAGAAGAATGAACTGGAGGTGAGGGTAGGAGCAGTGTAAATTGTTGCTATTTAAAACTGTTCATATATTCATCTTGTGTTTTATATATATGAGATGAGAGAGATCAGGGAAGGTCTGTGAGATGAAATGATACAGGAAAGAATGAGCGTTTACAAATGAAGGAAGAAAAAGAGATATAAATAGATAAAGCTTGACAAACAGAAAGTATGGGAATTTCTGGGATATACAGCAAAAAATAGGATCTCCCAAGTGCAAGCTGAGGGCTCAGTCTTTGGAGCAGTAGAGACTCACTCCTCCGGGTAACACGGAGAAGGAGAGGCTGCTGCAGAAGATGTAGGAAGGTGTGCGTGTTTGGTGGTGGCAAGAGGAGGGTGTCCCCATCTGTTGGCTTCTGTTTTCCCTGCCAAGCATGTGACATGGTCATGTGTGGAACTGGGCTGGAGCCTGAGGAGGAGGGAGGAGAAGCCATGCCACCCTTCCTTATATTAGAGTGCCTCAAAGCAAGCTCAGAGGAGGGTAGGACTTCTGGGTGCTACAGAAGGCCAGTTGCAGCCTGAGGGTGTGAATTGGTGATAAGGACAAGCTGTGTGCTGTTAGGATTTTTATCCAGCAACTTCATCTGCTCTGGGAATGGCAGGCAGCACATGGATGCAGCTGTGGGGACTTGCAACTGCTTTTTCAAAAAGCCTTCAAGAACAGGGTCCCAACATTGAGTGACTCTGCTTTGGCCAGAGGGACACATGGCATTTGATACCTGCTAGGTCAAGAAGCCAAGGCCCATAGTACCATGTCATCCCCAGGATCAAACAACAGACCTGCCAGGTTCTCCTCAATCCACCATCTCCTTACTTTACTTACTTACTGTAGGGCTTTATGACATCTACTCCACCCCATCAAAAGGAAACCAGAGTCCACCAACTTCCCATAGCCCCCCACTAGAGGACCACACTCCTCTGCAAGTCATACCTACCTCCCACTCAATTTGCCAACAGTGTAGTTTGGATCCAGAATGTTCCCCCAAAGATCTTAAAAGGCTTGATCCCAGACTGTCAGTATTGGGAGGTGATAAAAGCATTAAAAGGTAGCGCCTATGTGGAGGTCTTTGGACTTTTGGGTGTGCTTTCAACGGGCGTGTGGAACCCTGGTATCCTCCACATCCATGTCTCTTTCATGTCTCCACCATGAAGTGAATGGCTTTACTTCTTCACGCATTCTCTGCCATCACAGGACCAAAAAAGCAACAGGGCCAACTGAGCATGGAATGAATGTCTAAGAGCAAGCCAAAATAAACCTTTTCACTCTATGGGTTGGTAATCTCGGGTATCTTTTATGCTAACAGGAATCTGACTCATCAGCCACATTCCGTCTGGCTCCCATCCAGTCCTGGGGCAAGGAAGGCATAGGTGAGTAGTTATTCCAGATGGGAATCAACAGGCAGAATTCTAATCATAACCATCTCTCCCATGAGGCAAGCTCAAGATGGAACCTGGGACCATAGAAAACGCCATGACAGAAATCTAAACCCATCCCCAACATCTTCTGGATCTATTCATCCTCTTCCCCAGGACTATAAGAACAGTAGAGACTTCACTTTATTGGAGACAGAAAGTCACATGGGGAAGAAAAAAAAAAAAAAAAACCTCAGGGCTGGAAAGATGCCTCAGCAGTTAAAGTGCTTGCTTGCAAAGCTTGATGGCCTGAATTCAACTCCTCAGTACCCACGCAAAGCCAGAGACACAAAGTGGCACGTGTATCTGGAGTCTGTGTATAGTGGCAGGAGGTCCTGGCATGCCCATGTACTCACTCTCTCTCCTTGCAAATAAATAAATAAATAAAAAATATTTTTAAAAAATCTCTGGTGATTGCTTTTGATTTGATTCAGGAACTCTCTGAGGAGCTGGTTGTATGGTCTGTGTGACATGGAACTTCCTTTAGCAAAGCCAGGTGACCTAAGAGCAACAGGTATGTTGGCTTTTTGAGGAACCCTATCAGGGTGACAAGGACAAGGCAGCCCAGGATCACATAGGAGCTCTCAAATGAGGTGAAACAAGCTCAGTGCACCAAGACAAATGTTGCATGACTCAATTCATAGATTTCAAGAATGGAGTAGTGATTGCTAGGGGTGGGGCAGGGCAAAGGGGACGTTACTAATCAATGGGCATGAAGTTTCAGTTAAGCGAAATGGACAAAGCCTGGAAACCGTCTGCAGAGCACTGTACCTATGGTCAGCGATGTTGTATGGACACTAAAACTTTGTTAAAGAGGCAGATCTTTTCTATCACAATACAAATGAAATTTGAACAGGAAGGGAGGGAGGGAGAAGGAAGGAGAGGGAGGAAGGGGAGAGGGAGGAAAGAGAAGGGAAAGAAAAAAGAAGGAAGGAAAAGAAAGAAGGATGAAAAGAAAGAGAAGGGGAAGGGAAGGAGGGAAGGAAAACAGAATATATTCCCACCCACCCAGAGCTTGTTAGAATTTACATTCCTGGGCTCCACCCCTACTGATTCAGCAGGCTTAGGGGTAAGGCCCAAGAATCTGCATTCCTCAGCTCCCAGAGCCGCTGAGGCTGCTGATCTGATACCACACTCTCTAATCACTGACCTGGCCAAAGACGGCAGGCTACACAGTGTCAGATGCAAGTTTGAATCCCAGGCCCCTCAGCGAGGCTAACCTGGCAAGTTTCTTCATTGTTCATTTATATGAGGACTGTCACCTTCAGAAATGATTTTGAAAATCAGGAAGAGTTGAGCGTGGTGACGCATGCCTTTAATCCCAGCACTGGGGAGGCAGAGGTAGGAGGATCACCCGTGAGTTGGAGGCCATCCTGAGACTACATAGTGAATTCCAGGTCAGCCTGAGCTAGAGTGAGACCCTACCTCGAAAACCAAAAAAAAAAAAAAAAAAAAAAAAAAAAAAAAAAAAAGGCATCGAGAAAAAGAAAGCAGCTGCTATTCTTGCCACCAACCCAGTGCACTCCTCAGCTCATGGCTGTTTGGATCAGATCAGGCACTCAGAGTGAGCATCAGCCTCGGAGTCAAGAGGAGGTGACTGAGTAGGTTACCTCCACTCTGTCTTCCTCCTCTTCTGAACACCCAGGCACCAAAATAGCCCTCAACACCCACCAAGACATTGCTAGCGATGACATTTCCAAGCGGAGGAGATAACCGATCACTTTCAAATTTGGTATTATTTTAAGTACATAATCTTTAAAATCTGGGCCAGGGTAAAAAAAAAAAAATGAACTTGTGCTCACAGAATGTTACAGCTGTAAAGAAACTTTAAAACCACCTAATTTTCTCATTAGAGATAAGGAAACAGAGACCCAGAGAATGGCAGCAACTTGTCAAAGGAGACACAGAAAGTTAAATGACCTGGGAAGATCTGGTAGCCAGGAATGCTACCCAGGGGCTGACGTAGCCCTGGCTGGACAGAAGGACCCAGAACTTCTGAATACATATAAGTTTCCTTCTAAAGCAATTGGCTTCTCTTTAGAACAGATCAAGATAGAAGTCTCTGAGAAAGAAGGTTATTTATTTATTTATTTATTTATTTATTTTGGTGCTAGTGATACACTCCTAGGCCTCCTACATGCTAAGCACATGCTCTTTCACTCAGCGATATCCCCAGCCCAGGAGAGAAAATTTTTTTATATCAGCAAAGGGCATTTATTAAAAACACTGGCCCTAGATGCAAAAGTGACGCAAGGACGCAATGCCACACTTGCCCACAAGGGGCACACGCATCTGGAGTTTGTTCACAATGGCTGAGAGGCTGCTGGCATGCCCGTTCTCTATCTGTCTTCCTCTCCCCCTCTCTCTGTTTCTCTGTGTGTCTTTCTCCAAAAAAACAAAACAACAACAACAACAACAACAAAAAACCCCACTGGCCCTGTACCATGTTGCTGCCTCCTCCCTTCCTCCTTCTTTTTATTTATTATTGTTATTATTTATTATTATTTATTTTTGGAGAGAGACACAGAGAGAGAGACAGACAGAGAGGGAGAAGGAGACAGATAGAGATGGGCGCACCAGCAGTCTCTCAGCTGCTGTGAACAAAATCCAGATGTGTGCGCCCCCTTGTGGGCAAGTATGGCATGGCGCCCTTGCGTCACTTGGCATCTGGCTAAACGTGGGACCTGGAGATTGAAACCGTTGGAGATTGGAAACAGCGTTCTTAGGCTTAGCAGGCAGGCGCCTTAACAGCTAAGCCATCTCTCCAGCCCTTATTTTTTATTTTTTGAGACGGGGTCTCATGCATCCCAAGTTGCCTCAAACTCACTATGTAGCTGAGGATGACAATGAACATCTGATCCTACCACTTCCACTCCTGATTACAGGGAATACAGGTACGTGCCACCACACCCAGTTCAGATAGTGCTGGGGATCAGACCCAGGGCTTTGTGCATGCTAAGCAAGCACTCTACCAACTGAGCTCTGTCCCTAGCCCTTCCCTTCCTTTCTTAAGTTGTTTTTCTTTTTTGGTAGGTCAGGAGCTAGGCCAGTTTCTTTGCCCTAATTCTTCTAAGTTTACTTCCTGCTTCAGGCAAGCCCTTTCCTCCTCTTTGTCTTTTTTCATTCTCCTCTAACACTCTACCCTATATTCCGAAAGAACTTGCCCTGTGCTCAGAGCAGAGCAGACATCTGTGGCCTTAACTTGTAAAGATAAATTAAGGACAGATTTGTATTGATTTTTTTTTTCTTACTCCATTTCTCTCCACTATCCAATTAACCGACATTTACAGCAGCAAACAATTGCTGAGCACTTACAGAACACTGGTGTGCTCACAAAAACAGTTCCTTTCAGCAAACACACTCTGAGTGTAGTGAGTACCTGCTGACCCCTGGGCAATGAAGAAAAAAAGATGTCCTTCCTGCCCAGGTAGGGTGTCCAGGCTGCCCGTGGAGGGAATGACTGATTTCCTGCCAGAGGCTGGATGTACAGCAGGAGTCATGATGAGGCAAGAGAATGTGGGAGCTGGTTAACGCAAGCTTGTAGAAGTCGAATGAGAAATTTTCAGGAAGTCAGTAAGCTGGTGGTTAAATCCAACCTTTGTTAGAAATCAAGTTACCTCAACGTGCATTTGAAATAAATGTTAAAAAAACAAAGGTGACATACACGGAGAACTCATCCTTAATTACTTTCTGACATTTTACTATTACGCATGTTCTATAGCTTATTTCTGCTGGTGTGGTAGAAGCATGCCCCGCTGTGACTTCCCAACTCCAAGGTCAGTGTGTGTAAGTGGGTTTCTCAATACTGGCAGTGGTGTTACCACCATGGTGGCCTATGCTACACACTAGGGCTTATTTTTTCCTCTTTTTTTTTTTCTTTCTTGGCACTAGTTGTTAAACAAGGAACACAAGGGACATCCTGTGAGGTAATAAGAACCAAATAAGTAAGAATATTATGCGGAGGGAGCCATGTCCTGGCCTTTGAATCTAGACTGAGAGAGATGGAATGATGATGGTGGGATGAGCTGTCTGTAAAGGTGGAGGATGGAGCTGAGAAGCAGAACACTCACCAAGTATTTACCAGCACACCAGGCCAGCAAAACAAGGACTCCAATGTGGAATATTTCTGTAGAGGAAAACAAGACTTGAAAAATAGCTTTAGGGATAGAGAGATGATGGCTTAGCAGTTAAGGCGCATGCCTGTGAACCCTAAAGACCCCGGTTTAGATTCTCCAGGTCCCACGTAAGCCAGATGCACAAGGGGGCGCACGCGTCTGAGTTCGTTTGCAGCGGCTAGAGGGCCTGGCACACCCATTCTCCCTCTGCCTCTCTCTCTTTCCCTCTCTCTTGTCTCTAATAAACAAATAAATAAAAATAGTTTTAGTGAGGATAACCAAAATCTATCAACAAGATCAGGGTAACTGACTCCTTGGCAGGAGACGACCCACAGTGGCCAAGGCCTAAGTGAAACCACAGAGAGGAAGTGGCGAGACGAGCCACAGTGCTGCTTCCAAGGTGAGCCTGACAACCTGGGTCAGGCTGATGGAGACAGACACTGAGGAGACTCAGAATGTACCGAGCAGAAACCCAGAAGCTGCTGAGAGCTCAACACGAATGTACGCTTAAAGCACGCCCACCATGGCTCAGGGAATTTTGCAGAAGAGGTGGTGGAGAGAATGTAAGCACCACAGGGTGGGAGGGAATATCCAGGGCATCCCCCTGCGCAATGATTGCTGCTCTCACAGCTCATAACCCACAACTCCATGGTGAATACCAGCAATCCCACTTAGGAGGGCCCTCCGTGGAGTGGGGACAGGGAGGCGGGAAGTGACGGTACCAATATAGGATGTGTCCACACAAAGTTTCTGCTTAATAAAAATAAATAAATAGGAAAGATGACTTAGCAGTTAAGCGCTTGCCTGTGAAGCCTAAGGACCCCAGTTCAAGGCTTGATTCCCCAGGACCCACCTAAGCCAGATGCACAGGTGGCGCATGCATCTGGAGTTCATTTGCAGTGACTGGAAGCCCTGACATGCCCATTCTCTCTCTCTCTATTCCTCTTTCTCTCTCTGTCTGTCTGTCACTCTCAAATAAATAGATAAGAAAATAAAAGCCTTTAAAATAAATAAATAAATAAATAAATAAATAAATAAATAAATAAAAAAAAACAAAACAAAATAGCCTGATTGAGAGGCTGGAGAAGTGGCTCAGTGGTTAAAGGCACTTGCTCCACAAGCCTGCAGACTGGAGTTCCGATCCTCAGCACCTATGCAAAGGATACAAAGCAGTGCACATGTCTGTAACCCCAACTTGCCTATAGCAATCGGAATGGATTCGAGAGTACCCAAAGCTCTCTGGCCAGCTAATCTGGCCTTCCCAGTGGCAAACAAGAGGGACCCTTTCTCAGACAAGGTTGTCCTTAGTCCTAGACACATAACCTGTGGCCTGTGTGTTTACACACACACACACACTTTTTGAGATATAATTCCTAAAAATATATAATTCACCTATTCAAAGTGCACTTTCAGTGTTTTCCTTTAGTGTGCTCAGAATTGCGCAACTATAACCACCGTCGATTTTAGAAGTTTTCATCACTCAGAGGAAGCCTGGTCTCCATCAGCAGTCATGCCCGTTACTCCCGAAACCCTTTTCTCTCCTAATCCAGACAACCCCTGATCGACTTTGTGACTCCGTGGACTGAAGGCTGATTTTATAAAGCTAATGCAGATGTCATTTATCAGAAATTATCCATCTTGGATGTTTCCTGGGGAGCATGTCTCCTGTGCTAGCCCCAAATACCCAGTGTGAGTTCACTAAAATTGCTACCTGCCCCCTCACCCCACCCTGGCTGACCTGGACTTATCTTCTACTGGGGTCTTACTAGTTATCCTGGGAGGGGGCGGAAGAAGAAACATCACGGGTGAGTTCAGTTGTCATGGAAGCTAGCCCCAGGCTGCACGTACAAGCTGCAATATGGTGAATGCGGAAAGGCAAGCCAGGGCTGCTCAGTGAGAGGAGTTGCCAGGGCAGAGGGTCCCACTCTAGTTTCCAACAATACAGCTCGGCCCTGGTTTAGCTAGTCACATATGTACTATAACTTGAGGGCACAGGGAAGACCCCGCAGATCTCAGAACATTCCAGTGACCTGTCAGCAAAGAGCATCTGGGATGCCCAGCATTCCTGTAAGCTAGGCCATTATGTCCAGAGGCCTCATGTGAAATTCTTGGGGTGGAGCCTAGATGGGGTAAAAGGTGCCAGTACCTGCCTCAGGTGTTTCCTTGCAAACCAGGTGGAAGTCTGTGTTGATGGAACACAGAGGTTGCCAGGTTTGCATTGGGGTGTTAGCGATAGTGGTGGTTCTAGACTCTAGAGTTTGAAGAGGAGCTTTGGGGATAGGTGGGTCCAGGAGAAGCTGAGGAGGAAGGGATGGACCAGTAACACACAATGAAGTGATGTTGACAGGTCTCAGTATTGGATGGGAAATCTAGAGCATTTCTCCCAGCTGCTTCCCTCAGCTACTAGTTTTCTCCTCCACTATTTGCATCCTCTTTTCCCTCTCCATCTTTCTCTTTCTCCCACACTACAAATAATTACAAGTCTTTGTTCTTTGCTTTGGGAATAGCTTCCCCAGCTGTTGCACATTACTGAACCGAATAAAGCTTCTCTTGAAATCCACAAAAGATATTGATTGAACTGTGTGCATTTCTTTTTTCAAAGAGGCTTGACTCCATTAGGAGGGGGAAATCTCCCTGGCAAAGGAAGCAACATAGAGTTCACATGATATTGTTTTGCCCTCATGAGTGCAGGTGTGGTGACAAGCACACTGTCAGGGTGGCTCCTCTTTTCTTAGCTTTCATCGGTTTGATGTGGCAGTGAAAGGAGCAAGCACAGGACCAGAGGCAGAGCCACAGCCTCACACCCTCCTGAGGACCAGCACACTTCCTCCCCTTCTGCACTCCTCCGGCCCCTAAGAAGCAGCATTTCCAGCCACATCTCTTGGAAGCTCTTCAGGCATGGGTGGACTAGTTTCTTAGCAATAATCACTGTTTTCGGGGCATTATGGAAAGCAGTTCTAGAAGGCAAGGCTGCCGAGGAATGGCATCTGCTCTCAGAAGACGCTGTGAAGAAGAAGGAGGTAGTGCATATGGTGTGCTTTCAGGGCCAAGGGAATGGAGGGAGACTTCTCCAGGATGCAGACTCATGAGGGGTGAAGATGGCTGGAATCTCATGGAGAGGATGGCGGGGGCTCTGGTCAGCAGGTAACTCATGATAATTTAGCCCCCCCACCCCAGCACACATTTACGTGAATGGGTTCTGTTCATTAGGACAGAGAACGCATCCTTTTACAAAATGATGTGTCTTTCACATTGACACCCTCTATGGCCAAGTGATAGCCTGACTCCATCTGAGTGGAGCACTGCTTAACTTCTTTCTTTAGGCCGGAAGAGATTCCAAGGCATTTCTGCCTGAGTCACAGGCTCCCAGAGGGCCCCCACATTAATGGCCACCTCTGCCTCTGAGATCCTGTTACCATGTGCTACTTCTGCTTTTTTGTTTTAAATTGTGACAAAATATAAATAAACATAAAGTTGACTTCTTTTAAAGGGCATAACTCAGTGGCATTAAACAATACACACAATGTTGTACAGTCATTGCCACTTACCTAGCTCCAGAAATTTTCACCATGCCAAATGGCAAGTCTGCACCTATTCAGCAATCATTCCTGACTCCCCACTGCCCCAATCCCTGGAAACCCCTGATACATTTTCTATCTTTATAAATTTGCTCATTCTGGACATGTCATATAAATGGAATCATAACATGGAATGTGGCCTCTTGTGACCAGCTTCCTCCTTCCTTTAGCATGATGTTTTCAAGCTCATTCATGTTGTAACGTCTCAGTCTTTTATTCCTTCTTCCAGCCAAATAATATGCCATTACATGGACCTACCACATTTTGGTTATCTTTTGTAATGGTTTTGCCCATTGTAGCAGATAGCTCAGGGTTCGCTGAGATGAACTTCCAGACCAGGCACAGTTATGGAGGAAGGGTTATTATTTATTGAAGCTTACAGATCCAGGGGAAGTTCCATAATGACAGAAGAAGCTGGCCTGCTTTCACAGGACGAAACAGAGAGAAAGCAAAAGCCAAAAGCTAAAAGTACAGCATGCCTCAGGAACTCCAGCTAGGCACACTTTGCATATCTTTAGATTGAAATCCTAAATCCACCACCACACCTTAAGATCCACCCAGTGACACTGCCTCCGGCCAGGTGGATGCAGATGTAAACAACAAACTAATAAAACACTGAATATATTGGAGGCCATCTATTCAAACTACCACACCCGTCATCTACCAAATGTAAGGTTCCTTCCTCCAGTTCCAGAGTGCCCTCTGTACACAGCTTCATAATCGTAATAATACTTCACAGTGTGCTGCAAGGTTAAGTAATATATACCATTAAAGTAAACAAAAGAACTTAGCAATGACTGCTCAATAATGTTACTGTGATAGAATCGCTATAATTATTCTGTAATCATTATGATTGTATAAAGTCTTCTTAACCTTGCCTTTTCCATTGTCTCATCCCATCTGTTCCACAACGTAGTTCCAATGCCATCAGAACTTCACTGTAGCAGAGAGGAAGGTATCCATTCCAGGCTGTGATCATGACAAGGACTACACCAAGGATACGTGTCTGCACTCCCAACAGCCTCTATGACACGGTGGGTGTTTTTGCCCTCTGAAACAGACACGCCAATTTGCATTCCCCAGATGGGCTATGGACCTTGACTCCATTGCGAGAGTCTTTTACATGATTTCCAGGTTCCAGCAGGGCATATGCCCTCTGGGAATGGACAAGTGCTTCAGGAATTTGCCATGTCTGCTTTATAAATGTCTTCCCATCCACAATACTCCCTAAAGCAATGGCATTCATTTGTGAAGTCCACCCTGGCCATTAAAGGGCAAAAGGGGGGAGACTAAGAGGCTAGGATGTTTTCAAAGACCAGCATTGTTGGTAATTTTAACCTGAGGGTGCAGTCCCTGAGTGAGTCCTTGAAATAACACCGGAAGCTCACTGTAACCTACCCTGGAGGATGAAGTCATCCCAGCCCTTGTTGTGTACATTTCTGGGATTCTTTTTTATTTTTTATTTTAGAGAGAGAGACTGACAGAGAGAGAAAAAAATTGGTGCCCCAGGGCCTCAGCCACTGCAATCAAACTCCAGACACTTGCGCCACCTAGTGGGCATGTGCAACCTTGGTCTTGCCTCACCTTTGTGAGGATCTGGAGAGTCAAACATGGGGCCTTGGGCTTCGCAGGCAAGTGCCTTAACCGCTAAGCCATCTCTCCAGCCCCATTTCTGGGATTCTGAAAGGGCCAGTGCTGAGACGACACTCTGGCTCCAGAAGAAAGCATGGTCATTCCTTTATGTCTCCTTCTTTCATTCTGTACTAGAGAGCTGAATAATATGGTTCCTCATACAGCAGCACATGGGGTCAGAAGGGCTGGATCTTGCCCTGTCCCCCTCCTGGCACTTCTGGATAATCTTGTATAAAGAAAAAAAAAAATCTTTATTTATGTATTTATTAGAGAGAGGGGAATGGAGGGAGTGTATGGGTCTATCAGGGCCTCTTACTATTGCAAACAAACTCCAGATGCATGCACTACTTTGGCCATCTGGGAAATTGAACCTGGGCTGACAGACTCTGCAAGCAAGTGCCTTTAATGGCTGAGCCATCATCCCAGCCCTAAATATTCTTTATTGATACCCATTAGCTCCTGCCACTCTTCATTTGCTAAATGACACAGGCCTCAGTATACTGGCAGGAGACCAGGCACCCTACCTTCCTTGCCCCTCCCAATAAACATTATGCAACCTAAGGAACTCCTTGTCCCCTCAGCTCTTCTGAGGAATGAGAGAAAAAGTTTCCCAAAAAAGCCACTGGGAGGATGTGATTGAGGAAGCAGTAGCACCTGAAAAAAAGTGAACAGAGTACATAGAACTGTCACCATCATTCTCCCCCACAAGTGAGCAGAGTGCATGGGGAGTCACCATCATTCTTTTCCACAAATGAAAAGAGTGCATGGGGGTCACCATCATTCTTCCCCACAAGTGAACAGAGTGTATAGGTGTCACCATAATTCTTCCCCACAAGTGAGCAGAGTGCATGGGGTGTCACCATCATTCTTCCCCACAGGTGAACAGAGTGCATGGGGGTCACCATCATTCTTCCTCACAAGTGAGCAGAGGGCATGGGGAGTCACCATCATTCTTCCCCACAAGTGAACAGAGGACATGGGGAGTCACCATCATTCTTCCCCACAAATGAAAAGAGTGCATGGGGGTCACCATCATTCTTCCCCACAAGTGAACAGAGTGCATGGGGGGTCACCATCATTCTTCCCCACAAGTGAGCAGAGTGCATGGGGGTCACCATCATTCTTCCCCACAAGTGAGCAGAGTGCATGGGGGTCACCATCATTCTTCCCCACAAGTGAACAGAGTGCATGGGGGTCACCATCATTCTTCCCCACAAGTGAGCAGAGTGCATGGGGGTCACCATCATTCTTCCCCACAAGTGAACAGAGTGCATGGGGGGTCACCATCATTCTTCCCCACAAGTGAGCAGAGTGCATGGGGGGTCACCATCATTCTTCCCCACAAGTGAACAGAGTGCATGGGGAGGTGTCACTGTCATTCTGCATTACTTATTTGGTCATGGGCACAAGTCTTCCGGGAGGAAGTGTGTGGAGATCAGGTTGGGTCCTGCTCTAAGTTAGTCTATATTGTGTAACACAGTGGCTTTTCAGGCTATGCCTTATCCTAGTTGACTCCATTTTACAAAGTAGGTCTTCACTCCATTTAACACTGCATTTCCTTTTACACAATGAAATCCCCACTTGTTCAGCACCACCCAGGAGGCACAGCCTGATAAATAACTTATTCATAAACATAAAAAGGTACGAACCTGAATTTCCTGTTGAAAAACCTTTATTATGGATCTGGCTTCTGAGATAGACCATTATGGGAAAAAAAGGTGCCCCTATAAACTTATCAAAGTATATTAAGACCCTACGAGCAAATAAGTACATTAAAACCATATCAGAAAAAGACTCAAGAACTTTTTGACCACACTCGACCAAACAGGGTGCAATACCTTCACCTGAAATAGGACAACTAGCACTGTGCTGGCAGATGGGCCTCCGTGGACCTGCCACGCACCTAGAGTAAAATCAGCATTTCCTGGACGGTGCCAGCATCTGCTGCCAGTGCAAGCTGTGCCTGAACTTGCTTGAGCCATGGATCTAGCAGACACAGAACATTTTGCTAGGTAAACACAGGGGGAAAAAATCACTGGGCCATGGCTGGGCATACAGGACACACTAGGACTCTTTACTATATCTCTGAGCATGTAATCTGAGCTTTGTAGATTTCTGAGATGGCCTCCAGGCATTTTTTCTATTGTTCTAATTCAAAGGATTTGGCTTCTCCTTATGGCTGCTAATCTCTTTCACAACCACACCCTCAGAGTTCCTTTCTCTGCCAAGCCCAATTTTTTTTTTTTTTTTTTTTTTTTTTGGTTTTTCAAGGTAGGGTTTCACTCTAGTCCAAGCTGACCTGGAACTCACTATGTATTCTCAGGGTGGCCTCAAACTCACAGTGATCCTCCTACCTCTGCCTCCTGAGTGCTGGGATTAAAGGTGTGTGCCACCATGCCCGGCTTCTTTTTTTTTTTTTTTCTTTACTGTTTCCTTCACCTTTCTAAATTCAGATAGTGTTTATTATCTGTTTTAAAATAAACACAGCTGGGAGTGTTGGTGCACTTAATCCCAGCACTTGGGAAGCAGATGTAGGAAGTTCATTGTGAGTTTGAGGCCACCCTGAGACTACATAGAGAATTCCAGGTCAGCTTGGGCTTGAGCAAACCTGCCCCCATCAAAAAAATACAGTGATGTGAAACTTGAAGGATATGTCACTCCTACTCTGTCTTTACGTTACAGTTACTATACATGTAGACTATAAACCTCCAGCCTCCACGAGGTTTGTCGCAGTTTCTTTCTTGCAGCATGATCTGAAAGTTCACACCTTAGGACAGAAGGGTTTGCTCAGGGCTACTTTATTCTGACAAGTGATCCAAGTGGTCCCTGGAATACTGTCCCTGGGTATAACCCATTGGTCCAGCTTACAGCTCACTAGAAAAGTGAGGTGCCAGCCCTTTATGTGCTAAATTCCCCGGAGAGAACCCGAGATTCTACAGCTCTAATTAATGTCCTCGGGTTGCCAAGAAAAGCCTTTGACATAAAGGAATGACCATGCTTTTTTCTGGAGCCAGAGTGTCGTCTCAGCACTGTCCCTTTCAGAAATCCAGAAATGGGGCCGGAGAGATGGCTTAGCAGTTAAGGCACTTGCCTGCAAAGCCCAAGGCCCCATGTTTGACTCTCCAGATCCCAGGTTAGCCAGAGGCACAAAGGTGTTTTTGGCGCAAGTGTCTCCCTGAGGCCCTGGGGCATTCTCAGTTCTCACTATATTCCTGAAAGCAGCCAGTAACATCATGCCACAGCTTGAATGTTTCATTACTTTGAATTTTCTTCACCAAATAAAATACTCATCCCATTTAAACTTGGCTTCCCATAAAGAATCAAGGCATAGACAAAACAGCCAAAAAAAATTCCCATTATGTAACAAGGATGCAAACTATAAACTAATAAAACACTGAATATATTGGGGGACATCTATTTAAACTACCACATTCCACCCCTGGCCCCCAATAGATTTAGCCCCTGGCCCCCAATAGATTTATAACTATCACACATTGTAAATTGTACTCAGCCTAATTTCAAAGGTTCTCATAATCTTGACCAACTTAAGATAGTGAGTCTTGGAAAATCAAACAAGTTAAATACTTTCAACATGTAAAGGCACAGAGTAAATAGTTTTAACTGGTATAAGGCATAGCAAGGAGAAACTAGAACAATGCAAACTCAACCACCATCAGCAGTCATATTCTTAATCCAGGAATGAAATAAATCATAGCTTTGAAAAGCAGGTTCCTTCTCCAGTCAACTCTTTGCCAAAGAGTTTGTATTTCTAACAGTCTTTCCTCAGGCATCCTCTCCATTGTTTTAATGTAAAGCAGTCAGGCCACCTTCCTTCCACCTGCCTTAAGATTGCTAATGTGTTTGACAATAGCAGCTCCAGTAACCTAAAACCAGTCTCAGTGCCTCTAATTTTAACTTGCTTGAGGTTTTCCAACTTAAAATCTTAAGACTCTCAGTCTGCTATCTTTAGCCAAGCACATCAGTCCATTACAAATTTAACCTTGATCAAACTTTCTGGGCCTGGATAGTGGAATGCAGCCATCTCTTATGCCAGTAGCCCAGTTACAAAACAGTCCTCTGCAGTCTTTCCTTCCCATTAGAAAGCTCATAAGGCAAGCCTTGAAGTTCAATACTGTCTGCACTTAACATTCTCAAACTCTCATCAGAATAGTCCATAAAACTTGGCTTACCACTCCAAAAGGCATCTTCAGTTGCAAGCACCAAGTCCATGCCCATTCCTCCAAAACAAAGGTTCCAAAAGACAAACATTCACGTGGTAAGGTTCATCTCACCCCACTCCTGGTACCACTTGCTGTAGCAGACAGCTTCAGGTTCACTGAGATGAACTTTCAGACCAGGCACAGTTATGGAGGAAGGGATATTATTTATTGAAGCTTACAGATCCAGGAGAAGTTCCATAATGGCAGGAGAAATGGCCTGCTCTTACAGGACCAAACACAGAGAGAGAAAAGCCACCAGCCACACAGCACACAGAGCAAAGCTACTGCCAAAAGCCATAGCACACTTCAGGAACTCCAACTGGGCACACTTTGCATATCTTTACATTGGAATCCTAAACCCACCATCACACCTTAAGATCCGCCCAATGACATTGCCTCCAGCAAGATGGCTGCAGATGCAAACTATAAGCTAATAAAACACTGAATATATTGGGGGACACCTATTCAAACTACCACATGCCCCAAGTTCCCCTTCAAGGGCAGGTTATCAGCGACTTAAAGACCTCTTACTCTGCCTGCCCTCCTCAAAGACTCATTAATTCTCAGTAGTGCCACACTACTGCTAAGCCTGTGGATCTTTGGAGATCATTCCAGATCCAAGCTATGGTACCTCACAAACTCCTGATACAAAGTTTTAAATGTTTTAATTATTTGTGAGTCAAGTTTGGAACTAGTTCAGAACAAGGTATGCTTTCACCGTGGTGGCATAGTGAAAGTGTCACCAGGCCATGAGGAGAGAGGAAAGGCTACCAGGCAGCTGCCTGTTTCTGCAGCTGCCAGCCAAACACCACATGATCAGACATTTCCTGTATTATCAGGGCCCTACTTGTTGCACCTTGATGCTAGCTGGATTGTCCCCATATTTGAATTAGTGGGTTATAAGGAGGGTAACAGAAATCTTGGTTTGTCCGGGACCATCTCAGGTTATATCTGTCACTCAGAGAAAATGTTAACAGTGGCCCTTTTCATTTGTAAAATCTTCTTGTCTGGATAATAAGTTACTTAGTCTAGTTATAAATACAGAATTATGTAAGGCACAAAGAGTAGCTTAAGCAAGGAGAGAATTTTACTGCCAGCACTACAGACCAGTCAGACAAGATGGGAATTAGGGACTCAGCCCATTTGATCCTGTTGCTTTCTATTTTGTGACTTTGAATGTTGCCTTCTCTGTCTTGTCACCCTTTTATTTTCAAGACAGAACTGCCACCAGCTCCGAGTTGTATATTGACAGTTTCCATCATCAGTGGGCAATTGAGTTTCTTAGTTGCAATCCCCAAAAAAAGATCACAGGAAGAAAGCTGTTACCCCATTATGGGCAGGAGGGCAAGGTGGTATGACAGCCTTGCAGTTCCCTAAGGGAACTCCAAGGAAGGAGTTTTTGTTTTTGTTTTTGTTTTTGAGAGAGAGAGAGAGGGAGAGGAAGACAGATAGAGATGGGCGCACCAGCAGCCTCTCAGCTGCTGTGAACAAAATCCAGATGCGTGTGCCCCCTTGTGGTCAAGTGTGGCATTGCGCCCTTACTTCACTTTGCATCTGGCTAAGCGTGGGACCTGGAGATTGGAACCGCTGGAGATTGGAACCGGGTTCTTAGGCTTAGGAGTCAGGCACCTTAACCACTAAGCCATCTCTCCAGCCCAAGGAAGGAGTTTTTTTTTTTTTTTTTTTGTGAGGTAGGGTGTCCCTCAGGTCCAGGCTGACCTGGAATTAACTATGTAGTCTCAGGGTGGCCTCGAACTCTCAGCGATCCTCCTACCTCTGCCTCCTGAGTGCTGGGATTAAAGGCGTGCGCCACTACACCCGGCTGGAAGGAGTTTTGAGAAGGGGTGAATGGGGCAGCGTAGACAGGGTCCAATGCGATCAGCATCTTATATTTATTCAGTGCACTAAATTCATCTAACCATTTGTCTGTCATTTATGAATCAGAGAAGAATCCCTATTCCCTTTCACTCCAGGGAGATGCCATTCATGGCTGGGTGAGAGATGGAGCTGGCCTAGGAAGAGAAGAGGCAAAGACTTCCCTGCTTAGGCATTAAGGCTATCAGAGGGACGAGCCTGCCTCCCAGAATGCTTATGGCTTCAGATAGCCATCCCTTTACTCTGGAGGGTGATTCTGTGTCACCCTGAATGGGTCAGGAGCCTTCAGCGAAGCCTCTGGGAGCTGCGATCATTGTGGCTGGTAGCAACTCCCACTGAGGGTGACTCTGTGGAAAGGAGCCTCTTGTGTTCTTTCCTTGACTGAAGTTGTTGTCTTTACCTGGAGACGCTCATCCCTTGGACAAGATCTGCCTCAGGCTCTAGCTCCCAACACTGCTGGCCATGACTGTAACAAAAACAGCAACGACCACACCCTCTGGGCCATCCGTCTATCTGCTTTTTTGACTTAACCCTCCTACAGGCAGTTGCTAGCCTTGTCCCAGAGGCCAAAGTTATGGGGATTTACCACAAAAGACTGCGGTGTCCCTAGAAAGGGAAAAGGTGAATGTTACAAGGTTATATTCACACGGTTTTATGAGTACCACCCATGTCACCAGGTTCTAAGTGGTTGTCATCTCACGTTTCATGCATCTTTTACTGTAAATTCCTTGAGGGCAGGGTCCCTGTTTTCAACTTTGTGGTAACCTCAGAGCTGGCAATAGCATTTGGCACACAGACTGAATTCTCAGTAATTACTTTCAATTCCCAGTGGGGCCCTGTTCTCTCAGCTTCCCAGCTTGCCTTCTTTGCCTGGAACATCTTCCTCTGGCCCTTTGCCTGCCTAACTCCTCCTCATCTTGGAGTCTGCACTCAGCTGTTGTCTCTCCAGCATGCCTCCTCTGACCTCCACCCTCACCCAAGCTGGGTTAGATGCTCCTTGCCTGGGCTGTTTTATAGCACTTTCTCCTCCACCACAGAGGACGTGTCTGGAAAGCAATGCAGTTCCAGGCACACAATGGGTTGGTTGTCAGTAAATATTTGTTGAATTGGAAAAGAATGGTGTTGTCAGCAATGTCTGATTGTAGGCATAGTTAAGATGAATGATGTGCTGTGTATGTCCCTTGAATTTCTTTGGGGCTTGACTTTTTCAATCTGTAACAAAGAGCTCATGTGACAAGAGCCACTTCCATCAGTATCGTAGATTCCATCAAATTGCCAGGTTTTCTGTGAGCCTCTCAGACTTTCCCAGGTGGGTCCCACCATCTCCAGCCACCTGTAGCTACAGCCCTGATTCGGACTGTGGGATCTGCTCTGTCCTGTTCGGGGCAACTGAGGGAAATTGAGGTTCTTTATTTATGGAAAAAGTATTTGTTGAGTGTCTTTCCCTCAAGGGTACCTAACCTGATGCATTTGAATAAGTAGAAAACACTGACCCATCAGAGATGCAGACTAGCTCTGAGGGACCTGGGGGAGGGCAGGTGGTTCTACCAGGGAAGGGAACACATGGAAGGGCAACCCAGAGGTAGCCTTTGAGTTGTCCTTAAAGAGGACATAAAAGTTTCCAGGCAGAAGTCAGACGGGAGGACTTCCTGGATCAAAGCACTAAGGGCTGAGCTTTTAGGCAACTGACCGCTCTTTAACCTTCAAGAGCCACATCCCAGTCCTCTCGACGAACACAAAGCCTCAGGTTTTCCTTAACAACATTTGACACACACACAGAATTAAATACTGTGAGGAGAGAACAGAACTAAGGCGTGGGAGAGTTTGCTGTTTAGTTTGCATAGCTCCACTCCTCCCCCATCCCAGTGTGTCCCCCTGGGGGTGCCCTCACCTCCACCATCCTGGTAATGATCCCACTTAAGCCCTGTGGGTAGGGTAGGGCTTATGGATAGGGAAGCATCATGGCAAGATTCAGGAGGAACACCTGGTGGCAGGGTAGGACAGAGTGGGGGGCAGACAAAGCATTTACCACCATCAGCATTGCTGTCGGGCCTACACATTGGTACTGGAGTTGGGGAGGATGTAGAAGAGACAGGTAAGAGATAGATGGTGGCATGAAACACTGTTATTGCTCAGAACTGAACAGCATTCAGGAGCTCCGTCAGCAGCCCTCATCCACAGTCCTCCTGTGTGCCAGAGACTGCACTGAGCATCGGGGTACAGGAAAGAGCAACACGAGGAAACCTCTGGCTTCTGTGCAATTTGCATTCTACGAGGGAGAAGGTGGCAGGTGGCAAACAGGTAGATACATAAACAAATCATTTTAGAAAATGGTCTGTGGTAGGGTGATGCGATAGAGGGGTGGAGGGAGGAAGGAGGCTACATTAAATGGAGGGAGGGGTCATGGGGGTGACTATGTGAAGTGGTAGTTGAGATGCATTCTGAATGATGCTTTAGCAGTAAGCCACAGGAAGATCTAGAGGCAGGCTGTCCAAGGCACCCAAGGTGGGAACACTTGTTCCTCACATATAGTTTTAAATGAAAAGAAAAACCATGGTTCATAGCTCTGCTGTCCATTTGGCTTAAAAGCAATGGAGACCTTCATCCTTCAGGAAGGAACTCCAAGGGATGTGTTCTTCTGCATCTTTTAGGACTGCTTGCTGAAAGTGAGATATCTGGGTCAGTGCCTGGAGAGGCAATCTTTTTCTGGATCTTTCTCTGCTTGTTCTGTGAATGTGAGGCAACACATACCCTGCCAATGTGTTGGAGGCCTCCCTTCCCCTATGCAGATTCAGAGTTGAAAGTATTGGATGGAGCATGCAACTCCTGAAGATCTTTCTGAGCCAAAGGGGTACAGCCTACATGACCGTGGAAGTTCATTAGGGAATGTATTTGTGATGGACATGTGTTGGGGTCCCCCCTCGGGCCAGCCCAGGAGGGACTGCAGGGTCTCTGCCGAGTGGGGGTGAGAGGCGCGGAGTCTCGACACAGACTCCGGGAGTTGAGTGGAAGCATGCAGAGGGTGAGCTGCAGCAAACTCGTTTATTCAAGGAAGTGTAGGGGTTTTAAGGGTTTGGCTGGCCAATCATTGTATGGTGTGGTCCCCTTCTTGTGACCAATGACAGCCTGTTTCAGGACAGATCATCTTGCAGCAGGTTTCTTGTGAGCATGGGACTGTAGCTGTTGTCATGCCAGGCCTGCGCAGGATGCCATGTCCACAGAAGCCACTTCCTGGTTTCTTCTGGCATGCGGTCTGGCTAGGGCCCGACCTGCATTGTGCCATACAGACATGAACTTTCCTAGAACCTTTGGTTCTTTCCTTAACCTAGTTAAAGTGTGATTAACTGGTAACCTCATACCTTTCTTTAGGTACTGACTTCAATCTTACAGAGCATTATAAAGTTTGGGTAATATCTGATTATAGGATCATCACCTTTGTGAATTGAAAGTAAGCCACATGCTCAAAAGAATGGATGGCGTTGCTGGTATCGCAAACTTACAGGAATTTCTTCTCAATAATGTCCCTGAGATAATCACAATAACAAGCTTTTCATGGCTATTTCTAAGGTCCCCAAATGTGAGCCCAAGAGCAAATGAGTAGAAGTGAAGCAATTTAATCCACATGAAAGTGGAGCATCCGAGTGCCACACTTAGTTAGGTCATACGCTTCTTTCAAGGAAAAAGAAAGAGCCTGTCTCACACTTTACCTTCTACTCAAATAATCCTTCCAAATAAGAAAGGATGCCTGGGAATGGGGAGACAGCTCAGTGGATAAAGTGCTTGCTACCTGTAGTAGTCAGGGTTCTCT
This sequence comes from Orientallactaga sibirica, assembly GCA_036365145.1. Classification (NCBI taxonomy): domain Eukaryota; kingdom Metazoa; phylum Chordata; class Mammalia; order Rodentia; family Dipodidae; genus Orientallactaga; species Orientallactaga sibirica. Next base: position 5,940,404 of record JAEOAD010000038.1, on the reverse strand, counting down.
AGAAAAACAGCACTGACAGAATGAATTGTATTAGAAGGGAATTTATTGGATGGCAGATCCAACAATAGCAGTTTGCAGGCCTGTGAGTCAAGGAACTCGGTAGCTGCTCAGTCCATGAGGCTGGATGCCTCAGAAGTCCTGATCCAGCACTTAAGGCCTGGAGGCGTCCTGGAGAGATGCTGCTCTTCAGTCCACCCTGGTCTTCAGTTCATGTTGGTCTTCAGTCCACGCTGGAAAGCAACAAGTAGCACTGACAGCCAGGTGGGAGGAAGAGGTTATTTTCTTCCAGAACTTCCTTAGATCAAGCCCCCTTCCAAGAGGGGCCACCCACTCTGGGGGAAGGGCTCACCCTGGGGGAAGGACTTCTGCCTTCAGTTAATCCTTCCCGGAAACAACCTCAAAGACCCACTCAAGAGGAATGTCTGTGGATTCCTAAACAAATCCAGTTGACAATGGAACCTCACAGTCACACCACCAGAGCATGAGTGTTTGAGTTCAGATCCCTAGAACCACATAAAAGCCAGATGCTGTGGTGGAGACCAGTAATCCTGGCATGTCTATGGCAAAAAGGGAGGGAGAGAGATAGGAGAACCACCTAGAAGTTCCTGGGCCAGCTAACCTAGTGAAGGCAGCAGTGAACCACAAAGTGAGAGACCCTGCCTCAAAAAAAAAGTGAGGACTGACACCTGAAGTTGTCCTCTGACCTCCGTATGTGAACCCTGGACACATGTGCCACACTCACACACACGAACACGAACGCCACATACATCAGGAAGGATACTTGCATGCTGGTAGTCAAACCAACAAACATCCCCTATGCATTCTGTCACGATTTCTTTCTTCTTTGCGTTTCCAAACATTACTCAGCAGTCATAAATAATGCCCCAACCACCTCTGTAAGATGGTTGTGTCCTGACTGCTGTGACCCATGACTGTGTCACCTCACATGGGGAAAGGAACTCTGGTGATGTAATTAAGGTTCAAGGTCTGGAAACAGGGAGCTGATCCTGGATTTCTGGGTGGGTCTGATGTTGTTTCAAGGGTCCTTGGAAGAGGGAAGCAGGAGGGTCACAGAGGAGAGAGATATGATGAGAGGCACAGAAGCTGCAGATAGCACACTTGATCTTCACCAGAAGGCAGAGAAGAGATACAGAGGCTGGGGAAAAGGTCTTTAAGAATGCACAGAGGGCCATGAGCCAAGGAATGCAAATGGAGGCACAGCTTCCCCTTACAGCCTCCAGATGGACCACAACCCTGCTGAAAAGTTGATTTTTAACTCAAAAGACCCATTTTAGATCTCTGACTTCCAGAACCATAAGATAAGTACGTTGTATTAAGTCACTAGATATGTGGTGGATTCTTACAATAACATAAGGAAACCAATCTACCAGCATAAGTCCCCTACTGTGTACGTAGGCCTTGGCCTATGGTCTTCAAGGGTTGTTCTAGCCGATGAATGCCTATTGATTACTATTGAGTTTATCAGAGCAGTTACTAGACTGCTGTGGGATAGGCCTCCTGATTTTCTCTTGCTTGGATGACATGGTATGTGCGACAAAGAACCCATCATCGTTATCATGGCTCTGTCTCATCTATTTATCTTTTTTTTTTTTTCTGGCTTGAGATAACCCAAGACGGCCTCAAACTTGCTATGTGCTAAAGCTGCCCTTAAACTCCTGATCCTACTGCCTCTACCTCCCAAATGTTGGAATCACCACTGTGTGCCACCAAGCCAAGATGACATTTTTAAAATAAATGCTTTTCTACAGATGAGTAGAAAAGGAACTGTTCTCCTAGCTTTCTTTGTGTTTATCAGAACTATATCATGTACAATACACTCAACAGACATTCACATCTTTGTTGAACATTCCCCTAAAATCCAGAGCATCCTCACTAGGGCTTTGTGGTTGCACATGCATAACTGAGGCCTGTTTCAGTTGGTTAGTAAGATGTTGGTTACTAAGATGGTTAGTAAGGTTGGTTAGTAAGATGTTGGGTTAAAATGAAGAAACTGTTAAAAAAATAACATTTTTTTCTTTTAATTCAGAACATACAAATAGGATTATTTGCCAATGGTTTGATGGGAGACCAAGGGCTTTAAATGTGTGTCTACAGACAGAAGTTCCTTGTCCCTTATTTTTCATATATACCTTCCAAATTTCATCTATAATTTCCAATTCTGGTCTCTAGGTACTGGTGTAAGTTTCCTCAAAAAGTTAAATGTACAATTATGACATGCTCCAACAATCCTATTCTTCAGTATATAGCCACAAGAACTGAAATCAAGGTCTCGGAGGGAAACTTGTTCACCAATGTTCATGGCAGCATTATTCACAACAACTCCAAACTGTCAGTGTGGCACCATTCTTGCTTATTTGGAATAGGAGGCTGTGTTATTCAACTTCTCATTGCTGGGACAAAATACCTGTCAAAAATCAGTTAAAGGAGGGATTTCTTCCAGCTTCTGGTTTCAGGCTCCAGTCCATCTTGTTGGGGAAGCCCCAGTGGTGGGAGCTTGAGGCAACTGGTCATGTTCAGCACAGTGAGGATGCAGCGAACCATGCACACCCACTGCTCAGCCAGCTCTCTCCTTTTATGCAGCCCAGGGCCTGAGTCCATGGAATGGTGTCATTCACAGTTAAGGTGGGTCTTCTCACTTGTATTAACTTAATCCAGGATAGAATTGGACAGTCAAGGGGCTGGAGAGGTGGCTCAGAGGTTAAGGTGTTTGCCTGCAAAGCCAAAGGATCCTGGTTTAATTCTCCTGGACCCACATAAGCTAGATGCACAAGGGGGCGCATGCGTCTGGAGTTCATTTGCAGTGGCTGGAGGCCCTGGTGTGCCCATTCTCTCTCTCTCTGCCTCTTTCTCTTTCTTACATAAATAAATAAATAAATAAAAATAAATAAATAAATAAATAAATAAATAAGTAAATATATTTAAAAGAATTAGACAGTCGAGTTAATCCCTCACAGGCATGCACAGAGGCTAAGCTATGTAGTTCCTGGGATGGTTCTGTCCAGTTGACAAGCAATAGAAACCATCACAGAGCTTGCATTTTTTTCTCACATCTCTCACTTTAATCTTTTGCTGTGGAGGTTGTTTCTTCACAACGAGGCATATGCTTTACACAAAGACAGACTGACCGACTCAGTGAGTGAATGAATAAATGAGGGGACAGAGGGAGAAAAGAACTCCAAGCATGAGACCCACTGTGGGGAAAAAAAAAAACCCTTTCATTTTCCCTCTTTGCAACCTCATCATAAAAAACATTAGGTTCCCAAACCACTAGCTTTCATTTTCAGGATAAAAGCAGACCTCCAAGTCGTTTACCCAGAAATGTAGGTCAAGGTTATTAAATTCAGTTTTGAAGAAACTCAATCAAACGGTTCATTAGTATACCATTCAAAGTAGCTTTGACTGACACTGATTCAAAATTTCCAAAACACTGCAAAATAATTAAAACAAAAGAACTTACTTTTTAAGGCTGCCAATGTTTACTGCACCAGAAAGATGATAATCAGGGTCTGTGTTAGGGGCTGGCTTGTGTTATTAAAGAAGAAAGTATTTCAGCATGTGATCTTTTTGAAGCCAAAATCTCACAGTGGTACTGCCCCATTTCAAAGCCATCAGTCATTTGAAGATTCTGTGGATCATACTGGTATGGAGACCTGGCACACAGGATGCTGTGGTCTGGCTCTTGGCACTCCCTTCCCAGCCTCATTGCTCTGGAGTTCCGGGTGTTTGCAGTCCTGTGTGTTTGCTCTCACTGCCCCCGCTACCCTGACTCTATGCCTTACTCCATGCCTACTCATGCTGCAGTCCTTCACCCAGGTATCGCTGTGCATTCGAAGGCTCCCTGGCTCTTTGTTCTCAGTTGGTTTGAGTACTTGGCCCTTTACACCTTTCTCAGGTCCCAAGAAAGCTCCCACAGAACACGTGAGGCACTACTGCTCACAGTTCTTTTCATGTCTCCTGTTGCCTGGCTATGAGCCTCCTAAGTATAGTTTGAAATAAGTAAATATATTTAAAAAGAATTAGACAGTCGAGTTAATCCCTCACAGGCATGCACAGAGGCTAAGCTATGTAGTTCCTGGGATGGTTCTGTCCAGTTGACAAGCAATAGAAACCATCACAGAGCTTGCATTTTTTTCTCACATCTCTCACTTTAATCTTTTGCTGTGGAGGTTGTTTCTTCACAACGAGGCATATGCTTTACACAAAGACAGACTGACCGACTCAGTGAGTGAATGAATAAATGAGGGGACAGAGGAGAAAAGAACTCCAAGCATGAGACCCACTGTGGGGAAAAAAAAAAAAAAAACCCTTTCATTTTCCCTCTTTGCAACCTCATCATAAAAAACATTAGGTTCCCAAACCACTAGCTTTCATTTTCAGGATAAAAGCAGACCTCCAAGTCGTTTACCCAGAAATGTAGGTCAAGGTTATTAAATTCAGTTTTGAAGAAACTCAATCAAATGGTTCATTAGTATACCATTCAAAGTAGCTTTGACTGACACTGATTCAAAATTTCCAAAACACTGCAAAATAATTAAAACAAAAGAACTTACTTTTTAAGGCTGCCAATGTTTACTGCACCAGAAAGATGATAATCAGGGTCTGTGTTAGGGGCTGGCTTGTGTTATTAAAGAAGAAAGTATTTCAGCATGTGATCTTTTTGAAGCCAAAATCTCACAGTGGTACTGCCCCATTTCAAAGCCATCAGTCATTTGAAGATTCTGTGGATCATCCTGGTATGGAGACCTGGCACACAGGATGCTGTGGTCTGGCTCTTGGCACTCCCTTCCCAGCCTCATTGCTCTGGAGTTCCGGGCGTTTGCAGTCCTGTGTGTTTGCTCTCACTGCCCCCGCTACCCTGACTCTATGCCTTACTCCATGCCTACTCATGCTGCAGTCCTTCACCCAGGTATCGCTGTGCATTCGAAGGCTCCCTGGCTCTTTGTTCTCAGTTGGTTTGAGTACTTGGCCCTTTACACCTTTCTCAGGTCCCAAGAAAGCTCCCACAGAACACGTGAGGCACTACTGCTCACAGTTCTTTTCATGTCTCCTGTTGCCTGGCTATGAGCCTCCTAAGTATAGTTTGTTTGTGTTTCATCATTCTACCAAGGCACTGGGTTCTAGAAAGGGCTCAGAGAAGACTGTTGAATGAATGAGTAAATTAGCCATAGGGTCTAACATATACATAAGTCTTTTATGGTAGTAAGAAGTGACTTAAGGGCTGGAGGGATGGCTTAGTGGTCAAGGCACTTGCCTGCAAAGCCAAAGGACCCAGGCTGGATTTCCCAGGACCCACATAAGCCAGATGCACAAGGTGGCACATGCATCTGGAGTTCATTTGCAAGACTGGAGGCCCTAGCATGTCCATTCTGTCTCTGTCTCTGTCTCTCTCTCTCAAATAAATGAATAAAAATTTCAGAAAAAAAAAGAAGTGAATTAAGGGGGACCAGGGAGATGGCTCAGTAGATAAATTGTTTGCCAGAGTTTGATCCTCAGACCCCAAGTGAAAAGGTAGAAGCCATGATGGGCTTCTGTAATCCCAGCACACTGACAGCAAGATTGAAGGCAGAGACAGGAGAATTTCTGGAACCTTTCAGTAAGCTCAGTTAAAGAACAACAGCAGAGGGCTGGAGAGATGGCTTAGTGGTTAAACACTTGCTTTAAGGACCCTGGTTGAGTAATTCTCAGGATCCATGTAAGCCAGATGCACAACATGCATCTGAGTTCAAGATTGGCTGGAGGCCTTGGCGCAAATCCTCTCTCTCTCTCTCTACCTGCCTATTTCTGTATCTCTCTCTCAAATAAATAAATAAATAAATAAAATATTTAAAAAAAAAAAAGAACAACAGCAGAGCAAGATTGAGAGAAATCCTGCCTCAAATGAAGTGTTAAGATGAGAACCACAGACCAAAAGTTGCCCTCTGACCTCCATATACATGCTCCTCCCAACATGAATGCCTATGCACATGTGTACACACAATTAAACAATAAATAAATGAATGAATGAATAGAAGTGACTTAACAGGAGGTATCGTTGTCATATTGGGTCATATTGCCTCTTTGCCATTCCTTCAGTCACCATATTTCAAAGAAAGAGTACCACTCACCTCAGTCTTCTAACAAAGTCACCTGAAACCACCAGGCATCTCTTCTGTGCAAAATCTAGTGGTGACAAGAGATGCCACGTGAGGGTGTCACAAGAAACATCTAGGACTTGTATCATCATCTCTTTTTAATTCCTGCTTGTGTGTGAATTAAGATGCACACATCATTATTAACTCTTTTTTAAAAGTATTTATTTTTAAACTTATTTTAGAGAGACAGAGAGATAGAGAATGGGCATGCCAGGGTTTCCAGCCACTTGCTGCAAACGAACTTCAGATGCATGAGCTACCTTGTGCAACTGGCTTATGTGGGTCCTGGGAAATCCAACCTGGGTCCTTTGGCTTTGCAGGCAAGTGCCTTTATCACTAAGCCATTTCTTCCACCCCATTATTACAAACGCTTATCTAGCACTTATTATGTACTAAGCAACATTTCCATGTTAACTAATTTAATTCTGACATGAGCTAGTGAAATATATATTATTATTATCTCCTTTTTCAATTTTTCAGTTGAGGAAACTAAGGTGTGGGAGTTAGGAAATTTGCTTAAATATCATAAAGATCATAAATGGCTGTTCTAGGATTTGAATTTGGCAATCTGACTACATAGCTCTATTTACATATTTGTAGTCCTATGGCACTTGTATACATTAGTAATGTTGCCATATATGTGTGTGTATGTGCATATATATGTATGTATATATGTATACACACACACACAGGAATGCATGTCCCCATTTTTTTGAGACAGCATCTTAATATGTAGCCCAAGTTGGCCTTGAACTTTTTACCCTTCTGCTTCAATCTCCCATGTGCTAGGATTATAAGCACATGCCACCATGCCCAGTTCATGCTACAAACTTTTATTGATAAGAGTATGCAAACAGAAATTATATTGCCTAGCATGGTGGTGCACGCCTTTAATCCCAGCACTCGGGAGGCCGAGGTAGGAGGATTGCTGTGAGTTCGTGGCCAGCCTAAGACTACATAGTAAATTCCAGGTCAGCCTGGGTTAGAGCAAGATCCTACCTCAAAAGACCAAAAAATTTTAAAAATTTTAAAAATTTTAAAAATTAAAAAAAAAAAAATTAAACCAGGCATGGTGGCACACGCCTTTAATCCCAGCACTCAGGAGGCAGAGGTAGGAGGACTGCCATGAGTCCAAGGCCACCCTGAGGCTTCATAGTGAATTCCAGGTCAGCCTAAGCTAGAGCAAAACCCTATTTTGAAACACAAACAAACAACCCCAAAAAAAAAACAACAACAACAAAAGAAATTATACTTACTTCATGGCTTTTAAGTAATCTGACTTCCAAGGGCTGTCAACATTTTTCAGTGATCTGCAAAAGAATATATAGTAATTGAATATGATGTTTGTTATATAGGTCTACTCATAAGGATAGTGGAATTATTTATTTTTTGTGGAATCACATTTTACTTAAGTGAGGTTTAAATTAGCGTGCTCTATCTTCAGATTGAGGGTTTGTGACTGTTCATCTATAAAACCCTCTTAATTCATAGATCAAAAGCAGACAGTGAGCAAAGCTGATCTGCAGGCTATAGTTTTCTAACCTCTGGATCATGCCACTATTGCTCAAGTTAGTGCTAACTCCTCCACAATACAGTCCAAAGTATCTTTCTGACTTGCACCTTGCTGTTTTCCTGTGTATTCCTTTTCTGTCTGAAGGATTGTTGGCACTCCCGGGATGCTTCGGAAAGACCTCATGGCCCAACCGAGTCAGCAGAAGACGAGGTGCTCTGGTTAGAATCTTGGTTCTGTCACTTAACAGCTTTACAATTTTGGGTACAGGATTTACAAATTCTTCTCTTGCCTCAGTTTCCTCATTTGTACATAACCTGGTTTTCAACCTCCATTTCTCACGGACAAAGTTGCAGTCACTCACCAAGTTCCCTGGCGCTTGTTTCTGTCTTCTCATCCAGGATCCTTGGTCTCTGTCAGCGACCTAGGGACTCCATCAGTGCCATCATTGACGTCCTGGGTCCAGGCTGTTACCCATGACATCACCAGAGTGGCACGGTCGGTTATCTGGGATAGGTCAGAGGAACTGCCTGCCTGGCTGTGGTTCACTGGCAGAAGGGCACAAGAGCAATGTCACCTTTGTCCCCATTTAAGAGAGTTTCTAACAACATCATCCTTCTTGTGGCAGACCCACCCCACAGACTCCGGAGTGGAGGTCACTGCAGCCTGAGCCAGGAGGCACCTCGAAGGCCCAGCTAGGAGAAGAATAACAGAACTGCCGCTCAGATATGGCGACCATGGGCAGGACTTTCTCAGTGTCTGCGTGAGATACTGCTGCTGCTTCTGGAGTATTCGTTTCAGAAGGCTCCCAATCCCCTTTGTACAGAGTTGTCTGTTGAATTTATCTAATCCAGTCATTTGGATTCAAAGTGAGGCCCCCACAACCATTCCATGTTTTAAGGTCAAGGATAAAAGAGGCGACTCACCTGAAGCTTTCCTTTACATTAACCTGGGTCTCTCATTCCAGTCTGTGGAGACCTGGCTCTTCTCTCTCTCTTTTTAAATTTAATGTAATTTTATTTATTTGCACGAGAGGGGGGGGAGGGAGACACACAGGGAGAAAGGGGGCACCAGGGCCTCTAGCCACTGCAAATGAACTCCAGTGCATGCGCCACTTGTGCATCTGGCTTATGTGGGTCCTGGGGAATCAAACCTGGGTCCTTTGGCTTTGCAGGCAAGTGCCTTAACCGCTAAGCCATCTCTCCAGCCCTGAGACCTGGCTCTTGTTACTCAGAGTGATAATGCTGATGAGACAGTGCCAATTATGCAGACCACCCAGAGGATGCTCACTGTTGACTTCTGGGATTTTCCCAGGTACACATATGCGTGGATTGTGCAGGATCTGTGGCATGCATTTCCCCTTGAAAGTTGCCAAATGTGTCAGCCTGATGTGAATAGTTCTCTCTCCGACAGCTGCAAACTTTACCTGTCCATGAGTTCCTAGAGGCTCCCAAGCCTGACACAGCTGGGTTGTATTATGGAAAGTCATGTTTTTGTGGTGTCAGCTATCTCACATTGTACAGTAGACGTTTCCAGCCTTCCTTGATTCAGTCCAGCAGAACATCTGTAGGACTGCCAATCCCCAGTGGTAATTATGGCGTAAATGCATTTTTTTTTAGGTATAGAGAGACTTTATTAGATTAAGAGAAGGGTAGAGAATAAAGTAGAGAGAGCTCCTGCCATGTGGAGGAAAAGAGGGTACAGTGGGAATAGGGATGGGGTAGGGGGTCTCTCTTTGTCTCAGCCCAGCTGGGCTGAAATGAGGCTTATCAGAACCTGGAAGTTTAGGAGCTAGGCAGCAGTGTAAACACATTTTAATGTTGGTATAATCTTTTTTTTTTGTTGTTTTTGTTTTTGTTTTTTGTTTTTTTCAAGGTAGGGTCTCACTCTGGTCCAGGCTGACCTGGAATTAACTATGTAGTCTCAGGGTGGCCTTGAACTCTCGGCGATCCTCCTACCTCTGCCTCCCGAGTGCTGGGATTAAAGGTGTGCACCACCCCGCCCGGCTTAATGTTGGTATAATCTTATAGAAACACGATTCATTTAACCATCCACCTATTGTTCAGATGTAAGTCATTTTCAAATTGTTTGCTGTTATAAAAACTTCTCCTGTGAACATATACGTGAATTTTTGTGCAACTCAGTATAATATGTACACAATCAGATGAAAGACAAAGCTGGCACCGTCCACGTGGTAGTAGGTCAGACTCTCCCAAGCAAAGGAATTTTACAAGTACCTGCTCTTCTCATAGCTGAGCAGAATTGGAACTCCAATGCTTGATAAATATAGTTCTCTGAGTTTCCAAAAAGACTGTGAAGTTTAAAGGGAATTCTCTGGAGCAGACCAGCACACACATCAAGTTCCTGAAAACTAAGCAGAACTCGTGTCTTCAGAAGGGCTCCTCCCACTGCATTTGGATATGGGAATCCAGACATTCCAAGGACTTCTGACAACACAGCCCCATCTTTCCTGATGTATTTTGTTATTTTAAGCGTCTTTTTGTTGAAATTGGCTTGGTCTCATAAAATAAACTGCACTTCATTGCATCAGATGGAATGACATTAGCCCTGAAATGACGGGAAATTTCTTCATGGAATAACCTTGGGATATTTTTCAGGTTTTTTTTTCCCTCCTCCAACCTTGTGTAATCGAAATGCATTCTTAAATTTCCCCAGCAGGGCCAGTGGTTTATTGGCAACAACAATACCTCTACCTTGTATATTATCTCACTTCATTCTCGGAACAATGCTCTGGAGTACAAACAGCTCTTTTCATTATGCCAGTTTTATAGATGCAGAAGCTTGAGCTCAATGATGTAAAATGATTTCTGGTCTGTTTCTCAGTGTCTCTGGGTGATGGCTGCAGTGTAGTGTGTGTGGCAGAGAGTGGAGGTGGTGGTTCTACTCTCAGACCTCCCCCAAATCCACCAGGTCAGGCTCCTCCTGTTCACAGAGTGCGCAAGCACAGCATGGCACCATTAGCACCAGACCATCTCTCACGGGTTCCAGTCTTGGCCTACTCCGCAATGCCTGTGTAAGAACTTGGGATGAACTGTGCTAATGACTGTTATCCCAATGGGGGAAGATTTCTTTGAGCAAAATGACTCAAGAGCAGGAAAGAGGAGAGGTTAGCTGCTCTTTTAGCTGTCAGAGATACTATCAGATTTCACTGTTGGCTTTTTTATCTCCAAAAGGAGGAAATTTGCACAGTCTAATATTCAAGACTTCCTAGCCTTTGAAACTTTCCACTTAATAAGGTCTGCCCAAGTACATAGAACTCGTAACCAGCTTTTCTTTTTCTGGAGGTTGTCTTCATTTTCAAATAGAAATGGAAAATAAAAACTTTGTACGAAAAGAGAAAGACTGTGCTGGGAAGATGGCTTAGTGGTAAAGTGCTTATTGTTCAAGTGTGAGGATCTGAGTTCAGATCCCTCAGAACCCACATAGCAATGCTGGGAATGGTGTTGCGGACCTGTAATCCCAGAGCTGGAAGGGTGGGGACAAGAGGATCCTTAGGGCTTTCTGGCTAGCTAGTCTAGCTGAACCAGTGAGCTCTAGATTCAGTGTAAGACCTTGTTCCCCACCCACTTCCAAAGTGGAGAGTGACTAAGGAAGACATTTGATGTCAACCTCAGGACTCCACATACATGCTCACATGTGTGCCATATACATGCACATATGTACAAGAGAGAAAGACAGAGAGAGAAGAAGGGAGAGAGAAAAAGAGAATAAAGAGGAAAAGAAAAGTCAACAACCTTGAAGGATACCACCATTTTGAGGAAGAAATCCCAGCTAAGCAAATCAAATGAAAAAGCTATCAATATTTTCAGAAAGACTCATGACGCATAAAAGAAACAAGACATGTGGTCAAGAACACACAAAAGAGCTCTCATTAATTACAAGCGTGATTTTTAAATTTAAAAAGATTCAATGCAAAGTGGAAGATTGTGGTGCTTTCCCTGTTTTAAAGTTTTTAAAAGGTAAGAAATAAAGAAAAAAAAAAGCAAGAGTTCCAATAACCAATTGATAATAGATTCTGAAAGAAAGAACTTACCAAAGCACAGGAGAGCTAGGCCTGGTGGTTCACCCCTGCATGCCCAGAACTTGTCAGGGTGAGGATTACCTGAAGTTCAAGAACAGTCAGGGCGATGCAGTAAATTCCAGGCCAGTAATGGCTACATAGCAAAATTCTGCCTCAAAAAACCAAAAACCAAAACCCAAACTAAAAATAAACAACAACAAAACCCAGAAAATAGAAGCCAAGGGAGTGGATAGGATCAAAGAAATTCAGTAGGATTTCCCAGCACTGAAGGTCACACATCTGGACTGAAAAGGCAGAGTTGGGAAAAAAGACTTGGTCACGTAATTGATTTTTTAAAACATCATTGATAAAAAAGAACAACTAAAACCTTTACAATTAAAAAGAAAATGCTTGCGCTGGAGAGATGGCTTAGGGTTAAGGCACTTGCCTGCAAAGCCTAAGAACCCAGGTTTGACTTCCCAGAACCCACGTAAGCCAGATGCACAAGGTGGCACATGTGTCTGGAGTTTGTTTGCAGCTGGTAAGGCCCTGTATGCCTATTCTCTCCCTCCCTGTCTCCCTGCCCTTGCTTTCTCTCTCTCATAAAAGAAAAGAAGAAGGAGAAGGAGGAGGAGGAAGAGTGGGGGGGGGAGGAGGAGGAGAGAAAATGTTACCTATCAAGGGATGAAAATGAAACAGGCATCAGACTTTTCACTGCAGCCTTGGATTCTAAGAGGCAATGGTGTGATGCCTTTAGTATTCCAGGGGAAAAATGACTTTTGACATAGAGTATCATACTGAGTTAAAATATCAGCCAAGGGTGAGCACAGGATAAAGATCTTCTGGGACAAACAAGGCTTGGAAAACTGGCCTCTGACACAGCAGTTCTTAGGAAGGCACTTGAGAACTTGCTGTAGCAAAACAAAGGTATAACCTAAGAAGCAGGAAGGAATGATTTTGGCAAACCCAGGACATCCATGGTGACAGCTGCAGCATGAGAACAGTGGCTTCCAAAGGGGAGTGCTTATAAACTCAAAGACAACCTCGCTGGATGGAGAAGCAGAGAGGAGATGAGATGTAATGAGGAAAGCAGCCACAAGATAAAAGGAAGGGAAATAGAAAATCCAAGGGGCAAAACACTGCAGTGACAGGAAGATTCATCCTCACAGGCATTTTCGCCTCTCCAGAGAACAATGTGCAGATTCACAGCAAGGTGAATGCTGTTGAAGTGATTTTAATTTTTTAAGGATTAGTCTGTGAATTATGGTTAAGGATAGAACATAACCCTTCAACTTATATCAAGTAGAAGCACTACCTTTTCTCCTGCAGAATCACTGGAGTTTATTAAATCTAAATTTCAGTTATTTCCGTGCCATGCCTACAATTTTTGCTTTATCCACGTAACATAACTATTAAAATCAGTTATTCTTGGGCTGGAGAGATGGCTTGGTGGTTAAGGCACTTGCCTGTGAAGCCAAAGGACCCATGTTTCACTCCCCAAATCCCATGTAAGCCAGATGCACAAGGTGACACATGCACAAGGTTGCACATGTGTCTGGAGTTTGATTGCAGTAGCTGGAGGCCCTGCCAATTCTCTCCCTCCCTCTCTCTTTCTCATAAAAAAAGGCCAGTCTGCTGGGCTTGCCTCAAAAGAAAAATCAGTATTCTTAGATAAATTTCAGTGGAGTCATATCACTATTATAAATGGAAAACCAGTATAACTTGCCATTAATAGAAAATAATTATAAAAATCTTCTTATTTATTTATTTATTTATTTGCATGAGAGATAAGAGAGAATGGGCATGCCAGGACGTCTTGCCACTACAAACAAACTCCAGACACCTGTGCCACTTTGTGAATGTGGTTTTAGGTAGGTACTGGGTAACTGAACCCAAGCTGTCAGGCTTTGCAAACTAATGCCTTAACTGCTGAGTCATCTCTTCAGCCCAGCCCTGGAAGTAGCTTTTAAAGTAAATTCAAGGAAGACAAAATAACAGAAAGTTCTAGTTAGATACATTTCCTGCTGGGAGCTAAGTGAGAGGTCTATCTTTTCCATGTTAGGAAGAGAGATCAGCACAAATTACAGCAACACTTAAGGCCACTGACATCAAAATAAGATTTTCTTTTTGATGTAACCTAAGTGAAAGATAAGTACAAAATGGAACCTCTTTGAATAATTAATGTTACTTAAAATAACCAAATGATTATTCTATGAACTACCTAATCTTATCTTTCCTCAGGAACTTGAGTCCCCTCTCCCTTTTGGATGTACTACTCCAAACCAAGGATCAATAATTTGATCCCTTAGGACTGATGCTAACATCCAAGGAAACATATTTTCTGCTGAAGGTTGGAGACAGTTTATGTCAGTTCTCAGCATTTTACCAATTTTACAGTATTTGGCAGGCACACTTTATGGTTTGTGGTTTGAGGTTCTGAGTTTCCTTGTTTCATTAAAAACAGGGCTTTTTCTGCACTTTTGTTTTACTTTGTTCATGTGTTGCTTCTGGAAGATTTTGAAGGTGGGAGAATGGGGGTGTAAAAAGTCTTCACTACCTTTCATTGTGTATGTGATGCGAATCCCTCTAAGGCTTCTTGCAGCTGGGTGCAGGAGCACCTAAGACGACTTTTTCTTCCTTCTTCTTCTTCTCCTCCTCCTCCTATTCCTCCTCCTCCAACTTTTTCTTCCTTCTTTTCTTCTTCTTCCTCCTCCTTTTTCTTCTTTCTTCTTCTTTTTCAAGGTAGGGCTTCACTCTAGCTCAGGCTGACCTGGAATTCACTATGTAGTCTCAGGGTGGCCTTGAACTCACTGTGTTCCTCCTACCTCTGCCTCCCAAGTGCTGGGATTAAACGCGTGCGCCACCACGCCTGTCTACTAAGACATGTTCTGAGTCAGCCTCAAGCTCACCACCTGCCACCTTTGGAAGGGGGGTTGCTAAGTTTTGCAGGCGCACTCTGTGGGGAACCAAAAGATAGCATGAGAAAACTGCTTCCTCGTTATTGCCCCCACCTTTGAGATTCCTTCAAATCTATGCATTTATCAGCCTAACATCCTGCCTTCAGAATCGTAGCCGTATGAGAGAATTTTGGTACCCTCAATGTGAACTTGATACCTTATAGCAGTCACCTTTTCACTGATGGGACAAAACACCGGACCGGAAGCAGCTTATGGCAGAAAAGGGTTTATTTCCAGCTTACAGTTTTGAGGGGAAGTTTCAACCTGGTGGAAAAGCATGACGAGAGTAGAGGGACTGTGCTCAGTGTGGCAAGTGAGGATGAGCTATAATGTTGTGAGGCCCGCTTTCCAATTCCTGCTCCTGGTGACACACTTCCTCTGGCAAGGCTCCACCAGCTGGAGATAATGTGTGAAGCTTGTCCACAAACTCATGATGTTATGGGGTCATTTTAATTCAAACCTCCACACATCCCTTAACCGAGTTGGCCTCTATCCTATAGGTAGTCCCTTACACTTATTGGGTCTGTATCACACAGTAAAGGTTCTGACAGGGTCAAAATATATCAAGATACTTCCATTTTGGAAAACAAGAATCTTTCTCTGGTGAGTATGTATATATCAGAGTATTTAGATAAAGCTATCTAAAAGGGCAATATGGTGTAGTAGTTACGTTTGCTTCACTGAGACCAAAATACCTACCAGAAACAATGTACAAGAAGAAAGATTTACAGCACTCGGGAGGCAGAGGTAGGAGGATCGCCGTGAGTTCGAGGCCACCCGGAGACTACACAGTGAATTCCAGGTCAGCCTGAGCTAGAGTGAGACCCTACCTCAGAAAAAAAAAAAAAAAAAAAAAAAAAAAAAAAAAAAAATTATATATATAATAAAAAATAAAAAAAGAAGAAAGATTTATTTTGGCTCACAGTTTCTGAGGGCTTCAGTCCCTCATGGCTGAGCCGCTCAGTTCATGGTGGCGGGAGGACATGTTGGAGGCTGTTCACATCACAGGGATCAGGACACAGAGAGTGAAGTGGGAATCAAAGGCTAGTGTCATCTTCAAAGACCTGCCTACAGGGACTTCTGCCAGCTAGGCTCCACTTCCTAAAATAGTGCCACCAGCTGGAGAATATACATGTTTAAACATGGGCTTATGGGGAACATTTCAAATTTAAATTAGAGCAAAGGATGTGATGGGCCTCTGAAATTTCCCACTAATAAATCCAAAGATGAAACGTTTCTGGCTCTCATTACCTGGAAAATGAGATTCATTGGATTCTAGTGGCTCAAAGCAGGTGAGGCCTCTCCTCCTGTGCTTCAGCACCCAGTGAAAGGGGTGCCGTTCTGAGTCAGTAAGGCCACATGGAATGGTGCCACGGGCACCGGCCCATTACTCAAGGGCTGAGCAGGGCTCTCTGTTCTTAGACAAGCTGAACCAAGTCAGTTTTAAGGGAGAACAAACATATTTTCAAGCTTTCTTTTCTTAATTTTCCCAGACTTTGCAGGACCTGACTTCCTCTGGACAACTCCCCTTTCCCTCCCTCTCATGGACAGACCCTGCTCTCTGAACTTGTCTACCTCTTAGGACAGAAGGGAGCAGTGATGTCTTCTTTTTCTTTTCTTTTTTTCCTTTCTTTCTTTTTTTTTTTTTTTTTTGTTTTTTCAAAGTAGGGTTTCACTCTAGCCCAGGATGACCTGGAATTCACTATGTAGTCTCAGGGTGGCCTCAAACTCACAATGATCCTCCTGCCTCTGCCTCCCGAGTGCTGGGATTAATGGCGTGGGCCACCACGTGCGGCAGTGTTGTCTTCTTGGAGGTTAGTCTCATTACATCCAAACTATAGTCTATTCTCTTGACCCCTTCAACAATTAGTTTTTTTTTTCTTCATTTGACTCCAGGCTACCCCTCTTGTCACTATCTAATCAGTTTAAACTTCCGTCCATTTTATTTGATGTTTCCAGACTCTGATTTATAATTTTTCTTCCTGTACTATGGTGCTTTGAATATAGAACATCTCTCTTAGTCTCATGTGTTTGTGATTAAGCCTTGTACTTAGTCCTCGGATGGTGGAGCCTGGCTGGGGGTGTGTGTGTCACTGGGGGTTGACCTCAAGGTGTATTAGTCCAACCCCACTGGGTGTTCCCCCGCAAGCTCACGGTCTCTCCTTCTTCCTCACTGATGTAGAGATGTAGTACCCCGGTGTCTGTTCCTGCCATGCTTTTCCTCTTGAAACTTCCTCTTGAAACTATGGGCGAAGATGGACCCTTTCCTTTCATGGGCTGCTTCTCATTGGGTGTCTTCCCCAGAAACAATAGAATAGCTGCTACATACACCATCTAACACCATTACTACCTCAGGAAAACTACTGCTTTTTTTTTTTCCTCTTCAAAACTCCCATTGGCTGTTATTTACCATCCTCTGCTGTGACAGTTGTACAGCAGGGTTATGCACTGCAATCTTCGTTATACATTACTTTTTACTTGGGGATCTTTAAGAAGATCCTCAAGTTCAGTTCTCACCACCAGGTAAATTATCATCTTTCCTTTCCTTACCCCTTCTCTCTCTTTCTCCTCTCTTTTTCTCTCTCTCTCCACCCCCCTCCAAAAAAAAAAAAAAAAACCGGGGATTCTATTGTGCAGCGAAAGTTGGAAACCCATCTGTGCTAGCTCTAGCTCCCATTCTCCCAGGCAAGCACTTCACTCCTGGCTTCATTGCCTTTGTACCTCACTTAGGCCCCAGGGTCATTTCTTTCAACCAGGGTGTTGCCCAACTGTTAATCTCTAATCTCCAGGGGAAATGTTAAACTGCTAGAGAAAGACACTTTAGAATCCTGACTCAGGCTTCCTAACTCCATTTGAGTCCCAGTGCTAGTCAACAATTATCTAATCTGGCTCAATATTTATAACCCACGGTGACTATTCCAAATTTGTCTCATTTGCCTCAAGTCCGTAAAGCACCCCTTCACACCTCTCCTATCACTCAGCACAGTGCTTGTGTTTCTGAAAGAAACTCTTTCTTATTTTTGCTTTATAAAGTTTAGTAAGTTTTACAATTCTCCTATAATTTTAAAGTTATTTGGAAATAGAGAACAAACTAAATATAACAAAAGAAAAAAACAGGAAATTCCATACATCTTTTCAGTAGGATCTTCTTTATTTTACTGCAGAGGCAAAGTCCTTGAAAAAAGATGTCTGCGCACACTGTTTCTAGCTGTCTTCTTGCCTCTTTTTTTTTTCTTTTTAAATTTTGTTTTGTTTTGTTTTCAAGGCAAGGTCTCATTCTAGCCCACCTGGAATTCACTATGTAGTCTCAGGCTTGCCTAGCACTCACAGTGCTCCTCCTGTCTCTGCCTCACAAGTGCTAGGATTAAAGATATGCACCACAATACCTGCACCAGGGCCTCTAGCTGCTGCAAATGAACTCCAGATGCATGTGCCATTGTGTGTACCTGGCTTTATGTGAGTACTGGAGAACCAAACTCAGGTTGTTAGGCTTTGCAGTTAAGTACCTTAACCACTGATCCATCTCTCCGGCCCCTCTACATTTTCTATTGCCCAGACTGACTGACAGCCTCCTAACTGGTCTCGTTGTAGCCCATCTTGTCCCCACTGCCCAATCTCCAGACACTAGCCACAGCAAATTTTGAAAATATGACCCTAGGGGCTGGAGAGATGGCTTAGCGGTTAAGGCATTTGCCTGCAAAGCCAAAGGATCCTGGTTCAACTTTCCAGGACCCACGTAAGCCAGATGCACAAGGGGCACACGCATCTGGAGTTCGTTTTCAGTGGCTGGAGGCCCTGGCATGCCCATTCTCTCTCTCTCTCTGCCTCTTTCTCTCTCAAATAAATAAATAAGATATATTTTTTTCAAAAAGAAAACATGACCATAATTATATCACTTCTGTTTAAATTCCTTTCATTGCTTCCCACTTCATGAATATTAATAAGACCAGACACACACCAGACTTCACCTATCCATTTCCTCTGCATCCCCTTGCTTACTGTATTAAGACTTCACTGGCTTTCTCTCAATTCCCTAACTGACCTCTTCCCATCTCTCCTATCAGTCAGTAGAGTGCTTGTGTCTCTGTCCTAAACTTTCTTCCCCTGAACAATTCCTTTGTGAAAATAGGCAGTGTAGACTACATTACTCTTTGGTAGCAGACTGCTGCAGTCAGCTTTACATTGCTTGGATGAACTTCCAGACCAGGCACAAGTAATGAGAGGAAGGGATTTATTTGAAGCTTACAGATCAAGGGGGAAGTTCCATAATGGCAGAAGAAGCTGGCCCACTTTCTCACAGGAGCATGCAGAGAGAAAAATACCACCACCAGCCCCACAAGCAAGCACACTCCAGGAAGTTCAGGCAGAGCTCAAGCACGCTGTATACCTTTACAATGGAATTCCAGATCTGCTCCCAGTAGCATCTCCTCCAGCCAGGCAGCTGGAGATCCAAGTTATGGCTTGAATAAAACTCCTGGATCTACTGGACATCCATCCATTCAAACTACCATATAGATCATTCCAGTATCTCAGTTGCTAATACTGAAAAAGACTTATTTATTACTCATATCATAGCCTGATGCAGGTCAGGTGGTTATTTTCAAGTGGGAACTCAGCAACTCAGGTGTCTTCTAAATTGTGACACCCCCATATTCAAAATGTGGCTTTTGTGGTTGTGGAAACAAAAGATTGTGTGAGTGATTGTGCATGGAGTTTTATGGCCAGACTTGAAAACGACATCCATAACTCACTGACCAGATTATATTAATAAGATCCTAAATTTAACTATAATAGGAGGAAAAAGACAAAGAAAAGAAAGAAGGAAGGAAGGGAGAGAGAGAGAAACAAAATGGTCTTCCTGTCTACCCAAGAACAGGAAATGAAATTGGTGATCATCAGGTCAGATTCTGCAACATCCTGGCTAATCCGTATTCATCTTTAAAGACTCAGTTTACAGAATACTTCCTTACAAAGACCTTCTGGCAACTCCCATATACTTTAGGTATTGCTGATATATTCTGTTGCAGTACTCTGATTTTCCTTTACATTGTGGTCTCAGCTAAGAGTTTGTATTTCCTCATGTGATTATTCAATATTTATTTCTGTTCCTAAGATGTAAGCTCTGTAAGAGCAAAAATTGCATCTGTTTTTCTCTCCCTATGTTCCTAACACCTATCACAGAACTTGATTTCTAATGGGTGTGAAAGTTGTTAAGTGAACAAATTGAACAATCATTACACATAGTCATTGCCTGTCTCTAAACAGCACAAGTGAGTGGATAGTTATGGTGTAGTTGGATAAGCATTCCAGGCCAGGTAAACCCAAAAGCAGCTAAGACAGCAATCTAAAGGAGATCCCAAGACTCCTTTGCTTTCTCTTTCATGGCAAGCTATCACAGAAATCTGCAAACTATGGCCCTGAGGCCAAACTTGGATCACTATTTTTTATGAGAGGGAGAGAGAGAGAGGATGAGAGAGAACTGGCATGCTAAGGCCTTAAGCCACTGCAAATAAACTCCAGATGCATGCGCCACCTATGTGCATGAATCACCTTGTGCATCTGGCTTAGTGGGTTCTAGGGAGTTGAACCTGGGTCTTAGGCTTCTCAGGCAAGCACCTTAACTGGTAAGCCATTTCTCCAGCCCTCCCCCCACTGTCTGTTTTTCAATGGCCCATAAGCTAAGAAAGATTTTTATGTTTCTCAATGGCTGGAAAATAATTAAAAGAATAGTAATATTTGTGACATGTGAAAATTATGGGAAATTCGAATTTCAATGTCCATGAAAGAAGTCCTATTGGAACAAATTCATATATATTACTGTACTTATTACTTATGACTACTTTCCAGCTACAATGGCAGAGTTGAGTAGTTTATAAATAAGAACATATGGCCCACAAAGGCCAACATATTTGCTCTCTGGCCCTTAACAGAAAAATAGTTGGCTGACCCCAGATAGAATCCATTCTCAACTTCAAAGAACAGTTTTACCTGAATTGTGTCAAAGTGTCCATCTTTCAGCCTCTTCATTTGCATGTGTGCCCCCATTAGTTCTACATCTGTAACAATCGTCTTTCCTCCTAGTTCTCTCCTTTAGGTTCATCCTTCACATGGTAATTCCCAAGAGGAGAGCTCTGATGTCACTAGAATTCAAGATTTCCAAATGTGTACTAACTAAAATCTGCAGTTTCACATAGTATTGAAGATTCTTCTTTCTTACAGTGATGGTTAATTTTCATCTTCAACTTGACTGGATTTAGGAGCATCCAGAAACAAACATCCAGGCATGTCTGTGAGAGAACCTGCAGGCATTCCATGGGCTGGCATTCTCGACTGAATAAAACGGAGAAAGCGGGCAGCATACCTCCATTCATCTCCCTCTGCTTCCTGACTGCAGGCACAATGGGACCAGCTGCCTCACCCTCCTTGTTGTTATGCCTTCCTGGAAGGCAAAATAAACCGCTCTTTTCCTCAGTTGCTTTTATTAGGCATTTTTCACAGCAAGGAGAAAGTAACAGACATACCTACTTTCCCTGTTCAGCTGTTTGTTTCTCTTACATTACATGTCCATCTAACCTAATCAGTCACTTCAGATACTCTTGCCTTCTCTCCGTTTAGACCTAGGGCAAGTCATCTCTGTATGAAATGTCTGCTGCTGGTATTTCTAGCTTACATATCTTTTAGTTTTTAAAAATATTTTATTTTTACTTATTTATTTGAGAGAGAGAAGTAGGCAGGAAGAGAGAGAGAGAGAGAGAGAGAGAGAGGAGAGAGAGAGAATGGATGTGCCAGGGCCTCCAGCCACTGCAAATGAACTCCAGATGTGTGTGCCCCCCTTGTGCATCTGGCTTACGTGGGTCCTGGGGAATTGAACCTGGGTCCTTTGACTTTGCAGGCAAATGCCTTAACCACTAAGTCATCTCTCCAGCCCCTCTTACATATCTTTTAAGTTGACTAACAAAAATTCTCTTTGCCTTAAAAACAAAGAATAATTACTACCTGTGAGATTCTCTCAAGCGTTGCACTGTACCATTGTTTTAATTTCATAGTTTCTTGTATATACTCACAGGTTATCGGTTTCCTATGTTGCATTTAAAAACTGCTCCAAGAAGCAAGAACTGTCTTTTCCTCTTTTCCTTGTGGCAGTGCTGGGAACTGAACTCGGGGCTTCATGCATGCAAGGCCAGCCCTCTACCACAGGGTGAGGAATTGTATTCTATTGCATGAATCTTTGAATCCTGTACAAATGATTTTTTTTTCCTGCTGAATTCCTCATCGCGAGCCAAGACCATGAAATCTTGTAGTATCTAAGAAGTATTTATGTAGAAAATTCTCTTAACTCCTTGGTAACGTCGTCTGAGTGCACAGTTTCTTCTAGGCAGCCACATATCTATGGACTGCTGCCCGGGACCATTAGACGTGTGAAAACACGTGGGTGACAAGCGCTTCCCTCCAGGGCCCTCCTAGGTCCACAGTGATTGGCGGAACAAACGTTCCAATCACCTCTCCCCGCCTCTTTCCGAGGCAGCCAATCACAGGCTCCTGACTACTAGCCACTGTTTACTAACAGATGGAAGCTGGGGAATAAGGGGTGTGACTATTGTGGGAGGTTTAGGGGTAGTGGGGACGGAGGGGGGGGTGGAAAGAGAGAGAGAGAGAGAGAATGAGAGAGAGAAAGAGAGGGAGGGAAGGGGGGGGGGCTTTGCTTGCGCGTGCGCAGTGAGGGAAACGGGTGGGGCGGAATCTCGGTTCTTTCCAATCCGAGCGGCCGCGCTCTTCGCTCTTCGCTCTCCTGCCTCCGGGCCAAGCAACAACAATCCGAGGAGCGGGGCGGGGCTGCGCGTGAAACGTCGCCGCGGCTTGTCCAATGGGAGCGGGCAACGGCAACGCGCGCGCGCGTCGCGTCCAATGGGCGCCGGCGGCTGCGGTCGCTCCCCCCTCCCCTGGTTGGCTGTGGGCGGAGCGGCCCGGCGGAGGAGGCGCTGGAGCCCCAGGCTGGTTGTTGGTGGTGGTGGTGGTTGGTGGGGGGCGGCGGCTTGGTTGCGCCGTACGAGCGGTGCCCGCCCGAGGGGGAGGAGGCGGAGGAACGAGCCGTGCGGCGGCCAGAGCGGGAAAGAGACTCGCCTTCGCCTGCGACTTGTGGGGCGGCCGCAGCCGGGCTCCTCAGGCTGCAGCAAGGGACTGCGAAGCGACGGGTCGTGGTGGAGACTACGGCGGCGGCGGGGTCCGCTGTCCTCTCCCCCCCCCATCCTGGGAACAACCCGCGGGATCGGAAGAAAAATAAATAAATAAATAAATAAATAAATAAAAAAGAAGAAGGGGGAGAAGATGGAGGAGGAGGAGGGCGGCAGCGGCGGGGACGGCGGCGAGCAGCTCCTTACCGTCAAGCACGAGCTGCGGACCGGTGAGCGACCCCGCCCTCTGCCGGCCGGGCCGGGCTTGGGGGCGCGACGGAGGGTCTTCCCCCCCCCCCCGACTTTCCCGTTCCCCGGGGTGGAAGTGCATGGGCTGGGTGAGGGGCGGGGCCTGCCGTCGGGGGGTCCCGGGAGCTGGCGTGGCGGGGGGTGAGCTACAGGGAGGCGGACCAATGTTTGCTGGAGCCCGGGATGCTGTGTCGGTCATTGGGCATCGGGGATGGTTGGATGGATGGATGGATAGATGGATGGATGGATGGATGGATGGTTGGTTGGTTGGTGGGAGCGGTGGCCCTGGCCCGGTGGCTGCCTAGGACGCTGGTCCTGGAGGATGCATGTTGCTGTCACTGCCCCGCATAGGTGACACGTCTGTCATTGCTGTTCTGGCTGCGGTGCCAGGTGAGCTTTCCTCAGTGTGAGGTGAGAGGCGCTTCGTGATGGACCTTGGGACTCACTTTACCCTTCTGCTCCAACATGAGTGGCTCCTGGTAGTAGT
This sequence comes from Orientallactaga sibirica, assembly GCA_036365145.1. Taxonomy (NCBI): domain Eukaryota; kingdom Metazoa; phylum Chordata; class Mammalia; order Rodentia; family Dipodidae; genus Orientallactaga; species Orientallactaga sibirica. The sequence continues at coordinate 5,916,857 of JAEOAD010000038.1, read as the reverse complement.
GGTGGTAGGGTTGGGAACCGTCCCTAGGGGTGGACTGTCCTGTGGCAGATAAATAGTCATGGGGATGGGGAAGAGTTGTTCCCAGGTTAGTCCCTGGTGAGATGGAGAAGCTTCGTGGGCTTCTAGGATTGAGTGTCTTTATTTGTTGTTATCATGAAAATACTACACTTGGCCTTTCCAAAGGTTTCTTGCCGTGCAGGCTGTATGAATTTAAAGTTCTAGGTGAAAGGAATGGGACTGGCAAGGCTTAAAGCGCCAGCGTTCTGATGTTTGAGAACCGTGGAGTTGTTCTAAGCCTTATGCTTGTTAACATTGCTTTTTTCTCATTGTGTAAGTCTCGGTTTTGTATTTGAGCAAATGCTTATCTGTGGAGCCCAGTCTCCTCTTACACTTCGTCACTTAAGTGGAGAATGCATTTTAATTACTCGTTCCTTGTAGTATTTTAAGTTCTTTGACACCAAGTCTTTGGCATATTGAAGTATTCTTTTATTATCTAGACACGGAGTGTAAGTGGAAGGTTTCAGGTTGTGTGCCTAGTCCACCTTGATTCTATTTTAGACGGATCGTTCATTTAGCTCTTTTACACAGTTCTTTTGCTTTTTGTTACCTTCAATGGGATTTCTTATTAACATTCCATTGGACATCAGTCTGGTGACTTTATATGTTGTCACACTCCAGACAGTGGTGGCTAACACCTGTATTCTCAGCACTTGGGAGACTAAGGTAGGAAGAGCACGGTGAGCTTGAGGCCAGCCTAGGCTGGAGTGAGACCCTGGCTCAAACAAATAAACAAAAACAAAATGAAAGATGTCAAATTTTTGCTTGCTTAATTCAGCATTTTTGTGCATTTGCCTTTTACATGAATATGGGGAATTGAACCTGGGTCAACAGGTTTTGCAAGCAACTGCCTTTAACTGCTAAGCCATCTCTCCTGTACTTAATTCAGTGTTAAATTTTTTTAAAAATTATTTATTTGCAATCAGATGAGAGAGAGAGAGAGAGGGAGAGAGAGAATGGGGGGGGAATGGGCACACCAGGGCATTTTTTTTTTGGAGAGAGACACAGAGAGAGACAGAGAGAGAGGGAGAGGAAGACAGATAGAGATGGGCGCGCCAGCAGTGTCTCAGCTGCTGCAAACAAAATCTAGATGCGTGTGCCGCCTTGTGGTCAAGTGCGGCATTGCGCCCTTGCTTCACTGCATCTGGCTAAAGTGGGACCTGGAGATTGGAACCAGTGTTCTTAGGCTTAGGAGGCAGGTGCCTTAACCACTAAGCCATCTCTCCAGCCCACCAGGGCCTTTTTGCCACTGCAAGTGAGCTTCAGACACATGAGCACTACTTTGTGCATCTGACTTTACATGGGTACTGAGGAATTGAACCTGAGCCATCAGGCTTTGCAAGCAAGCACTTTAACTGCTGAGGCATCTCATCTCTCTAGCCCCCAATTCATCCTTTTTCTTTCTTTCTCCTTCCTTCCTTCCTTCCTTCCTTCCTTCCTTCCTTCCTTCCTTCCTTTTTTTTTTTTTTTTTTTTTTTTTGAGGTAGGGTATCACTCCAGCCCAGACTGACTTGGAATTCCCTATGTAGTCTCAGGTCTCAGGGTGGCCTTGAACTCATGGCCATTCTCCTATCTCTGCTTCCCGAGTGCTGAGATTAAAGGCCGTGTGCTACCACACCCAGCAAATTCATCTCTCTCTCTCTCTCTTTTTTTTTTTTCAAGGTAGGGTCTTGCTCTAGCCCAGGCTGATCTGAAATTCACTATGTAGTGTCAGGGTGGCCTCAAACTTTTGGCGATCTTTCTACTTCTGCCTCCTGAGTGCTAGGATTAAAGGCATACGCCACGCCTGGCTAAAGTCATCATTTTTAAACATTGTTATTTTGGTCATTTGAGTCTGTAATGTATCTTGAGACAGCTATTCCATAATATTCTTGAGGTCCTAACATGTAGGTTCCATTGGTTTAATTTTTCTCTCTCCATTTCATAGGCAACCAATGTTTAAAAAGGCTAAGTCATTTTCTCAGCGTTCACTTAACCCAGTATTCTGGTTTTATATCAGGCGCAGTGTCATGTGTGTTCTGGTGTGAAGATTTGGAGTGTTCCCCTTTCTCTTTCATAATAAGTCTTCGCTGTATATGTGTCAGATTGCACAGTACAACACAAACTACTGAAGTCATGGGCTTCTCAGCCATTGATCATGGTGCAGCAGGCAGCCTTTTGCTTAAGGACTGCGGAGCACCCTACTTGTTAGTAGTCAACCAACTGCTCAGCTTCTGGATTTTGCAAACAATGCTAGTTGTGTAGCAAACAATGAGTACTGTTTTAGTTTCTCTATTCTACTAACTGTGTGAATCATCAGACTCAAGTTTGCATTTAGAAATTTTTCTGATGGATGACGAGATTATACTGAATTCATTACATTGGCTAACTGTCAAAGCAATGAATAGTCATTTTGACTTATTTGCTAAACACTTGAACAACTGACCGGGTGTAGTGGTCAAAGACGCTGCTGAAATATAATGTGAAAGAGTTGCTCATCATCAGCCAGCTGTGGTTCTTTCAACACACGATCCATGATAAGCACCAGAGGAATTTGATCTGATGTGGTCCCTTCTCAAAATGTGGATAAGCACATAGTCATATCGAATTGGTGGTTGGTGATTGCAGAACACTGTGCTGTGTGACAGAGGATGAGTGAAAAAGCCGGAATGGAGGGGCAGGGACTTTGCTTTAGTTGTATAGACCAAATAGTACAGCATACTTGGATAGGGTGCTGGGAGACATATTAATGAATCCCAACCTTGTCCCTTAGCAAGTTATGTAAACTTAGAAAGTCACATCGCTTTTTCAGACTTACTTTTGTCCGCAAAATGTGAGAATTGGAAAGGGACACTGTTGGAAACTATTAAACAGGTTTTTTGGTATATAGTTGGCGCTTAGAAAGTTTCAATTGAATGCCAATTTGAAAACCACCCTATAACATCTTATTGTAAAATGTGTGAATTCATCTAATGTAACATGGAAAACAAATTAGTCATTTGGTGGTTAACCTTTGTCACATGGCTTGGCTATTATCTTTTTCTGTGTGACCTGCCTTCTAGGGCAGAGTAAACTCCTTGTATTCCCTGCTGTTACTCAGCAACCTTCAGTAACAATACCTCGTACTGTACTAACTCATTTACCTGTCTTTTAGATGGTAAGGTCCCTGAGGGCAGACATCATGTCTTTTGCCTATTTGTAGCCTTTGGCGAGTGATAGCACTCAAATCTTTGTTGAATGAATTTATCTAGTGGATCTAGTCATCCCTGTGGCTTTTGGGTGTTGGTGTTGAGAAACATGACAGCATCTGTGAGAGCTGTAGAACGCAGTCCAGGCAGGAGCAGATCAGCTGAGCATCCACTTCTTGAGCGTTTTCCGTTTTCTAGCTTAGATGGTTCTGATGCTATCAACGATGACTAAGAGATCTCTCTGTTCTTGCAGCAGAGGATGGGGCCACATAAACCAGTAATCAGGAGAGATTATTAAGTCTGATAATAAAAGGATCAAAAAGTAAAAAGGTAACAAAAGAAAGATTAAAAACCTTAGCTTTCAAGTAAACACACCTAACTTTGTTGAATAACAGTGGAAAATGAGGATTATTGCTGAATGGATATTGGGTTTTGTTACTGACTTATCCACTTAACAAAATTTAATAAATATTTTACCACCAAATATAGCATATTCTGGTGCTGTTTTACATGTTGGGCTTTCAAGGCAGATGGTGCCTCCGCACTGGAATGGCAGGTCTGCCCCAGGAATTAGGAGAACTGGGGACTTACCTGGTCTGAACTCTGTCTTAAGTTTCTGCTTGTCCGTGTGATGACTGAGTTCTCCACTGCCCCCAAGTTTTACTTCTTACAGCTTCTGGTATTAAAGACACATTTTCTTTTTCTCAGCTTTAGTAATAAAAATCTCAAAGAAGGACTTTATTGGCTTGGATTGGGTCAGGTGTCCATTTTGGCTTCATTCAACTAAGGCTGGGCAGTGGGTTCATGTCCAGCAACTACAGTCAGCATATGGATGGATGGATGGATGGATGGTACTAACCGAAGTTCTTGGAGGAGGAAGGGTTGCTGAAAGAATGGTTTCCACGGTTCTCATCTTTAGAAAAGAGTGCTTCACACCGTGGAGAGGGTTGCGGAAGGAAGGTTATCTGTTGTGGAGTGACAACCTTCAGCCCTTATAGCTTACGGTCATAAGATTTCTGTTTGTCAGCAATTTGTGAGTTTCCTAGTTGATGGCTGTGGCTCAGGGGCCTCGTGAAGTTGTTTGTAGTCAGGGTGCTAGCCAGGACTCCAGGCACCTGAACACTGGCCTGAGGCTGGTGATTCCCCTTGAAGACCACTCCCAGGTTTTGGCAGGATGGACCTCTCTATCAGGCTGCTTCAATGTCTTCTGGACCTGGCATTTAGCTTCTTCTGGAACAAGTGAGACAAGAGAGCCTGTGGAAGCCACTTGTCTTTTCTGTTAAACAGCTTTATTTCAGGGGATAAGTTTACATACTGTACATTCCTAAAGTTACAGAGATAAACAATTATCACTCCAATTTAATTTCAGAACATTTACATTATTTTTTTATTAAGTAGAAATGGTATGGGCATTTCATGTGTTGGTATCACCTCCATTACTTTAAAAAAAAACCCTCATATCCATTTATATCAGTCACCCTACCTTTCTACTACTCAGCCACAGCCCTAGGCAGCCACTCATCTATTTTTCGTCTCTCTCTATATGCCTATTTTATTATATTGGATTTATACAGTTGTAGTCTTTCATGACTGGCTTTTCTATTAAATGTTCATGTGAGGGGCGGCCTGCCCGTATCTTTGTTCACGTGTGTGTGGATGCCTGCATGTGAAAGGGCAGAGGTTGATGTCGGCTGTCTTCCTTGATCCCTTGTTCCTTTACTTATTGAGGCAAGGTCTCTTTCTTGAACCCAGAACTTTCCTATTCCTCTAGTCAAACTACCCAGCCTGTCCCAGAAATCCCCACACCCACCTGGCCTTCACATGGGTTCTGGAGATCTGAATTCTGGTCTTCTTGCTTGTGTGGCAAACACTTTATTTCATTGTTTTAGATATAGTTTACTTTGTTTATCCATTGTTGAAATTTAGATTGTTCCTACCTTGTGGCTGTAATAATGAATCTGTTTTACATGTTGGTGGACAAAATGGACCTATGTTTTGACTTCCTTTTGGTATTTATCAACATTAAAATCACTGGGCCTGTGTTTACCTATGTAAGAAACTGCCAGATTTTTTAAAGTAGCCACTTCCTATTCCCACGAACAGTGTGTGAGGGCTTCAACTTCTCTACAGCCCAGCTAACACTTGTTACATTGTCACACTGCTTTTAGCTCGCCTAGGAGGAGTGTAGCAGGGTGTTCCATTGTGGCTTGATGTCTCTACAACCTGGCTCATACTTGGTACAGTGTCTTAACTGCTTTTAGCCATCCTAGGAGCTGTGCAGCACTGAGCTTCATTGTGGCTTTGATCTGCATTAGGCCGTTTGTGTATCTTTGGAGAACTGTTTACCCATTTTCAGTCAACTAATTTGTCTTTTTTTTTTTTTTTTGGTTTTGCGAGGTAGGGTCTCACTCTGGTCCAGGCTGACCTGGAATTAACTATGTAGTCTCAGGGTGGCCTTGAACTCTCTGCTATCCTCCTACCTCTGCCTCCCGAGTGCTGGGATTAAAGGCATGCGCCACCACGCCCGGCTTAATTTGTCTTTTATTATTGCAAATTCTTTATTCCTTATACAAGTCACTTAGCAGATATATGATCACAAATATTTTTTCCATAAAGAGCCTTGTCTTTTTACTTTTTTGTTGGTATTCTGAGAGCCTGAATGTTTTTAATTTTGATAAAATTCATTTTGTCTGTTTTCCTCAATTTTTTTCTTGATCTGTGTTTAAGAAACCACTGAGTAGGGCACAGAACTGTATGCCTCAATTTTCTTTAAGAGTTTAATGTTCTTTAATCCCAGCACTTGGGAGGCAGAGGTAGAAGGATCACCATGAGTTCAAGGCCACCCTGAGACTACATAGTGAATTCCAGGTCAACCTGGGCTAGAGTGAAACCCTACCTTGAAAAATAAAAAAATAATAAAAAAAAATCACTGCTACCACCTAAAAGTCTTACCTGCTTGGTTGCTGGCATTCATATTGAAGGCATTTTAAGTAAAGATTTAACAGAGGTCAGAGGATAGGCTATCGTTCTGGTTCTGTCCCTAACTTGTTGTATGGCCTCGGACAAGTCATGTAGCTTTTCTGAGCTTAAGTTTTGTTATTCATGAAGTAAAGATGCTGGATTGAATGATATCCAAAGTACTTGCCAGAATTAAGCTGGTGTTTGCAATAGACAAAGATAGTGAGATATATTTAGTCATAACAGTGGTAGTCTTAGATATCTGTGAATACATTGAAGTTCTGAACATTGATAAATAAATATTGAGATGTGTATGTGTGTATTTTTAATAGTACTGTTCATGTTTTCTCACTTCACTTTGAGAAGAATAGGTAGAACTAATGCTCTAGCTTTATTTTTATTTATCTTTTATTGATAAGTATAATAAATGAACATACAGTAATTACACATCATTTCCCCATCCCTGTATTTTTTGTCCCCTCTCCCCTTGTCTCTCCATCCCCTGGAAACCCCACTCTTTCAAGGAAATCCTTCCTCTGTTTTGTTGTCTTGTGTTCCTTTTGTCCTCCTCCATCTTCCATGTTAAAATGTTGATGGCTTAGAACTGTGCTGGTCTTGGGGCATTGGTAACCACCATGGCATCATGAATGCAGCAGTCAGTTCATGTCAGGAGCACAGTGCCCCAAAGAACACCTGTGCCTCTCTTCTGCAATGTTCCTGAGCCTTGGAGGGCATGGCAGAAATCTCCTTTAGTGGGCTGGAGAGTTGGCTTAGCAGTTAAGGCACTTGTCTACAAAGCCAAAGGACCCAGATTCAAATCCCTAGTACCCATGTAAAGCCAGGTGCACAAGGTGGTGCATGCGTCTGAAGTTTGTTTGCAGTGGCTAGAGGCTCTGGTGTGCCCATTTTCTCTCTATCTGCCTCTTTCCCTCTCTCTCTCTCAAATAAATAAATGAAATGAAATGAAAAAGAAATCTCCTTCAGTGTTGAGCACTCAATAGCCTCTTATTTTCTACTGTGATGAGTTTTGAGTCTCCTCAGTGTCTTCCACCATTTCCATGGAGACAGTTCTCTGGCTAGCAGTGAGAACCATACCTTCTTCCACTATGGATGCCATGTTCTTTGGGTCCTGGCAGGTGTGAGAGAGATGACTGGTCCAGTGCTGAGCCCTGGGCTTTCTCTTCTTCTTGTCATTTTGATAAGTCTTGAGTCTTCCTGGTATTTGCCTCCATTTGTAAAAAGTAGGTTTCTCTAACCAAAAGTGAGAATAAGATTACTCAAAAGGCTGCTAGAGAGATGGCTTAGTGGTTAAGGCACTTGCTTACAGAGTCAAAGGACCCAGGTTCGATTCCCCAGTACCCATATAAGCCTAATGCACAAGGGGGCACATGTGTCTGGTGTTTGTTTACAGTGGCTAGAGGCTCTGGTGTGCCCATTCTCTTTCAGTCTGTCTCTTTTCTATCTCTCTCTCCTCTCTCTGCTTGCACATAAATAAAATAAAATAAATTTTTAAAAAAAGATTATTCAAAAGGCTTAAACATACATACTTAGAAGGCTTTTTGATGGGCATAACATCTCTGTTAAGCCAATAGACAGTCGAAGTTTCCCTTTGGGATCTATGGCCTTCCAGTACCAGGCATGAATTCCCTCCCACTCAGTGGGGCCTCTTATCCAATCAGAGAACATTTGATTATCCCCATAACTTACATGCCACTATTGCACTGGTGGGTACATCTTGCCTGACTGGTTGATTTTGTTGCTCGTTCAGACAGTAGATGACTTTTTCTCCACCAGTAGCTCACATAGTGCCTCCAGCACTATGGCAGCAGTCCTGTAAGGAACTGGCTTCCATCTCAGTTTCAGCTTGATTTCTCAGTGTCCTGCAACTATACCTGTGGTGTCTTCAGCAGTGGGTATTACCAACTAGTTCTGGTAGGTAACCATTGCACCTTGGCAATGGCCTGTGTTATTTGTGGGGCATAGCTCATTGAGGGCTGACATTGGGTTTCACCTACAGCAACGTATGGCTTCAGATTAAAGCTTTCTGTACCCTTGTAGAGAATGGTACTGTGTCCAAGCTCTATCTTGTTTTTTTTTTCTTTTAATTAGCTAATGAAGTAGGTTTCTGTAGCACTTATTCATGTTGTCTTTAGTTTTGTGTACCCCTCCCCCTTTCCCTGCCTCTCCACCCCTGTAGACCTTTCCACCCCTGTATTGTGTCCCAGCACTTGGCTTGTCTACTGTCCTATGCCCTAATTCCTCCCTGCTTCTCTCTCCAAGTCTCATGATAGCTTCCTGACCACTAGTTCTGACGCTAATTACAACATGCAGACAGATCTGACTATTCCAAGCTAGGATCTACATGTTAGAGAGAACATAAGTTTTTCTTTGTGAGCCTGAGTTACCTTACTAGTATAATTTTTTCCAGGTCCATCCATTTTCCTGTGAATTTCATTTGTCCTTACTGCTGAATAAACTCCATTGGGTGTATGTACCACTTCCTCATGAGCCATTCAGCAATCATCAGCATCTGGGCTGATTCCATTTCCTAGTCCTGTCTGAGGACATAGTCTGGCACACTTCCAGTTCCCTGATGACCTACCTACAGAGCTTTACTCTTTATCTTATCTTATTTATTTTTATTAATTTATTCTTTTGAGACAAGGTCTCATGTAGCCTAGGCCAGCCTTAGACTTGCTGTGTAGCTGAGGATGACTTGAATGCCTCCTGATGCTTCTGCCTCCACCCCTAGGTGCTGAGATGATGGGCATTTACCACTGTGTCTGACTTCTATCTTTATTTTTTATAGGGTCTGGTAGGAAAGCACAAGCAAGTTATTGACAGTACCCTGACTTGATTTTCTAGAATATAAAGGAAAATCCTTTTTAACTTTCTATTACTGGTGTCAGAGATTGAGGAAATGAACTCTTTAATAAAAAGAGTAGCTTCTCCACCCTTATGTCCAAGGTGATTCAAGTGTACATTTGTACACTTGAGCAAAGCCTCAGGTGTTAGGTGTAATTTTGTGTCAGAGCCAGCATTAAGTATCTTACAGCAGGAAGGCATCTTGAAACCCAAGACAAGTGTTTGGATGGGCAAGATTGAAGTCCTTCAGGTAAACAAGACGCTTATGCTTGTGAAAGCTTCTCTGAGGAAAATCTAATAATAATGTGTGTTGGTTGAATTTCACAAGTAATTTCACTGTTGAGAGGTGTCAGTCCTCAAATGCAGTGGGAGAGGAGGGGAGTGGTTGACAGAGCTATCACCTTTGAGTTCCATAATGATTTACAGATCTCTTTATTCACCTCAAAGATGTCATCGCTCCTATCGCTCCTGCATTTATCTTGTTTGTCAGGGAGCTTGAATGGGTTCCAAAATAAAATCTCAACCTTGTTGTGTTTGTTTCTAGTAATGCCCCTCTTAGTTCAGATGCAGCTCTTTCTCCAGAAATTAAATTGGTTTTCTGGAATTCATTATCTCTAAAGTTGAGTGAGCTACATCACCTTTTCCTCCTCTGCCCCTCTTCCTTTTCCCCTCCTCTCCCTTCTCCCTCTCATTAGACATTCTCCCCTGTGACTTTAGGAGGAATAAGAAGATAATGTTCCCAGTTTTTAGTACAGTACTTGGTATTGCAGTTATTTTATTTTACACTCAAGTTTTTGTGTAGGTGTGTCTCTTTTTATATAATCAACGTGTTCTTGACAAAACTATAAATAATATATTTTAAAACTTCTTATTGACAGTTTTCATAATGTACATAATATTTTTTAATTTTTAAAATAATTTATTTGTGCACACACATGTGTGTGCTTATATGCACATGCATACATGTGATGTGCATGGCAAAGTCCTCCTGCTGCTATAAATGATACTTGTCTGGCTTGATGTGGGTGGATGTGAATGTGGAATTGAACCATGGCTTAAATTTATTTATTTGCACGTGTGTGTGTGTGCGCACACACGTGCATAAGTGTGCTGTGTCCTCTTGCCATTGTGAATGGACACCAGGGGCTTATACCACTTTTGCATCCAGCTTACTTGTATGGCCTGGGAATTGAATTCAGGCTGACAGGCTTTGCAAACAAGAGCCTTTAACCACTGAGCAATCTTCTCACCTTGTATAATATTTTTAACATCAAGTATTAGCATATAGAAAGTGAACTTGGTACTTAAAAGAATTCTGTTATTAGCTCTTTTATTTAAAAAAACTTTTCTAATTGGATTTCCATTTTTGGCCTCAATATGTTGTATAGAATTTTCTAACCACCCCTTACAATTTAGGGAACTACAAACAAGAAAATGAAGTCTCATACTTCTAAAGATGACACTATTCATAGAGGAGTGCTCAGCACTGAAACATCTCAAACCTGCCTTCCAAGGCTCAGGGTCCATTGCGGAAGAGGGGGTGGAAAGAATGTGAGAGCCAAAGGAAGAGTAGGACTCCTTACAGCATGCTTCTCCAGACACAAAATGGCCTGGATATCCATGACCTCACAGTGCCTGACGTTACCTACATAAGACCATCCTAATAGGAGGAAAAGATCATGACATCAAACTGAAAAGAGAGACTGATTGAGAGGGATAAGGGGATATGATGGAGAGTGAAGTTTCAAAGGGGAAAGTAGGGGAGGAATAACATGGGATATTGTCTACAATTACAGAAGTTGTCAATAAAAATAATAATAAAATGAAAAAATAAAGATGTCACTATTCAAATCCCTAGAGCTCTGTGAGAATGTTGCATATTTCAATGCATAAGATAGTGCATATAGCCGGGCATGGTGGCACATGCCTTTAATCCCAGCACTCGGGAGGCAGAGATAGGAGGGTCACCGTGAGTTTGAGGCCACCCTGAGACTACATAGTGAATTCCAGGTCACCCTGGGCTAGAGTGAGACCCTACCTCGAAAAACCAAATAAAATAAAATAATAAAATAAATAAAATAAAATAAAATAATTAAAATAAATAAAAATAAAAATAAAATAAAATAAAATAAAATAAAATAAAATAAAATAAAGATGGTGGATGTGTTTCAATGCCCTAAGGTTGGGAGCTTATCCTGAGTTTTCCAGGTGAGCCCAGTGAAATAACACAGCTGTACTGCCATTACTTTTCTTCTCTTGTGCTTTGGTTAATCCTAATAATTTGCCATAATCCATACCAAGGCAAGGATTAAAACATAAAATTAAATAGGGATATTCATATTTAAGCACAAGTATGAATGTCATAGGCAATATGAAAACATAGAAAGACATCTGACTTTCTAATGTTTTGCTTAAGTAAAATCTTGGTCATATTCTGCTTGTAAATTTATTTTGTCCTAAAGAGACAAAAGTGAGGTATTTGATTAATTATTAGCACTTTTGATTTTTGAGAAGAAAAATGAAAAATCAACAAAATAGAAGTATATACTTAAAAGAATTCCACAGGCAAGAAGGTAGAGACTGTACACAGGGCTCTGTTTATGCCAGGCAGTTTCCTGCAGAAGTGGACTATCCCGTCACTCATGGGGAAGGTTAGTTAGCTGAAGCACTTTATTCTCTAACCACAGCAGTAATCTGATTAGGAGTGTGTGTTTTTCTTAAAGAAAACATTTCTTTAAATAAGTTATATGATAACACTACTATCTAAATGTGCTGCTGTTGCATTACGGAGGCATAAACATGTTCTAGCTGTATATTTGCACTAACCCACTCCCATTGTCTTGGCTTATTTTTCCTTCATACTGTTTTTATAAGGAAATGTAATAATTAGGATCAGAATGGAAAAAATCTAATGGGGCCATACATAAACAAACTCTTATTTTGACCTAATTTTATTATGTATAAATTGGGCAAGACAGTTTCAAGTTTCTTTCACCCACTGAGGATTATTGATTTCCTAATGTGTGTCTTATACTGTTCTAGAGGCTGGCTTTTAGTAGGGAACAAATTAGACATGGCCTCTGCTATCATTGAGTAATACTTGGCAGAAAGACCTTATATGCACAGTCATGCAGCTAACTGTACGATTGCAGTTGTGATAAACTCTGAAGAGCACAGGGTTCTGTGAGACAGCCTGGTGTGTGTGTGGGGGGGGAGGGCTCACACTGCATGAGGGATGAGGAAAGGCTTCTGTGAAACAGTACTAATGCTTAAGCTGCGGCCCTGGTTATCAGGGGCTGAACACTGGAGAGACAAAGCATTTCTGTCAAAGGAAGCAACACAGCTGGTCCAAAAGTCAGAGATGGCAAGATACAGTGGGGTTACTGAAGAAAAGGACTCTCCTATCCAATAGAGCTACAGGAAATGGGGCTGGAAAGGTAGCAAGGGTTAGTGGTTGTGATAAATTGTTCAGGCATTATACATAGATGTGAAGCCACTTGGGAAGTGATAAGATTAGTTTTGCATCACTCAGAGTTATCTAGGACATAAACACAAGAGTTGGTTTTGGCTGGAGAGATGGCTTAGCGGTTAAGGTTCATGCCTGTGAAGCCTAAGGACCCAGGTTCGATTCTCTAGGTCCCACGTAAACCAGATGCGCATGGTCGCACATGCATCTGGAGTTCGTTTGCGGTGGCTAGAGGCTGTGGTGTGCCCATTTCTCTCTCTCTTTAATAAATAAATGAATAAAATAAAATCTTTAAAAAAAAAACAGAATTGAAGCCGGGTGTGGTGGTGCACACCTTTAATCCCAGCACTTGGGAGGCAGAGGTAGGAGGACATGAGTTTGAGGACACCCTGAGACTACATAGTGAATTCCAGGTCAGCCTGGACCAGAGTGAGACTGTACCTTTAAAAAACAAAAAAAAAAAAAAAAAAAAAAAAAAGGAATTGGTTTTGAGGGGCTGGAGAGATGACTCTGGTTAAAGCACTTGCTTGCAAAGCCTGATGGCCTGGGTTCAGTTCCCCAATACCCTTGGGAAGACAGATGTGCAGAGTGTCACGTGTCTAGAGTTGTTCTTTTCTTTTTTCAGCATCAGGAGGCTCTGGCACACTCGTACTCACTCTGTCTCTCTCAAATAATAAAATTGGCTTTGAAACCCATGCAGTTTCTCACCCATGTGTGTTTTGTGGCCGCTGGTGGGAGCTTAGAAGAGTGGTCTGGGCTACAGGTAAAAATCTGGGATTGATGGGCATTTAAGCAATACTTAAAACTCAGTAAGTTGAGATCATCTTGGGAGAATTTGTAGAAAGAGCACTTAGAACTGAGTCCTAAAAAGCTCCCAAACATGAAGAATGCTTAGAAAAGAAGTTTCCAAGAAAGTACATAGAGGGTGAGAAGAAGGCTGGAGAGCACCTAGCTCATTTATGGCACTAAGGACACCTCTGAGAGAAGATGTTGGGGGTGTGTGTTGGGGGTAGGGCACATCTTCCATTGGTCACAAAATACCCTTATTAAAAGCATTATGTTGGTGAGTTGGAGAAATGGCTCAGTGGTTACAGGTGCTTGCTTGCCTGGGGTTTGACTCCCCAGTACCCAGGTAAAGCCAGATCCACCAAGTGGCTCATGCATTGGAGTTCATTTGCAGTGGCATGAGGTCCTGACATACCCATCCTCACTCACTCTTTTTATACACAAACAAATATTTAAGAGCATTGTGGTGGAGATTTAGTGCAAGAAGCTAGGTTGGAATGGGTTGAGAAGTGAATGCAAGGGAAAGTGCCCTTTGAGAAGCTTTGTTTTAGAGGAGATTGGGGAGACAGAGAGGAGTATGGGGCCAGGCAAGGAAGGGGCTTCCTTCTTTGACTACAATGGACACTAGATTATGCCACTAGTATCCATCACAGAGAGACTACATTGCCCAAGAAGGGGTAGATGATGATATCAGATCCAAGAGAAGGGGATGGAATTTAGTGCCCATGGGATTGGGGGCAGCCTTGCCTCCAGCTGGAGAATTGCCTCTGGTGTAATGAGGAGGAGGGGAGGATGCAGGTGTGTTGTAGATATGGTGACAGGAAGATAAGCAAGTTTTGAAGGTATGATTTTCCCCTCTGTGAATTTTGTGAAGAAAAGACAATTCTCTACTCAAGCCAAAAAGCTTCATTGTTTAAAAAAATGGTTATTTTGATCTTTAAAAAATTCTAGATGCAGAAAAACACCCAAACAATATTTTTACTTTCATGCTGTATAGTGAAACTTTACTGAATGTTGCAGAACAAGTTACAGACAAGGTTTCCAGGCCCAGACATTGAAATGCTTCTGAGCTTTTCACAGAGGTCAGTTTTCTGAACACATTCTCTGGATCAGCCAAAATTCTTAGCAAGCTTAATGTTCTATTTCTTCTTTTTGAAGTGTTTTATGTTTAGTTTAGTTCTCCTAAATTCAACTTATTTTGTGGGAAAAGGTTGTTTGTTACTGCTATATAAGCATTTGTTTTGTTATTGACTCAGTTTTCATGTTGGCTCAGTCATGTGCTTCTAAGATCACGTGGGTAAATAAACACTGCTGTTTTATACACCAAAAGTACAGTGAGTCTTCAAGGTAAGTGACCACGGCAATAAGAGAAAAGTGGACAGCATTGTTTCAAAGTACACAGATATTAAATATAACTTTGTTCAGCCGCCAGAAGAATGCTGTCCAGAGGCATGGTTTGAGCCCTTGCCACAAATCTAAACAGCTTCAGAATAGCTTGCTCTTTCTGGCAGTTAAAAGGAACCTAATGTGCTAGCTGTTGAGCTGATTTTCCAGCTCTCATGCCTTTGCTAGAATTGGGCTAATTGGACTTTGTAGACAGGAGTTAAGATTTCAAAGTTCAGAGTTCTGTGTGTGCTGTCATTATTACACTGGGCACCCCTAACTGTGCCTTGTCTCATAACTTGCCTTACAAAACTTTTTTCCATGACAGAAAGGGGACTCTCAAATAGCAGAACATTGTGTTTTCTCACTGCATAGAGTTGTCACCTTTTGACTGAAATTAAATTAGCTCAAGAATCTTACATTTTGTAATGCTGAATAAGAAGAAAAGACAAGATTTTATAAGAAAAACTATTTTTTTAACCTTATTAGGTTGGCCCTAGGAAATGAGATGCTGAATATTCATTTTCTAGTTTGTATGTTCAAAGCAAACCCAAGCATATTAAGTAAAGAAGATCAAGTCCGATTGAGTTCTACTCCTATTTTTAAAATCTGTTACTTCTGTTCACAGTATAATATAAATTACAAACTCCATGAGGACTCAAATATTTGATTTTCAAGCCAAGTGTGGTAGTGCTCACCTTTAATGTCATCACTCGGGAGGCAGAGGTAGGAGGTCAGCTTGGACTAGAGTGAGACCTGCCTTGAAAAAGTTGATTTTCAGTTGTGTGGGTATATATATGAAGAAACTAGGACACTATAGTTAGAAGTTGAAACAAACTAGTATTGTGGAAAGAGCATAGGTTTGAATATTAGTTCTTTCTCTTAGTAAATTTTTTTTTTTTTTTTTTTTTTTGGTTTTTCGAGGTAGGGTCTCATCTGGCCCAGGCTGAAATTAACTATAGTCTCAGGGTGGCCTTGAACTCACGGCGTTTCTCCTACCTCTGCCTAAATATGTGCAGATGATATCTGAAAATCACCATATTTTGATATGGTTTCCTCCTCTGTAAATATGTGCAGATGATATCAAAAGTATGAGTTTGGGTTAAGCATTACATAAAGTACTATGTGTATCTACAGTATAGCAGCTACTTAGTGGCACTAGGTTTTGGTCTAGTTATTTCTTTTATTCTCACCTTAGACTGGCCATGTATGCTTTTCCAGTATGCTATAATTGTGCCTCTGAAGAAGGAAGCAACTAGTCCATAACGCGATGGCGAAGTAAGTTAGGATAGCAGTGAAGTCTAGTTATTCTGCAGAAAGACACCTTCTAAAGTCATCACATCCAGCTTAATGCTTTTTCAGTCAGCCTAAACAAGAGAAAGAAAAGAGAGTGAGAAGGAGGAAAAGGGAAGGAAAGAGGGATGGATTATCTTACTGGGTGGTCTAGCATTTAATTGTCTGAAAGTAATGTGAAAAATTCTAGTTGTCTAAGAATATGCCTGTTTGTTTATTCATGCTCTCCTTCACATACTGCAGGTTCTGCAGAGTAAGAAGTCTATGAAGTTTTGCCCTGTGAGTGTGCTGCCTTACCCAGAGTTCTGTCGCTTTGTATCTGTCACTTGTATTCTTACCCCAGACAGGAACTCAGGGTGAGAAGACGTGGATTCTGTGTGGAGCTTTACTCACTTTCATGGTTTGAATGACATGTCCCCCACAGGCTTCATGTGTTTGAACACTTGATCCCCAGGTGGTGGTGTTGCTTGAGAAGATTATGGAAGCTTTAGAAGGTGTGGCCTTGCTGATATGGTGTTGCTGGGGACAAGACTTGGGGTGTCCTTGTCCAGCCTAGCTAGCGGTTCTGTCTCTTTGCTTTCCTAGTTTACGGTGTGATGCTGGCTACTCGCTCCTGCCATACTTTCCCTGCCATGATGAACTTCTCCTTGGAACTGAGAGACATTTTTTTCCTTCCATAAGCAGCTTCAGGTTGGATATTTCCTCCCAGCAATGAAAATGTAGCTGATAAACCCATCAAGGACTACATAGTTTGAGGCTAGTGACAGCTTTTCCAAGCCTTAGTGTTAAGGCTTTGCATATGGTTCGAACTTGTTAAGTTAAATTGCATATGCCTTTGGGATACATCCTCACCTTGAGTTTCTACATAATTGTCTGCATCTTAACTTAGCACATAACCTAACTGAAAGCCTAAATTGTTCATTTTTAAATGAATTTTAGTTAATCAGAGCAATCAAACTTCAGCCAATTACAGGCCACCAACCACTCAGACATGGTCCCAATAAGCAAGCTTCCAGCTGTGAACAGCTAAGCTGTTTGGACCTCACTTCTGTTTCCTGCCCATCAGTGATGCCATCTTATTCTCATGTCTGAGCATGGAGCAGAGCACAGCTCTTGGAGTCTCTTCTGTTTCAGAAGAATAACTGATTCTCAGACTTGCTTCTCAAATAAAGTCTGCTAAATTTAACTTGGCAAATTTTCATTTATTTTTCTTATTTTTTATTTTTAGAGAGATGAGAGAGAGGCAGATAGAGAATTGGCACACCAGGGCCTCACCCACTGCAATTGAACTCCATACACTTGCACCACCTAGTGGGCATGTGTGACCTTGCACTTGTCTTACCTTTGTGCATCTGGCTTATGTGGGATCTGGAGAGTGGAACATGGGTCCTTAGGTTTTGCAGGCAACTGCCTTAACTGCTAAGCCATCTCTCCAGCCCAGATTCCCACATTCCTCTTGAAAATCAGCTCCAAAAGGCCTAAGCCACACAGTCGGGTGTCTAGCAGCAACCCCACTCTCAGTACCAACAATACTGTTGCAGTCAGGTTTGCATTGCTGGCAGAAATCATCCAACCAAGAGCAGCTTGTGGGGAAAAAAGGTTTTTTTTGGCTTACATACTTGAGGGGAAACTCCATAATGGCAGGGAAAAACAATGGCCTGAGCAGAGGGTGGATATCACCCCCTGGCCAACATAAGGTGGACAACAGGAACAGGAGAGTGTGCCCAACACTGGCAAGGGGACACTGGCTATAATACCCATAAGCCCGCCCCCCACAATACATTGCCTCCAGGAGGCATTAGTTCCAAATCTCCATCAGGTGGGAACCTAGCATTTAGAACACCTGAATCCAACCAGCACACCATCTCTATAGTTCCAAACCATAATTCTGAAATATGAAACATACTGTCCTATTACATCAAGTATATTATCATTTCACTACTGTTTATTTCTTACAGTGGTATGTAGAACTAAGTTAAAAAGATGAAAAATGGGGCTAGATGGTTTAGTGGTTAAGGTGCTTTCCTGTGAAGCCTAAGGACTCAGGTTTGATTCTCCAGTGCCCACATAACCAGATGCACAAGGTGGCACATGTGTCTGGAGTTTGTTTGCAGTGGTTGTAGACCCTAGACCCTAGTGATATTGTAAGATTTTCTTCAGTGAGTTTTGTACTGTCGTTGAAGAGGAATTTGATGGGCCTTGTCTTGTCTTTCCAAGTCCTGGGTGATTTGGTGCTGCTTTGTGCCCACCAGACTGGTGGTTCGTAGTTCACTGATAGGAGTTGGGCCAGGCACATGCTCGTCACTTTGCCAATCACTTCCCATCTTTTCCCTGTGCTTCACTGTGTTGTTTTTTTGGAGAGGGGTACACCCACCATCTATTTGGAACATTGCTCTGTACTTTCTCTTCTGTTTCTTTTCTGAGGTCCGTAACCCCTTGTTTCATTTCTTGACTTTTTTTTCCTTAGTGGATTCACTTTTATTTATTTGGTGTGTGTGTGTGTGTGTGTGTGTGTGTGTGTGTGTGTGTGTGTGTGTGTATGTGTATGTACTCCCTTGTGGCACAGTGCACTTGTGGAGATCAAAAGACAACTTTCTGGATGGTCCTTGCTTTCCATCTCTTTTGAGGTGAGGTCTCTTGTTCACTCCTCCTTTGGTGAGCTTCCCTTCTTGTCATAGGTACCCTGTAATTCCAGCAGTCTTCCATGACTTCCAGCTTTTCCATAGGTCCTGGGCATCCAAGCTCGGGCACTCAGAGCTGTGCAGTGAGTGTTTTCTCATGTCCCCAGCCCTTTCTTTTCTTAAATTTTATATTTCTTTCTCAGGATATTTTCTCTTCATATCCTAAATGATTGTTTGAAGATCTTTAACTCATTATGGCATATTACCTTACTGTTTTCTTCAGCTGATTTGTTGAGGGTACGGGTTTCATCAGCTGAAATACTTTAATATTTTCTTATGGATATTTTGTAGTAGACATCAGGGTGCATGGCCTGCTTTGTGTGTGTGCGTTCTGTTTGCTCTCTACTTAGAGTACCCATAGAACCTTCATGCATGGAGTTTCTTTTATGGAGGGTGCTGAGGGAGGAGTGAGATCGGTAGGTCTTGTTTCTCTTTCAGTTCTGGTGGCTCCTTGATTTTTCTTTTCTCTGTCATGTTTCCAAGGATTCTTCTCTCTTACCTGGTTTCCCCTCAGGAACTGCTTTCCAAGGCTGACCCTTTTTCCTGCACCAGGCCCTGTCTGACCTGCTTTCATTATCTTGGTATTTAGCGTCCTATTGCTGTTGATGATTTTGTCTGCCTCCCTCCCTCCCCTCTTCTTTTAATCTTTTCTTTGATTTTTCTTCTTTCTTTTTTCTTTCTTTCTTCTCCCCCTCCCTCCCTTACCCTACTCCCTCCCTCCTTCTTCCTTCCTCCTTCCCTCCATCCCTCCCCCAATCCCTCCTTATTTCCCCCTACCTTCTTCCCCTCCCCTTCTCTCCTCTCCCCTTCTTTCCCTCCCTTCTCTTCCCTTTTCCTTCTTCCTTCCTTCCCTCTCTCCTTCCTTCCTTCCCTCCCTCCTTCCTTCCCTCTCTCCTTCTTTCCTCTCTTCCTCCCCTCCCCTCCTCTCCCCCTCATCCTGTCCCTTCTCATCCCCTCCCCTCCCCTTAAGCAAGGGGATAGTCATACCCCTCTAATCCTTTTCAAAGTTGCATACTTTCAGGTTTCCTTTGGGGGAGAACTCTGCTGGAATTAGTTCTGTTTTCTGACAGACAGTTTTAAGGTTATAGTATTTTCTGTTGCATAGTACTGGAGGCATGGATCTCATCTATTATTTGTTGCTTTTATGATATTTTATTTAGAAGATGGCTAGATTTGAACGCAGGTATTCTTGACTATCTCTGAAATCCAGAAGTGTCTCTGTATACACTTGTAAGACTGAACTCAGACTTCCATCTTCTCCAAGTCTTCTGGGTAGTAGGTACCCACTAGGTAGATTGACTTGAAGTAGAACAGAGAGAGTTGATGAATGTCACCCCCATTAGCCATGAATAATATGAATATTTTTGGATCAGATTGATCTTCAGATTTAAAAGATGTATAAATAGGTAGAAAACTTGCATAATGATCTGGTTTTATCATAATACTAAAGTTTAAGGTTAAAAGATTACCATTTTCTCCTATAGAGTTTATAATTTTTTGATGTTTTGAGACAGAGTCTTGTCTTGCATCCCAGGCTGGCCTTGAAGTTGTAATCCTTGTGCATCATACTCCCAAGTGCTAGGATCACAGATGTGAAGTAGCACTCCCAGTGTTTATTTTTTTTAAAGAGATCACTTAAAAAAGCACAGATCATTGGGTGTGATGGCACACGCCTTTAATCCCCACACTTGGGAGGCAGAGGTAGGAGGATCACTATGAGTTCAAGACTACCCTGAGACTACATAGTGAATTCAGATCAGCCTGGCTACAGCGAGACCTTACCTTGAACAACCAAACAAAAAACAAACAAAAAAAAGCACGGATCTTTTCTCATGGGAATGGAGTGAATACACATAAACTTACAAACTAGCATTATCTACTCTAAGTGTTGCTAGTTTAGTTGAAGCCTGTGTATCCCTCTGTGTTCATCTTAGTGACAAAATACTGGAAACAATTACTTAAAAGGAAGAGTTTATTTTGGCTCATGGTGTTAGAGGTTTCAGTCCATGGTCTCTTGGATCTTGTTTAGTGCCTGTGATAGTGCAGTGCATTGTGGTGGGAGCACAAGGCAGGGAAAGCTAACTTTAGAATAAGCCATTAAAATCATCATGGCTTCTGGAAATGAAAGAGAGAGGAAGCGCTGGGATCCCAACATCCCCTTCAAGGGCATTCCTCCAACAGCCTAACTCACTTCTATTAGGCCTCACTTCCTAGAGGTTCATTCATGCCATCTCTCAACAGTATCACAGGCTGGAGACCAAGCTTTCAACACATGAGCTTTTGGGGGACCTTCAGGATTCAAACTATAGCACCCTCCCTGGTTCCATTCCTTTCTCTCTTCCTTTCCAGAAGTTATCACTACCCTGAGTTTAGTTTTTAAATTTTTTTTATTTGAGAGAGACAGAGAGAGGAAGAGGCAGAGAGAGAATGGACGTGCCAGGGCCTTTCAGCCACTGTGAACAAATTCCAGATGCATGCACCCCCCTTGTGTACATGTGCGACATTGCATGCTGTTGTCACTTTTGTGTCTGGTTATATGTGGGACCTGGAGATTTGAACAAGCATTCTTAGGCTTCACAGGGAGGCGCCTTAACTGCTAAGCCATCTCTCCAGCCCAAGTTTATTTAGGTTTCTTTTTTTTTTTTTTTCTTTTCTTTTCTTTTCTTTTTTTTTTTTGAGATAGGGTCTTACTCTAGACCAGGCTGACCTGGAATTAACTATGTAGTCTCAGGGTAGCCTTGAACTCATGGCAATCCTCCTTCCTCTGCCTCCCAAGTGCTGTGATTAAAGGCATGTGCCACTACGCCTGGCTTTAAACTTATGTTTTTATGCTTTGACACGTTGGTCTGTATTTATCAACCACAGTGCTTAACGTTTTACATGTTTGTCTCTTTCCATAAGAGGCATTTTATGTGCATATCTTTATTTCACATATTGTATGTATGCTTTCTTTCTAACATTGTAAATATTCTCATCATGGATGTCTATAACTTAATTATTAATTTAATATCACTGCTCAGTATTACTCCATTGAATTTCTACACCATAACCTCTTTGTTTCTTATCCTGTTGATGGTATAGTTTTGTTGTTTTGTGTATATATTCACAGTGCCATTGTATGTGTGAGAACATGCACGCATGGAAGTGTTTCTTTAAGATGCCTGGGAATGTGGATGCGGTCACTAAGTGGTTTGCATACCTTCAACTCTACTCATTGCTTTGTTCACTGACCTTTTTTTTTCTTTTTAATTTCAGGAAAACTTTAGAGTCTTTTCCCTATCCATGGTGTAGAATTTTGAAATTTTACACATAGAATAGTTTGGTGTACATGTTAGTTTTTTTCATGACTGTGACCAAAATTCCTGGGATAAAAATTTAAGAGGAGTGGGCTGGAGAGATGGCTTAGTAGTTAAGGCAGTTGCCTGCAAAGCCAAAGGATCCCGGCTCAACTCGCCAGGACCCATGTAAGCCACATGCACAAGGTGGCACATGTGTCCGATGTTCATTTGCAGCAGCTAGAGGCCTGGGCGCACCCATCCTCTTTCCCTCTATGTGCCCCCCTCTCTCTCTAATAAATAAATACATAAAAATAATTTAAAAATTTAAGAGGAAGGAGTGTTTATTTTGGCTCATGATTTCAGAGGTTCCAGTCCTTTGTGGTGGGAGGACATTAGAGGAAACTCCCATCACAGCAGACAGGTGGCAGAGTGGAGCAGCATCAGGAAGGGGCCAGAGCAAGATGTAGCATCCAAGACTACCCCTCCAGTGACCTGCTTCTGACTAGGTCACATCTCCATGCTGTCTATTCAGATTTTGAATCGATCGATAGATTAAAGGATTGATTGACTTAGAACCCTCCTGATATAATTGTCTCCAGAAACAGTCTCATAGACACATCCAGAAGTACAATTTATAGATCTCCTGTTTATCTAATCAAGTTGACAGTCAAGGTGAACTCACAATGTGCACATGTGATCCCCCCCCCTTCTTTTGTTTTTTCAAGGTAGGGTTTCACTCTAGTCCAGGCTGACCTGGAATTCACTATGTATGTAGTCTCAGGGTGGTCTCGAACTCAGGTGATCCTCCTACCTCTACCTCCTGAGTGCTGGGATTAAAGGCATACACCACCACGCCCCACTTTTTTCCATTTAAAAAATTCATTTATTTGCATATGTATGTGCATTGGTGCACCAGGTCTCTTGCTGCTGCAAAGGAACACTGGATCCTTGTTCCATTTTTTTTGTCTGGCTTTATGTGGGTGGTTTGGGAATTGAACTATGGGCTCTACCCTTTACCAATCTTGTTCTAGTTATCTTTATTTTTATTAAATAAGTGTGTGTGTGTGTGTGTGTGTGTGTGTGTGTGTGTGTACATGCCAAGGTCTCTTCCCATCTCTGCCCATCCAGGTTTACATGAGTGTTGGGAAATTGAACCCCAGTTGGCAAGCTTTGCAAGCAAGCCCTTGTCTTTTGCCCTCATGCATTTGTAGCTGAAAGTCATAGATGTCCTTATCAGTTATTGAATGCATTTCTGTTTGCTACTTAGGGGTATAGAAAAATGTTGACCATCTTGAAGTTTGAAGCTCCAATAAATAACTACATTTCCTGGAATTATAGCAACAAGCAATGTGTATTGTGTCCTTATTAAATATCTGGCTCTTTCTAAGTCATACAGACTTATTATTTTATCTCATCCTTCCTTACAACACCTTATTTATGTTAGACACTGAATTTGTTAAGAATTATTATTATTGGGCTGGAGAGATGGCTTAGCAGTTAAGGCACATGCCTGCGAAGCCTAAGGACCCAGGTTCAATTCTCCAGGTCCCACGTAAGCCAGAGGCATATGGTAGTGCATGCATCTGGAGTTCATTTGCAGTGGCCAGAGGCCCTGGCACACACATTCTCACTCTCTCTCTCTCTCTCCCCTACCCCTCTCTGTCTCTAATAAATAATAAAATCTTTAAAAAAGAATTATTATTATTATTATTATTACTATTATTATTTTGGTGTTTTGGTTTTTCGAGGTAGGGTCTCACTCTAGCTCAGGCTGACCTGGAATTCACTGTGTAGTCTCAGGGTGGCCTCAAACTCAGGGCAATCCTCCTATGTGCTGGGATTAAGGGCATGCACTACCACGCCTGGCTAATCTTTTAACTTTTTAATCTCTTCAGTAAATCTTAAAAGGCCTGTACTATTGTCTCATTTTACAGGCTATACAGAGACACAGAAGAGTTAATAGCTCATCCAAGAATGCACAGTGTAAAAAGAGCTGGGTTCTGTCCTTTGCAGATAGACTCCAAGTCACCACTATTCTGTATGACTTTACATAGTGCTACATGTAATTAGAACTTGTTAAATACTTATGGAATAAATATTTTAAAGTATTCTCTAGGTTTAATTAAGGTCACATTTTTTTTTTCGAGGTAGGGTCTCACTCTAGTTCAGGCTGACCTGGAATTCACTCTGTAGTCTCATGGCGGCCTCAAACTCTCGGTGATCCTCCTACCTCTGCCTCCCGAGTGCTGGGATTAAAGGCGTGCGCCACTATGCCTGGCTTAAGATCACATTTTTATTGATACATTCTGATGAGCTGTTGTCTACTTGATACCCTTTTCTTTATCAAATCTTAGTATCTCTTAATTTTCCATTATTTTCAGTCAGTTTCAATGTCACAAAACAGTTTAGCTTAGTAAAGAGGAAATCCCTTTTTAAAGGTTAATATATTTTCACCTACATTTTAAGTTGCAGAAAGTGGAAGGCAATAATAAAGCACATAATTTGAAAGCAAAATCGAGTTTTAAATGCCATATCCAGTGAGCAGTCTATAGGTTTCTAATTTTTTTTTCAAGGTAGGGTTTTCTAGCCCAGGCTGACCTGGAATTCACTATGTACTGTCAGGGTGGCCTCGAATTCATAGTGATCCTCCTACCTCTGCATGTGCCACCACACGTGACTAATTTTTAATTCTCCCTATATCTCTGGGATGGTTAATCTCTGGTGGTTAGGTTGACAGTATTTGGTATAACCATGGGAACAAACCTCTGGGAATGTCTTTGAGGGATTTTGTAGTTTACATTGAGATGGGAGGACCCACCGTAACTGTGGTGGCAGCATTCCGTGGGCTGGGGTGCTAGTCAGTGTAAGAAGGAGGAAGTGAGCTGAGCAGCGGCATTCATCACTTCTGCTTCCTCACTGGACTGCATGTGACCAGCTCCCATTGCCATGCCCTCCCTGCCATGATGGGCTTTAAGCTGCAGTAAACTCCTCCTTCCTTAAGTTGCTTCTTGTCGGGTATTTGGTCATGGAACAAGAAAGTAATACAATTTCTTAAAACGTTTTACCATCACACAGCACAGAAAGAATGCCTTTTCCATTGGTTAATCATCTTTCACTGTGGATGTCCTTGACTTTGTTAAAGATGGTTCACACTTCTCAACACAGCCAGTCATCACTGCCAAGATTACCTGGCTCTTACAGACTTTAAAATTTCCCTTTTTGACTTTCCAGATTTGTAGCCCAAATTAAGAACTATTATGTAAGATTAAATATTTCCTTTGTGTTTATCACCTGTTTAGATATTTCTGCTGGGATATGTGTGCTAAGTAGATAATTTATAGCACCTAAACCTGCATATAGACATCTGTCTCTGTGTGTTTAAATATAAACCTAGGGAGTTTGTATTAGTGGCTCTCTGTCTTAAAAATCATGTAAATTTTCTTTATCACAGTGTTTTGTTTACAGTTTTCTTCTATTATTGAAAGTTGCTGATAGCTTGCATTGGCAGTAGTTAACTTCATTTTTGGAAAGTCTAAAGCATTTTAAATTCTCTCATTTGGCTAACTAGAACAGTATATATACTTGATAAGTCTTACTGTGTGTCATTTGAATTTCATTAGAACATGATTTAGTTGACTTTAGTAGTCGGTGTAGATTTCATATGTTAAGCAGCACATTTATATATTGCTATTAACAGAAGCATTCAGGAATATTTTATTTTTAACTTCTGTGGGTTTTTGGGTTTTCTGGCCCAGGCTAGGTTCATGTGTGGTTGGGCAGAATCATGGGGTTAGTTCTGACTAATGAAATTGAGCAGAGAGTACAGTCAAAGTTTTAGGGTTGGGACATTAAATTGTCAATGTGACTCCATTAAAAATATTCCTGTTACTTCAGGAACTAACAATACTTAGATGGTGGTTTCTTTGCTACCCTGAGTTCTGTGATAAGCCACAATGGACATGTAGAATAAGTAAGAAATAAACTGTTATTTTAAGCCACTGAAATTTGAGTAATATGTTATTGCACTTTATTTTTTATTTATATATGTGTGAAAGAGAGAGAGGTAGATAGAGAATAGGCATGCCAGGGCCTTCAGCTGCTGCAAACAAACTCCAGATGCATGCTCCACTGTGTGCTTACATGGGTCCTGGGGAATCGAACCTAGTTCCTTTGGCTTTGCAGGCAAGTGCCTTAACTGCTAAGTCATCTCTCTAACCTGTTACTGCACTTTAACTATTCCAAGTAATAAAAGTCTGTTAGGAAGAATGCCGTGTATGAAGCGTTTCTGAACTATTTAGGGCCGTGGAGCTGCCTAGTCCACCGTTGTTTTAAGAGCAGGAGAGTGTTCTGGTTTTGCTAAGGGTCAGATGGAGATGTGGTTGGAGAATTTAAACCTTTGAAACATTTCTAAGAGACTGCTAGGACAACTAGAAGCTTTAGTTTGCCATGGGGAGTTTTTTCAGCTGAGCAAGGACAGATATTCTAGGTCTGGAGAATAATAATGGCTACGTTATAAATAATAATGGCTAAGTTATAAATTTCTGTGTCCACTGTGCACCTTGAACATATCAAAGAGTACAAATAAAACCATATGTTACCCATGCTTCCCATGTTGCTAAGAAATAAGAAAGTCCCGTGATCCTCTGCCTGTACATAGGTAAAGGAAAACAGCACAAAATTCCAACTTTGGCTGCATCAGTATGCGGGGGAGAGAAGGGGATTCTTATGAAACACTATTAAAAAGAGGAGAGCAGCCCCCAACTTTTAGACAAAAGACAAGCAAAAGCCAACATTAGAAAGTTCCAGCAGTGTGTGTCAAATCACTGAACCCTGGCTTATAACTTGTTGGCTCACAGCTTCAGCTGAGGAAAAGGGTTGGAAAGTGAGGAGGGCCAAAAGCACAGCCTCAAAGATGTATTGCTTCCAGAGGAGAACCAGATAAATAGCAGAGGGTGACCTTGGGGATGTGGTCAGTAAAGAGTGTGAAATAACAAGGAAAACTACACACCAGTCCTTCCCCACCAGCCCTTTAACCAAGTAAACTTTACTGAAGTGATAGACACTTTATAAGTGAAGAACCCTGGGACTGAATGATTAGGAAAAAATTACAAAATTATTTTAAGAATGACAGAAAAGCAAATCAAAATGTGTTTCTAGATCTAATCACTATGCTGAAAAAGTAGGAATCCAACACTCAATAAATATCTTCAGAGAAAATACCATGAGAGTAGATTGGATTCTGAAAGAAAAAAAAAAGATGAAGGACAAGACAGAAGTTTATTAGAAATGACAACTGTGGGCTGGAGAGATGGCTCAGCAGTTAAGGTGCTTGCCTGTGAAGCCCAAGGACCCATGTTCTACTCTCAGCCACTTTTTCTCTGAATAACTTTTCTTATATTTAAAAAATGTTTCCCCATTTTATCATTGCTATTTAATTTTAATTTTTATCTGAACTAATTCTTGGGGACCTTATAAACACAGTTGTCTTTCTTTCTTTCTTTCTTTCTTTCTTTCTTTCTTTCTTTCTTTCTTTCTTTCTTTCATTTTAGATAGAGCGAGACAGACAGAGAGAGAGGAAAGATAGAGAATTGGTGCACCCAGGCTTCAGCCACTGCAACCGAATTCCAGATGCTTTCACCACCTAGTGGGCACGTGCAACCTTGCACTTGTCTCACCTTTGTGCATCTGGCTTACATGGGAAAGAAAAAAAAAAGAAATGACAACTGTGTTTATAAGGTCCCCAAGAATTAGTTCAGATAAAAATTAAATAGCAATGATAAAATGAGGAAACATTTTTTAAATATAAGAAAAGTTATTCAGAGAAAACGTGGGTGAAGTGGAGAAAGGCAAAGCAGATATACAATGAGACCAAGGGTCCTTAAAGAAGAAAAATGACATAAGAAATGTAATTCTGTAAGTTGAAGACAACTTAAGTCTACACATTGACATGGTCTAATAAGTACTGGGAAAATGAATAGTGATAATGCAAAATGATTAGCTCACAAAAGGATGAACTCTGATACAGAACAAGTCATACCATTATTGGTATTTGTAGTAGACTTTTTATGTATAATGTTAATATTATTATACTAGACTTTTAAAAGTCTTTAGATGAAAAGATGTAAATAGGTCACCAGGGTGTCTTCTTGGAAGGGAACAGACCAGTGAAAGGTCAGAGGAGCAGGGCTGAGCACTTGGATTGCTCACTAGGGCTAGATGTCATTCCAGGGCACCTGCCTGGGAAGCAACAAACTGGTGAACAATGGCAGAGAAAAGGGAGGAGAACCAAAATCCATTGATAAGAAGTTAGCTGATTGCCCACTGTTGCAGTCAGGTTTGCATTGCTGGCAGAAATCACCCAACTAAAAGCAGCTTGTGGGAAAAAAAGAGGTTTATTTTGGCTTACAGGCTCAAGGGGGAAGCTCCATGATGGCAGGAAAAACGATGGCATGAGCAGAGGGTGGACATCACCCTCTGGTCAACATACGGTGGACAACAGCAACCGGAGAGTGTGCCAAACACTGGCAAGGGGGAGCTGGCTATAATACCCATAAACCCGCCCCCGACAATAGACCACCTCCAGGAGGCTTTAATTTCCAATTGCCATCAGCTGGGGAGACTAGCATTCAGAACACTTAAGTTTATGGGGGACACCTGAGTCAAACCACCATACCCACCATGAGATATGCCACCTCTTGCACTGAGCAGGAGAAATTGCAGGGGAAGTGATGACGTGAACAGTGCTCTTAGTACTCGCCTGACAACCAGCCCCAGTTGATGGTGACAAACACGGTGATCAGTGAAAGCCTATCGAAACAGAAATCCAGAGAGCGCAACACTACATTAGACTGCCAACAGGCCTGCCATGGCTCAGGGAACATTGCGGAAGAGAGTGGGTAGGAATAACCTGAGTCATGGTCCCTCGCTACCCCACAGGGACTGACTGAGGCCTTCATAACCCCACAGTGAATACTGTAATCTCACTGAGGAGGGTCTCCAGAGTAACGGGAGCTGGAGCAATGGGATAAAAGAGAATTATAAAATAAAAGTTAATATAAAAAAGATATAAATAAATTGTTCCTGATGGCATACCTAACTATATTAGACCTTTCAACAGCAGCATACAAAGAAAACAATGCAAAACTGGAGTATGCCTGTACTATTTTTAAAAAGAAACAAGGAAAGTTACAAACCAAGAACTATGTCCGGCCAACTCCCTTGAAGATAAAGGCTATAAGGAAAATTCTGAGCATAAATGAACTGAGAGAACATCCCTCACAAAGTCTTCCTGAGCAGTTCACTAGACAGTGGCGTTGTGTCCAAGCACACTAGGGAAGAGACTTATGGTGAGCACTTGGTGTATTTATTTGCAAAGCTGAGACTAAAGCCAGTATGAGATAGAATGTCAATATGTAAGCCTTATATCAAATCACAGTATTTGTAATTTATTTTGCATCATGAAGTCTTGTGTACATGCTTGTTCCCAGTCTTATTTTCAGTTTTACTTGGCCAAAGCAAAAATTGAGTTCCTTGGATGTATTATACACAAGCAGAACTCAGAAATTATATAAATCACAAAACATTCAAATGTTTTCCCACCTAAAAAAAAAAAGATCGAAGGAAAGGAGTATAGGACCTGAATCCTCAAATGCTTAATCTCTTTATTTTTTCCCATTGTCACAACATGTCCTGTCACTGCTGACACACACAGGGTAGTGAACACACAGGTTATTTGATGAGAAGTGGCTTGGTGATGGCATGACAGCCCAGGCTTTTATACCAGCTAGAAACATGGGTGTTATTGATAAACTTCACATTCTATTGGTTCAATGTAGTTTCATCATTCAATTAAGTCATTTAATCTTATTTGTTATGGGTAATTTGGCCATATGTTTATTGGTTGATTTTGAATGACTTAAACTGGTATACATTTGATGTCAAATAATATCTCATCCAGATAATTTCTTGTATTAGTAAATTGTAAGCAAATTGTATAGCCAACTGAATGAGTCATCCCCTAACGGTATTTTGAAATGCATGGTACTCATGATTATAAAGTACGTCCGTGTATATATGCTATACATAAGTATGTATCCAGCAGATTATATAACCTGCTTATACTTTTCCTAGCTCTGTTTATGAAGGCAAAGATACTCCAGGAGCAATGAGCACACCTACCATCCAGGTCTTGGTTTCTGATGCCATTTACCAGTGAAACAAATCAAGGCTACTTGTAAGAGGACTCGAATTAGGTGCTCAAGGAAACAAATGAAAGAAAGTTGAGGGGCATGTCAAAATACAGAAGCCAGCTTGAATGTGGTTTTTCACTGACGAAATCTCAGAAAATATGTACATTGAAATAAGGACAGGAATAACATTTAAAATGTTGAAACAATATTAACCCATGAATAATTCAATAGATAGGTGAATAGATCAGTGGGGAATGGGGCCTCTTCACCACAGAACAGTACTGACTGATATGATTAGAATGAGTGGAAGAGTTGGAAAATTACTATTTTAGCACCATTACAATAAAGATTGGCTCAGGTGAGACCCATCAATAGGTGATCCAGGAAGGGATCTCCACATGGGTTGCTTATTACAAGGGAAAGGTTAGTATCCACACAGTAGAGAACCTGGACAATATCTGGTCTGGGTGCTTACAAACATCCATGAGGGACAAGCTGATATCATATCATCTGCTACTGGTTGTGATTCACTGAGAGGTACATGTCACTAAGTACTGGAAATATCAGAGAGAAAATTATGTTTAGACAACCAAAAGGAAGGTTTCTATT
Source organism: Orientallactaga sibirica (assembly GCA_036365145.1). Lineage (NCBI taxonomy): Eukaryota > Metazoa > Chordata > Mammalia > Rodentia > Dipodidae > Orientallactaga > Orientallactaga sibirica. The sequence goes on along the minus strand of JAEOAD010000038.1, from coordinate 5,886,125 downwards.
CAAAAACAAAAGTCATTCATGAGATAAAAACTGAAAAATTCATTCAAATGAAATGAGACAAGCAAGACATGACAAAAATCAATGCAGCATGTGCCTTTTGTGTATAACCACTACAGTGGGCACCCAGCTGCTTTGTAGATACCAGTGCTGCAGTGGACACCCAGCTGCTTTGTAGATACCAGTGCTGCAGTGGACACCCAGCTGCTTTGTAGATACCAGTGCTGCAGTGGACACCCAGCTGCTTTGTAGATACCAGTGCTGCAGTGGGCACCCAGCTGCTTTGTAGATATCAGTGCTGCAGTGGACACCCAGCTGCTTTGTAGCTGTCAGTGCTTCAGTGGGCATCCAGCTGCTTTGTAGATATCAGTGCTGCAGTGGACACCCAGCTGCTTTGTAGCTGTCAGTGCTGCAGTGGACACCCAGCTGCTTTGTAGCTGTCAGTGCTGCAGTGGACACCCAGCTGCTTTGTAGCTGTCAGTGCTGCAGTGGACACCCAGCTGCTTTGTAGATATCAGTGCTGCAGTGGACACCCAGCTGCTTTGTAGATATCATTGCTGCAGTGGGCATCCAGCTGCTATCATTGCTGCAGTGGGCATCCAGCTGCTTTGTAGATATCAGTGCTGCAGTGGACACCCAGCTGCTTTGTAGATATCAGTGCTGCAGTGGACATCCAGCTGCTTTGTAGATATCAGTGCTGCAGTGGGCATCCAGCTGCTTTGTAGATATCAGTGTTGCAGTGGACACCCAGCTGCTTTGTAGATATCAGTGCTGCAGTGGACACCCAGCTGCTTTGTAGATATCAGTGCTGCAATGGGCATCCAGCTGCTTTGTAGATATCAGTGCTGCAGTGGACACCCAGCTGCTTTGTAGATATCATTGCTGCAGTGGGCACCCAGCTGCTTTGTAGATATCAGTGCTGCAGTGGACACCCAGCTGCTTTGTAGATATCATTGCTGCAGTGGGCACCCAGCTGCTTTGTAGATATCAGTGCTGCAGTAGACACCCAGCCGCTTTGTAGATATCATTGCTGCAATGGGCACCCAGCTGCTTTCTAGATATCAGTGCTGCAGTAGACACCCAGCTGCTTTGTAGATATCAGTGCTGCAGTGGGCATCCAGCTGCTTTGTAGATATCAGTGCTGCAGTGGGCATCCAGCTGCTTTGTAGATATCAGTGGTGCAGTGGGCATCCAGCTGCTTTGTAGATATCAGTGCTGCAGTGGGCACCCAGCTGCTTTGTAGATATCATTGCTGCAGTGGGCATCCAGCTGCTTTGTAGATATCAGTGCTGCAGTGGACACCCAGCTGCTTTGTAGATATCAGTGCTGCAGTGGGCATCCAGCTGCTTTGTAGATATCAGTGGTGCAGTGGGAACCCAGCTGCTTTGTAGATATCAGTGCTGCAGTGGACACCCAGCTGCTTTGTAGCTATCATTGCTGCAGTGGGCATCCAGCTGCTTTGTAGATATCAGTGCTGCAGTGGACACCCAGCTGCTTTCTAGATATCAGTGCTGCAATGGGCATCCAGCTGCTTTGTAGATATCAGTGCTGCAGTAGACACCCAGCTGCTTTGTAGATATCAATGCTGCAGTGGGCATCCAGGTGCTTTCTAGATATCAGTGCTGCAGTGGACATCCAGCTGCTTTGTAGCTGTCAGTGCTGCAGTGGGCATCCAGCTGCTTTGTAGATATCAGTGCTGCATTTGGGCATCCAGCTGCTTTGTGACTCAGTGATTTATTTTGAGCTTCTGTCTTATGATGGCATGAAAGCACCTTGCTACCGTAGTTCACATTTTCCATTTCAGTCTTTTCCTTGGCTAGTGATAAGCGATCCATTCTCTCATCTGATGATGGGTAACAGTAGAGAGTCACAGCTCTTGATGGCCCTGTGGCCCTGCTCTGATACTCTGCCAGGTGCTCTGTAGCTAAGTTTGGATATTCAGCAGGGTAGGCCTATTCAGTGCATTTTTTCCTCAGAATATTTTCTACTTGAGACAGGATTATCAGATTATTATCCCATTGCAAGTCAGGAAACATCTCTGTAGTGTGCATATTTTTCTTTTTTTAAACTTTTCTGGGAGCTGGGCATGGTGGCGCATGCATTTAATCCCAGCACTTGGGAGGCAGAGGTAGGAGGATTGCCATGAGTTCAAGGCCACCTTGAGACTACATAGTTAATTCCAGGTTAGCCTGGATCAGAGTGAGACCCTACCTCGAAAAACAAGCAAACAAAAAAAAAACTTTTCTGGGGCTCAAGAGATGACTCAGCAGTTGGTTAGATCACTTGCCTGCAAAGCCTAATGACCATGGTTTGATTACCCATATGCACAATATGGAAGCATGCATCTGGAGTTCGTTTGCATTGGCTAGAGGCCCTGGCATACCCATTCTCTCTCTCTGTCTCCTTCTACTTAAATAAATAAATAGATAACTAAAATATTTTAAACTATTTATGGGCTGGAGAGATGGCTCAGCAGTTAAGGGCACTTCCTATGCAAGCATGATGTTCTAAGAAGGCCTGAGAGAATCTGGTCCCCAGAATCCACATAAACATGTGGGCATGGCCATGGAGTGGCATGTTTGTCACTCCAGTCCCATAGGGGATCATGGACCTGAGAATCCCTGGAGCTTGTGGAAAAAAAGAGCAAGCTCTGCGATGAGTAAGAGACACTGTGGCTCAAATAAGAGCAGGTGGAAGAGCAGTGGAGCAGGACGCCTGGCATTCTGTTCTGTTCACTGCAGGCAAGCGCATGGAGCCCTGCAAAGGCACGTGTATGCGCACACACCACACCACATTCCAGACAAAAGTGCTTGTATTGTGACGTGTCAGAGATCACGCCACAGAACATAACCTCACGTTCCGCATGCTAGCTGTTCTCAGTTCTGTGTGTCTTTTGCCTTTCTTGTCGCCTGTTGTTAGGTGGGGCTTCCCCAGCCTCTTACTGTAGAGTAGTAGATTCACATTTGCTCATGCATGGCCTGTGCAAGTGCAGTGTCTCCCCTGTCCAGCAAGGTTTCCCTCCATTTCCAGGAGGACTGGCTGTCTCCAAATTGTTGGAGCTGTTCCCAGCCATCACCTTCCTGCGCCATACCAATCCAGATACCACATGGGTCCTTCTGTGACTAATGTGGGAGAAAAAAAAACCAAAACTGAAACCCACATAGAAAGCATTCCAGATTTCAGTGAGGTTGTAAGGAGAGGTGCCGGACACTGGGCAACAAGAGCACCGGGAAGAAGCAGCATCCGCCTGTCCGCAGCACCCGGCCTGGGGAAGGCGTTTGTCTCGCCTCTCCCTGGCGGCCCCCATTCTTCTGACTTTCTCCTTTTCCTCATACTTCCCTAGTAGGTCAAACCAGCAAATTTGTGTGCTTGTTTCCCTCTGCTGCTTCCAACCTCAGTTCTAGCTAATACACTTCCTGCATTCCGTGCTGCTTGAAAGGAGCTTGACATTAAGGCAGTACCACCAAGTGGAGTTCCCAGCACATAAGGAATCCTGTCCTCTGCCGTGATGATGTTTTCTCCTCTTTGTTTGCTTCTTGGGTCTCATGTAGTCGTCATACTCTATTTGTTACCACAGTTTACTCCTCAGTATGTATGTAAATGGCAATGGAGATGAATATGTTAAAGATGAACTATATACATGCATGAAATTGCCAAAAATAAAAAATAATAAATTTTCAAATAGGGCTAGACAAGTGGCTCAATGGTTAAAGGCACTTGTTAGCAAAGCCTGACAGCTTGGGTTCAGTTCACCAGTACCCACATAACTATAATTTACTAATTGGCCAGGCTTTCCTGAATGTTTCTTTGCACCCAATATTTTCCTAAGAACTGGTAGGGCTGGAAAAAATACCCCCCACCCAGCATCACAGGGTTCACAGGAGGCACTTGGGCAAGTGACAAGGCATTTTAGAGAGGTCTATAATAAACAGCGCCAGAGCACAAGAAAGCACCTGCTGGTTTGGGGATGTCAGGCAGCTGACAAGACAGAGGCAACAGGGTAGAAAAAAGCCTGCAAGTCAAGAGAACAGTGCCAACCATGAAGCCGGCTGAGAAAGGGGCACGGCCAGGAGTGTGCACTCAGCACTCACCTGCAGATCACCAGAAGCAAGAGGAAAGAAGGCACAGTAAGACCCAAACAAGCAGGCTAGTCAGATGATCAGTTCTGTGCCTTAGAAAGACCAGAAGCTCCAGTGTGGAAAATCACTTAGAAAAGAATTGACGTGGAAGGCAGCAGGGCCATGCACTGTTAGTACAACAGTCAAGGCTAAAGTGATAAAGGCTACCCAAGGCCCCGAGTTAAGGAAAGAGGAAATAGTCAGCTTCTTTTAAGGTGTTATTCCTGAGTTCTACCAAGCACAAGGGAAAGCACTGGGAATTCCTCAAATTAATTGAATTCTGAAATAGCTACAGTACATTTATCAAAGTTGTTGATGATAATCTATAAATGACCACGACATCATAAAGTACTAAGGTAAAGACAGGTTATAATCAGCTTCCAAAAATATGTATGAACTGTATGTCTTTGTTACAACTCAGAACTATATACTACAGAAAGAATTTTACTGTATGTATAAAAGTTAGGCTATAAAGTGCATACACTGTAAGGTATAAAGTAAAAACTAGAAACATCTTAAAATATAAGAATTTCTACAGGATTTTCTTGATGTTTGTTGTATATACATTTATGTATTTGTCAAAGTTAATGCTTATTAGGAAAAAGCTCATATATTTTAAATGACATTATAACTTCTAAGACCTAGTTTTCTGATATAGGCCCATAAAATGCATTGATTTTCATATAAGGTTCACATCTAAAACTTGCTCTTTATTTTTATAAAAAAATCTTTGTTAATTTGTTAATGTATTATTTTCATATGTTATAAAATTTTATGGCTTTAACAGTATGTACAGAACAGACACACAGTCTTCACTCAGCAGTGCACTCTTTAAATTCAGATTTAATAGCACATCACTATTTTATTTTTTAATTTATTTTTAAAATATATTTTATTATTTATTTATTTGAGAGAGAAAGAGAGAGGGGGGGAATGGCACACCAGGGCCTCCAGCCATTGCAAACAAACTCAAGATGCATGTGCCCCTTTGCGCATCTGGCTTATGTGGGGCTTGGAGAGTCGAACTTGAGATCCTTAGGCTTTGCAGGCAAATACCTTAACCACTAAGCCATCTCTCCAGCCCTGCACATCACTATTTTATATGTAATGTGTGTGTGTATCTGTGTTTAGGTTCAGTGAACATAACCTTTATGGATTTAAAAAATAAGACTTCCAAATAAGATGGTCAGGGCTGGACTTGGTGGTCCGTGCTTTTTTTTTTTTTTTTTTTTTTTAAATTATTTTATTTATTTATTAGAGAATCTCACACTGACCTGGAGAAGGAGGATTGTCATGAGTTGCAACCGGCCATCTCTCCAGCCTGGGGCTGCAATAATCTCACACTGAAGAAGGAGGGATGTCATGAGTTCAGGTCAGTCTGGGCTAGAGTGAAACACTGCCTCAGGGGAAAAAAAAAAAAAAAAAAAAACCAGCAGTAAATAATTTTAACTGTACTCAAATTATTTGAAAATATGCACCTAATATAAGACATGCAGCGTTAAGAGCCTAGTTTGTTCACTTACTTCATTTCCTGGCCATGCCACGTGACTGAACCTAATATTCATCAAAGTGAAAAAATAACTTAGGGAACAACACATCAAATCAAAAAGAGTATGGTAAGCCGGGCGTGGTGGTGCACACCTTTAATCCCAGCACTCGGGAGGCAGAGGTAGGAGGATCACTGAGAGTTCGAGGCTACCCTGAGACGACATAGTGAATTCCAGGTCAGCCTGGACCAGAGTGAGACCCTACCTTGCAAAACCAAAAAAAAAAAAAAAAAAAGAGTATGGTAGATATTTTTTAAAAGCCTTATTTTCAAACCCAAGTTTCCTATTGTTTGATTATAAATCATTAACTCTTTGATATGTAGGTTAAAGGCAGTCACACCTGGAAGCTGGATCTGGGTATAGAACAGACATACCATCTTCACTCAGCAGAGCACTCTTTAAATTCAGACTTCATTTACAACAGAAGTTACGCTTCAGTATTTTGGCAAGTAAAAGAGTAGCTTACTTGCAAATGATACAAATCATTACAGCTTCTATTTCAGCTTCTAAACGCTACCAAAATTCTTGTTATATTTTGAATTCTACTTCCATGCAAATTACAGATTTTTAATAGTCAAAAGTAATGTTCCTAAGGATCAGGTTTCATTTTGATACATGAAAGCATGGCGGCTTTTTGTTCCTCCTGAGTTATAACCTCCTGTTTCCACCACAATTCTATTGTTACCTCTGTATTTAATTCTATTGTGAGAAAGTACTTTATCAACACCCTTCCCTTTTTCTGTTTTCCAGACTACATGCTGATAATAGTGCCAGTTTGGTTTCTGTTGGCACGAAATGTAGCAGCTTTGAATCACATATTAGTTTGGAATAATTTGTGCTTATGGCTACTGCCAACTCATTTATTAAGAATACTTTTAATTTTAAAATATGTTATTTAAACTCATGTGAATTATATAATATATATAGTGCTGTAAAAACTGGGGACCAAAGAAACTAGATGCATCTCAGTATGCCCCATCTTTCCTCTCACTTCTTGTTTTTTTTTCTTTGTTTGTTTTTTGTTTTTTGTTTTGTGAGGTAGGGTCTCACTCTGGTCCAGGCTGACCTAGACCTGGAATTAACTATGTAGTTTCAGGGTGGCCTCGAACTCTTGGCGATCCTCCTACCTCTGCCTCCCAAGTGCTGGGATTAAAGGCGTGCGCCACCACGCCCGGCTTCACTTCTTGTTTTTATTGTTGGTGTTGTTTTGAAGCAGGGTCTCATTGTAGCCCAGGGTGATCTAGAATTCACTATGTAGTCTCAGGGTGGCCTTGAATGCACAGTGATCCTCCTACCTTGGCCTCCTGAGTGCTGGGATTAAAGGCATTAACTGTCAAACAAAGCCAGGGTCCAGTCCAAATTTTGCAATTTATAAGAAAAAAGCCAAGGAGCACTCTGGGGGAACTTAAAAGGACTAGAGAGCTATTGCCGTTTCTCATTTCAGAAGTATGTAACCCTGAAACCACTGAAACAATGCTTCAAATTTTACAATAGGGCATTAGCACAATAAAGCTGCCATTTAATAGCATTAAAGATTTTTTTGTGTCTCCAGATATAATTCCAATGCTCACTGGTCAATTAATTTTTGAAAATTTTATCTTAAAATGTTTTTAAAATCCAAAGGCAAAAGTAATTAGATCACTTTTACATCCATAGATTTTTTTTTTTTTTTTGAGGTAGGGTTTTACTCTAGTCCAGACTGACCTGGAATTCACTATGTAGTCTCAGGGTGGCCTTGAACTCACGGCGATCCTCCTACCTCTGCCTCCTGAGTGCTGGGATTAAAGGCGTGCACCACCACACCTGGTTATTTTTAATTCTTGATTTTATTTATTTATTTGCAAGCAGAGAGAGAGAGAGAGAGAATGACAGCCAGACAGAGAGAATGGGCACACCAGGGCCTCCAGTAGCTGCAAAGGAACTCCAGATGCATGTGTCACTTTGTACATGTGGCTTTATGTGGGTTCTGGGGAATTGAACCCAGATCATTAGGCTTTGCAGGCAAGCACCTTAACCCCTGAGCAATCTCTAGCCCCATAAATGCTTTTGACAAGAGACTGACTCAGCTTATTAACAAATGAAGATAGACTTCCTCAAGACCTTGAAAAGATCTTAAATATTGTTTTAGTTTAACTTTGCTAATATTTAACAGCTCACCTCATGTTCACATAGGAATAGATGCCAGCTATGAACAGTTGGTATGCTCAGACGCTGTGTACCAACTGGCCAGTTCCACTTTAAGTTTTTAAAGTTTGTTCATAGTTTTCATAAGGAAGAGCTTCTGAGAGAAGGAGCTAATTCTTTTACAAGGATCTGGAGGCAGATATGGTTTGGTGTTATTGTGCTATTCCAACCAGAGTGCTAAGATGCACAGACTCTGACTTGCCAGTCTACTCTTTTGGCCCTTAGGAGCTACAAGGGATCTATCTGCCAGCAACAGTAGTAGCTACTGGGACCAGAGTAATGTAGTGATAACTATGTATACTTTCAACATGTTGGTATAAAACTCTTATATACACTACATCTGTGCAAGACGTTTTGACTTATATCCCATTAAAAAAATTTTTTTTTCTTTCCAGACCATGTATAGCTAAGCATAATCTTGGGACCAGCATGTTCAGGTGTGTTGCAGTCAGGTTCGGATTGCTGGCAGAAAACACCTGACCAAGAGAAGCTTTTGCGGGGCGGGGAGGGTTTATTTTGGCTTACAGGCTCGAGGGGAAGCTCTATGATGGCAGGAAAAAACTGGTACAAGCAGAGGGTGGATATCGCCTCCTCACCAACATCAGGTGAACACCAGCAATAGGAGAGTGTGCCAAACACTGGCAAGGGGAAACTGGCTATAACACTCATAAGCCAGCCCCCAGCAATACATTGCCTCCAGGTGGTGTTAATTCCCAAATCTGCATCAGCTGGGAACCTAGCATTCAGAACACCTCAGTTTATGGGGACACCTGAATCAAACCACCACAAGCTGTGTGGCTTAGAAGGTTAGAAGGAAGGACAGACTAGTAAGTGAAGACTGGTTATCTTAGTTCAGGCTTCTGTAACAAAAATACCACAGGCTGAGTGGTGAAAACAATACCTAATTCAGGAGTGGTAGCTCCTACCTGTAACATCAGCAATTGGGAAGCTGAGGCAGGAGGATTGCTGCAAATTGAGGCCAGTCTGGGTACATAGTGAGTTCCACTCCAGCCTGAGCTACAGAGTGAGGCCTTGTCAAAAACAAACAAACAAAAAACAACAACAAAAACCAGACAAACTAAAACCCTAAACAAAAAATCCACAGCAAACAGTCACAGTTCTGGAGTTGGGGCATCTGCGATCTTGTGCCTCCAGCCTCTGGTTACTTCCTAATTTACAGATGATGCTTTACTGACTTCTCAGATGGCAGGAAGCAGAGCAAGAAAGGTCTTTATGTAAGAGCACTAATCCACCACGAGGCTTGGCCCTAATGACCGAATTATCTCCCCTAAGCTCCATTTCCACATATCCTCACATTAGAAAGTAGAATTTCAGGGCTGGGGCGATGGCTCAGTGGAGAATATGCTCAGCTCTCAAGCCAGAGGACCTGAGCCTGCTCTCCCCAGATCCCATATGCAAAGCCGGGCGCCGTGCTGGGATTCTGCAGTCCCAGCACGAGGATGCTAATGATGAGGTGGGAGATAGGGGAATTTCCCAGAAACTTGTGGCAAGCACAGCAGCAGAAGAGAGAGAAACCCTGCCTCAAATGATGTGGGAAGGGAAGGAATGACCTGAAAGTTGTCCTCTGACCCCTACCCACATACCATGGCACATACCTCTTCCTTCCCTCCCTCGTAACCCCTTTATAACACACCAAAAAAGAAATTTAAAAAAGTTAACGCATTTTAGCATGTGGATGTGGGGACATTATACATAGCACCAGGTTCCAAGACCACTTCCTGCTTAGGGAAAAGTGCAGGTGACTGGCCAGTCTGCCCTAGGAGATCAGGTCATACTGGAAATTTGAGTAAAAAAAAATACCCAAGATTCTGAAGGCTGATTTTTTTTTTTTAACATAGTGACTTCACTTCTACTATTACTACTGCCACCATACTAATGTGTCCCTGCCCGGTTCCTGTGTTGAAACTAATTCTGAATTCCCTTAGAATTTTGGATGAATGCATGGTAAGATCATAACCTCTCTTACCTTTGGGGAGAACTGGAAGGGGTCTAGCAGAGACATGCCTGGGATAGGAAAAGGATCAAAGGTTCTTTTCTTCTTAGAGCCTCACTACAAAGTATCATCTCCTTTTTTGGTTTGAAGAAAGACATTGGGTGATTCTAACTATACCCAGGAGCACAAGCCTAATTTGGGTAATTTTTCCCCGGTGGGAAGGTAGCTCCGCATCTTCTAAGGCCTGTTAACATCTCATAAAAGCAGATGTTTCTGTAGTGGACGATGCTGATTTCACCTCTAGGGTGAAGTAACATCTGTGTATTCTAAGTCTCGTTCTACTAGTGTTAATAGTATTGTTGGGAAGTTTGAGCTCTTGTGCTTAGGTTAACAACTTCAAGAGAAATATAGTTTATTTTTAGACATCTACATTCAAAGGCTTGAATTGTAATGACAAAAGAATAACATAGAAACGAGAATATTGCAGCATTTAGATTTACATGCTTAGGGATTTGTGTAACAGAATTTCTACTAATTTTTAAAAAAATATTATTTTTTGGAGAGAGGGGTGGTCAGGCAGATAGAATGGGTGTGCCAGGGCCTCCAGCCACTGCAAATGAACTCTAGACACATGTACCACCTTGTGCATCTGGCTTCCATGAGTCCTGGGGAATAGAACCTGGGTCCTTAGGTTTTGCAGGCAAGCACCTTAACTGCTAAGCCATCTCTCCAGCCCTATTTGGTGTTTTTTGTTGTTATTGTTTTTTTTTTTTTTGTTTTTTTTTTTTTTTGAGGTAGGGTCTCACTCTAGTTCAGGCTGACCTGGAATTCACTATGTAGTCTCAGGCTGGCCTTGAACTCATGGTGATCCTTCTACCTCTGCCTCCCAGGTGCTGGGATTAAAGGCGTGTGCCACCATGCTGGCCAGCTGTAATTTTTAATCTAGTATCCCAAAGAGAAACATTTTAAAGTTGGTCTACCTAGTTTGACCCAGAACTCGCTCTGCTGCTCAGGCTGGCCTCAACGTCCTCGTGATCCTCCTACCCAAGCCTCCTGAGTGCTGAGATTACAGGCGAGAGCCATCATGCCCACTTCCCAACAGGAACTTTGATCATGGTAGGCTGAGTTGGACTGGACTCATGGAACTCCTTCACATTTATTTGTCCTGTTAAAATATTAAAGTCATTAAAACTTAATTTGTTTGAATTTTCACTTGAATAGTGAATTTATTTACACATTGGAAAGACACTGAAGTTACTTATTACTCAAAACTTTTAGTTATAGAAGTTTTTGCTTCAATTTGTAATCCCAAAGTAGTTATTTATAAACACTTACTGATACAAGGCAGGCAGTATATAAATTTAACTGATTTAATCTTTATAGCCCTATATGAGGTAGGTCTTATTTTCTGCCATTTTAAAAAAACAACATTTATTTATTTGCAAGGAGAGGGAGAGAGAAAGGGAGAGAGAGAGAGAGAGAGAGAGAGAGAGAAAGAGGAGAGAATGGGCATGCAAAGGTCTCTAGCTGTTGCAAATGAACTCCAGATGCACTCACCACTTTGTGCATCTGGCTTTACATGGGCACTGGGGAATCGAACCTGGGCCATTAGACTTTGCAGGCAAGTACCTTAACCACTGAGCCATCTCTCCAGCCCAGTTTTCAACAATTTTTTAACAAAGCTTTGAAATATGAGAATATGAAAGAGTATATGTTGAAGGCCCTTATACTCATTTTCTAAATTCTGTAATTAACATTTTGTTATATTTGCCTTATATCTATTCATACCTAAATTCAGCCATCAGTCCATTTTCCTTTTTAATGCTTTTCTAAGTAGATTATAGACTCAGTTTACCATTGGGATAGGCTTTTTTTTTTTTATTGTTCCCATTTTACATCATCAGGAAGGACACACAGAGAAGTAATTTGTTCAAGGTCACACAACTTTTAGGGGTAGAATTCGGATTGAACCTCTCAACCATGTCTATAAAATGATAGTACACATAATATTTTAGGTATTACCATAAAAAGTAATTTCTGGTTAAATAAGTTAATGTAGTATCTCAGCCTTGATTCACAGTTCAGGATCTGTGAGGTGCTGCAGTGAAGAGAGAGGTTCATATTGGAAAAGCTAACCATTGCCAACTTTTCCACTAGCGCACCCTGCTCCCCACTTTCCCTCCAGACCTAACCCTTCTAACATCTCATAGGGCAGGACTGAATCCAGTGATATATATACACTGTGGAAAATGCTCACTTCTAAGATACCCTAGTTTAACTTATCCAGGACAGAGTAGGCTTTTGAAGAGTGTCTATATTTAAACTTTGTCCTAGAATTTTAGAGCTAGTGGAATCTTAGAACTTACAAGACAAGTGTTTTTTTTTTTTAATTTTATTTTATTATTTATTTATTTATTTGAGAGAGAGAGATACAGAAATAGGCAGGTAGAGAGAGAGAGAGAGAGAGAATGGGTGCGCCAGGGCCTCCAGCCACTGCAAACGAACTCCAGATGCATGCACCCCCTTGTGCATCTGGCTTACGTGGGTCCTGGAGAATCGAGCCTCGAACCGGGGTCCTTAGGCTCCACAGGCAAGCATTTAACCACTAAGCCATCTCTCCAGCCCAAGACAAGTGTTTTTACCTTACATGAGGGAGTGGAGCAGTGTTTGCAAAGGCCTAGTATGTACCAACTCATGCCTGTGTTCTTAGCAGTGGAAGTAACTAGAACATAGCCTAGAATCTAAGCATGGGAGCCAGACAATTAGTAAGTATTTGTTAAATAAATGAATGTCTTATAACGCTGCCCAGTTCTCACTACAAATCTACCTGTGTATTAGAATTTTTATTTATTTTTCAATTATATTGCATAATAGACTAAAGAATATTTTATGTTGATTAATCCTTTGGCACCAATGATATGTAGTTGCTAAATCTTTTAAAAAATTATTTATTTGTGTGTGTGTATGTGTGTCCGTGTGCATGTGTGTGTCAGTCTCTTACTGCTTTAAATGAATACCTGATTGGGTTAATATGGGTGGCTAAGGATCTGAACCTGGGACAGAAGGCTTTGCAGTGAACATCCAATGTGTTCCTCTGGCCTCTGCACTTGTATGTATTTGGCATGCATATCTCCACACGTGCACATACCATGTGCACACCCAACACACATACTACACACACACTCCAAAAAATGCACAAAATAGCCATACTATTTAACAAGTAATGATCCAGTAACCCCCCAAGATCAAGAAATAAAATTCTACTGAAGCTCAGAAACTCCCACAGACCTCTCCTGCTGCTGATTCCTTTAATTCATACTCTCTTTCTCTCTCTCTCTCTCTTTCTCTCTCTAGCTAATTTAACAGGACATGCAGAGAAAGTGGGAATTGAAAACTTTGAGCTGCTGAAAGTTCTAGGAACTGGAGGTAAGTCTTAGGTTTATTCTTTTCTCTCTCCTTAAAGGAAAAAAGCACGTTATTCTGTGACATAGGATTGGCATTCGTAGTATAGATATCAATGCAAATATTAGATGCCTGAGGAATCCAATAAGAGAACAGTCAGAGAACTTGAATAGGCTCCTTACAGAAGAGCTGGAAAAGATAGAATATTAAAGAACCTCTTTTGCCTAGTGTGGGTGCACACTTACAAGTCCTTGAAGCACTTCTGAGGCCAATGGCAAGACTATAGAGAGATGGAGGCTAGCCTAAGCTATATATAGCAAGACTCTGTCTCAAAAAATATATTTCTTTTACTCTGCTTTCTGGGAATGTAAAATAGTACACCTTTATATAAAATATAGTATTAAAAAACACACTAATGTTTATGAGAACTTACTATATATCAAGTATTCTATGAAATGATTCATGTTGATTGAGTTATTTTTAGGCTTTTTAAAGGAAAGGACATTTCTATTTATTTATTTATTTTGGGGGGGAAGAGGCAGCTAGAAAGAGAATGGGCATGCCAGGGTTTCCAGCCATTGCACGTAAACTCCAGACACTTGCCATCTAGTGCATCTGGCTTACGTGGGTACTGAGTAATTGAACCTGGGTCCTTAGGCTTTGCAGGCAAGCACCTTAAGTACTAAGCCATCTCTCCAGCCCTTGGTTGACTTACTTAGTCTTCACTCAATGCTATTGTAATTCAGCACAACTCATTTGTAATAATGAAGAAGTGAGGACCTTCAGAAGGAGTTGGCTAAATTAGAATATAATCTATATGTGTTCTAATATCTATGTAAGATTGAAGTGACCAATATTAACATTTTATAAAAGTCTGTAAAAACTTACAAGTTTACCAAAAAACACAGAAGGGAATATACACTGTGCCATTCACATAATATGAATAATTTTATGAATCAATGTATACATGTATCATGCACGTAAAAAAAAAATCTCTGGGGTACATACCACAAAGGTAATATGGTTGGTCTCTGGGTGGTGGGACTTCAGGTGATCTTGATCTGTTTTCCTGTGTTTTGTGAGGACTGTCTACCTCACTCCTGCTGCTTTGGAGTCAGGCTGACCTCATAGGTGTCTGACCGAGGAGTTGTAAAGATCCCCATGCTTGGCAGAACACCATGTGGGCTGTAGTGCTCTGCTGTCACTGTTCTGGAGTTCATAACTCATAAACAAGGTCTCGTACATTTTCATTTTGCATTGGGCCCTGCCAGTCATATAGCTGGTCTTGTGAGGCGTGGACCTGTCCTACCCCATGGTGCCTTACTCTGCACTACTCACTCTGCTGTGAGAGCCAGCTATCTCCTCATTCTCCTTCCTCCAGTAGGGTTGAAGAGGAGGCCCTTAACTCTCTTCCTTCCTCAGCAAGCCTTTGGCTCTTTCTGGGAGAAGAGGAAAGACCTCAGAGGACAAACTGTGTTTCTTTCTCACTAAAGTTTAGCTTTAAGAACTTCTGTGTTTTCTTCCATTCCTATAGCTCTTGGTAGGATGGATTGCAGCTGCCCTTTGAGAAGGCTTTTCTGCCCTTCTAACAACAGCTTACTTTCTAGCAGTGGAGAACTCGTCCTGGGTTCCAGCAATCAGTCTCAGCCACTATGTATGTCTAGGCTCACTTGCACAAGCTCTTTCCGTCATTCAGCAATGAGCTTTCGTGCCTAGGGTCTTGCCTACAAGGCCTTCTTCATAGCCTTCCTCAGTAATTTAACATACTTTGTAGGGCCAGCTTCTACAGCTGTCAGTGAATAAGCCCTGTACTTTGTTCCTATCAGCTAAGTGTTTTTATGTCAGAAGGGGTCTGGTGTAGTTGTCAGCCTGGAGGGTCTATGGTGCCTGACCACCTTTGGATCACTTGTAAGGATGCACTTTTATAAACAAAATGAGCTCCATCTCAGTCTGACCACTAAGATACTGGGGAATTGAACCCAAGCTGGTAGGCTTTGCCTGTACCACTGAGCCATCTCCCCAGCACCACTGTTACATATTTTAAATGCAAGACTATATAAATTCCCTCCTAAATATATCCCAGTTTTAAGTCTTGTCTTTTCAGTACAGGTTTGGTTTGTATAAGAAGTCTGAGACAAAAATATTACATGCATATATTTAACTTTTCATCTATATTAATTAGAGAATTTGTATAATCTTGGCATTCTAAAGAGGCGCTTTCTAGCAAATAGGAGGTATAACACCAGAGCAGCTAATGGGGGGTGAAGGGAACCTGAATATGGACAGCCTAATGCCTAGCTATTTGACCTACAGCCAAGGAGCACCTCGCATGAGACACTTGTTTGCAGTGGTAGATGTCTTATGGTCTTTGTCCAGCTGTATCTGGTCTATGCTTAGCTGACCATTCTGCTGACACTTGGAGTCTTGAGGTAGCCTCTACTTCTTTAGGTGGAAGGTACAAATGTATGCTAAGGCACGTAAAATTATAGTGCTATAATACCTGACATTTTCATTGTAGAAGTCTTCCATTTCCTTGTTAGGTTTATTCCAAGGCATTTTATTTATTTATTTATTTATTTATTTATTTATTTATTTATTTATTTATTTATTATTTTTTGAGAAAGATAGATAGAGAGAGAGAGAGAATGGGCATGCCAGCAGCCTCTCAGCCGTCGTGAATGAACTCTAGATGTGTGCTCCCCACCCCCTTGTGGGCAAGTGCGGCATTGCGCCCTTGCATCACTTTACGTCTGGCTAAACATGGGACCTGGAGAATCGAATGGGTGTTCTTAGGCTTGGCAGGCAGGTGCCTTAACTGCTAAGCCATTTCTCCAGCCTGGCATTTTATTTTTTAAGGCCTTTAGTCCCAGCACTCAGGAGGCAGAGGTAAGAGGATCACCTCGAGTTCGAGGCCACTCTGAGACTACATAGTAAATTCCAGGTCAGCCTGGGCTAGAGCAAGACCCTACCTCAAAACACCAAAAACTGTTCTACTGGTCAGTAAGTAAAAAGTCTGCTCAGTAAGAAAATACTTGATACAGTTTTATGAACAAGTTATGTCAAACATTAAAGATAATTTTTATCTAAAACTCAGAAAACAGAAAAAGGGAGATGATTTCTTCTAAATAATTTTCTGAGATTATTATAAACTTGATTACAAAACACACAAGGGCAGTGTAAGGAAGGAAAATCAGGGGCTCAGTCACATAAAGTTTTATGTCAAATATGTAAAACCAGACCATGTGTGTGTTTTCATGAACACATTTGACACATTGACTCATCACCTCCCTTTCCTTGGGTGGCTTCATCCCAGGCATTAAGACAGCTCTTCAAAGGGGAGGAAACCGTTTAGCTGTGATGTTTTCCTTTTGGTTCTGTCTGTTTCGTGCCCCTCTGCTGTCTGTGATGGTTTCTTTTCTTGCCGGCTCACACTGCAGCAGCTCTTAGGAGAAGATGGAATAATAAGAAATGTCATTGTACATACTTCTGAATTTAAAAATCAAAGTTCTGATGACTAAATGGAGTAGGTGGCAACTTTTATTGTGAATATAATAAACTCAATTTTATTAAAAAAATTTCACCACTAAATCTTTGAGTTTCATTGCCTTTGAAGATAATTTTCAGTACCACTTAGAATAATGGAAAGATTCTTCCGATGTCTTTGTGTGTCATGTAAGGTTTGCTTTGGAAGTGAAACTGAAAACTTCTGAGAAATGAAATTTTATATAGTCTGAACTAGAAAAATGCTGTCCGTGAAATATTATGAAGACATTGCCGAATATTTTAATATGTAAGACCTACTTCTTGTGATGCTGCAGATTGAACGTAAGGTCTTGGTGCGTGCTAGGCAAGTGCTCTACCTTGGGTCTATACTCTGACCCCTCTTTTTACTTTTTGTTTTGAGACAGGGTCTCACTAAATTGCCGAGGTTGGTCTTGAACTGACTATATAGTCCTGGCTGGCCTTGAGTTTGTGATCCCTACCTCAACCTTTCAGGTAGCTAGAATTACCAACTGCTACACCTACTACACCACCAGCCAGATTAAATTTATTTCAAAACATAAAGTCTAAATGGTATAAAAATGCAGAGTGCATTAAACAGAGCCCCTGAAATGGGCCTGTAATCCCAGCTAGTTTGGAGGCTAGGACAGGAAGATACCAAATTCAGCCAGCCTGGGTTATAGGGTGTAGATAGTCATAACATAATGGTTTTTATGTAGCTAAACATAGAAAAGGTATGGTAAAAATACCAGATGACAGAATTTTTCAGCTACATTATAACTCATGGGACCACCATTGTGTGCTGTGTCTGTTGATTGAAACATCATTATATGGCTTATGACTATTATAAAACAAGACAGTTTTTAAGTCAATCAATTGTGTCCACTATTAATTCTGATTATGAAGAATGGAAGTCTCAACATAAAGACTGATTCTCTGAATTTTCTTTATTCCTCATACATAATCAGGTAATTTGGGTATCTGCTATGTTCTTATTTTACCTGTATAGTATAGAGGGCATAATTAATTCTTTCAATTCTGGTGCCTTCTCCCTTTGTTGAGTACATAGTGGATGGCTTAGAAGACCCAGGTCTGAATGCTGATACTGCCATTATTTGTTGAATTCCTTGAGTAAGTCATGAACTGTGGGCGCCCAGGTGCCTTTTGGTATGTTAGTGTTTCCTGTCTCACAATGTTGTTAAAAAGGTTAATGTCATAATGTATATAAAATACTAGTTGCTATCTAGCCATCATTTGTGTATTTATTGACTGGGAAACTTCATAGTAAAAGTATAACCTATATAATTATTTAGGGCTTCCACTACTAGTTATCATATATAGCCACTTACTTTGTTAGCATTCTGGAGAATAATTTTAACTAAAATGCTATTTATAATAAAAATTTATCTGTAAAAATATTTGGTAAATGAAAGGTAGGTAGTTGAAGTTTTATTAGCAGTCATAAAAAGTTGATTTGTAGGCTTCCTTAAAAATGTCAAATGAAGGCTGGAGAGATGGCTTAGTGATTAAGGCACTTGCTTGCAAAGCCAAAGGACCCAAGTTCAATTCCCTAGCATCCCCATAAGCCAGATGTACAAGGTGGCACATGCACCTAGAGTTTGTTTGCAGTGTCTGGATACCCTGGCACAGCCATTCTTTCTCCCTCTCTGTCTTTCTCTCTGTGTGTCTCTCTCGAATAAATAAATAAAAATGTCAAATGAAAAGATTGTATTTCTTTGTTTCCTTCTCTTAAGCACTCACTGCTGAAGTTCTGACCTAGAATGCTTCAGAGAGCACACTGTCGACTAGCATTTGCCAACTAAGTTAGACATGCAGCGAGCAGTGAAATGTTCTGATTGCCTGATACGTGGCAAATGCTCTGTTATTCTGCCACGAAAGGACAAGTAGCCCCTCCTCAAAGTGCTAATGTAACATGTTACTGAGCCCTCAGATCAGCTTGCTATGTGAGAATCAATTCTTACCCATTATTTAATTGTGAAGTCTAAAGTCAGTCCAGTAATAGGGAGCTACATACTGTCTGCTCCTATCTTGGTACCTGGGCTCTCTTGAAACATTTACTTTTTCCTTATGTAATTTTTAAAAATTCATTTAACCCTCAAAAGATCTTGTAAGCTGCTCTTTGGAAATACTGATTTCTGCAGTAGAGGCTCTTGTTGGGCTACTCATCTAGCCTTAAGTGCCATCCATGCAATGTAATATTTCTTTTCCAGTAGCCACAGATTCTATGAAAAATACCCCTGTCAGGACCATCAGTTTTTTATATACATTGTATTTATTTATTTGGGGGGGGCAGATAGAGAGAATGGGTGTTCCAGGGCTTCTAGCCACTGCAAATGAACTCAAGACACATGTATCACCTTGTGCATCTGCTTTTATGTGGATACTGGGGAATTGAACCTGGGTCCTTTGACTTTGCAGACAAATGCCTTAACAGCTGAGCCATCTCTCCAGCTCTAGTCTATCCTTTTACAGTCTTTCTTTTACAAGAGTTTCTGAAAGACATTTCAATTATTTATTTTTATTATTTATTTATTTGAGAGAGAGAATGGGCATGCCAGGGCCTCCAGCCACTGTAAATGAACTCCAGATACATGCGCCCCCTTGTGCGACTGGCTTACATGGGTCCTGGAGAGTCGAACCAGAATCCTTTGGCTTTGCAGGCAAATGCTTTAACCGCTAAGCCATCTCTCCAGCCCTGGCATTTCATTTATTAAAGAAAATATACTTCCAGGTCTTCTGGGTAACCTGCCACTAGAGGGCGCTGGAAATTTTGCACTAAGCAACTTAGAGACACTTTTTGGTGGCATGATAGAGTGGGGAAAACTTTGGTTGAGTCATGTAAGAGATTATTTTAAATAGTTTGATGACTTAGTCATCATATTCTTTTAAGTGTTTGGAAAGTATCCCTATTAAAATAGCACATTTAAAAGCATATGTTCATTAAGTTGTCAAAATTGTCATTCAAAAAATTTGTAATTTTGTATCTTTGTATACCCACTGTGCCTTATGTTTCAGTATAAGCCTATAGTATGTATGTAAATTCCAGAGGTTCAATGTTTATGTTGTTCTTTGACATTATTTCCCTGGCGTGAATGGTTTTTATTTATTACTGAGCTCTACAAGGTCATGTTAGCCAGAAGCAGAGCCCAGGCACATATTTTGTAGGCACATATTTTTTCCTTAAAGTTAGGAGAGTAATCTATTTAGTCAAACTAACTTATTTTACTTATATATTTACATGTGTGCATAGAGTGTGTGTGGCATGGTATATTATGTATGGTGTATACATGTGTGTGCTATGTGCATGTGTGTGGAGCCCAGTAATTCTCTGGTTTTTATATCCTGTGGAGTGTGGATACAGATATGTGTGGCCATGTCCAGTTTTTTTTTTTTTTTAAATGAGAGAGAGAGAAAAAATCAGCCCGCCAGGGCCTCCAGCCACTATAATCGAACTCCAGACATGTGCGCCATCTCGTGTGCATGTTCAACCTCACATGCTTGTGTCCCCTTGGGCGTCTGGCTTATGTGGGATCTGAAGAGTCGAACATGGGTCCTTAGGCTTTGCAGGCAATTGGCTTAACTGCCAATGTCTCCAGCCCCCATGTCCAGTTTTTGATGTGGGTGCTAGGGAATCAGACATGGTTGATTCTCCCAGGGCGTCATGATTAAGTGGCAAGCACTCTTAACCAGTGAGCCATTTCCCCAGTACCACTTATTTATATCTTTCTGTATGTGTGTATTTATTGATAGGTATATTTTATATATTTGCATTTATTTACCTTGAAGTATGGCTTTGTTTATATTTGCATATGTATACATTTATAGTAAAATGCATTTTTTAATCCTACAGGACTAGCTCAGTGTTAAAGTACACTTAGCATGCATGAGACACCGGGTTTGTATTGGTGCACCAAAGAGAGAGAAGAAAAAAAATATGATTTATGGTTTATTTCCACAGAGTGTGGTGAATTACTTCAGACTGGCATATGTATTTAAATATATGTATTTTATATTTATCATATATTTATCATATATACCTGTATGATGAGGTTCTTTCTTTTGAAGAGGCTGAGACCTCAGCCTACCACTGATGACCAAAGAGATGTTTCTAAAGCTTTCAGGACTCATCCAGTCTCTTCTTCCTCCTCTTCCTCCTCCTCCTCTTCTTCCTCCTTTTCCTCCTCCTTCTCCCCTCTCCCTTTCCTTTCTCCTTCTTCCCTCTCCTCGTTCTGTTCCCCTCTTCCTCTCCTCCCTGTTTGTTTAGATTTTGCAGTGCTAGAGGATCAAACTCAAGGCTTTGATCAAGCTAAAGGATGCATACACTGTGCATAAGCTAAAACACTCCAGTTCCTAGACTTTATTTCTTTAGACATAGAAATTTTATTTTTATGGGACTGGAGAGCACAGTTATTAAGGCATTTGTCTGCAATTCCTCAGTACCCATGTAAAGTCAGATGCATAAAGTGTCACATGCATCTGGAGTTCATTTGGAGTGGCTAAAGGCCCTAGCATGTCCATTCTCTCTCCTTTTCTGCAAGTAAAATATTTTTTAGAAAATATATTTTATTTTTATGGTTTTACGAATCTTGACAATGATGACTAACTTATTTATATTTGCTTAAGTGATATAAATTAGCTTTTTATTTTAGAATATTTTAAATATTGTTTAAATACTTTGTTTTGAAGATTATAATTGAAATATCTATCAAGGAAATTAGAAATTACTGCTTCTGTTTGACAAATAAAGTACATTTTATTTTTAATGTGTTTTGAGGCTGGCTGACATTTTCAAAAAGAGAGTTAGGGAATTTTCAAAGATATAAACAAAAAAGAAAGGAAAACAACAAAAGCCAGATTAAAGGAAATTAAAATTGTTTTATAAACATCTAGGATGAGGCAGACCTTGTAATTGAGTCTTAATTTGAACTTTGGGGTTACTAAGAGGTGTTAAGCAAAGGGCTGGAGAGATGGCTCAGTGTTTAAAGACACTTGCTTGCAAAGACTGACAGCCCAGGTTCAACTCTCCAGTACCCATGTAAAGCCAGGTGCACAAAGTGATGCATATGTCTGTACTTCATTTCCAGTGGCAGGAGGCCCTGGTGTGCCCATACTCACTCACTCTCTCTGCTTCTCAAATAAATAAATAAAACCTTTTTTAAAAAGTGGTTGGGGCCAGAGAAGTGGCTCAGTGGTGAAGAT
This sequence comes from Orientallactaga sibirica, assembly GCA_036365145.1. NCBI lineage: Eukaryota > Metazoa > Chordata > Mammalia > Rodentia > Dipodidae > Orientallactaga > Orientallactaga sibirica. Next base: position 5,864,202 of record JAEOAD010000038.1, on the reverse strand, counting down.
GCTTGCCTGCAAAGCCTAAGGACCCAGGTTCGAATTCCCAGTACTCACATAAAGCCAGATGCACAAGGTAGCACATGTGTCAGGCATTTGTTTGCAGTGGCTAGAGGCCCTGGTATGCCCATTCTCTCTCCCTCCTTCCCCTCTCCCTCTTGCCCTGTCTCACACTCTCTCTCAAATAAATAAAAAAAATAAAAGTTAGGCGAAAGAAAAAACTCCTTGTCCTGTATAATTTGTACTTTTTATGAATTTATAAATTCATCTAAAGCAGTCATTTTCAAGCTGTTTGTTGCCCAAAGCAAAAAATAAGTACATTTTTGTATCACCACACAGTATATATATTTAATATATACAGGAACAAAGACACACATTTTTTAATGAATTGATTAATTTTATTTATTTATGAGAAAGAGAGATTGGACACACCAGGGCCTCTAGCCACTGCAAAGGAACTTCAGCCACCATATTCATCTGGCTTACATGGGTTCTGGGGAATTGAACCTGGGACCTTAGGCTTCGCAGGCAAGCACCTTAATTGCTAAGCCATCTCCCTAGCTCCCACACATACGTTTTTATCAATACTTAATACAGGGTTTTTTTAATCTGCAAGGTCCTATTCTGGATGTTTTTATTAACTTTTATATTTTATATATATATATTTATATATTTTATATTTATATATTTATATATATTATATATATATACATATATATATATTATATTCAACCATATAATGCAGTAACTGTTACTATGTTACTATCCTTGATAAACCTGAGGCACAAATACATTATTTTGCTGCAGTTGCAGATAGCACACAGCATATTTTCGATTCAAACCTAGTCTGGCACAAGTGGCTGGTCTTCACCATGGTATTGCCCCTCCTTCCTTCTCTCCCTCCCTCCTCCCTGTCCCCCCTTCCTCAGGCTCAGATTAGTTTACACTAACATTCACACATATTCTCATATATATGGGTATTCATAGAAAGAGGAAACAGAAGTTTCACTTTTAGTATTTTTATTTTTATTTATTTATTTGAGAGCATGAAAGAGGCAGAGAGAGGAGCAGGGGAGAGAGGAGAGAATGGGTGCACCAGGGCTTCCAGCAAACAAACTCCAGATTCATGCGCCACCTTGTACATCTGGCTTACATGGGTCCTAGGCAATTGAGCTGAGGTCCTTTGGCTCTATAGGCAAGCACCTTAACTGCTAAGCCATGTCTCCAGCCCCGAAGTTTCACTTTTAGTATAATTGATCTGATTTCTGTTTTTCAGTGCTTGATAGGCAAACTACCTTATTATCATCCACAAATGGTTCAAAACCCACAGTTTGAAAAATACTGATGTGCAAACTTTTGAAAAGAGCTCAAGTTCTCAAGTGGCTCTGTCTTGAGCATTAATGAACATAGCATGTTTACAAAGGAGACATTCTTGAAAATACATCATTCTTCTTTAATATAGCTTGTCTAAAAGGGCAAGATTAAATCTTAATTTACTTGAGTTTTTCTGAGTAGAATTTAACTGCTGTACAGTGGCATTAGGCCGATTTGAGAGTTTCCCAGGATGGACAGTTGGATTCTTTTTGATTATGAAGTCTAATCATATTTTCCCATGGGTCTTTAGGAGTACAAAGTTATATTCAGTTTTCAGATTAAGGTATTGTCTTTTCTGTACCACTTGTGTTCCAGTAACACTGCAAGGAAGCTACTTTTTAAAAAATATTTTTATTTATTTTTTATTTATTTGAGAGAGCGAAGGAGAAAAAGAGGCAGATAGAGAATGGGCGCTCAAGGCCTCCAGTCACTGCAAACGAACTCCAGACACATGCGCCCCCTTGCGCATCTGGCTTACGTGGGTCCTAGGGAGTTGAACCTGGGTCCTAAGGCAAACGCCTTAAAGGCTAAGCCATCTCTCCAGGCCGGAAGCTACTTTTTAAAGTATCTTTTTCCATAGTAGTGGTTTTACCGGAGCCCCAATGTGGCCCACCCAGTATTACTGTGTACATTTGCAGACATGAAAACTGTCCAACAAGGGTGCTAGCTTCTAAGGTCATGACAAGTGAAATTTGCTGTTCAAGGAGTATATTTTTGCCTCCAGTTCTGTTACCGTCTTGGTGGAATGAGGTTCAGCAGGAAGAGGATGGGCCTGGGCAGGTGTGTAAAGGCTGATAGTTTGTGCCAGGCTATGTCATATGTGGGTAAGACAGCATCTTTTCTCCAAGTTAAATAGCATGTGAGAAATGGATGTGGCCAGGCATTGTAATTAGTCCTAACACAGTTGTGGCAGATCATAAGCAGTGGCCATATATAGATGTCACTATATTAAGGTGTTTTCCTGTTCTGAAATAGTGGCAGCTAGGTTTCTGAGTTCACTTTCACCAGGGAATGTAGCCAGGATTCAGATTTAATCCCTAAATTAAAATGGATTATTTCATGACCTCCATTGTCCTTCCTGAGAGGGGAAGGATTGGCTCACTTTAGCTCTATATTAAGGATCTGAATTGCTAGATGCTTCTACTAAAGATCCAACTTCCGTGTTAGGTCAGACTCATCAACTGAGAGGAGGATGTTTGGCAATACTCCATACATCTCTTCTCTGGCCTTTCCTCCTTGCTGGCTTGTTCATTCTTTTTTTTTTTTTTTTTTTTTTTTTTTTTTTTTGAGAGTGACAGAGAAGGAGGCAGAGAGAGAGGGAGAGAGAGAGAGAGGAGGGAGAAAGACAGAGAGAGAATGGGCACACCAGAGCCTCCAGCCACTGCAGACGAACTCTAGATGCATGTGCTACCTTGTGCATCTGGCTTACGTGGGTACTGGGGAATTGAGCCTCGGACCGGCTTCACAGGCAAGCATTTAACTGCTAAGTCATCTCTCCAGCCCTCATTCATTTTTTCATGCTTTGAACATTGAGTTTTTATGATGCATCAGTTTCAGAGCTACTTGCTGGTAATACAGGATGAATAAACCATGCCTAGTCTGTGATCTTGTGAAATTCTGTTATGAACATTGGTTCATGGAACAGAGATAAATATAAGAAAGAACTAAAGAAGTTATGTTTCTGATCATTTCAGCGTTAGAGAAATACCTTTTAAAATGAGAGCCTACGATAGAAAAAACTGAAAAAACTGCCGTCGTCCAGCAAGTCAGAAGAGGATGCTGAACTGAGGTGTGAAGGAGATAGCTGGGGAGATGTAGCTCCTGAGTTAGGAAAGTGGGGCTGTACAGACAGAGACAGAGGAATAGAAGCCAGTTAATGTAGAACATTGAGGTTACTTAGGATGCAGTGAATCTGAACAACAGGACATCAAGTGCTCTGACCAGAAGGGTTGTATTTATATCAAGGTAGACAACAGCACAGAAGGCACCAGGTTGAGGGTATGAGCAAGCTGGGACACATAGCTAGCAAGATTTCTGTGCGTGCCCCTGGTTCAGCGAGATTCTAGTAATCTGGAAGGATGAGAGGGGGGCATTTCAGCAAGTATATGATCCTGAGTTAGAAGCTGTTATGGCACAAGTGGTACTTGTGATTAAGAGACAAAATTGCCTCACGTGGGAATATTTTAAAAGGATAGATGTGTGTAATTCTTAGAGTATTATTCTCTTAAAATGTAGCCATATACATTCCTTGTCAGTGTTCAGATTTGTGCATAAGATTTTGAGAATGAGTTCATAGTGGTTAATTTCACTTGAACCACACTTGCAATGCATTATCCAAAGGTAACAGTTTGAGATTTTTTTGTTTTGTTTTTTATTTATTTATTTATTTGAGAGTGACTGACTGAGAAGGAGGCAGAGAAAGAGAGAGAGAGAAAGAATGGACGCACCAGGGCCTCCAGCCACTGCAAATGAACTCCAGATGCATGTGCCACCTTGTGCATCTAGCTTCAGTAGGTTCTGGGGAATCAAACCACTTCACGGGCAAGTGCTTAACCACTAAGCCATCTCTCCAGCCCCAGTTTGAGACTTTTTAAGTGGAATGAGAACTAGTCATATTTGATGTAATCTGAGTACAGAGATCTTTCAAATTTTCAGTTTTCCCCTAGCCTTTTAGTTGTTTCACCCACACCTAGTTTTTCCAGCAGTTCCTTTTTAAAGTATCATGCTTTTATCTAATGTATTCAAAGCATTTACCATCATTTTCCTCATATTCACAGCTCAGTGGTTTATGTAATGTTTAATTACAGTGTGTTATAAGAACAGCACATACTAGAAGCATAAACCTGTTGTGTAGCACGCATCAGTGAGGGCAGATGGATGTGCGGAACTAGTAACAGGTTTTAGTGTGCAGGGGCATTTACAGAGCGGAGATTGTCAGTCTTAAGAGGAGACTAAGCCCAAGTCACCTAGAATTTCTGCTGTGTGGTTTCTTCTTCTCAAAAGCAATATTAAGTTCAGTAATTTATAAGTTTGATATGAACTTAAAATTTAGCATGACTAATAAGAGGTTTGTACTATCTTAAGCAGCATTAATAAAATTTTGAGTGACAGGAAACAGGAGTGTTAAGGAAGTTGTGCTAGTGGGATCCCAGTGAGAATAGCGTGTCCAAAGTGAGTACCGTAGGGCAGGACATAAGCCAGAGGCAATCATGAGAGCAATCATGCTTGTGGCTGCCTCCTCCAGAAGAAGGCATGTCAACACGTATATAGTTTCGGCTGTTGTAGCTCTGACTTAACATATATAAAAGGAGGAGTCATTCGTGTATTTTGGCTAACTGACTCGGAAGTTCTTGGCTTACTTGATTCTGGCCTGAGGTGAGGCATCACATCAGAGCTGCAGAAGTGTGTGCAGAATTAATCATATCATAGGGGACAGGAAGCAGAGTGAGGAAGGGACAGGGAGCCAGGTCTAAGAACCTGCAGAGGCTGGGCGTGGTGGCGCATGCCTTTAATCGGTAGGCAGAGGTAGGAGGATCGCTGTGAGTTCAAGGCCACCCTGAGACTACATAGTTAATTCCAGGTCAGCCTGGGCCAGAGTGAGACCCTACATCAAAAAAACAACCAAAAGAAAAAGAAAGAAAGAAAAACCAGCAGAGGCATGACCAGTACTGTACTTCCTCCAGCTGGGATCCACTCTTGAAATTTCCACCACCTCTATGAATAACGCCACCAGTTAGTGAGCAAGCATGCCTGTGCAGAATATGAAATATTCAGAATGTAGCACATCGGGAAGTGATGCTTTTGTAGACGGATTACTAGAATAGTTTTAACTAATGTAATACAAGAATTAAAGACTACTTGAACATTTAAAATGTGACAAGTAAAGCAGAAGGATCAGTTTAAGTGTGTTTAACATAAACTTCAGCAAGAAAACTGCCTTATCATGGCTTAAAAAAGAACTTGAAATTGCAGCTTTTAGACATGGCAGCATTAATTTCTTGTTTTAAAACTGAAACTGATTTGTAATAATAATCATGGTATAAGGGCTCTTGCCTCACACCTGGAAAAGCAAACTGAGGAGAGACCTAAAGAACCAGAAATTGCTCCAGAACACTTTTATTTCATTATTTCCTTTACCATCAATTGACTGAGATCATTATCAGCAAGGTTTGTCAACATTATGTTCTCCACATCAGATAGAACAGAATTACAAATCCTCACTTAATAACCAAGTAAGGGAGAAATCACATTCAAAATTTTACCATTTCCTTGATATATGTAACTTATTAAAAATGGCTGTTTGGTAAGCCCAGAGTGGTGGCTGCATGCCTTTAATCCTAGCACTTGGAAGGCTGGATGACCATGAGTTTGAGGCCAACATGGGCTACTGTGAGACCCTACCTTGAAAAAATTAATGAAACCAGAAATAGAGAAATAAAATGGCTGTTTGGGCTAAAAGGGCACACAGGTTCTTAGAGCATTTAAAGTAGAATGTGTAGGGCCTGGGATTGAAAGATTTGCCTCGTTCATTTTCTCTGGTAAAACTGTCAGGTAGTAATCCTTCCTATCGCTGTTCTTTGATTTTGCTTTCCTTCAATCTCAAAATAAGCAGAACTTTGACCTCAAATTTAATTAAGCTTTGCAAGATTAGTTCTGTGAACAACTAGTGAACCTGATCTCCTTGCTTGCTCTGGGTGGAGTATCTTGTCGAGGGCCTGGCTGTGATAAGGTGGGCGATACCCCCAACAGCAGGTAAGGCTTCACTGAGAGTGCCGGTAGAGCATTTGATGCCATGTGTGCATCAAGTTAGAGTCTTGCTGAGCCAGGAGGCCAGTCTCCTCACCTAAGTAGCACAGCCTGAGGTGCTGCCAACATCCACCCTAGGCCTCCTTTCAAGCAGTGTCTTCTGTTGCTTATCTCTTTTGGCCAAAAGAGTTTTCATCCCCCTCCCAGCAGCCCTTCCAGTTTCCAAAAGGGTGTGTGTCAGAGGGAGAGGGAGTGTTTGTATGGGCCCATGTGTGCCATGGTGCACATGTTTGAGGCAGGGTCTCTTACTGCTTAGCTGACCTATGAACTTCTGGATTCTTCTGACTCTGCTTCCCACTGCCACGGATTCATTGGGGGTACAGGCAGTTCTTCTCGGTGATGGCTCTCCTCAGGATTAGTTAGTCTACCCCTTACTGGTCCATTGCATGCCGTGTGCGGTCCTAGTCTAGTTCCCAAAGCACTGAACTGAATCTCATACAAAGCCGTTCCCATAAAGCTCTCTTACTTTAGAGGGTAGATTACAGTATTGCAGAGGTATGGACAGGGTGTGTGGAGCAGTGATCTGGATCACAACCCTGACTAACTCAGAAGTGGTCTAATGAAAGCATTTAACTTCTGAAGTAGAACTGGGCATCACTATTCCACAGTACATTTGTATTGCTTTGAGGGATTAACTCTGAAGAATTGATCATTGGAGAATAAACTTGAATAATAAAATAAAAGAATAAAAAGAAGAAGGACCTACTTCTTTGAAGCCTCTTAGAGTGTGTATTTGTTTTGTTTTTGCCCGTTTTTCCTCCTACCTCCTCAGCCTCGTGTTCTGCTAGCCCAACTCCCTCCCAGGCCAGAAATAATTGCAGGGAAGCTGCTCTCCCCACGCAGCCCCAGTTCCTCCTCTTGTAGGAGTAGCACTACACACAGGATTGTGCCCCACACCGCCCTTACTTATGAGCAGTGCAGCAAGGATGACCCAGAAAGCCATGAATTCATTACTGACCAGACATATAAAGGGGCTTCTGTCGATACTACTTCAATTTTAGGGTCTTTTAATGTTTATGAAGTCTAAGGATCTCTTTCCCTTACATAGTGTCAGTTTATACTGTTTTAGAAGTATAGAAGAATACTTATTTGTGTGGATGAGACGCTAAGAACTATCTTCCAGTCTGGACATGATGGCACTCACCTGTAATCCCAGCACTTGGGAGGCTGAGCAGAGTGATGTGAGTTCAAGGCCAGCCTAGGCTACATAGTGAGACCCTGTCAAAAGAAAAATAGCTACATTTGTCTACATCAATCGCAAATATATACCTAGAGGTTTTATCTGATGCCTAAAATGTCCTACTTGTTCCAGAATTGGACTGTGGTTAGCTGACCATAATAACAGTTAGTTTCTTACAGCTAAAAATATTTGGGAAAGAATCACATTTAAAGAGTGAAGCATAACTTTGTCAACAGTGGCTAGATATGTAAATATTGAGGGCTAGACCTAGAAATATATTTGCTAAAAGCGCTGAAGAAATCTACCAAAGAGCTATTTGAAATGACACCAGGGATGCTTTTTCCCTCAAAGAGTGTTTTGATATGTGTGGGTGGATACATTAAGTAATTTTATTTCCATAAATTACCATTCTGCTGATGTAGCATTCTAATTCTTTTTATTTTTTTCTTTTCATTTTCAGCTTATGGAAAAGTGTTTCTAGTTCGTAAAATAAGTGGTCATGATACTGGAAAGCTGTATGCCATGAAAGTTTTGAAAAAGGCAACAATAGTTCAAAAGGCCAAAACTACAGAGCACACACGGACAGAACGACAAGTTCTGGAGCACATTAGGCAGTCACCGTTTTTGGTGACATTGCACTACGCTTTCCAGACAGAAACCAAACTGCATCTCATTTTAGGTAAGTGTCTGTTGTTGTCATACCTAAAAAGAAACAAAGCCAAAAACCATTTTTCCTTAGGTCTTGAGTTGTAGCTCAAGGGCATAGTTGAGACTTAGAAGGAATTACTTTTCCTCTCATTCTCTTTGTGGTCTCATTTCCTTGAGAGTCATGTCTTGCTCTGGATTTGTGACTCCCTACACTCAAAACATGTGCATATCTCTACCATATTCCCTTAACCCTCCTAAGACAAGGCTATAGCACTGGGCGCCCCCCCCCCCGCCCCCGGGCACTCTGCATCCATGCAGGGCAAGAAGCTAATGGGCCGTGCTTTGTGCTTATAGAGTTCTTGGGAATGTACAGGTTTGGGACACTCATGGAAAGCAGTCATGGGAGAACATGAAGAAAGAGTTCTATTCCTCGGGATGCTTGGCATTTTCCTGGTGGGAAACCTGTATACTCTCCCCTCTCATGGCTCCCATTTCCCATTCCTTTCTTTCTGAATCCAGTCCTTTCCAAGTTGGACAGTTGTTTATGATCTTTGGGAAAGTCCTCCGCACACAGTGCCAGCTGGCTTTGCAGAAGAACAGCACCATTTTCTGATCCTACAAGAAGTAAACAACAGTGCACCCAGTGTTGTACTTTGCCGTGGTCGAGTGCTTTGGGTCCCGCCATGCTTGTGTTGATTTGTAAGGATGTGTTGTGATTCCCTCCTGCGACTGTGCTGAGGACAGGATGAGCTAGGGCTCCGTGTGGTGCTTGTACACACTGTTTCTCCGTTTCTTGAGTGCGCGCTATGCCACCGTGAGCTACGTGCTGTCCTTAATCCACTGGCCCACAGAGCACTGCAAGACCTCTTTTCAGCAACGTCGAAGGTTACTGGAGGCTGCGTGTCCTGAGGTTGCATATCTTGTACAGGCTTGTATGAGATTGGGACTCAGGTCTGACTCATTGTGAAGTCTGTCTGCCTTCTGTTGGCCAAACAGAGTTGATTATTCATTGTATTCATTGTTTACCAGTACTACAAACAGGTTTTTAAAAAATATTAACACATCAACTTTATTAAATGCTTTAATTTTGACTGAACATGCATTTACTTTATTAGCTATGATGCTGCACCTGAGGATAATTGTGTAGTACATAGTGTCAGCGAAGAATCTTAAATCTTTTGTATGCACAGAATACAATCCCTCTGGACCTGTCAGTACCTTGTTATTTTCCTTTTGTTCCAGAGAGTCAATATCATTTGGCCCTTCTTTCTTTCTCTAACGTATGTCATCTGTATTAAGTGATTGCTTTTACTATGTGTTTCTTCAATATCTTTATCTGTCTGATTGAGAGCATTGTACTGCGGTGGGTTTTAGCACAGGATCCTCCCCTCAAATGAATGCTGAAATACAAATGGAGAACAAGCAGAAAGTAGGGCTCTGCTTCTCTCGGGCAGAAGGGTGGGTGCCTCATCCTGCCTGTTTATTTCTGATCTTTGGCCCACATTAATTCCAAAGGATGCCTCGGGAAGCCCTAAGGACCATTTGAAAAATGACTTTCTTGTTCAAGTTCTTTGTTTATTTATAAGAGACTCATAGAACTCAACTATGTTAATGTCACATGAGCCAGAAGCTGGTAAGAATCCAAAGGCTCCATTTCAGCTTGCCCCAGCACAGCTTGCCCCCTCTCTCCTTTCCCCCTGCTCTCCTCCATCTTTTTTTATTCCTTTAACTGTAGTCAGTTATGGGTTTATGGTTCACTGCAAATAGTGTAGTTTCATAAATCATGTTTTAATTTAAAACTATATGGGGCCGGTTGTGGTGGTGCACATCTTTAATCCCAGCACTTGGGAGGCAGAGGTAGGAGGATCACCGTGAGTTCGAGGCCACCCTGAGACTACATAGTGAATTCCAGATCAGCCTGGGTTAGAGTGAGACCATACCTCAAAAAACCAAAAAAAAAAAAAAAAAAAAAGAGTAGATGGGGATTTGATTTAAAAGCATAGCTTTTTGGTGTGTATGGTGTGTGTGTGTGTATGGTGTGTGTGTGTGTGTGTGTACGTGCAGATGTGCATGGACAGGCATAGGCTTGCCACTGTGTGCATGTGGAGGTCAGAGGATGGCTTTCAGGTGTCTGTCCTTTCCCACCACCTTGTTTAAGACAGGATTTCTTGTTCACCTCTCAGTTCACCAGGCAGGTTCCGCCACATTCTCCCGTGTGCTTCCCTTCTTGCAGCAGGTGTGCTGGAATTACAGATGCTCATGCTAGCGTCTGGCTTTATGAAGGTTCTGGGGATCCAAAGTCAAGTACTCGCACTTGAGTGGCAGGTGCTTTATTCACTCAGGCCATGTTGTTTTCAAATTACTGGGTTTCTATTGCTTCTGCTCTTGGGCAGTGGCCCATAGATAAATACAAAAGAAAAAAAAAAATCCATTTTGTATCAATACAAGAGTGATTTGAATGTGGACCAGGCAGTATTTTCATTACATAAGTGGCTTTACACTAGAAAGCCACCTTTCTGTCTAGGTTTATTTGATACAGTTGCTCTTTAGACATGTTTTAGTCACTTGACTTTAAAGATGAAAACTTCAGCCATTTAGAGAAGGACTTTATTGTAAACTGTGATTATAGGTCAGTTACTGTTTGAGTGCTGTAAGGCACACTAGATCATTTGAACCACTGCTACACACTTAGTCCCTGTATCAGTTTGCCTGGGCTGCCACAACAGGACACCACAGGTAGGGGATTTACACAACAGAAATTTGTTTTCTTATAGTTCTGGAAGTTGGAAGTCCAGGATCATGATGTTGGCAGAGTTGGTTTCCTCTGAGGTTTCTATGTGGCTTTCGCCTTCTTACCATTTCACTGGTCATTTCTCCTTGATGTCTCTTTTTGTGCTCTGTCCTCTTCTTATAAGGACATTGCCCTTGCTGCTCTCATTTTAACTTCAAATACATTCATATGCTGAGCTATTGGGGGTTAGGGCTTCAACGTACAAACTTTTGGACTCCTCAACTCAGATTATAAATCAATACATGGTTTATTGATTTTCTTTTCTTTCTTTCTTTCCCTTTCTTTCTTTCTTTCTTTCTTTCTTTCTTTCTTTCTTTCTTTCTTTCTTTTTTTTGTGGCCTCAGACTCGTAGTGATCCTCCTACCTCTGCCTCCTGAGTGCTGGGATTAAAGGCGTGTGCCATCACGCCCAGCCCTTATTGAATTTCTTGATGACAGAATTTATCCAGTATTTCTGTGAGGCTGTATATCAAGAAATTACATGTCTAATGGTTCAGGGACCCATCTAAACCCTTTGTCTAGTGACTAAGTAAACACCTGTAGACTTTTCAAAAAAAATAACACGTGAAAAATGATATTACTGCAAAGGTAGTATATATGCATACAGAAGACACAGAAAAGCAAAAGTAAGGAAATGAAAACACATTTTATTACCCAAACTTTATCCTACTTTAGCTGGTCTCTGAGTTAAGATGATTTGACCTCTCACTTTTTAATATACTTTTTTTATTTTTATTTTAGAGAGTGAGACAGAGATGGAGAGAGAGACAGAGGGAGAGAGAATTGACATGCCAGGGCCTCAGGCTCTGCAATCGAACTCCAGATGCTTGTGCCACCTAGTGGGCATGTGCAACCTTGCGCTTGGCTCACCTTTGTGCATCTGGCTTATGTGGGATTTGAAGACTCCAACATGGGTCTTAACCGCTAAGCCATCTCTCCAGCCTGTTGTCCCACTTTTTAACTTTAGGATGGTACAAGAGCATTACCTAAAAACTGTCCTTCAAATTTTAAAATTTGCTCTTTCCTTAGGCTAGCAATACAATTTGTGATTTTGGCAATGTCAGTGAGTTGCAGCTCCCAGACAGCCATGCAATTGCAAAGGTCAAGCCACCTGGACTTTATAGGATGCTGCATTACTGAGCTAAGATGGGTTAGGTATATACACTCCATTTCCATCTTAAGATATGTCAACTTACAGTGGCCTTTTCCATGACAGAACCCCGTCATAAGTTTATATATATATATCTATCCTTGCTAATACTTAGTATGTAGCCTACTAGATGTTTTTGTCTCTGTGCATGTATGTTTTATCAGAATGAAAGTGTCCTGTACATTATTTGTTACTATTTTTTTAATTAATGATGTCTACTGTGACCAGTTAAGACATTTTCATTTCATACCAAATTATAAAGGTATTGGCTGTAAGACTGCCTTAAGTGTTATAACTTAAACAATGTTTTGTTTTCTCATTCTACTGGTTTAGGTTGGTCTCACGTGGTGTGCAACAGGGAACAGAGGACCATGCTGGTTCTACTCTCATAGTTGGTACTGCTGCTGGACGGGCCATCTCACTTCTCCTTCATGTGGCTTCTCATCCTTCAGTAGAATAATTCAGTGTGTTCATAGCCTGGCAGTGTAAGGGCAGCCCTGCTAGGAACGCTGATGTAGTTACTTTCTTGTTATTGGAATAACACCTACCAGAAACAGCTTATGGGAGGAAAGGGTTTATTTCAGGCTTACAGTTACCAGAAGCAGCTTCATGATGGTGAAAGAAGCTGGCTCACTTCATCATACATCCATAGCACAGAGACAACAGCAAGCATTATTAAGCAGTTGGGAGGTAGAAGGAGGCAGAAGAATCAGAAATTCAGGGTCTTACTCAGCTATGTAATGAGTTCAAGGCCATCATGAGATACATGAAACCCTGTCTCAATGAACATATTCTTTGTGGTGTTTTGACAGTATATGATTTTAACATACTATAACAATGGTTATAACAAAGCAGAACATGTAACCACCATATCAATTCATAAAGGGCTTCCTGGGCCTTTTAAATTTCTGTGGATCACTTAACTAGTTCCCTATGAAAGGACCATTGAGTTGCTATTTCCCATCTTTTCTTTCTATGGTGATTTGGGGTATAACTTGCACATGTGTCATTTTAAAAATTTAATTAATTAATTAATTTTTATTTATTTGAGAGAGAGAACGGGCATGTCAGGGCCTCCAGCTGCTGCAAACGAACTCCAGATGCATCTACCATCTTGTTCATCTGGCTTACATGGGTCCTTTGGCCTTGTAGGCAAATGCCTTAACCACTAAGCCATTTCTCCAGCCCTACATCTGTCATTTTTAACTTGTATAGAACAGAACCATGAAGGTTGAATATGTTTTTACCATCTGTGATTATGATAGCTTTCCATAGACATTTTAGCATTTTCATTCTGCCATCAGCATTGTATGGGAATGCCTGTTTCTTCAGAGTCATCAGTAAGTTTTTGGTCTCATTGTAGAATTAATTTTCTTTCAATTTTTTTCCTCTGAGGTTGAGCATCTTTTCATATCCTTGAAAAGAGCCACTTGGTGCTTGCTTCAGCAGCACATATACTAAAATTGGAACGATACAGAGAAGATTAGCGTGGCCCCTGTGCAAGGATGACACACAAATTCGTGAAGCATTCCATATTTTTACATTTCTTCTATGTCCAAAAAAAAAGCAACTTGTATTTTTCTGAGAATTTTTTATTTGTAGCTTTTGCTTATTTTTTTCTAGGATCATTTAGAAAGATTAACATTTTGTAATATATATTTCCTCATTTTCATGCCTTTTATTTTGCTTATTATATTTTTTACCAGAGAAAAATTTGAATTCATGTATTTTTAATTTTATTTATTTTTTTTTAAAGTTATTTTTTTCTTTTAAAAAATGTTTTATATATTTATTTGAGAGAGAGAGAGAGAGAGAGAGAGAGAGAGAATGGGTGCACCAGAGCCCCCAGCCACTGCAAACGAACTCCAGGCACATGTGCCCCGTGTGTATCTGGCTTTCATGGGTACTGAGGAGTCAAACCTGGGTCCTTAAATGCTAAGCCATTGTCCCAGCCCCTAAAGTTATTTTTTTATGGCCTGTGGATTTTGAGTCATAATCGAAAGACACTAAGTTTATAAAGGAATTTTCTGATTGTTTTTCTTTTAGTGTTTGCTTGGAAAACTTTGGTCCAAGCAGAAATTTTTCTGTTTTTTTTTTTTTTTTTTTTTTTTGGAGGGGGTCTATGCCAACCAAGCAAATTTTATCACACTAGAGTAAGCCTGGTCATGCAGCTGTAGTGAGCCATAAAGTGGTCAAAGCTAACAGCAGCCTAGACTGACTGAGATCTCTGACGGATTTTAGCACCTTCTTCCTGCACCTGTGTCTTGATATTCTATCACCCACCACTATTGTAAGTACCGCCTTCCACCGCTGAAATGTGGAAATGGCCATTTGGCTGTTTTTCCAGCATTAGTTTTTTTTAAGTCCACGTTTACCCTAACATGGCTTTTCTTTGTCTCTTGATGTACCTGGAGGTGTAGCTCAGGGATTTACAGCCATTCTTGTTGTTTTTCAGGATGTTTTAAGAGGCAAAGAAAAGCTGTATAGACCAAATGCCGCATCCACAGGTAGGCTAAGAAGGAACAGGGCAGGACACATTGTCTAAGGATAAGAACATGCAGTCAGAGCTCAAGGTGTGACATACATTAGAAACTTTCAGTGGCAAAACATTTCAGCAGTGGAAGGCGGTACTTACAATAGCGGTGGGTGATAGAATATCAATGATTAACCCAAGACACAGGTGCAGGAAGAAGGAGCTAAAATCCGTCAGAGATCTCAGTCAGTCTAGGCTGCTGTTAGCTTTGACCACTTTATGGCTCACTACAGCTGCTTGACCAGGCTTACTCTAGTGATAAAATTTGCTTGGTTGGCACAGGCTTCTCCAAATAACATAATTATGCTGATCATAGTATCTTACCACATGCTTATCTGTGACATTTTTAGTAGCTAGTTATGGAACACACTAGCAAATCTTTTTTAACTTTCTTTTTAAAAAATACTTTATTTAGTTCTTATTGAGAGAAAGAAACAGAGAAAAAGAATGGGCGTGCTAGGGCCTTCAGTCACTGCAGACGAACTCCAGACGTGTGCACCACCTACATCTGGCTTTACATGCATACTGAGGAATCAAACCTGGGTCCTTTGGCTTTGCTTGCAAGTGCCTTAACCTTTAAGCCATCTCTGCAGCCCCACTTTTTAAAAACTTTCTCATTGATATTTTTCATACATGTACATAATGGATTTTCTTCATAAAACTCTCCCATTATCTTCTCTTGTCCTCCCTCTCCCATCATTCTATTGAACTCTTTCTTCTTTTGCAACTACAGACTGACAATTCTAACAGAACTGGGTGTGTGTGATTATTTCCCACAGTAGACTTTGTTTAGCTACCTTCCATTTGTTTATATTCTTCCTTCTTTGCATGTGCATACGACTGTGTATACATGATCATATGTGTGGGCACACATATGTATATGGGTGTGTGCACACAAGCACATGTGGAGGCCAGAGGTCATTGTTGAGTATCTTCCTCAGTCTCTTCACCTTGTTCTTTGAGGCAGGTCGCTCACTGATTGGCTGACTACCTAGCCGACAAGCCTCTGGGATCCACCTTCTTCATGCTGGGATTATACTGCTTACACTGCAAGCACTTCACCCACTGAGTCATCTTCCTGGCCCCACTTGTTTATAGCCTATCTGCCATCCTATAAATCAAGAGCAAGACTTTTTCTGACTTTCTGACTAGTAAAGGCCTAGATGGTAACTTTAGGCTTTGTAGGCCTCCGGGTGAGAAACTGTAGACCATAGTAAACAAATAGGCAAAATAAAGTTCTAAGAAAATTTTACTTATGGAAATGGCAAAAGGCTAGATTTGCCCTTATTTGCTGTAGTTGCTATTATGTCGGTATTTGGTTACAAGTGATTGTTCTTTTTCTCTAAAGCTCATATTTATTTGAACAAAAGTTAGAGGAAATTCTGTGCATAAAATAATCTGTATAAAACAGCTGCTGCATTGGTGGTCTCTTGTCTCTGAAAGTGGTGATTTTTCAAAACACCAGCTGATCTGTGACAGTGATAAATGGTCAGGTTAATCACTCTGGACATTAAACAAAGTGGTGCCCAGGATCCTTCTCAGGACTGAATGGCACTCAGTCTTGTAGATGGTTCTGTCATTACGAGTCACCCTCGGAATAGGAGGAGTTAGAGATGATAACAGTGGTCATGCACATTGTAGCCACCGGTGTGGCACAACAGGCAGGAGCTGCAAGAACTTCCTTTTCCTTTCCTTTTCTTTTTAACTGTTTTTTAGTTTTGTGGTTTTTTTCAAGGTAGGGTCTCACTGTAGCTCAGGCTGACCTGGAATTCACTCTGAAGTCTCAGGGTGGCCTCGAACTCTCGGCAATCCTCCTACCTCTGCCTCCCGAGTGCTGGGATAAAAGATGTGCACCACAATGCCCGCTATAACTTCCTTTTTCTATACAAGATGTGTGATCTCAAGGCTGAAGGCTGTCAGAGCTTTGTGGTGATTTTGATGAGCCGCAGTTTGCCACCATATGAAGAGCTGTGCTCTGGGGAGTTGGGGGCACAGGTGGATAAACCTTGCAACAGAAATGTTAGTGGGCTACAGGTCACTAGACTTGGTACTAAAAACAAGTAGATGCTTGGTGAGTACAACCAGAGCACAGAGGCTTTAAAAGCAGGAGACAGCAGGGTTTCTGTCAGCCCTGCCACCTGCTCTCCCCCCAGAAGGCTTGCAGGAGACGGCATGAACATGCCGCTGCCTGAAGACGCCCAGTGGTTCCATCTGTGGTTCTCCCCTTGCATCCTCGGTGGAAACCGTGCAGTGTGGGCGGTTTCTGTGGTCTTGAGCAATACTTCAAGCCTTACCCATTTCTCCACCTGCTGATAGAAGCACAGTGGAGAGTGCTGAGTTTAACATTAAGTAGTGGGGAGAAAGGTCATGGAAACCTGAAACTGTTCTACGAAAGTATCGTGGGCGTTTCTTCTCGACAGGGAATCACCCGCGTGCTTGCTTTTCTGCTATAGGGTTTCTTGCCAGGGATGTTAAGGGTTCCAGGAGAAGAAGGTGTTGCAAATACAAGTGACTCTAATCTTTTGTTTTGAAATGCATCAATTTAAATAGTCTGTGTTTAGGAAGGAATGGTTTTGAAGAGAACAAGTACCATGTCAATGTTAATCCTAGAAAACAGTGTCAGAATTACATGAGAAACTTGGTCTCAATACATTTCTAGCATCTTGAAAATACGATGGAGATCTCGAGTCCAATTCCCAACATTAACTTGCTGTCTAAAGAAGCACTAGTGCAAATGCTCTTCTCACACACAGACACACACAAGCCCCATAAGCACACAGTTTGCTACTTTGTTTTGCACCTCAGAAAGATGTGTGATGGAAAATAGGAATATGGAGTGTAGCAGTGAAACATCCATTTGCTAGGGCTAAATATTTGTATGTCACTGCCAATAATAATGGGAAAAAATGTGACCTAAACTGAAACATTATTTTGGTCTTCTCAAAATATTGTAGCATTATAGTTTTAAGTAACTTTCCAAAGGGCATATTGATGGGTTACAATACTGAAATTACTGTCGATTGGTAACCGTCTCAAGTATCCCAACTTGTTACTTCTCTAAATAGAAACTTACTCAAACTTTTGGATGAAGCCTTTTCCACTGTCCATGGACCCAAATTCTCAGCCGTGCTATAGGAACAGAATCCCTAATAAAACTTCGTAGTGGCAGAATAAATAATGGATCCTCTCAAAACCAATTCATGGCTCAGATTCTTCAAGATCATCGTGTCAGTTTCCTGGAGGACACTTTGGAATACTGACCTCTTTGATACAACAGGTGAATTATATAAGGTTTTACTAGTTTAAAATCATTCATTAAACAAATATTCACCTAATCTCCGTGTTTTAGGTACTTTGATCTAGTAGCAAACATTTGGACAACCATCTATCTGTGATGCCTTATAGTCAGGGGAGGGTGAAGAGGAAGAAGGAGAGGAGAGAAGTGGGGGCAGAAGAGATGAGATTAAATTGGTCACACACAGCTAAGTAAATGCTGTAGAAGTAAATCTAAAAAGAAATGCAGAGGTGATGATGACAAAGACCTAACTGGAATCTGGCTTATCAAAGAAGACCTTGGAAAAGTGACTTTTAAACTGTGACTAAGAGGACGCATAGTTCTTAGTGGAACAGAAGATGGAGCAGTTGTGGCAGCTTGAGACTGGAAGGACTGCAGAGCCCTCGGGGACTATAGAATAGGCACAGGTGACCACAGCTGCGGTGTCCAGGGCAGTGTGATGGTGAGATCAGGTCACATGGGGACTTCAGAGTCTGTCCTCAGATAGGTTTGGGTTTAAATTCTAGCCTTTTCATTTGCAAGTCATTTGGTATTTACAAGCATGGCCTAATAGTTACTAATGCATTGGTGTAGCTTTTTCTGCAAAGCAAAATACTCTTAAAATCCGGTGGCTTATTCCAGTCTTTTGTTGTTGTTGTTGTTCTTTTGAGATGGGATCTCACTCTGGCCCAGGCTGACCTGGAATTCACTATGTAGTCTCAGGGTGGCCTTGAACTCATGGCGATCCTCCTATATCTGCCCCCCCCCCTCCGAGTGCTGCGATTAAAGGTGTGTGCCACCACGCCCAGCTCTATTCCAGTCATTTTTGAGGGCCTCAGTACTGATCTACAAGGGCAGTCCTTAGGTTCTTCTGGAAATAATTCCTTCCACTGGTTTGCAAAGTGCAGCTGAAAGTTCTCAGTAGTATGAGGTCTAAGAAGTATTCACCAGACAAACACACACAAGCAAGCAAAAAAAAAAAAAAAAAAAAATTCTCAATAGAACTTTTCTTTCTCTTATTCTTTTTTCCCCCAGTGCTGGGGATTCAAACATAGGACCTTGTGTATGCTAGGTAGGCCCTGTCCCACCAAGCTATATTCCTAGCTGTCAGTGCTTTATTTTTGAAAGAGTTTTTCTGATCTCTCCTGGCAGTCTTTAGGACACAGGCCTGCCTTTCTGTGACTTACTCAGCTCTTACATTTCCTCCAGTTCGCTTGCATCACCTTGTGTAGCCTTAGCACCAGAATTGATAACTAGTTCAATACCATGCCAAACCTCTTTCACGTCTCACCTTGACCTTTATTTTACATTGGGCTTCATTAGTGAAACCAGTACATCTGTACAACTTCAAGGCCATGTCTCATCTTTGACCATAGATTTCCATGTTCCCCTTTCTTGTACTCCCCAAGAAGTTCTCTAAATTTTTTTGATCCCTTGTTTCAAGTCCTTTCTGTTCATCCTCCCCAATTTACTGTGTATTCCCTGTACATCCTTGCTAATCTGGGGTCTTCCTTGTCTGCACTGCCCAGCCTCTTGCCCTTCCTCTTCCCCATCACTGCAATCAGTTGGATCACTTGTTGAATGTTATTTCCAATACAAGGCTGCTAAGCTTTGCTTAGATGTCGGCAAAAACCTGTCTCTTGGGTCTGCCATGAAATTCATGCTAACAGTCTCAACAGAATGTCCACGGGAGGTTGCGGAATGTTATGGTCCTCTCACGTGATCTGTTCTGAGCGTTCCCAACCTCTCACTCCGCTGCTCCATCACTGTCTCCTCCCTCCCTCCTCCCCCCTCTCTGTAGTGATTCGTCAGATGCAGCTGTTTCAAACTCAGATTTTCCTCTTCTCTCCTTTCTGTGCACTTAACATTCTCTGTCTTGGGACTACCTAATAGGTTGACAAAGATGAAGAATATTGGTAATAATAAGAGTTGCTTTTGTGGGTAAGAATGACCTCTGCCTTTTTGAGGAAAGTACCTAACAAAAAATTGTTAGCAGTTATCAAAATTTAACATGTAAATATGTTATGACTCAGCAGTCTGGTTTTGGGACTCTGTCCTACAAACTATACTTGCCTAAGTGGATAAAATTTATGTGTATATGTAAAATGTATATACAGGAATATTTCCTATGATAGTATTTTCTTGTTTTTATTACTCTAGATGTTATAAGGATGAACATGTCAGTATATATGAAGATGGCCTATAGGCCAGAAAGCTCTAGACTTTGTCCAGATCACAAAGGAGTTTGAGAGGATGCACTAAGTATCTTTATAGTCATTTTTAGATTTTATAATGTTTATTTGCAGTCAGACATTACTTTTGGCATTTCTTATACCTTATCATCAAGTCTTTGTAAGCAGCTTTATAAGAGCAGGTTTATCAACCTTGTCTCACAGATGAGGGCTCTGAGGCTGAGGGAGTCAGGTAGGTATTCAGGCCATGTAACTGACATGTAGATAAACTGTGTGAAATCTTCTTCATACACGGCTCAGCCCATGTATATTAATTTCTTTGGTGTATCAGAAGAAGCAACTTTATAGCAGAAAATGAGAAGTGGCTATAATGTCTGTTTTTTTCTGTTTTGCTTGGTCCTTCCTAGTCCTTCTTTATATTTTTACTTGGCATTCTTACCACATATTCCTGTTTGGGTCACTCCACTACTTAAAGTGTTCCACTGACTTTCATTGACTTGAGAAGGATGTAGTCTGTATTAGACATTTGATCTCTATGGCAAATACTAAGGAAAAAACAATTTAAAAGGAGGAAGGATTTGTTTTGGCTCACAGTTCAAGTCCATGGCCTCGTACGAGCTCCATTGTTTCTGGGCCCGAGGTGAAGCAGGACATCATGGTGGAGTATGGTAGAGTGGTTCTCTTACCACGTGGTAGCCAGGAAGTAGAGAGGTACCAGGCGTATCCTCAGCTCCACACTTTCTCTAATGAGGGAGGCTTCACCTTCCACAGGTCACCATCTCCCAGTAGTCTATTCAGGGTTTTAATTCATCAGTGGACTAAGCCATTGGCTAGGACAGAGTCTTCTTAATCTAATCCTCTATGGAAGTGCCCTTGCAGACACACCTGGAGGTGTGCTCTGGTATAATTTCCTAGGCTTCACTCAGTCTAGCCATATTAACAACCAAGATTAGCCATCATCATAAGAATCCCAGACATGAAAAAAAAAAAAAAGATTAGCCACCATCACATAATCTCAAATCCATAATCAGGCTTTCACAACACAGTCTTCCAGCCACCAGATGATCATGGTGAGCCGTGAGCCCGGCATCATAATCAGACTTTCAAACCACTTTGACCCTGGCCTCAGCCTGCCTGTTGCAGTTTCCTAGTACTCCACTCACTCCTCTGTGAACACACATTTTCCTTCCCTGATTGGAAATTACTTCAGCGTTTCCTAGCTGATGATGCTAGCTGTAAGACTGAGCCTCCCTGGCCCTCTGCTGTCCCATTTCCCTGGGGGTATTGGCTTAAGTGGAGTGATGTCTAAACATGCTTAGTACCATCCCTAGCAGACAGTGATCTGTCGGTGGGGCTGTATTAAAATAAAGCCTAGAAGAGTACAAGATGAAACTAGAACATCTTGTTGTGCTAGAAAGAAGAAAGTGCAATAAATGGGGGTGGAGGCAGAGTTCCCCCTCATGGGATAGTACTAACATAAAGAATGATGGAGTTATAAAATTGTCATTTCACACTGAAATGAGTGGGTGATAATGTTATGAGAAGCAGAATATTTTTACATAATCTCAATTCATTTCCTCACAGTTTGCCAGTTGATTACAAAGAAAGCATAGTAACTTTACAGCAGAAAAACCTGGCAAGCACCACTTTAATGATTTGAAATTAATGACATGATCACAGTGAACTCAGTGCTGGGAATACTGACAATCATACAGTGTGGTCTAGGAAGAGCAACAGCATCTCACTGGTATTTGTTCCAAGAATTTATTACCTGCATCTGATCATGACAAGACAACAGCTAAAACCCAGAATGAGGCTCCATCCACACAATAGCAGGCTTATCCTCTTGAAAGATACCAACTACAAGAAAACAAAAGACAGAAGACTTCAGATATATGACATGTGATTTCTTTATTTTTATTTTTATTTTTTAATTTTGAGGTAGGGTCTCACTCTAGCCCAGGCTGACCTGGAATTCACTATGCAGTCTTAGGCTGGCCTCAAACTCACAGCGATCCTCCTACCTCTGCCTCCCAAGTGCTGGGATTAAAGACGTGCGCCACCACGCCCAGCTTGACATGTGATTTCTAATGCACCTATGTGATCTTGAACTAGATTTTAGACTGAATAACTATCTATAGAGCATTACTGGGGAAATTGCAAAATTTGCGTAGGAATTATAAATAATATTTTTATCATAGCTGAAGGGTGTGATGTTGATAACTGTGCTATGGTTATATAAGAGAGTATCTCAGGAAAGCACTGAGGCTTCAGGAGTAGAGAGGCATGATGTCTGAGCTAAGTGGCTGTCACAGGAAGACAGTGCTAATGGAGAAGATGTAAATATGTTGAATTTTCATAATATACATGGGATTCCTTGTACAGTTCTTGCAATTTTTGATAAGTTTGAAATTATGCCAAGCTAAGTTTAATAAAAAAGTCCCCAGGTGAAGGATCATGGCCTAGGAGAACCTTCTGCAATAGTCTTTCATTTAGGAGCCACCATGTGGAGTAATGGACTGTCCCAGACTCCTAGGCTAAAGACCAGGAGCAGTTTTAGAGATCTCAGGCTTCCTACTGCGGGTCTGAGGACAGGGTATAATTTTTCTAAAATGATGCTTTACAAGTTTGTGACTTTCTGCTGTTCTGCTGTGTCTAAAACCATAATAACATATCAAGAAAGAGGTATAGATTATACATATTATCCTTTCTTTATGCATGTATGTTATTTCTCCCAACTGAACCTTTGATGGTATTTGAACTGCAAGCAGTTTAGAGGTTCTGATCTCTGGCAAAAATCATGACTGAAAGTCTCTAAGGCCAAGTTGAGCCATATGCTTTAACAAATAGGTTAAAAAAAATGATAATGTTTTAGGAAAAGGTAAGGAGTTTTTTTTTTTTTTTTTTTGCAACGTTGTAGATATTCTTTCCTATAAAGCCAAACTCCTCCCCCTTCTAATAATAGCCCTGGTTCTACTTCTGTAAATCACAAATTGCTGCTCTTAAGTTCTATACCCTAAAATCTATCACTGATCATTCTAGCTTGGCTTAAAAAAAGATTTAAGATGGACATGGTAAACTGAAGCAGGAGTATTGCCATGAATTTGATGTCTGCCAGGGCCTGTCTCAAGAAAAAAAGAAAGGTGGGGGTGGGGAGGAAGGGAGGGAGGGAAAAGAAAGACTTAAACCCATTGTTTTCTGTAGCTGTTAAAAATAAAAATGAGGGGGCTAGAGAGATGGCTTAGTGGTTAAGGCACTTGCCTATGAAGCCTAAGGACCCAGTTTCGATTCCCTAGGTCCCATGTAAGCCAGATGCACGTGGTGGCGCACACATCTGGAGTTTGTTTGCAGTGGCTAGACACCCTGGCGTGCCCATCCTCTCTCAATTTCTCTCTCTCTCTCTCTCTTTGTGTGTGTGTGTCTCTGTCTCTAATAAATAAATTTTTAAAAAATAAAATGAGGACTGGAGAGATGGCTCAGTGGTTAAAGCACTTGCATGCAAAGTCTTATGGCCCAGGTTTGATTCCCCAATACTCATGTAAAGCCAGATGCACAAACTGGTGTGGGCATCAGGATTCATTTCCAGTGCCAGGAGGCCCTGACACGACCATTCTCATATTTTCTCTCTCCCTCTCTTTCTTTCTCTGTCTCTCTGTCTCAATGTATTTGCAAATGAATAAATAAAATATTTTTTAAAAAACAAAATTGAAACAAAAGCCCTCACTATAGTTGCCATAAAAAGTGTACTATGGAGTTCTATGACATTCTGAAGAGTTTTCCAAAATTTAATTGGAAAGAGCATATAAGATAGTGAAATTAATAGCTATACAGAACTACGTGATTTATGAACTCCAAGTGAATTACTTGATGGACAGAAGAGTTACTCTTCACATGGGTTTTCTGAAGCTAATTAGCAGCTTCTGATACGGCTGCTCCTGGAACGCCACAGTAGTGCACTCTACAAGGGGAAAGTGACTGAGTGAGTATCTGAACTCCCTGTCTCTGGAGTTGGCCTGCCCAGCTCCCTCATCCTGTTCTCCCATCTAGTAAGGTGTGCAGCGTGGAGTAATCTCTTTACATTCTCCAAGTTTCAGTTACTCTGATGATGATTGTCTTTTCCCTAGTGATTGTAGTATTTTAAAAGTATCTACTTTATAGTGTTATCTATGAGGATCACTTTCTTACACATAAATAGAACAGGTACAATAAGTGGTGCAATGTCTCTACTTAGTATTTTTTTAATATTTTATTTATTTACTTATTTATTTATAAGGAGAGAGAGGTAGGGGAGGGGAATGGGCATACCAGGGCCTTTTGCCAGGGCAAGTGAACTCCAGATATATGTGCTACTCTGCATCTTGCTTTACATGGGTACTGGGGAATTGAACTGGGGCCATTAGGCTTTGCAAACAAATGCCTAAACTGCTAGCCTCGGAAGCAGTGGCCTGTATTAGGTTTCAGATTTTAAAGGAGGGCATCCAGAAGCCTTGCTCACGCCACTAGACTCTTCTCTTCCAGGAGTGTTTTCCCACTGCTCTGACTCGAGGGTGATTAAGACCCAGCTTCTATAGAGCCATCAGTAGCCAAGAGTGCCTACTGATACTGCTACTCATTCTGTTTTAGTGGTAACTTGATTTTGCTGTTGTTGGGAGTACAAACTAATAGTCAACACCGAGGCAGAAAGCTGAAGGGTTGTCAATAAAAGCTGAGCAATTTCATGTAATTCCTGACTGTTTGCCTCTAGTAAAAACACTAAAATCAGCATCGGCTTAAAAAAATTAAAAGAAATGCACAGGCTTGCAGCTGGTGGCAGAAATTGGCAGAGACTTATGAAGAAATTTCCGGAAATCTAATGGATCCATAATTTTGTCAGGAAGCTTACTGAGGGCAGATGAATTGACCTGGCCAAGAGCCCACTAGGCAGACCAATTCTAGCAGCAGCAGTTTTCACTCAGGTGTGCTTATTTAGCCTAAGCTTTGCATTGCCTCTTTAATGAGAAAAAAAGGTAATTTATACCCGGCTCAAAAGGTGAGGAGTGTAATAAAAGGTGTGTGGGAGGGCAGGCTCTCTTGAGCTATAAATCTGGGAACACTAAGCCTCCCATGTCAGTGAGGATCCAGTCTTTCATGATATCTATCACTGACATTTTTGAAGCCACTGGTGTAACTCTGGCCCTTTCTGAAAGGGTTTCTGTAAGGCTCTCTTGCCAGTTTTAAATGTGTAATTCAAGATAATGCTGATGACAGCACTTAAGACTACCATTTACTGGCTTTTATGTCAGTCACTGTGCATTCCTCAAACCCAGCAGTAACTCTGACCGTCTCTTCCAAACCTGTTTGTCCCTCTGCCTTCCCCATCTCACACAGCAGCTCCATCCTCTTGTGGACTGGATGGTTACCATCACCACTGCTAATACTTTTCTAGCCACCGTCAGCCACCATCACCTTGCTTATTCCAGATGCTCTTTCACTTCCACCTCAGCATGGAAGCCACGGTCACTGACCCTATTAAAATGAAGTTGTGTCCTAACAATCTCCTTCACAGACTTCTCAGTTCATTCAGAGTAAAGGATACAATCCCGACCAGTGACCCAGCTGCTCTGCTCAATAGCTCCTGGGACCTCTGTTCACACAAAACAGTCATAACTTAAGAAACAGACAAAGAACTCTATCCCAGGACATCTTGAAATACAGGGAGAAGAAAGAAAGTACACAGATTGACCACACTTAGGCTTTTCACATTACTCTGGCTGGAACAGTCTTCTCCCTAAATATCTGCTTAGCTTATACATTGCTCAGCCTACGTCATAGGCAGGCTGCATCTGTGGAGGATGCACTTCTTTGGCATCCTCTCAGCTGTAGATGATCTCAGTGCACCCTAATATCAAATTTTATCTTATCATTTGATGATGTTGGTATTTCTCATTGCTTGTGATTCTCTGTATTTTTGGAGGGGAGGTTCAAATTATGATCTAATTTCAGCACTCCACCCCTTCCCTTGGCTTCTTTTCCAATCCTCGTTTTGTTTGAGACAGAGTCTCACATCGTAACCCAGGCCGGCCTCAAAGTCACGGTAATCCTTCTGCCTCTGCCTCAAGTATCGGGATGATAGGTGTGAGCCACCTTGTCCAGCTTGGCCTGTATTTAGTGTTATTTTGCCCTTATTTAATAACTGGGCTTGGCAATTTTAGTAAAGTCTATCTGTCTGCTCCTCAGAGAACAAAGGCCTGGGAGCGTGCACCAGGGTTCCAGCAGGGCTTTTCCAGGACTCCCTCTTAGTTAGGCCCTCCGCTCCTGAGGGTGTTGCATGCTGCTAGGCTCCACTGACCACTGCTTGATGGCTCTATTGTTTCCACAGTGCTTCAAGGCACAAATTGTGTAAAGACTGTGTTTGAGGTTCACCCCTACCCCAGGAAGACTTTCCTTAGTTGTCCACAATCAGCAATTTTGCCTGGCACTCTAATGTAACTATCAGCCTCCTCTTAATTACCACAGTTCACTCATACACTCTCTGCCTCAAATATAATTTTTTTTTTTTTTTTTTTTTTTGGTGAAAGCTTGAGGTTTCTTGAAACAATCTATTCCTCTGGGTGACAAAAACTTCTAAGGATCTGCTTTGGAGCTAGGAGTGAGAACAGTAGCATTTTCTCTTAGAGTGACACTCCTACTTTATTGGGAGCACGCTGGTTGAGGACAGCAGGCTCTGGTCTCAGTGTCCCCCATTCATATCTACTTCCACTTGTATTTCATATAACACAACCATTTAACAAAACAGAGATTGCCATCTAAGCCTCAACCCTATACTTGCTATCCACGTTGTTCCCCAGGTATCTTCTGCAGTGAATAGATTCAACTCAATATCTATTTTCTTTCATGTGCAGTAATTCCTCGGTCTTTCTTTGACTCCCATAACCTTGACACCTGGCTCATATTAGCAGGCTTGTTGATTTGTAGACTGACTCACTATGTGAAGTAGGACAAATAGACTTTACTAAAATTGCCAAGCCCAGTTATTAAATAAGGGAAAAATAACACTAAAAACAGGCCAAGTTGGGCAACGTGGCTCACACCTATCACCCCAATACTTAGGAGGGAGAAACAGGAGGATTACCATGACTTTGAGATCAGCCTGTATTACAATGTGAGACTGTCTCAAACAAAACAAAGGGGGAAAATAAGCCAGGGTAGGGGGTGGAGTGACGAAATTAGATCATAACTTGAATCTCCCCTCCAAAAATACAGAGGATCACAAACAGTAATTGGCAAGAATAATGTAGCAGACTATTAGTATGTATTTGTCATTCTCTCAACTTCTTAAAAAAATTAAATTATATAAGGTAATAATTATAACTATAACTGAACACAGTAGGTTCACAGCTTGGTAAGTGCATAACCAAAACAAGCCCAGCCAGAACATAAAAGAGTGGAGAAAGACTCATCTCCTGTAGCAGACTAGAAGAGCCCAGAGTCCTCTCCACAGCAGCGCCCTCCCAGATCACAGCAAGCATGGGGGTTTTATTCGGGAGGCCTGTACCTACTCATACAGTGTGAGCCCATCCCTAAGCATGCTCAGTTGATGCATCTAAAAGATGCACGTTAAAGACAAAGTGCCACAGGCATTATCAGTTTGCACTGTAAAGTTTTACCTGAACATATGGGAAAGGATATTTTGAAGGTGCATTAACAGCATTCTACCCCTGAAGCTACATGCATTTCTGAGTCACTAACATAAAAATATTGTTATATGGGAAACATATAGTTGTCCCTTGATATCCATGGGAATAGAGGATTAGTTCTAGGACCTACCCACTACCAGCAGACCAGAACCAGTAAATGCTTAAGTCGCCTTTAACAAGAGGTATGCAGTATTGTTATATAACCTATGCTCATTTTCCTGCATACTTTAAATCATTACTATAATACTTAATACAATGTAAATGCTGTGTAAATATGTTAGACTGTATTGTCAGGGAATAATGAAAAACTATATAAGTTCAGTGCACACACAATCTTTCTTCCAAGTATTTCCCAACTGTAGTTTGATGAAATGACATGTATGGAAACTACAGATATAGAGTGTCACCTGAAAACTGGCTGTACTGTGTCTGACCTTAATAATGCGAAAGGGAAGAAGAGAGAAAAGGCTGAATAGTAGTGTTGTTTTACATATCACTGAAATTAAGTTAGTATAAAACTTTATACTACTCCTAGCTTAATATTATATGGTAGCAGATCAACCATTAAGAAGTGACTCAAGAAAATAAAATAATGGGCTGGAGAGATGGCTTAGTGGTTAAGGTACTTGTCTGCAAATCCAAAGGACCCAGGTTTGATTCCCTAGGACCCACATTAGACAGATGCACAAGATGGCACATCCATCTGGAGTTTGGTTGCAGTGGCTGGAGACCTTACCACACCCATTCATATTCTCTTTCTCTCTCTCCCTTTCTCTCTTAAATAAATAAAATTAAAATATTAAAAAATTTAAAATAAAGAAAATAGAATTAAAATTCACTGAAGGATTTAAAATGTGTGAATGCATACATGATAAAATATAAAAGAAAAGTAAAAAAACAAAAATATATATGACAAACAGAAATATAAAATAGTAAGCTGTAATGAACGATAACAATATATGTGGATGGCTCAATATTCCAACCAAAAGGCAGAAATTGTTAAACTTGAGGCAAATAAGATCTATGTACTTTTAACAGGAGACACGATAGATTTAAATATATAAATCAGAAAGAATGAAAAGGATGAATCACACAAACAGAAACCACAA
Organism: Orientallactaga sibirica; assembly: GCA_036365145.1. NCBI lineage: Eukaryota > Metazoa > Chordata > Mammalia > Rodentia > Dipodidae > Orientallactaga > Orientallactaga sibirica. The sequence goes on along the minus strand of JAEOAD010000038.1, from coordinate 5,835,479 downwards.
GATAGTTGGATGGTTGTACAGAATAAGCATAAAAAGAAAAATACCGGGCTGGAGAGATGGCTTAGTGGTTGAGGCGCTTGCCTGCAAAACCAAAGGACCCAGGTTCAATTCCCCAGTACCCACGTAAGCCAGATGCACAAATGGGCGCATGCTAGAGTCCCTGGAGCGCCCATTCTCTCTCTGACTATCTCCTCTCTATCTCTCTTTCTCTCTGCTTGCAAATAACTAAATAAATAATTTTTTTTAAAAAAAGAAAAATGCCACTAGAGTCTAAATGGAACTTTTTTAATGTTTAAAAGGCTAACCCTTCAGGAAGATGTAATGATTGTAAACATACATGCATCTAGACCCCAAATACATGAATCAAAAACTGAAAGAAATGGAGGGGGAAATAGACAATTCAGCAATACTGACTTACTTTAATATTTGTAAACACAGCTAAGAAAAATATCAGCAAAGGAATAGAAGACTTTATTAACACTGTCAACAACCTAAGTATAACAGGTGTCTGTAGAACTCGGAACAATAGCCACGTACACCCGGAACATTCCCTAGGATAGATTATACTCAAGACCATGCAACAGTTTAAGAAGACTAAAATCAGAAGTATTTCTCTGGTCATTGGACAATAAAACGAGAAATAAATAACAAAGTAAATTTGGCATATTCATAACTATATGCAAACTGAACAGCATATTCCTAATAAAAATATGTGTTCAAGAAGCAGTAAGAGAGATTGCTCAGTGGTTAAAGCACTTGCCTGTGAAGCCTAAGTACCCAGGTTTTATTCCCCAGAATCCATGTAAACCAGATCCACATGGTAGCAAATGGGCCTGCAGTTAGAGTTACTTAAGAAAGAAATATAATAAAATATATGGAAATGAGGTAGTATAAAACTGAACACACTATTTAAGGACTGAAAGGTGACCTAACTAAATGGAAAAGCATTGTAGGCTTACTGTTGTTAGTATAGGAATACTTCCTAAATTGAGTATAAAATTTAATATACCCTTTCTCTGAACTCCAAGTTATATCTGTGTAGAAATTAACAACGTAAGCCTAAAGGTCAGATGGAAAATTAAGACTTAGAATAACTAAAACACTTTGGAAAGAAAGAATAAAGTTAGGAGACTCGTACTTCCTGACGTGAAAACACATACGAAGCCAGGCATAGTGCGTGGTACCAACCTGTGGTTCTAGCCAGTCCTAGCTACTTGGGAGAATGAATTAGGAGGAGTGCTTGACTCCAGGAGTTCAAGACCAGCCTGGGCAATAGTGCTACCTGATTAGAAAAATAAAAAGTTACTGAGTGCTGAATTGAGAAAGTGTGGCTCTGGTGTAAGACTGTTGGTCAGTAGAATAGATTTGAGTCCAGAAATCCTCACATTTACAGTCAACTGATTTTTCAGCAAGTGACAATGAAGAAAGAACAGTTTTTCAACTAATGGTGCTGGAACAACTGGATAGCTATATGCAAAGTATGAAGGTGCGCCATACCTCACAACCTAGACAAAAGTTAACTATGGAGCAAACACTGAAGGTAAGAGCTAAGATGAAAAGTATTAGATGAAGACATTGTAGATTTTTATGACATGGCTTTGGGAATGGGTTTGAGACAGGACACCAGAAGCACAAGTAACTAAAGGTAGATAGATGTAATTATGAGGCACGGTGGATGGCTAAATGGATTAGGATAATTGTTGGGCATTTCTGAACAAATTAAAGAAAGACCACTGAATTTTTATATAAGGCGGGTGAATTTCATGGTGTGTGAATTACTTCTCAAAATGGGCCGCAAAACAAAACTTTTAAATATATACATTTTAAAATAGAAGATAGAGAAATGCTCAGCAAGTCTTATGAACATCCTAAATTTCACTGGCACTCAGGAAAATGGCATATTAAAACCATAATGAAATGCACCACATGCCAGACAGAACACAGACTGAGGGTAGCCATTGCTTAGCTCATCGTTTCTCTTCTCGCTGTCTCTTCTGTTGACTACAGAGTTTCCCTCATGGTAAAGCCCAGCTACCAGAGCTGCTGCTGTCCCACTTCTTGGGCAGCTTCTGCATCTGTTTTATCCACTGTGGCCTAGATGGCTGGGTAGTGTTTGCTGCTCAACTTGAAGAGTATAGAACATATGTCTAGAAAGAAGATACTAATGGGTATGAGTGTCGTGTTGTCAGATCAGCCTGTTCCAAATGTAGAAGTAAGAAACTTGGTGTTGTAGGTTTGTCTCTTTAGACTCCTAGTTTCTTTTTCTCAGTCTCCCTGGCAAATGGAAAACTCCTTGTGTCCCAAGCAATGATAATTCAGAAGTAGTTATTCTGTTTAGTAGATAAAGAATTAGTGATCAGAGAGATGTAATTTGCTCAAGCAAGACAACAGTAGGGATTGCCTAGTCCAAGTCTATCAGTTACGCTGCCCTCATTCCTCTGAGATAGGAGGATATTAGGATTTTTGTTGTTTGTTTGCTCTTGTTTTGTTTCTGCAGTGGACCATGCTTTTGAGCTGTGGTGTTTGTTTTCAGAGTCCTAATTTAACATCTAATATAAAGAATTTTTATTCTTGCCGGGCATGGTGGCGCACGCCTTTAATCCCAGCACTTGGGAGGCAGAGGTAGGAGGATCACCGTGAGTTCAAGGCCACCCTGAGAATACATAGTTAATTCCAGGTCAGCCTGGGCCAGAGTGAGACCCTACCTCGAAAAAAAAAAAAAAAAAAAAGTTTGTGTCTGATTCAAAAAAAATGTTTTTAAAAAAGAATTTTTATTCTTGGTGGGGGGAAGAGGACCAATGGAAAGGGGGAACAAGAGAGGATAATGGGAAGTGATTATGAGCAAAGTTAATGATATGAAAATGTCGGAATGAATCCCATTATTTTGTATGATTATGAAATAGCAAAAAGGGCCAGGCATGGTGTTGCATGCCTTTAATGCCAGCACTTGGGAGGTAGAGGTAAGAGGATTGCTATAAGTTCCAGGCCAGCCTGAGACTCCATAGTGAATGCCAGTTCAGCCTGGGCTAGAGCAAGACCCTACTTCGAAAAACAAACAAAGCAAAACAAAACAGAAAACAGAAAGTAAAGTTATGTACACAGAACAGTACAAAGAATTTTTGTTCAATTAACACCAGAAATGCATCTGTTGAGTGCTTATTGTTTGAAGGCACTTATGGTATATATGTTGTGGTGAATATATTGATTTTGATGCTTAAAATTTCAACTTAACAGAGAAAGTAGGTACAAATAACCATTTTCAGTATAGCAAGAGACTTGCAGTGGTAAAAGTCTTTAGCAAGTATGAGGATCGCAGTTGAAAAAGCGATCAGCTCTTCTGAAGTAGCTGCAGAAGCTGAGATGATGGAATGGACCATTGCAGGGTCTATGAGATTTTATCCTTTGATACATAGGTGCCGATTTCTGAGTCATGACTGTGGAAATTATTTATGCATAATATTTATGCCTAAGAATCAGTATTAGGTTAATTAAGTAAATAACAAATTAAAAATAAAAAAATTCATTGTTTACAGGAATGCTCTGATCCTTCACACCTTTTAAATAATTACCTTTATGTTCAGATAAAGTTAACCCCTTTTGGCAAAATACCGAAGTCTTAGAAAGGAAATACTGACAAGTACTTTGAAAAATATTCTGTAAGACAACTAGCCATTAAAGTTCTTTAATTCAATTGTATCTACTTTTTTGAAATTTAAAGTTAAATGGACAATCGTGAGTTTGTAAAGAATTTGCCTTGACCTTTTGTCAGATTATGGTAACCTTGACAAGTGGCTATACCTAGGGTACAGTTTTCAGATATTTCAGGAAATAGGCTTTGAGCTACATTTTGACTATTCAAGATACAAATTGTTTCTAAGTCACAAATTTTGTGTCTTAATATTGTAGCATCTAGTCTCTGATAAAGCTAGAATGAATTTTTTTTTGCAAAGAGTTTATCCTATGAATAGTTTGTAATACTCGTTTGTGTTGGTACTTAAAATCATCAATATTCAGTTTTCAATAAATATCTTAATGTCAGTGATCAACATCACTGGTTTTTTTGTTAGCTAATTACAGTTTTTATTTCTTACTTTTTAGACATTTTGTATCCTCTTTCATTATTCCTCTGTGGACAAATAGGGCAGATTGAAAGGACATGGAATCTATTTTGAGTGCATTGATTGAGCTATGCTGTACTTCGTGTGTGTGTGTGTGTGTGTGTGTGTGTGTGTGTGTGTGTGTGTGTATGTACACATGTTCATATGTGTGTGGGTCAGGTGTTTTCCCTAATTATTCTCCACCTTATTTTTTTCTGACAAGGTCTTTTGTTGAACCCAGAGGTCAGTGATTCAGCTAGACTAGAAGCCAGTGAGATCCAAGGATCCTCTGCTTACTCGGTGCGATAATCATGAGCTTTCATGTGATCAAACCCAGGTCCTTGTGCTTGCGTGCCAAGCACTTTGCTCACTGAGCCACTCCCAGCCCTATGCTGTATCTCTTTTGCTTTATTTTCCTTTTTATTTTCACTCTAGGGCTCTAGGGAGCAATAACAAAGCTGCCTGCTGCCCAATGACACTGTTTTGGAAGTGGCATAGACAGTTCTGAAAAACAGAGAATCTACTTACTGGTCTTAAAATTAGTAGTGACTGGCAGGCATCACATGTGGCAAGATGGGATTTTGCTTGTGCATTGTGTGTTTTGGCCTTGGTTTTCGTGGCTAATGTTTAACACTCCATAGCAAGTTACATGGCTGTTGCACACTGGTGGCAAATGTTTCTCATAAGCTGTAGGTGGAAAAGTCTATTGAAATATTGTGTGGATTTTATGTGGGTTTTAGTGATAGTATCTCGCAAATTGATTTGATTCATTCAGAATCATTGTTATCTTATGAAACTGTATCACAAATGAAACTTTATGCCATATATTAATGTACAAAAAATTAGTTTTTAATCTAAAGTGATTAAAAGGAGGTGCTTCCTTTCATTTATGAATACAAGCCAAAGAAAGAAAACATATCTTTAATTTTTAGATTATATAAATGGTGGAGAACTTTTTACTCATCTTTCTCAAAGAGAGCGTTTCACAGAGCACGAAGTACAGATCTATATTGGAGAGATTGTGCTTGCCCTCGAACACCTGCACAAGGTAAGACACTTCCTCTCTGGAGCTTCCTTCTGAGTAGTCTCTTACTGAGGTACTGATGGAATTAAACAAGCTAGTGTCTTCATGGGGCACAAGTTTCCTCATACTCATAATAAAAATTTACTTTCTGCTATTCCTAGTGGGGTACACTTGAGAGACTGATACCGGAAGGTCATGAGGTGAAGGCCAACCTGGGCTGCATAGTGAGACCCCCAACTTAATAAATAAATAAATAACTCCTCCCCCACTTCACTGTAGCTCAGGCTGACCTGGAATTCACTATGTAGTCTCAGGGTGGCTTTGAGTGCTGGGATTAAAGGTGTGCACCACCACGCCCAGCTCCCTTTCTTTATATTTAGGACCTGAGCTTTTTTGCCTTCATGAAAAACCCCAACACTTTATTTATTATTAAGTAATATCAGAATGAAAGCTGTTCTTGAAACAAAACCGCACGTCACAGGATATATTTCCTTCGCTATGACTTACTCCTTGGCACCCTCCCCTTAGCCATACTCAGAGTGCATTTCCTGATTAGGTTGCAGTTATTAACTTTTAACAGTACAGGTACATCATGGATTTTGTATATGGGGAAAGAGGAGAGAATTGGAGGAGGGGAAAGGGAAGGAAGAAGTTTTAGAAGGGCAGGGAGATTGAATGAGAGATAGAGGCAAGAGATAGGAGAGAGTATGACAAGTGATGCTAGGCAGATAGACACTAGAAAAGGGCAGTGGGCAGATGTAGCCCAGAACAGAAACAGGAATGGACAGGTGGAGGGAGATGGTTCAGAACAATACTCATAAAATCAACAAAGACAAAAAGAAGAACTGAGCAGAATGTGGTGGAGACTGCCCTGTCACTCCAGCAGCCAATAAATTAAGGCAGAAGGGTTATGAGTTTGAAGGCAGCTGAGCTACATAGATGCTGTCTTTTAAAAGTGAATGAGAGGGCTGAAGAGATGGCTTAGCAGTTAAGGCATTTGCCTGCAAGGCCAAAGGATCCCAGTTCAATTCTCCAGGACCCACATAAGCCAGATGCACATGGGGGCGCATGCATCTAGAGGTCGTTTGCAGTGGCTGGAGGTTCTGGCATGCCCATTCTCCCTCCCTCCCTCTCTCTCTCTCTCTGATTCTTTCTCTCTCTCTTAAATAAATAAATAGATGTATTTTTTTTTAAAAAGTGAATGAGAACTGGACATGGTGGCGCACGCCTTTAATCCCAGCACTGGGGAGGCAAAAGTAGGAGGATTGCCAAGAGTTTGAGGCCACCCTGAGACTATACAGTAAATTCCAGATCAGCCTGAGCTAGAGTGAGACCCTACATTGGAAAACCAAAAAAAAAAAGAGAGAGAGAGAGAGAAGAATGAAAATGTGTAAGGAACAGGAGGGTAGAACAGGTAATAGAGACAGGTCTACAGAACAGAGAAGGAAGAACTTCCGATAGAATTTTCAGTGTGGCGCCCAGCTTTATGCCTGTGCTGCTCGTTGTGTTCTATAAACTAGTTTAAACCTCTTTAAGAAACAAACAGGACTCCATAATAGGCTGCAAAGACCTTTCAATTTTATGATTAGATGTAGTGTTTTGTAATTTAAAATGACAGTAGAATTTACCACCATATCACAGTAAAAACAAGCAACAAACCCCCAATGAGTGAGCTAGGAAATGAAGTATTTAATTGGCATAACACTTTAATTCTGTTCTTTCTATTTAATAAAGGAAAAACCCACAAACATTCATTAGTACTAAACAGTAGTAAGTAACACAGGCAGAGAACTTAATGGAACTGGCTATCGATAGAGTGAACATGGAGTGAAAGCAGTATAGCAGATGAGTTCTCAGCCAACTATTTTACTGCCCTGGACATAGACATAGGAACTAACATTGCACCTCCCAAGAAGAGACAAAAATGGAAGTTTACTTGGAAATAATGAGGTAAAACAGATAGTAAATAATTTGCTCTTAAAAATATATCAGTTTTACTTAAAAATGAGAATCTGGTATTTCTATATTATCATTTTCAATAAAATTTCTCAAGTGTTTAAAAAAGTCTTTTCTAAAGTTTTTTTTTTAAATGTACTGCTTCTTGTTAGATGTGGGTAATGTTTCAGGCTAAATGTAAAACACTGGAGATCTTGTAGGAAAATTTTCCTTTGTATAATTTTGATTTCAGTTTTGAGAGATTATTAAGAATCTACTTTTTCCTATATGTAGTGTCACAAGATGCGATATTTAGAAAAAGTTTCAAGACATTAAACATGAAATAGAAATTTAATGTGGATTAAACACCTCTTATGTAACTTACCTAGATTTATGTTACACAGTTTCAGCTATAAACCTTATGTGGAATACAAAATAGACCTACCGTCATGCACCACATAGCATTTCAGTAGTGATAAGCCACATAAGTGACCATGGTCTCATAAGATTCTAATGGAGCAAAAAACTTCCTCTCCTTAGGTGGTAAATAGCTGTCATTACGGTGCACGTTACTCCCGTGTTGGTGGTAATGGTGGTGTAAGTAAACCTGCTCCGTTGCCAGTCACAGGCCAGTACAGCACTTAGAACCATGTAGAGTACAATAGTACTTGATAGTTATAACAAAAACAGCCATTTTGTTTATATATTTACTATCCTTCTTACGATTATTTTAGACTGTGTTCCTTCTCATTACTAACATAAGGGGGAGTTCTGTAAAGCAGGCCGCTATGTTCGACCAGCAAATTCACACATCTCATTTACTGTGTCATTTTCTCTTGCGCTTAATTGAACCTTTTGCTCTTTTGTTCATTGTGGCCCCAGGAGGAATAGGCTAATGAATAGTGTATATGACAGATATCAGTTAATTCCAGGTCAGCCTGGGCCAGAGTGAAACCCTACCTCAAAACAAACAAACAAACAAACAAACAAACAAACAAACAAACAAACAGATAGCTATCATACAGCATAGGTAGGTGTGTGTTGACTGTGCCATCAGTTTGTGTAAGTATAGTCTGTGATGCTTGCACAATCAGAAATCACCTAACAGCATGCTTTTGGAAGATCTTTATGTCATTAAGCAATACATGACTATTTTAATGTTAGTTAGTTGGTTTTCTTTGCTTATTTAGAACTAAAGATTAGCTAAAATTAACTTGTGATCTTTAATCACTGTATTCAAGAACACACCACATTCTACTAGATACATACATACTAGATACAAACTGAAAACAAGACAGTCGGACTATATCAGGATAAACAGAAATACTTATTTATAGGGAAAGTACAGGATAAACATAGGTGCTATAGGTTGAAAACAAAGAAATAAGCAACATGGGTCTGGTTCATTAGGAACGTTTGTGGAAGCTATTAGGAAGTGGTAGACAAGAACTGGTCAGAAGGCACACGAAGATCATCTGCAGTGAGTGTGAAGGAAGAGTAGAGACAGGAAGAGCATTAGTCAGCAGGGGGCCACTAAAGAAGCTAGTGTGGCCAGGCGTGATGGTGCACATCTTTAATCCCAGCACTTGGGAGGCAGAAGTAGGTGGATCACCATGAGTTCGAGGCCACCTTGAGACTACATAGTGAATTCTAGGTCAGCCTCAGCTAGAGTGAAACCCTACCTCAAAAAAAAAAAAAAAAAAAAAAAAGATGGTGTGGGCTAGAGACCCTCATTACAGGAAGAACAAAAACATATTGGAGAGATTCAGGGGTACCAGCCCCAGGACCTCAAGAAAGGAATTTACATTTGCTTTCAACGTGTCTAAGAGCCACAGAACCTGAAGAAAGAAATGTCTCTCTCTCTTTTTTTAGAGTAAATGCTATCTTAAGTCAGTTTTTACAATTTATCTTAAATGTATATTTGTTTGTCTTACAGTTGGGGATTATATACCGTGACATTAAGCTTGAGAATATTCTACTTGATTCTAACGGCCATGTGGTGCTGACAGATTTTGGTCTGAGTAAAGAGTTTGTGGCTGATGAAGTGAGTATTATATTTTTTGTTATTTATTTATTTATTTGAAAGAGAGACAGAGGCTGGGCACGCCAGGCCTGCAGCCACTGCAAACAAACTCCAGATGCATGCACCACCTTGTGCATCTGGCTTATGTGGGTACTGGGAAATCAAACCTAGGTCCTTTGGCTTTGCAGGCAAGCGCCCTAACCACTAAGCAATCCCTCTAGCCTAGAGTACTATATTTTAAGTTAGTAACAGCAGAATATAAATAAGGTGGAAAAGAATCAAGCCGGCATGGTGGTGTACTCCTTTAATCCCAGCACTGGGAGGCAGAGGTATGTGTATTGCTGTGAGTTTGAAGCCACCCTGAGACTACATAGTGAATTCCAGGTCAGCCTGGGCTACAGAGTGTGACCCTACCTTGAAAAACCAAAAAGAAAAAAAATTAATCACCAAATAAACATTTAATAGGATAGTAATACCATGTGGGCTACAGATTTTTGTACAAAAGAACATTTTGCCATGCATAACTCGAGACTTTTAATTTAAAATTACTGTAGGACCATCCTGCTAGAATTGTAGCTAAATAGGATGTATCACAATTTTCCAGTTTGAAAAAAATAACTATACACCAAACTTTACCACAAATTAAATAAAGTATAATTAAAATTTTAAGTAGCCCTTCTAGCCCTTTGGAAGAGGGGCTTGGATGGTGGCCAGAAAAGAATCAGAATGAAGCACATCCACTTCAGTGTGCAGAACATTCTGTGGTGACCCTTTGAGCTCTGGCCAGGTGACAAGGGTTTGCTCAAAGTGAACTCAGATATACCAGTTAATATCCAGATTGTAGAAATGGAAGGCTTAGAGCTTGTATAACATAACAAATGCTTTTAATTACATTTAAGGCTTTGCATCTATTATCTGTAATTAAATATTTGTGTAGAATTATATAAAATTATATCTTATACTACTAACTATTTGAGATAAGTAAATTGAATGCCAATTTTGTCTCTGTCCAGGAAATTATTGGTTATAGAATATGGAATATTTGGTATATGGGACCAAATTAAGGGGTTCCAAATTAAGCATCCCTAATCCAAAATCTAAAACATTTTTGAGTGCCAACATGATGCCACTGGAACGCAACAGTTTGTTTCACTTCCCCAGGGAACAAAAGACCTCAGGGGCTGGGAAGATGGCTCAGTAGTTAAAGGGGCTTGTAAAGCCTACTGGCCAAGTTTCAATTCCCAAACCTCAAATATAAGCTGAACACAAAAGTGGAGCAAAAAAAAAAAAAAAACCTGGAGCAAGCATCTGGTTGGTGTTTATTTGCAGTGGCAAGAGGCCCTGGCCCACCTGTATAACACACACACACCACACACACATGTGCGCACACACACATACTAAGTGGATAATTTTTTTTGAAGAGAGACCTGGGGCTGGAGAGATGGCTCAGTGGTTAAGACAATTGCTTGAAAATCCTGAAGGCCTGGGTTTCTTTCCCTAGTATCCACATAAAGCCAGATGCACAAAGTGGTTCATATGTCTGGAGTTCATTTTCAGTGGCAAGGGGCCCTGGCATGCCCATTTTTTCTCTCTCTCTCTCTTCTTCCCTTGTAAATAAAAATAAATTTAAAAACTAAAAAAAATGAAAGACCCTTTTAGTCCCTTTTCCATGAATGCCTGGATTCCCCTGTGTGGACCCCATGCCCTGAGTGTAATGTGCATGTGTACAGTCCCCACATAAGAGCAGGTTCTGCATGATGCTACACAAGGGCCCAAGTATTACTTACTTTTCTCTTATTTTAATGTTGACTTATTCTCTACTTGGTGGTGTAAATATATGTTGAAAATTTCAAAAGGAGCTACAGATAAGAAGCCATAATAAGAAAAATAGGGAGCATTTATGTCTGTGCCTGCCATAGAAAGTCAAGTTATTGGAGAAACTGCATAGCAGTGTAAATGTGAAATTTTAGCAAAGAGCAGTTTATCAAAATGACCTCCATATATAACCTGAAGAAGCAGAAGGAGAAACTATTGAAATTCTTCACTGAAAACAGAAGTTACTGACATGTAGAAACACTGCATGAAGCTGAAATGAAGATCTTGATTGTGCATTGAACGGGTAGATCTGTCAGCATCACACTGAACTCAAGCCTCTTAAGGGGTTTTGATGATAAAACATGCAACATTGTATCACAGTGAACTAAAAATGGAGGGCAACTGTAAGTATTCAACAGGCTGGTTGCAGAAATTTTTTTATTTGAGAGAGACACAGAGAGAGAATGGGCACACCAGCAGCCTCTCAGCCACTGTGAATGAACTCAGACTCATGCGCCCCCTTGTGGGCAAGCGTGGCATTGCACCCTTGCAACACTTTTTGCCTCTGGCTAAAAGTGGAACCTGGATCGAATGGGCATTCTTAGGCTTGGCAGGCAGGTGTCTTAACTGCTAACCCATCTCTCCAGCCCCGGTTGCAGAAATTTTAAAAAATATGTAGCCTTACATTTTTAAAAATTTGTAGCTCCAGGCAGGTCTGGTGGTAATCCCAGCTACTCAGGAGGCTGGGGCAGAAGGATTGCAAGGTCACAGCCTAGGCTACTCAGTGACTTCAAGATCAGCTGATCAATTTAATGGGACCCTGCTCAGAGTAAAACTTTAAAAGGACTAGAGATACAGCTTAGTGACAGAATACTTGCTTATCTGTGTAAGTTTCAGTGACCAATCCCATACCAGAGATACACACAGAGATTATAAAGGAAAGGAGAAGAAAGGAGAGGGGAAAGGAGACAGGGAGGGAGGGAACAAAGGAAAGGAAGGAGTGAAGAAAAAGTAAAGAAAAGAGAGAATGAAGAAAAAAGAAAGGGAGGATGGAAGGTACTGTCATTATTAAGCAGCTGCCGATCGTGAAGCTGTAGAGAAATTCATTCACAAATTGGCCAAAGTCATTGCTGAGAAAAATTCAATGCCAGAACAAGTTAAACACTGATGAAATGCCAGCATTTGGCTTCATTGCCCAGAAAGGCACTGTCTTGAGCTGATGATACAGCCCCTAGAGGAATGAAGTTGCTAAGGACTGGATAACTGCATGGATGTGGTGTTGTGCGTATATAAACTGCTGTGGCGGGCAAAGGCTGTGTTCTCACTGCTTTAGGAGACAAATTTATTGCTAGTCCATTACTATGATATCAAGAAGCCAGATCATCAGGACCTGTTTTGGCTTGCTTTCACATTTGGTGCCATTAGCTCAAGTTCATCACAGGAAAGCTGGGCTGGACAAAGACTGCATAATTTGGGGATTCCTTGACCACTATTCTGCTCATCCCCTGGCTGAAATTCTCATCAGGAATAATGTTAACATGTCCTTAGTCAGACATGTGGGCAGGAAATGCTTAGGTCACTGAGAAGTGAGTACAAAAGCAGTTTCTTGAACAGCATGCTAGTCACAGTGATAGTGACATGCGTGTGAAAGATTTAAATGGGAGTTAAGCATGAAGGATGTCAGTATTAGATATTAGATATGTCAGTATTAGATTCAAATGGTGAAGTTATAAAAACTAAAGATTCTAATTTTATCATTTCTACATTAATTGAATTGTATTCACTCATTCAATAAATCTCACTGCCTCACTTCTGATGTGTCAGATGTTACAATGATGGGCAGATGGAGGTGATCTTTGCCTTCTTGAAGCTGTGGTGAGAACAACATATTCTTTGATAGAAAATAACAAGATGGATTTAGAGCAATTTACTTCAAAGGATTATTTTTTTTTTTTCGAGGTGGGGTCTCACTCTAGCCCAGGCTGACCTGGAATTCACTCTGTATTTTCAGGGTGGCCTCAAACTCACGGCACTCCTCCTACCTCTGCCTCCCGAGTGTTGGGATTAAAGGTGTGTGTCACCACGCCTAGCTCAATTATTTTTAAAACATACTACCTGATTGTAAAAGTTTTAGTAGCAAAACAATGGGTTTTAGTAGCAATTTTGATAAAATGTAGAGAAGTACATTTATTGTTGATTCCTCCTTCAAGCACACTCAAGTAAGAGTGAAATGTGCACACACTCAAAGGGAAGAAAGTGAGGCCACATTTTGGTAGCAGGGATTCTAGTTGTAAGCCTTTAGCATCCATGAAAAATCATGGAGAAAGCAAAAAGTGACACCCTAAGCTGTGCAGGTCCCTGACTTCATTCCACCACCTTACTCAGCATAGCAGCATCTCCATTTCAGGATTGTGGAAGATTCCTTTCTGAGAAACCAAAAACAAAAGGTTGACAAATGCTGTCATTTGGGGGTTTTAAAAGCACCCCTGTCTACGGACATTCCCAGCCCCGCCGCAGAAGATGTTTGTGAGGAGGCCTTGGTTGTGTTTATCTTGTTACTATTTCAGTCTCACACACTTCTCTGAAGTGTCATGCATTTAAAGTAGCTTGGCTCTTTATATTGGTATTTGATTATTGTAAGGCATCTACTGCCATGTGGAGGACCATTCAGCAGTAGAAGAAACAGGCCAATAGTGAAATGTTCAGATCCCAAACAAAACTAAACCTACATAAAAATTAGAGCTGACCAGAGTTGTTAGATCTTATAATAATAGTGTATATTCGTAAGAAATGCTGGGTTACTAGAGCAGCCAGGTTTTCCTCAGAAGAGAAGGAGCCTGTGTCCTTTAAGGAGATTACAGCACTTAGTTATATGTGCACAAAAATGAAATGTTGGAGTTTGTGCTGAAGCAAAAGTCACTGTCAAGTTCACTTACTCACTGAATGCCACCTGGCTCTGTCTGACATAACTACACTTTGTGGTTGCTTACAGCTTACTATCAGCTCAGCCTTCTTCTTTGTCATAGTAGCACACTACCATGCGAGACTTCAGTTTTGAGTCTTAGGAACCTTAGGAATTTTCTTTTTCTGAACCCCTCAAAACTTTTATCTAATGGCCCTTTTACTCCTGATTCCAGCACCTTTTTACCAGGTCCTGCTATCTAGACTAAACGCTTTTCCATGTTAAGATACTCCCTCGAGACCATTTCTCTGTTTACTAGCTTTCCTCTTGCTCACGTCAGCCTAACTCATACCAAGGCCTTACCTTTGTGTGAGCAAGTTGGTTACTTACTCTATTCTACTCTACCTCCTGGGGTTGTCCCGTGAAATCTGTTTCTCTCTTCCTCTTAATTCTCTATTGTCACAGTTCAAGCATGCCTAGTAGCCCCTATTTCAAAATTTAAAAAATGAGGAGATGGGGAGATAATGGACGGAGAGAAAAAGAAAAAAAAAATCTCAGAATCTCATCCCCTTTTAGCCCTGTCCTCTCTCCCTCCCTCCTTTGTCCTTACTTTTCTGTATACTGTCTGATTTATACATGTCATTCATTCCTGAATCTACACCAGTGTGTCTTGCACTCCTCTACTTGTTGGACAAAACTGTGTGATATCTCTCATTTTAGCATTTTTAGTTCCTCTCTTCCTTTTCTGCCTACTAGTGTTGCTGGAGAGATTACCTCTTGACTTGGTACTGGGGGACACCACCAGCCTCTGACTTACCTTCTCAAGGTCTGTTACAGGCTCCTCCTCCTCTACCTGCGGCTTCCTCACAGCCCAGTTCTGTATCCTTTTCTCTTACTAGCCCATATTTTTTCCTATGTGCTGTGGCTCCGCAAGCATATATTGCTATCCATGACCTCTTTTCTGGGCTCTAGCCACAAATATGCCTCTAGTGCATTCATTTGACTATTCCTAGACTCCTTAGACTCCACATTCTCAGACCTACGCTAGCTCTCTCTCATCCTAATCCACTTCTCATTCAATATATCTCAGTTTCAGATATGATGCCTCTGGCCTCATTTGGTCTGGGACCAACTGTCCATATTTTATGTGTGCTTGATGTGTTCTGCTCATGGTATAATCTTACTCTCTTTATAATCCGATGATATTTATTGAGTATCTATATATCATGTATTGCGGTAGATTGTAGAAACAGAATGGTAAACAACAAATGCTTTGCCCTCATGAGCCTTTATTCTACAGAAATTTGTTAAACGTTAATATAAATTATTTCTAGATAATACTTTTCCAGCCTGGATTTCATACAGAGTAAAGTTAATTTATTTTAGAAGCCTTACACATCTTTTATAGGATAATGAGAACTATAAAATGTGATAAATCTCTTGAGGTTCTGAGAATAAAAGAAGACATTTCTAAGTCTCTGCCGCTAGGATACATCTTCCCAGGACTTGCTTTGATGGTATAGTTAAGCAGATGTTAGCTCTTGCTGATAGGCACACTATCCTGGTAGGCATTAAATATTGAAGGAGTTAAAAGTTAAAAATTGGAGGTGGCTAAAGTGAGGATAGCTTTGGCAAAATTGTATTTTCTTATTCATAATCAAATAATGAAATAATAATATATTCGTGTGTTTCCTCTATACTTAATAAGATTTATACTTTATGTTTTCAGAATTTAACAGTGCATGTTTGAAAGGTTTTTTTTAACACATTACTAATGAGAATCTCTAGGTAGGTAAATACAACTGTACATTTTAGTTAAGAAAGTAATATATCCAACATTTCAAACTAAGATAGCTCAGTTAATTATAGCTCACAGCCATGGTATCTATAATTAAAAGAAGAAAAACTGGATTTGTGGCTTTCTTTCTAGAAATATAAAAATGTTTATCCTTTGTTCAATTCCAGTACAGTTATTTATTGATCTAGTCTTTGAATATATATGCAGTATTTTGGGGTATTGAAAACAGGGGTTCTTGGGCTGGAGAGATGGCTTAGCAATTAAGGCACTTGCCTACAAAGCCTAAGGACCCAAGTTATACTCTTCAGATCCCACATTAGCCAGATGCACAAAGGTGAGACAAGCACAAGGTTGCACATGCCTATTAGATGGCACAAGCACCTGGAGTTCAATTGCAGTGGCTGAGGCCCTGACATGCCAATTCTTTCTCTCTGTGTCTGTCTCTCTCTCTCCCTGAAAAACAAAAAGAACAGAACAGGAAAGAAAAGAAAAAAGGAAAGGAAAGGAAAACAGGGGATCTTTTCCATTTTCTGTTTCTTAATAATGTGATATTTGACAATCCACATAGTTGTTAACCCCCTTAAATCTTAATTTCTTCATCTGTAATGTGACATTTATCATATTTAGTTTAAAGTACTATCACTCTAATAATAATGAACTAATGTTCATGAATGTACTTTTTAAAATATAAAAAAATGTTATTTTTATTTATTTATTTGACAGAGAAAGAGGGAGAGAGACAGAGAGAAAGAGGGAGGGAGAGAATGTGGGCACATCAGGGCCTCCAGCCACTGAAAATGAACTCCAGATGCTTGCACCCCCTTGTGCATCTGGCTAACATGGGTCCTGGGGAATTGAACCTGGGTCCTTCGGCTTTGCAGGCAAATGCCTTAACCACTAAGCCATCTCTCCAGCCCATAAAATATAAAAAACAATAGAACTGTTAACTTCTACTTGTAATAAGTACTATCCAGATTTCAGACTACTATGAGCAAAATTAAGATACACTTGAGGATATTAAGTTATTCTTACTTTATTTTCTTATTTATAGCAAAGATATATTTTGTCTAATAAATGCCTAGTTAATAATGCTATATAATATTATAAGGTTTCTGCTATTGAAATGTATATGCATCAAGATACATAGTTACAAATATGAATCTAGATGAGCATTTTTGCATGATGAATTAGATATAGTTCAGACAGTAAAGCCACAAGCATGGGGATCTGAACTGGAGCCCAGTATCCATGTAAAGATGCCAGGCTTGGCAGTGTCTGCCTGTAAACCCAGAGCTGGGGAGGCAGAGACAGGAGGATCCCTGGAGCTTAATGGCCAGCCAGTCTAGCCTAGTTGTCAAGTTCTAGGCCAGTGACAGAGCCTGTCTTTTAAAAAGTGGGTGGCATTCCTAAGAATGATGCTTGCGGTTGTTTACTGGCCTACATGTGCACACACACACATACACGTGCATAAAAAGAATTAGATAACTTCTAAGGCAACCTTTTTAAAAAGAATATTTCTTTTTATTTATTTATTAGCAACAGAAGAGAGAAAAAGAGGCAGAGAGAGAGAGAGAGAATGGGTGTACCAGGGTTTCCAGCCACTGCAAATGAATTCTAGATGCTTGTGCATTTTGTGCATTTGGCTTATGTGGGTACTGGGGAATCAAGCCTCGAGCCAGGGTCCTTAGGCTTCACAGGCAAGTGCTTAACTGCTAAGCCGTCTCTCCAGTCCTCTAAGACAGCCTTTTGATTCCCTCTGCCTCCTTTTGAATTGATGAGTACTGATGCATCTTGATGACTGGCTTTCATTTGCATGTTTGGGTCAAACGTCTGTTAGATCTCCTAGTAAGTCCTAACATTTACTGACCCCTGGGATAGCCTTGGTTACTGTGAGGTAGACATTGCATTGAAGGCGTTGGAAACATAAGAGGCTTAGAAACCACTCAAAAATTATTAGGTGGCCTCAGTTTTTTCTCAACTTAAAAATATTACAAACTACTCAGGTGTTAACGTATTAGCTTTAACCCAGGCAATAAAGCTGACCTCTGGTCCCTGCAAAGAACAGGGGCAGGCAAGCAGATGTTTCACAGACACAGGCTTTTCTTTTTTATATAGATTTAGTTATTTACTGCACATGCATGCATGTCTGGGTCTCTTGCCAAAATGAACACCAGCCACATATGCCACTTTTTGCATCTGGCTTTATATGAGTACTGGGGAATTGAACCTGGGCCGGTAGGTTTTTCACACAACCACCTTTAACCACTGAGCCAGCTCCTTAGCCCTCAATGTACCTTTTCTTGTGGTAGAAATTATTAGTTCTAGTAACATTTATTCAGAATTTTATTTTTTAATGCACTTCAAAGAACAACTTAAATTTTTTTCACAGTTCTTTAAATGTTTTTATTTATTTGCAAGCAGAGAAAGAGGGGAGAGAGAGAGAATGGGCATGCCAGGGCCTCTAGTCAATGCAAACAAACTCCAAATGCATGCATCTCTTTGGGCATCTGGCTGTACATGGGTACTGGGAAATTGAACCCGGGTCCTTTAGTTTTGCCAGCAGGCACTTAACCACTGAGGCATCTCTCCAGCCCTAAAGAACAACTTTTGACCTGAAGCTATTTTCACAGGAACTCTTCAAGGTTTACAAGTTTAAGTGGAAAATATTCCACTTGTTGAAATAATGTTAAATCTTTTTAATTTACTTGAAGATTGTATTTAACAGTTTTATCTATTTTCTTTTTTTATTTGTTTGTTTTATTCTACTAGATAGCTTTTGAAAGTGAAGCAGTCTTCCTGGGGAGACTGTTGCAACTTGGACTGGCTCTGGTGTAAGTGCCCAATATTGGTGTCCAGAGGAAGGACTTCTGTTGCATGTCCACTAGGTGGCCCATTGTCCCTGGCAAAAATGAAGGGAATGGGCCTGCCAGTATCCATGTATCTTACTTCCTTTCTGAGAAATAAAGGAAAATGATAACTAAGAAAAGGATACCCTGGGATAATAACATTACATGATTAATACATGTTTATATTTTCTAAACTTCTTTTTTAAACTAGGCATAATGACACATGCCTTTAATTCCAGTACTCAGGAGGCTGAGGTAGAAGGATTGCTGTGAGTTCCAGGTCAGACTGGGCTAGAGTGAGATCCTACCTTGCAAAAAACAACAAAAAATGAAGCTGGGCATAGTGGCACACGCCTTTAATCCCAGCACTTGGGAGGCAGAGATAGGAGCATCACCGTGAGTTCGAGGCCACCTTGAGACTACATAGTGAATTCCAGGTCAGCCTGGGCTAGAGGGAAACCCTGTCTCAAAAAAAACAAACAAACAAACAAACAAACAAACAAACAAACAAACAAGATTAATGTCTTCTAAAATTCTTCATAAAGCCCTTCCTTCCTTCCTTCCTTCCTTCCTTCCTTCCTTCCTTCCTTCCTTCCTTCCTTCCTTCCTTCCTTCCTTCCTTCCTTCCTTCCTTTCGTTCTTTCTTATTTTGGAGAGAGACAGAGAGAGACAGACAGAGAGGGAGACAGATAGAGAATGGGCATGCCAGCAGCCTCTCAGCTGCTGCATGCACCCCCTTGTGGACAAGTGTGGCATTGTGCCCTTGCATCACTTTGCATTTGGCTAAAAGTGGGACCTGGAGATTGGAACCTGGTTCTTAGGCTTAGCAGGCAGGCGCCTTAACTGCCAAGCCATCTCTCCAGCCCAAAGTTTTCATTATAGTGTATAAAATTAGTAATATAACTATGTGAACTCACTATTCACATGTTTAGTTATGAACATTTTTTCAGTTTTTCCTACCCATTCAGTACATACTGACCGAATGTTTACTGTGCTCTAAGCACTGTTCTATCAAGGTGTGCATGAGAGATACGTTCCTGAAACAGGAGTGTGATCATTTCATCCTTGGAATCGGAGAGGGCTGAGTTATTGGAGCACAGGAGTGGGTAGAGGCCAGGCCTGTGTGAGTGCTTCTGTTTTCTCATGGAAAATCAGCAAGGAGATATTAGAGATTTGTGGAGAGAGAGCATATATAAAATAAAAACCAAGAAAACAGATGGCAAATAGGGGTTTGGCTCAGTGGTAGAGCACTTGTCTAGCACATGTAAGGCTCTGTGTTCAGTCCTTAGCACTGCCAAAATAGAAACAGTCCTTGGAGACTAGAGAGATGGCTCAGTGGGCAAAGCACTCACTGCAGACCTCAGACCCCACGTAAAAATGTCCGAAGCTATGGGGGCTTCTATAATCCCAGAATCCTGGTGAGGAGATGGGAGATGGGAATTTTCTGAAGTTTGTGGAAAAACAGCAGCAGCAGAGCAAGATGAAGAGAAACTCGGCCTCCAATTAGATGGAGCAGCCAGGATGGACTGGGAAGTTGCCCTGTGGCCTCCACATGGCAGCAGCATGTGCCCTCACACGCATGCATACACATGTGCACACACAAACACAAGATAAATAATTACAAATGTCTTCTTAAAAGGAAAGGAAGTAGAATAATGAATGGATTTGGGGAAAGGAGTGTTTTTGCTACTGAGCCCTGAAGGCCTAGTTGAAGTTAAGGATTCTGAGCTTGGTATACCTGATTGTATCTGCAACCACGATTAGCTGCACAAATGCAGGCGAACAGTGAGTGGTGGGTTGAACCTACTTTTTTGGTACCTGTCCTTCCTGTCTATGTGCCCATAACCAATGTATACTATTATCTTGGGTTTTTTAAATGTGCAGCAATGGCATATACTATTGCAAATTGGGTTTTTAATTTGAATTTTCAAAATATTTTTAGTTATTTATTTGAGAGAGAGAAAGAGGGAGAGAATGGGCCTGCCAGGGCCTCTAGCCACCATAAGCGAACTCCAGTCACATGCTTCCCCCTTGTGCATCTGGCTTAAGTGGTAATCTAACTGAGGTCCTTTGGTTTTGAAGGCAAATGCCTTAACTGCTAAGCCATCTCTCCAGCCCCATAATTTGAATTATTTTTGAAGGTTATCTAAGTTAAGAATTGTGTTTATTTAGCTCCTTTATAATATTTTATATAAGGTGCAGTTTATTCATTCTGCTTCTGAGGTGAACTTAGGTTGTTCTGTTTTCTGTATCACCTGTTGTGATTTTGCTCATCTTATTGATTTATTGAGATACTTTATTCACAACACACACCTCTCACAATTAGATGTTTTATGATTTTTTTTTCTAAATTGTTCATTTTTAACTTTGCTTAGGGATACTTTGTTTTCCCTTATTAGAATTGACTTTTTAATATAAACAAATTCAGTCTTTTCTTTAGCTTATATTCTTTGATTTTTTAATTAGGGTAACAAAGCCACACAAGAATTACCATCTTGCCAGTTTCTACATGTATAGTACTTGTACTGTTGTGTAGCAATCTCTGACTAATTTTTAATCTCCTTTTTAAATAAAACTATCTTTTTTTTTTTTTTTTTTTTTTTTTTTTTGGTTTTTCAAGGTAGGGTCTCGCTCTAGCTCAGGCTGACCTGGAATTCACTATGTAGTCTCAGGGTGGCCTTAAACTCACAGCAATCCTCCTACCTCTGCCTCCCAAGTGCTGGGATTAAAGGCGTGTGCCACCATACCTGGCTAAAACTATCATTTTTTTAAGAACAATAATCTGCTATATTTCACAAGTTCTTATTTATCATGTTTTTATTGCTGTGTTAGCATATACTGTCATTTTCCCGTTGGGCCATGAATTAGTTAGAAGTCTTAAGTAATGATAGAAAAATAAGGCACATAATTATCACTGTCAGATAAAGTAAAGATGATGCCTACTGGCGACAATCAAGTCTTTCTGGCACTAATTGATATATATGTTTCACATTCTTTTAAACTCAAAGTTATAAATATCTAGTGTTTTGGAGAAGATAATCCAGATTTTCACTCTTTTTTTTTTTTTTTTGCAGTCAGAGATGGAAAGAAAGACACAAAGAATGGATGCACCAGGGCCTTTAGCTACTGCAAACTCCAGATGTGTGTGCCACTTTGGGCATATGGCTTTACATGGGTACTGGGGAATCAAACTCAGGTCCTTCGGTTTTATAGGCAAATGCCTTAACTGCTGAGCCAGTTCTCCAGTCCAATTTTTACACTCTTAATTTGAAATGTTTGCCAAATTAAAATTTAATTTTCAGGCTGGAGAGATTGCTTAGTGGTTAAAGGTGCTTGCTTGCAAAGCAACAACTTGGGTTCAGTTCCCCAGTACCCTCATAAAGGCCAGATGCACAAAATAGTGCATTCATCTGGAGTTTGTCTGCAGTGGCTAGAGGCCTTGGAATGCCCATTCTCTATCTGCCTCTTTCTCTCTGTCTGTTTCTAATAAATAAATTAAATATTTTTAAAAAAATATATTTTTGGGGCTGGACAGATGGCTTAGCAGTTAAGGCATTTGCCTGTGAATCCAAAGGATTCAGGTTTGATTCCCCAGGTCCCACGTAAGCCAGGTGTACAACGTGGCACTTGTGTCTGGAGTTCATTTACAGTGGCAGAAGGCCCTGGTGCACTCATCTCTCCCTTTCTCTCTCTCTCTATCTACCTCTTTATCACTCTCAAATAAGCAAATAAAATTTTAAAAATCATTTTTCAATGGTTTTCACTCGAAATGATAAACATTATTTCAAAATATGTGACTTGAAGTTGCCTAGAAATGGAAATCCAAATTTATTAGATTTGCCTAAAAGACTAGTTTTCAAAATGGATAAAAAACCTAGAGCAGCAATACCTTAAAACTCATTACAGTTTTTACTCATAAGCCAATTTGGGGAATTATTGTTTTTTTCAGTATAGCAAAGCTATTTAGGGTATGACTCGATAGAGGTGTTTAAAGCAACAGCAGCTTATCAGTATGACAGATGATTTGTGCATTCCATGTGCTTCTGTTGCTTGGCTAGGCAACAGTTTTTACTCAGGTCCAAAAATGAGCTATGGCATAATAAATATTAACTTAAAACTTAGTTTTAAGGAGTTTTTAAAAATTAATTTTTGAAGCATTTCTTTTTAATAGTCTGATGAATATATGGATATTTTCTAATTCACATTGTTTTCTAAACATAGCCAATGAAGTGTTAAAGATGTCTGCCTTTTATATACAGACTTACGTTGAGTCAACTATTTATCTCTGGTCTTTTTGGTAATGACCTCAGCATTAGTTTTTGGTTCTGAAAAGAAACAGCAGAAAGATAATGACATGTGACAAATGATTTCTGTAGCTTTTTAAAAGCACTCTTCTTTCACTAACAAAAAAGGAAAATTTCCTATAGACCCAAGCATATTTGAATTACTTCATTTAGTTTTGAGGGAGAATAGTAATATTTCTATATACATAGAATGTAGAAGGAAAGAAATGAAGCATGAACATATTCTAATTTTATTTATATTGTGTATATATCTATATATTACAATTAATAGTTCTAGTTCATAGTGTTTGCGTGGTTGTATTGCAGCTAGTGTTTCTGTGGGCTTGTTTAACCATGGTATAGACTGCTTCTCTGACATCGCTGTGCTAGTGTTCATTCATCACAGTCAGGATTGGTAAATCAAAAATAATCCTTCTTTTCTTGTAACTTTGCTAGTGAAGGAATAAAGTATAAATTGGAAACCTTTCTCTAAGAAATATTAGCTTTGTGAAAATGGCTTTGTGAGTTATTATTTTAAGTAACTATACATACACACACACACACATTTATATATACATATCAGTACCCAACCTGTGTGAAATCATGAGGGCAGTGTTTTGTTTCCATCTTATCTTCATAGTAAGCTCCCTATTCTTTCTCCTTAGTATTCAATTTTCCTCCTTCAAGATTTCCTGTGTTTTCTCAATTTTGCCTGTCTGGAAAATACAGTTAATCACTCATACCAAAATGACAATTCATGTCATTCTACTACATACTACAAATGTTTGACAGTTCATGTCACATTCTTAAAAAAGAATAGTTAAAGAAACCAATAACCTAAACGTTCATGCCTCCAAACAAACAAAAGGTAAAGAAGCACTCATAATGGGTTAGCAGGTGGGTGGGTGGAAAGATGGACAGATGGATGAGTGAGTGAGGTAGTTCAGGCAGGAGAAATCTGTCTGAGAGGATGGGTGGCCGGTTCTGTTCTGCGAGATGCCTGCCCCCAAGAAGAGGTCTGGCAGGTAGGCTTGAGCACTGCTTTGTGACTGCAGTGCATCTTGACTCTGCATATGTACTGCTGACTTTCTCCTGTTGACGCTTGTCATGCTAGCTTGAAATCAAGTCCCTTTTTTTTTCTGTTTGTTCAAGACCGAAAGAGCGTATTCCTTCTGTGGAACTATTGAGTACATGGCACCAGACATTGTCAGAGGGGGAGATTCAGGACATGACAAGGTATGTTCTATTTTTATACCTCTTTATATTTTTCCATGAAGTGTACAATGTATAGTAACAATCCCTGTCAGTAACTTCAGGTATAGACTGTTCCTCCGAGCCCTCTTCTTGGTGTTTTCTTACCTTCGTTTGTTTCTCTCCTTTGCTTTGTAAACCTGAACACACTATGAGTCCTAGCATTTTGGAGAAAAAGTGTAATAGAAAACTTAAATTGCAGACTAGATTTTATATTTCTGAAGGTTTCATTAATGAAGATTTTTGTTTGATTTATAAAGTAACACTCTCGGTAGAATGAAGACCTCAAAATGAATTCTTCAAATGATTTCTTAGAAGAGCTTGTAATTTAAGCAAGGTACCAACTATAACTGCGTTTGAAAAGTCATTTTTTTGTGTGTGTTACATAGGACTTTGGTCTTTTAGGGCACACTTGGCCCAAGTATAATTACAGAGGTATCACTAGATAAGCTGTGTTTGTGGCTTCTGTCTGAGTCACAAGAAATGATTTTGGACAGTACTTTATTGGCATGGTTGATTTCTTCAGAAAATACACAGGAATATAAGCCAGGCATGGTGGCACACACCTTTAATTCCAGCACTCAGGAGGCCAAGGTAGGAGGATTGCCACAAATTCAAGATCAACCAGGAGTTAGAGTGCATTTCAGGTCAGCCTGGCCTACAGTGAGACCCTACCTTGAATAAAGATATACAGAAACAGTTACATACACCATCTTTAGCTAGTTAAGTCCACCTGATAGGACACTGAGAGGCCATTGGAAGGCGAACCACTCATATTTATTCCCAATGTCTGCTTTTAACTTGATCTTGATGACTTTGTTATCTCTCCAACAAAGAGAAACTTTTTTCACCTTAAAAAAGAAAATTCTGGCCTGGAGAGATAGCTTAGTGGTTAAAGTGCTTGCCTGTGAGGCCTAAGGACCCTGGTTCAAGGCTTGATTCCCCAGGACCCACATAAGCCAGATGTACAAGGTGGCACATGTGTCTGGAGTTCATTTGTGGTGGCTGGAGGCCCTGGCATGCCCATTTTCTCTCTCTATCTGCCTCTTTCTCTCTTGTCTGTTGCTTTCAAATAAATAAATAAAAATGAAAAAAAATGAAAAAAAGAGAAAATTCTGCATTCAGGATACCATTTGTTTTCCTAACCCTCTAAAAAGCTTATTTTTAGCCTTTTTTCTTCCCTATGCATGTACTAAAGGAAGATCATAGAAGATATACAATATGGTAGGAATTTGTAACTGTCCAAATTTGAAAGTTATCTATTAAGACCTAATGGTCCCAATTTTCAAATAAGAAACCTTACATTACTTCTAAATGTATGCATAGTTAGGTGCATAGTACAGTTAGTCATTAAGTATTCTCTTTTAAATTTTTATTTATTTATTTATTCATTCATTCACTCATTTATCTAGACACTGTGCCACCTTGTACATCTGACTTACATGGGTACTGGGGAATTGAACTTGGGTCCTTAGGCTTCACAGGCAAGTGCCTTAATCTCTAAGCCATCTCTCCAGCCTTCTTTTTTTTTTTTTTTTTTTGTTTTATTTATTATTTTCAAATATTATTTCAGAAAGAAACAGAGAGAGAATTGGCATGCCAGGGCCTCAGCCACTGCAATCAAATTCCAGACGCTTGTGCAGTCTTGCACTTGCATCACCTTTGTGCATCTGGTTAATGTGGCATCTGGAGAGTTGACCATGACCCCTTAGGCATCACAGGCAAGCACCTTAACCACTAAGCCATCTCTCCAGCCCTGTCTGTTTTTTGTTTTTTTGTTGTTGTGGTTGGTTGGTTGTTTGAGGTAGGGTCTTTCTCTAGCCCAGGCTGACCTGGAATTTACTATGTAGACTCAGGATGGCCTTGAACTCACGGCGATCATCCGAAGTGCTGGGATTAAAGATGTGTACCAATATGCCTGGTTAAATATTCTTTCTTGATTGTAGAATACCCAGACAAACTTGAAGTGGGTTGAATGGGGTAATGTGTGCCAACTGCTCACCCCAGTGCCTGGCATGAAGGAAGCAGTGAATAATAGATTTTCTCTTATGATTTCAGCCTACCATGTTCTGCTCTTTGTTTCAGTGTTCTGTGCTTTCTTTTAATCAGCTCTAGACTCATAAATACAATTTTCAAAATTCTTTTTTTTTTTTTTTTTTTTTTTTTGAGGAAGGGTTTCACTGTAGTCCAGGCTGTCCTGGATGGAATTCACTCTGTAGTATCAGGGTGGCCTTGAATTCATGGCAATCCTCCTACCTCTGCCTCCCGAGTACTGGGATTAAAGGCATGTGCCACCACACCCAGCTTGTCAAAATTCTTTTTTTCTTTTAATTTTTTTTTATTTTAGATTTTAGTCCCTTTCAGCTTTTACTTGTATGAGGGTTCATGCAGATGACACGAAGCTTTTTTTTTTTTTTTTTGGTTTTTCGAGGTAGGGTTTCACTCTAGCTCAGGCTGACCTGGAATTCACTCTGTAGTCTCAGGGTGGCCTCGAACTCTCGGCGATCCTCCTACCTCTGCCTCCCAAGTGCTGGGATTAAAGGCATGCGCCACCACGCCCAGCCTGACAGGAAGCTTTTGAAGAGGATCTAAGTCTTGAAGAAGTCATTCATACTTAACTCTTGAATGCATAATGGTGATGGACCATGGTCTTCAAAAACATGCTTGATGCTTGAAAACAAACACAAACAAAGTCTCTCCCAAAGTGCTAGGATTTGAATGCCACAATACAAAATGATTCATGTTTTTGTCCATTAATATTCCAGGGCTTTCTTTATATGAAGTGCATTTTAGAGTCCATAGAAATCAGTGTTCTGCAAAACTTCTGGGAATGCATGGCGGCGAGCCTACCTCACTCAAAATTCTTTAAGCCATATGTAATTCACTATCCTCTCTTGAGAAAATTGTTACCATAATTGAGTTTCTAGTTTAGAGAACATTTTATTTTCTTTTGTTTTAAATCTTCCCACTAGTAAAAATACTCAGATTTGTTTGATGTTCTACATGAGAAATTGATTTAGGGGGCTATGAAACAAAGATACCTTGTATTATATTTTTATTTTTTCCTTTGGGACTGGATACTTGATAAAAATGCTGATTGGTATTTTTCCCATAATTCCAAAGATTTCACCTACCTAAGATTTCTAACATTAGATTTTAAATTGTCTTAGTTGTGGTAAAGCTAACTCATTTAGAAAAGAATCAAGGGTTGGAGAGATGGCTTAGCAGTTAAGGTGTTTGCCTGCAAAGCCAAAGGATCCCAGTTTGGTTCTCTAGGACCCACGTAAGCCATATGCACAAGGGGGGGTGCATGTATCTGGAGTTCATTTGCAGTGGCTGGAGGCCCTGGCGCTCTATTCTCTCTCTCTCTCTCAAATAAATAAATAAAATATATATTTTAAAAAGAAAATAATCAAAACACTTCATATCAGGGTACCTAAATATTTGTTCTGTAAATTTCTTTCTTATACATGCCAACATGTATGTGCCAACCTCATACTCCTTGCTCACAAAGCTGCAAAAAAGAGTTAATTTTTTTTCAAATACAGAGCTTTATTTTGTTCAGTTTTCTTATAAAACATGCTTTAGTTGCTAAGTCAAAATGATATTCTTGTTGTTTTATAGGCAGTTGACTGGTGGAGTTTAGGTGTTCTAATGTATGAGTTACTCACTGGAGCTTCTCCTTTCACTGTTGATGGAGAAAAAAATTCTCAAGCTGAGATATCCAGGTAAGACTTAATTTTACAAAGCACACGTATCATTCTCTCAAAGCAGCTGATCAGATTTTGCAGTTAGCCTGATGTAAACAATAATCTTTGATAGGGATATACATAAAATGATGCTTAAGTGATAAATTACCATCTGTACTCATACTGATGTAGATACATAAATTTGCTATTTCTATATTTTATGTTCTGAGTTAGATCTTAAGTCTCTCTCATCAGGATAGTGTCATAATTTGTAAGTACCCCAAAGCACTTAACATATTATCATCTTATATCTACTAGATATAACATATGTTGAGAAGTTGGATGTTTGCCACCCTCACATGCACACTGTATGCATCATGTAATTTCTTTGTGACTAACCTGAATAAACAGTAATTATATTTTTTAGTTCAGAGATGTAGGTGCAATAGAAACAAACACCACAAAATTACCTTCTTGTAGGTTTTTAGCTCATTGTTGATTCATAGCAGGTATCACAGTCGTAGCACTACATTTTTTGATTTATAATTATTTAATTAGTGTTTTCTGTCCAACTAAATTGTAAGCTTTTGAGAACAAGGGCATGCCTAGCTTTGATTCTTATTCTTACTATGTGGAATTTAGTAACTATTTATACAGTGAAATGAGCTCACCAACACATAGTGGATACTCAGGAGCTTTGTACTAATTACTTGAATTTTCTAACATTGAGGAAAAACTTGACACAGTCAAAAAATGAGAGTCTACTTCTAATGAAGGTGGAATGTGAAAGATATGTGAAATAGTTTTTTCAGACATTGGACATCTGGCAATGAAGGCAGTGGTCTGGAGAGACAGAAAATAAACAAGGTGTCCCCTAAACAGCTGACTATCTTGAGAGAGTTTCCAGCCTGCAACTGGGGAGGAGCAACCCAGTTGGAGTGAGGAAATGAGACTGATAGTCTAGCAAGACCAACAGCTAAAGCTTAAGGCTAGAGAGTCAGAGATGGCACAGAGAGGAGTCCAGAGATTTGCAGAAGAATTAAGTCTCATGTTGAAAACATACATGAAGAAGCTACTTGACATAGTCGTTACATTTCTGCAGCTTGATCTATGGGTTCAATGTGATGACAATTACAGCTGGCCTTTTCTCTCTGTGTAGTTGACAGAAATTGACAATCTTGTAAAATTTATGTGAAAATGCAGAGGACTTAGACTAGCCAGATCACTTTTGAAGAGAGAGCAAAGTTGATTTCAATATTTACCATAAGCTAGAATAATCACACACTGTGATGTTGAGATCAAGATTGACAGGTAGGTGCTGGATGTGGTAGCGCATGCTTGTACTGTCAGCACTCAGGAGGCTGAGATATGGAGATCAGTACAAAATGAAGCCCGGCTGGTTACCATAGCAAGTTCCAAGCCAGCCAAAACTATATTATGAACACTTGTCTCAAAAAAATGAGAGAGAGCCGGACGTGGTGGCACACGCCTTTAATCCCAGCATTTGGGAGGCAAAGGTAGGAGGAGCGCCATGAGTTCTAGGCCACCTGAGATTACAGAGTGAATTCCAGGTCAGCCTGGGCTAGAGTAAGACCCTGCCTTGAAAAACCAAAAAATGAAAAACCAAAAAAAAAGAGAGAGAGAGAGAGAAGGGGATGGAAGTTAAAACAAACAAACAAAAAAAAAAAGGAGCCGGGCATGGTGGTGCACACCTTTAAACCCAGCACTTGGGAGGCAGAGGTAGGAGGATTGCCATGAGTTCAAGGCCACCCTGAGACTACATAGTTAATTGCAGGTCAGCCTGGGCCAGAGTGAGACCCTACCTCGAAAAAAAAAAAAAAAAAAAAAAAAAAAAGGAAGGGATTGAGGATGGGAGAGACAGAGGGGAAAAGGAAAACAAGACAGAACAGAGATTCCAGAAATGGAACCATACATGTATAAACAAATTTTAAGAGAAGTGAAGTTACTTAGGTGGAAAATCTTTTTCAACACATGGTGCGAGAACCATTGGCTATTCAGATAGTAACAACAAACTTCAATAAATATTTTGTACCATAGAGAAAAGTTTACCTAGACAAGATTTATCTAGACAAGTTGGCCTAAATGTAAAAGCTACACAAAGCTTCTGGAGCAAGATGACCCTGGATAAGGTAAAGATTTCTTAGGTAGGAAATGCTGTAACAGTCCAGAACAGGAAACAGTGATAAACTAGCCTGCATCAAAGTTAAATACCAAGTTCTTCAACTGGTAAGAAAAATGAAAAGACAAGCCTCTGACTGGAGTAACATTTTAAATCATATCTGATAGATGTCTGATTCAGATTATAAATAGAACTCTAAAACCCCCAAAAACAATGAATCTCATTTATTAGAGAGAAGCATTGAAGTCCTTTCTGAAGATGGTCAGTGGTGACAGAGAAGCACATGCAAAGACGAGCGGCATCATTAGCTTTTAGGGAGATAAAAGGCTGCCATCCACTCACATGCTGGTAAGGTTATGCAGGACACTTATAGCCTTATACTCTGTGAGGGAGAGGTTAGCTAGTGCGGCAGCTTCGGAGACCCGTCAGTGTGTGAACAACTGAAACATCACCTACTATATGAGCCGTTCTCTTCCTAGGCTAATTGCCAAGAAAAACGAAACCTGCCCATCCAAAAACCTGTACAGAAAATGTTTATAACAGATTTACTTGTAATAACCAAAACTTGGAAATAACCCAGATACCTGTCAACAAATAAGCAATTAAACAAATTTGTGGTTTGTCCATACAAATGGAGAACTATGTAGCAATAAAAATGTATGGTGTAGGAGCTGGGCATGGTGTTGCATGCCTTTAATCCCAGCACTTGGGAGGCAGAGGTAGGAGGAACACCTCTAGGTAGGAGATTAAGGCCACCCTGAGACTACATAGTGAATTCCAGGTCAGCCTGGGCCAGAGTGAGACACTACCTCAAAAAAACAAACAAACAAACAAAAAAGTATGATGTATTAATGCAACAATAAGTGGGATGACTCCTCAAAATAACTGTGTATGTGACAGAAACCAGACAGCACAGTGTTCCCTGTGATTCCAGTTCTGTAAAGTGCAAGCGCATCTATAGTAACAGCAACAGCAGTGCTTAGCTCAGACTAAGGAAGAAGCATGGGAGCCTCACAGAGAACATGAGGAGAAAACTTTGGGAGGTGATGGGTTTCTTCCCTGTCCTCATTTTGGTGATGTTTTCACAGATGTGTGTGTGTTGAACCTTACCAAACTGTATACTTCACATGTATGTATTTATAGTGTGCCCATTGTACTTCAATAAAATAAAACAGTAAAATATATTTTTGTCAAGAACAGACTCAAAAGCAAATAATTTCTCTGTACTTTGTCTTAATGCCAGAGTTAAGTGAGCATATTTTAAGATCAGGTTAAAATTATACTTGTTATGAAAAATTCTAGATATGATTTTATGTATTTAAAGAGGGATTTTTAAAAGTTTTTAAAAATATTTTATTTTTAGAGCTGGAGAGATGGCTTAGTGGTTAAGGCACCTGCCTGCGAAGCCTAGGAACACCCATTCTATTCTCCAGGTCCCACGATTGGCCAGATGCAAAAAGTGACTCAAGGGTACAATGCCACACGTGCCCACAAGGGGGTGCATGCATTTGGAATTCGTTCACAGCAGCTGAGATGCAGCTGGCATGCCCATTCTCTATCTCTCTCTCTCTCTTGCTCGCTCGCTCACTCTCTTTCTGTCCCTCTCAAAAATTTTTTTAAATTATTTATTTATTAGAGAGAGAAAGAATGAATATAGGTGTGCTAGGGCCTCTAGCCACTGCAAACAAATTCCAGATGCATGCACCATCTTGTGCATCTGGCTTAGGTGGGTTCTGAGGAGGCGAACCTAGGTCCTTAGGCTTTGAGGGCAAGCACCTTAATTACTAAGCCATCTCTCCAGCCCTGAGATGGATTTGTTTTTTCACAGTTTGAAAATACTTCAGGTGTGGTGTGGTGGTAGGAGTAGGTACCTGTCAGATGGCTTTTCAAGAAGTCAGTAGGAGACCTTGGCAGTATGCTGGGCACAGAAGAGAAGCAAGGTGCTGTATGTGAAAGAGAAATGCTAACAGGGATATGGTTTGAAGTGTTTTGTTTGACCATCACTGCATACACTTAGACTAAGATGGCTTTGTTGTTACTAGGTAATGTAATCTCTAGGATCATTGTTGTATATGGTCAGATGGCTTCCAGGAAAGTTGACTGAAACATCATTATGATATGTGTAATTATTATCTCATGAAAGACATTCCCTGGAGACTCATTGGAGTTATGGAGTGACTTTGATGTGTGTCATTTTAAGCCTTTTAATTGGTATGATGTGCTCAGACTAGAAACAAATTCTGTATTTAAGTTTAGATTTAAATTTCATAAGCATTCTCTGATTGTGAACTCTTTGTGCAAAAACATAAATCTGCAGCAGCTGCACTATCCCTGATCCTACTGCCAGGGACCTCCTCCTCAAAAGTATTGAATGGGAGGAAATGACCTCTGAGTGCAGGGCAGCCTGTCAAGGGCTAAAAGGTGAATATTATGATAAATGGATAGTTGCCACCCAGGACATTGGGACTGCCTCACACAAGGCTGCCTCTTTAGTCCAGGCCGTCGCAGCAGCCCTAAAAACTAAAGGAAAATGTTTCAATTGTGGGGAGGACGGACATTGGATAGAGGAATGTCCCAGAGGCACCCCCCCACCGAATTCCAGAGGCCCCCTACCAAAAACACTCTGCCCCAGATGCCGCAGAGGATTTCATTGGAAAAGGGATTGTCATTCTACTGATGATATAAATGGCAAACCCCTGGAGCCTTTAAACTTCAAAAGGGGCAGCCCTCAGCCCCATCAATAAGAGGGAAGACCCATAAAGTACAATGGGTAACAAGTTTCCTAGAAGGGGCCCACCCAAAATTAACCCTAGAAATAGGAGGAAAAATTGTTAAATGTTTAATTAACACTGGAGCAGATAAAAGACTGGGACACTGGGAGTTAATCACGGGACCCCCAACTAATGGGGATAGGAGGTCCTTCACAAGCATATGTTACCAAAGAGCTTACAAATGGAAGGACCCAGATCGCACTATGAGCTTATTAGACCCCTAGTGATTGATGTGACAACAAACCTACTAGGAAGAGATATTCTTGAAGCCCTAGATGTAGTTACTGCCAGCAACATTGAAGGAGAATGCATTGAAACAGAGGATGATGAGAGGTACCTCCGCTGATGTCACCCCCAATCGTAAAGGCCACTGTTAAATATGAAACTCCCTGCCTAGAATGGCTCTCTAATGAGCCAGTCTGGGTTGAACAGTGGCCTCTAACAAGGGAGAAACTTAAAACCTTAAATCAGCTAGTAACAGAACAACTTCAACTTAACCATATCCGCCCTTCTCAACGCCCATGGAATACTCCTGTATTTGTAATTAAAAAGAGCTCAGAAGGATGGAGTTTATTACAAGACCTTAGGGCCATTAACAAGGCCATCCTCATTTGGGGCGCCCCTCAAAGGGGACTTCCCCTTGTCTCGGCCATACCGGCCAGTACCCCCCTCCTTGCTTTTGACATCAAGGATTGCTTCTTTTCCATCCCTCTGCACCCTAGGGACCGACAGCGCTTTGCATTCTCAGTTCCCTCTGTCAATAACTTGGGACTTTGCAAACATTTCGAATGGATGGTCCTGCCTCAAGGCATGGCTAACAGTCCTACCATATGCCGAGAGGTGGTTGCTACAGCATTACGGCTTCATTTAAACCAAGGCCTTAACATTTATCATTACATGGATGATGTTCTTGTTTGGAAAGACTCCTCCACTCTTCACCAATAGAATTAAGAGACCAATTGCTACCTTCCCTTACTGAGGCATACTTTAAAATTACCCCAAATAAAGTCCAACTAATCCCACCCATAACCTTTCTTACTTCTGCCTAGTCCCTAAAGCCCACCCTTTCCTTCCCCCAAAAGCTCACACTAGCCTCACTCCAGAGCTTTCTGGGAAACCTCAACTGGCTTCGGCCATGGCTCCCCATCCCAGCAGTGATCTACAGCCCCTATCTGACATGTTAAAGGGCGACAAGGACCCATCCTCCCCCCACTCCCTAAGCCAGAAGCAAAGCAGGCATTAACCAAGATCTTCTGATATGGCCCTTGCCCGATCCTTGCCAGACAAGCCAATCCAACTTTTCTTTTCCTGATCCAACTTTTAATATTTAACTCGTCCCTGACCATTACGGGGGCTCTACGTCAATCCCAAGGGGTCCTAGAATGGCTCCACACCTCTATTGGTGGAGCCCCATGCATATTAACAGAGGTTGACGCCCTTGAGACCATGGTTAGAACCAGACAAGACTGGGCCTTCCAGACCTTGGGCAAAGAACCTGACACTATCATAACCCCCTTCCCCCTCTCTGACATACAGTGGCTACTAAGGAATCACTCCCTATTTGCAATCAGTCTACTGGGCTTCGCTGGTCAAATTGACAACTATTATCCTAATGAAAAATGGATCCCTGCAATACCCCTTTTAAAATGGCTCCCACCCTACCTTTTTTTCAAGAAAACCCATCCCTGGAGCACCCCCTCCCCCATTTTTACAGATGGGGGGAAAAGGGGAGCAGCTGTAATTCTCTACTACCCAGGGGATCAACCCCCCACCATTCACTTTAGGGAGCTTTCTGACAGATCCCCACAATACAGAGAATGATATGCCATTTATCTGGCACTATTAGAGGAAGATGGCCCTTTCAAGTTTTTCTCAGGTAGTATATATGCTGTTAACTTGCTCCCCTGGCTTGCTCACTCACATATCTGGCTAGATGAAAAACCCCTTTCGCCACTACTAAAAGTTTCTAACCTCATTTGTAAGAGAAAAGCCCCTCTATATATACAACACATGAGGTCCCACAGCCCCCTGCCGGGCCCCCTTTCAGAGGGAAATGCACTAGTAGATCAGGTGGCCTCACATAGAGCCCAGCTGATACCTTCTTAACCATTCTTCAGGAGGCTGAAAAATTCCATGCTAATACCCATGTAAACCTCAAAGGGCTTTCCCCAAACCCCTAAAAGTCAGCTCCAGCATATCCTAAAAACTTGCCACTCCTGCACCTCATTCATTAATCACCACACCAGCTCTCCAGACTATGGGCACCAACCCCAGAGGCCTTAAAGCTAGTGCCCTCTGGCAGATTGATGTCACCCATGTCCCCCAATTCGGTCATCAAAAATATGTATTTGTAACTGTGGATACATACTCCCACTTCATGAGGGCCACGGCACAGACAGGAGAAAATAAAAAGAGACTGATGCCATATGCTATCCACCTTCACCATCATGGGCATCCCTCACCAAATAAAAACTGATAATGATCCAGCTTTTATCAGCTCCTCATTCAAAACATTCTGTGTGCAATGGAGGATCACATATCACACAGGAATTCCACCCAACCCTCAGGGCCAAGGCATAATAAAAGTACATATCAGACACTTAAAAACCAACTTAAGGACTGGAGCGATGGCTTGGTGGTTAAGGCGCCTGCCTGCCAAGCCTAAGAATGCCTATTCCACCTCCAGATCCCACGTTTAGCCAGATGCAAAAAGTGACACAAGGGCACAATGCCGCACTTGCCCACGGGGGGCGCATGCACCTGGAGTTCGTTCACAGCAGCTGAGAGGCTGCTGGCTCGCCCATTCTCTCTCTCTCTCTCTCTCTCTCTCTCTCTCAAATAAAAACAAAATAAATAAAAACCCAACTTAAAAATAACAGACTAGAGCTGGGCGTGGTGGCGCACACCTTTAATCCCAGCACTCGGGAGGCAGAGGTAGGAGGATCGCTGTGAGCTCGAGGCCACCCTGAGACTACATAGTGAATTCCTGGGCTAGAGCAAGACCCTACCTTGAAAAACCAAAAAAAAAAAAAAAAAAAAAAAAACAGACTAATAACTATCCACCAAACCTCCAACTGGCCATGGCACTGGCCACTCTAAATATTTTTAATATATACAAAAATTCCCAACATCCCCCTGTTGCCCTTCACTGGAACACACCAAAAATTGCCCCCATCCTTGTATGATGGCGAGACCCCTAGATGGAAAATGGAAAGGGCCTGACCCCCTTCTCACAAGGGGGAAGGATTTGCTTGTGTCTTCCCACAGGACCAACCCAAACCTATTTGGGTACCAGCCAGAATGTCTCATTTAACCCCACTGACCAAGGAGATGGCTCACCTGAAACTGAAACAGAAGTGTCCCCCCTCATTGTAGGAAATGGAAAAGGAGGATTCCCCCTATACCCCAGGAGGAAAACATGCTGACCTGGGCCAAATTGAGGCCCTGTGCCAACAAGGAGTCATGCTGGTACAAAATTAAGTTTCGGATGTATCTGCCCCTCCCTTACCTTTTCGTAGTTGGGCCTGGGTGGGTCAATCACCAAAATGGTATTTACTATCTTAGATGTACCCGGTGTATTATCACCAACTGTATCAATTCTAAATTCTAAGGGAGGCACAGCTGCAGACTACTCCTGCTGTGGTCTTTATTGTCACGTGGTCTCCTTACTTAATCATGCCAGTCAAAATGACTGAGCCCTGGTTCTCCAGCTTCGGAGCTCAAGTGTTCCAGCTGCTCAACAGATTGATGACATGAAAAAGAAGATTCATAGAATGGCTAATTGTGGGGATCATTGCTACAATCACCACCATTGCCTCTTCTACCATGGCAGCAGTATCCCTGGCACAATCGATGAAGACAGCTGATCATGTTAATGGACTGACTAAAAATGTATCTCAAGCCCTTTTGTCACAGATAGATATTGATTAAAAGGTGTTAGTCCAGTTAGATGCTCTAGAGGATGCTGTTATGTATTTAGGAAGATGGATTGCCAATCTGGTGGCTCAAATGCAGTTGGTCTGTCATGCTAATTATCAATTCATATGTGTTACTCCTTTACCCTAGGATGGGACTGCTACTGAATGGTGGAAGGTTGAAAATCATATTTTGGGTATTCGGAACCATAATAATCTCAGCCTAGATTTTCAAAGTTTACAAAAGGAAATATCTGTTATTTCACATAGTCACTTGTCTTTTGGTGATCCTGCTAAAGCAGCAAAAGGATTTTTGATGCCGTACAGAGCATATTACAAAAATTATCTCCCAAACAGTTTCTGTCTCAGCTTTTCATTTGGCTGCTATTGGTGTCAGGCACCCTGCTACTACTCTTATGCATAATTCCCTGTATGTGTAAATTAGGGCTCAAACAATATAGACAAATCTTGACCGCTTGGGTCCTTCTACATCATCTGGCTCTAACTGGACCTGCAGTAAGCCACAAAAAACTTACCAAGTTGACACTGCCCCATTTTAAAAACAAAGGGGGAGTTGTTGGGCATAAACACGGGCTGGGACTGTGAGGAAGCTGGCCTGGGTTGTTGGACATGGCCGGGGACCTTGGGCTATGGGGCCTGCAGCTGGCCTTATCATTGGGAACCCACTCTGGCAATGGAGGCTGGCCCTCCCTGCCCTCCAGCAAGGTTGTAGTGTGCCCTATCTTCGCCCAGAGTGAGCAGAACTGGCGGGCCCTCCCCTTTTTATCCCAAAAGCACGTGACCATTCCATAGTCAGGCTTTGCCCCCCACAGTTCCTGACCTTGTGGCTAGCTTCCCAAGAGACCCTTATAAACAGTCTCCCTACAGCTATAGCCATCCAATATGTGGCTGAAGTCATGTAGCTTTTCCCGCCACTCCTGTTGTCTCCCTTGCAGCTCCTCCCTTGCAACTTCTGCCTCCCACCCAATTAGATAGCAACCCATAAACCTATGTACCCAATCGCCTTATAGTGTGTATGTGCCTTCTCAACCTTTCTCAAGTGTTCATAAACCCACTCCCCTTTGAATAAACAAGAGCATGGTATCCATCAGACTGCCTCCCAGGTGGTTCATTGCCCATCTCACTCACTCGCTCCAGGACCCTGCTTTGCCCCAACTTCTCCTGTGCCTGGGACATTGGTGGACAATGACCCCGGGAACAGCGAGGACCCACACTGCACAATGTACTATTGAGTGAATACCCCATAAAGTGCTTGCCTGTTCCTCTAGTGTTGGGCAAAAATTGAAAGCAAGTGAGTCTTACTGCCTCTTTCTAACTCTGTGTGGCATACAATACATACCCCTGTGGTTCTGGGATTACCTAGAAACCAGAAATTCTTGAAATAGGGAAGACTGAGCCTTTGAATGGAGGACAAATAGAAATATACACCCCATGTGTCATAGTTTAACTAGAAAATATCTCCCGCCAACTCGTGTGTCAGCAGTTGGACTCCAGCTGGTTATGCTGTTTTGGGAGGTGGAGGAAACTTTAAGAGATGGGGCCTTGTTAGAGGCAGTAGGTCACCGGGGCATGCCTTTGAAGGTTCTGCCTTGTCCTTCACCCCTTCTTCCTTTCTTTGTTCTCAGCCACCATTAGTTGAGCAGCTGTACTTATCACACATTTCCCAGCCTGATGTTTTATCCTTGTCTTAAACCCACTGCAATGAAGCCAGCCAGGGGCTGAGACCTCTGGAACTGTGAGCCAAAATAAGTCCTCCATCTTTTTCCTTATTCATGTCAGGTGGGTTTTGTCTGTCTGTCACGGCACCTGAGTTGATTGGCATGCAGTGAGAATGTTTGCCACTTTTAGGTCACTTACTGAAACGGTGAGAAGGAAAGATCTTAAGTGAACAAGCATAGTATGTGGGGAAAAAGTAGACATTTGGGAGACTGAGGTAGGAGGGTTGCCATGAGTTCAAGGCCAGCCTGAAACTACATAGTGAATTCCAAGTCAGCCAGGACTAGAGCAAGAGACCCTACCTCAAAAAAACAAAACAAAATAAAAAAGTAGTTACACATGTTTGAAAATATTTAGTAGAAACTTTAGTAAATATTTACATTTCCTGAATTTTCCCACTTTATGTTCCCTGATGTCCTGGCTTTTGAAAGTAGTCTTTCCTCTACTATAAAGCAGGGATATAAGAAGCAGTGTGGTAGGATTGTAGTGTAGGTTAAATGGTACACAGATGCAAGGTGTTAGGTGTGCTACACCCACTCAGATCCTGCTCTGACTTTATGGAGGACTCTAAGGTTTATTAGAGCCTTAGCTAATTACAGTTTGTTTCTGGAGTTTCCAAGATCCAGTTTGAAGCAAGAAAACAAAACTGGGTTATTACCAGTACAGAAATGAAGCACATTGGAGAATGTGAATTGGTAGCAAGTGGTAAGAAGTGTCTCACTGATCTTGCAGCAGAATGTTCTAGTATCTCTCTAGGAGAGATATCCTTGGCGCTCTCCCCAGTCATCCTGACCTCTGAGGAGCCCATTCTGCAGAGCCAGCAGTGGCCTGGGTTCAGATGGACAGGTAGGCTTATTGGCCACAATGGGCTAGGATCTGGTGCCAGGGTTACATAGCTCCATAGAAGGGAACATGGTGTACTATCAGCAGACACCATCAAACACACCCACCACGGGGCTCTTCCAGCCTCCTGTGCACAGCTTCCCAGCCACAAAAGGTGCAGTCAGCCATTAGTGATGAGACCACCCAGCAAGTAGAGGCCACCCCTGCACGAGATGCTCAGCACAGCACTGTGTCACAACAGCCCATGGCATAGCTGTGTGGGCCCATAATGACACCTGTGGGTAGACAAGTGACACCGATGCTCGAGTTTTCTGAAAGTCTTACATAGTCCTGGATGAGAAGGGCTTTGGCCTTTGGAAGTCTTCTCTGAATGGGGTGTGGCTTTCATCCAGGGAAGCTGGAGATCTGAACTAGCTGCCCGTTACTTTTCTCTTAACCCCATAGGTCTCCAGGTTACAGTGTAAGAAAAAGGTAAAGTAGGGTTATGTTCCCACAGCCCAAAGGGTAAACTCTTTCTGCTCCCCAACCCCCTCCCCCTGCACCCTGCACTCTGGCTGTGTACCCCTCCTGGCCCTGCAGCTTCCTCACAGTACAGGCTTCCAACCCCCTTCATCTCACCACGGAAACCGGTGCCATCATGAAGGGAGTCTCCCCTCCTTCAGAGTTTCCTCGTGCTTCCTTTCTGAAGATGGTGTTCATCATGAGCTGGGGTGACTCCTGCTGGTCTGGCCGAGTTGTGACTAGGAAGAGGAAAGGAAGGGTCTGAACATCCCCCATGATTCTCCATGCTTCTTCACCAGGATTGTTTTCAGTAGAATTTTGAGTAGATTTCAGATAAGCTACTTCTGATCTGCTTCCTACTTCATTGGAACCTAAATGTCAGCTCAGAACATTCGGTCCCCTCTGCTGCCCTCCACACTGCTGATGTTTGTGGGTCTGATGTCTCTCCCCGGACTCCTCTTCCTAGGTTTGGCACCGCATAGGAGCCATTTGTGTTTTCAGGTGGTCCTCTTGAGGCAAGACCCACTGTGGTGGGCATTTCTGTTTTGTGTATTGTCATTGTCCAAGAGCATTGCAGTCTTGTGAAGGTTTAGGAAGCAGTAGATGGAACTTAGAGTAAAGCCAGCCATGGTGTCTGCTCCTCTAATGCAGCAATAGGAGAACAAAGACATCACCAACAGTGTGTTTATCTATAATCTCATCCTTTGCACAAGTGATTCTTTCCTGCAAAAAGTACAATAAACTGGATGGAGAAATACAAAAGGCTTTATGTGGCTTTTCCTGAGAAAGAAGATTCCCTGCCCTGCCTGGCTGGTTGTTTCAGCTCCTGGGTGAGAAAAATCACCAACAGGTTCACCTGACTGCTAAACAACCCTGCATGCTACACAATTGTCCAGCCAGCCAAGATCTGCCCACGGGTACAATAATGGCATGACTGGCATGGCAGTAACTAACAGCTCTCTGATTGGATCTGAAACCTGCTCCATGGGAAAGAATACATGTCTGGTTCTGAAAATCTGCCCAGAAATCTATGGTTCTGAAAGTCATAGACTCTTAAGGAGGAAGCCACTACTCTAGGCTGATTAAGTGGATAGGCTGTGCCCATCTAATTGCACTTGGAATACTTGTGTTGTGCTTATCCCATGGATTAGTGTTGTTTTCACCTTTGGTCAGACAAGCTTCTTTTTGCAGATAACAGTGAATACTGAGACTCACAACTCACCTAAGTGGGCTGGAGAGATGGTTCAGAGGTTAAGGCACTTGCCTGCAAAGCCTAAGAACCCACATTCAACTTTCCAGATCCCACATAAGCCAGACGCACAAGGTGATGCAAGTGTGCAAGGTCACAAATGTGCACAAGGTGGTGCACTAGTCTGGAATTGGATTGCATAGGCTGGATGGCCTGGTATACCAATATTCTTCTCCCTGTCCCATAAAAAAAGTTAAAAAGAGGGCTGGAGAGATGGCTTAGCGGTTAAGGCACCTGCCTCCTAAGCCTAAGAACTCTGGTTCCAATCTCCAGCGGTTCCAATCTCCAGGTCCCACGTTTAGCCAGATGCAAAGTGATGCAAGGGTGCAATGCCACACTTGACCACAAGGGGGGGCACACGCATCTGGATTTCCTTCGCAGCAGCTGAGAGGCTGCTGGTGCGCCCATCTCTGTCTGTCTTCCTCCCCTCTCTGTCTGTCTCTCTCTGTGTCTCTCTCCAAAAAAAAAAAAAAAAAAAAAAAAAAGAAAAAAAACTCGCCAAAGTGCTGAAAATGAGGGAAGGTTGAGTGCCCAATGCAAGTTGAGACCTCTATAACATCCCTTCCAGGGCTTGAGGATGGGGTGCACTTCAGGACACTCTCCTCCAGATTCAAAGTGACTGTTGCATTATGACTTCATAGTGGCTGTGCCACCTCTACAAGACCTGCACAGAAAGGGCTCATCAACATTTGACATAAATGATGGAAGAGGGCAAAAAAAAAGTCATCCAAATTAAAGAGTGGAGCTTGCTTGGGCAGCACATGCTAAAATTAGAGTGACCCAGAAAAGATTAGCATGGCCTCTGCACAAGGATGACACCAAATTTGTGAAACGACCCATGTTTATTAAAGAAAAAGAAGAGGCTCTTGTTAGAAAGGACTTTATTGAAGGGAGATATATACA
This sequence comes from Orientallactaga sibirica, assembly GCA_036365145.1. Lineage (NCBI taxonomy): Eukaryota > Metazoa > Chordata > Mammalia > Rodentia > Dipodidae > Orientallactaga > Orientallactaga sibirica. The sequence continues at coordinate 5,793,758 of JAEOAD010000038.1, read as the reverse complement.
AGAAAGTATTAGGAGGGGATTATGTTCAAATTACATTATCTTAATGTATAAAAATTGTCAGTTTAAAACAAACCAAAAAGAAGATTCCCAGTTCTTTCTCTGGTGTGTCTACAAGCTCTGAGCAATGAGGGGCTGTTAAACAGTCGACAAGAGGAGAGGCGTTCCTACCATGCTTCTCGTGGATTCCCAGAATAATGTTGGATGTGGATTAGCTTTGATATTAACAGTACTGCTATAATTTCCTGTCAGAATTATAGATCCATTATAATTCCATGCTTCCTAGTGGCTGTGTGACTCTCTGCCCTGTCTGCTTGCTTTGTGGCTGCCTTAGCATGATGGAATACCACAGTTAGGAGCTCACGTTTATTGAGCATTTGCTCAATGCCACGTGCTGTGCTAGGCACTGTATATGTCTTAATTAGTAATACTCATTTGATGTAGGTACTATTGTTACTCCCACTTTCTAAGTGACAAAACTGATGTACAAAGTGATTCATTATCTCACGGGTCACACGGCTACTAAGGAACAGAGTCAACATTTAACTCCCAATATCTAACAAAACCAACATTGAATTCCATGGGGACTCCTTTAAGTTCATGGTCTTGCCCCACACTCATACATCTACTTGCTGGTTTTGTCCTGTAGGTGTTGGTTTGGTTTGGTTTGATTTGGCTTGGTTTTGTACTATTGGAGATTAAACCTAGGTCCTCAAGCATGCTAAGCAATCACTCTGCCACTGAGCTGTATCTCCAGCTATAAACTACTTGTTAGTATGTATGTGCAACAGAGAATCTTATAAGCCAAAATAATGATGAGACTGCTCATTTTCATGTTTTGAGGTTCTCAATATAATCAATCTCTCATTTTTCTTATTATTGGTCTAGTTCTAGTTCTTTTTTTTTTTTTTTTTTTTTTTGAGAGAGACAGAGAGAGACAGACAGAGAAGGAGAGGAAGACAGATAGAGCTGGGAGCGCCAGCAGCAGTCTCTCAGCTACTGCTAACGAAATCCAGATGCATGCTCCCCCTTGTGGTCAAGTGCGGCATTGCGCCCTTGTGTCACTGCATCTGGCTAAACGTGGGACCTGGAGATTGGAACCGCTGGTAATAGGAACCAGCATTCTTAGGCTTAGGAGGCAGGCGCCTTAACCGCTAAGCCATCTCTCCAGCCCTGGCCTAGCTCTTAAAGGGGGAAAGGTCCACTTGGATTGGATTGATTTTTTTTTTTTTTTCCTGTGACCTTAGAATAAATTCTCATCAATAAACTTGGTGATCTCATTTTTTCTAATGTCCCTGAGCTCCACCTCCCTCAGAGGACTTGCCTGTCTGTGCTGTGGTTGTAAACGATGGAGCCGATTCTCCCTCTAGGAGAAACCTAGGTTCTGGGTTGGAGATCCCAGAATCTTACCAGTTTGAAGTGGCTCTGATTAGCTCTGTTCTGTATGCCCTCCCTCTTCATTCCCTTTGCTGGCTCATGGTGAGGGGGAGAAAATAACAGTTCTCTTTTATCATTAAAATCTGAACGCCTAATTCAGTTACTGAATTTATTAAGAGTCATTTATGTTGTGAAGTCTTAGTTGGATAATCTAATTTACTAGTGGAAGTCTAATGGAGCCTAAAGCTCTCCTTTTTAAATTTTGTTTTAAATTTAACTTACATTTGGGATTATAGCCTCCCATTAATATTGACTTACACTGAAAAATAATCGGGATTATAGTCTCCCATTAGGATTGACTTATGCTGGAAAATAATCCATTTTTTATTGGTGTTTATTTGTATTTTAGAAACTTGACTTCATGTAATCTCATCTTAAATATTTTTCTCTCACATGTAGCTCAATTTCAAAGTGTTTTACCATACTTTTTTCACTAAAAATACTACCACTATAACTTCATCCCCTGATTGTTTTAACAGCACATTTTATCTGCCCACAGGAGAATATTAAAAAGTGAGCCACCATATCCCCAGGAAATGAGTGCTTTAGCTAAAGATCTGATTCAGCGTCTTTTGATGAAAGATCCCAAGAAGAGGTTGGGATGTGGCCCCCGGGATGCTGATGAAATCAAAGAACATCTCTTCTTTCAGGTGAAATGCATTGAGCAGACAGGTGCTTTTCTAACCTTGGTGTCTTCAGGGGGCTCAGCATTCTTAGGAGATGAATGAGCACAAATTTTGGGGGTCATTTCCCCCAATTTTCATGGGCATTGTTCTCCCACCCCTTCTGAAAACTGCCCTTTAGGAAGGACCAGAATTCTACTTGTTACAGATCTAAATGGTCTTTTCCTCCCTAAAGTAGGAGTGGAAAGTAGCATTATATTTTCTTCACAGTGACTGGTTAGTTTCTGGGTAGTGATTTTCCCTGATGACCTTGGGGTTCTGCCCATGGCCTAAGGAGACTTGATATATTTCTTAGTATATTTATTTCTTTGTTTATCTCTCAGTTCATGAGCTATATTGAAACTATATCTCATCTTTTAGGTAGCCATTTCATCACTTCCTCTATTCCCAGGAGAAATAATTAGAAAATTCCAAACTGGGAGCTAAAGAAATAGCTCAGTGGGTGAAGTGCTTTGCTTTGCAAGCATGAAGACCTGAGTTCAATTCCTAGTAACCACTTAAAGTCCTGGGCATGACAAAGTGCACCCAGCGCATATAGAGCCTGGCATGATGGTGCCCGCGTTTGATCCCAGCACTGGAAGGTGAGAGAGGAGGATCCCTGGAGCTCTCTGCTCAGCTAGTCTGACCTGATTGGCGAGCTGCAGGCCAATGAGAGACTCTCAGAAAGGTAGATGACATTCCTGAGAATAACACTCAGGTTGTCCTCTGGCCTTCACATGCATGTGCACGTGTACATACACACCACACACATGCAAGAAAGAGAAAACATTCCAAGCCGAAATATTTCTTAATCACAAGTTTATTACAGTTTTCCATTTACTTTCTTTGCCCCATGACAATGCTTTTCTTCTGATAAAGCCTAATGACACCTTTCTACAAAGTGCTCAAATATCTGCTCAATTTGGTTTGCTCAATTTATTCTAAGTAGAGGCCAAAATATTGAGTAGTTGAAAAAAATCAAGTTTTATTGAGCTGTCTAGTTTTTTAATCTAAGTGGTCAAACCTGGGGAAACATGATCTTGGTTTCTAAAATCTGTAATGCACATGACTTTCAGGGGCTTTGTTGGTTTTCGACGTAGGTTCTCACTTTAGTCCAGGCTGACCTGGAACTCATTCTTTAGCTCCAGACTAGCCTCAAACTTATATGATCCTCCTACCTCAGCCTCCCAACTACTGGGATTAAAAAGGGCACCACCACGCCTGGCTCTAAATATGCCTTTTTAATACTTTATTTTTTTTATTTATTTGCAAGCAGAGAGAGAGCCAGGCAGATAGAGAATGGGTGTACCAGGGCCTCCATCCACTGCAAATGAACTCCAGATGTATGTACCACTTTGTGCATCTTTCTTATGTGAGTACTGGGGAATCAAACCTGGGTCGTTAGGCTTCATAAGCAAGTGCCTTAACCACTAAGCAATCTTTCTAGCCCTATATATGCCTTTTAAATAATTATGTCATGTCAACAAGTATGACCTAAATATTTATGATCTTGAGGAGTTATCCACTTGTTCTTATTCTATTAAACATTTGTGTTATTATCTCCAAATAAATGAGCAGAGCACAACAAGGAAGGCACTTTGTGGTGAAGTAAGCATTTGTATTGTTATTTGTTGCTTGTTGACTATAAAAAGGGTTCAGGTATGCAGCTCAGTGACAGTGCACTTACCTGGCATGTATGAGGCCCTATGTGTCATCCTTAGTGTGCACATGCACACACACATGCACATAAAGATATATATTCACAGAGAGAGAGAGAAACAAATACTCATGGAAAATAAGGCTATCTTTTATATCTCTGCTTGAAAAAGAGCCATGTTGGGCTGGAGAGATGGCTTAGGGGTTAAGATGCCTGCCTCCTAAGCCTAAGAACACTGGTTCCAAACTCCAGCGGTTCCAATCTCCAGGTCCCACGTTTAGCCAGATGCAAAGTGACACAAGGGCGCAATGCCGCACTTGACCACAAGGGGGTGCACACATCTGGATTTCGTTCACAGCAGCTGAGACACTGCTGGCGCGCCTATCTCTGTCTCTCTCTCTCTCTCTCTCTCTCTCTCTCTCTCTCTGTCTCTCTCCAAAAAAATAATAAAAAATAATTAAAAAGTTTTTTAAAAAGAGAAAGAGCCATGTTTATTTTAATCTCAGAATAATCATTTAAAAATGTTATTGAGCAGCGTAAACGTTCAATAGCCCTGTGAAAAATACATTTAGAATAAAATGAACTCCTCAGTATGTCAATGCATAAATTCATTTGGCCTGTAAAGATTACTATCTGAACAAAACATTTCAAATGTCTTATGCATAAATTTGGCTCATAAATTAACAAGTAAATAAAATTCAAGAAACTATTCAAACAAAATGTCCCTAATCATTTTTCTAAGAACTTTTTTCCATTATTTTCTGTGTTTGTAATTATTACAGTATGTCTTCCATAGTAAAAGTTTGCTCCTCTTGTCAGCTTATAATAGTATCTTTAATTCACTTAGTTGCTTTGACTTTTAAATAATAGGATAATTGGCCTCAGACTTCCGGTTAAGATGGTGGCGTAAGAACCACACCAAAGCAGCCTAAAAGAGAAAAAGCAAAAAATAATAGGGATACTTAGAGAAAGGCCAGAGTGCTACTAAAAAAGAGCTAACTGTATTTTTTTCTATAAATGGAGCAATGGTGGGAAGGATTATAATAGCATTCACTTTATATTAAACATCTTGCTAACAACATCTTTCTTTAAATTATCCCTTTTCTCTAGAGGTTTCTCTTCATGTATATACAGTAGCCAAGCACAAGCCTTATACTTGTAATGGAAATCATTACAGCCACATAGAGGAAAGAACACTAACTAGACAGTCAAGACACTGTTCAAATCCCAACTTCCGCCACTTAGTATTTAAGTGAAAAAGTTCTTATTTCTGGGCCTCAATTACTTCTGGATCAAATGAACTTTGATAAAATAATTGATCTTTTTTTTTGAGATAGGGCTTCACTCTAGCATAGGCTCACCTGGGACTATTCTGTAGGTCCAGGTTGGCTTTGAACTCACAGCAATCCTCCTACCTATGCCTCCTGAGTGCAGGGATTAAAGGTGTGTGCCACCATGCCTGGTGAAATAATTGATCTCTAAAACCCATTGTAACTGAAAGGCTTGAAAATTACTTACTTTATTTATTATTTATTTATTTGAGAGGAGGGAGAGAGAGAGAGAAGTAGATACAGAGAATGGGCATACCAGGGCCTCTGGCCACTGCCAACAAAACTCCAGACGCATGTACCACCCTGTGCATCTGCCTTATGTGGGTACTGGGGAATTGAACCTGGGTCTTTTGGCTTTCCTGGCAAGCACCTTAACTGCTAAACCATCTCTCCAGCCCCAGAATCTGTAATTTAATGATTTTATTTCTGTTGCCTTCACAAGAGAACATAGAACATTTTATGGTGGTTGATTAAATTTGCTGAATTTCATCACCCAAGAAGCAAGTTTTCATACTTTTTCATCACTAAAATCAGTATGCGTCTTAGAATGGATATCACTTTACTATTCTAATTTATAATGCTTTTTTTTTTCTTAGTGGTATGTGGAATAATGCTATACCTTACTCTTAGTGAGGGCAACTTATATTTGAAAATATATGGTAATAGGAGATCTATAAAATTCATTTCAGTTTTATCTGGGGATGTTTGAAATGACATAAAGAATATAACTAGCAGATCAGAACGTTGACTTTGAATAATGTAAAGCACGTCCGTTACACAGAGTCCTGGGTGGAAACGAGGTTAACACCAACCCTTGGAGGAGACACAAGGCTGTATGGCAGGTGTTGAAATGAAGTTGAAAGAAAAAAAGTGATTATATCCGTATAATCATGTGATTTAAAAGTGAGATATAAGCCAGTCCTTGCTTCTAATCTGTCCAGGTGACCCAGAAGAAAAGTACAGGGGTGCGCTCAGTAAGACCGTCTCTAGCAAGCAGTACCCCTCACTGTTAGCATTGTACCCAGAGACTGCGCTGAAGCTCTTTATTACAGTATCTTGTTTACAAGGATGGGTGGGGAGGTTGTTCTTTAGTTTGTTTTCTTTCTAGCTTAACTCCTTTCTCCAAAGTTTAGGACAAAACTTTTTTTCTGGTAGCTCACAGGGTGAACCAGGGTACCTTGGTGCCCCCCAGAGGACACTGTGAGACTCCTGATGAGGGAAAGCAGTAGGCCCTCTTTCAGATAGAGCCTTGGTTGGAGATGTGAGCTGTGGTCTGAAAACAAGCTCCTTCTTGGGAAAATGGCATTTGTGTACATTAATTTAAAATGAGCATCCTTAGTTTTAGCCTCTGTTCCTATGAATTAAAATCCTAATACATGTTTGTTCTTCATAGAAATAAGCTTTGGCCTTGTTGATTTCCGCTTTGTCTCAGTCTTCTTTCTCTGCTTTAGAAAATAAACTGGGATGACTTAGCTGCCAAAAAAGTGCCTGCACCATTTAAACCAGTCATCCGAGATGAATTAGATGTGAGTAACTTTGCTGATGAGTTCACGGAAATGGACCCCACTTATTCTCCTGCAGCCTTGCCCCAGAGCTCAGAGAAGTTGTTTCAGGTAATCTTTAGTGTGCATGTGTTCGCTGGCTAGATGTAGTTTGGAAGAAAAGAGTGATTCCGCCCATTGAAGAAGTGTTGTGGTGCCTTAAAAGTGAGGTTCTCAGGCTGGAGAGATGGCTTAGTGGTTAAGGCGCCTGCCTCCTAAGCCTAAGAATGCTGATTTCAATCTCCAGCGGTTCCAATCTCCAGTTTCCACATTTAGCCAGATGCAAAGTGACATAAGGGCGCAATGCCACACTTGCCCATAAGGGGGCGCACACATCTGGATTTCGTTCACAGCAGCTGAGAGACTGCTGGCGCGCCCATTCTCTATCTGTCTCCCTCTTCCTCTCTCTCTCTGTGTCTCTCTCTAAAAATAAAAAAAGTAAAAAAAAAAAAAAAAAAAAAGTGAGGTTCTCTAATCTCTTTAAAATTAACTACTAAGGGCCTGAGGAGATGGCTCAGTGAGTGAAGTGCTTACTGTGCAAATATGAGGATCTGAGTTTAGATTCCCAGCACCCTGCACCTGAAAATTGGTTTTTGTTGAGACTTGTGAAGAGATTGCATTTTTTTTTTACTTTATTCATATATAGTACCCTTTAGTTCACAGCATATTCTGATTCTTTGTCTTCCAGGAATGATTGGAACTGCTCTTGAACTCATAAAGACCTAGGGTTTTATACAAGGGGGCTTTTGGGGGGGAGCAAGAGGATAGGTGGGAAGGGGAAGAAGGCCAAGGGAGAGCAGTGGGGATGAGGGGCTAGTGTGAGCTGAGTACAGTGGTGTATGTGTATGGAAATGTCATCATGAAACCTATTATTTCATATGCCAGCTTTACAAATTAAACAGAGGGCTTCATATCTAGAACTAGTTGTTCATCAGAGACAGAGATAAACTATTCTTCCTGTAAGAGTCATAGCTGGACTTCTCGGATGGCTGGAAATGCCTGTGAATGGTTTAATCTCATCTCGTGTGCCTCTTGTTCATCCCATGCCTCTGTGGAGCACCTGGCCATGCCCTGGGCTGTCCCCTGCTGAATAGTGAATGTCCTGGTTTGAGCAGTCATCATCCAGCATTGTATCAATTCTGGCTGACCACACTTATCTGCCATTTGACTTGTTACCTTCAAAACTCAAGTCAAATAATGACTAAATTAGAAATAATTTTAATGAAACAATATTTTTCTAATTTGAAATACAGTAGCACTTGAGCTACTTCCATGTATTAACTGTATCTTCTTTGAGAGGGTGGCTGAGTTTATAAGCAAGTATCAGCAATACAAGAGAATTGCTAACTTGAGTCAGATTTGAGGGGTGGAATGGAGAAGGAATCTTTCTACCTTCATTTTTGAATTGGCTTGATTCTACCAGAAGATGGCATCATCTCCTTTTGAAAAGCATTTTTCTACTGAATTGAGATAACCCTGCCTCTTGGATTATAAATAAAAGTAAATTCACTTCAACAAATATTTTAATGTTTTTCTATGAAAGAGTCATCACAGTCTAGTCTGTGCCAAACTGCAAACGTACAAATCTTCATTATTTCCCTTTGCTTCTTTCTTTAAGGGTTATTCCTTTGTTGCTCCTTCTATCCTCTTCAAGCGTAACGCAGCTGTCATAGACCCTCTTCAGTTTCACATGGGAGTTGAGCGTCCTGGAGTGACGAATGTTGCCAGGAGTGCAATGATGAAGGTACACAAATGTGATGTATTTGTGGCTTGCATGGATGTTTAAATGTCAGCACTTCTTGATGTTCTTGAGTCCAGTAAATTTAATAGATTTATCTTAAGTGCAATGTTAGAAAATGAATAACTGGAAATACCAATATTTTCCCTAGAGAATTATTAATGTCAACTTGAGTGAGCTCTTTTTTACCATGACAGAAGATAAATCTTAAATCACCGTACAGATGAAAATACAAATGAGCTTAACGAAGATGAACTTTACATGATTTAAATATATGCTTTCATATTTATTAATATTAATTTACTACTAACTATAGTTTTACGTGTCCTTTGGGTAATGTTAACCTTTTTTTAAGTTAAGTGATGTTGGTTTCTTCAGGACTCTCCGTTCTATCAGCACTATGACTTAGACCTGAAGGACAAGCCATTAGGAGAAGGAAGTTTCTCAATTTGTCGAAAGTGCATACACAAAAAAAGTAACCAAGCCTTTGCAGTCAAGATAATCAGCAAGAGGTATGGCCTTTCCTGGCATTCTTTCCTACGTATTTGCCCCACTCGGGGAAGTCTATAAATTGGGATTTTATGGAAAAGGGCGTCAATACTATGTAATAAGGCTTTTTACACACAGGCTGAACATTAGCTGGTCCATGATACTTCTGGCTGTAATATTTTCATATGAAGTAATCCATTCTAGACATAAGCCATAATCTGATAAATTTTTGAAATTATCATGGGAAAATTTTCTCGAGGTAATGATATATTTAATCATACTTGCCCAGTGATTGCCATTAGTTGAATATGTGAAATCCTTGTTGTCTCTGAAATTATTTAGCAAGCTACTAGTAGCTTTGAGAGCCAAGCCATCAAGTTGATTTGGTAACTGATTATTACATTCATGGTTGTGTATTCTCACTGCCAAACTGTCAGGCAAAGAGAGCATCCATTTCTTTGTATGACTAGTTCTTTTCTGACTCAGAATAATTTTCTCTCCCCCAAAATGTCTTGCTTTTCTGGTGGGTGGTATGAGTCATGCTTTTATGGAAAGTTTCTTCTGATACTCTGTCATGTATATTCAGAAAGCACTGTAAATAAAAACAAAAGTTCCGGTCAGAGCAATATTGATATAAAGACCTATTGGAAGGGACATGTAGATATTAACTATTTTATTTTGCAGGTTGGAAGCAAATACTCAGAAAGAAATAACAGCTCTGAAGCTCTGTGAAGGACATCCCAATATTGTGAAGTTGCATGAAGTTTTTCATGATCAGGTATCCTACATGTTTTGTTTTTTTCACACATGAACCAATTCACGTATAGGGTTCTGTTTCACCAGTTTATTGCTACTGGGTCAGGGTCAGGTGCATGAACATAACCCAGAGAAACCACCCACATTTCCCCTCTCCCACTAACGATTCAGTTCATCTTGACTTTGGCTTTCCTCACCTGGTGCCTGCCATGCCATATGACCTGGAAGCAGTCAGAGAGGCAAAAGCTCAGTGGCACTGTGAGGCCACAGTGTGTTTATTGCCAGGGCAGCTGTCACCGTGGCTTGATTGCTGCATTCTTCTCAGCACTTGGTGAGTTTTGCGCCTTCAGTATTCTTTCCACTTGCAGAGTCCAGTATAGTTTTCATTAGGCCCAGTTGGTACAAGCTGAAGGACAAACAGGAAGCAGAGAGGCAAGAACACTCCCTTCATCTTGTTCCAGGTGACAGAGTCTGCTCTGCCTCTAGATCCGGTCCTTCTGTGCCCTCCCTCCTGTACTCTTTTTTAAGGTAGGGTCTGGCTGTAGTCCAGGCTGACCTAGAATTCACTATGTCATCTCAGGCTGGCTTTAAACTCCCAGTGATCCTCCTACCTCAGCCTCCCAAGTGCTGGGATTAAAGGTGTGTGCCACCATTCCCTGCTTACTAAGTCCTACTTTCCATCAAGAAGCACACACAAGGCTGGAGAGATGGCTTAGTGGTTAAGCACTTGCCTGTGAAGCCTAAGGACCCTGGTTCAAGGCTCAATTCCCCAGTATCCATGTAAGCCAGAATGCACAATGTGGGGCATGTATCTAGAGTTCGTTTGCAGTAGCTGGAGGCCCTGGTGCACCATTCTTCCCCCCCCCCCGCCTCTTTCTCTCTCTCTCTGTTGCTCTCAAATAAATAATTTTTTTAAAGATATTTAGAAAAAGAAGCACATACAGAAGTGGCAGTTAGGGAAGGAGTTCTCTTATATCTTGTTCATTTGGCCTTTCATTCCCTTCCTACTACCACCTCCTTTGTCTGAAATTGCTCCTTCTGACACTGGTTAAGTGACACAGGCCTGCTTTGGACATGCACAAAAGCTAAAACCCATCCTGAATGTGTTTCTCACTAATTTCAACAGTGAAGGAACTGAGATTCCTAAGGGTCTGAGCTTGTACCAGATCACATAAGTCAGTGAAATTCTAGCACAGGGAACCTGGCCTCCAGTTCCAGATTCTTCATCGTGTCTGACATGTGAAGTGTCAGGCAGCAGCAGGCATCATATCATAAGTAAGTGACTGCTGCCATTCATAACCACATCACATGTATTATGTGGTCCAGGCACTACACCAGACTCTATGTGTATCATCTTAGTCCTCCCCTTAACTCTGTGATGTCAGAAAACAAGACTCCCAGAAGTTCAGTAAGAGGGTCACACCATTTATTACTGATGAGGCTGGGATTAGAGCTCAGCAAACTTTTTAAATTATTTTGCTACCTTAGGGGAGACAGAAACACAGCCTGGTTTTTATGTCAGAAATGAGCACCCAGAATTGGCACTCCCTTTTACTTGCTCTTGGTCATCATTCATAATCAGAAAAGGAACATCTTTGAAGCAAGAGCCCAGGGAGAGCCCTCTCTGTGCCCTGGCGCTGCTCACACCTCACCAAACTACTCAGGCTCTCCTGGAGGCAGGGAGTCCTCCGTCCATAAAAGCTGCTCCAGAAGAAAGTAGACAGTGTCTAGACATCTGACCAGCTGCTGTTTTGCATCTCTGCTCCTAGCTGCAGCCCAGCTGAGCCAAATGAGATAGGCATTTGATCTCTTGAGTTTCTGACTGATGTCAGAGTTCAGGAACAGCATCCCTAATTTTTTATTTAATTTATCTTTCAAGTTTATTATTTGCTAATTTTATATTCAAGAGTTACCAGGATATAAATTATCTCATGATGCAGTCTTATACATAGTAGTATAAATTATCATTCTAATATGCAGCTGTTCAAATGAATCTTTGGTGTTTCCCATGATAGTGAGACAGTTGCTTAGCTAATCTCTGTATCTACGCAATCATGTTTTCCAGAAGTGGGTGGCATTAATTGAGGGTGGATCTTCAGCCTTCAGTTCTGTAACAGGGCAGCTCCTTTTGTGTGCCATGATCTGTGCTTACATAAGCTACAAGTTTCCTACTACTGTGACAAATCACCACAAACATCACACTTTTATTATCTTAAGTAATAAGTGGAGATCAGAACTCCAAAATCAGTCCTACTGGCTTACAGTTAAGGAGGAGACAGAACTGGTTCCTTCCGGATGGGGCAGCAATAGAGGAAGACATGTGATGTCTGCTTCTGGCCGCCACATACACGCCATACAAACAGGTTTAAAAATGGCAAATTTTTCATTGAATGGGTATACCATACTTATGTGGGCAATTGTCCATACCTACTTGGATGTCTCCTAGACTGTTTACCATAGATGACCACATTTTTGTCCACATGAGTTACACTTAAAACTGGGTAAGCTTAAGACTGAGGACTGAGAATGGAATTAAAATGATAGGAAGACAAGGGAAAGACACATGACGATCTCGCTGCAGTACTTTAGAACAAAATAGAGTTCAAAAAAGCTATACTATCCTTCAGCTCTTTCCTGTGAAATCCAGAGACTGCCATTGGTTGTTTTAATGAGGGAATATTTAAATTTACTGATGGTAGATAATGGCCCATAAATGTTTTATACAGTAATAGATGTCCACTCCTTCTCATTAAGGCCCCTACATTATTCTTCTTCTTTTCTAGCTTCATACGTTTCTAGTGATGGAACTTCTCAATGGGGGCGAGCTATTTGAGCGCATCAAAAAGAAGCAGCACTTTAGTGAGGCGGAAGCCAGCTACATTATGCGGAAGCTTGTTTCAGCTGTGAGCCACATGCATGACGTTGGGGTGGTTCATAGAGATCTGAAACCCGAGGTAAAGCGGTCTCCTAAATGGTTCTAAGGATTTAGGGTGGTTAATTGTTTATTTTTTTTTTCTCCAGGCCAGTAAGTAGATACTAGAAAATGATACTTAGGCTCTTTTCCCCCTTCTTTTTTGTATGTCAATCTAAAATAAGTTTGTTCTGTTTTTCCCTTTGTCAGCTGATCATCTTAAGGCTATATTTGTAAGTGTGAGAGCCTTTTATGGAAAAAACACTTCATGAAGCAGTTGTATGCAAAAAATAACAATGGAAAATTTTATAGCAAGAAATAACGCTTCTTCTATATGTATTCCATCTTCAAGAGTCCTTATTTTCCTTCTCTTTTTGAGACAAGGTCTCTCATTGTTCACCATCCCATTTAGCAAGCTTCTTGGGAGACTCTTCTATTTCTGCCTCCCTTCTCAACATAGTCCCACTGGAGTTACAGAAACCCATCACAGGGCTGGAGAGATGGCTCAGCAGTTAAGGCACTAGTCTGTGAAGCCAAAGGACCCAGGTTCGATTCTTCAGGACCCACTTAAACCAGATGCACAAGGTGGTGCATGCACCTGGAGTTCATTTACAGCAGCTGAAGGCCCTGGTGCCCCCCCCCTCTGTCCCTTTCTCCCTCCCTCCCTCTCTCCCTCCCTCTCTTCCCCATCTTCCTAATAAAGAAAAAAAGAGAAACCCATTCTAGGGATTCAAACTCAGATAGGCAAGGGTTGCCTGGCAAGTGCTTTATCTGCTGAGCCATCTCTTCCAGCCCAAGAGTTTTTGTTGTTGCTATTACTTTCCTTTCTTTGTTTGTTCGTTCATTCATTCATTCATTCATTCATTCGTTTTTAAGGTAGGGCTTCACTGGAGCCCTGGCTGACCTGGAACTCACTCTATAACCCCTGGCTGCCCTTAGACTCATCATGGCTGTCCTTCTCCCCCAGTCTCCCAAGTACTAGGATTATAGACATGAACCACCACATCTGGCTGAGAGGTTTTGTTTCATTTATTTTTAAGGCATGGTCTCACTCTAGCCCAGGTTGACCTGAAATTCACTCAGTAGTCCCAAGCTGGCCTCGAACTCATCATGATACAACTGTCTTTGCCTCTTGAATGCTGGAGTTAAAGGCATGTGCCTTCTTTTTGGTTTTTCAAGGTAGGGTCTCACTCTGGTCCAGGCTGACCTGGAATTAGCTATGTAGTCTCAGGGTGGCCTCGAACTCATGGTGATCCTCCTACCTCTGCCTCCCGAGTGCTGGGATTAAAGGCGTGCACCACCATGCCCGGCTGCAAGGTGTTTTTTTGAATGATGTATTCTGAAATCTTTTCACATTTGTAGCGCCAGCATAATGTATAGGATTCTACATACTTAAACATATTAAGTATTATCTTGGTTTAGTAAGGTTTGCTTCTCTATATGTGCTTTTCTGTGCTCATGCTCTTTAATATTTATAGAACTGTAAAGCAAGGCAGCAGCAACTGCCTTTTGTATATTTCTTCTTTCAAAAGATTAATAAAGAGGATATGAACTCAGAATGACCCCTTTGTAGTATAAAATATGAAAATTCTTCCCCTTTGAAAATGAACAAAATAATAATGAAAATTGGACAACCAAAACCAGTAATTTTTAAGATAACACTGAATCATCCTCTCTAAAATAGCATGTTATTTTTAGTTACATATGATTATAGTATATTTTCAAGTATATTTGATGTTTTTGTTAAACAACAAAAGAATATTTCTGTAAAAGTACTCTTTTTGTCTTTTATGTAAGGATCTTGAATTACGAAAGGAAGAGGATATTTTAAAAACTGGAAAGCCGTGTGTTCTGACATAGACTTATTCTCGGTGTCTGTGGAGCATTAGGCCCTGGACTCTCCACAAATGCCAAAATCCAGGAGTGAGGAATGCTCGGGTCCCTTATATAAAATTGTATATTACTTGCACATACACATATCCTCCTGTGCACTTTAAATCTTCTCTGGATTATTTATCATATCTAATGCAATGTAAATGCTATGTAAATAGTTGCTATACTGTATATTTTAGGGAATAATGATGAGAAAGAAATGTCTCGACATGTTTTAGTATAGCTGCCATTTTTTTTTTAACTTTTCAATTTATGGTTGATTGAACCCGTGGTTTTGGTACTTACGGATATAGAGAGGTGGTCATAATTGATTTATTCCTTTAAAGATTTTAAACTCCTAACGGTGCACTTTCTATTACTGTTATTCACATTGCTAGTAATTAATCAAAAGCGAGTTGTGTTTTATGAACTTGCAACTATGATAGCTCCCCCTCTACTTCCTTCATCATAGTTCTCACTCTCCTACGTAACACCCACTGAAAATATGGTGCTTTGTGCCTTGGAGATTAGCTGTCTATTTTTAAATGTGAAAGCACACCACTTAAATGTTTTCTTGATAGACAGGGAACAAGCATGTAGTTTTTTAATGGAAAGATCTGTTCCATGACTGTATAGAATTCATTTTCACATGTTTTATTCTTTGATAACTGGCCATCTGTCATGTCATGAGTCTCAAATAGGCAACTGTCCTCTGCAGCAGAATTTAAATTTGTCGTCCTGCTCTCCTGATAAGAAGATACTTACATAGCCTGAAATGAAGCACACAGTTCTCTTCACCACCACAATTAGATTCTTCAATCAAACAAAGTTTTGGAAAAATGAGAATGTACCTTTGAACTAACATTTCCATAATCATAACTTTCACTTGGACTTTTAAATGGCAGAATATATTATTTTCAAATTAAAAATTTAATCCCTTTCTCATGGAGCATTTTAAGATGTGATTGTGTTTTGGTAGAGATGGTTATATGGCATTTTTTGCATAGGCAAGATTAAGTTCTCTGTGAGAATCAGATAAATTTAGAAGCTGGATGACATTTTTAGTCGGGTGTTTTGTATCCTTTACATTGACCCCATCCTCTTGAAAGACTAAGAAAAGTCATATATATGAAGTTACTCGCAGGCAGAACTTGAAATGAGAGAAAAGGGGATTGGCTGGCTGTTTCCTTCCATTCCTGACCGTGCACACACCCATGTAGAACTGTCTCTCTCACTTTGGGATTTGGGACAGGAGGTAGTAAGTGAGCAGTGTGCTCTCATTTCACATGTTCAGGAATAGGAAAGATGGATCCCTTATTTCTCCCCAGAATTAAGATCAAGGAAGTCCTTCATGAGCATTAGCGGACTAAATTTAAGTCATTCCGAGAGGCTTAGCAGGCCCGATGAAGACAAGGGCCAGATGTGCTTGTGTAGCCCAGTGCCGAGAACCTTGGGGGTTACTGCTGAAAGACACATCTCCCAAGCAAACGTCTGTGAACCCCAGCTTCAGTGTCAACAAGTGAGATTTGAGCATGGGTGACAGAACAATTCAACAAAACTTTTCATTAACTTTTTTGCTTTTCTTTCCTCCCACCTCATTTTCTCCTTGTAAGTAAAAGGTCTCAAAGGTTTTTCTTCTTTGTGTGGATAAAACTTTCTGCAATGTCTTTTCTGCTAGAATAGTATTAGCACAAGTTATGCTCCAAATCACAATGTCTGAGTGAATCATTTTCAGAAACGTTTCTGTTGATTTTGCCCAGAAGAATCACTGCCTGTGAACAGCAAGGGCCTTAAAAACCTGTATTGCTTAAGTAATAAGACCTGAATGTCACATGACTGTAGGATGTTATGTTATGTTAGCAGGTATGAAAACACTAACCCCACTGTACACCCATCAAAGCTCTTGGGTACCCAGATGCCCAGCAATAGTATTTTGAAAGAAATCCTTTTTTGGTTCTGAGCAGTTGGTCTTAAATGTGACCCTAAATTTGTTCAATAAACTATGTTGGAAACAGACATGCCATCACTCAGGCTGTGTTGTTCCATTTACAGAGCACAAGCAGATATATTTTGTATTTTTAGAGCCTATAATTTTGGAATGATTCAATGAGCATCGGCTTCCACTTAAAATCACCAGCAGCAATGGCCCCAGCAAGAGTCCGCCTGTCCTTTGCAGCTCTGAAGGCAGGTGTTGACCTCTCTCTAGCTGGGACCCTCCTCCAGTGGAAGCCTGTTTGTATCTCTGAGGGCAGGTGTTGACCTCTCTCTAGCTGGGACCCTCCTCCAGTGGAAGCCTGTTTGTATCTCTGAAGGCAGGTGTTGACCTCTGTCTCGCTGGGACCCTCCCCCAGTGGAAGCCTGTTTGTATCTCTGAAGGCAGGTGTTGACCTCTGTGTAGCTGGGACCCTCCCCCAGTGGAAGCCTGTTTGTATCTCTGAGGGCAGGTGTTGACCTCTGTCTAGCTGGGACCCTCACCCAGTGGAAGCCTGTTTGTATCTCTGAGGGCAGGTGTTGACCTCTGTCTAGCTGGGACCCTCCCCCAGTGGAAGGCTGTTTGTATCTCTGAAGGCAGGTGTTGACCTCTGTCTCGCTGGGACCCTCCTCCAGTGGAAGGCTGTTTGTATCTCTGAAGGCAGGTGTTGACCTCTCTCTAGCTGGGACCCTCCCCCAGTGGAAGGCTGTTTGTATCTCTGAAGGCAGGTGTTGACCTCTGTCTAGCTGGGACCCTCCCCCAGTGGAAGGCTGTTTGCAGGTGTTGACCTCTGTCTAGCTGGGACCCTCCTCCGGTGGTAGCCTGTTTTTCTTCACTGGCAGCAAGGCCAGCTGCATCCTCTCTATAATTTGCTGCACCTTCCACACCGGGACCCCCTGCATCACCTTCCATTTTCTTCTGACAGAAATGGCTTTATTTCCTCAAAACTCACCAACCAGTCTGCTACCTGGCTTCAGACATCTCTTGTGCAGCTTCCTAGTCTCTCAGCCTCACAGGCTGAAGTGAGTTAGGGCCTTGCTCTGGGTTATCTTGGGCATTGGGAATATGGTGGTGATTTGATGTGTTGTCCAGACTTGAACTATGTGAGCAAGAAGGCCTTTTTGCTTTTGTATCATTTCTGTAGTCACTAGAGGAGTGACTTCCAGTTTCTTTCATAATTCAGCTAGCTGACACAAGAATCCTTGCTCGCTTTGGGCCACCTCAGCTGGCTTTCCAGCACCTTCTTCACTAAACTTCATTTCATTTAAAGGGAGAGACATGTGACTCGTCTTTTCACTTGACCACTTACAGGACTTTGTCAAGCTGTAAATTAACCTAATTTCAATATTGTGGCCTGAGGAGAGGTCAGAGCCAGCTCTTCAGTGACACTGTCAACACATATACTTTCAAATCCACCAGTGCATCAGTGCAGTACCAGCAGAGATAACTGATCACACATTACCACACAGAAGTAATAGCAATCAAAAGCCCTTCTATAGAGAGGGTTTTTCTTACTGAATATTAAGATGAGCATATCTTGTTGGGCTTGCTTGGCACAAAGTTGCCACAAACCCTCAATCTGTAAAAAATGTGTTACCTGCAAAATGCAGTCAAGTGCGACCCAGTGAAAGAAGTAATGCCTGTATTTACCTATGCCAGGCCCTGGTTACAAGGTCATAAATTAAGTGGGCACATAGCCCCTGTGCTTGTATAAATATTGTCTGGTAGACACCAGGACATTCAACTAAAAGTACAGAGTGATAATTGCCAGAAAGGAGACCAAGAGAGAAAATACAGGATGGTGTATCTTCAGTTTTGGGATAGTTGGGGTGACATCTATAAATGGGTAGGTGGACGGGAGCAAGGCTGGACAGTAGGTTGGTTTTAGAAATGGAAGACAAACTCAAGCAGAGAAGAAGGTGGTCTGACTTCAGAAGTCAAGGTATAGCCAAAAAACGTTTCACAGGGCATTGTAAAACCAAAATGATGCAAAGCTATACAAAGAAGAGACCGACCATGCATTGACTTCAATCCCCCACCAGCCCATGAGATTGTCTGTGAATGAATCAATTATCAATGTATACACAGTAAATGCTCCATAGATAACCAAGCAGGCCTCCTGACATTTCAATGAGAAACTAACTGGAGAAATGTCTGTCTTACAGAATTTATTGTTCACTGATGAAAATGACAATTTGGAAATTAAAGTAATTGACTTCGGATTTGCACGCCTCAAGCCTCCTGACAATCAGCCCCTAAAGACCCCGTGCTTCACCCTTCATTACGCCGCCCCAGAGCTCTTGAATCATAATGGCTACGATGAGTCCTGTGACTTGTGGAGCTTGGGTGTCATCTTGGTGAGTTTATTGTAACAACCCGTTAAGCCTGGTTCATTCTTTGGTAGCCTTGGTGTTTGTCTGTCACTACTGTTTCTTAAATTCATGAAAAGGGCGGGAGCTGGCTTCTTTTCAATACAATCAGTAGAGGCCCTACTGAAGAATATTTCCATTTCTTAAAGCATATTGTTGAAAAACTGTAGAATATGTTATTTTGAAAGATTTAAGCTACCTGTGAGTCATGAATTGAGAGTTCTACGATGTTATTTTAAAGGAAGTATAAGCCGGGCTGGAGAGATGGCTTAGCAGTTAAGGCACCTGCCTCCTAAGCCTAAGAAGCCGGTTCCAATCTCCAGGTCCCACGTTTAGCCAGATGCAAAGTGACGCAAGGGCGCAATGCTGCACTTGCCCACAAGGGGGCGCACACATCTGGATTTCCGTTCACAGCAGCTGAGAGACTGCTGGCGCACCCATTCTCTATCTGTCTCCTTTTCCCTCTCTGTCTGTCTCTCTCTGTGCCTTTCTCCAAAAATATAAATAAAATAATAATAATAAATTTTTAAAAAAAGAAGTATAAGCCATACTGTGTTGTGTATAATGTGAAAATAGAGACTAACAAAAACATTTAAACTAGTCTGTGAAATTTCAGGCTAAAATATTATTAAATAGCATCATTTAGGATAAGTTGACAAATTAATAGATAAAACTAGAAATATTTACAGTAATTTATAGTAACCATGGGAGCATACTTTTCACAAAATGTGTCTGCTGCAATGTGCATGATCAGAAACTGAATAAGAAGCTGGAAAAAATCTGTACTTTTTTTTTTGGCCTCAAAATAGCTTTACTTTTTCTGCATATAATTTGTAATGCATGATCCTGGGGGAGACTTTTAGACAATGCAGAAAGATACATGGAACAATCTAAAACCACTCAGTCTTACCATGCAGAGACGATATTGCATAAGCTTCCCTCTTCCTCCCCACTGTGCATGCATGTGTTCTGTCTTTTGGCATGGTTTTTGACTTATGTGCATAGATAGGTATGTTTTTCAACATACATATATATATACATACAGAATTCTTTAACAAATGAGGTTATATTATATATGTAGTGTAAGTCTCCAAAGTTTAACCATTTCTTTTCTAGTGAGAAATTGGTATTTTTCACTAGTTATAAGCTACACAAATATATCTTTCTCATATACATGGTTGCATTTATCTCACTGTTTCCTTAGAATTCCCCAGAGAAGGCTGTGCATCTTCAGTTTAGCATAGATGCCTAGATTTCTTCTGCATTTACAAAATTAATTTCTTACCAACTGTATGCCAAGTGTACTGGATGTTATCAATTTTAATCTTAAATCATATCCCTCTGCTCTCATGATTTTCATGCATTTCTTTGATAACTATGCATTCTGAACATATTTCATGCATTTGGACATTTGTGTTCTCTGGTTCATGAATTCCTGTTTATAAGCATTGCCTATTTTCTTATGGGGAGATTCTTCCCCTAATGAATATTAAAGCTCTAATAAGAATTTTAATCCTATGTCTGCTATAATAATTTAATATGCTTTTGACCTACTCTTTATTTATAGTAATATGGATTTTTATTTTCTTTTTAGAGGAGTTTAAATGCAGAACTGGTTTTTGTTTTTATTAAATTTCCATGTAGTAAGCTATGTTGGTCTTTCATGGTACATGACTTTGATGAGAGATTGTCATTCCACCCCTACCTTCAACTCAGGATTGTAAAAATATTCTCCTAAGTTTTCCTCTAGAATTACTCTGTTATTTTATACCTCAGTCTGTACTCCGTCTGGGATTTATTTTGGTGTCATGTGTTTTCCCCAGTAGCTAGCCACTTGTCCCTGAAGGATGGTTCTTTATTTTTCAGCCGTATATGGCTATTAGCTGAGCAATTTAAATCAGCATTTATCACTTTCAAACTAAGCTTACATATTTAGGAATAGGGTTTTTAGTAAAAATAAACAACTAACTTCTGTGGATTTGAGTTTCAAGGACTTAGACCAATAACATTTTCATTAGTTGCAAAGTTCTAAAAATATAGTCTTTCCTTTTTGTATTAATTTTCCTTTCTGTTGTAAAAGAGACATTAAGTCTCGGCACATTATGACCACCAAGCCCTTTAAGATCTTTTTTTAAAATCTCAGCTATGCAGACAGGTGTTCCAGCTCCTGTGTGTTACATCCATGGGAACGGCTTCCTAAACACGCATGGGTAGAAGAGACCCTGCCCTCTGGAGCTGATGGTCATATTTTAGGTTTTTGAAATATTTTATTTATTTATTTATTCATTTATTCATTTATTTATGAGCAGAGCGAGAGAGAGGAAGATTTGGCATGCCTATTGCTGCAAACTCCAGGTGCATGCACCACTTTGTGCATTTGGCTTTACATGGGTACTGGGGAATCAAACTAGATCCCCCTCCCCCCAGACTGTCAAGCTTTGCAAACAAGAACCTTTAACTGTTGAGCCATATTCCCAGCCCCTGATGGTCACATTTTTTTTATTGACAACTTCTATACTTACAGACAAAAAAAAAAAAAAACATGATATTTCCCTTCCCTCCTGCCATTCCCCTCAGAACTCCATTCTCCGTCATATCCCCTCCCTCTCTCCATTAGTCTCTCTTTTAGTTTGATGTCATCATCTTTTACTTCTATTATGAGGGTCTTGCGAAGGTATTTCTAGGCACTGCAAGGTCATGGATATCAAGGCCAATTTCTGCCTGGACAGTTGTATTGTAAGGAGTCATACCCTTCCTTTGGCTCTTACATTCTTTCCGCTCCCTCTTCCATAATGGACCCTGAGCCTTGGAGGGTGTGACAGATGTTTCAGTGCTGAACACTCCTCCATCCCTTCTTCTCAGCACTATGTTGCCTTTTGGGTCATCCCAGTGGTCATCGCCATCTGAAAAGAGAGGCTTCTCTAACCAGAAGTGACAGTAGCATTAATATGTGAATATGAACATTAAGTGTAGTGCTTTCAGGGCAGTTTGGTGGAAATAATATATACATTTAGCCAGATAAGAGCAGGCTTTATATCCCTAAGGCTCATGACCTCCCCTGCCATAGACTTTTGCTTAGTTTTTTCAGTACCAGGCATGTATTCCCTCCCATAGAGAGGGCCTTCAGTCCAATTATGGAGCAGTTGGTTTCCCCAAGAGCAGACATGCCACTGTTGTATCTGTTCGGTCATTGGGCCTGTCTGGCCAAGCTTGAGTTTTCCTGTGTCCACTGTTTTCACTGCCGATGACTTCTGTCTCCCATACGGCTGCATGCAGTGCAGCTTTTTCCAGCTTTCAGTTGGCTGGTCTACAGGGAGAAGGTTTTCTGCTCAGCACCAGCTTGCTTTCTCAGTGACCTTGCCTCTCAGGCAAGAGATATCTTCAGCAATAGGGTCTTACTATCTGTTTCTCAAGGGAAACCAAGAGCTTTGGCAATAGCCTTTAATGTTTTGGAGGCTTCCAGGACCTCCTTGGCCTACAACTTACTGGAAAGTATCCCATCCCAGTCTATAGCTTCTGGATGTGCCATTATTTTAAAAAGTAGGTTTACATACGTCTTATTCAGAGATGGTCACATTTTAAAGAAAAACAAGGGAAAAACTATGGTAGTGGTACCACAGAGGATAGTCCCAGTGTCCTAACCGTGAGCAGTGCTGGAGGACAAACCACCAGTTTCTTCAGCAAATCAATTTTAAACCATAGAAGACCATTTGGTGACTCCTGCCTGTAATCCCAGCACTCAAGAAGTTGAGAGGTTGAGGAGGACTTCTGTAAGTTCTGGGCTAACATAGGCTATAAAGTGAGTCTTGGGCCAGCCTGTGCTACAGTATTTCAACAAGCAAACAAAATAAAAAGATAGCCTAAGAACCTATAGACACTTAAGGCACAGTGTTTGTATCTTCCTTGAATCTTGACTGAAGCAAATTCATTTTTTTCAAAAAGTTTTTTCAAGCTGGGCGTGATGGTACATGCCTTAATCCCAGCACTTGGGAGGCAGAGGTAGGAGGATCGCCATGAGTTTGAGGCCACCCTGAAACTACATAGTGAATTCCAGGTCAGCCTGAGCTAGAGTGAGATCCTACCTCAAAAAACAAAACAAAACAAAAAAAGTATTTTTGCTGGGCATCATGGGGCACGCCTTTAATCCCAGAACTCAGGAGGCAGAATTGGAAGGATTGAGGTGAGTTCAAGGACAACCTGAGACTACAGAGTGAATTCTAGGTCAGCCTGGGCTAGAGTGAGACCCTACCTTGAAAAAAAAGTTTTTAAAAAAATTTTATGTTTTTATTTTTGAGCAGGGGCCAGGGAGAGAATGGGTGCTGCAAATGAACTCCAGTTGTATGTACCCCTTTGTGCATCTGGCTTTATGTGGGTACTGGGGAATCAAACCCAAGTTGTTAGGTTTTGAAGGCGAGTGCCTTAACTGCTAAGCCATTTCTCTAGCCCTGAAGCAAAGTCTTATTCTGTTTATTTAATTCTAAATGTAATTGATGTAATATAATTACAATGCATACACACCTTATGTAACACAGTGAAGGAAAGTTGCACATTGGTTAGATAATGAATTCTACAAAAATGAGTACTAATTTCTTTTTAGCTGTGATAACCAGGCTGTGGGTTATGTTTTTAAGAGTCATGCTTTTTAGAGGTATATGATAAATAGTTACCAAAAAAAAAAAAAAAAAGCAAAATTAGCAACTGCATTGAACTGTCAAAGAGAAAAATATGTTTTGCAAACTTTTCCATATACATCCAGACATCTAGTTATAAAACCTAGCTTACCCCATAGCAAGTACAAAATTTATTTGGAGACCCCTGATTGACCTTGGAAATAGATGCCCTCTTGCATCTAATGAATGCGAATGTGACAAGTTTAAAATGAAAATAAGGGCTGGAGAGATGGCTTAGGGGTTAAGGCGCCTGCCTCCTAAACCTAAGAACTCTGGTTCCAATCTCCAGCTGTTCCAATCTCCAGGTCCCACGTTTAGCCAGATGCAAAGTGACGCAAGGGCGCAATGCCGCACTTGACCACAAGGGGGAGCACGTGTCTGGATTTCGTTCACAGCAGCTGAGACACTGCTGGCGTGCCCATCTCTGTCTTCCTCTCTCTCTCTCTCCCTCTCTCTCTCTCTCTGTCTCTCTCTCAAAAATTAAAAAAAAAAATTTTAAATGAAAATAAATTAGACCAAATTCTCCAGAGTAAATGGGTCATATCGTCTTATTGGCTTTGATAACAACCCAGTGTACACCACAAGTATCCAGTCCCTGCATAGCAGAGCTCATGAGTGGACAGCCCCTGTCTAACAGTTCACACAGCATACATACCACAAGTGTACAGCCCCTGTCTAACAGCTCACGCAGCATTCACACCGCAAGTGGACAGTCCCTGTCTAACAGCTCACGCAGCATTCACACCACAAGTGGACAGTCCCTGTCTAACAGCTCACGCAGCATTCACACCGCAAGTGGACAGTCCCTGTCTAACAGCTGGACAGTCCCTGTCTAACAGCTCGTGCAGCATTCACACAGCAGTCCCTGTCTACAGCTCACGATCAACAGTTCAGTGGACAGTCCCACATCACACAGTGGACAGTCCCTGGCAGTCCCTGTCTAACAGCTCATGTAGCTATCTGCTTGTGCTGCCTTTTTCTTTTCTTTTTTTTTTTTTTTTTTTTTTTGGTTTTTCAATATAGGGTCCCACTGTAGCCCAGGCTGACCTGGAATTCACTATGTAGTCTCAGGGTAGCCTCAAACTTGAGGCAATCCTCCTACCTATGCCTCCTGCTTTCTGGGATTAAAGGTGCCCACCACCATTTCCAGCTTGTGCTTCACTTTTAAGACATTACAGACTGTTGGCTTAAACACAAATTTATTTTCTTATAGATCTGGAGGGTGGGTAGTCCAAGATCAAAATGTTTGCAGGATTGGTGTCTGGTGAGGACCCTTTGGATAGTAGCTGGCTAACTATTGGTTGTATGCCCGTATAGCCTTTCCAAGATACATAATCAATAGAGCTCTCCAGTGTCCATTATTTTAAGGACACAAATACTGACTGGATAAATCCAGTCAACATATAAATCTAGGGGAGGTATATACCTTCCATCTGTGATACACTGTGTATTGAAATAGAGGATAGGATCTATATATGCCTTTGTAAAAATATATATGTATTATTTATTTTCAAGAAGACAGAGAGAGAATGGGCACACCAGGGCCTCTTATCACTGTAAATGAACTCCAGACACACACACCACTTTGTGCATCTGGCTTTACATGGATACTGGAGAATCGAACTCAGGCAATCAGGTTTCACAAGGCAGAGGCAGGAGGATTACCTTTAACCACTAAGCCATCTCTCAGTCTAGGATCTATACGTACCTTTAAAGTGGCACATGATTTCATTGAGAACTTTTTCTCCAAATGTTTTTATTCTTCATCTTATTGTTTTACTTTGTTCTCAAATTTTAAGTTTGAAATTTTCAAAACCAGAGAATATAAGAAAATAACTTTGTGAACATCTACCATTTTGCTGCATTTGCTTTTACCAATTCCTTTCTGTGTGTTTGCTCTCTCCATGTGGGAATGTATGTATATAAGACATGTATAGAGACACACACATGTGTGTATTCACATATATATATATATGTCTTTGCCTGATGCAGTTGCAGACAAAAAAATGGTTGTTGGTGGAAGTTGATTGCAAGATAGTTAATAAAAATCATGAGATTTTTATCCCCTAAGGATAAACAGGGGCTATTGTAGTTATAAAAATAATAGTTTTAAATCTCAGTGTCATAAAAACTGTGCCACTTTCTTTATAAGCTTTTGCAGTGTGTTGGTTACTTCAGTGATAGAAATCAGATCATCTGTTAAGTCAAATACTGCCTTGCTGTGGCCTTGATGGTGACTTCTGCACTCATTCTGTTCTCTTACTTTTTCTTCCATGATAGTACACAATGTTGTCAGGCCAGGTTCCATTCCAGTCTCATGACAGAAGTTTGACATGTACCAGTGCAGTAGAAATCATGAAGAAAATTAAAAAGGGAGATTTCTCCTTTGAAGGAGAAGCTTGGAAGAATGTATCACAGGAGGCTAAAGATCTGATTCAAGGTAAGACTCTCATAAAATGTGGTATTTTGTACCATGGGTAATGATTAAAGTCGAACCATGCCCATTATACACATAGAGGTTTGTTAATTACTCCAGGAACCCATGAGTATTCTCAAAGGTTTGCCAGGTAACTCTATTCATGTTTGTTTTATTGGAAAACTCTCCTTCTATGATCTCATCCCGATACCCAACATGAACTAGCACATGGCTTCTCACCGAATCCCATCTCCTTTCCTTTGGATGATGGCACTGCCCAGAAGCCAGACCACCAAGTCCTTGTGCCACCCTTGCTGCCTGCACCATTTACCTTCTGCAACCTGCCACTCAGTGCTGCAGCTCCATAAGCTCCCTGGTCCCCTCCCTATCTCCCATATGCCAGCGCCGTCATTATCTGCCAAAGGTCTGCAACATCCTTTCAGCCTGCCTCCCTTCCACTGACTCTTCTGCCCATTCTGTGCTGACGGTGACAAGTGTGAGCATGCCTCTTTTCTGGTAGAAATCCTTTGAAGACACTCCATTAGCTTCATGTCCAGCTCTTCAGCCTGACGTTCAAAATGCAAGCCCCTCAGGACCTGGCCCAGCCTTACTCTGCTTCCTTATCACTCTGGCTTTTACTGTTGTCATGTATGTGAATTCCTGAAGTGGGCTAAGCTTTCAGAGGCCTCTGTTTCTTCACATATGACCTTGATCCTTGAAGCATCTCTTCATCCAGCCCCTTCTCATCCTTCAGGACTCCTGTCCTGGAAGCTTGCTGAAACCTTCCTTCCTAGGCTGAGTGCTTCCCCTGCACCTGGAGCGCACCGTGCTATGGATCTCGCTTCTTCCCCGCACCCTCATGTTACAGCATCTCCCAGTTGCTCTATAAGTCTTTATCCCTGTTGTCTCTACTGCCTTACTTCATACTTTGACTTGTAGAATACACTTAGAAGGTGAATGCTTGGTCACTCATTTGAATATTCATTTTAAGCTTATTATGTCACCAATGGGAATGGTTATTTTCTTCTGATTGAAAAGCTTCCTAGAAATGGGCTATTGTGACCTTATATTAGCGTCCATCATCTGTGAGCAGATTTAAATGTATATGAAGCCAGGCATGATGGCTCACACCTTTAATCCCAGCATTTGGGAAGCAGAGATAGGATCACCATGAGTTCAAGGCCATCCTGAGACTGCATCATGAACTCCAGGTCAGCCTGGGCTAGAGTGAGACCTTAGTCTTGAAACACAAAAACGAAAAGGAAATATGTATGAAAGAAAGTAGAAGGTGGAAGTCTTGTTGGAACAGCTGTTCCATGGGACTGTAATTGAACTTTATGTCTTTTTATTGTTAAGCCATGTTTAAAATGGCAAATTATAAAATTAAAGTATCTTGTTCACAGGACTTCTCACGGTTGATCCAAATAAAAGACTGAAAATGTCTGGTTTGAGGTACAATGAATGGCTTCAGGATGGCAGTCAGCTGTCCTCCAACCCTCTGATGACTCCAGACATTCTGGGATCTTCAGGAGCCGCTGTGCACACCTGTGTGAAAGCAACCTTCCATGTAAGGTTCGAAAGGGGCTCCCAATCCCATGTTCATATTTGGTAGCCTGGGAGACATAGTGTCCATGAATACATTTACAATAATCGTCTTTCTATTTTATAAACACAGTAAGAACAGAAAGTCTGTGGGGCATCAGTCCCTGCTTACTCACAAAGCACTATTTTGATGCTTGAATGACTTTGTGAGAGGAGACTGATGTTTAAACAGTTGAAAATTCTTAGCAGGTAATGAAAACAGCATGCATAATAACATTTTGCCCTAAAATCATTTTCGGGGAGGGGAACCAACTAGGGTTGGAAAGATGGCTCAGCAGTTAAAGGTTCTTGCTTGCAAAGCCTGTTGTCCTGGGTTTGATTCTCCAGTACTCACATAAAGCTGATGAACCCATACACACACACCCTTTCTCTTCCCCACCCCTGCTTGCAAATAAATAAATAAATAAATAAAAATTTTTTTAAAAGCAAACCTGTTGCAGCTGGCAGAAAACACCCAACCAAGAGCAGCTTATGGGGGGAAAAGGTTTATTTTGGCTTACAGACTTGAGGGGAAGCTCCATGATGGCGGTGGGTGGGGGGAACGATGGCATGAGAAGAGGGTGGACACCACCTCCTGGCCAACATAAGGTGGACAACAGGAACAGGAGAGTGTGCCAAATACTGGCAAGAGGAAGCTGGTTTATAACACCCATAAGCCCACTACCTCCAAGAGGCTTTAATTCCCAAATTGCCATCAGCTGGTGACCTAGCATTCAGAACCCCTCAGTTTATGGGGGACACCTGAATCAAACCACCACAACAACTAAACTAAGAAGTGGGGACTAACGCATATATAAAAGTGCATTCATTCAATAACCAGTTATTACATGCATATTCTAGAGACTAAAGGACAAGAAATGTGTGAGCTATATTAAGCATGGGCTATATTCTTGAAAGGCCAAAACTACATGAAAGAAACTACATTATCTAACCTTGTCCCATGCAGATGTAAATGGATTAAGACAGTGTATGAGGAATTGTCTCTAAAGTGAAAGGGAGGAGAGCCAGATGTGGTGGCACACCTTTAATCCCAGCACTCAGGAGGGAGGCCGAGGTAGGAGGATCACTGGAGAAAGGAGAAGGAATTCTCACTGGCAGAATTGCATTTGAAAACCTAATAATGTAGGGAATGTGGAGGAGCAGAGAGAATGGCTGCAGGAATTTGTTTCAGATCATAGTGACATATAATGTGAGGCTGTTGCTGTCAAGTGTCACTATACCACTTTCCATACCTGACATTAAGAAAAGTCAAGACAGAACCAGGTGTGGTGGTGCACGCCTTTAATCCCAGCACTCAGGAGGTGGAAGTAAGAGGATCGCCATAAGTTTGAGGCCACCCTAAGGCTACATAGTGAATTTCAGGTCAGCCTGGGCTAAAGCAAGACCCTACCTTGAAAAACTAAAAGAATAAAATTTAAAAATGTAATAAAAAAGGAAAAGAAAACAGAAAAGCCAAGACAGGGGCCTGGAGAGATGGCTTAGCGGTTAAGCGCTTGCCTATGAAGCCTAAGGATCCCAGTTCAAGGCTCAATAACCCAGAACCCATGTAAGCCAGATGCATAAGATAGCACATGCATCTGGAGTTCATTGCAGTGGCTGAAGGCCCTGGCATGCCCATTCTCTATCTATCTGCCTCTTTCTCTTTCTGTTTGTCTGTTGCTCTCAAATAAATACATAAAAAATAAAACAGAAAAGCCAAGACAGAACCAGGCATGGTGGCACGTCCCTGTACTTCAACACAGAGATGGAAGCAAGAGGATCAGGGGTTCAAGGTCATCTTTGGCTATAGAGAGAGTGCAAGGCCAATCAGATCTCCATGTGACCATGTTTCCAAAAGAAGCACAGGGACACAGGACACACTATTATGTAGAGTGAGCCTGGGAGAGTGGCTTGTATAGCTAAGCTGCTCTCTGCATATGAAGTATCCAAGAACTACTCATGTGACAGGACACTCACTGGCAGTGGAAGAGCATAGCAAGGCCCTGCCATATATCAGACTGTTCTGTGTTGAGAACTTGGGGTCAGAATTCTTTTTTTTTTTTTATGTATGTTGGGGCTGTAGTAATGGCTTATTGGTTAAGGTACTTGCCTGCAAAGCCAAAGGACCCCCAGGTTCGATTCCCCAGAACCCACATAAGCCAGATGCACAAGGTGGTGCATGCGTCTGGAGTTTGTTTATAGTGGCTAAAGGCCCTGGTGCACCCATTCTCTCTCTCTCTTAAAAAAAAAAAAAAAGTATGTTGTATGTAGTACATGGTATGTGTTATATGCTCATGGGTGTACAGATGCATACATGCCATACTGAGGCCAGAGGATGTCGAGAGCCCCTCTCTATGGCTTTCCTGACTTATTTATATGAACAGAGTCTCCAATTGAACCTGGAGCTCACTAACCAGCAAGCCTCAGCCATCCTCCTGTGCCCACCCACTCACTCAGCACTGGAGTTAGAGACATGCGTGGCCTTGCCCAGCTTTTTATGTGGACACTTGATATCCATTTATGTCCTCAGGCTAACGCAGCAGACATTCTTATCCACTGAGCTACCTCCCCAGTCACTGGGGTCAGAATTCTAAATCTTAGACACAGAACTCGGGAGAGTAATGGAGGGTTGTTTGGTTTATATGACTGAAGTTCTTTAGGACTTTCTGTTCAGTCGGTGGTTTCTTATTGGGATATAGTGCTAAGTTCTTCAACAGATTAGGACTGGGGATGTAGTTCAGTGGTGGAATGTTTGCCTGACATGCACAAGGCCCTGGGTTTGATCCCAAAACCATTTTAAAAAATCTATTAGAAGCATGATTCCTGAGCTAGGCGTGACTATGCATATCAGCATTCCCAGCCCTTGGTAGAAGTGGAGGAAAAGGAGATCAGAAGTTCAAGGTCATTCTTGCCTGTATAGAGACTTCAGTGTGGGCTTGGGCTAAGTGCATGAGATCCTGACTTCATGACTTTTGGACAACCCAACTGGTGGACTTCAAGGTCACTGCGTGTTAGAGTGCTTACCTGTGTGAGGAGCGCTTACCTGTGTGAAGAGCGCTTAACTGTGTGAGGAGCGCTTACCTGTGTGAGGAGCGCTTACCTGTGTGAGGAGCGTGTGAGGAATGCTTACCTGTGTGACCCTGTGTGACGCTTACCTGTGTGAGGAGTGTGAGCGCTTACCTGTGTGAGGAGTGCCTTGTGAGGAATGCCCTGTGTGAGGAATGCTTACCTGTGTGAGGAGCGCTTACCTGTGTGAGGAGCTCTTACCTGTGTGAGGAGCGCTTACCTGTGTGAGGAATGCTTACCTGTGTGAGGAGCGCTTACCTGTGTGAGGAATGCTTACCTGTGTGAGGAGCGCTTACCTGTGTGAGGAGCGCTTACCTGTGTGAGGAGCGCTTACCTGTGTGAGGAGCGCTTACCTGTGTGAAGAGTGCTTACCTGTGTGAGGAGCGCTTACCTGTGTGAAGGGACTTACCTGTGTGAAACCCTGGGTTCTGTAACAAGCACTGAAAGAAGAAGAAGAAACAGAACTCATTTCTGGTGAACATCTCTCCCCTGCCACGAGGTTTGGATATAAAGGTCTTCAGAACTTTGTTCCTAGAGCCACATGGCGTGTGATTTGCCAATGCAAAGTTGTCTTCTGCTCAAAGTCCAAACTTGGGTGCTTTTGTCATCATGCAGTCCCTTTTCTCTCCCCTAGGCCTTTAACAAATACAAGAGAGAGGGCTTTTGCCTCCAGAACGTCGATAAGGCCCCCTTGGCTAAGAGAAGGAAAAACAAGCACTGAAAGAAGACAAGCACCATTTCTGTGAACATCTCTCCCCTGAGACCCGGTCTTCAGAACTTTGTTCCAGCCACATGAGCTTCTGCTCAAAGTCCAAACTCCTTTGTCATCCTCCCACTCCCACTTTAAAAATACAAGAGAGAGGGCTTTTGCCTCCAGAACGTCGATAAGGCCCCCTTGGCTAAGAGAAGGAAAATGAAGAAGACAAGCACCAAGACGCTGCAGCCCAGCAACCCCACTGACGGCAGTAACCCCGAGACCCTCTTCCAGTTCACGGACTGAGAGGCGTGGGAATGGTAGGAATGTCCTCACTGACCCCTTGCACCTTTATTCCCCTCAGCATGTACCTGAGGGATATTCTGTTGCTTTTAAAACTGTGTTCCGTTGGTCTCATTGGAATCTGCCTCTTAGTGAAATTTTTCTGGAAAACTTGTGTGGTTATCCTTGTCCAAAAGCACTGGACAGAGAACATTACTGTGAACAGAGCACATGTGATCCTTTTTAGTGACCTAGCACGATGCCAGCAGGATTCTTCTTGAAACAGCCGAGGTTTCTGTAACGGAAGTAGTGACTGGTTAGATTGGAGCTGCCTACCTGTGACATAAGTCAGAGGCTTTCACATGTCTGCCATGTGGAAATCAAGAAGACTTGAGGCCTTTTGCTCTGCCTGGTGGACATGGTGGGTTTTTTAAGAGACTTGCACCCTTTGGATAGTGATTTATCAGAGAAAAAGGTCTCTTTTTGAAAAAGATGCTGTAATGAATTTTATGTGTGGCTTATTTCTTAAGAGAGAATTTTAACTTATTGTTTTTATTTTATGGTTATATATGCTGATAACCTGCTACTATTAATCTTTTTCTAAAAAGCAGGGGGAAAAGATTTAAGAACTCAAGGTCCCATGCTTGGCATTTGGGTTCCATCTGAGATGCATGCTGAGCTATGTGTGTGTTTTGATTTTGCACTGCTCTTTGCTCACAGTTTGTTTCAATGATTATTGCAGGATACTAAGGTACATGTCTCTTGGTTTTATGTAATATTGCACTTTATAAAAGTGTGAGTACAGCAATGTGTTTTATAAGGTGCAGTTTAAAGCATATGTACGTTTGCCCTTTTTTTCATTATCTACTTTAAATTTGTCCCCACCCCCTCTTCTGCTTTCCTGTGCAACAAGTAGAATGGGGTGTGTTGTACAGTGAGTCATTGACACTTATGCACCAATATGAGGAAGAACTAAAGGGAACTTACACTTGACACTGTGCTTCATATTTGTACACTGTGTTGTACTGCAGTGAGGTATTTCCTCCTGTAGTCAGATATTATGTACATACTATTTTAGAATCATACCGATGACTTGTCTTGGAACTTTACTGTTAAATTTTAAATCCATAAAGCATATTTTATAAACTTATGCAGAGCACTTTTATTGCTCAAAATTCTGATTCATATGGAAAACAAGTGCTATGTGAAGACATTTCATTGAAAGACTGCTGCATATTAAAATATTGATTAATTCCCTATGCAAAAATTGAAGTGATAGGATTTGTATGTTATTTTTTCTTTTAAAGCCATCACATGAAATGTCAGGACTGAGAAAAGTGAACTTCGCTATGTTTACAGGAATCATGCTTACAAAACAATGCCTAACAAGCTTATTTTATAGTTTTTGCCAATAATAACTTCTTCAGCATTAGTTTGGAATTTGAACATATTTATCCTTTTCTTAAAGTAATAGCAGCATTAATTTCATCTGGTTATGAATACTAAAAATATTGCACTCTGTGTAATAGTAGAATATTTATTACAAAGTCATTGTATATATTAACAGCACATGAAACAAAAATGGCAAATATTAAAATATTTTCAAAACATTTTATTGTACTATTCACATTTTTGTCCACAGTGGTTATTAGAAATAACGTTTGATACTCTCACTGGCCATATGGACATGAAATTCTCATTGAGTCAATGACAATTTTCTTTTGGTTTGGCTGGTTTTTTGGTTTTGTTTTGTTTTTTGAAGTAGGGTCTTGATCCTCATACCTCTGCCTCCCTGAGTGCTGGGATTAAAAGTGTACGCCACCACGCCCAGCTTAAATTTTTTATATTATTGACAAATAAGTATGCAAATGGCTACATTTAAAATATAAGGTAAATTATTTTTAAAGAATTATACTAGAATAACAGTGACTGGTTTATTGTTTTTAAATAAGGAAATTTCTTTGGTGATTCCCTTTACTTGAATTTGGACTCAAAAAGTATATAATTAATTGTCTACTTGTTCATTTTGTCTCCATCTCAAATGCAAATTATTGTTAGATTTATGAAGAACAGGCTACCTTAAAATGTTGAACACTTCAGCCGGGCGTGGTGGTGCACACCTTTAATCCCAGCACTCGGGAGGCAGAGGTAGGAGGATCGCTGTGAGTTCGAGGCCACCCTGAGACTACAAAGTTAATTCCAGGTCAGCCTGGGCCAGAATGATGAGACCCTACCTCGAAAAACCAAAAAAAAAAAAAAAAAAAAAAAAAAAAAGTTGAACACTTCTAAATTATGGTTTTATACATGACTTAGAGCACCTGATTACTTTGAGTGTTCTCCCAGTTACCAGTAATAATAGATTTGGATGTTTGTGTGATACCTTGTCTAATATTCCTTAAAA
Organism: Orientallactaga sibirica; assembly: GCA_036365145.1. NCBI lineage: Eukaryota > Metazoa > Chordata > Mammalia > Rodentia > Dipodidae > Orientallactaga > Orientallactaga sibirica. Next base: position 5,759,916 of record JAEOAD010000038.1, on the reverse strand, counting down.
TCTAAGTTAGTTAAATTATAATATATCACATTATATAAACATAATTTCTCATAGATGAATTATTGTAACATAACGAAACTTACAATGTTTGGCTTACGCAAATGTCTTACATCATAACACCCAGATTTCTGGTCTTTAGTTAATCATGCTTGCCACGTGATTGCCTATTGTCATTTATCCCTTGATCTAGCACTAAAATGAAAGTAGCAAGCTCTCATGAGATGTGGAGTTTAAATAAATACAAGTCATTATAAAACTCAAAGATGGGAAAAATCAGTAAGATTAACACAGGAGGTATTTAGGAAATAAATGTTGTATCTAGCCCCTACAGCAACATAAAGCTTTTATTCATTGTCTTGTTAAACAACTCCCAATTGTGACATTTCTGGAGAGAATGCTTTAAGCATAGTTATTTACTTAGCTGGGCACGTGCACGCCTGTAATCCCAGCACTCAGGATGCTGAGGCAGGAAGATGACAAGATCCAGGCCTGCCTGGGCTGCATAGTGAGACCTTGTCTCTAGAAAAAGAAGGAAAAGAAAAAGAAAAAAAAAGAAAGAAGAGAGGGAGGATGGGAGGGAGGGAAGCCAGTTAGATTTTGTTTCTTTGGGAGATGAAAGGTCTATTTTCAAGGGATATCATTTTAACATTTGATAAATTTCACTTCAGTCTTCATCTTCAGCATTGTTTTTTTTTTCTTTTCATTTTTCGGTTTTTCGAGGTAGGGTCTCACTCTAGCCCAGGCTGACCTGGAATTCACTGTGTAATCTCAGGGTAGCCTCGAACTTGCGGTGATCCTCCTACCTCTGCCTCCGGAATGCTGAGATGAAAGGCATGCACCACCACACCCGGCTTATTCTTAATTTCTGAGTCTTTATTAAAATACTTTTTCTACCTGTTGAGATTATCATGTTTTTATTTATTTATTTATTTGAGAGTGACGTATTCAGAGATGTTTTCCAGCATGGGGTAGGGGCTAACATGATCACAAGCTACTCTAACCATGGCCAAAAGCAGAATCTGATAATGATCATGTTCATTCACCCTTGTTGATTTCCTCACTGGTTACATCACAAGTTCACTTGGGAGGGTGCCAGGTGCTTCTCGTGTGTTTCTCATTTCTTCATTCTTTTTTTTTAACTAGGTTGTATTTGTTTATTTAAGAGGGGGTACAGATAGTGAGAGAGGGAGAGAATGGGCACGCTAGGGCCACTAACCACTGCAAAAGAACTCCGGACACATGCACTATCTTGTGCATCTGGCTTACATGGGTTCTGGGGAATTGAACTGGGTCCTTAGGCTTCACAGGCAAGTGCCTTAACCACTAAGCCATCTCCCCAGCCCTCATTTCTTCACTCTTACGTGGTCTTTCAGTTCCTGCCTCAGGCTAAGAACTGTTCTAGACACAGGCAGCATAACAGTTTGGAATTCATAGCTTCATTGTATAGAAAGGCTATTAGATGATTTCTGAGTTGTATTTTTTAAAATTTAGTTATTTAATACATATTAATTCTACAGCATAATAGGTTTTACTGTGACATTGCTAAGTGTGTATTTACCATGTTTTGATCCTATCGAGCCATTCCTTGTCCCCTCCTTGTTCACTGATAGCCCCTTTTCTTCTTTCAGGTTATCTTTTCCCCACATACGAAAGAAAATATGTGATACTTGCCCTGTGTCCTATTTTGTGTAACATGATTCCTCACTCTGGAGCACAACTGTTGGACAATTTGAGTTAAAATTCTAGGAAGTACCTGTATGTGGTGGCACATATCTATACTCTCAGCCTTGGAAGGCTGAGGTAGGACAATTGGAAGTTCAAGGCCAGCCTGGACTACACAGTGAAACTCTGTCAAAAACAAAACAAACTAGGTAGGGCATGGTGGTGCACACCTTTAATCCCAGCACTCAGGAGGCAAAGGTAGGAGGATCACCATGAGTTTGAGGTCACCCTGGGACTACATAGTGAATTCTAGCTCAGCCTGGGCTAGAGCAAGACCCTACTTCAAAAAAAACAAACAAAAATTAAAACAATGGGGCCTGGGGAGATGGCTTAGCAGTTAAGCACTTGCCTGTGAAGCCTAAGGATCCCTGTTCAAGGCTCAATTCCCCAGGGCCCACATAAGCCAGATATACAAGGTGGCACATGCCTCTGGAGTTCGTATGCAATGGCTGGAGGCCCTGGCATGCCCCCTCCCTATCTATCTGTCTCTTTCTCTGTTGCTCTCAAATAAATAAATAAACAAGAACAACAACAACAAAAACACAGAACAAACCTCCAGGAACTAATTTATGGAGAGCAACCCTAGCTCTGGAATGGAAGTCTTTTTCATTAGTGTTTGCATGAGAGTTGATAGTCAGCATTCTGTGGTTTCCTATTTTAACTTTGGTTTTTGAAAAACATTCACAGGTGACTCAGCACTCATTAAATGCACTGTGAAACTAAAAAATGGCCTAGTGTTCTCTGTCTTTGAGAATAACTTAAATGTCAGTGCTACGAAGAGAGAAATGTAATCTAGACACGTGTCACTGTTGACACACTGTAGTCGAAACAGGCCTTCACTCTTTGTAATTCTCTCCCTCTCAGAAACATCAGCCTGGTAGGATGGTGCATGGCTGTAATCCCAGGAGGTGGAAGTTGGAAGAGCAGAAGTTCAAAGCCATGTACATAGTAAGTTTGAGACTAACCCAAGGTACATGTCATCCTGTCTCAAAAAAGACACTCATGCGGGCTGGAGAGATGGCTTAGTGGTTAAGGTGCCTGCCTGCTAAGCCTAAGAACCCAGTTCCAATCTCCAGGTCCCACGTTTAGCCAGATGCAAAGTGACGCAAGGGGGCAATGCTGCACTAGACCACAAGGGGGCGCACACATCTGGATTTCTTTCACAGTGGCTGAGAGGTTGCTGGCACGCCCATCTCTCTCCCTCTCTGTCTGTCTCTCTCTGTGTCTCTCTTCAAAAATAAATAATAAAAATTAAAAAAAGACACTCATGTACGCATTCTCACACACAATCAACTTCACCCACTGGATAGTTTTCTATTCTGCGCAGATGCCAGAGGGATTTTCTGTGGTGCTAGGACCTGAACCCAGTGCTCTGCCACTTTGCTGCACACTTCTGATTATAGTCATTCTCTGTCACTAGAAAGCAGTCAGAGAACTAGAATAATGTACATGGTGACTCCAGATATCTTATTTTTAAAATTTATTTATTTATTTATTTATTTATTTATTTATTTATTTATTTATGACAGAGGGAGTGAGAGAGAAAGATTGAGAATGGGTGTGCTAGGGCCTCTAGCCACTGCAAAGGAACTCCAGATGCATGCACTGCCATGTACATCTAGCTTACATGGGACTTGGAGAATCGAACCAAGGTCCTTAGGCTTCGCAGGCATGCGCCTTAACCGCTAAGCTATCTCTCCAGCCCACCAGATATCTTAAGATGCACTCAGAGGGCACATCCCCAGCCCTGGGCACCTTCGGTTTAGTCTTGGACTGGTGGCCCTTTTGGAGTCATGTAGAAGCTGCCACGTAAAGTGAAAGAAGCCAAGCATGCACAGCCACTGTATAATTCCATTTCTATTACAGATACAGAAGAGGCAGGTTGAGAGGGTGTGTGCTTCCCACAGGCTGCTGGGAGTGAGAAATGGCAGTGACTGCTTAATGGGGTTTTGGGGTGATGAAATAATCTGGAACTAGGGTAGTGATAAGAATTGTACAATAGTGAATTATACTAAAAACCATTGAGTGTTTTTTTTTTTTTTGTTTTGTTTTTTGGCTTTTTAAGTTAGGGTTTCACTCCAGCCCCAGGCTAACCTGAAATTCACTCGGTAGTCTTAGGGTGGCCTCGAACTCACAGCAATCCTCCTACCTTAAATGATTCCTTTTATAATGTGTTATTTATTTATTTATTATTTGCAAGTAGAGAGAGAAAGAATGGGTGGTGCAAATGAACTCCAGATGCATGCACCACTCTGCATCTGGAAATTGAACCAAGGCCTTTAGACTTTGCAAGTAAGCACCTAAACTGCTAAACCATCTCTCTGTCTCTCTGTCTCTCTCTCTGCAGCCCAATAATTCCTTTTCTTGAGATGAGGTTTCTTACTGTTACCCAGATTGGCCTCCAACTCCTGAGCTCAAGAGACCCTCCTGCCTCAGCCTTCCAAAGTGTGAAATCTAGAGGTGCATATGTATGTAAGTTTTAGCCTAAATTTTAAAAATCACATGCAAAAAAGAAGTAAAAACTAAAAAGAAAATCCCTTCCAAGAAAAGATCCAGTCATTTGAGAAAGCTGTTCCTAGCACCTTGCTGTTTGGAGGTGACCAAGCCCTCCTTTCTTCAGTAGCAATCCTTCCTCCATTCCTTCCTCCCTCCCTCCCTTTCTTTCTTTTTAGCTTTTTGGGAGGTAAGGTCTTGCTCTAGCCCAGGCTAACGTGGAATTTATAGTGTTGTCTCAGGCTGTGGTCTCACAGCCAGCCTCCAACTCTGCTGGGATTAAAGGCGTGTGCCACCACACCTGGCTTAGAGCAGCAATTCTTTTTTTTTTTTTTTTTTTTTTTTTGTTTTGCGAGGTTAGGGTCTCACTCTGGTCCAGGCTGACCTGGAATTAACTATGTATTCTCAGGGTGGCCTCGAACTCTCGGCGATCCTCCTACCTCTGCCTCCCGAGTGCTGGGATTAAAGGCTTGCGCCACCACGCCCGGCTAGAGCAGCAATTCTTTTTGAAGCATGGCTGATATTATGACTGCGAAATCTTTACAAGCAGAAATGGATTTCTTGGTGCAAAAGCAGCTCCTTACAGACACACCAAAGTTCCAGCTTCACTGGAAAGAGAGAAGGACCTTGCACGGTAGCCATGTTCCCAGTGGTGCGTAGCGTTTGGATGGACGCCGGGGTGCTCTGTTTGGACAGTGACCACATCCAGTTGAGTACCTCCGTCGTTGTCTGGAGGTCAGCCCCGTGCTTTTGATCTCAGTGTCCTAAGGGACTGCTGGAGTCTTTTTCCTAACAAATCGCTCTTTCCTTCTTACATTGATGTTCTCTCACAAGCAGGCTCATTTGCTCACTTAACTGAAATGTCATTTGCAGCAGTTGTCAAAATCAACCAGAATACTTTTGTAAAATACTGTAAAATTAACGTTACAGGTGATTTTACAAAAACATTTCTAAGGTCAAAGGCTGTCTTGTCTGTCTTAACCCCAACATCTATTTTAGATAGCTTTTTATCTTTTTTCTTTTTTTTTAACATGCTGGTCCTCATGAATGAGGCAAGCACTTTGCTACTGACTGTACCTCTGTCCCTGAAATACCTTTATCCTGGGTAATTTGAACCCTACAAACCCTAAAGTTTCATCACATAAGACTGAACTCATAGATCATTTTATGCCCTGATAGATCATGAAACTTTGCATTGGTTCTGGACGGCAAAGATGAGCTGTACTAGAAAAAAAAAAAAATCACCGAGGCTTTTGGAGCAATGTAATGGATTTTTTGCAAAGTATAGTTTTTTATAAAATCTTACCATAAAGAATATATTGGGCTGGAGAGATGGCTCAGTGATTAAAGGTGCTTACTTGCAAAGCCTGATGGCCTTGTTTTGATTTCCCAGTACCCACAGAAAGCCAGATATTCAACATGGTACATGAATCTGAAGTTTGTTTGCAATGGCAAAAGACCCTGGCGTGCCCCTCCATCCCTTATCCCCCCCCCCTTTTGGTTTTGGTTTTTCAAGGTAGGGTTTCACTCTAGCCCAGGCTTAAAATTGTTTTTAAAGCTGGGCTTGGTGGCGCACGCCTTTAATCCCAGCACTTGGGAGGCAGAGGTAGGAGGTTCGCTGTGAGTTCGAGGCCACCTTGAGACTACACAGTGAATTCCAGGTCAGCCTGGGCCAGAAAAAAACAACAACAAAATTGTTTTTAAAAAATATATATATTACCATCCAATAAAATCAACACTTTTTATAAGTTTTAAAAAGCAAATACTTTGAAGCTATTTATAATAGTAATTCTTACAATGTTTTTCCTAAATGTATTTAGAATGAAGTCCACCTAAAATGTAAACATGTGACTAAATATCTTGTTGCATCACTAGTCTAGTTTTTTCTCTCTCTGAAAACAAGAGTGGGCTGGGAAGATGAAGCTGTGTTTGTGGCGAGTCTGTATAGAGCTCAGGCTGGTACAGCTTTTAGCTAGCAGGAAAGTCCCAGCGTCTCAGCGTTCTACGTTTGTTTTTCCAGGGTCTCCTCATGTGAGTCTCACGTGAGGCAGATATCATGTAGCACAGCCTGGCTTCAAATTCACTGTGTATCCAAGAAGAACCTTCAACTCCCGATGCTTCTTCCTCCAACTCCTAAGTGCTGGGATTACACAGGCATGCACCACCACACCCAACCCCAGTGTTGACACTAATGTCAAAACACTCAAACCTTAAAAAAAAAAAATCCACAAAACCTTTTGGTTTTGCTTTTGGTTTTTCAAGGTAGGGTCTCACTCTAGCCCAGGCTGACCTGGAACTCACTCTGTAGTCCCAGGCTGGCCTCGAACTCACAGCAGTCCTCCAACCCTCATACCTCTGCCTCCCAGAGTTTGTGTTGTAAGCGTCTTCAAATCAGAGCTTTTTCTGGTAGGTTTCCTGTGATTGGAGTGATGCATAAATACTTGCCTAAATATGAAGATATTTAGATTTTGTAAATCAATGGTTTGCTGATGAGCTGTAAATTAGAAAAATCTTTTTAGATTAAATATATGTGCCACCATGCTCAGCTTAAAGAAGTTTTTTAATGATCACTACATTCAATGAGAAACTTGAATTTTTAAAAATTCTAATCAGAATACTTAAATACTAATACATATTTAGGTAACATATTATGAAAACTAAGAAAGGCAAATATTGGTAACTAATTACTATATAATATCTTCATTATGCCACTTTTTGGAAAATGGGCTGTGCTGTTTTGGGGTTGATTTTCAAGTGTTAGGTTATACTGGCTGTAGTAAGAGGTTGTGTTTTAGTACAAGACAGACTTGGGAATTGTTAAGTTTTATAGTACAATATCAGTTAGTCATGCTCGAGACTTCTGGCATTATCATTACTTAAAATTCAATCACATTAATAATTAGCTATTTGGAGGAAAAATATATTATTTTCTAATTACTTCAGTAATAGACCAGTATTTTGAAGTATGCATATGTATGTGCAGATATAAAAAGAGGCAGACATTTAGAGAGAATGGGTGCACCAGGGCCTCCAGCCATTGCAAACAAATTCCAGATGCATGCACCACCTTGTGCATCTGGCTTACATGGAGAATTGAACATGGGTCCTTTAGCTTTGCAGGCAAGTGCCTTAACCAAAGCCAGCTCTCCAGCCCTAGTTTCTGTTTTAAGCAAAAGGTGTGGGCACACATACTTTACTCTGGCAACACCACGTTTGTTTTCTGAGGCCCTAATACACTGTAACGGGTGCTTGCTCTCCAGGCTCATTTAAATTTAGCATCAAAATGGCTAGGATTTTTATTTGATAGAGGGCCTGCAGAGTGTTAGGTTCTGAGTATGTGCAGCACCTACAGGTAATAGGTGAAAACACCTGAGGTGGAGCGTGGCCTCTCATTTCCTTGCTTGATGTCATCTACTCATCAGAAATGTGTTGCCCGCTTCTTATTAGCCATGTCTTAGCTGACAGGAGAGTTTTGTTTGATTAGTCTCCTTTATGCTAGGTTTTAGGATTTGGTTTTATTTTGTGAGTAATACCCTAAGAAGTTTCTGCAGAGGGAGATACTATGAAAACATTTGTCTTGTATGAAATGGTTTCATTTAAAAATTTTTTTTCCAAAGCTCCTAATGAAAGATAGATTGGAAGATAAGTAAATTAAGTAAAACATTATAATAAATTCTTTTTTTCCTCTTAGAGAACCTGTTTTACATATAGAATGACAAGCATATTATTACTTTTCTGTTGACATCCTGGATTTTCTTTCATCGTGTTTGAATTGCAGACTTAACTACATTTTCCTCCCAGTGGAGGCTTAGTAAAATTTACTTTTGCTTAAAGATAAATATTTTCGGCTGGACGTGGTGGCACACACCTTTAATCCCAGCACTTGGGAGGCAAGAGGATTGCTGTGAGTTCGAGGCTACCCTGAGACTACATAGTGAATTCCAGGTCAGCCTGGGCTACAGTGAGACCCTACCTTGAAAAACCAAAAATAAATAAATATTTTCAACGTGGAGAAAATAAAAGTCAGAAGTCATGCCTCTCACGGGGCAAGTTAAGTTCCACTTCTTCATGGCATGGACATCAGCTGTCCGACAGCAGCATGTGGAGACAACAGGCTGTTTTCAGAGAAACTTCAAACTGTATTGTAAACAGCTTCAAACCAGAACTACTTCTGGTGGGTTTCCTGTGATTGGACTAATGCTTAAATACTCGCCTGCTATGAAGATATTTAGATTTTGTACATTAGTGGTTTGTTGATGAGTTGTAAGTTGGAGGAATCTTTTTGGATGAAGATTCCACCTTAAGAAACATGACTTTTTTTAGAAGGAGATGGAAAGGTAGTTTTGTATTCTGTCACCAGACTGACCACGGACTCAGTGTCTGTGAGCACATCACCCAGTCACTCTGCCTCTACTTCTTCATCTGCAAAATGGAGATGATTGTGGCTGACTGTCCTCAGACCCAATCAAAGAGGAGAACCCTCAGGAAGGTACATTCATCACAAAGGTGGACAGAAAATAGGGTTGATTTTTTAAAATATTTTATTTTTATTGATTTATTTGACAGAGAGAAAGGGGGGAGAGAGAGAAAGAGGGAGAGAATGGGCACACCAGGGCCTCCAGCCACTGCAGATCAACTCCAGATGCATGAGCTACCTTGTACATCTAGCTAACATGGGTCCTGGGGAATTGAACCTGAGTCCTTTGGCTTTGCAGGCAAACACCTTAACTGCTAAGCCATCCCCCCAGCCTAGGATTGATATTTAATAACTGAGACTTCCTACTACATAGCAATTGAATTTTTAAAATGTTTTTGAAAAATTGCATGTTTTTGTCTGGTCCTGAATATTGACTAGCATTGTGAAAGGGAATCTGTGAATAAGGCATTGTCATAGTCAGCTTCATGCTGCTGGAATCAACTTTGAAACCAGACAGAGTTTATGAGAGGAACGGGATTTATTTTGGGCAGGATTCAGGGGAAGTTAGCTCCATAGTGGTGGAAGAAGCTGGCTCCCTTTCACAGATCTAAGCAGAGACAGAATCAAATGCCAGCACCACAGGCAAGCAAGCACAAAACCCAGCAGCAAACAGCAGGGACCCAGGCACAGCTCAGACTACTCTGCACAGCTTTAGCTGGAAATCCAATCTGTCCCCAGTGTCGCCTCCTCCAGCCAGGTGACTGGAGACAAGCTTTTTAATAAAAACACCTGAGTCTATTGAGGGACATACATTCAAACTACCACAGGTATCAAATGAGATAACCCTAACCCTATTATTTACAGTCATCAAATAGTATTAGTAAAAACAGGGGGACTGGAGAGATGGCTTAGCAGTTAAGGCTGCAAAGACTAAAGACCCAGGTTTGATTCTCCAGGTCCCATGTAAGCCAGATGCACATTGTGGTGCATGCGTCTGGAGTTTGTTTACAGTGGCTACAGAGAAGGAGGCAGAGAAAGAGAGAGAATGGGCAAACCAGGGCCTCCAGCCACTGTAAATGAATTCTACATGCATGTGCCACCTTGTGTATCTGGCGTATGTGGGTCCTGGGGAATGAAGCCTCGAACCGGGGTCCTTAGGCTTCACAGACAAGCGCTTAACCGCTAAGCTATCTCTCCAGCCCTCCCACAGATTCTTAGTCCATTTTCATGAACCTTCTAACAATAGGTAAGTTACACTCATCAGCCTTAGTTTTATTTCTTTTTAAAAGGTGAATAGTGCTGTCTCTTTGAAGAGGGGTTACATGGAGTTAATGGGATGTTGACATCCCTGACACAGCCATGTTCACACACAGTAGGAGTTTATAAAGATAATTGTCATGTTGGCCATGGTCTGAAGCTAGATCCCATCAAGACAGGATGGGGTGGGAGTGTTAGAGAGACATTCCTGGGATAGGGAGCGTCCCTCATTGCCATAGTCTGTGCTTCTCCTGCCTGAGGCTGTGAATTAGCAACAGGAGTTAGTACAGAAGTGCCAGCCCAAGGTAGAGGCCAGCCCTTGTCTCTTGCTTGTTCCTGGCCCTCAGCTAGGCACAGTAATTCCCCCAAAGATGTTCATGTCCGAATCCCAGAACCTGGCAAAGGAACTTTGCTCAGGCTGGGGTGATGATCTTGGCCTCCCAGGCAGTCCCTGTGAGAGGGAGGCAGAAGCTCTGAGAAGATGCTGCTGCCTGTGAAGATGGGAATGCCACTGGAGGTGTCTGGACACTGCAAAGGGAAGGGCAAGGGTGTGGATTCTCCCAACACCCTCAGAAGAGCCAGCCCTGCTGGCACCATAGCTCACAGCAGTGACATTGGCTTTGGACCCTGAGCTCCTGTTGAGAACATGGAAGCCACTCCAGAGGGGTTCAGGCAAAAATCCAACTTTCTCCCAACATCCAGCCAGAAGGATCTCTTCCCAGGAGGGGCAGGATATTGATACGGGCTTATCCTGCCCTGGCACCTTTGCTGAGGCTAAAATTTGAGCAAATACAGAGGGGAGTTAGCAGCTCCCTTCTTCCTGCCAGCTCCCCTCCAGGGAGGCTTGGCACATGGGGGAAGCCGAGGCCCTGAGTGACTTCCTGAAGGACCCGAGACTACTTCGTTACCGCCATGGCACCGCGTCGGTCCCACTTACCCACTTCTCCCTTTGCCAAGTACCTAGCTCCTGGAGCCGAGTGTCACTCAGGAAATGTGCCTGGTCCCCAACTTCATGTCAGGAACCAGATTTATCATTGCTCAGGACTGGAAGTTGAAAGAATGGGGTTGATAGCTGAGGAGCACAGGATTTTGTAAGTAATGGAAACATTTGAAATTGACTGCTGTGGTCAATATTGGGATGGTTTACTTATCTGTGAATATCATAATGATATTTGAATTGTACACTTTTTAAGTATTTTTACTTATTTGAAAGGGGAGAGAGAACACACCAGGGCTTCTAGCCACTGCAAACAAACTCCAGATGCATCAGATGCATGTGCCACCTTGTGCATCTGGCTTACATGGTCCTGGGGAATTGAACCTGGGTCCTATGGCTTTGCAGGCAAGCACCTTAACTGCTCAGCTGTCCCTCCAGCTCATGAATTGTACACTTTAAGTAGATGAATTGTATGTTCTATGAATTATATCAATAAAGGCGTTTTTAAAATATTTTATTTAAGCCCGGCTTGGTGGTGCACGCCTTTAATCCAAGCACTTGGGAGGCAGAGGTAGGAGGATTGCCATGGGTTCAAGGCCACCCTGAGAACACAGAGTGAAATCCAGGTCAGCCTGGGCTAGAGTGAGACCTTACCTCGAAAAAACAAAAAAAAAAAATTAAAATATTTTTATTTATTTATTTAAGAGAGAGAGATTGAGAATGGGCATGCCAGGGCTTCCAGCTGCTGCAAATGAACTCCAGGTGCCTGGGTCACCTTGTGCATCTGGCTTACCTGGGTCCTGGGGAATCAAACATGGGACCTTTGGCTTTGCAGGTAAGCGCCTTAACCACTAAGCCATCTCTCCAGCCCTCAGTAAATATGTTTTTGTAAAGATCATAAAACATGAATTGTTTTAAACTACCAGCTTGTGGAACCTATTACAGCAGTGTGGGAAATGTCCACATCTTCTCCCCAGCTCCACTCATCTGAGAGGTGGACTGTCAGGTGGCGACTGAACCAACTTCTTGCCCCCCCCCCGTGCTCCCCATAACTTGATTATTTTTCCTGTGTGGCATTTGAGGAAAGTGCTTTTTGTTGTTGTTGTTGTTGTTTTTGTTTTTTAACTTGCCTTGGAGGGCATGAGTTTTAGTTACATCACACCCAAATGAATGCAACACAAGGATCTGCCTACCAAAGCTAGGGATAGAAGTTCCCATCTCCCAGTTCCCTGAGTGGGATGGTCTCTTTCCTACTGTCTTCCAGAGCAACACTGCCTAGAACCAGGCCTGAAGGGTTTCTCTCAAGACAGTTCCACCTTGCACTCAGCCAGCCAAAACCGGAACTTGGGGAGTGAAATGATGTGCCCGTGAGAGTCTCGCTTGCTCCCAAGTGAACTTGGGCTTCTCTGCTGAGCCAGGGCCAGAGCACTTCTCAATGTCCATCAAGCTTGAGACTGTGGGACAAGTTTTTTCTTATGTTATGCTTTACACTGAAAAAAAATTTGGGCAGGTGTGGTGGCGCACACTTTTAATCCCTGCACTTGGGAGGCAGAGATAAGGAGGATTGTCATGAGTTCAAGGCACCCTGAGACTACATAGTGAATTCCAGGTCAGCCTAGGCCAGAGCAAGACCCTACCTCAAAAAAAAAAAAATAAAAAATATAAAAAAATTAAAATTAGCAATGGGGCTTAATTAGCAATTAAGGTCTAATGGGTCTGGTTCAGTTCTCCAGTACCCACATAAAGCCAGATGCACAAAAGTGGCACATATGTCTGGAGTTCTTAGGCAGCAGCTGGAGGCCCTGGAATGCCCATTCTCTCTGTCTCTCTCTGATTGCAAATAAATAAAAGTATTTTAAAAATAAAAAATAAAAACAGGGGGCTGGAGAGATGGCTCAGCAGTTAAGGTGCTTGCTTGCAAAGCCTGACGGCCTGGGTTTAATTCCCCAGTACCCATGTAAAGCCAGATGCACAAAGTGGTGAAGTGCTTAGAGCTCTTTTTCCACCATGTGCCCATTTTCTCCCTCCCTCCCTCCCTCCCCTCCCCTCCCCTCCCCTCTCCTCTCCTCTCCTCTCTTCTCTATCTCTCTGCTTGCAATAAATCATTTTTTAAAGTAACAGTTTTTTTTTTTTTTTTTTTTTTTTGAAAGACGTTTTCTGGCATTGTTTTTACACTCTGAGCTCTTTTTTTTTTTTTTTTTTTTTTTTTTTTTTTTTTTTTTTGAGGGTCTCACTCTGGCCCAGGCTGACCTGGAATTCACTATGTAATCTCAGGGTGGCCTCAAACTCATGGTGATCCTCCTACCTCTGCCTCCAGAGTGCTGGGATTAAAGGTGTGCACCACCATGCCCAGCTTGAGCTCGTTTTTATTAGAAATCATAGCCCACCCTCTGGCTTCCAGAAGCCCTCATTCTTGACTCCTTTCCCACTCTCCTGCCTTCATAGAAGAAGCTGATCTTCACCACACAGACTGACCAGATGACTGTGGGCTCTCCCATAGCTCAAGGAGCCGTGCCTGGAAGAAGTGACCACAGGACGGCACTGGGACAACTCTTCTGTGACCCAGCAGTACACTCCAAACTAGACCTGAAGTTCCCACCTTGTGTTTCTTTCATTTTGGCCAACGTGGCTGGGTCTGTTGGGCCCTAACAAGATCCTGAAACCTAAGAGCCAACCCCATGGATTAACAGCTAATCTAGGCGTATGTTTGGCTATTTATAAGACAGAGCAGTAATCCCCAGGGCAAAAGCAGGTAGTGCTGTGGGCTGTGGACTAAGCTGCCATAGAGCTGAGGGGCAAAGGGGCTAACCCCTCTGCACAGGTTCCCCGTGTGGGATGCCCTATCCTGAACACTCAGAGGGGGAGAGAAGAGCATGGAGGAGGTATTTAAACAGAGATGGGGTTGTATACTGTCTACTTGCACAGAAGTTCTTCTGTGCGCAGCACCCATCGCCCCAGGGCCAGCACGTCTCTGTCTGGCCTGGATCCTGACCGTTCTGTGAGATGGCCTGAATGCTGGTTCTCGCTAACCTTGTTCAGCTCTGATGGGCATCAAAATCATGTGCCGCTCGCTCAGTGGCTGCCAGCATTGTCTTCATCACCTTGGCACATGAATTGTTGCCTGTCTGATCTCGAAGGGTGGCAGAGATATTGCGGGAAGGGAAGGCTTGGGGGTCAGAGCCTCTTAGTGTTCACCAACATTCCCTGAGGGTCAGCATTTGCCTGGATGGCGCCACCATTTATTTATTCAGCAGAAACACTGAGCCTCTTCCCCCTGTGTAAAAGCTGGTCTGTAAGTGGCTTTGTTCCGTGGGATTGCAGCCAAACTGGGACCCAGGATTCTTTTCGTCATTGAGATATTCTTCCTGGTAGCTGAGCTTTGAGCTCCAAGAGGCTTTGGGAGGAAAAGCAAAGCTTTCTGCTGGAGCCAAATGCTCCATAAGCCACAGAAACCCAGTCTGACTGCCCTGGCTGGCCTCTTTCAAACAGCACTAGCTCTGCAGAGACAAGAAGAGAAGCAGATTGGATGAGATTTCATCTCCCTAAGATTTAAGATCCCTAATCTGAACTCAAATTCCAGTTGCCAGTTTTTATAGAAATTAACTATTCAAAATCTTTGACAACTTTCATAATTATAGACAATGAACCATGATAATTCCCCCCTCTACTTTCCTTCACAAATCCACTCTCCATCACATGCCCTTCCCCTCTCAATTAGTCTCTTTTATTTTTAAAAAATTTATTTATTTATTTATTTATTTATTTATTTATTTTAAGAGAGAGAGAAAGAGAAAGGTGTGCCATGGCCTCTAGCCACTGCAGACAAACTCCAAATGCATGTACCACCTTATGCATCTGGCTTACGTGGGTAATGGGGAATTGAACCTGAGTCCTTTGGCTTTGCAGGCAGGTGCCTTAACCACTAAGCCATCTCTCCAGCCCCTAGTCTCTTTTTTTTTTTGATGTCATCATCTTTTCCTCCTATTATGAGTGTCTTGTGTAGGTAGTACTAGGTACTGCGAGGTCATGGATATCGAGGCCATTTTGTGTACCAAAGAGTGCACTGTAAGGAGTCCTATCCTTCCTTTGGCTCTTACATTCTTCCTGCCATCTCTTCTGCAATGGACCCTGAGCCTTGGAGGGTGTGATAGAGATGTTTCAGTGCTGAGCACTCCTCTGTCACTTCTCAGCACCATGGTGCCTTTTGAGTCATCCCAATGGGCACTGCCATCTGAAAAGAGAAGTTTCTCTAACCAAAAGTGAGAGTAGCATTAATATATGGGTGTGAACATTAAGAAAAGTGCTTACCGGCAGTTTGGTGAGCATAATACACCAGACAGCAGCAGGCGTTACACTCCTAGGGTTCATGACCTCCCCTGCCATAGGCTTTTGACTAGGTTTTCAGTACCAGACATGTATTCCCTCCTGTGGAGTGGGCCTCCAGTCCATTTAAAGAGCAGTTGGATTTCTCCATAACAGACATGCCACTATTGCACCTGTTGGCTCATTTGGCCTGGCTGGCCATACCCAAGGCTTGCAGTGTTCACTGTTGTTTATCACTGCTGATGACTTCTCTCTCCCATAGGGCTGCATGAAGCAAAGCTTTTTCCAGCTTTCTGCCAGCTGGTCTACAGAGAGGAGAGGTTATTCAAATTTTAAATGCTGCAAAAGCTCCAGAAAACCAGCACTGGAAAGTAGCTTTGGGAGTGCAGAGGCTACTCAGCATGCAGGATCAATTCTCAGCACTACTAGAGGAGAAGAAGCATAATAGAATAAAACATTTAATAAAAGCCGGCCACCCCAGCACTGAGACTTCAAGGCCACCCTAGTTAATTCCAGGTCAGCCTGGACCAGAGTGAGACCCTACCTCACAAAAACCAAAAAAAAAAAAAAAAAAAAAAAAAAAAATTAATAATACATTTTTCCTAGTTGCAAAAATTTTAAATTATTTAATTGCAAGCATAGAGAGAGAATGGGCAGCCAGGGCCTCCAGCCATTGCAAACAACCTTCAGATATATGTACCACTTTGTGCATCTGGCTTATAATATATGGGTACTAGGGAATCGAACCAGGTCCTTAGGCTTTGCAACCAGGCACCTTTAACTGCTGAGCCATCTCTCCAGCCAGGCAATAATTTCTTCTTCTCCTCCTCCTCCTTTCTCCTTCTTCCTCCTCCTCCTCCTCCTTCTTTTTCTTCTTCTTTTTTTTTTTTTAAGGTAGGGTCTTGCTGTAGCCCAGGATGACCTGGAATTCACTCAGGGTAGCTGTGAACTGGCAATAATTTCTTTAAAACACAGGTGACAAAATTTAGAGAAACTGAACTTTTATCAAAATGAACATTTGGGCTGGCGAGATGACTTAGTGGTTAAGGCCTGTGAAGCCTAAGGACCCAGGTTCAATTCCCTAATACCTACGTAAGCCAGATGCACAAGGTGACACACATGTCTGTAGTTCATTTGCAGTGGCTAGAGGCCCTGGCATGCCAATTCTCTCTCTCTCTTTCTCTCTCTTTTTGCTCCCTCTCCCAAATAAATGAATTAAAAATATATATATTTAAAAATAACACTTGGAGTTCAGCACTTGCAGGGGAGGGGCCAGAGATAGGAGGATTCTGTGAGTTTGAGGCTACTCTGAGACTACATAGTAAATTCCTGGTCAGCCTGGGCTAGAGTGAAACCCTACCTCAAAAAAAAAAAAAATCATAATCATAATAACACTTGGGCTGGAGAGGTGACTTAGCATTTAAGGCATGTTCCTGTGAAGCCTAAGAACCCAGGTTTGATTCCCCAGTACCCATGTAAGCCAGATACACAAGGTGGCACATGCATCTGGAGTTCGCTTGCAGCCATTAAAGGCCCTGGCGTGCCCATTCTCTCTCTGTCTCCTTTCTCTCTGTCTTTCTCTGCTTGCAAATAAATACATAATTAATTAATAACAACACTTGTGGGGCTAGGGAGATGGCTCCGTTGGTAAGAGCACTTGCCATAAAATTACAAGGGTTTATCTGGGCATGGTGGCACACGTCTTTAATCCCAGCACTTGGGAGAAAGAGGTAGGAGGATTGCTGTGAATTTGAGGCCAGCCTGAGACTACATAGTGAATTCCAGGTCAGCCTGAGCTAGAGTGAGACCCTACATGGAAAAAACAAAACAAAAAACAAAAAAACAAAAAGATTAAACACAGAATTACCATGTGACCCAGCAATTCTACTCTTGATATATGTGCCTAAGTGAAGTGAAGATGTAGGCCTGTGCACTCAACACCTTGCACACTGCAGCATCACCCACAACAGCCGAAAAGTAGAAACAATCCAATACCCACTTATTGACGAACAGAAGAGTTGATGTTTGTGTCCACACAGTATGATACTGTTTGTCCATAACACGAAATGAAGTTCTGACGGATGCTACTACATGAAGGAACCTTAAAATATTAAATATGCTAATTATAAATATCCACACAGTGTACGCTTCCACTCATGAAATAGTCAGACCAGGCAAATCCATAGAGACAGCAAGTCCCCGAGTGAGGGACGGGAGAGATGGGGACTGACTACTAATGAGTGTGCAAGTGACAAAAAGGTTCTAAAATTGATTCTGTTGAGCACACAATCCTGTGACTATACTAACTACTGAATTGTACATTTGACATTGGAAACTTACATTGTGTGACTTATCTTTTTTAAAAAATATGTTTTATTTAGAGCCGGGTGTGGTGGCGCACGCCTTTCATCCCAGCACCCAGGAGGAAGAGGTAGGAGGATCGCCGTGAGTTCAAGGCCACCCTGAGACTACATAGTGAATTCCAAGTCAGCCTGGGCTAGAGTGAGACCCTACCTCATATAACCAAAAAAAAAATTTTTTTTTAAATTTATTTATCTGAGAAAGAAAGAGAGGAAGAGGCAAAGAGAAAGAGAAAGTGGGCATGCCAGAGCCTGGGCATGCCAAACTCCAGCCATGCATCCCCTTGCATCTGGCTGCAAACAAACTGAACTGGGGTCCTTAGGCTTCACATGCAAATCCCCTTGTGCCATTTCCCAGCCTGACGTATCTTTTTTTTTTTTTTTAAACAATTTTTATTTTATTTTATTTATTTATTTGAAAGGAAGATGAAATAGGGGTAGAGAGAGAGAGAGAGAATGGGTGCGCCAGGGCCTCCAGCAGGCAAATGCCTTAACTGCTAAGCCATTTCCCCAATCAAGCCTGACGTCCTTAGGGCTTTTTTTTTTTTTTTTTTTTTTTTAATGTATGCATTACATCTTTTTCTTTGTAAGACAGGGTCTCATGTAGGTGAGGCCAACCACAAGCTGAGATGACCTTGAACTTCTGATCCTTCTTTCTACACTTCCCAAGTTAGCGCTGCGATTTCAGGCGTGCACCATCGTGCCTGGTTTATGCAGAGCTGAAAATGGGATTCAGAGCTTCATGCCTGTGGGGTAGGTGTTTCACCCACTGAGCCACATCCTCAGCCACTATCCCTTATATCTTTATTTTTTTTTTATTGTCAGAGAGAGAGAGAATGGGTACACCAGGGCCTTCAGCTGCTGTGAACGAACTCCAGACACGTGCACCCCCTTGTGACACATGTGCGACATTGCATGCGTGCGTCACTGTGCATCTGGCTATTTGGGACTTGGAGATTTGAACATGAGTTCTTAGACTTTGCAGGCAAGCACCCTAACTGCTAAGCCATCGCTCCAGCCCATATCCCTTATGTCTTAATCACACAATTCTAACCCTAACTCAAATGTTGTAGGAGACAGTTAGTGACATCTCTGCGTGACAATTCCCCTCAATGAGTGTACCACCACTCCAACTGGGACTTCAGGCCAACCACTCGCCAGGTGATGAGGGGAACAATGAAGTGACCATGAGCCCTAGGCTTGGAGAAGCAGACACACACAGATGGGGTGGTAAGCAGGATGCCCCCCCCCGAGGGCTTTCAAAGACAAGCCCACTGAGTGGGCATTGTGGGGAGATGAAGAGGCTAGAGCATGGCTAGGGGTCCACTGTCCTCCAGGCTGGGATGAGAAGATACTACAGAAAGGGGTGACCTTCAGGAGCTAGGCACTGGCTCACACACCCAGGCCAGGAGGGTGAGTTCTGAGGAGAGCTGAGCCTTGCTGTGCCTTCTTTCTGGATTGTGCTGCTGAAACCCTGGGTGTGAGCACATGCTCCTGGCTTGTCCATGTCACTAACTCCCTCCTACAACATTTGAGTTAAGGTTAGAATTGTGTGATTAAGATATAAGGGATATGGGCTGGAGGGATGGCTTAGCAGTTAGGGTGCTTGCCTGCAAAGCCTAAGAACTCACGTTCAGATCTCCAAGTCCCACATAGCCAGACACACAGTGATGCAAGCATGTACATGTACAGAAAACTATGAGATCAATGGTGGCAGACCATCATACCAGTCCCTAGGAAATGGCTTTCTCTCACGTGGCTCCATCTGAGGCAGATCTGTGGTGGTGGGATGGTAGCTCATGTTGCCTGTGGGGAAAGGTGGCAGCCCTTTGGCCCCTGGCACTGTGGACAAGAGGATTAAGAAGAGGCAGGGAGGCCTGCCTGCAGCCCAGCACTCCTTTGCCCCTTCTTGGCTGTCTCTCCATTCCCAGGCGTCTCATGTTCTGCTCTCAAGAAAGGTCCTGGCCCTGCCTCTGGACCTGCAGTGTGGCCTGAGAACTTCTCACGTGGGAAAGGGATGAACCGGAACTAGTGTTCTTCTGAAAGACCAGGAGTCCCTTTTAAGGAGGCAGAGCTGTGAGGGCCAAATGGCTGGGAGGAGCTGCAGTTCTCCAAGGCACAGCCATGAGAGCTGAGCTGGAATGAGAGAGAGGCACCTTAAATCTTATCTTCCAGTGTAGACAGGTTGACCCAGCTGAAACATAGTATGGGAAGTGACAGACAGCACCATCCCACATGTCACAGGAAGCTGCTTAATTCAAATTCTTCGTTCGCTGTAGTGATTGCTCGTCCACCCAGGGAAACAAGCCCAGGTCTCTTAAAATGCTCAGCAAGAAGTAAAAGGAGAAAACTCACAGCCGGGTGTGGTGGCACACGCTTTTAATCTCAGCACTTGGGAGGCAGGGGAAGGAGGATCACTGTGAGTTCGAGGCCACCCTGAGACTACAGAGTGAATTCCAGGTCAGCCTGGGCTAGAGTGAGACCCTACCTCAAAAAAAAAAGAGAGAGAGAGAGAGAGAGAGAGAAATCAGACTTGCAGGAAGCCCGTCCCCTAGCCTGTTACTACTTCCCATGACCCTATGTGACTCCGTCAAGGGGCTGCAGGATGCCCTGCATGACCTGACTATGACTCACTTCCCTGTGCCGACTCAGGGACTTGGTCTGAGGAAAAACCTTGCCTGGAGCCTCTCCCTCCATGGCTCTTCCCAACCCCTAGCCCATCCCATTCCTGATGTCTGTCATTCCCTCTACCTGGGTGCCGTAGCCTCCTCTTACCCAGTCAGGGCCTGTTGTTCCCACAGAAGCCTCCTTCATCAACATAGGCTCTGCTCCAAGCACAAGCTGATTTAGGTGCGTTCAGGCTGGGCAGCTGTCTTGAACAGAGACTGGACACTCTTCAGGACCGGCCTGACCAGGAGAGAACGCTGTCCCCTACTGGGCACTGTCTTTCCATGAAGATTCCAATACGGGGATGGGGTGGGGTGAGGTGGGGGGCGCCAAGGTATAACGTATGCTTGATCTCAGAGGCATCGGACCTGGTAAGACTGAGGCTGGGCACTCTCTGCATAGACATAGGAGACAGATAGGAGTCTAGCCAGAAAGTGCCTGTCACTTTCAGCTTTTCTGTTTTGTTTGTTTGTTTTTTTTTTTCTGAGGTGGGGTCTCACTCTAGCCCAGGCTGACCTGGAATTCATGATGTAGTCTCAGGGTGGCCTCGAACTCACGGCGATCCTTCTACCTCTGCCTCCCGAGTGCTGGGATTAAAGGCGTGCTCCACCATGCCCAGCACCTTCAGCTTTTGAAGGGAGGAGACTTTGCCTCACCAGGTGGGAGCATCTTCATGCACAGGAAAGGAGAACAAGGTCCCAAGTGGCCACAAAGCATGACAAATGACCATTCCCTTCACCTCCCACAACAAGGACATTGGTCTCTTCTGCCGACTACCATCCTGGGCCAGCATAGGTCCTCTGGTGGACACTGTTGCCTGAGTCCCTCACTCAGCACACAGGACTAAGGGCTGCATTTCCTCTAAGCCTGCCTTCTCTTGACCATGTCTCTCAGCCTCCATCACCAGGGCCTAGAGTCACATGCATTGTAGAACACCTTAAAATTAACAAAAATGGGCTGGAGAGATGGCTTAGCGGTTAAGGCATTTGCCTGCAAAGCCAAAGAACCTGATTCAACTCTCCAGGACCCAGGTAAGCCAGATGCACAAGGGGGTGCACGCATCTGGAGTTGGTTTGCAGTGGCTGGAGGCAGTGGCGTGCCCATTCTCTCTCTCTCTCTGTGCCTCTTTCCCTCTCTCAAATAAATAAATAAAATATTTTTAAAGTTTTAAAAAATTAATAAATAAATAATAAATATAATAAAATATTTGGGTGGGGAGAGCCAGTGTAATGCCTGCCTTACCCTTCTTCAAAGAGCCAGGGACATCCACACCATCTTCTCTCACTGTAGCCAATCAGAAAATAGTGTCCTGAAATAGATAGTGCTGTCAGCTTCTCCTGCTGACCACAGACTATTCCAGGCTATATTCTGAAAGGAAACTGATTTATTAAAAGCGACGAGGCCCCAGGGTGACTTTGCTGTCTTTCTGTGGGGAGTCTGGGCTATGATCCAAGATCCTGAGCAGGAGGCCCCTGGGCATGCAGAGGCCTGGGAGCTCCCAGAGACTGCTCACAAAACCTAGTCAAGTCACTTGGGTTGAGCATGTCTACCAAACAAAGCTAGTGCTGGCTGTTCCTAAAAAGGGAAGGGGGTCACCAGGAGGAGGTAGGGGGCAGAAGTGGTTCATGAACCAGTGTGTCACTGGATTAAAAGGAAAGAAATAATAAGCTATCCCCCACCCACCCCCAATTTCACCAAAGAAAATAAGTTAACCGAGCTGGGCGTGGTGGCACACTCCTTTAATCTCAGCACTGGGGAGGCAGAGGTAGGAGGATCACCGTGAGTTCGAGGCCAGCCTGAGACTGCATAGTGAATTCCAGGTCAGCCTGAGCTAAAGAAAGAAAAGAAAGAGAAAGAGAAAGAAGAAAGAAAGAAAAAGAAGAAAGAAAGAAAGAAAGAAAGAAAGAAAGAAAGAAAGACAGACAAAGAAAGAAGAAAGAAAAGAAAGAAAGAAAGAAAGAAAGAAAGAAAGAAAGAAAGAAAGAAAGAAAGAAAGAAAGAAAAGAAAACCCTAATCTCAAGGGTGGTAAGAGCTCTTTTTCCTGAGTATTCTCCGCACCCCCTCTCTGCAGGAGACAAGATGAGCATGACGAAACACTGGGTGAAAGCGAGGACCAGAGAGCCCAGCTCTCGTCCCGCCCACCCCGAGGAACCCAACCAATGAAGGGCCGAGAGACTTCATGACATCATCAAGGGCCCTTCTCATTGGCTACCGCTGAGGGAGCCTTGGGGCTGGCCAGGAAGCAGGTCTGCAAGCCTGGACCAATGTCTCTTCAAACAGGGCATCCCATAGAAGGGAGATTGTGCTTTGTGACAAAGAACTGAGCGTGCCTTTTTAGCAGCCCGCGTGCTGGCCTCCTGCCCTGAGCCCGGGTGTGATCCGGGGTAGAGCTGGTGCTTTCATCTCCCGCTCCCGACAGACCCCGCCCCACGTCCCACTTCCTCTCGTCGCGTCTTTAACCACCCACGTGTTTTCACGTGCTTCCCGGTGGGAAGAGCTCTCACGCTCGATCTGACTGTGGTCATCAGCTCCCCTCTGGGAATTAACTGAAATTAGAGCGGGGAGACGACTTTGACAAGGTCACGCAGCAGGTCAGTTTCGCTGAGAGAAAAAAAAAAGAAGTCGAATCTAGGTCCCCTCCTCTGAGTTCATTGTTAGCTTCTTTTTGATGGTAAAGTGTATGCGAATACAGCTCTCTAGAAACAGACCAGTCCCTTTCGCTGGTTTCTCTTGAAAACTTAATGTGAGAATCCTTTGTCTGTCACTTGCACACTGGGGATTGAATCCACACCCCACCACTGAGCGATACCCTCAAAGCCATTTACCTGAATTACTCTACACCATTTATTTATTTGTTTATTTACTTATTTACTTACTTATTTTGGGTTTTTGAGGTAGGGTCTCGCTCTAGCCCAGGCTGATCTGGAATTTACTGTATCGTCTCAGGGTGGCCTGGAACTCTCTGCCATCCTCCTACCTCTGCCTCCCAAGTGCTAGGATTAAAGGTGTGCACCGCCATACCCAGCGCTTATTTTTTTCTCTCTAACCCATTTAAATCAGACCACTCCGTGTGTTTCCTTCTGTACTTGGTTTGCTAGGAGGCTCAGTGATCAGCCTACTCTCAGGGTTAGGCTGTACATCCTTCTGTGTATCTGAATCTTTCTGATCCTTCCTTTGATGTCCATTAGTAAAGAAAGTGTGTCCTGGATTCTGTGAGTAAAACACACATGAAGTGCCACTCAAGGATTCCCATCACAGCCTTATCTTGTCACTCCTCTCCTCCTCAGTCCTCACTCCTTCTCTCTCTCTCCTCTCTCTCTCTTTGAGATAAAGTCTCACTATATAGCCCAAGCTGGCCTTGAACTTGCAATCCTGATGCCTCTGCTTCCTGAGTCTGACATTCCAGCCATGTGCCCGTGACATAGTCTTAACCATTATCAACTTGCTGGCTAGGGTGTTCAAACTCAGTGGGAGGTTGGCATGGATGGAGACAAAAGAGGTAAAATTTGAGAGCTGGCCCAGCCTCATCCTGGACAAGGGACCACAGATAAAGACATGTGGGCAGACGCATGTCCCTGGAGAGGTGAGCCCCCAAATGGAACCAAGATGGCTGTCAGAGCTTTTGTCCAGGACCTGATGGAAACCTCGGGGCTTTTCCTTCTGTGGTTACAAGCCCATGCCCATTAACCATAGACCATTTCAGCTAAGAACCATGTCAGCTTTGCCCATATTCTGACACTGACAGTGGAGGGGTGTCCTAGTATGGGAAACTGCGGGGTGTCTTCCACTGTAAATAAGCATTGGTGTGGGGTTGAGACTGTGCTCTCTGAAGGGCTTCACTAGTGGGAGTGGATGTAGCATGCTGGAACACCAACATGTTTCTAGAGTTTCAAAGCTGAAGGCCACCCTCCGACCATGGCCTTCTCACCTGAGTCCTTCCTGAGCATCCAGTCAGCTTCCTGTCTCCATTGGGCTATCCCTCCCAGGTGGCAACAGATGGTCGATTAGGAGTGCCAGGGGCTGGGAAGATGGCTCAGTGGTTAAAGGCACTAGGCTGCAAAGCCTGTGGGCCAGGGTTCAATTTACAAGTCGCTCACTTAAACCAGATACAAAAAGTGGCACAAGTGCCTGGCATTTGTTTGCAGCTGCAAGGGGTTCTGGCACGCACACACACGAAAACAAAACTAATTAATTAACTGGAAATGAAAAGTGACATCTCTGGCACCTGCAGCACAGTTGCCCAGCAACTTTCCCACTGGCTTGTTCCTCTGATGGCAAGCAGGGCTCCAGGAAGTTGCAGGTAGCTCTTGGGAAACGATGCATGGGAGCCCCAGGGTAGTGTCGAGCAGGAGAGCCATCTGGGGTTCAGTCTCAGAAACCCTCTCCAAACATCAGTATAGATGGGGTTTTATGAACAACAGTTCACAGATGCCAACCTGGATACTGAAGGATTGATAAAGCTGTAGGATGGCCAATCCAAACGTGGCACAATCACACCCAAAACTATTCGATGCCAGAGAAAAGGAGGACCTCCCATGTGCAAAACTTGGTGAGTTCTGGAATTCTGGATGAGCAAAAAAGCAGTATAACGTGACTCTGGTCTTTGTTTTGTTTTGTGTGTGATTTTTTTTTCTTCTTTTATTTTTGAGGTAGGGTCTCACTCTAGCCCAGGCTGACCTGGAATACACTCTGTATTCTCAGGGTGGCCTCGAATTTATGATAATCCTCCTACCTTTGCCTCCTGAGTGCTGGGATTAATGGCGTGCGCCACCACGCCCAGCTTGTGTGTGATTTTTGAGGTAGGGTCTCGCTCTAGCCCAAGCTGACATGGAATTCACTATGTAGACTCAGGTTGGCCTCTTAACTCACAGCAATCCTCCTACCTTTGCCTCCCAAAAGCTGGGATTAAAGGTGTGCACCGCCAAACCAGGCTCTGTTTTCATGTTTTTTGTTTATTTTTTTTATAAATCTGTAAAACCCTCAAAACCAAAGTACCATGCACAGAGTTACACTTGTTATAAGTAGCAGAAAGCTACTTATAATACTACAAAGCTAATTTAAAGACAACACAAATACATAGTGAATACCAAACCTAGAGGCCATTGGTGGGGGATAATTGGCAGCCTCACTGGAGTTCCTCTTATTGTTCTATGATGGAATTCTCTCTTGATTACATGTATGTATTTTTCTATGCATCAAATATTACATACATAATTAAAAGCCAGCCAATGGGTGTGGTGGCACACGCCTTTAATCCCAGCACTTGGGAGGCAGAGGTAGGAGGATCGCCATGAGTTTGAGGCCACCCTGAGACTACATAGTGAATTCCAGGTCAGCCTGAGCTAGAATGAGACCCTACCTTGGGAAAAAAAAAAAAAAAAAGCCAAAGACACTGTAGCCCTCATTCTTCACGCCCCAGGCCTTCAAACTGTGGCAAGGTTTCCAGACCCAGAGTGTTGCTGCAGCAGCCACGCAAGGCATCAGCTGCCAATGGATCCTGTCTCCTGGGTGCCCAGATGGCTCTCTGGCTGTGACAGCCAGGTAACAGGGCTGCTGCCCAGGCAGGGCAAAGTCAAATGTTACAAGTGATCACTCTTCTTTTTAGCACACTGAAGTCCCTTGTTTCCTATTTCTAGTGTTTTTTTTTTTTCTTTTCTTTTTTTCTAGGTAGGATCTCGCTCTAGCTCAGGCTAACCTGGAATTCACTATGTTGTCTCAGGGTGGCCTTGAACTCACGGCAATCCTCCAACCTCTGCCTCCCGAGTGCTGGGATTAAAGTCGTGCGCCACCACGCCCGGCTTAGTTTTTTTAAAATTATTCATTTGTGTGTGTGTGTGTTTATGTGTGCATGTGTGTATGGGCATGCATGCCTTAACACATGTGTGGAGGTCCGAGGACAATGTGAGGTGTTGTGCTCCACCATCTTTGAAACAGGATCTCTTGTCACTGCATTTCCTGCAAACAAACCACCAGTCATAGGCCTGCTGGGAGTCACAGATGCAAGCATCACTTTTTTTCCAGCTTTTACATGGTTGCTGGGGATTTTCAAGCAAGTGCCTTTAACCACAGAGCCATGTCCCAGCACTATTTCGAAGTTTTCATTCACTCTTAAACCCAAATTATCTGCTTCATTTGGTGAGTGCACACGCCTCTTTGGGTGTATTCACTGGCAGGTTCAGCCTGGGATGCCCCTCCAACATCAGCCTACCTCTTTTCTTCTGTTCATTTATTTACTCATTAAGTTTTACATATTTATTTATTTGCAAGCAGAGAGAAAGATAAAGATAAAAAATGGGTATGCCAGGGCCTCTTACCACTGCAAACGAACTCCAGACTCATGCACCACTTTGTGCATCTGGCTTTACACAGGTACTAGGGAACTGAACCTGGATCAGCAGGCTTAGCAAGCAAGTGCCTTTGACCACTGAGCAAACTTCCCAGCCTGACATGAATTTTTATAAATGTTTTTCTAATATTTATAATTTCTAATATTCATTTGCAAGCAGAGGTGGGGGTGGGGGAGATGGGAATAATAGGGCCTCTAGCTGCTGCAAAAGAATTTCAGATGTATGTGCCACTTTGGGCAGCTGGCTTTACATGGGTACTGGGGCATTGAGCCTGGGCCAATTTCCTCATAGCAGTGAGGAAAACCACACAAACTCCCTGCCCACATGCAGCTTCTGCTCTAGTGAGGGAGGCCAACAAGCCATAGGAAATCAGTGAAAACAGAGCAGGTGGTAGCAAAAAGACCAGAGCAAGGGGACAGGGTGGAGGGTGGGAGGGGACAGTTTGGACAGTGTGGTCAGGGAAGGCCTCTCTGAGGCAGTCTTCAAGGAAGGGACTATGTGGGTATCTGACAAAACCCT
The DNA here is from genome assembly GCA_036365145.1 of Orientallactaga sibirica. NCBI lineage: Eukaryota > Metazoa > Chordata > Mammalia > Rodentia > Dipodidae > Orientallactaga > Orientallactaga sibirica. The sequence goes on along the minus strand of JAEOAD010000038.1, from coordinate 5,732,873 downwards.
TCCAGGCCCAGGCAGGAACAAGGACAAAGACCCCGGGTCCTCCTCTCACCAGCATCTCCTTCTTCCCAAGAACCCCTTTCACCCCACCCTGGCCTGCACTCCCCTCCCCCTTCACCCCACCTTGGCCTGCACTCCCTTCTCCCTCAGGCTGTCTACTCCTTTGCTCACTTCTTCCACAATCTAGTCTTATAGCTTCTCCAGGCTTTGGGTCTATCTGGGAGGATTTTAAAACACATGGCTGTTAGTTGACCTTCGGTCTGAACCCACAGCCCTCTCTCCTGCTCCTGGCAACTCCTTTCCCCAGGAACCTTCCATGTTTATTATTTTTTTATTTATTTAAGAGACACAGGCACAGAAAGAGACAGAGAAACAGAGAAACAGAGAGAGAGAGAGAGAGAGAGAATGGGCACGCCAGGGCCTTCAGTTACTGCAAACGAACTCCAGATGCATGTGACCCCTTATGCATCTGGCTTACGTGGGGCCTGGAGAATCAAACTGGCATCCTTTGGCTTTGCAGGCAAACACCTTAACCGCTAAGACATCTCTCCAGCCCCTGTGTATTTTTTTGTGACTGGCACTGCCAGGCTCCAGGGCTGGATTTGACCTAGAGGCTATGATTTTTCACAATCTCATCAAACTTGTAATACCTGAATGCCCAGAGAATTAGATGTTGGCCTAATTACTGTTATTAACGTGAATGACTTCCTCCTGAATTTACCTGAATGCCACCTGCAGGTAATCTCACCTGGGAACTTTCTCTCACGGGTCACTTGTGCCTCTCCAGGGCTATTCTAGCAGTGGCCAGAGCAGTACTGGCAATGATGAGGAGAAAGACATCGTAGAGGGGGGAACTGACTCAAAGATTGTTGGCTTAGCTCTCAGGTTACACAAGGAATGCCCAGAAGGTTAGGTTAGGTTAGGTTGACCAAGTTCACCAGCCTCTGCTCCCAAGCCTGTTCCCACAGACTTTGGCAGTTACATCAAGGATCTGAAGAAGGCTCTAGAAGACATCAGTTCCAGTGAAGATGGGATGTGGCCATGTGTTAGTCTACGTTACTATAATGAAGCACCCAAGGCAAGCTAACTTTATAAAGCGAAAAGGTTTATTGACCTCACAGCTTTGAAATTCTACAGGATCAGCACATGGTGTATAGGAAAGCATTTACTTAATGAGTAGGAAGCCAGACAGTCATACAGGGGGCTGGCTCGCTCTTGAAAAGAACTCACTTGTGGGCTGAAGAGATGGCTTAGCGTTTAAGGCGCATGCCTGTGAAGCTTAAGGACCCAGGTTTGATTCTCCAGGTCCCATGTAAACCAGATGCACAAGGGGGCGCATGAGTCTGGAGTTTGTTTGCAGTGGCTGGAGGCCCTGGCACACCCATTCTCACTCTCTCTCTCTCTCTTTCTCTAATTAAAAAAAACCAAAAAACTCACTTGCGAGAGTTTGGGCCCCAGTAAACTACCTTAATCCCTTCCAAGGGCAGATCTCTTCAGGACCTGAGACCTTCCCATTTAAAGCCCATCCCCCAACCACTTAGCACCTCAACCCTCCAGATCAGCTTTTCAACACATGATAAGTTAACACACTCAAACCCTAACCAAACCGAAAGCAAGTTGTGTGTATTTGTTTGCTGGAGCTGGTTCTAGATTATGAGGATGTACAGCCTCATTCATTGTCCATCCAAGTTCCTAAACTGTGCCAGGCCCAATGCTGGGCACAAGACATACACAGCTACAGAATGGGCCTCACATCTATTTTGTTTTGCCACTATGCTATTTTTTTTTCTTTGAGGTAGGGTCTCACTCTGGCTCAGGCTGACCTGGAATTCACTCTGTGAATTCCTCAAACTCAAGGCCATCCTCCTACCTCTGCCTCCTGAGTGCTGGGATTAAAGGCATGCACCACCACGCCCAGCTTTACCACTAGGTTCTAACAGTGGTGGCCGCATTCTACAGGTGAGATGGAGGCAGAGGAGGTTCAATGCCACTGCCCTGGCATCACCACCCTGGCATCAGCGCCCTTGTGAAGACAGCTTAGGTGCACCAGTGCTTCATCTTATGCTGTGGCGCGGGAGGCCGTGCAATCGTTTTCTGTTTTTAGGACAGTGGTTGCTGCCATTTGTGCCACCACCTAGGGAAACAGCACTGTGGGTCACCCGAGCTGTCAGAGTTTGAGCAAGGTTTCATGGACACCTTTGGCCTAGAGAGAATACATACGATTTGCTTTTGGGTCAGAAGGGGAGACAGTTCTAGGCAAACATTTGGACGGACAAACCTCTATGCTGGGGTTGGGAGAATATAAGTGTGTTTGTGTGTTTGTGCAAGAGAGAGAAGGGATGGAGCCTTCCCACTGTCTTTGGCATCCTGCCCTGTCCTTGGGTTGTCCTTTGCGTCTGAAGCCCATCTGCTCAACCTCCATTCACCTTGGAAGACCTTGGGTTGCCTGGAAGCTGTGTCATGTCAGAAAGCATCTTCTGATCCTCTCTTGCAGCTCTTACATGGGTAAACTGAGCCACCAGTGTCTGGTCTCCATTAGCTCCAGGGCTGCGGAGAGCATGAGGATCCCACCTGGCACATGGGAGCTCTGGAGCTGAGAGACACACCTGGAGGGGGAAGGGGAGGGAACCATGGTCCACACTGACACCTTTGCTCTCAGCAGCAAGAGTCCACAACCCCCACCACCCCTGTACCTACTCTCTGTGCAAGTGCCCTGAATACTGGCAGTGTTCTTCACCCTGCAGCCACAGTGCCATGCCTAAAAATGCAGGTCACATCATGCCTCCCTCTCTTGTTTAAAGCCCCTGTCTGGCTGCCCAACGCAGCAGGGAGAAAGCCACAATCTTTCCAATGCCCCACGAGGCACCGCACGAACTGAATCTCCTACTTTGCTCCCTCTCCTTCACTCCACCGCAGCCATCCTAGGCTCTTTTGCTGTTTCCCCAACTCATCAGATACCCTGAACCGCAGGATCTTTGCCCTTGATATGTCCTCTGCCTGTTATATTCTTCCACCAGGTATAGTCTTACTGCCCTCCCATCTTGAAGTCTTTGTCAAGTGCCACTCCAGCAACACCATCTTTCAGCAGCCCATAGAAAATAGTTTTTTTTTTTTTTTTTAAATAGAAAGTTCTACCAAGACAAGAATGTTGTCCTTTCAGTTCGGGGCTGTCTTCCCCAGGCCCCACACAGAGACTAACACTATATAGGGGATGACTAAGAGTTGTTAAATAAATACTCAGCTCTGTCAACCTGCCCAGGCTCCCAGGCTACAGGGGACAAGACGAGGAAGCCCTCAGAGGGCGACGGAGCCTCTGGCAGGTGCTGACGATGGATGAGTCTGTGCCAGGTCTGGCCGGATGGGGTGAGGAGGAGGTGGATAGGCTAAGGCTGGCGGCTGGAAAGCCCAACCAGGGGGCACAAGCTTGGCACAGGCAAGCTGAGATGGCACAGGCAAGCTGAAGCAGGCCTGGCCCTTCACGCCCCCTCCATACCAGGCCCTGTAGTCCTGCCAGGTCCCTGTCCTTGCTTGACCCTCCACCACCCCCACCCCTGCCAGCCAGCTCCACACCCGGGGAGCTCCCGCCCAGCCCGCACTCCTGGTGCCCAGGCCCGGGTCTCGGCCCCGGCCCCGCTGCGGCTCCGGCCCTGGCCGGCAGGGGCCGCTCCTCGCGGCGCCCGGGGCCCCGCCGCCCGCCCGCTCCCCGCCCCTTCCCCCCGGCCGGCGCTCCCGTTACGCCGCGGAGCCGGGAGCCCGAGCCCGAGCCCGCGGCGGCAGCGGGAGGCGGCGCCGGGGCCCGGCGGTGACGGTGACGGTGGCGGGGCCTACGGGGCCTGCGGGGCGCTCGCGCCGGGCCGGCCAGGGCCGCCATGGCGACCAAGAAGGCGGGTTCGCGGCTGGAGACGGAGATCGAGCGCTGCCGCTCCGAGTGCCAATGGGAACGGATCCCCGAGCTCGTCAAGCAGCTGTCGGCCAAGCTCATCGCCAACGGTACGGACCGCGCGGCCGGCCTCCGCCGAGCCGGGGCCCTCCCTCCTTCCCTCCCGCTCCGCCCGCCTGCCACCCGGCGCAGCCCAGCCCGAGGCGCGGGCAAGGGGCGCGGCCCGGCCGCGAGGCGCAGGCCCCGGGGTGTGTGCGTGCGCGCGCGCCGGCCAGGCCCCTGTGGACCCCGGGTGCCCCGGAGTCACGCGGTGTGGGGCCTCGGGGACCGGCATGGTGGAGGTGGCGGTGGAGCGGTGGAGATGAGCCGTGCAGAGTCCTTGGGTTTCCCCACCACCACCCCCGCCGTGACCCCCCAACACAGTCACTGCTGCACCCTGACCCCATGCGGGGCCAGAGGCCGGCCTTGGGTTTCCAAGAAGGGGCGCGCGCGTGTGTGTGTGTGTGTGTGTGTGTGTGTGTGTGTGTGTGTGTGTGTGATGGGTGTTCAGGAGTCTTGAGAATGGAGGGGTGTTGTAAACATACGGTGCTTTGCTGGAAGGCCTCCTGTAGGAGGTCACGTTTGGGGGGATATGGGGGGGGGGGGTCGGAGGTGGCAAGGTTGGGGTGTGCTGTCTTTGGGGCTCACGGAGTTGGACGGTCAAGGCTGCAGACGTGCTGAGGTCAGTCTGGGGGGAGAGTCAGGGAAACAGAGTCAGGAGGGAGAGTGCTGTGCCAAAGAGGTGAGGATGTGATTGAAGAATGCTGGGAGGTTTGCAGCTGGCTTGCCCAGGGCTCTGGGGTGTCTCAGGGAGTAGAGAATCTGAGCAGAAGAAGCCTGTTGGCTACACTTGGCCCATGACCACCCCCGTTGGTTGAGTGAATTGGTCAAATCAACATTGCAGCCAAAGTCGTCCATCTCCCCCCCCCCCACGCCCAGATCTCAGCTCCACGTGGCCTTATTTATTTTGGAAACAAGTATGGCTAATATTTGCTTTTTAATAGTACCCGGCCAAACCGCAGGCAGGCACTAGAAGACTGGTGAGAGGGCAGAGGTTTTTGCCCTTGTTCACCTCTGGCTTCCCAAGGCTGGTTGAATAGATGTGAGCTGAACAAATGAATGGAAAAATGAATGAATGAGTGAGTGAATGATACGGCTCCTTCAAGAAAGGACTTGGGCACTGCTTTCAACTTCTCACCTCAAACTACCAAGAAAGTTTCTTATTTTCTCTAAGAGCGGTGTCATAAGAGGCTCTAGTGCCTCGAAACATAAACTTTGTTTTTCTCTTTTGCTTTAAATTTGGAGACAGGGACTCACCAGAGAGTCCACACTGGCCCCCAAACTCATGATGTAGCCCAGGCTGGCCTCCAAGTGTCTGCCCTCCTACCTTGCCGTCAAAGTGTTGGGACAATAGGCAGGGTCCCCCATGCCCACAGGGCAAGATCTTGGTTTTGCATGCTCTCAACTATAGTGTCTTGCTTTGGGAAGGTGTTGTCTCAGTGAACTTTCGGCCCATAACTTGCCAGAGGCATGGAGGAAGCACCTGGACTCAGCTTGGCTGGCTTGTCTTGGTTAAGTCAGCATTTGAGGGAAAGATGTTAAATCTCCAGGGCTCCAAAGACAGTGTGACCTTGCCCTCTTCACAAGGTTCACAGGCCTCCTTCCTCTGTCTTCTCTCCTTGTAGCATTTTCTCTTTTCTTGTTGAAGTTGGGCAGTCCTGTGTCACTTTGTCACCTCTTGGCTATGGGGTGTAATGACCCTTCGATGCCGGTTGATGTTGGGGTTCAGTGTGTTTGTGAGTCTGCTCTCTTCACGCATTCATCTAGCATAAGGCATGGCCACTTGCATCAGGCTCTGACCAAGCACTGCCCTCCTGAACTGAGGAGAACGCAGCTAGGCAAGTGTGGAAATAAATTATAGTGCGAAGTGAATCAAGTCACTACGAAAGGAGAGGAAAGATGCAGGGCTGGAGAGGTGGCTTAGCGGTTAAGGTGTTTGCCTGCAAAGCCTAAGGATCCTGGTTTGAGTCCCCAGGACCCACGTAAAGCCAGATGCACAAGGTGGCACCTACATCTGGAATCTGTTTGCAGTGGCTAGAGGCACTGGCTAGCCCATGCTATCTGCCCCTCCTCCCCCCTCTTTCTTTCTTCAATGAATAAATAACAAAATAAAATAAAATAATTTTTAATTTTTATTTATTTATTTAAAAGAGAGAGGGAGGTAGGGAGAGGCGGATAGAGAGAGAAAATGAGTATGCCAGGGCCTCCAACCACTGCAAATGAACTCCAGACACATGTGCCACCTTGTGCATTTGGCTTGCGTGGGTCCTGGGGAATCGAACGTAGGTCCTTTGGCTTTGCAGGCAAGCACCTTAACTGCTAAGCCATCTCACCAGGTCAAATAAAATATTTTAAATAAAGAAGAAAAGAGAGAAGGGATTCGAGTTGCTGTATGAAGGAGATTGTGGGTAGGTTTTTGGTGGCATGTCTGCAGCAAGGCTTGGCTGTCTTCACAGGGGTGGTTCTGGAGTCCTCAGCGGCAGTCATGAGTAGGGCTTGGGGAGGCAGGTGAGTAGGGCACTGTGACCCATAGGTCTGTGAGCAAGTTCAGTTTTGGGAAATTCGTGGGGGATAGAGTTTTGTCCCAGAGACTCACATGGTACATAGCAGCCATTGATGGGGACAGGTGACCTAGACTTGAGAAGGTCAGAGAGACTACTTAGGCAGATAAAAAAAGAAGCCGGGCGTGGTGGAGCACGCCTTTAATCCCAGCACTCGGGAGGCAGAGGTAGGAGGATCGCCGAGAGTTCGAGGCCACCCTGAGACTACATAGTTAATTCCAGATCAGCCTGGACCAGAGTGAAACCCTACCTCGCAAAACCAAAATAAATAAATAAATAAATAAATAAATAAATAAAAAAAAATAAATAAATAAATAAATAAAAAATAATAAAATAAAGCAAAGGAAAAGATGAAAAAACCCCAGAATTACTGTGTCTCTTTTACAGGGCTCAGGGAAGTGTTGGAAGGTGACTTCTTCCCTGGCTGATGGGCCTTTCTTGGGCTGGTAGTGGGACCCCCTCCTCCTTTTCATCCCTTCAGGTGCACTGAAGCAAGTTAAGTTAAAGCCTTTTCTGCTGAAAAGAAGGAAAACAGGTTAATACCATGTTTGCTAATTATCACAGTCCCTTGAATGTGACCATAGGCAGACAAGAGCTTGAAGTTCTTAAAGCCAGCCAGCCTTGGGCATTTCCTGCTTTTGCTACTCTCACACTGTGATCTTGATCACAGAGCCTCCTTTAGGATGGGGATTAAAAAAATGGCTGGGCGTGGTGGTGGCACACGCCTTGAATCCCAGTAGAGGTAGGAGGATCCCTGTGAGTTCGAGGCCACCCTGAGACTACATAGTTAATTCCAGGTCTGCCTGGGCCAGAGTGAGACCCTACCTCAAAAACAAAAACAAACAGAAATGTACCCTGTAAAGACTAGGCTGGGGATGTGCTCAGGTGATAGAATGCTTGCCTAGCAAACATGAAGACTTGGATTTAGTTCCCGGCTCTTGGAAAGGTAGAGCTAAGAGGATCAGAAGTTCAAGGTCATCCTTGGCTACATATCAAGTTTTTGGTCAGCTAGGGTTACATGAGACCCTATCTGGATATGACATGGCCATTTTACTCATAAACTCACAGCAACTGTGGTTTCCTGCACAAAATTTAGCCAGTCAACATCCATTATGGGTGAAGAAAGGGCTCATGAGACCCCACTCCAAAAGTATCTATTGGCTGTTAATGGTTGCTGGGGAGGGAGTCATGTTCTTCAGTGATGTAGCCACTGGTGAGTTTTACCTGCTCCAGAAAACACTCCTTCACCCATGCTCATGCACGCAACCCTAATTTAACCCAGTGGGTCACCGAAGATAAAGACAGACATGAAAATAGAAGCGGGGCAAGTTGGGAAGAAGAGGTTTCAGTAGGAGTGGGAGGGAATGAGAGAGAGCAGTAGAGGGTAATACTAGGGCATTATGCTCAAAATACATTATGTACATGTATGAAACTGTTAAAAATAAAAAATAATTCGATCGTGGTGGTGCATGCCTTTAATCCCAGGTCTTAGGAGGCCGAGGTAGGAGAATTACTGTGAGTTCGAGGCTCGAGGCCAGCCTGAGACTACATAATGAATTCCAGGTCAGCCTGGACTAGACCCTACCTTGGAAAAACCAAAATTAAAAATAAAAAAAAGCTGGGCGTGGTGGTGCACGCCTTTAATCCCAGCACTCCGGAGGCAGAGGTAGGAGGATCACCATGAGTTTGAGGCCAGCCTGAGACTACATCGTGAATTCCAGGGCAGCCTGGCCAGAGTGAGACCCTACCTTGAAAAACCAAAAAATAAAAATTAAGAAAAGTAAATAAAAATGAAAAAAATAAAAAAAGCGGGGCGTGGTGGTGCATGCCCCCTGAGACTACATAGTGAATTCCAGGTCAGCCTGGACTAGAGTGAAACCCTACCTCGAAAAGCCAAAAATAAATAAATAAATAAATAAATAAATAAATAAATAAATAAATAACACACACACATATAGAGAGAGAACCTAAAAAGAAAGAAAAGATTAAAGGAACTGATGTCTTCCAAGGCTACCCACAGAACCTGACACCCTTAGTAGCAGGCCATTCATTCATTCATTCATTCATTCTTCAAATATTAAGTGTCTGCTATGTGCTGGTCACTGTTGACCCTGGAAATATACCAGTGAATTGAGGCAAAATAAACTACCTTATAGTGTGTCAGGGAGCCAGGTAATAAATGACATGTAGCGTCATGGACAGGATGTCCAACAGTGCACAGTGCTGTCAGAACAAAGAGGTGGGTGGGGACCCCAGGGACTACTGGCTTAAATAGTAAGCTAGGGTGGCTTGAGAAGCCCCATAGAGGTCAGACCAGAGGAGCTAGAAAAGCAGGTTCTAGAAGGGGACTTCACAGGGCAGAGGGCAAGAGGTAGGAGGCAGATCATGTAAGACATGTGAACCACAGTTCCCTGAGTGAGATGGGAGTCAGGGAGCTGGAAGCAGAGCAGCCATCGGTGATCGGTGTTTTTTTTTTTTTTTTTTTTTTTTTGTTGTTGTTTGTTTGGTGTTTTTAAAATATATACTTTATCTCTTATTCTTGTGTACTCAGTGTATACAAAAATGTCCAATTTTCTTTTTTTTTTTTTTTTTTGGGTTTTCCAGATAAGGTCTCACTCAAGCCCAGGCTGACCTGGAATTCACTATGTAGTATTAGGGTGGTCTCAAACTCACTGTGATCCTCCTACCTCTGCCTCCCAGTGCTGGGATTAAAGACGTGTGCCACCACGCTTGGCCAATTTATTGTTTAAAAAGATTATTTATTTGAGAGAGAGAGAAAGAGGCAGATTGAGAGAAAGAGAGAGAGTGAATGTGTGAATGGGCATGCCAGGGTCTCTAGCCACTGCAAATGAACTCCAGTTTCATGTGCCACCTTGTACATCTGGCTTACATGGATACTGGGGAATCAAACCCAGCTCCTTAGGTTTTGCAGGCAGGTACCTTAACCACTAAGCCATCTCTCCAGCCCCATGTTTTTTTTTGTTAGTATTTATTTATTTGAGAGAGGAGGTGGGGGAGAATAGCCAGGGCATCCTGCCACTATGAATGAACTCCAGACACATGTGTCACTTTGTGCATTTATATGGGTACTGGGAAATCGAACCTAGGCTATCAGGCTTTGCAAATTGCTGAGCCATCTCTCTTTTTTTTTCTTCTTTGAGATAGGGTCTCACTCCTGTCCAGGTTGACCTGAAATTCACTATTTAGGGTAGCCTTGAACCTCCTACCTCTGCCTAGCAAGTGCTGGGATTAAAGGCTTATGCCACCTTGCCCTGCGCTCTCTCTCTCTCTCTCTTTTTAATAAATATTTTATTTATTTATTTATTAGAGACAGAGAAAGGGAGAGGGAGAGAGAGTGAGAATGGACACGCCAGGGCCTCTAGCCACTGCAAACGAACTCCAGACGCCTGCGCCACCATGGGCATCTGGCTTACGTGGGACCTGGACAATCGAACCAGGGTCCTTAGGCTTCGCAGGTATGTACCTTAACCACTAAGCCATCTCTCCTGCCCTCCCCCCCTCCCCCCAGGTAGGGTCTCACTCTGGTCCAGGCTGACCTGGAATTCACTATGTAGTCTCAGGGTAGCCTCGAACTCACAACGATACACCTACCTCTGCCTCCCTAGTGCTGGGATTAAAGGTGGGGGTCACCACCGGTAGCAGTGGCTCTGGGGCTGCTGCTGCTGCTCCTCCTCCTCTTCTTTTTTGTTGTTGTTTGTTTTTTCAAGGTAGGGTCTCTGTGTAGCCCTGGCTGATCTGGAACTCACTTTGTAGCTCCAAGCTGGCCTTGAATTGATCTTCCTACCTCAGCCTCCCAAGTTGACCATGCCTGGCTTGGTTCTTGATGCTTCCACTCAGCAGGGCCAGTCCTTCTGGGACGGACACAGCAGCAGCTCCCCAACTCAACTCAGTAGCCATTGAGAGTGGCTGTTTGCCTGACTAAACAGTTTAGAAATGTTGCCAAGAGGGAGACAAGTTGGAAATAAAACCTAGAAATTTGTTTTTGGCCCCCTACCCTATTATGGTTCCCCTTTCATTCACTCTGTTCAAAACTCAAGATGTGATGGCTGGCTCTGTGTCAGGCCCTGGGGAAGTCCGTGGAGGGAGTGGGAGAAAGTTCCACTCAAGTCGCCGCTTTTGCTACCTGAAGTACAAACATCCCCCAGAACTTGAGAACCGTGGACTCAGCTCACCCTGCACCTGGCAAGGGCAAAGTAAGGGGGAGGGTCTTTGGCTTCAAGGAAGCCTGAGGTACCCTGGCTGTAGCCCTGGGCAAGGCAGGCAAAGTCCCACTTATTAACCTGGCTGGGGAGCAACAGAGTGGGAGACCTAGAAATGTTCCCGCAGCAGGGACAGTCGGTTAGTGGGGCTGGTTCATTCACTGACAGGCTGTGTGACTTCTTTCTTCTTAATCTTCTTAGGCACCTCTGCCCCCAGCTCAGCAAGAGCAGTGATCCCCATGTGGTAGTTTCTCCTCCAAGAGAGCATTGCCTCTCTGGTTTGATGAGATTTCAAGACATAGTAATTACCTCTTGGTGATGGGTCAGTAGGGAAACAGAGCTGTTTCTGGGCCAAAGTTTGGCTACAGAATGTATTTGGACTGTGAAGGGGGCGGAAGTTTTTGCCTTTGCCCATGGCTCCATCTCCTGCTATTTGAAGGAGGTGCTTGGATGGAACACAGCTTCCCTTTTTGGAAGCGGGCTGGGCTCCTGGGCCACCTCCTCAATGTTAGGTCTGACAGGTCCCAATATGGAGTCACCAAGGACAGCAGGATGGCAACAGAGACATAAGGAAGTGGATTATCCACATTCCTCAAGAAACCACCCAGCCATTATCTCCTCCTTGCCTGCAGTGCCCCCAGGTCCTGGTTTCCTGCCCCCTTATTTTGTAAACCACTTGGTCAATGTTCTGATGTCACACCTTGGCTATCTTAGACCTCCCCTCAGCTCTTCCTTTCCTCACCTAACCCCAACTGAAAGCCCTATAAAGCCTGCTACTTAAGTGACATCCTTATGTCTCTGTCGCCATCCTGCTGTCCTTGGTGACTACCTAACACTCCCTTAGTCCCTAAAGTCTCCGTATGTCTTCCCAAAGAGGGGCAGTCATTGGTGGCTTACAGGTTTGGGGAAACAAGGCTTAGTTTATCCAGGAGTATTGACTGTGCATGGGAGAAGATGGCCTTGGCTGTTTAGGAGTGACTTCCTGGAACACTCCTGGAGCCTAATAGGCCCCTGGGAGTCAGACTGTCCCAGAAGGTAGAGAAGGACTCCAATGAGACCTCTTGTGACCCTTCCTCTTTCTGCCTGGCCAATGTCTTGCTTTCCGCACTCTCCTCATGTCCCCTGAAGGACATGCTTTGTAGCACAGCCTGTCCTTGTTTTTGGATCAGTAATGTTTAGCTAGACTTGGGGCTTGTGGTAGGCAAAGGACCTTGACTCCTTGTGGTTGACACGGTGGGGCTGGTACTGTCCTGCTCTTCTGGCTGTATGCTTGGAGGAGTTTTGGGGCTTCTAGTTGGAGGAAGGAGGTTCCTGACGTTTATCTGCTTGGTTCAGCCAACCTTCCAGCATGCCCTCCGGTTACCGTGGAGCATGGCCCTTTCCTCACATCCCATGACTAGCTTGGATTCCTGGACCCCTGGCTTGTCTTTCCACCTTTTAGCACTGTTTAGCTCTGGAATCTTCACTGCTAGACAAAGCCTCCCCAGCTTTCAAGGTCTGGTTCAAGTTCCTCCCAGCTATTCTTCCTTCCCGGAAAAGTCTGCTTGCCTCAGAGGAGACAACCATACAAGGCCTTAGAGCTCATGTTAGATGGCAGTTTTCAAGCTGTCCAGGGGCTCCTGGGAGTGGGGGTGGTGAGGCTGACTGCACTCACTGAACGTTTCCTTGGAAGGAAGGGCTAACGCGCTTATACAGAACAAACAGATCCATCCATCCTCCGGTAGGCAGAAAGCATGCCTAGAGAAGGCAGTTCCTTCCTTAAAGCCCCTAGGCAGCCACTGGGAGCTGAGTGGCTCCAGGCAGGGGTCCCAGAGTTCAACTGCTTGAGTTGCAGGTGGTTCCGCTGCCTGCTAAGGTGCTTACTTCACCATACAAAATCCCAGTTTGTAAAGTGTCCACACAACCAGAGTCCTTCTCGTGAATCCCTGAAGGCCAGATGTGTTTCAGAATGTGGCATGTACCATGCCCCTGTTGTCTGGGGCAGCCCTTCTTTCCAGCACCATGTGCCAACAGTTATTGTGAAAGAGTTTGTTACCCAGTAATGAGTAACAGCAAAAATCAACTCTGATTTCCAAAATGATTGATCATATAGCGTGACCCTATAGAGAGAGGTTCCAGACTGGTGAGGTGGTTTAAGGACAGCCCACTCTTCCCGATCTTGCTGTCCTGCTTGGTCAGCGGAAGCATTCCTGGGCACTAGCTGTGTCTGCTGCTGGTGATGGGCATTACCCTCTCCCATTGCCACCTCAGGGCTTTGAGCCTCTCCCACCACTTCTCTTGGCCTGTGAGGGTTGAGGACCATCATTCTCATGTTATGGCCCCAAGGCATGGAGTTGGGTTCCCAGCATATTCTTGGTGTGCTGTGTTGGGCCAGGCTCAGGAAGTAAGGCTCAGTCTCCAGACACGGAAGGGAAGGATCTTCCACATCCCTCCATTGGCCTCCTTCCTGGTAAGGCTCCATCCTTGTCCTGCTATCAGTCTTTCAGTGCACTGTGCACGTCACTGTGGAGGGTCCTTGGCCCCAGGGATTCTAACTGCTTGCCTGTGATTGGTTGGCCTAAGGTTTTGCTAGCCAATAAATGAATGCTTGGCTGTGACTGGTTAAAGCATGAGCAGTTCTAGCCATGAAACATTAAGGTCTATTTTCTTGGCAGCAGGGCTTCTGCGAAAGGTTTCCTCTTGCTGAAGAGCACCAGGTACATGCTTAAAAGGGAAGAAATGGCTCTTTTCTTGCCCTTGAAATTGCTGTTCATGCCTTTGAGGCCTGGGGCTGCTGCTGTCTTGTGGCCATTTGGGCACCAGGCTGAAGCATAAGGCTGGCCACATAGAGGCAAGAGTGTGGCGGCTGAGTTGCTGATGCCTCGCTGGAGCAGCCCTTTCCCGGGCCGCCTGTTCTGTGAGACAGTTGGATGTTTGGTATGACTTGGTGCTCCGGGTCCCTTTCAACTGGTCCACCTCCCCACTGCCCTGGAGCTGCCCTGCAAACTTGGCCCTGGGCACTTGGGAATGGCCTTTGCTCCTGATTCTCACTGGCCTCATGTGGCAAGATTCCTGCCCTTCCCCCCTCCCCCATGACCTCATGCTTGGCACATGGTAGAATGTTGCAGGCTTTTGGTTTGTGTGAGCGCCAGTGTTCCCTGCTGAGAAACCTAGGAAGAGGAAGAAGGTTTTCCTAGGCCTTTCAAAACCATTGCCTCACAACCGAGACAGGGTCGTTTGACTGATAGGGGAGATGGTGTCATGTAAATGTGAAGGACAGCTGCCACAGCCACTAGAAACCTAGTAGAGGGGCAGCAGTCCCCGCCACCCTCAGGTCTTCTCTGACCCTTCTTATCAAGTGTGGTAGGGAGAGAGGTTCCAGAGCTATGCTGAGCAGATCTTTTGGGTTCCTTCAGACGCCTGCAATGTGCAATCAAGATTCTCTTGTGTTCGTCCTCCAAGTGAGCTTGATTGCATCCCTGGATCATCTGCATCTAGTTTCTCCAGCTTCTTGGCTATTAAAACAGCAGGGAAGTAGATTGGACAGCATGTCTTGGGTTTCTCCCATATGTCACATTCTGGGGGCTAACTTCTACATGCATCTCAGGTGGTTATTGCAGCAAAGCGTGATCAGGGGTTATAACTCTCATTCAGGAGTCGAATAGACTAAGGCCCAGAATGTTAACTTAGCTCCATAGCTATAGCACTGCTGGTTCTCTCACCTGGTTGAGCAGGAATCATTGAGACAGCTTGTCAGAATCAGAATCAGGTCGCCAGGCCTACTCCCAGAGACCCCAAGGTCATGCCAAGGGTTCTGGCACACCAGGGCCTCTTGCCAATGTAAATGAACTCCAGACTCCTGCATCACTTTGTGCATCTGGCTTTACATGGGTACTGGGGAATTGAACTCAGGCCGGCAGGCTTTGCAAGCAAGTGCCTTAAACCACTAGCCATCCTCCCTAATTCTCCTTGACCTGCTTTGAGTAGCATTGAAGTAAAGGGTTCTGGACACTACATTTTCAGACATTTCCAGAAGTGGTCATTCTCTTGGCCTTTTTGTTTGTTTGTTTGTTTGTTTTGAGGTAGGGTTAGCCCAGGTTGACCTGGAATTCACTAGTCTCAGGGTGGCCTTGAACTCATGGCGATTCTCTTATCTTTGCGTCCCAAGTGCTGGGATTAAAGGTGTGCACCACCATACCTGGCTTCTCTTGGCCATTTTTTTTTTTTTTTTTTTTTGCGAGGTAGGGTCTCACTCTGGTCCAGGCTGACCTGGAATTAACTATGTAGTCTCAGGGTGGCTTGGCCCTCCTACCTCTGCCTCCCGAGTGCTGGGATTAAAGGCGTGCGCCACCACGCCCGGCTCTCTTGGCCATTTTTAAGGAGATGCTCAGCGGGTTGAGCAGGCTGCTGGGAGCTCCTTCTTGGCATCACAATCATTAATGTGAATCTGCTGCATGCAGGCATGGCACCAGATGTCAGAGGGACCTCAAGAACCTGAGCAACGAAATCATAGCTCAGGAAGGAAAGACTGCAGTTCAGGTTAGTCTCACAGCCTCACCTGGGGCTAGTAGCAACTCAGATGTCCAGGCCAGGCCAAGCTTCTGCTTCAGTGTTAATGAGCTTGGAGTCAGAAGTTATGTAGTGTCCCACTTTGTGTTGCAGGGAGCCCTTGACCAGTGGTAAGACAGAGTGTGACTCTCCAGTCTGAGGAGAACAATGACAATGTCACAAGTTAAACAGCCTGCACTTGGGTAGCTGGAGGGCTGAGGCCAGGATGGGCCTAAGTAGCAGTGGGGAAGGTCTAGCAGAGTGCAGGAGGAGGCTCTTGGGCAGGACAATGGAGTCAGAGTGTCCGGCTCATCCCATGTGGCCTGAAACTGCTGGTTTTAGCACTGAAGCCCCTCAGCCTTGTAAAGTAGACAGCCAATCTAAAGACACCTCCTTGCAGGTGGATTAGGTGTTTAAGCAAGGGGAAGGAGCCTGGTAGGAAAGCAGTGGGCACTGCCCTGCTAGGTCTGGACCGAGAGCCCTGTCTGCCTTGGGAGGGAGGGTTCCTCAGTGCGCTGTGCCACACTCTGCCCACATCTGTTGCTTTGAGGAGTGAGGACGCAATGCTGTTTGGGGCTCTGACAGAGTCTGGAAGGAGCCCAGTGGGTGGACTGAGGAGCATTGTGTGAGGAAGGAAGGCAGTGAGGTCAAGATGCCTGGTTCGGCACGGGGACAAGGGGACAGAAAGGAAGATGACAGTAATAGCAATGATAGTCAATGTGAGCAGGGGCTTCTTGGGTCCCCAAATTGTGATGAAGGCACTGCTGAGGACCAATGGTGTCAGCTGGGTCACAGAACTAGTAAACGCAGGACTAGGGTTTCAACCCATGGCCGAGTGCCTTCCACATCATTCATTCCTTTGCACTTTGGTGAGCCCTATATAGAATATGGGGGATCTCTATATGTAATGGGGACACAGGTGAATGTGACCACTAGACTGTCAGCCTCACAAAGGCCAGTCCTTTCTGCTGGTTTTATTCATGGCTGCATCCCCAGCACTAGTAACAATGTAAGACACACATGGGTGTGTGCTTTTTTTTGTTTACTTGTTTGTTTTTGTTTTTTCGAGGTAGGGTTTCACTCTGGTTCAGGCTGACCTGGAATTAACTATGTAGTCTCAGGGTGGCCTCGAACTCTCGGCAATCCTCCTACTTCTGCCTCCCAAGTGCTGGGATTAAAGGCATGCACCACCACACCCAGCTTAAAAAATTTTTTTTTACAATTAATAATTTAATGAGCACGTTATTCTTGAGGAATTTAGTTGGATTTGTTTACCCTTCAAATACTACATACTTTCTTTGATCTAGCCACAGCTCTGAGATGACCTCTGAGACTCACCCTGGAGGAAGGGGTGTCACCTGTGACCTGGTCTCACATGCAAGACTGTTGGCGGTGTCCTTGGAGTGACAGCCTGGCTCTGCTTGCCTGGGGCTCTGGGTAGATCCTAGCTCATGACAGGAGTGAGTGAACACCTGTGACCCCTCCTTCTGCAGCTCCAGTGAACTGCAGGGTGGTCACCTGCTGAGCCTTTCCACTGCCCTCTTCCCTGAGGCTGTTCAGACTGCTCACCCTGGCTAGGGGCCTGCCTCCCTGCAGCACTGCCCTCTGTGGCCTTTGCACGTTTAAAGCCTCATGAGAAGTAGCACTTCCTCTCAAACGCCCAACCCCCATAGTGCCCATTTGAAGAAGTCCTACTGGACATATCAGACCCAGAACTTTCCCTTCCCAGTCCACCAGGCTAGGGGAGTTGACTCTTTACTGAGTTCTGGAGTCAGCGGCCCAGGAAGTAAGGTCTCTAAGACCCTTTGCAACGGGCCTGCTTCCTGTGCAATCCCCTCCCCACCTGTGCTCCCTTCCTGCCCTCCGGACTGGTCCCAGTCTCCTTCCTACTTGAAGTCAGCACGGAAGAGGGCTCCTCAGGCCCGGCTCCTCAGGCCCAGCTCCTTTGTACAGCGCCTTCCCTCTTCTGATTGCCCAGCATGGCCTGATCCTGGCCCCCATTCCCTCATGGCCACGCCTTGGGGGCAAGTCTTATAACAGGGGAAGTGAGGTTCTGGGGTGCTTCCTGGAACCCCAAGCCCTGAGTTCATATCTGTAAACTAACCAAAGAATCGGCAATTCCAGATTCAAGAAAATGATTTTTAAAATACCACATTTTGTTAGCTTACAAAGGAGTGGGGAAGGGAGAATACCGGGAGGTAAGAGGAGATAAAGTGGAGAAGTACACCATGTGGAGCCCCAAAGCCCATGTAGGCCCCGTGTAAGCCCAAGTGCGAACATGGATCCTGGGGGGAAAACATGAGAAGGGATTTTAAAAATATATGCTTGTAAGAAGGATCAAAAATGAAGACAGTAATAAAAGAAAAAAAGTGTCTCTTGCCACCCCAACAGGGCTGCAGTGGGAGAAAACTATGACCCTTCCAAAGACCCAAACAACATTGCTGTCAACTCCAGAGAGGAAAATGTGACCCACTCTCTCCATGGATCCAGGGGATATAGGACACCTACCTGGACACACCTACATCAGGTGTCCCAGGCAATTGGCCTGGGATTAGAGGAGAAATCCACCCATACCTGGCAGGATGCCCACTTGAGAGAGGTCTGATTGGGTGAGGTGGGCGAACACTAAATCCCAGGACTGATGCAGGCAGGGCGAGCTGAGATAGGTGGGGTGAGGGTGTGACATCCTACGATCCCGCCCTGGTCCTGCTTAATCTAACTGCCTGCTCTGGCACCCTCCCCCCCCATCTGACCTGGAGTTTTGACTCCTAGGACAATGTTGTCACTCTGATGGGTGTGCCTAACTTGTCTGTGGAGCTGACTTCCTGAGAGGGCCACTTTGCAGCCTCTGGGCTGCCTGATAACATCCCCTGTCCTGTGGTCACTTCCTGCCGTCCTTGCTCTGAGGACAGGCCAGATCAAGTCCAGGCTGCTGGCTCGCAGTTGGCCTTCTCTTTCCTTAGGTTAGGTTTCCCTAGACTGGAATGGGATGTTAGGGGTTCAGGAAAGTCCTTGAACCCCAAACCCTGGGTTTGTGTTTGCATTTAACCGAAGAATTGCGCAAACCAAACTGCAAAGGATCATTATCAAGTTATTACATTTATTGAGGGAAGAACAGAACCAAGGGAAGGAAAATGAATACACCACATGGTCTGAGAGCCCATGTGGTGGGCCTGGAGAAACCATCAAAAGAGAGGAAAGAAAAGAAAATACAAAGACCTGCCATGTCGAGGGCAGGAGAAGGCAGAGAGCCCATGTGGGAAGTAGGAGTCGGGGGTCTCCCCTTCTCTGCCCAGCTGCGCCAGGATGAGGGGAAACTCACCAGAACTTGGAGGTTCACGAATGGTCAGGCAGCCCAGAGAGAGGCTTGCCCCCTGCCCCACACATCTATTTATGACCTTCTTGTGGTGGGTTTCACCTTCTGGCTTAGGTGAGCCAGAGAGACAGCCGATTGGTCTGGGCTAGAGGCTGGCTCAGGAAGAGGCCAGCCATGATGCCAAGTTCTGGGGTCTAAGGTTGACCAACCACAATGTCAGGATTAGCTTTGAATTCTAGAAAAAGACCTTCCTCCCAGGGAGGGGCTCAGGTATGGAAAAACAGGTCTAGGAACTAGGCAAGAGATAAGATCATTCTTTAATCTCTAGCAAGTGCAGACTTCCTGCTCAGACCTTTCTGCCTTTTTACTTTCGGTGGCTGGTCACCCTCACTGCCTAACAAAGCTACTTGACTCCCTCTTATTGGGACATGTATGCTTATATGCATGTGTGTGTATAAATGGATATAAGGGAAATGTGGGTACGTCAGAGTGTGAGTACATAAATGAATGGGATAATGGGAATGAACATGTGTGAGTTTGAGTCTATAATGAATGTGTATGAGAGTAGCCATGTACATGTGAATGAAAGAGTGCATGTGCACGTGTGTGTGAATGTGTGATCAGCGTGTTCTCTCTTCTGCCAGTGTGGTGGAAACCAGAATCTTCTTTTTTCCTCCTGATCCTCCTGCTTCTGCACTGTGTGGAAATGGGGAAGAGGTTTTGGCATGAAATCCAAACTACCAAGATTTCCCAGAAGAACATTTCTGCCAACTTCTTTTGGGCCCCATCATCTTTGACTTTTGTAATCTTTGCTTTTCAGTCAGAAGTTCCAAATACCCAGGCCCTATGAACTTAGTCACAATTTAAGCAAGCTTTAATTAGCATTTTACTTTAAAAAATTTTATTATTGTTTATTTATTTGAGAGCGACAGAGAGAGAGAGAGAGAGCATGGGTGCGCCAAGGCCTCTAGCCACTGCAAACGAACTCCAGATGCATGCGCCACCTTGTGCATCTGGCTTATGTGGGTCCTGGGGAATTGAGTCTCAAACCGGGGTCCTTAGGCTTCACAGCAAGCACTTAACCACTAAGCCATCTCTCCAGGTCCCAGCATTTTACTTTTTATTTCACTTATTTGGGAGGGAGGGAGAGAGAATGAGAATGAATAGGTGTGCCACTGGCTGCTATAAATTAATTCTAATGCATGTGCCACTTTGTGCATCTGGCCTTATGTGGGTACTGGGGAATCAACCCCAGGCTGTCAAGGCTTCACAAGCAAGCACCTTTAACTGCTGAGCCATCTCGCCAGCCCCCAGGTCACAGTTTAAACAAAGACAGGTAGGAACAGGAAGGGCTGCATTTTAGTCAGTAGTCATGGTGACACTCTGCGAGGGGAAGCTCTGGGGAAGCTGAGCCTCCTGAGACCAAGGCACTGGGTTGAGTTGTGTCTGTGAAGGGGAGATGTCTGTTTCTTGATTCACTCACCCTCATGTGCCAGTCACTGGTGACAGAACGTGAGTGAGAGGAACAGGATGGAGTGAAGGCAGACGGGATAAGTTGGCCTTCATCTTGGGAAAGAGGAGCCATAGGAGGTTTTACAGGGGAAAGGGCATGTGATATGAGTTATATTTCAAAACAGAGAAGTGACAACAAATATAGTGGTGTGTGCCTTGTGTTTCTGCTTGATGTTGTCCCTCTCTGGTCAACTCTGTGCCTGCCCTGTGCAGGGCCTGCTGCTTGTGAAGCCCTGCTGACCCGCACAGCTGATCGCTGCAGCCCTGTGTGCGTCACTGGGGGCTCTTGAGTGGCCTTTCCCTCACCTTCAAGACACACTCTTCCCTACTACTTGTGAAGGCCACCTGCTCCCTCACAGCTCGTGACCTTGCCTCATACTTGACTAAGGAAGCTGTCTGTTTTCCCACCACTGAAGTTTCCAGCTTTTCCCTCCTGCTGCTGCTCTGGGACTTTAGCTCCTTCAAAGGCTGACAGCCCTCCAGCTCTCCTCAGGAGTCCATCCATTCTCTCCTCCTCTCCTGGGTTGTGCCCTCAGCAAACATGCATTCCTGCCCTCTCAAGGCTCCCTTAGCCCCAGCTGCAGCTGCGTCCTTGTTCAGCATCCCAGTTCTCTGTTCCTTTTCACAGCAGTGACTTGCCCCTCCCATCCAATGGAGGCTGCGCAAGTCAAGTCATTCTCTGGTGTTGCCTCCCTGTTGCTGACTGTAATGGCTACATCTAAGCTCTGTTTCATTTGATGCTTGCTACTCACTTGGCCACACCCTCTTTCCAGAAACACTGTTTGATCTTGGTTTCAGTAGCAGACATGTCCTGTTTGTTTTTCCTGGGCCCTTCCCATCTAACTTTGATCTGGACTTAACTTCTCTGTGGACACTGAATGTCATTGCACTTTGAACTTGGCCCAACAGACCCTGTGTCTTCATTCCTCCTACTTCAGAGATCAGGATATGCACTTCTATGTGGGCACACCTCCGATCTAGTCCAATGGAAGGGTTATTTTGCTTCCAAACTATGTCTGCACTCAGTCTGTTTCTCACCTTCTGCACTGTTTCTCACCTCACCCTTGTCCAAATTGCTGTCACTTCTCTCTTGACTAAGTAGCCTAACCATTTCTGTCCTTGCCTCCACCTGAGTTTACTCCCTATATACCAGAGGGAGCCTGTAGAAACCTCACTGGAGCATTTCCTCCCTGGCTTACAAACCCACTGAAACTTCCCTTCGAACTGAGAACGGCTGCTGCGCACCCCAGGCATGGTCTGCCCCGCCCCAGCTGGCTGCAGTGTAGAGTGAGGTCCCTCTGCTTGGCCACATGGCCTTGGTTCTGTGGTGTTCCTGTCTGACACCTCCCCTCCCTGGAATGCTCTTCCCACAGGTCTGTGCTTGTCTGCCTCATCTTGCCATTGTCTTAAGCACCCTCTCTCCTGGGGGAATCTTTCCCTTACCTGATGGACCACTCAGTCTAAGGAAGACACCTGTCACTTACTGTCATCTGATCCTGATGGATTTTCTACATTCCTTTACCACTGTTTGGCCTTTTTTTATTTTGGCAGGGGGTGCTTAGCTGTCTTCCCCTGTTTGAGGTTTGAGCTCTCTGAGGGCAGACACTTCATCCTCTGGATCTAGCTGGAGTCTTGGAGTGGGCAGGCCCTGACTAAATGCTAGTGCTCTGGGACTACACAGAGTTCTGTGAGGGGCAGGATTAGCTGAGGCCCAGAGAGCCTGAGGAAGCTGCCCTAGGTGTGAACCTGAAGTGTACTAAAAAGACACGGTTTTAAAAAGATGCTGAGGACCTGCAGGATGGTGTGTGCAAAGCTGGTGGCCCAGGGAAAGCAGAATATGGGCCTCAGGGGTGACCACAGCCGTACCCCTTACTTGGCTTTGAGATGATTAATGTCATGTGAATCTTTCTGTGGGTGGCTAGAGCAGCCATTCAAGATTCAGGGCACACTGCAACACAGATCATTTTCTTTCTTTCTTTCTTTCTTTCTTTCTTTCTTTCTTTCTTTCTTTCCTTTCTTTCTTTCTTTCTTTCTTTCTTTCTTTCTTTCTTTCTTTCTTTCTTTCCCTCTCTCTCTTTCCTCCCTCCCTCCCTTCCTTCCTCCTTCTTCTTTCTTCTTTCTTT
Organism: Orientallactaga sibirica; assembly: GCA_036365145.1. Taxonomy (NCBI): domain Eukaryota; kingdom Metazoa; phylum Chordata; class Mammalia; order Rodentia; family Dipodidae; genus Orientallactaga; species Orientallactaga sibirica. The sequence continues at coordinate 5,710,638 of JAEOAD010000038.1, read as the reverse complement.
CTTTCTTTCTTTCTTTCTTTCTTCTTTCTTTCTCTCTCTCTCTTTCTTTTTTTCCTCTCTCTCCCTTCCTTTCTTCCTTCCTTTCTCCCTCCCTCTTTCCTTCTTTCCTTCCTTCCTTTCTTTCTTTCTTTCTTTCTTTCTTTCTTTCTTTCTTTCTTTCTTTCTTTCTTTCTTTCTTTCTTTCTTTCTTTTTCTTTCAAGGTAGGGTTTCACTCTAGCCCAGGCTGACCTGGAATTTACTATTTAGTCTCCGGATGGCCTTGAACTCATGGCGATCCTCGTTCCTGTGCCTCCAAGTGCTGGGATTAAAGGCGTGCGCCACCACGCCCAGCTCAGATCATCTTTTTCTTTTTTCTTTTCTTTTTGGTTTTTCGAGGTAGGGTCTCACTCTGGCTCAGGCTGACCTGGAATTTACTTTGTAGTCTCAGGGTGGCCTCGAACTCACGGTGATCCTCCTACCTCTGCCTCCCAAGTGCTGGGATTAAAGGCGTGCGCCACCACACCTAGCTCAGATCATCTTTTAAGGTAACTGGTTAACGTTTTGTATAGCCAATGCATGTACATGGCAATACAAATCAAATAACTCAAGAGTGCACTTCTCACTTACTCTCGCATGAGTACCTTCCTGGGGAGAGTTGATGAACATGTGCTCCTCTAGGCAGGCCAAGGGCTGATTCCACCACAGTTTGCTGGTGAACCAATGAGTTTATTGGACTTCCCCAGAGCATGGGCGAGAGGTTGCTTTAGGAGCATGTATTAGCATCCAAAGGTCTCATCCCAGCCTGAATGCTGACCTCCTCATAGGTGCATAGAAGGAGCTCCTCGTACCTTGCTCTTCCACCCTCTGTGTAGTCTGTCTCCCTTTGAGACCGTGAGACTTGTTTGGTATTGTACACAGCCGGCTCAGGGGCTGCCTGAGATCTCTTCCTTCTATGGAAGAATGTGAGCAGGCCCAATCTTCAGGCTCTCCTGAGTGGTCGATTGCAGCTACTTCTGATAATGATGGCCGTAGTTGTTTTTCTTGGAGGGCTACATCATACAATACTTAAGATGGTGTTATGTCTGAATTAACCTCATTGTATCAGTTACCTTTCTCATTGGTTCTAACCAAATATCTGACAAGAAACAATTGAAGAAAGGATTTATTTTGACTCATGGTTTAAGGAGATACAGTCCACAATGGTGGCTCATGGCTGTGGCATGGTAGCTTGCTCATGTCTGGGGGGGCGGTCAGGAAGCAGAGAGGGGAAGATTGGGGCTCAGCTCAGAAGGCATAGAAGTGGGAGCTTGCTCATGTCTTGGGGAGTCAGGAAGCAGAGAGAGGAAGGCTAGGGCTCAGCTGAGAAGGCATAGCAGTGGGAGCTTGCTCATGTCTTAGGGGGGGTGGTCAGGAAGCAGAGAGAGAAGGTTGGTGCTCAGCTGACTTTCTCTGCATTTCTCCTTTTTTTGGTTTTTCGAGATAGGGTCTTAGAATGGCCCAGGCTGACCTGGAATTCATTATATAGTCTCAGGGTGGCCTTGAACTCATGGTGATCCTCCTATTTCTGCCTCCCAAGTGCTGTGATTAAAGGTGTGCACCACCAAGTCTGGCCCCCCCCCCCTTTTTTTTGGTACGGTTTTGCTCTAGCCTAGGCTGACCTGGAATTTATTATGTCGTCTCAGGCTGCGAGCCATCTCTCCAGCTCTCCATTTCTCCTTTTTATTCAGTCCAGGACCTCAGCTCACAGGATGGTATCATCCACATTCAGGGTGGGTCTTCCTTCCTCAGTTAACCTTTTTTTTTTAATGTTAACAATATACTATGGTTTATTTATTTATTTATTTGCAAGGAGAGAGAGAGACAGAGAGAAGAGAGGCAGACAGAGAGAGAATGGGCATGCCAGGGCCTCTAGCCACTGCAAACGAACTCCAGATACATGTGCCCCTTGTGCATCTAGCTTACGTGGGTCCTGGAGAATCGAACTGGGATCCTTTGGCTTTGAAGGCAAACACCTTAACTACTAAGCCATTTCTCCAGCCCCCCCCTTTTTTTCTGAGACACCCTCATAGTTATACCCATAGGTATGTCTCTGGGGTGATTTTTTGTTTGTTTGTTTTTCGAGATAGGATCTCACTCTAGCTCAGGCTGACCTGGAATTCACTATGTCATCTCAGGCTGGCCTTGAACTCATGGCAATCCTCCTACCTCTGCCTCCCAAGTGCTGGGATTAAAGGTGTGTGCTACCATGCTTGACTTGGGGTGATTTTAAATCCAGTCAAGGTGAGAGTGAAGATTAACCAGTGCAGTTGAAAATACATTTAGAATTGTAGCTTAGCCTTTACCTTAAACATACCAAGAACACTTAAATTAGCTTATACTTAGGCAAAATCAGCATATATGTGTGTGTGTGTGTGTGTGTGTGTGTGTGTGTGTATGCAGTTGCATGGCTGATTGGGAGCACCCCAAATAGTGCCATGGAGTCTCATACCACATTATCAATAGCCTAGGAAAAGATAAAATTCCATATATATATATATATATATATATATATATATATATTTTTTTTTTAAATTTAGAGTCTCAGTCTCAGTCTAGCCTAGGCTGGCCTGGAACTCAGCAATTGTCCTACCGCAGCCTCCCAAGTGCTGTGAGTAAAGCCATGTGCCAGTGCAACCAGCTGGACTTCACAGTTTTTGAAGGATGGGTTTCTACTGACTGCATCTCATTTTCATACCATTGTAAAGAAGCATGTAAACTAACCTTTTCCCACGTTGTCTGTCTTCTCACACCCTTTCACTGACACAGCCACTCTTGGGGCTTTTGTAGGGTCTTCTCAGAAGCAGTCTGTCCATATGTGTATTCATATGCAAGTATGTTGTTATTATTTACATAATACCCACCCTCTTTTGTGTCTTCTTTCTTCCCCTTCCATCATTGAGATTATTAGCTGTTACTGTATAACAAACCAGTCCACATACAGTCCTGACATCAGCCACCTTCTGTTATTTTTCAGGTTTCTGGGCTCACTCAGACTTCTGAGGCCCACTGGGCCCAGCCTGGTGACTTTGCTGCTCAGGCCTGAGACGCCCCACTGTACATCATGTGGCCATTCATCCTCAGATGTCTGGCCTGGGACAGTCCACATAGGCCCAAGCATGTCCTCTTGGTGGCCACAGAGAGTAGGAAGGAAGAGGAAATGAAACATCCCTTTTCTGAGCCTCTGTGTATATTAGAGTTGCCACTGTCCTACAGTCACAACCAGCCCAGGGTTGGGGCGCGAGACCACACAGCATGCCGTGTCAGGAAGCCATTCGGAGTCAGGCCATCCCAGAGTTGTGCTTCAGTTGTTCCAGTCATTTGATGGATTCACCATGTCCCATCACAGGGGCATATCTCAATTGTGCAGGTCCCTGTCAAGGACCCTATGGGTTGTCTTCTGTCCTTTCCATCACCAGTAGGGCTGTGTGCTCTGAGTGTCCCTTTACTATGACTTGTGCACAAGGTGTAAGGGTGGGTTTCTGGAACTGGAATGCCTGGTCAGATGGTATAGCTATATGAACAGTTGTATAGAAATTGCTAAATTGTCCCTGGGGATACTCTTGGTGACCTATAAGCCTGCTATATGACCCAGTGTCTATTCTTAACATCACTCTTTGGGGTCAGGAGATTCATAAGTACTGAAAATACCAAGTTACCTGTCACTGACAAAAAGCCAAATAAGTGCGGGGGTGAACTCCATGTGACACTTGAGGAATGGAGAACCCGGCTGTCTTTGCTGTATGACAAAGGGGATGCTGAAGAGCCAGCTGTGCTTGGAGAGGGGTTTGTGTTTCCTTCTCGGGTTGCAGCCGCCCAGGAATGGTTAGCATAGATCTAATGCCTTGTGAACTGCGTGGAGGAGATGTTTGTATTGACCCTGGGAACAGGGAAGAGCCTGAGGTTTTCTTCCTGTGTGGTGTAGAAGTCTGCATGCTGGCTGCTGACTCTGTGTGGGAGTCACTGTGCAGAAGGCACCACAGCCCCACACCCCCTGTTGGACCCAGGAGACCAGGTTCCCCAGGCACCGAGCTGTGGCAGCCTTGGGGCTGCTGGGTTGTCTGTTCAGAGCCGAGCCAGAGCGTCCAGGGCCCTGGCTAGTGGTCTGGCGGTCTCCTTTTGCCCCTGGCTTTGGCTCTGAGCAAGTCACAGGGATTAGTTTGTACAGCTTCACTCAAGCCATAAAAGTGCTCTGAGAAGGCAGAGTCAGCTGGGCACCCCATGCCCCTCCACCTTGGTCCCTGGAGAGCCCTTGCAGGTGGAGCAGGAAAGGCACTCCCAAACTACCTGCCCAGGTCCATAGCAGTGGGGCTTAGCGGCTTGGGAGGGCAGCTGAGCACTTGCAGATGTCATGGTCCAAGTGGCTTGTGCCTGGCATGTTGGAGAGGTGATACTGGAACTGCCAGCTTGAGACTGCCACTCCAGGATGTTCTGACTGACGGTGAGACCTTGGGCACGTTCCTTCCCTTCTTGTGCCTGCTTCTCTAGGATGGAGACACGGGTAGTCTCAGCATCCTATGATGTTTTCAGGACTGCCAGGATGATGTGAACTTAGCTTTGCGCTTAGTAAGAGCTCCATATGGCTGGATGATTAGTCAGCGGTGCCTGCTAGTCATTTCCTTCTGTGACATTGCAGCACAGACAGTGTGTCTCACAGAGCTTTCTAGGCCCACAATGTCTGACATAAGCATTGTGGGGAGGAGGAGGTCTTTCATGAAATAAAGTCTCAGTCACAGGAGCTAGTGTTCACTTCACACCTGCTTCATACTATATGGATCACATTCTTGCCAGATGAGGAAACAGGCCTAGAGAGGCTAAGCGGCTTGCCCAGTGCCATACAGCTAGTAAACGAGGGACCCGGAATCCAGGTCCCGGGCTGCGCAGTCTTCCACCCTGTGCTTCCTAGGCTTCATCCTGGAAACCACACGGCTGGCCCATTTTTCTGGACAGCTGCTCCCTGCTCAGCTAGTTGTAGGACACTGTGCAATCCTGTGCACCTAGTGAGTAGGTGGGCACAGGTGAGCTGGAAGACGCTCAGATGGAAGGCTTTTGTGTGAAGAATTCTGACAGGCCCCTGTTACCAGGTCACAAGTGGAAACTCACGGCAGTTCTCCTATCTGTCAGCTGGCCCTCTTCTGTTCTGTGTTGCCTGAAGTCCAAAGTTACAAAAACTGTTTCCCCCATCATCATCTAGTTTGTGTGGTTGATTCAGGCAGATGCTGTTTTTGTGGGTGGGAAAGCCCACCTTCACACTTGAGTCCTCTTTGTTTCACACGTAGTGCCTTGATCCATCTGGAATTAATATTCACGTGGGGCCTTTCTTCCCTCCTGCCTTGCCATCCCAGCATGCAGCTGGACACGTTGTACGGAGTAAGTTTGTTAGGTGATATCTGTCTCCCTTCTTGCTGGTGGATTCCAAACTGGGGACTTACAGAATTCTGACAATACATGGAGAGCCCATGGAGAGAGAGAGAGAGAGAGAGAGAGAGAGAGAGAGAGAGAGCGAGCGCACGCAAGCCCACCCACAGCCTCTCCCTCCATCATTAGGACCGAGTCTTACAGTTCTTTGAGTGATATCTTGGCAAGCGTTCTTGATGTCTTTAATTCTCAGCTCTCCTGGATAGGAGAGTGAGTGGCAGAAAGTTTGCCATTTTTGTAAGAGAACAAAGGAAACATAATTTGCTTGGCAAATTAAATTGGAGTTTGGACACTTACAAAGGTCTGAAATAGCTTTGCAGTCAGCTGAACGTCAAGTTAGGTGGTCAGCTCTTTGCCCACCTTGCAGCTCTGCTGGAGCCAAGGAGCTGATCCTTGCTCCTTGGCCCCTGGCAAGAAACTGCCAACTGTCCCCTTTCTGCCCACTGTTCTTGGGTTTGGCTCTTGGAGTTCTTCCAGCAGTGACTCGGCTGTCTCATGCCTTTGTGTATTCTGTTCCTTCTGCCTGGACTGCGTTTCCCCACATTTCCCACCTGGTAAACATGTGCTCATTGTGTTGGTGGAAGCTTTGTCTCCTCCCCTAACCTCCCTGTAACATGCACACCTGCTCAAGCTCGCATTGTGTTGAGTGGTTCTGAGAGGCTGGACCTCCATGAAAGATGAGACTAGCTCTAAATGCTGAGGAAAACCCCTTTCTTTGAATGTAGTAGTCGTTTCTGCTAGAACTGTCTTGGCGCTCAGATTCCAGGGCCTCCCCCAGCCTCAGGAGATAGAAATCCTCCACAGTATGCTGGCAATAGTTTTTATATTTCTCTTTAACTGTCAGAGCTTTTGTGTGAATAAAAATTTTGTTCTCTCTCTTTCACTCCCTCTTTTTATTTGCCTCTTTCTCTCAAATAAATAAATAAAAATAAAATATTTTTTAAAAGGACTAGAGAGATGGCTTGGCAGTTAAGGCACTTGCCTGCAAAGCCAAAGGACCCAGGTTCAATTCCCCAGGACCCATGTAAGTCAGATGCACAAGGTGGCACAAGTGTCTGGAATTTGACTGTAGTGGCTAGAGGCCCTGGCATGCCCATTCTCTTTCTATCTCTCCCTCTCCCTCCCCCCTCTCTCTATCTGCCTCCTCCTCTCAAATAAATAAATAAATAAAAATAAAATATTTAAAAAATTTGTACACCTAGGGTGTAAAAGTGGTAAACTAGAGGCTGGATAGATGGCTCAGCAGCTAAGTCACTTGCTTACAAAGCCTAAGGACCCAGGTTCAATTCCCCAGTACCACATAAGCAGGTGCATAAGGTGGAGCATGCATCTGGAGTTTATTTGCGGTGGCTAGAGGCCCTGGTGTGTCCATTCTCTCTCTCTCTCTCAAATTAATAAATATTTTTAAAAATTAAAGAAAAAAAGGTGGTAAGTCAATGCAACTGAAAGGTCTCAATTGGGTTCTGCAGGATTCCATTTAGAAGCCAGTGAGTTCTGGCCTTGTATTTTTTTATATTTTATTTTATTTATTTATTTGAGAGAAAGAGAGAGAGAGAAAGAGGCAGATAGACAGAGAAAATGGGCATGCCAGGGCCTCTAGCCACTGCAAATGAACTCCAGATGCATGTGCCCCCTTGTGAATCTGGCTTACGTGGGTTCTGGGTAATCAAACCAGGGTCCTTAGGCTTTGCAGGCAAACGCCTTAACCACTAAGCCCTTTTGTGGCCTTGTATTTTTTTTTTATCTTATTTTTTTTGGAGAGAGAGACAGAGAGTGAGGGGGGGGGGAGGAAGACAGAGATGGGCGTGCGAGCAGTGTCTCAGCTGCTCAGAACGAAATCCAGATGTGTGCGCCCCCTTGTGGCCAAGTGCAGCATTGCGCCCTTGCGTCACTTTGCATCTGGCTAAACGTGGGACCTGGAGATTGGAACAGCTGGAGATTGGAACCAGTGTTCTGAGGGTTAGGAGGCAGGCGCCTTAACCCCTAAGCCATCTCTCCAGCCCTGTGGCCTTGTATTTTTAAGGTATGTTCAGACAGTGTCTCTCTGGAAGCCTGTTTCTGCTCTGGCAGATCTGGGTAAGACACCAGTTTGGCTGCTATAACAAAGGTCAGGAGAGCAGTGACTTCAGCGAGAACAAGAGAAGTTAATGTTTGCTGTGCGTAATAACTGATCACCAGCCTGTAGGGCTTGCTGACAGCTCCTGGGTGTCGGGCACCAAGGCTCCTCATGCAGTGCTGCTCTGCCATCCTCATTTGTATCCATCTCGTGGTCTAAGATGGCTGTGCTATTATTATCCCTTAGCACAGATTCATCCCTGCTTGGCCCCAGTGATCATGATATTATCACCTGCAGCACCTACCACCAGGAAACCTGGGAAGGGTGCACTTTAGCTGGGCAGCCTAGTGGGAATTCTAATTCTAGAGGAAGAGGTGGAGGATTTTCCCAGGCAGTGGCAGGCCTGACCCTGGAGTATGCGGTCCAGAGCCTCGGCTATTGGCGAATTCATTCACTGCACACTGGGCACTGACTCTGTGCCAGAAACTGTGTTCAGCCTGCGATTCAGAACGAACTAGCGCAAGCCCTTCTTTTAGACCTCTCCCTTACATTTAGAGGGCACAGGCAGGCAAACCAACACCTAGGTCAGGGTGCTCATGATTCCTGGACAGCTGGGTGGATTGGCCTGGGCAGGCAGGAGAGGTCAGCAGTGGCTTGTGGCATTGTACCCAAGCATGTCTGTGTCTGGGAGCCAGCCGACTCAGGTTGAGATGCTGCTGGGCCCTGCTTTCCATGCTGAGGGCTCTGGCTCTCTTCCTGTGTTCCCAGCGTTCTTATCCTAGCTTGAGGCTCCTTGAGGCCTAGTCCTGGGCTTGCCCTCCCACTCTCCAGGCACCTTTCTGGTCTCACTACAGAATGTGCCCTTCCCTCATACCAGTGGTGTTCTTTCTGCTGTGTCTGCCATGCCAGCCATGTTCCTCACAAGGGTGGCAGCATTTCCCTCTGGGAAATCACTAGTCTACAGTATGAGTGGTGGTGGTGTGGCTCCCATTTTATAAATGAGGGTTTGATGCTCTGAGTAGACCATGGAAAAGCCAGGAAATCTTACTGCCCTTCTCTTGGAAATATCTCACACTCTTCTTTTGTAAGTATTTATTTATTAGAGAGAGCATAAATGGGCATGAGAGGGCCTCCTACCATTGCAAACAGGCTTCACATGCACATGCCACTTTGTGCATCTGGCTTAACATGGGTACTAGGAAATTGAACCAGGGTCATCAGGCTTTGCAACAAGTGCCTTTAACCACTGTTGCAGTCAGGTTCACATTGCTGGTGGAAGTGATCTGACCAAGAGCAGCTTTTGGGAAAAAAGGGTTTATTTTGGCTTACAGACTCAAGGGGAAGCTCCATGATGGTAGGGGAAATGATGGAATGAGGAGAGGGTGGACATCACCCCCTGGCCAACATCAGGTGGACAGCAGGAATACAAGAGCATGCCAAACACTGGCAAGGGGAAACTGGCTATAACACCCATAATCCTGTCCCCAACAATACACTGCAGGAGGCTTTAATTTCCAATCGTCATCAGCTGGGGAGACCTACATCAAACCACCACATTATACCCCTGGTCTCCATAAACTGATATCCATACATGACATCAAATATAGTGCATTCAGTACAACTTTAAGAATCCCCATAGTTTTTAATCAATCCTAATGATATTCAAACATTGCCACAATCCAAGGTCTTTTAGCTGAGCCATAATACCAAAAAAAATCCCCCAAAACCCATAATGGCACAGAATAAACATACTGCCAAAGATGGCATCAGCAGGGCTGTAGAGATGGCTTAGTGGTTAAGGCGCCTGCCTCCTAAGCCTAAGAACGCTGGTTCCAATCTCCAGGTCCCACGTTTAGCCAGATGCAAAGTGACGCAAGGGCGCAATGTCGCACTTGACCACAAGGGGGCGCACACATCTGGATTTCGTTCGCAGCAGCTGAGAGGCTGCTGGCGCGCCCATCTCTGTCTTCCTCTCCCTCTCTCTCTGTCTCTCTCAAAAAGGAAAAAAAGATGGCATCAGCATAGCAAAGAAATATTCAACCAATACAAGATTTAAAACAACCAGGGCAAACATCAAACTCTGTAGCTAAGAGAACAACAACTCTAGTCAGTGATAAATCTCCAAGTCCAATAATTCTAACCAGCAACAAGTCTCTGGAGTTCCAGTTCTGCTCCTCCAGCTAGGCTACTCACAGTCCTGGAAAACTTCATCTGGGGCCGGTAGCTCTCCTTAGCAGGCATCTCATGGTCCTGGCATCTCCACTGGGTCTCCACGGTCCTCACGGCTCCATCGGGTCTCCATGCAGGCATCTAGCAAACCTGCTTCACACTGCCCATGACTGTTTCCAAAACACAACACCGTATTGCAAACTCAATTACCCTCTCTTTCCTGCATTTCTTATACTCCACAATACCAGGTAGGGTGCCAATTTGTTAATCCAGGGGGGAATAAAGCAGACTTTGACAAACAGGACAATCTTTGAGCATTCAGGCCCCTTCAAGAGTCTGCATTCTTCCTGACGCCCCAATGCAGGTCAGCTGGCCCAATCTCAATGGTTGTAATCTCTCAAACAATTGCAGGTGAATGGGCAGGAGTATAAGCCCAAAGATTTCATTTTTTCTATGTCATATCCCTCTGCTCACACCAGTTCATTCTATGCAATGCAGCCCTGCACAACTTTTCAGCTCAGAGGCGTAACAGCAAGCATCTCACACAAACTGCTTCTAGCCCAGTTCAGGAAAAGCTCTTTCTCACCATCAAAAGCCAAACCTCACAGTCCATAGTTCTTACTGCATTCAGGTCTTTGAACTCTGACCAGAATAGTTCATCAAGCTGTACTTACAGCACTGCAAGGTGTCTCTTAGGCCAAGGTTTCAAATCCTTCCACATTCCTCTTGAAAATCAACTCCAAAAGGCCAAAGCCACATAGTCAGGTGTCTAGCAGCAATCCCACTCCTTGGTACCACTTTACTGTTGCAGTCAGGTTTGCATTGCTGGCAGAGATCACCTGACCAAGAGCAGCTTGTGAGGAAAAAAAAAAAAAATTTTGGTTTATTTTGATTGAGGAAGCTCCATGATGGTAGGGAAATGATGGAATGAGGAGAGGGTGGACATCACCCCTGGCCAACATCAGGTGGACAGCAGGAATACAAGAGCATGCCAAACACTGGCAAGGGGAAACTGGCTATAACACCCATAATCCTGTCCCCAACAATACACTGCAGGAGGCTTTAATTTCCAATCGTCATCAGCTGGGGAGACCTACATCAAACCACCACATTATACCCCTGGTCTCCATAAACTGATATCCATACATGACATCAAATATAGTGCATTCAGTACAACTTTAAGAATCCCCATAGTTTTTAATCAATCCTAATGATATTCAAACATTGCCACAATCCAAGGTCTTTTAGCTGAGCCATAATACCAAAAAAAATCCCCCAAAACCCATAATGGCACAGAATAAACATACTGCCAAAGATGGCATCAGCAGGGCTGTAGAGATGGCTTAGTGGTTAAGGCGCCTGCCTCCTAAGCCTAAGAACGCTGGTTCCAATCTCCAGGTCCCACGTTTAGCCAGATGCAAAGTGACGCATGAGGTTCGCAATGTCGCACTTGACCACAAGGGGCGCACACATCTGGATTTCGTTTTCAGCAGCTGAGAGGCTGCTGGCGCTCATCTCTGTCTTCCTCTCCCTCTCTCTCTGTCTCTCTCAAAAAGGAAAAAGATGGCATCAGCATAGCAAAGAAATATTCAACCAATACAAGATTTAAAACAACCAGGGCAAACATCAAACTCTGTAGCTAAGAGAACAACAACTCTAGTCAGTGATAAATCTCCAAGTCCAATAATTCTAACCAGCAACAAGTCTCTGGAGTTCCAGTTCTGCTCCTCCAGCTAGGCTACTCACAGTCCTGGAAAACTTCATCTGGGGCAGTGGCTCTCCTTAGCAGGCATCTCATGGTCCTGGCATCTCCACTGGGTCTCCACGGTCCTCACGGCTCCATCGGGTCTCCATGCAGGCATCTAGCAAACCTGCTTCACACTGCCCATGACTGTTTCCAAAACACAACACCGTATTGCAAACTCAATTACCCTCTCTTTCCTGCATTTCTTATACTCCACAATACCAGGTAGGGTGCCAATTTGTTAATCCAGGGGGGAATAAAGCAGACTTTGACAAACAGGACAATCTTTGAGCATTCAGGCCCCTTCAAGAGTCTGCATTCTTCCTGACGCCCCAATGCAGGTCAGCTGGCCCAATCTCAATGGTTGTAATCTCTCAAACAATTGCAGGTGAATGGGCAGGAGTATAAGCCCAAAGATTTCATTTTTTCTATGTCATATCCCTCTGCTCACACCAGTTCATTCTATGCAATGCAGCCCCTGCACAACTTTTCAGCTCAGAGGCGTAACAGCAAGCATCTCACACAAACTGCTTCTAGCCCAGTTCAGGAAAAGCTCTTTCTCACCATCAAAAGCCAAACCTCACAGTCCATAGTTCTTACTGCATTCAGGTCTTTGAACTCTGACCAGAATAGTTCATCAAGCTGTACTTACAGCACTGCAAGGTGTCTCTTAGGCCAAGGTTTCAAATCCTTCCACATTCCTCTTGAAAATCAACTCCAAAAGGCCAAAGCCACATAGTCAGGTGTCTAGCAGCAATCCCACTCCTTGGTACCACTTTACTGTTGCAGTCAGGTTTGCATTGCTGGCAGAGATCACCTGACCAAGAGCAGCTTGTGAGGAAAAAAAAAAAAGGTTTATTTTGATTTACAGACTCGAGGGGAAGCTCCATGATGTCAGGGGAAAATGATGGCATGAGAAGAGGGTGGACATCACCTCCTAGCCAATATCAGGTGGACAACAGGAACAGGAAAGTGTGCCAAACACTGGCAAGGGGACACTGGCTATAATACCCATAAGCCCATCCCCAACAATATACTGCCTCCAGGAGGCATTAATTCCCAAATCGCCGTCAGGTGGGAACCTAGCATTCAGAATACCTAAGTTTATGGGGGACACCTGAATCAAACCACCACAACCACTGAGCATCTCTGCAGCCCTTACTGGATTTTGTTGTTATTTCATAAGATCATGCTATGCATCAGCATCAAAGCTAGCTTTGTTTTCTCCCCACTGAGTTTGAACTCTGTCCACGTTAATGTGACCCATTGTTGTGGAGTCAGTGAGTATGTGACAGTGACTGAACACTTGAACCACCCTGTTGGGACCTTCCTTGCTAATGAACAGGGTCCTCAAATATGGTATCTATGTAGACACACTCCTAGGTTATGAGGTTCCAGAGGAGCCTTGCTGGGCCTAGAGCTTTGTCCTGTGGTCCTTGGGATTTTCCAGCACATGGATCATTACTTGCTCCTGCTCATTATCTCACTTTGTTTTGTAGATGACATGGCCGAACTCCTCCTTGGGGAGTCGAAGCTGGAGCAGCACTTGAAGGAGAAGCCCCTGCGGCAGGGAGCCAGTCCTCGGGGCCCCAGGCCTCAGCTAACTGAGGTGCGCAAGCATCTGACTGCTGCCTTGGACCGAGGGAACCTCAAGGTACTCTGGGATGGAGTGGGGGTGATGGAGGATCCTGGCATCATCTCCTGGGAATGGTGTGGCGTTGGAAGGATGCCGGGATGAGCTGGGCCATGTTTGGAGTGTCTGTGCGCTACTGGGCTCTTGGTTTTCAGTAGGAATGCTCCTTGAGCAGTCCGTGCATCCCCCCATGTGCTGCTCACCACCTGTGTAAACCCAGTGAAGTTTTCTGACGAGAGTTTGCAGTGACCCACCTTTTTGAGCAAGGGCACATTCTCCCCAGCCTCTCATATGGCCCAGAACTCCACGAGGCACTTTGCCCTGCTCTGGAAAAGAGTGACAGTAGTCAGTAGTGAGGAGTGCCATTAATGTGTAGCCTTCTGCCAAAATCATGTGACTTGTGAATGTCACAGGCCTCTGTGGCCTAGTGCTGGTGCCAGCAGGCCTGACACTGCCTCAGAGTAGGAGGAAACAAGGAATCTCTCCTAGCCTGGGCAAGGCCCCTCACCTCCCTGCCCGGCCAGCTGGATGCTGCCCCTCTTTCTGCTCTCTATTCTGGTCTCCTTTTCTGCTTAACTCCCTTCCTTCTCCCAGGCTTCTCCTGGACATCGTGTGACCCCAGGGAACCCCCTTTGTCTTTTGCAAGGGCTGCTTTTTCTTGTTCTCCCTGTCCCTCCCCAACCCTGTCAGCTCACATTTCCTGCTCCAGACACATGTCATCCCAGAATTCCAGTGCCTTCCACTTCTGAGGTCTCCCTTGCTAAGGCAGTTGATGGCCCTGTCTCGCTCATCTGCTTTAGGCTCTCTTCTTTCCAGGATGTGTTTCCACCGAGGACAAAGTATCTGGAGAACTATTTTTTTTTTTTTTTTTTTGGTAGGGTCTCACTCTAGCCTAGGCTGACCTGGAATTTACTATGTTGTCTCAGAGTGACCTTGAACTCACAGCAATCCTTCTACTTTTGCCTTCGGAGTGCTGGGATTAAAGGCGTGCACCACCCCGGCAGGCTCTTGGAGAACTTTTGAAGTGCCAACTTCTTTGTCCTTTCAACTGTTGTGTTACCTTCATTTTCCTCTCTTCCTGTCGCTGAGTCCTTTGGAGTTGCTTTTGGACCTTTACTCTCTCCGTGTGTGTGTGTGTGTGTGTGTGTGTGTGTGTGTGTGTGTGTGTGTAGCCCCCCCACTTCCTCATGAGCCATGAAGTCATATTTTCTTTGGCTTTGCCTTTTGCATCTATATTGGAAACTTGTGCCTACTGCCAACTTGCTGTGTGGTCCTAGGAGGTCAGGTTCTGTAGGTTTGGGGTGGGCTTTTGGCAAGGGTCTCCTTGGAGCCTCCCGGCTCCTGCATGCTCTGAACTGTTCTTCCTCTTGTCATCTCACCACCTCCTTGGCCTGTTGCAGTTAAGTGATTGGGCAGTGCTGGCCTGAGTAGTCTGTCAGTTGTCAGTAGCAGGCTTCTGGAAGCCGGGAAGACAGCTGCCTTTCAGTCTCTGTGCAGGCTGCCCTGGTCACAGCTGGCAGGTGACTCGTGGGCTTCACTGTCACATGGGAAGCCCCGTGACCAAGGACTTGCTGCGCATTGGACTTTCAGGACTGATCTTTGCTTTTCTACTCCATTTCTTCCTTTGGACCAGGCTGTGCCTTTGCCTACAGTTGGGACATAGATGTCCACACGTCATCTTTTATTAACTATGGGGGCTCTGGTGACCCTGGTGGTTGGTCTTGGTCAGCAGGTGAAGGTAGAGGAGCAGTGATAGCCAGTCCGACCTACTATCTTGCTTCCAGGTATGAGGCTATTAAGGGGAGACACCTAAATCATTTCCTTTCCCAACCTTCCACCTTGAAAAGTAAGTCGGCCATTTACCTCAGTAATCTGTGCTCTCCCTCCCTCTCTACAGCTAGATGTGGTACTAAGAACATTGAATTACACATAAAAATTCCAGAGTTTGAGACCCTGTTCTGGGTTATAAGCTCTGATCCTGGGAAGTTCCTTAACCTTTCTGGTTTCATGTTTTTCAGCTGGAGGCCTTTGTAGCCTAGAACTGTTCTGAAACTCAGCTATGGCAGTTCTTTAAAACTATACCACACCAGAATATGCCATTTTTATGGCATCCATCTATGAGTTTTTCTCTAGTGGTTTTTTAACCTCTACCTTATAAGGAGTATTTCAGAGCACCCAGCTTTTGCTTGGTTGCATTTCTCAGTCATGCTGGCTATTGTGAAACTTCTTTTCTTTATTGTCAGTCTACTTTCTCCACTGACCCGAGGCTGGAAAGCGCAGAGTTAGCCAGCAATGCAGGGTGAGGGGAAGACCTGGCTTCTGATTTAGGACAAGAAAACCATGTTTATCATGAGCAAGGCAGCCTCAGCTCTGTGTTGGGGCTGTTCTTTCTCTAGCTGGGCAGGTGAATGGCCTTGGCCAAGCTGTTTCCTCTCTGTACAATATGTGGACGTGGATGGACTCACACGGCAAGGCCCTTCCAGACTATCCATCCTGTGTCTCTGGACTTGTTGTTTCCTTCAAGCTGGTTTTCCATCTGGCCCTTCAATTTCCTTTATTTTTTAAAACTATTTTTTTTTTTTTTTGGTAGCTGGGCTTGGTGGCATACACCTGCAATCCCAGCACTTGGGAGACAGAGGTAGGAGAAACGCTATGAGTTCAAAGCCAGCCCGAGACTACAGAGTGAGGTCCAGGTCAGCTTGGGTGAGGGTCTCCTTGGAGCCTCCCAGCCCCCATGCTTTGAACTGTTCTACCTCAAAAAAAGCAAAAAACAAAACCCCTATTTTTTCTGTGGTAAAAATATATAGCATAAAATTATTTCCTCTCGTCACAATTTTGAGGTGCACAGCTCAGGGGCAGCAAGAACATTCATAGTGGGCAGCCTTCACTCTCTCCCTCTCTGGAGCTCTGTCATCTTCCCAAATGGAACCTCCTTCTCCATTACACATGAGCTCCAGAGCCTTGGGGTAGGGGCAAGGGTCACAGAATCCTCTGGGAAACCTTTTCCAAGTACTCACCCTGCTTGCTGCTTGGGTTGTGGGAACCCCTGCGGTGGGGGCTTCCTTAAAAGCTTTCTTTGCCTTCTTACATCTGCTTTGGCCTCTGTCTCCAAATATTGTTCTAATTTCTCACACAGGCGCCTCCCTGTGACCACTCCTCACCCCTTTTGCTGTTTTCAGTCCTTGTTGCTTATCTTTCCAGTGTCTCTGCTGCCTTCCAAGAATGTTCGGCCAGCTCGGCTGCTCTGCGTGGTCACCTGCATCTTACTTGTCAGCCCATCATAGCTCCATGCTACATGTGCTTCTGCATGGGGAGAAATTTAGCCTTGGGTGGCTGTGCTTGAGGACAAGGCCTAGGAGAGGACAATGGATCTGCTTCTCTCTCTCTCTCTCTCTCATAAATATATTTGAAAGAAAGAAAGAGAAAGAAAGCGAGAAAGAGAGAGAGAGAGAGAGAAAATGGGCATTCCAGGGCCTCTAGCCATTGCAAACGAACTCCAGATGCATATGCGGTACCATGTTACATCTGGCTTATGTGGGTTCTGGAGAATTGAACCTGGGTCCTTAGGCTTCTCAGGCAAGTGCCATAACCACTAAGCCATCTCTCCAACCCTAGATCTGTTTGTCCCATTTTTAATTTTTTATATTTTTATTAAATTTTATTTATTTGAGAGAAAGAGAGAGAGAGAGAGAGAGAGAGAATGAGCATGCCAGGGCCTGCAGCAAATGAATTCCAGACGCATGTGCCATCTTGTGCATCTGGCTTATGTGGGTACTGGGGAATCGAACCTGGTTCCTTTGGCTTTGCAGACCAATGTCTTAACTGCTAAGCCATCTCTCCAGCCCTAGATCTGTTTCTTGATGTAGCTGGCTAGGCATCTCTTCTCTCCCCAGCCAATAGGGTGTGGGGGAGACAGGGAAGGGGTGAGGCTAGTGGGTGGACTGAAGGGGTTGGGGAAGGTGGCCCCTTAGGAATGTCACTTGTCCTCAGCCTCTGATCAGTGACCTCAGCTTCCCAATTGTGAATGGCTCAGTGGGAAAGGTCCCGCCAGCAGGAAAGCCTAGTCTTGGATTATTTGGGTTCCAGTGTTGTGGTGTAGCTCCAGGGCCTCAGGCAGGACCCATGGAATGTCAGGGTGTTGGCTGGCTCCCTCTTGGGACAGTGCTTAAGCTCTCCTGTATGACTGGCATTCCTTCCCTCCAGCCCAGCCCAGCCCAGCCCAGCCCAGCCGAGCGCCCGAGGGCAGCTACAAGGGTTTTATTTTGTTTTGCTTTTTCATAACAGCTTTATTAAGTAAGGTACAGGTCACATACTGTACAATCCACCATTTAAAGTGCATAGTTGAGTGGCTTTAAGTAAATTCATGAAGTTGTACAACCATTGCCGTGGTCAATTCTAGGACAGTTTCCGTTATCTCAAAAGCAAGTCCATAGCCATTAGCAGTCACCTTGTACTTCCTCCCTGGCCTGTAGCCTCAGGCACCCTCTGTTGTCTTTTCTTACTACAGATTTGGCTCTTATGGACATATTATATCAATGGAGTCACTACATCATGAGGCCTTTTGTGACTGGCTTGCTTACTTGTTATGTTTTGGGAGTTCATGTTGTGGCATGTATCAGTGATTCATTTTTAAACTTTGATCGACTAATATTCTACTTTATGGCTGGATTACAGTTTGATAGACATGTGGGTAGCTTGCACTTTTTGGCTATGGACATTTGTTTACAAGGTTGCTTGTGGGGGAGCCGTAGAGTTTTCCTGCAGCAGATGGCTAGGCCTGAGGGAACATTATACATAATGCGGTAAAAAATATATTTTTTCTCTCTCCTTTTCCTTCTAGTCAGAATTCCTACAAGAATCCAATCTGATCATGGCCAAGTTGAATTACGTGGAAGGAGATTACAAGGAGGCTTTGAACATTTATGCCCGGGTGGGGCTCGATGACCTGCCGCTGGCAGCCGCTCCTCCCTACAGGTTGCGGATGCTTGCAGAAGCCTACGCTACCAAAGGTGAGGCCTGTGTCTTTCCTCCTCGGCCCCCATTTGACTCAGTGCCCTTGGCTTCTCTCAGCAAGGCCACCTGGGTCAGTCCCACTGCACATTCTGGGTACTTTTAAGTCTTTGTCTTCTCAGAGCCACCAGTTTTTAGTTTTTTCGAGGTGGGGTCTCACTCTAGCCCAGGCTGACCTGGAATTCACTGTGTAGTCTCAGGGTAGCCTCGAATTCACGGCGATCCTCCTACCTCTGCCTCCTGAGTGCTGGGATTAAAGGCGTGCACCACCATGTGCGACAGTTTTTAATTATTACTAAATGGAATGAAGGGAAAACATTTTGGTAAAGTTGCTTGATAATTAATGTTCAATCTAAGGATGGATTTTTCTTGGTAGTTAAGTAACTGTGTGGCACAGGCAGGGAATCTTATCATATGGTCACCGGGTCACATGGACAACCATGTTCCTATTCATTAGTGCCACCTCTGTGTTAATTAAGGCTAATTGGTTTATACATGGCCATCACGTGACAATCCTCTGCAGGGTCCCTTGTCTGGGGATAAAGAAAGTGTAAACATCTCTACTGCCACAGAGCTGGCAGTCTAGTTTGTGCGGATGCCCTCCTATAGGAGGAAGAAGATGGGAAGCAGGCACGCACACCATCTGACACACGCCACCACACTGCCGGTCTCCTCTGTTATAGCTGCGTCATTCCACTATTATGAGCACGAAGTCCAACAATGGGTGGAAAGCCCTGAATTTGGTACCTGCTATGTACTCAGTGCTCAATTAATGATGCATTTAAGGTACCCACTCAAGCAGCAAATGATAACAGCCAGGGACAGTGGCACCTTTGCTGAGGCAGGTACAGTTTCTATTGGCCAGCAGAGCCAGGTAGGCTCCCCAGGAAGACACTTAGAACTGGACATCCCAAGGCCATGACAAGGCAAGAATTGGTCAGTCTGAAGCAGCTCCTCTGCTTCTTGCCACCTGATGTCCCAGGCACCCATTGTGACTGCCTGTGGCTGGCACAGGGGCAGTGAGCTGGCTGCTTGGGTGCTGCAGGGATGTGGCGCTGCAGGTGGTCCTGCCTGTCTGACTCAGTCATCCTATGTAGCACTGAACAAAGTCCGGCCCCAGGCCTACTAGTTAAGAGCGTTGTGACAGGCTTGATGTATTCATCCAGTCCCCTGGGGAGCCTCCAGGACTGTCAGGTTCATCTAATTAATCTCCATGTCTCTGTGGGCTGGGAGAAGATGCCATCGCTCCTGACAGGACACTTGGGCAGCTTAATGGGCATGCTCCTTTCAGGCTGTCTCCAGGGTTCTGAGAGCATCTGCCTTTGTTTACATCTGTTTGATATGTGAGGGGTTCTGGGGACTAAGCCACAGCTGCCCTCTTCTCTCTCCAGTGCTCCCAGCCTCCTCATGGGACTTAGATTGCTGGGAGCTGTGTGTGCATGCATGCACATATGTATTCTTTCAGGCCAGAAATAATAACCTGGAATGAGAAAAACTTCATCTGGCAGTTTCCAGTCACCTGATTGATCTGGGGCACGGTGGGCTGTGGATAGGAGTTGGTTTGTTGGTTAGGGTAGGAGGTCACTCTGGGCCTGCTTAGCAACAAGGCTTAGGGTTTCTTTCTGTCTTTCTTTTTTAAAATATGCATTTTATTTATTTAACAGAGAAAAAGAGACAGAGACAGATATAGAGAGCATGGTGTGCCAAGGCTTCTAGCTACTTCAAACGAACTCCAAATGCATGCATTACCTTGTGCATCTGGCTTTACGTGGGTACTGGGGAATCGAACCTGGATCCTTAGGCCTTGCAGGCAAGCACCTAAGCCACTGAGCCATCTCTCCAGCCCATTGTCTCAGGTTTTCTATCAGCCTTGAGGTGGAAGAGTGAAGGCTGACTGTCTATAGGTGGCACTGCCATCTCAGTCTTGCTGTTCCCAAGCCTGGCCCTGGGTAATAAGTGGTCACTGAACCATAAGACATGAGACATCATGAGTCACAGGGCTCTAGCTAGTTTCTGACTTCCGCAGGCGCATGTGGAGCCCCGTGTGTGTAGAGAAAGGGAACAGTCACTTTGCGTAAGGGACGTGGCAGTAGTCGTGGAGGACTCAGGTCCCCAAGAGCCTGGTTGGCTTATGAGAGGCTGGGGAAAGTGATGGTCATGAGCGCCAACCCTGTGCCAGCTGCCTGGGCCCACTCCTGCCCCGTCAGGTGCCGGCTGTGTGGCTCTGTATGGCTTTGTACCTCTCGTGCCTGTTCCCCATTCATCGAGGTCCCAGTAGGTTGTAAGGAGTACTTAAGATAGTATATCTACAATTCTTGTAGTCTTACTTGACACACAGCATGAATAAATGTTAGTGTAACGGATAAGGTTGGTAGAGAGTCAGGAGGGGGCACTGAAGGTGATGGAATGCTGGAGAATTTGCCAGCCTGATTCAGAGATGTTCAAAGACGGCATTTCTCTGGCGAGCTTCAGAGCCTCTTGGTCTTAGCTCTGTTTCTTTATCATAATCCTGGAGACTTTTTAAGAGTTACTGCTGACCAGGAAGTCAATGGATGGTAGTGTACAAAAAGTCGTTTCTGCTCCCCTGTGTTCTCCCAAGACAGGGTTTGAGTTTTGGCTGATGTTCCCAACACTTTAGAGTTGACTGTTACCTTCTCAAACCCAGAGATGTAAGAAACAGCCTAAGGAAGGAAGGGTTTATTTCTGCTGATAGATCTCCTCAGTCTGTCCATCCATCATGGGGCAGAAGGCATCACAGCAGGAGTAGCAGGCCAGCTTGTCACATGAAGGCCACAGCCAGGAAGTAGACTGCAAATAGGAAGTGAGACCAGGCTATGAAACCACAAGACCCGCCCCCAAAGGCCCATTTTCTGCAACACAACTCCACCTCGTGAAGATTCTACAACCTTCCCAAACAGCACCACCTCCTGGAGACTAAGTGTTCAAGCACATGAGCCTCCGAGGGATATTTTACATTCAGAGCTCTACACTGGGGTCCCACACACTTTGACCGGCTTCTAACCAGAGCTTGGAAAAACCCATTGAAATATCAGCTCTTCCGGCCATTGCTGCTCAGGTACAACTGTAATATTCCCTTGTGTGCACTTCTGTCCAGACGCCCATTGTGTCGTCTGAGCTGTCCTGGAAGCCATCACTCCTAGCCTGCCATGGTCAGATGTGTTTCCATGCCTGTAGGTGACACTGAACAGTTAGTCACTCAGAGGCCTTCTCTGGCAACTATGGGGCTCACCTATCACCCTGCTGACCTAATGCCATCATGGAGGCTGGCACAGCACAAGTCAGTTCACTTCTCTCATCAGTGCATTGCCAAGGGCATCTCATCCCCCACCCGGGCCAGGAGGCACTGATGCCAGGAGTAGGGGAATTGTGAACCTGGAAACAACGGTGCTACGAAACTTCCTGCCGGGCTGCCTGGTCCTGAGACAAAGGAGGGCTGTCTCTAGAGGGTAAATGTGGCCGCCCCCACTGTCTCTCCTGCAGTTGTTTCATGGAGGGAAGGGACTTGCTCCATGACACAATGATTCAGGGGCAGCGGCTATAGAGAAGGGGTGTGTGTTTGGGTGCACACGTGTGTATGGCTGTGTGTGCGCATGCGTGGAGGCCAGAGTTGATGTTGTTGTCTTCCTCAGTCGCTTTGCTCTTTATGTGGTGTGTATGTGGCGTGTATGTGGCATGTATGTGGTGTGTATGTGGCGTGCACACACATGTGGAGGTCAGAGGAGAATGCTGGCTGTCCCCTTCTGCCACTCTTCCACTTGTTCCCTGAGACACTCTCACTGAACCTGGAGCTGCTGTTTCAGACTGTCTGACCACTGAGCCCTACTGATTCTCTTACCCACCTACCTAGAAGTAAAGCCACAGGCATGTGTGGTTGTGCGTGGCTTCTCACCTGGGCACCAGGGATACAACTTGGGTCCGTGCGCTTGCACAGCGGGACTCTTACCCGGCAAGCTCAAGCCCCTCACCTCTATTTTACTGGGGCAAGGCTTTTCACTTGAGCCCAGAGCTCACTGATTCAGCTAATCTAGTCAACCTGCTTTCATCTGGGTGTTCCCTGTCTCCATATTCCTTGTGTTCGGGTTACAGGTGGCTGCTGTGCCCACCTGGCATTTACATGGTTGCTGGCGATCTGAGCTCCTGTCCTCGTGCTTGCACAGCAAGTGCCTCACTGGCCTCAGCCTCCAGACCACATTTCTTTTTTTTTTAATTTTTATTTATTTGTGACAGAGAGGGAGAGAGAAAAAGAGAGAGGGAGAGAGAATGGGCACACCAGGGCCTGTAGCCACTGCAAACGAACTCCAGACGCATGCGCCACCATGTGCACCTGGCTTTTCGTGGGACCTGGAGAATTGAACCTGGGTCTTTAGGCATCACAGGCAAGCACCTTAACCTGTAAGCCATCTCTTCAGCCCTCCAGACCATATTTCTTGATGGGAAGCGTTTCTGTTAAACCACGTGACTTGTGCTGGAGAAAACACGCTGTGGTGCTTTGCACAGCTGCTTCTCCTCTGCCCCTCTCCTTCTCTTAGACTTGACATCTCTTCTCCAGTGTGGTGGATAAGAGCATGGGCATGAGTCCAGCTGCCCCGGTGTGATTCCTGGCTTCCTCACTTACTAGTTACAGTAGTATGGGCAAAGTGTCACCTCACTCACCTGTTGTCTCATCTGTAACGTGGGGATGATAGTCTCTGGGCCCAGGGTTGTGGTGAGGAATGAGTGAGTACGTGTAAAGCAATCAGCACAATGTCTGTCAGAATAATCCATGTTGGCTGTTTCTGTGCTGAGGTGTCCTGTGGGCCAGAGCCCTCGTGGATGCACCTCTTCACATGCCCAGGGAGACCTGAACCAAAGGGCAAGGGTGCATTAGGCAGAGTTTTCTAGAGTAACAGAACTGACAGTATGTGTTTGTGGTAAAGGGGACTCATTGGACTGGCCATATGATAGACACTGGGAGGCTCAGTGATGGCTGCTGCACACTGGAGTCCACAAACCTAGTATCTGGCCAGTTCATGAGGCCGGTGCTGAGGCCCGGAGGTTTCATGGAAGGCTGAAGAGCTGGATTCTGTGAGCAGAGCACAGCTGCAGCCGGGGTAAGCGTGCTCACCTGCAAGAAGCGGAGCCAGGCAGATGGGCAACACTGCTTTTTCCACTCATCTCTTTGTACCTGGGCCGCCAGTTGGTAGGCACTGCCCACTTTGAGATAAAAATCTTTCCTCTTCAGTTAATCTTTTCAGGAAATGCCCTCACAAACATGCCAATAAATCGTCACTGAGGGAGAAGCGGGTTTTTCCCATGAGCGCACAAGTGCCTTGGTGGACCTGCCTTTCTGGAATCCGGACCTGGGATCCACATATTGGAGAAACCTCTGAAGGTGTGGAGTCCACCTGAAGGCAACTTAGGGAAGGGCATACTATCCTGATGTTGGAGGTGGGGAGGACCTAGTGAACAGGGAGGCCGGAGAGATATCCCAACAGGGTTGCTTGACAGTGGGACTTGGATGTGTATCCTGAGCTCACTAGTTCTGATCAGGACTGACCTGGAATGTTCTCAGTCTTTGGGCCTGGACCTGCCTTAAGAGTTCATCACAGAAGGCCTTTCATCCTGGGATCCATCAGTCAGTTCAGGAAATGTTCTTTGTGACAAAAGCAAGTCCTACAACCCTCAGACAAATTCATCTTCCTACGGAGCGTGCAGAAGGTTCTGGCCCGTGAGGAGGGCTCTCAGGGAAGGAGAAACAGCCTTGGGCTGGGCTCCAGGGAAATAGGTCGCCTCTTCTGCCCCATCTTCCCCTGCCAACCAGGAACCAGGGAGCCATCCTGAAAGCTGTGGAGCTCACAGACCTCTCTGCTTCTCACGGGTGCGTGAGGAGAGCAGAAGTGAGGCGGTGACAACTAATTATACACTGTTTGTCCTGGAAGGTATCTGAACCTCTTGTCTATGTCATTGCATAGAACTGATCCAAAGCTCCCCCGACTGCCCTCTGCGTACCTAGGAATGTGCCTGTAAGGTGATGTCAGAGAAGGAACCGAAGAAATACCTGCCTTCCAAAGGGGGCATACAGAGGCAAAAGGGGCTCTTGGGCCAGGCTTTTCAGAAATCTGCCTGTTACACCAAAGCCTGGGAGCTGTGGTCTTTAAGCAGAAGGCCCATCTCTGAAAAGGCTTGAGTCGCAGCCTTGATCTCCCAGCTTGAGAATGCAATGCTTCATATACTTACACACTTCAGCTTAGAACCATCAGCCTTCCATATAAAAGATCTGAAACATTTGCTGACAACATGTTTGGGGACAGGGCTCCTGGGGATTGCTCTGTCTTTGCTGGGCCTCCTACCAGGCAAACGTGGCCAAATTAACCCTAGGGAGATGATCCACTGATGAGTGGCATTAACAGACACATAAGTTACCTCACCAAAGGCTTGCACTGAATTGATTTGGGCAGTTGTGACTTGAACATCATCATGCTCTCAAAAGACAGAAGCTGCAGGGGAAACATGCAGCTTTAATTAGGATTTTCCTTCCATGCAGTGTAAAGAAAGCCAAACAATGACCATGCATGTGCCCATTCTAACAATGCTGTTTGTCAGGGACAGCGGAGGCCCAGTTAGGGTGACTTAGGGAATGGGTTCCTAGCAGACGGCTTACCTTTTCTGCTGCAAAGCTCATCTTTCCCTCCTTGAATGGGGTCTCCCATTCCCCATTCCCCAGGAATGAAGTTGTGTTCTCGAGACTCCTGGGCCATCGGCTGGCTCTCAGAAGAGTCTAGGTGTGATAAGTTGGCTCCAGGATGCCCATGCCTGTTCCCAAAGTATCCGAGTGGGCAGTGCAGGCCATGGACTGAAGGCTGTGGGCCAGCTGGCTCCTTTGCTTAGCTGGCAGCTTTAGGCGCACAGTTTTTTTATATCTTTTTGTTGTTGTTGTTGATGTGTGTTCATATGTGGGTGCAGATGTGCACATGCTGTGGCACATGTGTGTTCATATGTGGGTGCAGATATGCACATGCTGTGGCACATGTGGAGGTCAGAGGACAGCTTCGGGTGTTGGTCGTCCCTTTTCCTCTTACTTGAGGGTCTCTCTTTGTTTACCAGTGTACTTTCCAGGCTTGCTGGCCCACAGCTTCTGGGTAATTCTCCTGTGTCTCCCTCCCTTTGTGCCCTCGGTGTGCTGGCATTACCGACACTAGCACTAGAGAGAGCATCTGGCTTTATGTGAATTCTGGGGATCCAAACTCAGGTGTATGGTGAGTGCTTTATCCTCTGAGCCATCTGCCCAGCCTCTCTGAAGTTCATCCTTTTTTTTTTTTAAAGCAACTTGTATTTTTTATTTTTATTTATTTATTTATATTTATTTGAGAGAGAGAGTATGAGTGTTCCAGGGCCTCTTGCCACTGCAAATGAACTTCAGATGCATGTACCACTTTGTGTGTCTGGCTTTAAGTGGGCACTGGAGGATTGAACCCAGGCCTTTAGGCTTCGACTTTAGCTGCTGAGCTGTCTCCCCAGCTCCCAAAGCTTATCTTTAGAGCCAGCTCATGTGTGTTGGTGGTGATACAGGAGTACACCAGTATGCACAGATGCACTGATAATTATGGCTGTCCTTGGATTCTTGTCTTATGAATTCAAATAATTGAAATACACAGACCAGAGGGTAAGGTTTACAGATTTTATTAGATTAGAGATAAGAGAGGCCAGACAGAGCTCGTGCCCAAGAGGCATGAGTGGGGTTCCCAACAACGGGGAAGCCCAAGGCTAAAGAGAATGAAAGAAGAGAGAATACAGAAAGCTCCTGCCCATAAGAAGACAAGAACAGGGTAAAGCCCACTGGAGATCATTCATAAGTTCTGAATGGCGGCTGAGCTAACCATCCCTGAGGCCATGTTTTGAGGGGTGAGCTATCCAGCCACAATGCCAGGTTCAGGTTTAATCCTCCAGGAATCTTAATTCTGGGACAGGGGAACTCTCTCCTAGGGAGGGACTTAGGTTGGGGTTGTGGAAAAACAGGTCTAGGGGACTCCTTTAGGCAGGACGAGATAAGGAAAAGTTGTGTCTTTCTCTGACCTCTAGCAAGGAGATGACTGCAAGAGAAGGCTCAAGAGCAACACCTGATTTTTCTGTCAAGGGGCCCTGGTACCACTAAACTGCCTTGGAAAGGACAGTACTGAGAGCATCCGAGGCTACTTTAGGGTTTGGTTAGAGAGAGGTACAATGGCTGCAGGGAATATAGGGGGGGGGAGAGAGAGAGAGAGAGAGAGAGAGAGAGAGAGAGTGTGTGTGTGTGTGTGTACGTGTACCTGCATGCATTTTAATAGTAGCAGGATATCCTGTCATGCCTCTGCCCAGTCCCAGCCAGTTGCTTGACAGGTGATGTATGTTTTGTGTCCAAAGAGGGTGGAAGAGATAGTGTATACCCAAGTCAGCAATAAAATTACATCCTGTGGGCCTTTCTGGGCATGGAGCCACAGCTTGGGCATATGCAGGGGGCAAGCAGTGTGTAGAGCATTGACCTCAGCCAAAGCTGAAGACTCCTTTTGAAGTTCTGCCAAGATTTCTTCAGTTCTAAGTGGGAGAAAACCTAATCCCCTTGACCTCAGTGGCAGCCAGATCCGGAGCTCAAATACCTGGATTCTGTCTTTGATTATCTAGTTATGTTGGGCTCCTGGTAAGTGGAGTGGTTTTCATCCTAATTCTCTTAAGCGTGATCCCCAGGACTCAGCCAAGTTCTCCAAGTCTCCTTGGCTCTGACGAGATCCCAGCACTGTCACTGATGTAGTTCACCTGTAACCTGTGCACTGACTGGCTTAAGCCCAGCATGAAGCCTTTGAAGAAGAGGGGTGGCTTGTTAGAAAATCAGAGGAAGGACAAAAGCCCAGGACAGATGTCACAGCTGTGACTCTTCTGCATAAGAGCCCTTTCATCAGATAGTTCCAGGGCCCCCTTTCCCCCTTTCTCCTTTGAGTTAGCCATTACAAGAAAAAAGAAGAACACTGGGGATGGCCAGGTGACAGGTTGCTGTGACTTGGATCTGACTTTGGGAGCAGATGTGGTCAGCAGGTAAACACTGAAGGCCTCCTGAGGGAAAAGGAACCTGCCGGAGCGGAAAACATGCGTGGAGGGCGGGTAAGCAGGCAGTGGGACCTGCAGGAAGGCTGACATTAGCTCTGTCACAGAAGTTTTGCAATAGTCACAGCTGCCTCAGAGTTCTGCTTACTGCAAGGTGGTCACTCAGTTGGATTCGCCTTTACTGAGCCCGAGAGCAGGTGTGGCGTGGGCTGATTCCGTGGCAGTGTACTTGGCCTGGGAGCCTTCCTGTGTCATGGGGTTTTCTGTGCCTGAGGAGGGTCTGCAGAGACCAGCCCAGCGGGGAGCTGGGATTCCAGGCAAGGCCTGTGGACTCTAGAACCCAGGTGCTTGCCACGTGATGAGCTGCCCTTCTGGGAGCAGTCACGCATTTGAAGTGGGGATTAATGTGCAGAAAGTGGACTCAGATGCCCTGCTGTTCCGTTCTCATCTGTCCTGTGATTTGTAAGTAATTCAACCCAAGTCTCACCGTCTTCTACAAAATGGTGCTAATACCTTTCCAAGAGTGCCGAGAAAACCAAGTCAGACACAAGGAGAAGATGCTTCAAAACCTAAATGGTGGCCAGTTGAAGAGACTTTGTGTGGTGTGACCTCAGTGCAGTTGAAGTCACTGTCTGCACGATGCCTTGCTTGGGCTAGTGGTCTAAGTAGAGCTGGAAGTGGTAGTTCCAGCTAGCTGTCGTGGGCTGATTTCTTATCCCTTGTCCACACGGTAGTTTATGGTTTTTAATATAGACAGAACCTGTGCATTATATAAAATCTAGACATGCAGACAAGCCAGCAGAGCATGAAAATACCCATTACCCCCTCTCAAGAGGCAGGTGCTGTTAGCACATTACTGCATTTCCTCCCAGGTCCTCCCTACAGTTACCATCTGTGTGATTTTTAAAATAAGAATGTGATTTTATGGAGTATACGGCCATGTGACCTGTTTAGTTCCACTTTACCAGAGAGCTTGACCACTTTCCATGACAATAAATATATTTATATGAAAGTTATGCATGTGAAGTGAAGTAGGATGATTGCTGTGAGTTTGAGGACAGCCTGGGCTAGATTGAAATCCTACCTCAAAAAAAAAAAACAAAAAAAAAATATATTTATACAATATTAAGGAAGCACATAAGTTCTCATTGTATGGATAAGATGTAATGGAAGCCTCTATTTTGGACAGATATGTTGTTTTCGGCTTTTCATTGTTCCATACAAGGCTGTCAGGTACACCCTCCTAACCTGGATTTGTGCTTGTTCTTTTAAGTCCCTAGCAGAGCTTTCCTGTAGTGCAGTTTCTAGATTGTTCTGCAGAAACAGCTGGGCCTGTGTTATGGTTCAGATATGAAATGTCCTTTCTTGGCTCTATTTCTGAAGCTTGGTCCCCAGCTGGCAGTGTTATGTTGGCAGATGATAGAAAGCTGGAGGTGGTTCTAGTTGAAGGAATTAGGCCACTGAGGGAATGCTCTGGAAAGATACACCTTGTTGTCTCTCTCTTTTCTGCTCCCCAGCTGTCATGAGGTGAGCAGCTGTTCTCCATTATCCATCGTCCATCCCACTGCTGCATCTCTCCATTGGCCAGCGATGGGCCAAGAGATCATGACCAGAAATCCCTGAAACGGGAGGCAAACGGAATCTTTCTTGCCTTTAAGTTGATTTTCTCAGATATTTGTTACAGTAACACAAAGCTCACCAATATATTCTCTGTGCCTTCTTCCTGCCTCCGCCACTGTGGCTGTGATGGCTTCTGTTTGCTACCTAGAAAACGAGCCTCTGGGCATGCCTTGGGGAATGTGCTTGATTAGGATAATTCAGGTGGAATGACCCACCTCAGCTGTGGGTGGCACCAGCTCATGGACTGGGGTTCTAGGCTGTATAAAGAGAGGGAAAGAGAGAGCTGTCTGAGCACCAATATTCACCCCTCTCTTCCTCACTGTGGGTGAAGGTGAACAGCTGCCTCAAGCTCCTGCTGTGGTGCCCTCCCCTCCACCATGGACTGTGACTCCAAATTGCACTGTGAAACAAACCCGTCCTCCCTGTGTTCCTTCTGGTCAGGTATTTGGTCACAGTAACGAGAAAGGAACTGATACAGTGGCCAACACTGAATGAAGTTCTGTGATTTACAATTGAGCATTTATGTTCTCTTTCCTACAGTGAGACAGGTCCACACGTGCTGAGACATATGTGCACCCCACACACACACACAAATTACAAAAAAAAGAATTAAGCATTTACCCAGGTGTGGTGGTACATGCCTATCCACTCATGAGAGGCTGAGAAGGCAAGAAGATTGTGAGTTTAGGTCAGCCTAGGATACATAGAGGGACCTGTCTTTTTTTTTTTTTTTTTTTTTTTTTTTTGTTTTGGTTTATTTTTAATATCATCATTCATTTTTTCAAAATATTTTATTTAGGGCTGGAGAGATGGCTTAGCAGTTAAGGTACTTGTCTGCCAAGCCTAAGGACCCAGGTTAAATTCCACAGGACCCACATAAGCCAGATGCACAAGGTAGCTTATGTGCATCTGCAGTGGCTACAGGCCCAGGTGTGCCCATTCTCTCGCTATCTGCCTATTTCTCTCTCTCCAAAATAAGTAAAAAAAATTATTTATTTATTTATTTGCAAGCAGATACACACACACACACACACACACACACACACACATATATATATATATATATATATATATATATATATATATAGTAAAACACTATACTAAAAGAATATAGTGTTATATATATATATATATATATATATATATATATATATATATATATATATAGAGGAGAGAGAGAGAGAGAGAGAGAGAGAATGAGAATGAGAATGAGAATGAGAATGAGTATGAGCATGCCAGGGCCTACAGCCACTGCAAACCAACTTGTGCAGCTGGCTTATGTGGGTACTGGGGAATTGAACCTGGTTCATTAGGCTTTTATTTCTATGTCTCCAGCCTGGATACCTTTTTTTTTGGTTGTTGTTGTCTATTTGCACAAGCTAGTATTGTCAGTACAAAATTGAGTAGAAGTGACCAGAGTAGACCTCCTTATTTTACAGGGAAAGCTTTCAGTCTTTTACCATTAAGTTTATTAGCTGTTGATTTTTTGTTGTTTTAGTTATTTAATATTTTATTTATTTTAGAGCTAGAGAGAGAAAGAGGACGATATATAGAGAGAATGGGCATACCAGGGCCTTTAGCCTCTGCAAACAAACTCCAGATACATGTACCACCTTAAGCTTCTGACTTATATGGGTACTGAGGAATCAAACCTGGACCCTTAGTCTTTGCAGGCAAGCGTCTTAATGGTTAAGCCATCTCTCCAGCCCACCTGTTGATTTTTTATATATAACCTTTATCAATTTGAAGAGGCTATATTCTTTCGTAGCAGCTCTTAGAGTGCCATTATCATTGAAGTATATTTGAGAATATCAAGTACTTTTTCTTTGATATTCGTGTAATTTGTGTACTTCATTCTTTTAGTATAGTGTTTTACAATTATCAATTTGCATATGTTAAATCAACCTTGTATTCCAGTAAAATCCTAGCTGGTCATGGTACAAAATGCTTTCTATAATAGCTGGGTTTGGTGTGCTAATATCTTGTGGATTTTTCTGTCTGTATTTCTAGTGGACATTGGTGGTTTTCATGTGGTGGGGTTTGGCTTTGTTTTAGTTTAATACTGCTATCAGAAGAGGGGCTGTAAACTATCCTTCACTCATGGTTTTGGGAAGAGAATTTGAAGAATTGGTGTCAACTCTTCTTTAGATACCCATCTGAGCCTGGGCTTTTCTTTATGGAAGTACTTTGGTTTCTAATCCAGACTCTTTTTAAATTTTTTTTGTTTTTATTTTATTTATTTTTGGGGAGAGACACAGAGAGAGACAGACAGAGAGGGAGAGGGAGACAGATAGAGAATGGGCACGCCAGCAGTCTCTCAGCTTCTGTGAACGAAATCCAGATGCTTGCACCCCCTTGTGGTCAAGTGCAGCATTGCGCCCTTGCGTCACTTTGCATCTGGCTAAACGTGGGACCTGGAGATTGGAACCGGGTTCTTAGGCTTAGGAGGCAGGCGCCTTAACCGCTAAGCCATCTCTCCAGCCCTAATCCAGACTCTTGTTCTCTGTGGCTCAAGTGCATTTCCCTGGCCTTTCCCTGCTCCCCACATTGTTCTGCCTATGGCATCTATTGTCACATGGCTGGTGGTGGGGGGGGACTGTGCTGTTTTGTTTTGTTTGAGACAGGAGTTTGTGCTGTCTGTTGCCCAGGCTGGCCTTGACCTTTCAGTCTTCTTGCCCCAGTCTCTGGAGTATGTGGGATTTTAGATGTGCACCACTATACCCAGCTGTATGGCACCTTTTCCTTGGAGCCCTGAGCTTCTCCCTCATGGTCAATGGCCCTGGTTAGAATACTAGTCATCTTTAGCTGGTTCCAGTTTTAGGAACAACAACGTTAAGAATAGTCCGTTCCAGGGCTGGATAGATGGCTTAGTGGTTAAAGCGCCTGCCTCCTAAGCCTAAGAACGCTAGTTCCAATCTCCAGTGGTTCCAATCTCCAGGTCCCATGTTTAGCCAGGTGCAAAGTGATGCAAGGGCGCAATGCCGCACTTGACCACAAGGGGGCACATGCATCTGGATTTCGTTCACATCAGCTGAGAGGCTGCTGGTGCACCCATTTCTCTGTCTTCCTCTCCCTCTCTGTCTCTCTCTGTGTCTCTCTCCAAAAAAAATAAAAAGAATAGTTCGTTCCATTCTTCAGTGATATCCTCAGTGACAATCTGAGTAGCAGCTCACCCATGTTATAGAGCAGACCCCATAACATGCCCCAGTCAAGGGAAACAGCACTTCCTGTACATGCAGTTGATTGACAGCCTCAGCCTGGTGGACAAATCCTGCTTTTTTTTCTTGCCAGGAAGCTGTCAGCTACTGCTAGATTTTCAGCTGGAAGAATGACCTTCATAAATGTGTAAGAATGATCTTTCTGGCACATTGCAGAGGATAGCCAGGAATTAAAGACTGTACGGAAGGAGGCTGATGGGAGGTGGTAAGCTGGCTTTGGACCCTTCCTCAGTGTCTGCCTTTCAGGGCATCTGTCAGGTGCTCTCATCAGTTGAATTGTGCCTGGGTTTGGCCAGTAGAAGGCACTGGAAGGAAGGAAGCCAGGGCATTCCTCTCTGGGCTTCAGGTGGTACCCTGTCAGCTCCTGGCAGGTAAAACCGCCCTCTCTGCTTTAGCCTGCACTCAATGACATCACTTTCTGGGCTCTCAACTTCACCTCCTCCCCATCCTTCCCGGCTTTCATGATGGAGGTGGCTTCTTGCTGGTGTGGGCTCTGGGATGTGAAAGCCTCTTGCCTTTCCTCTTTCAACCCCCATTCAGACAATTCCATGCATTTACTTCCTTCTACTTGAAAGAGCTGAAGTGCTTCCCCTGTCATCATGGGTCCTGACAGATAGCAGCCGTTCAGCCAGAGCCTAGATTGGGCATATAGAGGGCCACACGAGGGTCAGGACAGGTAGGTCTGAACTGTGCAGGAGTCCTTTGAAAGAAAGGTACTAGGTCATAGGCTGTGTGTTGGGGGAATGAAGGGAATTGTACGGGTTACGTTCTGCTCACTGGTCAGGGAACAAACATTGTTGATCCAGGTGAAGATTACAGGAAGATCTGGAGGTTTGAGAGAAAGACATGGAGTTGAGTTGAAATGATGAAGTCTGTCCACCAGAGGGTGCTGTCTTGAGCAGTGGAGTGCTGGGGCCGCCGATCAGCCTTACAGGGTTTCTAGGCTAGTGGCTGATTGGTCAGAATCCAGACTTATGCAGAAATACAGCTTTCAGTGTTTTGAAATCTTATCTATTTTAGATGAAAGTAGATTTGGGCTTAGGCCTGACATAAGGCAGATAATTTTGTCTGCACTCCTTTGCCCTCATTCATCTTTAGGGTGGGTCATATGTCTGTGGACTGAGTTTAGGGACAGGAGTCTCAGAGGACAGGTGGCGGGGGAGGATGGAGGATTGAGCCTCAAGCCAACAAGGTCTCAGGAGGTACTGGCTATCTGCAGGCCAAGTGTCCACCAGGACTCCGGTCTAGAGGTGGAGGCCCTGGGGAAACATGGAGCTTTCTCCTTGAGTATAGTGCTCAAAGCTGTGAGCAATTTGCACACTGTGGCAGGTGTTGATTCTGAGAGAGTAACATTTACATGTGGGGAAGGCAGTAAGTAGACAGTGGCCTCACTGTCAGGACACGTTTAGCTGAAATTTCAAATTGCCATAGGAAAATCCATAGTAAGATATGAGTTGATTTTTTTAAAAAAATGTTCCAAAACAACAACAACAACAACAAAACACATCTTTTCCCTTTCTCTTGAAGCTCAGGTTCCCATTGAGTCTTTGTACTGGTCTGAGACTGGCCTCACATTTCTCCACATTTCTGAGCAGTAGCTCCTAGATTGTCAGGCAGGCCACATGTCCTGCTATATCCCACCCCCACTCTGCTCCAGACTGCCTGGCTGACACTCACCTGCCCTTCCCCTGCCAGCCTATTGTTTGCCTGTCCCCACCACCTTGGCATCACCACCTTGTCCTTGAGCCGGGCCCACCCTCAGTGGCACTGTTCTTGTACACAGACCTCACCAGCTGCTGGTCCCCGCCCACCTCTCCTTCCTCCAATTCCACCTCTATTTATAGTTAGCACCATCTAGTTTGGTACTCAGATTTTGTTTAATTATTTCACAGCTGCCACTTGCCTCTCTCAAACTAGACTGAATAATTAATTCATTAAATCAGCAAATACAGGGCACATGCTTTGGGCTAGGCACTGAGGCTGTCAAGCCTTGTCTGTCTGCACACCTGCGACATGACATTCAGTGGCATGCCACTGAAGATGGACTCCACTGGTCAAGCATGCTGGTTGTTTATGAAACACAGAAACACAAGGCTTTCAATGTGTTTGAACTCTTACCTATTTTAGATGAAAATAGATTTGAGCTGGGGCCTGAGATCCAGCAGATAATTTTGTCTGTACTCTTCTGCCCTCATTCATCTTTAGGGTGGGTCATTTGTCTAGGAACTGTCAGGCTTTTAGGCTCCGGAGAGCCTGTCTCCTCCTGCCACTCACGGTCATCGAAAGCCAGGGCTCTGTGGGTCTCCATAATGCAGCTGTCCTGTGTGTGCTAGTTGCTGTGGTTTGGTTTTTGTTTAATTCTTGGGTTTTGGGTCCCTCCTTCTTAGATCTCCTTGTGGTCTGGACTTACACACAAGTGGCCCGACATGGATGGTCACTTAGTCCGGCTCTTTTGTGTTTTGTTTAATCGGATCCTGAGTACAGGGCTTGCTCAGTCGCAACGCCTCCTTGGCTTCACAGCTTCCAAACCATGTCTGGTGCTCATTTGCTTCCCCCAAATGTTCGTGATGCTTTGGGGATGGAAAAAAGCATCCATATTTGGAAAGCTTCAAGCTCTCTCGGGGGCGGGAGTAGAGCACAGGCTGTTCTGTGGAGAGGAGGCTTCTGGAGGGTGGCTCTGAGCTTGGCTCACCCGAGTGGGCTGGAAGGGTGCAGAGCAGGAAGAGCAGGAAGCCGAGGCCACCCTGTCCAGTGCCCTGAGGTGACCACTAGAGGTAGCAACTGCAGCCTCTCAAGAAAGAGCCTCAAGGGCCACTGGAGACAGGTTTTGGAAGATACTAGTACATTGTTAATGCTGGTTACAGCATTTAAAACTTCCTTCTAAACACGGTTCTAAGCACTTACCCCTTACCTCTCTTAATGTACACAACCCTATAGACAGGCATGGGTTGAGTCCCTATTTAAGGGGGATAGTAAGGGGTGGACCCCTTGGTCTAATCTTTGCTGTTAAGGGCTGGCATGTCACTGTGCGGTTGCAGATCCTGCCCAATCTAGACAGAAGGAGACTATGGTGTGCATTTAGCAGTGTTCTCAGCCGCTGAGGACCGCGCAGGAAGTTCTGGAAAGACGGTAGAGACCGCCCTTGGGCTTCTGTATTTAACAATAGGACACTTTGGAGCTCTGGGCATGCTTAAAACCCAGAACTCAGAATTTCACAGAAGGCTTCCAGGAGAGTCAACAAACCTAAAGCTCTGACTTGGGGCCACATCTGTCAGGACTCCCTAGGAGCTGTCAAAGGTCTTTCCGCAGCCGCCGCCAGGGGTCGTGGGAGCGGCATCCTGGCTCAGGTGCCTGCGCTTGCGCAGACGCTCCATTCCCGTGTCTTGGAGCTCGCCCTGCATTCTCGGTATCTGTACCCCAGCACCTCCTTGGTGCCCTCCGGAACCGCAGCCTGCCAAGCCGACTTAACCTTTATAGTCCCTGACTTTGTACCCTAGGGCGGCTCCAGGGGTGCGTGGCCCTCTGTGGGTAGAAGCCCGGAAGGGTCCCTTTCTGGAGGGTTTCGCGAGCTGCCCACTATCGCTCTTGGGACAGCGTTGGCAGACAGCCGTGGGCCCTGTGATGGATGTGTGGTTTAGCAGGGTACTAAGGACCCCAGAAGCTCAAGGGCATAGTCCTGGAATATTCATTGTCCAAGTCTTAAAGTGACAAAATAGCATTCCAAGCTTTAGGAACTGAATACTTGCAAATGACCATGACCTTCTAGGTGAGGCCGGGAGCTGCAGGACAGACCACAAGCTGCCAATCCTTCCAGGGCAGAAAACTTCCCTGGTCCGATGCCAGCCGAGTCCCCAGCTACTAGCTACCTGCCGTGTAGGAAGCTTCGTGGGTCAAGAACCAGGGTGAGCCCTGCCAACACCCAGGAGACGCTGGAGACCTGGTGACCCTGGCTGTGCTCTCACACCTCCATCTTCAAAGGGAGCATGGAAGAGACTGTGGGGCTCTTTGTTTCTCTGATTTGAAGTCTTGAGATCACATTGAGTGTGGTGAAAACGAAAGTCATTTCACAGACATTGGGAAGGGGGTGGTGGGAATGGGTCATGGCAGTCCTTGGTGTGTGCCAACTTTGCCCTGCTGGGGAACCCAGGCAACAGGGGAGTGGGGTTTGTGGGATGGGCACTGTGGGGTGGCGCCAGGGTGGAGAGCTGCTGTGTGAGCTCTGTGCTGACCACTTACCTGGACTTGGTCACGCTGCTTGCCCCACTCGAGTTCCCCCAGTCTGCCTACTGCAGAAGCCTGCGCACATAGGCCGCTCATCTCAGTTGCTGGTCAGAGCTTCCTGTTTAGATTCAGAGGTGTAAGAAGAACAAGAGTCCTTTTACCGCCACTGACCCACATTCATATTTAATGTTGTTTGTATTAATAGGTTCTCATCGCTTCTTTCAGGAGCAGCAGGGACTCAAGGGGTCCTGAGGAAGGTTAGGGAACACAGCCTTCAGTGAAGGTCTGCTGGAGCGTCTGCTCTGACTTCTTAAAGGGTGCTGTGTCTGTCTCACGTGCTGCCTTTCTTACTGTTCTGAGCATGTCTTTCTCCTGCATTCATTCAAGGTGATTATTCCGAGCAGTCCGTCCCTAGCCAAGAGCGCTGGACACAGTTGCTGTCTGGCAGGTTTCGTGAAGAAAGGGCAGGCACTTGTTCCCTGGTCAATGTCACCCTTGTCATAGTGGGCTGTGCTTTGCACTGCAGAGTCCGTAGTGTAATAAGGCCTCTCTCAGGAGGATAGAAATGAGCCAAGACCAGAGTGGCATGCATCACTTATGTGGGTAGGGTCTGTCACGTGCCAACACGGGTGGGAATGTGGCTGATGGTTATTTTCTAATGGAGGAGGCTTGTCACTGCCCCCGGGAAAGTGCCCGTTAGAGAGCAGCTACTATTTGCTGCATGTTTTCTGTATGCTGGGCAGTGGCTAAGCCTCACACTGAAGCTAGTGCTATGCTGCACATTTGTTTGGTGAGGAGACAGACTCCGAGATGTCAAGTAGCTATGACCTGAGTCACAGGGCAAGTGCGTGGAAGGAGCAGGGGTTTGGATCCCACTGTCTGCTCAGAGGCCCACACATTTTCACTTCTCAGTATTTCACCCAGTAGATCTGTGGTTAAGTAGTAGGTGTGACTTTTTTTCAAACAAAGATTAAAAATAGCACAACAGAAACTAGTTACCCAATATGACCTGCCAGTTCCATTTCTAGGTGTCTAGCCAAGAGCTGCAAGTGCATGTCCACACAGCCAGCACATCTTTGCCCATAGCAGCACTCTGCAGACAGCCAGGAAGTGGAAACAACCTGAAAGTCAACAACTGATGAATAGAGAAATAAAATGAAGTATTTTCACACAGTAGAATATTATTTAACTATAAAAAGGAATTAGATTTTGAAAATAAATAGTGGAAGTTGTACGATGTTGAAAGTGTACCAAATACCACTTGGAGTGATTAGTTTCATTATGTGAATAAAGCACTGTAATACTTGACAAGTAACCGTGGCCTTCGGAACATTATGCTAAGTCAACTGAGACAGCAAAGATCATGTTCTGTATGATTCCATTTATATGAAATATGTAGAACAGGCAAATCCACAGAGGCAAAGAGAGCAGTAGTTGCCGGGGCTTGAGAGAAGGGTAGGATGGGAAATAATTGCTAACGACTATTTGGTTTCTTTTTGTAGCAATGAAAACGTTCTGGAATAAGCTAGTGGTGATGGGTCTGCACCTATATGAATCTAACAAAAGCACTGAATTGTATATTATAAGTGGTGCATTCTATGACACATAAGTAGCATATCCATAAAGCTGTTATTTAAATGTAAATAAAAGTAACATAGCAAATGAATACAATTCTCTCATGTGGAGTCTCTCCAGCCCACTATTACCTAAAAATTGTAGTTACTGGTTTTCTGAGTGCTGTGTGCCAGACACTACTTGGAGCATTTAGCACTTTTATATATAAAGTGAGCTATGAATTATAAACTGAGGACTGTGGCTTCAGAGCCCACACTCCTAGTCATTATGTTATATAGCCTAATATATCAAGATAAATACATCAACTATATTCCGGTGTGATCTAGAGCCAGTGAACAAGAGCTCTGGAATGGGACTGTCTGGGTTGGATGTGAGCTCTGCTGCTGCTTTGTAACCTTAGGGGAATTGCTTACCAGCTCAAGGCCCAGGTCCTCTATCATGGTGTTGTCAGATAATTCAGATCAGCCTCTGGCATGTAGCATACACTCAATACGTGTTACTGTGATTATATATTTATTATACATGTTAATGTATGGTTACGAAATGGAGATTTAAAGAGCATACATTCAAATTGCAAACTTGTTTAATATTTCAGGTAGAATTAGCATCTCATTTGCTTGTAGAATTTAGAGCTAGAAATAAAGAACATCTGCTCTAGCAGGTGAATGTCTAATCCAGGGGCTGGTGTCACTTCATCTATGAAGGGATGTGTGTGTGTGTGTGTGTGTGTGTATGTGCGCACCGTGCATGTATTTTTACCTCTTGGGAAGGGTACTCTGAGGAGGCTACAGGAAGACAATTTACGGCGGCACCAGAAGGAGCGAACCATGGCTTCCACTGAGACCACTGAAACCGTCACAGTAGCCGTGGGTTGATAAATCTTCCCTGGAAACCCCGACCAGTCCCCATTCCTCTGCTCCAGCATTTCCATTGGTACCGTCTCTTCTCTCTGTGCATCTTCTTCTCCCGTTGACCTGAGTACACCTGACACCTGTGGGAACCCTGCTAGCCTAGAGGTGAGGCCACACACCAGCAACCCTGGGCTACCTTCACCAAGGCTTTGCTTTGTGTTTTTTTGAGTCTCTTTTCCTTCTTTTCAGCCTCTGAAATTGAGATCCCAGGAAGTAGATTAACTGCTTTTGAACTGCTTTTTGGAGGTACTGTCTAGTCCTTCCAGTTAAGGCACAGCAAAGCCTCAGAATGTGCCTGTCCTGAGCCTCACTTCCAGAGAGGCGGTGAAGATAAATGAGGAAATGATGGTTGGTGCTGTGTCTATATTTTATAGCCTTTTTGCATTGTACAAGTTTGTAAGAAACTTTTTCTCTTAATTTCCATGTGATTTAAAAAAATATTTTATTTTTATTTATTTGAGAGAAACATATATATATATATATAGAGAGAGAGAGAGAAAGAGTCAGAGAGAGAAAGAGAGAGAATGGGGCTCACCAGGGCCTCCAGCCACTGAAAACAAACTCCAGATGCATGCGCCACCTTGTGCATCTGGCTTACATGGGTCCTGGGGAGTCGAGCCTCGAACCAGGGTCCTTAGGCTTCATAGGCAAGTCTTAGCCATTAAGCCATCTCTCCAGCCCCCATGTGATTTTTTTTTTTTTTTTTTTGAGGTAGGGTCTTGCTCTAGTCCAGGCTGACCTGGAATTAACTATGTAGTCCTAGGCTGGCCTCAAACTCACAGCAATCCTCTTACCTCTGCCTCCTGAGTGCTGGAATTAAAGTCACATGTCACCATGCCTGGCCTCATGTGATTTTTAAAAATCAGCTTGTTTGTTTTGGTTGCTAGTATTTATAACTCAAGATGGCATCTCAGGAGTTCAACCCTTCATGGCACAGACAAAGGATGGAGTAGGAGGCCCAGGATCCCACAATCACCTAAGGTAGTGAAGCTCTGGGTGGGAAGGAAAATCAGCACTCGGCAGTTCTGGAGTTTGATGTGTGTGTGACAATCTGAAACGCATTTTTATTACCATTGCTGCTATCAGACACTGAGTATGCACTGTCAGCACCTCAGTGTGAGGATATTGGAAGAGAGCTTTGGAGTTCAGTAGACCAAAGGTCAGAACCGAGCTTTATCATTTCTTAGCTGCAAGCTACAGGTTCACTCTTAGCTATAAGACTATGTGCACACCTTCCTTGCAAAGTGGCTGTGAGGACACGTTGACCCCATAGTAATAGGTATTGAGGAGGGCTTAGCTCAATGAACCATTGTTAGTACAAAAACAGTTCAATCTACACGCAGATAAGGCTTCTGGCTGAGGGAGTTTGGGTATTAACCCCTCACAGATCACTGGAGTTTTGGGAATGAGATATGTAACTCTCCTTCCTCAGCCAATCCTCCATAGCAGGTACAGGCCTTGGAGAGGTGAAACAGAGTTCTTTCTCAGAGGTACTGAACCATTGATATTGAGAGATACAGAGAGAGTCTAGCTTGTGATGGTATATTTTGTAAGTCCCACTCAAGTAGAACAACACAGAGGCCAGACATGGTGGAAGGTTCAGAAGTCACTCAGCTGTCCAGCACCTCCACCCACAGTGACATCCCTTTGGTCTTTTGACTACTTCAGCTTTCTGTCCCAGATAGCCTCAGCAGTGCTCACTGCTTCAGGTAGGAAGTGACCACGGGCTTCTGTCCCAGTTCATGAGTTTCCATATGCCTCTTCTTCTGACTCCTGCACGAAGCTTGGGCAAGTTGCTTAGCTTCTCTGAGACGCTGAGACTTTGTTTATTTTCACACAAATTTGGGAGGATACCACCTACTGAGTATGACCACATAGACCAGGGCACACGGAAGAGCTTTGAGAGCAGTTATATATAATCCAAATGATCTTTGCCATTAATTTATGTGATGTGGTTATTCTTTATAGAAACAACTGCCAGAAATTAATCTATGTGTGGAAACTTCATTGTATGGCAGGGAGATAAATTTTGGGTTGAGTGAATGTGATGAATAATCTGGGTTGGCAATTTGACAGGTTTTAAAATCACTATGGAAACAAATCTCTAGGCATATCTGTGAGGAATTTTCTAGATTTAGGTTATATGAGGTGAAAAGACCCACTTTAAATATGAGTAGTGCCATCCTGTGGGCTTGGTGTCCCGGACTGTATAAAAAAGCGAGTGAAGCTGGGTGTGGTGGCGCACGCCTTTAATCCCAGCACTCCAGAGGAAGAGGTAGGAGGATCACCATGAGTTTGAGGCCACCCTGAGAGTACTGAGTGAATTCCAGGTCAGCCTCTGGCTAGAGTGAGACCCTACATCAAAAACCAAATAAATAAATAAATAAAAAAAAAATTTAAAAATAAAAAGAGTGAGCTGGGTACAGGCATCAACTTCTCCATGACAGTGGACTGAATGTGACCAGCTCCTGGAGCTCCTGCTGCTATGTATCCCCACCATGATGGGCCCTATCCCCCTGAGCTAGACTGAAGAAACCCTTTCTTCTTCAGCTCTTTCTTGTCAAGTGCTTGCTCACAGTGATGAGAAGAGTAGCTGATACAATGGGTGTTCTGTTTCTTTTACACTACAGTGACATGGTCAGCTATTTTTTTTTTTATTAATTATACTTTAAATCTGGCTTTGATTGTTCAAAAGCACTTCACTATGGCTTGGATATGGTTTGAATGTGTCTCCCCAAAGGTTCATGTGCTGGAAGCTTGGATCCCAGGGTGGTGATGTTGATAGATGATGGAACTTTTAAGAGGTGGGGGCTAATGGAAAGTGATTAGATTATGAGGGGAGTGCTGCCCTTAAAAGGAATTAATGTAGTTCTTAAAGACCTCAATTCCTATCCGAGTGGGTTGTTATGAAAATAATGAGCTTGGCCCTTGCTTCTTGTCCCATGATGCGATCTCTTCTCTTACACATGTTCCACCAACATTCCATACATCACGTATGATGTAGCTGGAGTCTCTCATGAGAGCTGAGCAGATGTTGGCACTGTGCTATTGACCTCTCCCTCTCCTCCCTCCCTCCCTCCCTCTCTCTTTCTCTCTCTCTCCATATATATGCATGCAGAAAACAGTCTAAAGCACATGAATTTCCGCCCTTTTTCCATTCTGCTTCAATTTTGGAGATACAGATTTTATTTAGACATTGGTGTTAGATGTGCTAAATAGCTTGTATGTTTTTCTTTTTTCACCTTTTTTGGTAATGTATTTCTCTAGAAGCAAGAAACTACTTAAAATGTTATTGAGATCGACTCCTAAACTGACAGGGTATCATCTCAGATTTTAATGGGAGCCAGTTTGAACCCTGACCTCAGGGCTCTGCTTCTCAGACAGTGTTTCTGTGACACCAGACACTGGAAGATTTACAGAGCGGTTCAGCAGAGAATTGGATATTAGGGAACTGAGTTGCACAGGTACAAATGCAGGGTGGTAATTCAAGATTCTGCCTTTGCTCTGCTGTGTGCCTGTGGCATGTGGAATGAATG
Source organism: Orientallactaga sibirica (assembly GCA_036365145.1). NCBI lineage: Eukaryota > Metazoa > Chordata > Mammalia > Rodentia > Dipodidae > Orientallactaga > Orientallactaga sibirica. Next base: position 5,668,436 of record JAEOAD010000038.1, on the reverse strand, counting down.
CCATAGCATTTGGAGGAAGGAAAGCAATGACAGTTAATCAGTCTAATACTGTAAAGGCCCTTCTGCAAGCCCTGCGTAGACTCATTGCTGTGAACTCATTTGCCAGCTCAGATCTCAGGTGTCACAAACTTGCCTAATTAAAACATGAACCGACCAAAATTACCAACCTGCACTCAAGTAGAGGATGAGGTTGTGTGGCTGGTGTGAGTGTTCTTACCAGCCATGTGTGATGGGACTGCAGCCCAGAAGACTGGCTTTCAGGTACTTTAGAACCTAGTAGAATACAGATGATAGTTCTTAAGTTGCATTTGAAAGTTCCTGGATCCAGGGGCTGTGGCAGGTCTCTGAGGACCTTAATCATCATTATGGGCATGAATGTTCGGAGTTCAGCCTGCAGTAGGACACAGTACCAAAGAGTAGAGCCAGTTTTCTTTGACCCTCAGCATATACTGGGGAACTTGTCCTTACGTTACGTCCTTGATTTCAGTTCACAATTTTTTGTTTCCCAGACAGGCAGAGGATAGACTGTGAACAATTTCTCTGTTTGTTCTTCTGGCGTTTTAAAATTTTGTACTATTTAGTGTTTAAAGCACATTTAGGAAGTTCTCATCAAATTCATGCTTTTAAGTAGTTCTGGAACTCTTATGTGAAATGATGGATTTGTTCATTTTATCATATATCCTCGTCCAAAGAGAATGTCCAGAGGTTCCAGCAGAGTTCTGTCAGAGAAGATACTTAAGTGATTGTCTTTGCAAGGGTTTAAACTTACAGAGGGGAATAGAATAAGTATTAGAATCTAGAACTTAAGTATATTAAAATAGTTATTAGAACTTATTCCCTGTGTTTAAAAAGTTCAGCAGAGGACTTGGGAGATGACTCAGTGGTTAAAGGCCCTTTCTAGCAAAGACTGATGACCTGGCTTTTATTCTCTAGTACCCACGTAAAGCCAGATGCACAAAGTGGCACATGTCTGGAGTTCATGTGTAGAGGCAAGAGGCCCTGGCACACCCATTAGCTCTCTCCCTCTTTCTCTTTCTGTCTACTTGCAGATAAATAAATAAAATATTTTAAAAAGTTCAGCACAGATATGGAAGATAAATATAGGCCCAAATGCAATTTTTAAATATTTTTTAAAAAGTACAATAGAAGCTAAGCATGTTGGCACATGCCTTTAATCCCAGCACTCGGGAGGAGGAGGTAGGAGGATCGCCGTGAGTTCGAGGCCGCCCTGAGACTACATAGTGAATTCCAGGTCAGCCTGGGCTTGAGTGACACCCTACCTGAAAAAACAAAACAAAACAAAAAAGTACAATAGATGTGAGTTATGGCAGAGTAGTACTTGCAATAGAAAAGATTAGTGAATTTAAGACATAGCAACAGAAATTATCCAAAGTGAAAGAAATAAAAGCATTTTAAAGTGTGATGAACATGGAGTCCTGCTAGCTTATAACTGAGCTATATTACAATGTCACATGGCCCAATACGTGTGCAACTGGAGTCACCTAAGGATGGAGAGAGATGACAGAAACTTTTTTTATTGAAGAAACAATGGCCAAACACTTCTCAGTTTTTACAAGAACTGTAAACTCAATTCTAGGGAGCTCGGTGAGGATCCAGTACTTCATAACACCAGTAGCCACCAGCAGTGACAAAGAGGAAGTCTTAAAAGCAGCCTGAGCAAAGGTACTTGAAGATGAACCAACACAAGAGGGGCGAATGAGTTCACTGTCAGAAAGAGCGGAACAACAGCTTTAGAATAAAGGAGATTTTTTCTAAAAGCTAACTCTCAACCTTGAATTCCATATGTAGGGAAATGTATCTTTAAAATGAGGATTAAATATAACATTTCCAGGTGCATAGTAGCTAAATCTGCAGTAGTAGGACTATACTACAAAAAAAAAACTGAAAGAATTACTCTTTAAAAAATTTTATTGTTATTTGTTTATTTATTAGAGAGAGAGGAGAGAGAGAGAGAATGGGCCAGAGCCTCTAGCCACTGCAACCGAATTCTAAATGCATGTGCCATCATGTGCCTCTGGCTTATGTGAGATCTGGAGAATTGAACCTGAGTCCTTAGGTTTTGCAGGCATGCACCTTAACTGCTAAGCCATCTCTCCAGCCCTGAAAGAATTACTTTTGGCAGAAGGAAAAGATAACAAAAGTCAGTCAGCACAAAGAAAGAGAATACAAGGGGCTGGAGAGATGGCTTAACAGTTAAGGCACTTGCCTGTGAAGCCTTAGGACCCAGGTTCGATTCTTCAGGTCCCACGTAAGCCAGAGGCACATGGTGGCACATGCATCTGGAATTCGTTTGCAGTGGCTAGAGCCCTGGTGTACCCATTCTTTCTCTCTCTCTCTCTCTCTCTGTCTCTAATAAATAAATAAAAATGAAAATAAAATCTTTTTTAAAAGTTTCAAAAAAAAACCAGAAAGCAAACACAGGAATCTGCAATGCTTTGGGGAACATGTTAGAGATTTTTCTTATGGCCAAGTAACTTTAAAATATAACTGGATATTTAGGCAAAAATACTAACTACCTATTGTGGTGCTTATAGCCTGTATAAAAGTAAAATGTAGACAGTACATGAAGTCTAGAGGGGGAGAGAGAGTTACATGATTGTGACAGTCATAAGCAATGTGTGAAATGGTTTAAGGTCATTTGATATAGATTTTATGACAGTTTAAACCAAAAGTAGCAGCGACATGACAAGTAAGATAAACACTCAGCCCCACAGAAGATGGAGCGAGAGGAGAAGGACCAGAGCTCATGGACAGATGGGACAAGTGAGACTATAGTAAAGTGTGAGATTTACACCTAATGATAGTAAATTTACGTAAGGACAAATATAGGGGTTTGTTGGTAGGTTTCACTGTGTGCTAAGGCTGGCTTTGAACTCATGATCCTCTTTAGCCTCCAGAGTGTGCTTTGATTGCGGGCATGCTCTATTGGGACTGGCTAAATGTAAGTGTTTCAAACACTAATTAAAATATAAAAATAAAATCCAGGTGTGGTGGCACATGCCTTTAATCCCAGCACTCGAGAGGCAGAGGGAGGAGAATCACCATGAGTTTGAGGCCACCCTGAGACTACATAGTGAATTCCAGGTCAGCCTGAGCTAGAGTGAGACTCTACCTTGAAAAACATACATATATTCAGATTATAAAGAAAGGTTCAATTTAATGTCTCCTACAGGAAATACTTTAAATATAAAGATACAACAGGTTAAAGTAAAAAAGGCTGAAGAATTCTGCTGTGCTAACATGAAATGAGAATGGGAGCACCTATATTCATACCAAAGAAAGTTGCTTTCAGAGGAAAGAAGTCAGTTTATGCTAATTCTAAAAGTTTATCTACCTAGTAACAGCTTTAAGATACACGAAGCAAAAACACAAAACTTCAAGGAGAAATAGGCAACTGTATGTTTAGGTTCCAGGACACAATGCACCTGCTTCAGTAAATGACAGACAAGTACACAAATTACCCACACGTACACAGAAAACAACGCAGTATGCTCACCGTGTTGCTCACGATGTTTGTATGACATTCTGCCCAACACACATTCTCTTCAAATATAACATTTACCAAGACTATTCTGGGTTAGAAACAATTAGACACAGAGTCAGAGTTCAGATACGCTCTCTGACCTGTGTTGGCGCTCCCAGGACCATCCTGAGCTATCAAGTTGCTAGAAGGACTCATACCTCAGAAAACGTTGCAGTCTTCCAGCAAAAGGACGCAGACCGACCTGAGAGGAAAGGCCCTTAGGAACGCGGAGATTCCAGGAGGTTACTCCGGAAAGAGTAGGCTCACACTTTAGCTGTCTCTCCCACTGGAGTCCTGTGAGTACTTAACTCTTCCAACACTGATGTGTGATCGCCCACACGGAGTATTGTCAAGCAATATTCCTAAGCCATTGTGGTGCTCAGAGAGTTTATCAGGGGTCAGTCACATACGGCCTGAATTGCCATTTCTAGACCCTCCGGAGATCAAATTGATAGAGCGTGGTCCCAGATTCCCTCCACTTCACATCACATTGCATAAACGGTTTGATGTGGGCCCAAGCTCCAAATATGTAAACATACTCCTTTTTTTGGAGGGGAGGGGCAGGCTAGTTGTTTTGAGGTCTGAACACAAGGCCTTGGATAACCTAGGCAAGTGTTGTACAAGTGAGCTGCCCCCCAGCCCTCTCCCCTCTTCACCCCCTGTTTTGAGATGGAGTTGCCCAACCTGGTTGTGAACTTACTGTGCAGCCCTGTTGGCCTTGAGCTTATGATCCTACCACCGTCACCTCCCAAGTGCTGGGATGCAGGTGCATACCATGCTGGGCCATTCCTACAGTGCTTAGCAAGGGCCCAAAGGTCTGGGGCTTATTTTCCAAGAGCTGCTACAGGCTAGTCCTTTCTTTTGAATGTGTGTAGTTTGAACATCGCAGGGATGAACACTTGAAGGTCTGGGCATTTTCAGGATGGTGACTATATGGTAGACCATATAGACTATATGGTAGTCTATATGATGCCGCCATGATGGATATATGATGTTGTGTATGTTCAAAACCCAGAGAGTATGTAACACAAAGAGTAAATCTTAGCATGACTATGGACTTCAGTTAATGAAAAAACAGAACAGAAAAGCCAAACCAATCACCATGAAACATTGAAAAAGATGGGCAGTTTGTTACTGGCCAATTTTATCTTAGTAACACTGTTAAGAAATGAAAAAAAGCTTCTAGTTGAGTCACTGCTTTGACAAAGCTGTGACCTTTGAATCCCCAGGCACTCTGTCCTAGCTGCTGGCTCCCTGTAAACACAAGTGGCTGACCTCTTGCATTATAGCCATCTCCTGTGGCTTTCTACAGCCTGAAGGATTGTCACTACTCACCAGAAGCAAACAGGTTGAAGCCATTACCTAAAATGGTACACATGAGGTTCTGGGTTATTTCGTGACAGCTGATGTGCCTGAGCCCCTCTCTGGAGGGGTGTCCACTCTGACAGTCAACAGCTAGAATGGTGAGTGTCAGGATGGTGAAGCCCTGGTCTGGTTCTGTTGTGTCCAACTGATGGTCCGACTTGGGTGTCTCTCTCTCTTGCTCTCTTTTCTGAGGTAGAGTCTTGCTCTAGCCCAGGCTGATCTGGAATTCCCTATATAGTCTCAGGGTGGCCTTGAACTCACAGTGATCCATCTACCTCTACCTCTGGAGTCCTGGGATTAAAGATGGGGATCACCAGCTCTTGAGTGAGTCACTTTCTTCACCATGGTAGGGCTCAGCTGCTTCAGCTGGAAAACAAATGTGTTAGGCCAGGAAGTCGATCCCTCTGGCCCCTTCCAATTCTGACTCCACTTCTGCCTTCTCTCAGACTTTTTTTTTTTTTTTTTTTTTTTTTTTTTTGCTTTTTGAGGTAGTGTTTCCCTCTAGCCCAGGCTGTCCTGGAATTCAATATGTAGTCTCAGGGTGGCCTTGAACTTATGGTGATCCTCCTACCTCTGCCTCCCAAGTGCTAGCATTAAAGACGTGTGCCACCATGCCCAGCTTCAGACTTTTTTTTTGAGGCAGGGTCTCACTCTATCTCAGGCTGACCTGGAAACCACTCTGTAGCCCCATGCTAGCCTCACAGTAATCCTTCCTCTCAAGACTGGGATTAAAGTGTGCTACTATGCCCAGTCTTCTCTCAGACTTTTAAATATGTTCATGAGACAGAGAGAGGCAGATAGAGAGAATGGGCATGCCAGGGCCTCTAGTCACTGCAAACAAATTCCAGACACATGTGCCACCTTGTGCATATGGCTTACATAGATACTGGGGAATTGAACTTGGGTCCTTAGGCTTTGCAGGCAAGTGCCTTAACCACTAAACCATCTCTCCAGCTCTTCAAAAAAATTTTTTTTCAAGGCAGGGTCTCACTCTAACTCAGGCTGACCTGGAATTCACTATGTAGTCTCATGCCTTGAACTCATGGCGATCGATAATCCCACCTTTGCCACCTAAGTGCTGGGTTTAAAGGCATGCACCACCACGCCTGGCTTAAAACTTTAAAAAAAAAAATTATTTATTTGTTTGAGAGAGAGAGTGAGACAGAGACAGAGACAGAGAGAGAGAGAGAGAGACAGAGAGAGAGAATGGTTCTCTTAGACTTTTAAGTGGACTGGGATGTGTATTGTGTGTACATGCATCACAGAATACTTGAGGTAAGAGAAGTCCTATTGTGTTCAGACACTGGGGCGGGAGGCGATCCACACTGTCTCTTCTGATGCCTCATGGTGGATGAGGACTCTTGAGTCTGACTTCTGCGGGCCGCTGTAAGTGAAGGCATCGGATAGTGCTGGGGTCAAGCAGCATGTGCGCATCCTCATGTTGTCAACAGTCAGCAGAAATCTCTCCTGGCAGTTAGCGGCTCCATCTCTCAAAGCAGTGCCTGCAGAGCAGGGTCTGCGCTTTTCTGAGTCCAGAGCTGATGGTTTGCGCAGCACTGTTACTCCAAACCTCTGCGGCTGGGAGTTGGTCTGAGTGTGCTAAGATTTTCCTAGTAAATCAGGCTTCCAAGAGCATTTGAAAAATTGTATGTTCACTTGAGTAAGTGTGCCTCTTAGAGTTGAAGACGCTCTTGGCAGCACTGGGCTCTGAGTCAGTGTGTTGGTCTGCTTTCCATAGCTGTGGTAAAACCTCTGAGATAATCAACTATTAATGAGGAAAGTTTTATTGTGGTTCATAATTTTAGAGGCTCCAGTTTATAATTTTATGTGCTTACTGCTTTTGGGGTTTAGAGAGGTGACAAATCACAGCGGGAGTGCATGGTGGAGTGAAACCGCTCCCGCCTTGATGAGAAGCAAAAGAGAAGGAGCAAAAGGGCCAAGTGGGCCGTCCCCTTTAAAGACATGTCCAGTAACCTGAAGACCCCCAGAAGCCCCCACCTCTTTTTCACAAGCTTCTATCACTTCCCAGTAATGCCATTCTAGGAATAACGGCTTTAACACATGGATCTTTGGGGACATGTATGATCTCAACTAGAGCTTCCAGTTTTACTTATTTTTAAACATTCTCTAAGGACCTTGGGCATCTTTGAGTGAGGGTCTCTATATTGGTCAGGGTTCCCCAGAGGAACGGAGTCATAGGAGACAAGACCATGATCAGGTAAACTGAAGCCCCAGGAAAATGGATGGTATACTTCCTCTTCCACTTCCTGTCTGAAGTCTGAGCACCTGAAGACCTAGAGGTGAAAGTTCTAGTCTGAAAGCTGGCAGTGCTTTCAGTTCAAGCCCAAGGGCAGGAAAAAAAAACAAAAACCAAAACATAGTTTTCTCTCACTTAGCCTTTTTGTTCTATTCAGGCCATAAACTGACTGCATGAGACCTACCAATTTAGGGCAAGCAATCTGCGTACTCAGTTTACCAATGAGGTATTAATCTAATCTAGAAATACCCTCACCAACACACTCAGAATAATGCTTGCCCAAACGCCTTGGCTCCCTGTGGCCCAGTCACACTGACACATAAAGTGGAGTACCTTGCATGGACATGGAGTGGCTGCATGAGCTTGTGGGGAAGGGTGGCCACGTTTTCCAGTGACCCAGTCCTTCTGTAAGTTATGGATAGTCCTTTTGGTGCTGCAATTCGAGGTTTCACTTTGTCTTAGGACAGAAGGTGGAACGTCTGCTTCTCTCTTAGCCTGATAAATCCTAGGGCCATTTTGTGGCCTTCTAGAGCAGTATTTCAAAATTGAAGTCCCATACAAAACAACTTATGCTGTATGTGTGTGTTTTGTTTTTAGGTCTTTGTTTAGAAAAGCTGCCCATTTCTTCTTCTACCAGCAATCTCCATGTGGACCGGGAGCGGGATGTCATCACCTGCTATGAGAAGTCAGGGGACATTGCACTCCTGTACCTCCAAGAGATAGAGAGGGTAAGTGAGCACCACAGGTTCCTACAGAGCTTTTCTCAACTGCAGCCAGTCTCTGGAAAACTTTTGACCTGTCTGCGTCTGAGTACAAAGCTTTACTTACATTCCTGAATTCTGAGGAAGAAATGGTCAAAAGCATGGTACCCTGTGAAAACAGACATGCTAGCATGGTGTGGTGAGCAGATATGTCAGTATGCAGTTGTCCAGACTGCAGCTTAGCGAAGCTGGCTGATTGCCCCTGTTTCCTAAGCAGAATGGGCTGCAGTTCATACAGCATTGTGGGGACTGCGTGCCTGCAGGTATTCATCTGGGACTTGGGAAGTCTGCTGGGGAATTCAGTTGATCTGCCTGGAGTATGTGTGTGTCTCTTGAGGCCGCTGGGGATGGCCTTCCCCAGTAGTCCACGGGAAGGGAAAATCCAACAGCAGGCAAGAAGACCATCCGAGCAGAGGTGAATGAGCAGGAGACCCTTAGCTTACACCTTGGGCAGAGAAGACTGGAGACTAGATAGGGTCAGGGAGGGGAGGGCACCTTGTCTGATCTTGTCCCTGTCCTCAGGCCCAGATATGCACCTGTGGGATTGTTTGAAATGATGACCAATCATGTAAGAATTAAAAAAAAATACTATTTATTTATCTTATTTGAGAGAGAAAGAGGGGAAGAGAGAGAAAGAGGCATATACAGAGAGAATGGGCACATCAGGGCCTCCAACCACTGCAAACAAACTCCAGATGCATGCATCACATTGTGCATCTGGCTTATGTGGGTCCTGGAGAATTGAACCTGGATCCTTTGGCTTTGCAGGCAAGTGCCTTAATCACTAAGCCATCTCTCCAGCCTGATCATATAAGATTTGAACATGATCAGAAAACAAGTTTTCCTTTGATTTTCTGTGCTTTCCTTTCCATAAAGATTAGGATATAGAGAGACAACCCAATCCTTGCTAGCTTTTGTTACTTTTTACATATACAGGTGGGAAATTATTTACTTGTTTTATTTTTAATTTTTTGCATGTGTATGTTTGTAGTGTGCATGCACATATGTGTGTTTGCATGTGTATAGGCACATGTGTGTGTGTGCATGTGCATGCACATGTATATGGAGAACAGAGGTTGGCATCAGGTGTCTTTCTCCATTGCTGTCTACCTTTCATACGGAGGCAGCGTCTATCAGTTACTTTCTCATCACTGGCACAAAATCCCAACCAGAAGCAATTTATGGAAGAAAAAGGTTTAAGTTTTGGGTTAGGTGTCAAGAGGAAGTTCTTAGAGGTGGGAAGCATGAAAGGAGCAGGACTCTGGAGTCACTTTGTCTCAATGGCAGGGAGGAAGTAGGAAGAGAAAGAGCAGCATAAGGGACGCATCCTTCAGGCCTGTCCCCAGTGACACTTTAGCAAGGATCCACCTCGTAAAGGTTCCCCAATGGTACTACCAGCTGGGGATTAAATATTCAAACATGTGGATCTGTGGGGAACATTTTACATTCAAACTGCCATACACGGTCTCTCACTTGAGCCCAGAGCTTACCAGTTTATTAGTCTAACCAGCCAGTTTGCTCTGGGAATCCCCTGTCTCTGGCTTCTGACATTGAAGTTGCAGGCAGCCATATCTACTCAACATTTGTGTGGGCCTAACTCTGGTCCTCATGCCTGTGCAGCAAGTGCTTTATCCACTGAACTGCTTCCTTGGGCCCTGGGAATTTTTTTAAAAACCATTTTATTGAGTTATTTGCAAGGAGAGAGAAAGAGAGAGAATGCCAGAGAATAAAGTCCAGGTCCTCCGGACTCTGTACATGAACTCCAGATGTATGCACCACTTTGTGTTTGTGCATCTGGCTTTACATGAGTACTGGGGAATCAAACTCAAGTTATTAGGGATTGTAGGCAAGTGACTTAACCACTTGAGCCATCTCTCCAGTCCTCAGGAAGTAATTTTTATAAATCATTTCCCAATGTGTTGGTGGGTTGGAGGCAAGTCAGAATTATCTTTGAACAGAGAAGCCAAGTGAGGTCACAAAAACTGAAGCTCTGACAAAGATTGTAGAGAAGCATTTATATTGACCCTAACCACAGGCTGTAAATTGTGGTCCACCATGTCTGGGAATGGCTGTCTTGCTAGTATGTTCTATCAGAAGGTTCTAAGAGGAGGAATGTTGTCATCATTATTATTCAGAATTATGATATAATCTTTAGAGTAATGATTGTGCAGGCTGATTTTGAAATCCACTTTTTTCCCCTTGAATGCCTGTCTAAGGCCAGGTCTCAGCAGTGGTGAAGTCAGCTCATCCTTGCTGACCACACAGCCAGCCCACCCAGGGAACTATACTTCACAATTTGTTCTCCAGCTGTTTTCCTGCCCTGTCTCCTTTCTGCCTCTTTCTGACTCCCTCCCCCTCTCTGCCTTCCTCCTCCTTAACCTCCTCCTCCTCCTCCTTTTTTGGGGAATACAGTGATCATAGGAGTTAGATTTTAAGAAAAAAAAATTTAGACTCAGGACACACAGGAAGTTAGGCCAGAGCTGTATCAGGACTCCATTGTCTCCTGACACGTAGTTCAGTGCTCCCTTTGTTAGTTCCCCAGGCCGTTGCCAAGTAGCGTGGAACTGCGCCATCCTCCACACCTGTATTTGTGGACAGTGCTCCGTAAGTATTGGACCAGGAGAGTCTTTGCTTCCAGTAGCATGGGGAAGCACCTCCTCCATTCTGTCCTCATGGGCTCACCCATTTCTGGCTCTGGTTTTTCAGTGTGTTTTCATTCATGGAGAACTTTGGGCTGTTTAGATCTCATCAAGCTGGGGTATTAGCAATGTCAGGAGTTGAAGGAGCCAGACTTCTGTTTTGCCTGTAGTAGCTACTCAAGATTGTATGTATTGGTCAGTCTGGGGTCGGGGAAATGGGCTTGTATATGAGAAAGATGCTAAAGACACTTGATAGACCTCATTTGTTTTTAAATTTTGAACTTAATGGATTTGATTTGGGACTTATTGAGATTTATTATGGGTTGGGGGGATGGGGCCGTGGATAAGGCACTTTCCATGCAAGCATGAGGTCCAGAGTTCAGATCACAAGCACCCATTCAGTGCCAGAAGGGTGTGGTGCCTTCCTGTAAGCCCAGCACTTGGGTGGTAGAGACAGGGGATTCCTGGCATGTTGCCTGGCTAGATTGGTGAAATCAGTGAGCTCTGGGTTCAAGTGGGAGACTCTGTCTCAATAAATCAGGTTGAGAGAAAATGAGGAAGGCGCCATCATCAACCTCTGGCCATTTGTGCACATGTGCACGCATGTACCTACACTTGATCCCACACACATACATGTAAAACAGAATTGTGTTAAATTAAAAGCAGGAATCTTAGAGAGAAGTAAAAGCCTTGGCCATGCCTGGGCAGACAGCGCCTTGCTTTCTGAGCAACCCTGGTAAGTAGAAGCCCCTGTGCTGCTCTCACGTTTGTCTCTGGGCAGAAGCAGCGTGCAGTGGCTCTCCTGCCCTCCTGCCACTCTGCTTTGTGCTGCGATCTTTTAGAATTTGCTTTCTGAGCATTGGCTTCTGAACTTCATTTATTAGCAAGAATAAAGTTGGAGAACCGTTGAGGTCAGTTTCAGGTTGTGATTAATACTTTTTCACATCTCACGCTTTGCCGTTCTCTGGATTTCTTTCCAGTGGGTATTCGTTCCCTCATGTGGGGTTATTCATGTGGAAGGGCAGTGGCCCTTCAGCAAGGAGACCGGCTGTGGCTGCCCTCAAGGCTGCTAGCTGAAGTCAGGAGAGCAGCCCAGGACTTGGTGTTCAAACACTGGCCTTGTCACCTCTTTGTTGTGCAGCTTTGGGCAAGTCCTTGACCTCTCTGTGTTCAGATGACCTTCTTATTTGTAAAACAGTAGTTGCCATATGGCTGTTGTGGGGACAAAGTGGCTTATTCATGTGCCTCCCAGTCACTCATGTACTTCCCAGTGCATTTGTTAGCGCACCGTGAATGTCAGCTATGTGGTCATTACTGGTTCCTGCGTTACCTGGCCATGGGATCTTTGCTAACCTTTGAACATCCCAGATATTTGGATAAAAATATGAAATATTACAAACAGCTCATTTTGTTAGGAATGTCAGTGAACTTCTAGGGGGTGATTATGAAGTATTTTTTCAGGAGCATTGGGTTTGCCCCATCTTATATTGAAACCTATATTTTTGTTTCTGGGTTCTGCATTGCTCTCCCCACTGATTATTTGACCTTGGCCTGTTCGTTTATTTCCATATGCTTCCACTTTCTGAATTGATGGTGGAACCAGTTGTGCCTGTTGTGTCTGATTTCACAGAGCCAGCCTTTACAGAGTCAGTGAACACCAAAGAGTGTGCTGGGAGCTGAGTCAATGAAAGCTGTGTGCATTAATATCTGGCTGTATTGTGGTGGCCGTGCCGTCTCCTCATGATCTTCTTTGGTAGAGGAATAACATATAACAGATACTGTGTGTATAAATAATTTGATCAAGCAAATTGAATCAGAGCAGACAGCCTTCATGGTGACCTTCACAATGACCAAGGGTAGCTGTAATTACTTCACCATCCAGTGGTGCCATTGCACCAACAACTAGTAAGGTTTTTCTGCCCCTCAGGGTGCTTCTGTCTGCAGAGATAGGAATAAAGATGACTTCATGCTGCCAGTCGCAGTACGAGCTCTGTTCTGGCATGTGACGTCATCCTGCTTCTGGTTTTTGCACTCGTCAGTCAACCAGCTGGTGGTGACCTTCTTGAGTGGGCACTGGGCCAGGGTAGAAATCCTTCTGCAGACAGTTCATTTCCTTACACCTGATTTTAGAAAAGAAGCCGAAGCCGAATCTCAGGGCACCTGTAGCTTTTTATTCACTGTTTTAGTGTTAAAGGAAACACTGGGTCCCCAAACATTGCATGCCTAGCTCAGGTTCCCTGCGCGCCTCAAGGACTTGCTCATGGCCCTAGGGTTACGTTTTGAGTTTATGATGTCCTCCCTGAGAGGGAGCTAGACTTCCAAGGCTATAGAGGTGGACCAGAAATGGGTCAGATTGAGGTCACAGTGTGTCTTGGAGTCTAGCAGGTGTCATGGCAGCTGGTGCCCCTGCTGAGAAAGGCGGGCTTGAGTAGAGATAGAGGTCCAAGTGGCTGCACTGTGGCTTTCCAGTGTGCCAGGCAGATTCTTCCTTCCATCCCTTTCCAGTGCTTGGCCTCTCCTTCAAGCACAGGCAGCAAGTCAGAGCTTAGGGTAGTACATCTAAACAAGTACTCCTTACAGAAACTTCTAGAAATGGACTGGCCAGGCTCTGCCCTCTGTTCCAGCACCCCTGACTTTGAGCCTGACATTGGAGAGACTGGAATAGGAGTCTGCAACACTCTTTAAAACTTCAGAAAGCCTGTGAACCAGGAAAGAGCAATCACTCATGTTCACTTCTGCATATTTCTTGTGAGTCGTTGCCCTCATAACATTAATGTGTTCTGTATTTGTCTTTCATTTACTGCTAACCCTTACATTAGTTTCCTGGCTGTATTTCAAGTGGATGGCTTCTGTGATAGTGTAAACTGTTGGGTCTAACTTGCCTACTTCTTTCAGGTAGCTTTTCCCCGTTGCTTTACAATTATTTTCTAAGGAAAAATGCCCAGTAGTGGGGATATTTTTACTATTCCTGCTATTCTATACTGGGTTCAGAGTTGCTTCCTACAAGTCATACTGATAGCTTCGTTTTCCAATACCAGCAGTGCAAGAGACTAGGTATTGCTTCTCAATCTTGGCAAAGTATCAAAAAATTATTTTCTAGGTGAAAAATAATGTTTTCTAAGTGTAGCTTGCATTTTTGGATTATTAATTAATCTTATATTTTCTTGCTAGTTTTCTGTTTTTTATTACTTTTAAATTTTTTATTATTTTTTAAATTTACTTATTTGAGAAAGGGGAAGACACACACACACACACACAGAGAGAGAGAGAGAGAGAGAGAGAGAGAGAGAGAGAGAGATAATAGGCATGCCAGGACTTCGCCACTACAAACGAACACCAGATGCATGTGCCTCATCTGGCTTACATGGGTCCTGGGGAATTGAACCAAGATCCTTTGGCTTTGCAGGCAAGTGCCTTAACTGCTAAGCCATCTCTCCAGCCCTGTTTTTTATTCTTTCTTTTCCTCGCTAATCTGATTATAGAGCACTGAGATATACAAGACAAAATGATAGAAGAATTTATAACACTTAATGGTTACGTGAGAATAGGAGAAAAATGTTCAAAGTAGTGAGCTAAGCTTCCAACTCAAGAAACCAGAAAAAGAATAAATTAAAATCAAAGCAAGCAGAAGAGAGGAAATAATGGAAACCAGAAATCAGTAAATTAAAAACAGTTAAATGGGATAAAAGCAAGTGAAATGCAAAACTCTTAAAATGATCAATGAAATTTATAATTCTCTAACAAGATTGAACCAGAGTAAAAGAAAGACACAAGTTACCAATACTCAGAAGTAATAAGAAGAGACTGCTAGAAAGGTACACATGAAAATTATGATCAGTGTTGTGCACTTATGGAGAAATAGATAAATTTCCTGAAAAACACAAACTTATGGAGCTCATCCAAGAGGGAATGGGTAATCTGAATATTCCTGATCTATTTTTAAAACCTCCTTCTAGTTATAAACATTTCCATAAAGAATCACCAAGGTTTAAGGAAGAAATGATACTAATAATATACAAACTTCCACAGAATAGGACAGGAGTGAACAATTCTTAGCTAATCCATGAGATGAACATGTTTCATGATTGTACATGGAAATATTTTGAACAAAAATATCAGAAAATTAAATTGTCTATGTGTGTGTATATAGTATACATGTATGAAGACATGTATATAAATGGGTCCTATATATGATGATGTTTTAATTTTATTTTTATTCATTTTTCTTATGGCTTTGTATGTATATAACATGATATGTGCATGTGGTATGGGTGAGTGATGTACGCACACATATGTGCCCTTGCAGTGTGTCATATGCTTGCCTGTGCTGGCTAGAGCAGGAATCGGCTGTCCCACTCCATCATCCTTCCACCCATTCTTGTTTGAGCAGGAAGAAGTCTCTCACTGATAGCGGAGCTTGCTGGTGTGTGTGTGAGAGAGAGAGAGAGAAAGAGAGAGAAAGAGGGAGAGAGGGAGGGAGGGAGCTAGAGTGATTCCTTCATCTTTGTTCCCCTTTGCAGGATGAGGTTATGGAGTGCATGGCCATAGTCATCTGTTTATGTGGGTTTTGGCGGCTCGAACTTGTGTGGATTGAGGCCCTCATGCTTATGCAGGAAGCACAGTAAACTGCTGAGCCATCTCTCCAGCCCTGATGGTTAGATTTTTAATTTTTTTTTTACTTTACCATAATGAAAAAGCAATAAGGGATGAAAGAAAAAGCATAGCAGAAAGTAGGAATGTTGATTTCACCATCTGTTTCATGTGCCACTAGATACCGGATCCAGTGGAAATCTGTAGGTAAAAATAAGATCTATACATAAAATCGCATGTATACATAAAGATAAATAAACAAAATATGTATTTTTAACATTAGAAAGACTTTTAATGAACTGTGTGAATAAAAACATTTTTGGGGGGCTGGGGATATTGTTGCTCAGTGATAGAGTGCTTGCCTGGCATACATGAAGCCCTGAGTTCAATCCCTAATATTAGAAAAAAAATTTCTGAATCATGTGATTACTTTGGATAAAGTTTAATTACTTCTGCCAAATTTAACTAAATTAATGTAATGACTTAAATGCAAAATTAGTATTTACTTATTTAGTGTGTATCTGTGGTGCATATGTGTGCATATGTTCATGTGTACTGTGCACATGTGTGTGAGGGTGTATATGCATATGTGCACCTGTGTATGTGTGTGTGGAGGCCAGAGGTTGATGTCAGTCGCTCTCCACCTAATGGTTTTGAGACAGGTTCTGTCTTGAAGCCCCCCTGGTTCAACTAGAACCAGCAAGTCCTAGAGATCCTCCTGCCTGTGCCTCCCCAGCACTGGGATTACAGGTGCCACCGTGCCTGGCTTTTATGTAGGTGTTGGGATCCAAACTCAGGTCCTCATGCTTTCATAGCAAGCACTTTGCCAGCTGAGCTCTTGTAGTTACCTTCTTGTTGTGGGGACAAAGCACTCGACCAAAAGCAGTTGATGGGAGCGAAGTGTTTATTTTGGCTTACAGTCTTGAGGGGAAGCTTCATGACGGCAGGGGAAAGATGGTAGAACAGAGGCTGGATGTCACCCTACCACAGCAAATGGAAAACAGCAGCAAGAGAGTGAGCTGAGCTCTGGCAAGGGTGAGCTGGTTTTAACACCCCTATGCCAGCCCCCAACAACACATCTCCAGCAAGGCTCTCTACCACCCAAATTGCTACCAGCTGGGGACCAAGCACAAGTGACATAACACATGAGTTTATGAGGGACAGCTGGTTCAATCAAACCACCATATGAATCATCTCCCCAGGCCCCTAAAGCTAGCATTTATAAGATGGTCTTATTTCCTTGGTAAAATGATTTTTGTCTTTCTCTGCTTGATACATGTGTGCACAAGATGTCATTCAGGAAATGTTAACTGTGGTTACTTCTTTGTGGCAGAATTATGGCATGATTTTTAAAACTTTTTATTTTTTCTTATTTTTTTTGGAGAGAGACACAGAGAGAGACGGGGGGGGGGGGGGAGGAAGACAGATGGGCGCGCGAGCAGTGTCTCAGCTGCTGAGAACGAAATCCAGATGTGCGCGCCCCCTTGTGGCCAAATGCAGCATTGCGCCCTTGCGTCACTTTGCATCTGGCTAAACGTGGGACCTGGAGATTGGAACAGCTGGAGATTGGAACCAGTGTTCTGAGGGTTAGGAGGCAGGCGAATATGGCATGATTTTTAATTTTCTTTGGGTTATGCTGAGTGATTTTTGCTTCAAAATAATATGACACTTCAAAAGTAAAAGCTATGTTCAAAAGACAATGAAGGGAAATTTTGGAAAGTTTCAGTGTAGGACGTCCAAGTGACACAGTTGCAGCCCGAGCCTGGAAGTCAGAGAAGGTCTAGACTAGAGGTGAGGCCGGGAGTTGGCAGCCTGTCAATGAGCTTTGAATCTCATAGAAATGGATGAGGTAATTTCAAGACAGACACGAGGGAGCATGGTAAAGTGCTGAGCAAACTGCTTTGTATTTCCAACACTTGACATGGAGTGGGAGTCTGCAGGGAGTGGAAATGAGGGTCTCAAAGTGAGGGCCACTGCAGAGGCAGGGAGCAGGGACTTTTGATAGCACGTTGAGATGTACTGTAGGTACATGGCTATCCTTCCGCATGGGTGGGGTCACTCAGTGCCACCTTCTTTCCTTTGCCCAAAGCTCATGGGCCAGAGAACCAGCAAGTGTTCAACTCTGGTTGGAGAATAATTTCAAGACCTCTGGGACATTTGAGGTTTGCTACAACCTGGGTTTCTGAAGAGCTGCTGACTTCCAGCACATGTGGGCAGCGTTTTTGGAGAGTTCCTGTACCATGAGCGCGTTTCTTTTGGGGGAGGTAATAGGACACATGTGACATGAAAGTGGAAAGAGGAGGACTAGGGATGGGAGAGATGGAGGAAGGAGGGAGAATCAACCCTTAAGGCATGAAAATGCCTTAAGGAAATATGTTAGTTTGCATGCTGGTTAAAAATAAGAAATGAAAGACTATATCAGAAATGTTTTGTGTGATGTGTTTAAAGGGGGTAGCTGAGGGGTGCTTACACTTCGCTCACCTGACCTAATTTGCAAGTCTTTCACCTGATGTGTTGGCCACCTTTTTACAAGACTAAACGTATAAACCTTTAAACCCTGGTGATGTTGACGTGAGGCCAAGCCTAGGGAGAAAGGGAGCATGGTTGTTTCCTCAGCTTTTCCCAGGAGGATGGATGCGTGCTGCTCAGCCTGCCAGCTTCAGCACTGCCGCCCAGTGAGTTTACCTTTGGTAAATTCCAGGGCCAGAGCCTATGCTGGTATTTGTTGGCTGGGGTTGGAGCGTACGTAGTAGGCCTCTTAGTGACCTGTGTCCTTGGTGGACAATGGCTTTCTGCTCTTCGCTGTGTCACTCAGCCTCCCGGCAATGTCACGGTATTCAGAGCACTCTGCCTCTGGTCCGTGTCCGGCACTGGGCCTTGACAGCATGGCTCACTTCTGGGTTCTTGGAGCCAGGAAGGCCAGCGTGCTGCCTGGTTGCCCAGTTGTCCCTGTGGGGTAGAAGTTATGCTCTGCTCCCCGTGCTTGCATGTGCCATGTGCTGATTTTGGGGAAGTCAGTTGTTCGAGTTACTTGGTGCTTCTGGAGCCAGTGGGCAACCATGTGTGTCTGATTAGTTTCCAATTTTCTCCCCTTCTAGGTGATCCTTACTAATATTCAGAACAGAAGCCCTAAGCCTGGCCCTGCTCCCCACGATCAAGAACTAGGTTTTTTCCTAGAAACAGGACTTCAGAGAGCCCATGTCCTCTATTTCAAAAATGGGTAAGCTTCCTTTTTTAAAATACACTTCCTAAAGAAGGGAAATAGTTTTATCATGCTGTCTCTAGTGTAGGTATCATAACAAGACACTTTTGTTGTTGTTGTTGTTTTTTGAGGTAGGGTGTCTAGCCCAGGCTGATCTGGAATTCACTATGTAATGTCAGGGTGGCCTTGAACTCATGGCGATCCTCCTATCTCTGCCTCCTGAGTGCTGGGATTAAAAGCATGTGCTATAACAAGGCACTTTTAAGTGTGAATTACAATTGAGTTTCCTGTGTTTAAAGAATGAGCATTGGCTCTTTTTGTTTCCTCTCTACCTGGCTCTTGCTGTCCCTTACGATTTGAAGGGCAGGGGAGAGGGAGGGGGACACTTAGGTGAGTGTAAACCCCAAGTAGAAATACAAGATGGGTGGTCTGTGCAAATGACACCACATCTCCACTCTGTTGAGGAACCCTGGCACACTCAAGGGGCCCCCTCAGTGGCTGAATAGTTCAGAGAACTGGACTTGCCAAGTTTGGGGTTTTTTAAATTTTTTTTTTTTAATGAAAGTGTGGCTGTAAGAACCTTTTCCTGAGCAGCCTTTGTAAGGGTTGCAGGTCGTGGATGGAGGGTGGCTCTCGAATGCACTGATGTCTTTGTGTTGCTCTTGTGAGAAATGAGCTGATTCTGTTCCACATCTCTTCAGTTGTCCCTTGTTTTGACATTGTGCTGCAGGATAGATGTGCATGAAGACCAACAGTAGGTATCTGGTTCCTCTGTAGCTCCTCCTCGGCTTTGCATGAGAGGTCCCCGGGGCCTGGCCCCTTCCGCTAGAGCTAGAGCAGCCATCCAGTAGTGCTTTGAACAGTAGCAGAGTCCCGGTGTCTGGCACGTGAACCCTGGAGCTGCTGCACTTCATTTCCCAGAGTCGAAACCTTGAGGCACGGCTTTCTGAAGTGGGATTTGTCTGCATGCTCAGTGCTGCATACATCCGTTTTGTGGTTGTTGAAAATAAATGTTTAGATTCTAAATCCTATTAAACTCTTGGGGGAAAAGGCCTATTTTGCTCCAGAGTTCACTGGTTCTGCTCAGCACGGTCCACAGAGGGCCACAGTAAACACCCAGTGCTCGGAGTAGCTTAGTGGCTTTGGCCTGCAGATGTCCTGGACTCTGATCTCATCTGCTTGTCACTGAGACCGCCTCGCCGCTGAGGGAGGATGCATGTCCCCTGCCTAGCCCGGGTGGTTTCTCTGCTGGTGGAAATGGAGGGGAGGGAGGGAGTGTGGAATACTTTTCTAGCATCTGTTTCTTCTCCTTGTTCACAATAAATGATGTTTATCCCAGAGGAACCCCTAACCTTTGCTCTCCCTCTCTCTACCTGTGGGGTGTGTCGATGTGGAAATCCAGGAGGAGGAGTCAGTTCCTGGGCATCCCAGGGCACTAAACCAGTCCCTTCCATAGAAATGCCTTCAGTGAGATTGGCCAGGCCGCCGGTCTGCAGAGCAGCTTTTTTATCTTGGAAGCCTGTTCCTTGGCAGGGGTAGGGGTTGGAAGCGGGACTTGGGCTCTTCCCTCATCCCCTGGAACGCTGGGTCCAGCTCAAATGTAGTAAGGGGAGGTTGACACTAGCTGCTGCATTCTGTGCTGTGCGTTGCTTTCGGACTCATTTCTCTGTGTCAAAGTTCAAGGCGGTGCCCTTTGGTGTCACTGTAGTAGCCTGCGTGTCCCTGAAGCCTTCTCTCCGTCTTTCATTGCGCACTAGCTCCTCCCTCTGCATTCTACTGACCAAGATACTACAAGGTTCCTGCCAGCTTCAGGGTTCCGAGCCTGGGCTTGGGTGCAGAGTGGGAGCTTCTTGTGTAGGTAGAGATGGGATGTTTTGGACATGCCAAGTGCCATTGGGCTGCCTGGCTTATCCCAGTGGAGGGCCACTGGTGGGGTGTCAACTGTGACTGGACCCTGAGAGCAGAATGGAGGGAGTTGATACCTCTAACCCCAGGATTCCCACAGTTCATTCTTCTGAAATATCTGTTTATGTTGTCTCCTAGTTTCTTTTTCTGTATTTTTTTCCTATAGGGATTGAAAGAAATGCAATATAGAGTAGTTAGGTAATAAGAAATGGAAATGAGTAAAACATATCGCTTTTCTTTAGAAATATATTTCTTGGATAACTTAATATTTGGATTATTCCTGACTAATAGGAATGACTTTTATTCTTTTTTAAAAAAAGTTTTTAGGGCTAGAGAGATGGCTTAGCAGTTAAGGTGCCTGCCTGCCAAGCTTAAGAATGCCCGTTCAATCTCCAGGTCCCACATTTAGCCAGACATAAAGTGACACAAGTTTGCAATGCTGCGCCTGCCCACAAGGGGGTGCACGTGTCTGGAATTCATTCATAGCAGCTGAGAGGCTGCTGGCGTGCCCATTCTCTCTCTGCCTCTTCCTTTCTGTCTCTATCAATAATAATAATAATTATAAAAGTTTTAAAAAATATATGTTCTTGTTTTAATTATTTTTTTTAAAGAGAGAGAGAGAGAATTGGTATGGCAGGGCCTCAGCCACTGAAATTGAACTCCAGATGATTGTGCCACCTAGTGGGCATGTGTGACCTTTCACTTGCCTCACCTTTGTGTGTCTGGCTTACGTGGGATCTGGAGAGTTGAACATGGGTCCTTAGGTTTCGCAGGCAAGTGCCTTAATTGTTCAGCCATCTCTCCAGCCCATTGTTTTATTAATTTTTTCATTAGCTTACAAAGAATTATGTTCCATTAGGGTGTTTTCATATAAATTTATTACCCTTTTATAACTATCCCATCTTTTCCAGGAATGACCACCAAAGTAGTGCCCTTGTGTCTTTCGGAAAACTCAAGACCAGGGCCGGCTCCTGGCCCTGTTGATGTCTAATGTGGGGCAGGTGCCTTGGCTTTGTCTTCACTGGTCCTCACACCATTACCTCACTCATCTCTACTGCTACTTTGTGAATCTGGTGCTATAAGTAGTGTTGACCCACTTACTACAGGTGACCTGGGTTCCAGGTTTCTGACAGTTGTCCTTGTACTACTGTGCCCCTGAGGGGGAATGTTGCCACTGTTTGAAGAGGCCTGCCCTTTGCCTGGCCTCCCTGTAAGGGACCACTTGACACTGGGATGAACATTGCCAACTTGGTTCCCAGCCTCTGTGGGCGTGGTCATTTCTCCTCAGGCTTTTCCTCAAGTCTTAACCACGCATGTTGTAAAACATGTCCTTTCTCTTCTCTCCTTCCTTTCCATGGTCTTCCCATCCTGTTCTCCCTCTCCTTCCTCTGCTGCCCCTCCCTTTTCTTGTCCCCTCTTTCCTTTCTCACCCTCCTTTTGGTAATGCTTTCCTTCTTCCCCCTTTTCTGTACCCTGCTTTCCATCCCCTGCCTCCATGCCCTGGGTGTGGTCAGACTTGGAACGAACTCCCTTTTCTTTCAACTGTTTTTCTTTAATCTCTCTGGGGACTGTAGCTCAGTGGTAGAGCACTTACCTAGCATGTAGGAAACCTGGGTTCAAGCCTAACAAATTGTGTGTGTGTGTGTGTATGAGTGTGTATATATGTATGCATGTTTAAGTGTGTGTATGAGTGTGTGTGTGTGTTACAGAGAATATGCACCCAAGAGGGCCAGGGCTGTGCCTTCCAGGAGTCTCAGAGCTGCCTGACCATGGTAAGCATTTGTATGAAGGGTACCGAGGGTGCTAGGGCCAGATGTGGACTGTGACCAGTCTGTTTACTTAGCAGGCCTCAGTTTCTCTTTAAAGCAAGTCTAATACCAGCTCCCTCATAGAGCTGGTGAGGAGCTAATAAGAATGCACATGAAAAGCCGGGTGTGGTGGTGCACTCCTTCAATCCCAGCACTTGGGAGGCAGAGGTAAGAGGATCACCATGAGTTCGAGGCCACCCTGCGACTACAGAGTGAATTCCGGGTCAGCGTGAAGTAGAGTGAGACCCTACCTTGAAAAAAAAAAAAAAAAAAAGAATGCACATAGGAGAGTGTCATGATGAACTGGGCAAACCACAGTGGTAAACTGTGACTTCCAATGAGAGCAGTACCAGCTGAAAGTGGGGCAGGATTGAGGCCCTGTTCAGTTGAAGTGGTACTCCACTGAGAAATGGCACCATTTGGCTGGCTGGGCCTCTTAGGCCAGGGCTTGGAGACTGGACATTCATCTACAGTGGCTAATGGTTTGAGTGAGCTCTGCTCCAGATGTGTAGCAATTAGGTTAGATAACATGGAATTATGGATGGCCCTGGAGGTGTTTTTGAGAGGGCAGGTAGGACCTGTGTCTGACTGGAGGATCAGGCTCTCCATTGGCAGCATGGCCATCAGAAGAGAACAGTCCTCATCCTGTTCTCTTCAGTCTTCGGAGGAGGAGAGAAATGTTACTTCCCACCACATACAGCCAGAATCACCAGAGCAATTTGGTTTGGGAATGTCAGTTGCTTCCTACATTTTGTTTCAGGCATGGTTAACCTCTGTTTAGAACCCAGGGCATACATGGCATTAGACGCCCTCCCCAGAGGTGACAGTGGTAGTAGAGACCGTAGAAGTAAGTGGCGGATTTGAGTGGTGTGCTGGAAGCTACTGGTATTAGGAGTAGCTTATGAACTGGATGGGGGAAGTGAGAAATCAGAGCTCACTTTCCAATTCTAGACGTGAGCAGTTACGTAGATATGGTGGAGACATGGAGAGCATCAGATTTGGAAGGGGGAAATCTGAAGCTTCCCTTTGAACATGTTCTGTTTGAGATGCTTATGGGTGTCCAGGATGGAAGAACACAGGCAGGGCCTATACGTGAGTCATAAAGGGGAAGTTTCTGTGTATTGATGATATATATTTTTATTTATGTGTGAGAGAGAAAGAGAGACTGAATTGATGTGCCAGGGCCTTAGCCACTGCAAATGAACTCCAGAAGCATTGCACCACCTTGTGCATCTGGTTTATGTGGGTTCTGGGGAGTTGAACCTGGGTCCTTAAACTTCTCAGGCAAGCGCCTTTCCCACTAAGCCATCTCTCCAGCCATATATTGATAATATTTAAAACCTGAGGACTGGATACCATCAGTGAATAAATGGTGAAGGGTAACCAAGAAGCCAACTGACGGACTGGCAGGAGGTGGAAGTTGGGTGAAAAGGAGGAGTATGTGCAGGCAGGAGGGAAGCCGTGAGGGATGTCCACTGAGAACCAGCTTAAGGAGGAAGAGGTCACCTGGTGAGTGTTGCTAAGCCATTAGGAGCAAAGAACAAAAGGTAAACACCGGGTTAGATTACAGAAAGCACTGTGACCCTAAAAAGACAGGTGGATGGCCTGAGTAGAACTAGATTGGAGAAAGCCACAAGCAAATGATACAGGAGGAAGTGACCTCCATGAGTCAGCCAACTCAGTAAATGCTGGGCTTCCCTTCACATTTTCTTTTGCACGGTATTCATGCTGGCAGGATAGGTGGTGGGAAGAGGGTAGAAGATCAAATGCTAGGCTAGGAATAGGGCATCCATTCTTCACGTGTGGAAAAACCCCTAGGTCATGAAGGTGGGGTGCTAGGAAAGAGCCAAGAGTCTAGTGCCACCAAGCCTGTATCGTCCACTTCAGTTGGACCTGGTTCATTTTATGTGGCTCTGTGGCCACAGGCTGTGTGTGGACTCACCTCCACAGAGCCGCACTGGGAGGTGAATAGTGTGGCAGGAGGCAGAGGGTCCTTCCTGCATCCCACCAGCCAGGACCACCGTGCAAATGCTGTGTGTCACTTGGAAACTCACACGTCTAGGAGACTTAACTGATCTCTTCACATGCCAGATACTTCATAGTAGGGCGTTTTGGAATCATGGACCGGATGACAGGGTGTCATTCTGTGTGGGTCTTTACTGTTCCCATTTCCTGAGGCTGTTTACCCGGGGTCGATGGCCACTGACGTCCTGGGCGAGGGAGAGATGAGTTGGGAGGGAAGCAGCAGGGTCCTTCCTGGAGCAGCGGGTGAGTGTGAGGAACATGATGGGCAATGAGCACCCAGGAGACCATCTAATGGACAGCACTCGTTTATTCAAAAGAGGAGTGGGTTTATAAACACTTGGGGAAGGTTGAGATGGCACGTACAGACTATATGGCAATCGGATGCATAGTTTATGGGCTGATATCTAGGTGGCGGAAGGACTAGTAACTTCAAAGCTATGGGGGAAGGATAAGGGAAGGTAGGGGGAAGGGCAGAAGAGGAGATTAACAGGAGGCTGTGACTTCTGTTACTGTGGGGGGTGAGAAGGCTACGTGACTTCAGCCACATGAGGGTCTCTTGGGCAGCTAGCCACAAGGTCAGGAACTGTGGGGGGCAAAGTCTGACTTATGGAATGATCAGAGCCTTTTGGGGTTTGGGGGGAGCACCTCGCCAGTTCTGCCCACTCTGGGCGATGACAGCTCACCACACCCTACAATGTAGGGAAGGCCGTCACCGTCGCCAGGGACTTCCTGACGAGAGGGTCAGCTGCAACCCCACAGCCCAGGGTCCTGGCCATGTCCAATAGTTCAGGCCAGCCTCCTCAAAGGTCCAGCCTGTTTTTAGCAAGGCCCAACAATTCTGAAAGTCCTGAGCTTCGACAACAGCTAGAGTGCTTCAGTCCCTGCTCCTTATGATGAGTCCAGAGAAGTCCCGTGCTGAAATCAGCCAGAACCATCTGCTGAGACCTTAGTAGATGGCTCACTGGTGTCAAGCACTGTCCTCAGTGTGCAGGTCAGGTCCTGTCACATTCATAGAGGCCCGCACAACTGGCTGTGACACTCAGCCCCGTGCTCTCCTCACTCAGACTGTTATGACCACGCCCAGCAGTTACCCACTTCTCACATAGAGTCCCAAGAGCGTGTACTATGTTACTTTGAAAATACAGGCTTTTAAAAGTCACTCTCAGTGTAATTATTTATGCAATAATAAGAACCAGCCAAATTTCTCTTTTGTTTAAACATAGGCTGGGGCTGGCTTATCCCTTCCTGGAAACAGAGGCATCTTCATCAGTTTTCATTACAAAACTTACTGCTCTCTGTGATGAAGAATGCAGACAGGAAACTGCTTGCAGTGCTTTGTAAGTGCCAGCACTCAACGAGCACCAGAGTCCTGTACCTCCAGAGAGCTTTAACAGTGCCTCCAAGATGGGGACAGCCACGCTGGCCTGTCCCTGGCTGCAGCAGGTTGAAACAGGTGATCTTAAGTTTCCAAAGTAGAAGGGACCTGGTGAGCTAACAGGCAGTTTACCTGCATCCCTGTGTGGTTTTGCACAGCTACATACCATGGCCTCCTGCTCACCATGAACGAACTGAAATCCCCTGAGCAGTGAACTGGACTAGGATTGGTGTAGGGTGTTAGCAGTTTTACTGGGGTGGGGATGTGAGGGAGGAGACTCTTGACTTGGCTTGAGTATTCATTTACTTCTTCATCCTCAAATATTTATGCGGCAGTAAATAGGATGGAGATAGCAACGTTCCCTGTGGAATTTCCATTCCATAGCTAACTACAAGTGGGTGAAGCCTTGTAATAAAGGGGAAAAGAGACCATGCCACTGTTTATCATACCTTTAGCTTTTTACCTGTAATTTTCCTTTAAAAAAATCATCTAATGGCCAGGCATAGTGGTGCATGCCTTTAATCCTAGCACTCAGGAGACAAGGGTAGGAGGATCACAGTGAGTTCGAGGTCACCCTGAGACTACAGAGTGAATTCCAGGTCAGCCTGGACTAGAGCGAGACCCTACCTCAAAAAAACAAAACAAAGCAAAAATCATCTAATGATGGTGTCCAAAAATAAGAGTTAACTCAGTTTTTGAGCATTTCTTAATACCTCTTGATATAACTCTAGATCAAGTCCCCTGGAAATGCTAATGTAAGATCTTATTGGTGGGACGGCTTACAGACCAGTTCTCGAGTTGTGCTCTGGAGGGATGATGGGAATAAACACCACAGGAACCCGTGATGTGGGCTGAGGAGTGGCCCTCTGACATGGGGTGTTAGAACTGTTGCCACTGTCACCTCTTTGACCAGCTCCCACTCTGTGTGCTGGAATAAAATGAACAGGCAGACACAGCCTTCACTTTTGGAGAGGAATCATATTATCACATCATGCTAAGGGCGCTACAGTGCTGAGAGTCCATTTTCATGTGAACTTGGCTTAGATGTGAGAGCTCTGCGAAGTGTCCTTTCCTGAGGAAGTGAGAGAGAAGGACCCCGAAGTGCACCTTGGCTAGCTGCTAACAAGGTGAGGTTGGGTGAAGGAAGTGGTTACAGGGTCCTCTGAGGCATCCTGTCCAACCAAGCCAGCCTTGTCTCTCTGCTTTGTTCTTTTCCTTTAGCGTTTTACAGTTTTTGCATGTGTGTTCATATGTACATGGGTGCACAAGGTGTAATGGTGTTCATGTGTGTGCATGCGTGGAGGCCAGATGTGAGCATTAGTTATCTTCCTCAGTTGCTTTCAACTTTTTTTTTTTTTGAGGTAGTCTCTCACTGAACTTGAACTCACTAGTTTGGCTAGACTAGCCGGCCAGCAAGCCCTGGGCATTCTCTGTCTCTGCCTCCCCCGCACTTGAATTACTAGTGCGTTCTGCCATACCCAGCTTTTACGTGGCCACTGGGGATCTGAACGTAGGTCTCATGCTTGGATAGCAAGTACTTTTCCCTGCCTCTCTCAGAACCAGTGAAGCGTTCACTGTGTGCACTGCTGCCCAGGGATCTTTTGGGGTTCTGTGAAACACTGACTCACAGGGGTGCCTTAGTCCACACTTGCCTCCATCTGTCTCGATGGATGTAGAAGAGTGTCAGACGGGGGGGGGGGGGGAGGGAGGGCGGAGGGTGTCTCCGTGTGGATGTATCCTCAGGGCAGAGCTGCTCTCTGCTACTTGAGGCCATGGCTCACTCTGAGGAGCTGTGCAATCCACCCCGCCAAGGTTTCCAGGGCCTTCCGTGGGGTATGCTGAATCGTGAGAAACCCAAAGCTCATGTCTCCCCAGGTCTCTATGGCTCTCCTGGTCCAGATGTAAACTATCAATGAGGGGCCACTTTAATATAGTAAGCAGTGTTGCCTAGTAACATAAATGCCCTTTAATCTTTATTAGGTTTCCGGGGGAACACATCCAGAAAGTTAACTTAAGGTCAAATTCTCCAGCAGAAGAGGAAGGAGTTTGTTAACCCTTTGCCCACATTGTATTGTTTTCTTAATTGTTTATATCTGCCTCTGTCCACTAGAACATAAGTTCCTTGTGGGCAGGAATTTTTCTGCTTTTATTTGCGGACAGATCTGTACCTTAAACAGTGCCTGGCACATGGCTGTACATGAATGAACGGGCTGAGCTGGCTGTGGTTCATAGCTGCCTATCTGACCGTTGTGTTATTTTCCATACAGTTCGTTAGTACAACATGTGTGCCCCAAGTGTGCTAAGCACTGTGCTGGGGGCTGGGGAGTGAGGAAGAACAAGATGACCTGAGTGGCTTCCTGGAGCTTGAGCTTCTGTCAGTGCTTCTTGAAGGGTGACAGGGAGGGTGCGGAGACTTAGCTAGGTCGTCCTGAACACCATCTCATCCTGCTCAAGGAGGTTGGAGGGTCCTGGATAGCAAAGTTTCCTTGGCCCCAGTAAGAAGTAATGTCTTCTTGGAGGGTGTAGGACTTCTGCCTGAGGGTGCTTAGGACAATGCTGACATAATTGTCAAACCTCCAGCAGGCCCTGATAGCTCTTTCACTTTTGCACAGTTCCCATTGCAGGAAAATGCTGGTGTCTGTCTTCCTTGCTGGGGCTGTGTACACATCTGGGTGGGATTCCAGAGTGCCCACAGTTAGGGAAGAGATTCCATGGGTTAGTGACTGAGAACATTTCCTTCCACAGCCTCTCAAACCTGAATTTTTTCAAGACTTCATATGTAGTTGAGAACTCATGGGGAGAAGTTTGACACCGAAGTATGCCAGCATTTAGTGCGGCCCTTGTAGGCATGCCTCCAGGGCAGACCATTGAAATGACATCTGTGTTGGGAAAGAGGAATTCACATCCTGTCTGGGCAAGAAGGAAGCCAAGTGTTACCCTCTCTGAGTCTGCCAGACAGCGAGGAGCTGTTCTGTCATTTGGTGGTGTGTGTGCAGAGTGGGCTTGGCTGCATCTGCCCAGGAGCAGCTCAGGAGAAAGGAGAGTATAGGAGAGCAACACAGCGTTGCTGTTCTGGCTCTTGCCCAGAGAAAGTTCACCAACCTGCTCACTCCCTACAGGTGTTAAGTACATTAATATTTTTCATGAGGGTGAGGGGTGAGGGAACTGAGGTGTCACTTCTTTTCAAAGAATACCCCTTATTTTTCTTTAAATCATCATTTTCTTCAGTCTTGTTTTGCAGAGATATTTTTAGTTAACGCTTAAAGAGAATTGCCAAGAGAGATTGAGCTAAGGCCCAGAAAATGACTGAGACATCTTGGGAGAATTTATGACTTTTCATAGGCATTACTAGAACCTTTTATTGAAAAAAAGAGGGTCTAGGCTGGGAGATGGCTCAGGGCTTAAAGGTATCCACATGCAGAGCCTGCTGGCCCAGGTTTGATTCCCAAGCACCCATGTAAAGCCAAATGCATAAAGTGGCACATTCATCTGGAGTTTGCAGTGTAAGAGGCCCTGGTATGCCCATTCATTTTTTTCCTCTCTCTCTCCCCTTCTCAAATGAAATATTTGAGATTATTTAAAAATAAAAGAGGGCTGAAGAGATGGCTTAGCAGTTAAACTGCTTGCCTGTGCAGCCTAAGGACACAGGTTTGATTGCCCAGTACCCATATGTGGCACATATGTCTGGAGTTTGTATGCAGTATCTAGAGACCCTGGCATGCCCATTCTCTCTCTCCCTCTCTCTTTGCATTTATCTATCTAGCTATCTGCCTCTTTCTCTCTCAAATAAGTTAATGAAAAAATATTTAAAAATAAAATAAATATTTTAAATAAAATATTTTAAAATAAAGATTTTTTTTTTTTTTTTTTTTCAAGGTAGGGTTTCACTTTAGCCCAGGCTGACCTGGAATTCACTGTATAGTCTCAGGGTGGCCTTGAACTCACAGCAGTCCTCCCACCTCTGTCTCCCCAAGGCACCACGCCCGGCAAGTTGTTTTCAGTTTCAAGATTTAAAGAATAATGACTTGGGGGATATGATTGGAGTTCTAAAGTGGAATGGGGTGGAGGGGAGGGAAATATCAGGTGTTTTTTTTTTTTGTATGTAAGTATAGAAGTTGTCAATAAAAAATAATAATTAAAAAAAAAGACTAATGACTTGGTGTTTCAGCTGACATTTGATTTTTCTACCTTCCTCTCTATTTTACTTTAAATCCTTACTTGTTGTACATGGTGCTTGTGATGGTAATTCTCTAGGTTTGGCACTGACATGATGTACCTTGTGCCTGCTGTCTCTTCTTCCTTCTGCCTCCCCTTGACATAATTTGTATCTTTGTGTTGCCTGGCCAATGGGTCCTGGGAGCTGGTTCTACTCTGAGTCTTCTGGTAAACTTGTATCAGGAGCAGATCTGAACTGCGATGATGCCAGGAAGAAGTTGAGGCTCTGCTGCTTCTGACAGATACCCAGAATGAGCCAGACTAGTAAGACATATCCAGGTTCTTTAAAAAGATGGAATTATATTGTCTTCAAGTACATTTTGGGCTGGTACATTAAAATGAAACCAAAAAAAGTACAAAGTCTCAAACTATTGCCTACTTGGTTCCATGAATGTTTGTTAGAAGCCCCGTGGGTAAGCTCTGGACATGGTACATGAGAGGAATCATGTGCTCTCTGAGCTTATGGGGGAGACAGATGCCAATGGAAAACTACAACACCCTGTGGAAAGTACTGGAATGGTTTCTGGGGAAAGAGGAAGGAGGAAGAGCTAAATGCTCAGGTGAGTTCATCAAGTTTCTTTGAAGAATTGACATTTGAACTTGGTCTTTGAGTGAGGGGTAAGATTTGCCATCTGATGGAGACCTTAGGAGAAATGGGGATAAGGAGGAAGTAGCTAATTGCTTGAGTGAGATTAATCATGTTTCTTTAAAGAATTGACGTTTGAACTTGAGTGAGGGCTGAGATTTACCATCTATGAAGACCTTCAGGGAGCTGAGGGGTCAGTGGTCAATGTTGAAAGCTGGATTTATCAGACACGTGTACTTATGAGAGGCAACATTGTCTAGCACAGACTTTGGACCAACTTGAGTCCTCAGTGTTCTAGTTGCTAATAGCATGACAGAGACTAAGTCCCTTCATCCTCTCTCAGGTTGTTTCTTCATCTACAACTGAGGACAAGAGCAGTGCCCGCTTCATGGGATAGGTAGTTAGAATGTGCTTAAATAGTGCCTGATGACAAGAGCAGTGCCCGCTTCATGGGATAGGTAGTTAGAATGTGCTTAAATAGTGCCTGAGGACAAGAGCAGTGCCTGCTTCATGGGATAGGTACTTAGAATGTGCTTAAATAGTGCCTGGTAGAGGTCTGCACCTATGAGGCTTTGAGACGCGAATGAGTAAAACCCACAGAGCAGAGGGCTTGACAACTCCCAGAGGGAACAGCAAGGACTGGCTGCTAAGAAATCTGTTTTTTATCTTCTAGACAGCAAATCCTAAAACCCAACATTTGTAGCAAAGCTGGAAGGTAAGGTAGTCTCATGGGCCCCCAAATACAAGCTGATGGGGACAAAGAGCTGGCAACATTGTGGCTACATGTTATTTGCATCTGTGAGGGAGAAACAGAAGGAAACAATCAGGGCATCTCATGGTCCTGACAACAAGAATCCCCCTAAATAGGAACACGTGTTTGCTAGAGATCTGGTCTGGCCAATTAGAGATGAACAGCTGAAAATGAGAGGGGCTCTGTTCACTAAGATCTAAGGCTCGAGACGTTCAACCCTTCTGAATACTGGAATCTATTCCACTGGTCCCAGTCTATCTCTAGTTCCACTCCTAGCCCAGACAATTGCTGTGGTGTCTCTGTAGAGCTTCCTGTGGTAGTAATGCCACAGATTAGTCTGTTAAGTAAAGGTCTTGAGGCTCATACACATCGTGGCATGTATGCAGGGCATTCTTTCTGCTGTGAGTGTGTCCTTTGTATGAAGTGCTGCATTGCACTGACCTATCTACTGATCAATGCACATTTGGATTATTGTCACTTACTGGCTCTGTGAACATGCTACTGTGAACATTCCTGTACAAACCTTTCTTTCAAATATATTTTCATTCCTTTGTGTAGATTCATAGGAGCAGAATTGACAAGTTGTATGATAAGTTTGTATTTAACTTGTTAAGAAATTGCTCAACTGTTCCAAAGTGGCTATACCATTTCACATTGCTACCAGTGCGTATGAAGGGTCCAGCTTCTCCCATTGTCTTGACCACTTGGTACTGCCAGGTTTTCTTTCTAACTAGAACCATTCTTAAAAGTTTGTAATATCACTCCTTGTGATATTTATTTTTTCTTTCCTTCTCTCTCTTTCTCTCTCTCTTTTTCTCTTTTTCCCTCCCTCCCTCCCTCCCTTCCTCTCTCTCTCTCTCTGCCTTTCTTTCTTTCTTTCTTTCTTTCTTTCTTTCTTTCTTTCTTTCTTTCTTTCTTTCTTTCTTTCTTTCTTTCTTTCTTTCTCAGAGAGACAGAGAATGAGTGCACCAGGGCCTCTAGCCATTGCAAACAAATTCCAGATTCATGCACCACCATGTGCATCTGGCTTACATGGGTACTGGGGAATCAAACCTGGGTCCTCAGGCTCTGCAGGCAAGTGCCTTAGCTGCTAAGCCATCTCTCCAGCCCCTTCCTTATGATTTTAATGTGTGCTCACCTGATGCTCAGTGGTGACAGCAGCTCTTCATGGGCTTATATACCTGAAGTATTTTTCAGATCTATTCAGATGTTTTCCATTCTCTCCTTACTGAGTTAAGTAAGAGTTCTTTACATACTCTGGACACAAGTGTTATATGAGATACATATGCTTTATGAATATTTTCTGCTAGTCTGTGACTTATACCTTCATTTTAATTTTTTTTTTTTTTTGGTTTTTTCAAGGGAGGGTCTCACTCTAGCCCAGGCTGACCTCTGTAATCTCATGGCAATCCTCCTACCTCTGCCTCCCAAGTGCTGGGATTAAAGGTGTGTGCCACCATGCCCGGCTTTAAAATTTTTTTATATTATTTTATGCATTTGAGAGCAACAGACAGAGAAAGAGGCAGATAGATAGAGAATGGGCAAGCCAGGACCTCCAGCCACTGCAAATGAATTCCAGATGCATGTGCCACCTTGTGCATCTGGCTTACGTGGGTCCTGGGGAATCGAGCCTTGAACCAGGGTCCTTAGGCTTCACAGGCAAGTGCTTAACCACTAAGCCATCTCTCCAGGCCCTTATACCTTCATTTTTAATACTTGTGATTAAAGAGAAAAGGTTTTCTTCATTTTGATGAAGTCTAGTTTGTCAAGTTTTTAAATTTTATATTTCATTCTTTCAATGTTGCATTTAGAAAACAGTTGACTAATTTTAGACCACAAAAACTGTCTCCTATCACTTATTTCAGAAGTCTTCTAGATTTAGCACGTATATTTAAGTCTCTAATCTACCTTGAGTTGATAATTGCATGTGCTGTGAGGGAAGCATCTAAGTAAATGTGGCATGTGGATATCCAGTAGTCTAAGTACCATTTGTTGAAAAGTCTGCTCTTTCCTAGTGAGTTTCTTTGAAACCGCAAGGGAAAATAAATCAGTTGAACAGTTGCTTATTATTTCTGGGGCAACTATTCTTTCATTGACATCTATGTGTATCTGTATCAATGAAAAATATATGTAGAATTATTTTGGCCATTTTCAGTTTTTTTTTAAATTTCTATATAAATTGTAGTTACCTTGTCAATTTCTTTTCCCATAAAAGTCTACCAGGAGCCGGGTGTAGTGGTGCATGCCTTTAATCCCAGCACTGGGGACGCAGAGGTAGGAGGATCGCCATGAGTTCGAGGCCACCCTGAGAATACAGAGTGAATTCCAGTCACCCTGAGCTAGAGAGAGACCCTGCCTTGGAAAAAAAAAAAGTCTGCCAGGATTTTAATAAGGATTGTAGAAAACCCTGGATCAAGTTGGGAAGAATTGCCATGTTCACAGTAGCAAATGTTCCAGCCCTTTGACTCTCCACTTAGAATGGCTTTGATATTTCTCAAAAATATTTTATAGTTTTCAGTGTACAAGTCCTACATTTTCTGTTAAATTTATTCCTGAGAGTTTAGAATTATTAGTCGTATTTTCAGATTATTCTTTGTTACTGTGTAGAATGCTGTTG
This sequence comes from Orientallactaga sibirica, assembly GCA_036365145.1. Classification (NCBI taxonomy): domain Eukaryota; kingdom Metazoa; phylum Chordata; class Mammalia; order Rodentia; family Dipodidae; genus Orientallactaga; species Orientallactaga sibirica. Next base: position 5,634,796 of record JAEOAD010000038.1, on the reverse strand, counting down.
ATTTTTATACATTGGTGTTGTGTCTTGCAAACTTGCTAATCTCATTAATTAGTTCCTTATGAGACTGACATGCTGCCAACTGTGCTAAGAGGGTGACATCATTAATTAGTTCTTTAGTTAAAGATATTATTTCCATTTTTTACATTTAGGGCTATCTTTCTAAATCTGGATGCTTTTTATTTCTGTTGCCTTATTGGCCTGACTAGAACCCTCAGTACAAGGTTGAATGTCGAGAGCAGACACCCTCATCTCATTGCTGATCTTAGAGAGAAAGCTTGCAGTCTTTCATCATTAAGTATGATGTTAGTGGTCTCTTTTAAAAAAATATTTTGGGGTTGGAGAGATGGCTTAGTGGTTAAGGCACTTGCCTGCAAAGTCAAAGGACCCAGGTTCAATTCCCCAGGACCCACATAAGCCAGATGTACAAGGGGGCGCATGCATCTGGAGTTCATTTGCTGTGGTTGGAGGCCCTAGCACACCCATTCTCTCTCTATCTCTCTCTACTTGCCTATTTCGGTATCTTTCTCTCAAATAAATAAATAAAAACAAAATATTTTTAAAAAGAGAGTTTTCCAAGATGACATTCAAAAAATATTTTGTTTTTAATTTATTTATTTGAGAGAGAAAGAAGCAGAGGCAGATAGAGAATGGGTGTGCCAGATCTTCCAGCCGTTGCAAATGAACTCCAGATGCATGTGCCACCTTGTGCATCTGGCCTGTGTGGGTCCTGGAGAATTGAACCTAGGTACTTTGGCTTTGCAGGCAAGTGCCTTAACCAAGTGGTAGCTTTTTGATAGATGCCTCATTGTTGCTAGTTTTTTTTTTTTTTTTTTTTTTTTTTTTGGTTTTTTTGAGGTAGGGTCTCACTCTGGCTCAGGCCGACCTGGAATTCACTATGTAGTCTCAGGGTGGCCTCGAACTCTCGGCGATCCTCCTACCTCTGCCTCCCGAGTGCTGGGATTAAAGGCGTGCGCCACCACGCCCAGCTTTGTTGCTAGTATTTTTAAACTTGAAGTCTCTTATCTAATATTAATATAACCACTCCATTTCTTTTAGAGTTATAGTTTATTTAGTATTTCATATTTTATGTCCTTTGACTTTCAACTTAATGGTGCCTTTAACTGAAAGCATCTCTCTTTATCTTTAGGTAGTAGTATATTTGAATTTTTTTTTTTTTTTTTTTTTTTTTTTTTTTTTTTTTGAGGTAGGGTCTCACTCTGGCTCAGGCTGACCTGGAATTAACTATGCAGTCTCAGGGTAGCCTTGAACTCACGGCACTCCTCCTACCTCTACCTCCCAAGTGCTGGGATTAAAGGCATGCGCCACCACGCCCGGCCCTTTTTTTTTGGTTTTGCGAGGTAGGGTCTCACTCTGGCCCAGTCTGGCCTGGAATTAACTATGTAGTCTCAGGGTGGCCTCAAACTCACGGTGATCCTCCTACCTCTGCTTCCCGAGTGCTGGGATTAAAGGCATGCACCACCATGCCTGGCTTGAATGTTGCTTTTTAAATTTCATAAAATTATTTGTCTTTTAAATGAAGTAATTCATCAGAAAGTTAATATAACTACTGATATGATTAGATTTGCATTTATTCTTTTTTTTTTTTTTTTTGCTCTTTGTCTCTATATGTATTTGGGGCTTTTTGTTATTGTTATTGTTTGTTTTCATGACACATCTCACTTTATAGCCTAGGTTGGCCTCAAACTCATGAGCCTCTAGCCTCAGTCACCTGAGTGTTGGGTCTGCCACTCCCTTTCTGGCTCCTATGCTGGGTTTGTGTGGAAGGTAATGGTTTTCTTCTTAGTTGTTTGGGTGGTGTTTGCAAGGATATTTGCCCTGTAACAAGCCCCTAGATGATCACTTTGTTTTCTTTATCTGATTCTAAAAAGAACTGAGGGGCCAATAAAGAATAGTGCAGAACAGTGCTCAGAGAGGGCAGGAGGGGAGACCAGGGTCCACGCCCTGGCTCAACTCTCTGTTCTGTCAGGCTGGTCTTTTCCTCCCTCCCTCCCCCCTACTTTCCCTCTGTATGTTAAGAACAGTGAGTCTTACCTGTCTCAGCAATGGGGAGGAGGCCACGTGGAACATGGTGGGGCCTAGATTCAGTCAGTGACATTGCAGCAGCAGCAGCAGCAGCAGCAGCAGCAGCAGCAGCAGCAGCAGCAGCAGCAGCAGCAGCAGAGGTGATGGTGGCTGGTGATGACGTTATCTTAGGGTGTTCTCACAGCAAGTAGTGGGCAAGGACACAGCTGGGCCTGCTTCTGTCCCAGCTGGTGGGGACCAGGCTGTACCTGGAGGAGCCGTCTATGGATGGTCTCTTAGGAGAAAGTGGCCCAGTAGCAGCTGGAAAATAGCTTGTTTCTCTAAGCACATGAAATGACCTCACCTTGATCACATTAGTCTGCTTTGCATGTAGTGAGCTAACTTCCTACAGTGTGCAGGGAAAACTGAGCTCAACATGTGCAGAGGTACTTTGAAATATGATTAGGGACCCGGACACAGTGGCGTACATCTATAATCCCAGCATGTGGGAGACAAAGCAGGGAAGATCTGGAGTTCACGGCTATCCTTGGCTATATAAGAACCTCTTTCAAAAAGAAAAGAAGAAAGAGAAAGGGAAGGATGGAGTATAAGAGGAAGGGGTAAAAGGAAGGAAATCTAACTTGGAAGAGCCCACTGGAGGAAGCTGTGTCATACAGAACTTTCTTGGGCAGCTCATCTGATGATGCACACACAAACCGACGTCCACACTATTCTCACCACATCAGTGTCACTTTCTCCATGTGGAACCATCGTCCTTCTGAGCAGTGTTTCTGCCCTAAGGCTGAGATCACTCGGAATTCTCACTCTCTGGTGGCACCCAGCCCCAGGCTCCTGTCTGTGGCTGGAGTATGGCCAGGCACAGACATTGCTGTGGCTCTGGGTTTTTCATTGCTCTCCTGTCTATGGGGTGCATTTGGCTTTGTGTTTGGGAATTAGGTGTGTTTCCCAGCTTGTACACTGGTTTCTGCAGGCCAGGAATCATTTTCAACTTTCCTGGCCACTGGAACTGGGTTGGACCGGGTCCAAGTCCTAGCTCTTCTCTTTGTGGACTTGATGGCTGTGGCTATCTCCCAATCTTTCTGTACTTCTGTGTCTTGCACAGAACACTGAAAGGACAATTTTGACATAGTATGTATCGAACCCAGCTTTGATTTTGTGCTGCTCGCTAAAACAGGCATTTCAGTAGCTGCCTTTGGCTTTTGCCCAGTAAATGTCTGTATGTGTAGTGAGAGGCCAGATGGTGGAGGAGACCAATGGTTGGAACACATGAGATGACAGGTTTTGAGCAACAGGTAAGGTCAGAAGCTGTCAGGCGCTGTCTCTTCCACATCAGGTGGAGGCCCTGGGCCCATTCTTAGCTGAGAATGGCAACGTGAAGCTGAGTGATCCATGCCTCCTTCTTGGTGTCTGCTTAGCAGCTTGGCCATGTTTCCTGAAGTCTCACATCCCAGGCTCCCTTCCTCTTCTGATGACCACCTCAGCCTTTGCCCCTTTCTTCTTCCCCCAGGCCAGCAGGTATCTGGAAGGACTCACATGGATGCCTGAGAACCCCACAGAGCCCCTCCTACCTCAGCCCGAGTGCACTGATTTGTTGGTTTCCCCAGGGAGTGCGGGAGGTTCTTACATACCAGTGAATGGCAGAATCAGCCCTGTCCCTACTGATTTGTAGGTGGGTGCCTATAGGCAGGGGTAGGCTCAGCACCAAAGCCCACCCTCAAGCTGCCACCACTCTCCATCCTGAGCTCTTCCCACCCTACTGCTATGCTCAGAGTTGGAAGCCTGAATGTTTAAAGCTCTCAGTTTGTTTTTCAAATGGCTTTTAAAATTTTTTTCATTAGTCATAGCTTTGAAACTTTGTCCCTGGAGTTGATTTGGAAATGTAGTTCTCCTAATTCCCACTCATTGAAGACAAGTGAACAGAGTGCTCAGTTCAAGCACTTGTGACCCACTCCCAAGAACTCTTCTTTGCTTGGCATCCTTCTATCTTCTCCCTCTGCACAGCCCAAGGGACCGGATGAACCCAGTGCTTTTCCTGTGACATTGCTACTTGGAATTGAATAATGCTTAGAGTTCTGTTGTTAGAGGAACAGGTCTTCCTTCTATACTGTCTTTCTTCTCCAGCATCATTGTCTTTACAGCAAATATCATGTTGGCTAATTCCTATGAAGATATGCAGTAGGTTTTCACTCTCCAAATAAATATGTGTGCATATATGCACATACATATATATTAATAAAGTGACATCCTTTGAACGAGTCTCCAAAATTGAAAAGGAAGATGTGAGATGGAGCACATCTTTGTACATTTTCTATTCCTCAGAAGTTTGGCTCTGGGAACGTGGAGGAGAATGGAGAGGAGGCGTCCTTCTTTCATCTCTCTCTCTGGCTGTTCTTTGCCCATCTTTCAGCTGCTAACCTTCTTTTGTGTACCATGTGCAGGGACTCCTTTGTGTTTTCCTGTCCTGGCCCATTCAATATGAACTCCTAGAAGCCACCCTCTGTGATTTGTTTTGCATTTTGTCCCTGGTACCTCATAGGCTGCTTGACGCACAGTGCCTACTCAGTACACAGCTCGCTGCCTGGCCAGCTGACAAAAAGTGTAATTTACTTCACATTCATCATGAGAAAGCCTCAGTTGCTGAAGTCGTCCAGAAAATGTTGTTAAGCCTACTACAATTCTCATTAGGCCTGCTTGTTCACCTCCCAGCATAGATAGTTGTCACACCCTCTGTCACTATATCTAGGCAGCAGCTGGCTTGCTCTGTTGATCAAAGAATGCTTTGCTAATGAGGCCAAGGTTGTGGGTTTGATCCTGGCCCCTATGCAGAAGCCATCTGTCTGCACGATTGCATGTCATTGGACCTGAGGTGAAGAATGTGTTCAGAGAGAAGCTGGATTCCATTTTGGGAAAAACAGCTCCCAGATAGTTGACCAACATGTCTTTCTGACTAGGGAGGAGGATGTGTTTTTCTTCTTCCATTTTCCCAATCTGGATATCTGATTCTGATTTTAGACTTTTTCAGAATAGATGATACCAAGGGTTATATTAATGAAGAAGAAACAAAATTCTCCAGCCTTGAAGTAAGAGCATTTGATCTTAGAAGATACATGGTACATTTTGGTTTCTCTACCATTGTTAAACAGCGTCCAAGGTGAAGATGGCTGTGTCTTAGGACAAGAGAAGACCCTGCCCTGTTCTAAACAGCATCCACAGTGAGGAGGGCTGTGTCTTAGGACAAGAGAAGACCCTGCTTCCTTTGTCCCCGGAGGGGTTGTCAGGGAAGAGGTTTCTGAATATGGGCTCACGCTCTGCTTTTCTTCATGAGTGGCTTCCTGACTTGCTAAGGGTCGCCGGGGCCTGGCTGGCTCTAGGAGGAGTTGAGACCAGTGAACGTGAGTGAAGCAGGGCCTTAGCTCTCAAGATGGTCGCCAGTGGACACCAGGGTGACAGGTGCCATCTAGGTTCAAAGTGTGTGCGGCTCTGCTGGGAACCCCGCAGAGGCGAAGCTGCCACCCCTGAGAAAGCTGGGAGGCTTAGCCTTGGTCTTGAAAGATGACCAAGAGTTTCTGGAAAGCTGGGGAGTAAAAGGGGCATGTGGAGGCATAGGGCAGAAGGATTTTCCTGAAAGGCCTGGAAGCTTTTCTTCTTTTTCCTAAACCATGTTATCCTGTTGTCTGCACAGCTCGTTAAAGCTTGTTAACAGGAGCCGGTGACCAAGACCACAGAGGTTAAGCCTTCTGCTTCCTGCCATCTGCTTCTTTCCCACTGAGCAGGGGCTGGCCGACAGCAGAGCTGCACCCCTCTTCACACACACGTGAGCCACAGGGTGCTCCTGCTTAAGTGCTTTAGAAATGCCAGTTGGCTAGAAATGTAACGGGGTGCTCAGGGTCCAGGAAAGTCCTTACACCCTAAACCCTAGGATCATTTCTTTTTTTTTTTTTTTTTTACTTTTTATTATTTTTTTGGAGAGAGACACAGAGAGAGACAGAGAGAGAGAGAGAGAGAGAGAGAGAAAGAGGGAGAGGAAGACAGAGATGGGCGCACCAGCAGTGTCTCAGCTGCTGCGAACGAAATCCAGATGTGTGCGCCCTTGTGGTCAAGTGCAGCATTGCGCCCTTGTGTCACTTTGCATCTGGCTAAACATGGGACCTGGAGATTGGAACCGCTGGAGATTGGAACCGGCGTTCTTAGGCTTAGGAGGCAGGCGCCTTAACCCCTAAGCCATCTCTCCAGCCCCCTAGGTTCATTTCTAATTTTAGTCAAAGAATTTAATTAAAAAGAAAACAATCCAGGCGTGGTGGTGCACGCCTTTAATCCCAGGCAGAGGTAGGAGGATCGCTGTGAGTTTGAGGCCACCCTGAGATGACATGGTGAATTCCAGGTCAGCCTGAGCTAGACTGAGACCCTACCTCAAAAAAAGAAAAAAAGAAAATGAAAAGGATAATTATTAAATTATACGCGCGCACACACACACATATATATGAGCAACAGACAGAGGGAAAGAGGCAGAGAGAGAATGGGGTGCACCAGAGCCTACAGCCACTGAAAACGAATTCCAGATGCATGCGCCACCTTGTGCATCTGGCTTACGTGGGTACTGGGGAATTGAGCCTCGAACCGGGGTCCTTAGGCTTCACAGGCAAGAGCTTAACCACTAAGCCATCTCTCCAGCCCCTAAATTACTATATTTATTGAGGGAATAAAGCCAAGGAAAGGCATCCATATGGCTAGGGATCACACATGGAAGGCCTGGTGAAGAAAGTACGGAAATAAAGGAGAAAAGAAAGTTTAAGGAGCTCCTGCCATGTGGGGAACTGGAGGGGATAAAGGAGCCCATGTGGAGAGTAATGGCTAGTGGGCCCTCCAGACTAGGCCTGGGCCCAGCCGAGGAAAAACTCATCCACAGCTGGAAGTTCCCAAGTGATCAGGAACCACCCTCCCCTTTCAAAGGTGTTTATAACCTTACTGTGGTGGGCTGTCTTTCTGCTCAGGTGAACCAGAGGGCCAGCTGGTTGGTTAGGGCTAGGGGCTATCTCAGGAAGAAGTTAGCCCTGGCACCAAGTTCCAGGGGCCAAACTACAATATTTAAATCCAATGAAAGACCTCCCTCCCAGGAGGTATCCTGACTGTGGAAAAATAGTTGTCTGGAACTAGGCAAGAGAGATAAGAAATCAGATCATCTTTGATTTGTAGCAAGTACAAACTTTCCTGACCTTTTACCCTTCAGGGGTCCAGTCACCCTAACTCTACCCCCCCGCCCAGAAAGAATCTGGACAAAGCCAAACAAGAGACCCAGGCAGTGTTGACTTGTCCTGTAAATGAATTTATTTAAAAAAAACATTTTATTTATTTGATAGAGAGAGAAAGAGAGAGAGAGAGAATGGGTACACCAGGGCCACTGCCAATGAACTCCAGATGCATGCACCACCCTGTGCATCTCTGGCTTTACATGGATATTGGGGAATTGAACGTGGGTCCCTTGGCTTTGCTGACAAGCATCTTAACTGCTAAGCCGTTTCTCCAGCCCCTGTATTTTTCTTTATTATAAAATTCTCAGCCAGGGGAGAAATTGAGTTTACTCTGGTGGGCCTCTTTTTTCCTTATCACCCAGGACATACTGAAGGAAAGAATTGTTTTCTCCCAGCCTTCTCCCCAAGAAATGTGAAGGGAAGTAACAGGAAAAACGTGTTGATTTTGCCATTGAACTAGCTCATCACAAGTTGAAATGGTTCTCAAGCCTCCAGTCTCTCCCAGCTTTGGTTTTCTGTTGCAATTTGATGTTGGAGCTCTGGCTTCCTTCCTGGATACATTACCCTCTTGGTTGTAGAGTGCAGAGGGACAGGGAACAATATTACAGAGTTGAAACTGTTTAGAGTTCTAAGACAGAACAAGACACAACTGGGTGCTGCTGTAAGGTTGTGATGTGAATTTTGGAAACCAGCCTTGAAAAGGGCTATTGCGGGGCCTGAGGGGAACATGGAGCCTATTGCAAGGATGGAGGGTCAAGAGGGAGACCTTAATGTAGGACCTGAAAAGCTTTGTAAGTGCTAGAGAGGAACGTAAGTCAAACCCTTTAAGATAAAAAAGACTGAGATTTAAAAAAAGCTGACAAGTAGGGTCACATGGAATTCAGAAGCTTCTGTGCAGCAAAGAGTGCTGTGGCCAGAGTGAAGGGATGGCCTGCAGAATGGGGAAGCTTGCCAACTATATGTCAGGCAGGGGATTGGTAACTACAGTATATAAAGAACTGCAATAATTAACTCCAAAACCCTAAATCTTACAGTTAATAAATGGGCTTATGAACTGAATAAACACTTCTCAAAACATAGATGGTCAACAAATATTTGGAAAAGTTCAGTATGCTTAGCCATCAGAGAAATGCAAAAAAGTTCAGTGTGCTTAGTCATCAGAGAAATGCAAAAAAGTTCAGTGTGCTTAGTCATCAGAGAAATGCAAAAAAGTTCAGTGTTCTTAGTCATCAGAGAAATGCAAAAAAGTTCAGTGTGCTTAGTCATCAGAGAAATGCAAAAAAGTTCAGTGTGCTTAACCATCAGAGAAATGCAAAAAAGTTCAGTGTGCTTAGCCATCAGTTAAATGCGACTTAAAACGGCTTTGAGAGTCCATCTTATTGCAGTCAAAATGGCCATTATTGCTGGGCATGGTGGTGCATGCCTTTAATCCCAGTACTTGGGAGGCAGCGATAGGAGGATCGCTGTAAATTCTAGACCAGTCTGGGCTAGAATGAGACCGTATCTCAGAAAAAAGAAGGAGAAGGAGGGAGGAGGAAGAAAGAGGAGGAAGACGATGACCACCAAGACCATCACTAGGAAAGTAAGTGAGAACAAATTCTGGTGAGGATTTGAGGAACCTTGTACACTGGTACAAGTTGCTGGTGGGAATATAAACTATGGAAGTCAGTTTGGAGGTTCGTCAAAGAAACTGAAAACAGAACTATTATATGACCCAGCTCTGTCCCTTTTCAGTATATACCCCAAGGATTCCTAGTCAATATATCACAGAGATCCTAGCACATCCATATCTATTTCTTCAGATTCACAGTGGGCAAGAAAATGTCCATTAACAGATGAATGGATATTGAAAATGTTACATGTACACAATGGGATATTATTTAGTCATTTAAAAAGAAATGATATGTACAGGAAAATAGATTGAACTGGAAATCATTATGTTAAACGAAATAAACCATACTTAGACATACTACATGTTTTCTCTTATATGTAGAATCTAGATTTAAATCGTGTGTGTGTGTGTGTCCATGAAAATACAAAGAGGGGCTGGAGATATTGTTCACTGGTTAAAGGCACTTGATTGCAATGCTTGATGGTGATGCCCCCAGGTTTAATTCCCTGCACCCATGTAAATACAGACCAACAGAGTAGTGCATGTGTCTGGAATTTGTTTGCAGTGGCAAGAGACCATGGTGTGTCCATATTCTCCCTTCCTTCTCTTCTTCTTCTTCATCTTCCTCCTCTTCTTCCTCCTTCTCTCTCTCTGTGTCTCTCTCAAATAAATAAGTAAATAAATAAATAAATTTTTAATGTGTAGGAAGGGTACCATGGGAGAGGTGGAAAAGATCTTAGGGGAGAGGGAAAAGGATAATGGAATACATGTGATATGAATACAAAAGGGGGCACTGTTGGAGGTAGGAAGGAGACCAGCAAAAGAGGAATGGGAGGATGATAGGGGTAGTGGTGGAAGGGGATGAATACATGTATAAATGACATGCATATATGAAAATACCATAAAGAAACCCATTACTTTGTATGCTAACTTAATGATTTAAACTTAAAAAATTAAAAAGAGGGCCAAGTGCCAGAGATTTGGCACCCTTCCAAGTGTCCTGACCTTTGGGAACCAGCACTGACCCTCAGGAAGTGTCATGCCTGTGGCCCACCCAAAAGTGCTGGAAGGATGAGATACAAAAGGAGGAAAATCAAGACAGATAGAAAGCTGAGGGAGGGGGTCAGTGGAAGTAGGCCAAGGGTAGAGGAGAATGAAAAGTGGTGGGATTTTCTGCCAAAGGGAAAGCCAGGATTTGACCAAGAACAAGGTGAGAGGTATTGGCCTGAGCACTCTGGCAGACTGACTACAGCATTGCTGCTGGGAGCAGGGACAGGGTTCTGCTGGCCCATCCTGCTGAAGAAGCAACTGGCATGAGGGCCTGCAAGCCCGCTGGCTCCTTGGTCATGACTAGATGGTTGGAACCACTGCAGCTGGGGAAATGTACCTCGCTTAAGAAGCTTGCTGAAGCAAAGTGCAGGAAATGAAGCCAGCTTCTGACGGCTTTCCAGGGTGCCTGTTTCTCCAGTGCTGGCGAGAACATTCCTTTCGAGAGTAGTTTACCGTAATGAATTCTGACATCATTGCACCATCTTACTCAAGGGTGTTGAAATGGAATAAATGACCTCATGTCAAGGGTCTGTGGAAACCATCAAAACTGGGGGAATTCCTTGGCTCTTTTGTCTTTGTTTTGGAGTGGAAATTTTAAACAACAATTTGTGCTAGATAGTTAATGGATCTCAGCATTTTTAGAATAAACTGTTATTTTGGAGAGAGGAAATCAGTCGTGTGAGTTCTGTTCATTTCTTTCACATTGAGTGACCTCATACTATTTAGCGTGTAATTCTTGCAAGCTGATTTCCTTTTTCTTCCTTGCTGTTATGATTATGCATTTAGCTTACAATTTATTTTTCTGTTCTCAATGCTAAAGGTAGAAATGACTGGCTAAGTAATGTGTGATTTTAAAATGTTTGGATGATATAGAGGGTTTTCTTAGAATCATGTACTTGCCATTTGGGGTGTTTTCTGACAGTTTAGAGCCCCTTTCTGGTGTGCAGATCGGTCTGTGTTTAGGCAGGAATCTTCGCACCTGCTAGGGTGCCCCATGCATTTGAACAGGCCTCCTCCATTTTGCAGCTACTCTGGATTCCTTGTTTACAGGCAGGATTCTTCCCAGCTGAGGAAGAATTTGATTCTCGATCTTGAATACCATCCATGAATCAGCTGGGAAGATCTTGAGAAAGCTTGCATTTGCTCCAGAGGCTTTCTGGGGAGTGTGCACCCCTTGCTAGCTTTCCCATTACCAGGCACAGAGATTCTTCCCTTTGTCCACCAGAGGGCCTCAGTCCTGCATGGGAGAAACCACCTGCAACAGGAAAGGGGAGCTAGCTTTCTCTTCAGGTAGCCACTGGCTTCACCCGCAGACGCATGCCTTCCTATCTGAGTTAGTGGATTTGTTTTCTAGTTTCCAGTGGGTACCTTAGCTTGTCATGGCTGGCACACATGGGAAATGTATATATCAGGTAGTTTGCATATTAGTGATGCAGAGTATGCACCTGAGCTCTTGGATTCATGTTTGTTTTTTCCTCTCTAGTTAAATTTCTCGCTTAGAGCTTATATTTCTTTTCCCCAAGATGACAATAGAATATGGTGGAAAGCTCCCATCTTGTTCTCTTGCCAGGCTTTGAACCTAAGCGAGCCTTTCACTTCTGTGAACTAGATTGTGTTGAATCATTTGTAGCTAGAAAACTCGATGCTTCTGTAATTGTACAAATATCTCCCTCTACAAGGAGAGCATGAAAAAAATAACACTTCAAATGATCGATTCCTATTGGTAGCCTTCTTAAACTTATAATATTTAGCTTTGATAAGGTAATTCAAAGTCTGATGTCCCCCCAGCAAAGCAGCTCTTTATGTAGGTCTGCCAGGGTCTCTGAAGTGACATTGCCTCAGGCATGCCCTGATTTCATGCAGTGCAGAGTGCCAGCCCTTTTGTACACAGTAGACACTTAATCAGTGATTCTGGAATAAATTGGCCACCATAGCCATTCCCGTCCCTCACTAGCTGTAGCTACTTCCTTTCCTCGTGTTACTTGGGAACAGAGGGCTCAGTCCAGAGCACTGCACTGTGTTGCCCGTGAACACAGATCTCATAAAAACAGGTGAAGGGAGACACAGAAGACTGTGTGTCCCAGCCCGTTACCTCATTTTTGTTCACATCTTTGTTAGACTTCCTTAGTGCTGCTTGGAGCCCTCAGCTCAGGCATCTCTTTTTATGCTACCATAAAGCTTCTGATATGATATCGTCTCATATGTGTGGGTGAGAGGGCTATGGGAGTATTTATGAGCCTGTTCCAATAAGCCATTATCTTCAAGTTCTGGGCTGTTCTTATGAATGAGAACCCTGGGAGTCGAATAGGTATAAGGTGCAGATTAATAGCCCTCATGAGTGCTTGTGATTTACAGAAGCCACATTTTGATTTAATACCTTTGCATGATTTAAAATGTCACCTAAAACAAGAGCCAAATACCTTCAGCATCTGTCACAGCCTGCAGAGGCTGATTGACAGGTTTGCACCGGCTGACCTGTTCTGTGACTTTTTGGAAAGATGAGCTGTGTTCTGATGAGCATGTTATAAATATCACTGAGTTATGTCATAGGTGGTGGCAGCGCTTAATGTAAAAGGGATGGCTGGGAGGTGTTTCCAGCCAGAGTGTGGACCCACCATTCTGAGAGCACAAGTAGGACTTGGATGTATTGTCCAGGATATTACTAAAGACTGATTTGTCCCTGAATGAACTATGTTGCTGGAGTGTCTTTGTGGGATACGTAGGGCAGTAGATGAAACGTGTTCTGATCTCGGGCTGGAAGCTTGAACACCAGTCACTATGCACTAGCTCTCAGAAGGGGCTTTTGACCCTTTGCTTCATTTTGTCAGTGCAGAATTGAAGGAGGGATGGTTTGACAGACATACTGGACAGTGATTTATGTTCTGAAAGATGCACAGCATTCGCTTGCTGGAGCCCTCCACTTTTCTTGCCTTTCTCTTTGTCCTGCTTATGAATTTGTGGCAAGAATCCTCACCCACTGATATCCTCACACCCACTTCTAGTGTTGCCCTCTCCCTTTTAATTCTACAACCACCTGAGAGGGCCACTGTCAGTTTAAAAATAGACCTTTGTAAGATACCTTACTTTTTTTTTTGGCCTCAGAACTGGTTTTTTAGGTTTTTATTTCCTTGAGGAAATTTGAAAGCACAAAAGATCATCACTGTTAGGTCAGACTCTACAATTGACCAAAGATGAAAAGACATGTGCAGAATAATTGTTTGCTTAAGATCTAGCCAATAATTTTCATGTAGACAAAATGCATTGAAATATGTGTATAAAATATTTAATTTTAATATGTGCCAGATGGAAACCTTGTCAAATTCTGTGTGCACACAGGAACTTGACAAGAGGAGTCGGGAGATTTAGAGAGCTGCTCAGAGCAGTAGAAACAAGAACGACACAAAACCTGCGGATGGTAAGTGTGACCAGTAACGTGGTTGAGGCTAATGAGGCATTTGGCTCACATGTATATTTATACTTATATATATTTATAAGTAATATGTATAGAAACATCAATTTTCCCATTTAAAGTGCTCTTTTCAATATTTTAGTCTATTCACAGAGTTGTTCAGCTATTACTAATATTTAATTTCAAAACATTTTAATCACTTTAAAGTAACTCTGTATTCATTAATAAATTCCCATTTTTCCCTTCCCCTAGCCCCTGACAAGCACTAATTAAGCCTCCGTTTCTCTAGCTCTGCCTAGTTCAGACATATCTTATAATGGAATGGTATAAGGGCAGTCCTTCATAACTAGCTTCCCTCACTTAACATAATACATTCCTCTGTGCTGCAGCATATATTAGTATTTTCTTTTCATTGCCAAATAACTTTCTATTGTATGGCTATACCACATTTATTCCCCCAGTGTGTTCAGCTGGTGGACATTTGGATTGTTTTCACTTTGGGCCTATTATGATGAATGCTACTATGAACATTTATTTACAGGTTTTCAAGTGGACATATTTGTTATTTTTTCTCCTATATAACTAGGAGTGGAATTACTGGGCCATATGGTAACTCTGGGTTTAACATTTTGAGGAACTGCATTCTGTTTCTCAAAGTAGCTACACCGTTTTATAGCCCCCGCCCACCCACCCACCCAGGAGCATGAATGTTCTGGCTTTTCCACATCCCAACCAGCACTTGTCATCTTCTGGTTTGTACCTGTCCTAAGTGAGTGTCCAGTGCAGTCATCTAGTTTTGATTTCTATTTCCCTCGTGGCACTGATAGCAGCATCTTGTCTTCTGCTCGCCGACAGTGTCTTCTGTGGGAGTGCGCACTCTGCATCTGTAAAGCAGGAAGGACAAGGCCATCCTGGATGCAGGTGTGTAGCAGGAATCAGTAGTTGCTTATGGCTCATGTCAAAGCCAACAGGGCAGCGCAGATGAGGGCGGGCCTGAAGTGCAGTTGTTTGGATGGTTGTGCTGACAACAGAGCTGAGAGAGGACTGGAGAAGGTAGTTTATCTTACATAAGCAGCATGTAATTTCCTCAGCAAACAGGTGAAGGCCTAGTGCTTACCAGAGTAGATATGCAGATGCATTTTGTCACCATTGGTGTGGCAACCATATGTCAGATTGCAGTTTCTTTTGTCTTCTGTCATCCATGTTACTGCCATCCCTTTATCACAAGTCCTTAATTGGCATTGGGGATGTGCTGCTGTTCCAAATCGGGAGACTCATGTCATGGGATATGAAGTGAGAACTTCTCCAGAGTGTTTGGATGCAGACATACAGTTTGTAGAAGCAAGTGGTTAAACTGTAGGTTTCCCTGCAGTTACAGACTTGAGTAGCTTTTTATACATGCACACACATCTCACATACATGCACACATATGTACAATACACACACCTCTTACCAAGAGCTTGCTGAGTTTTTAATTGTTTTAAGTTCAAACAAATATTTTGATTTTTAGGTTTTAAAAGTATTTTTATTTATTTATTAGAGAGAGAGAGAGAGAGAGAATGGGCATGTCAGGGACTCTAGCCACTGCAGATGAACTTCAGATGCATGCGCCATCATTTGCATCTGGCTTATATGGGATCTGGAGAATCAAACCTGGATCCTTAAGCTTCTCAGGCAAGCACCTTAACTGCTAAGCCATCCCTTCAGCCCAAAATCTTTTTTTGACAATTTTCATACATGTATATAATGTATTTTGATTATAATCCCCTTCCATTACCTTCTCTTGTCTTCCCTTCCATGAACTTCTTCTTTGCATTTAGTCAACTTTATAGGGTTTCTTAAAACAAAATAACCCTCAATGCTATAGATTAAAAATTGTTACCAAATATCTTTTCAAATTGACTTATTCCTAGCATTCTATAAAGCTTCTCAATTGACCAGTTCAATAACTTCATCCAGTATTTCAGAGCACAATGAAAGTAACTGATTAAATTGACAAGTGTTTTCCCTTCTTTTATTTTTGTGCTCCTTCGGTGGCTGGAGTAGAATGCTGTGTAGTGTCCAACTCTATCGCCCATCTACCCACTCTTATTTGATCTGGAGTCTCTTACTGATCCCTGAACTTACCATTTTTTTTTTTTTTTTGATGAGCTCTGGCAGTCTCTGATCTCTGCTCCCCTATAGGACTAGGGTTATATATGTACATGGCTGCACTCAGCTGTTTATGTGTGTCCTGGGATCAAACTGGAAGCAATCTCTCAGGCCTCCTCAGATCCTCATACTTGTACAGGAAGTGCTCTTAACTGCTGAACCATTTCTCTAGCCCAGATATTTTTCTTAATTGTTTTAAAAGCACAGTAGCAAAGCAGTGTTTCTAAATGGCTTAAATATAGAGCATCTGTTCATATTGTTGGCCATCAATTATAGATGGATGGATAGATAGATAGGTGGAGATAGATAGACAGATAGATGATAGATGATAGATAGATAGATAGATAGATAGATA
Organism: Orientallactaga sibirica; assembly: GCA_036365145.1. NCBI lineage: Eukaryota > Metazoa > Chordata > Mammalia > Rodentia > Dipodidae > Orientallactaga > Orientallactaga sibirica. The sequence goes on along the minus strand of JAEOAD010000038.1, from coordinate 5,618,927 downwards.
GATAGACAGACAGACAGACAGGCAGACAGATAGATAGATGGATGATGGATAGATGATAGGTGCATGCATGTATACCTTCAGGTACATTCAGATATCTTCATTGTTTTAGGTGGCCAGAGAATGGTAGCTGGCAGTGCCCTTGGACACTCCCCCTGTGAGCTGGTAGTGTTAACATGAGGGAGGCAGTCCCAGTTTATATCACACGGAGCTATAAGTGTGCCTTTGCTCTTGGCTGATGGGTTTCAAGTGACTTACGGTAAACTGTTTCTAATCACGGAATGCTTAACCGAAGGTCTGCGTCAGAATTGCCCGAGGAACTGTGGTGTTGGTTTTATGGTGCTGGGCATCAAACCCAAGGTCTTGTATGTACATGATAGGCAAATGCTGTGACACTGATCTACATCCACAACCCTCTCTAAGGAATTTTGAACAAATACTTGTCCTCACCTACAACCTCAGAAATTCCAGCAGAGTAGGTGTGAGTCAGGGCCAAAGAATCTGTTTTCTACAGTTTCCGCAAGTCAAGAAGCTCTTCCTGGTCTTGGTTTATACTGGACATCAGAAAGCTTCTCCGTGCTATTTCCAAAATAGTTGCCACCAGCTTCATTAATTGCTAGATGATTCTTTTAAAATTAGCTAATCATTACAAGTTTGTGATATATTTATAAACTGGTAGAGTTGTTTTATAAACTCAGTTAGCTGTGTGGCCATAGCAGAAAGGAATATAAAAGTACACTCACAGCAATTCCACTCCCATATATTTGTGCTAAAGAATTAAAGCAGGTTTTCAAACACAAACTTGTACATGAATGTTAATAATAATAGCACTAGTTCCAACAACAAAAAATCGGAAACAATCCAAATAACTATAAGCTGAAGAATATATGAACAGAATAGGATATGTCCTTTTAATGGAATACTATTCAGCCATAAAAGGGTAAAATGCCAATACATATACAATATGGATGAACCTTAAAAATTTTACATTAGGCAAAGGAAGCCAGTTACAAAAGACCCATATTATATCCATTTCTGTGAAATGTTGTAAATAGGTAATTCCATAAAGACAGAAAACATACTAGTTGTTCTTGGGGCCCAGGAGTAAGGGAAAATGAGAACTGATTGCTTAGAAGTATATAGGGTTTCATTTGAAGAGATGGAAGTGTTCTGGAACTAGATAGTGGTGAAGGTTGCACAACCTCATGAATATACGAAATGCCACTGGATTGAACACTGAAGTGGTCTCATGGTGGACAAGCAAAAGGAAAAAGGAAGAGAAGGGAGGAGGAACAGTAGGGAGAGAGAAATTTCTTATGATTTATTTTCTTTTTAACATTTATTTCTCAGCTATAGTGAGCGGTGTGTATTTCTGACAGTTGAAGTTTCCAGCAAAGTCATTAGCTTCTATGACTGCAATGAGATCAAAATTGAAACTAAAATGGAAGGTTTAAGACAGCAGCTCAGGAACTGTTCAGATCCTGAAAATCGTGTTCTTATGCGATCTTTACAGATGGCTCAGTTGGGGGTGATCCAAGTGCATTTCATTTCACATTTTATAGACATTTAAAGGCAGTGGGTCTTGTGTGGGAATAATAAAGAAAATGTCCCTTTACCCAGTGTTTATCAGAAGCCACCAAGCTAGTGATTTGGTTGCACTTAAGTTTCCTTGAGAAGCGTTAAGAGATTTCATATAGATACAGGCTTAGCACAAAGATCTCTTCTGGAACATATTTATTTGAAAAGGCCCGTTCTCAGGGGAGATTAGCATTGTTTGTTTGTATCTTCTAAAGAATATGAAAACCTGGTGGAAAACTGCTGGCTGAAGTTTAACTGTGCCATCTCTCACTGATCATGGATGGCCTGGCCTACCCTGAGACACAGGAATCTGTTTGAGAGAGTGTGTATATGTGCTTAAGGTCTTCCCTTGGCCACTTTAAGATTATGAGCTTGAACCAACAAAATGATTTTTCGTACCCCTCCCTCTTCCCCCGCATATGTGGTTTGTGGGATTGTTCTAGGAGTGATGCTACAGAAGGCTCAGGAAAGCACGTTAGTCTGCATTCACTTAATATGACAAGGTTACTTTAGGAGGCCAGTGAGGTGGAGACACCCACCAACTTTGCAGAAGGGTCTTTGGAAAAAATATTTTTATATATATTTTTATTTATTTATTTGAGAGAGAGAGAGAGAGAGAGAGAGAGAGAGAGAATGGGCACACCAGGGCCTTCAGCCACTGCAAGCAAACTCCAGATGCATGCATCCCATTGTGCATCTGGCTTATGTGGGTTCTGGAGAGTCGAACCAGGATCCTTTGGCTTTGTAGGCAAACACCTTAACCGCTAAGCCATCTCTCCAGCCCATAAAAAATATTTTTATTGAGTTCGAGGCCACCCTGAGACTACATAGTTAATTCCAGGTCAGCCTGGACCAGAGTGAGACCCTACCTCACAAAACCAAAAAAAAAAAAAAAAAAAAAAATTATTTATGTATTTGCAAGTAGAGAGGCGGAGAGGGAAGGGAAAGAGCGAGAAAGAGAGAGGACAAGAATGGGCATATCAGGGCCTCTTGCTGCTACAAATGATGCATGTACCACTTTGTGTATCTGGCTTTACATGGGTACTGAAGAATTGAACCCAGGCTGTTAGGCTTTGCTAGAAAATGCCTTTAACCACTGAGAATCTCTCCAGCTCCTAGAAGGGTCTTTTTTAGATCACAAGCCACAGCCCTCACTTGTCCTCCCCTGTTGCACAAGGCTAGTGGTGCCTCTGGGCTGGGAAGCCCAGAGTGAACCAAGAACAGTGTGCCCAAGTACCCAAGTTCTAAGACCCAGGTCCTAAGCTGGCCCTTAATGTCTCTGAGGAGGAAGGCCCTTTGAAACTCTTCAGTGGACACCAGATGGCCAGGGAGGCGATTTTCTTGCAGAATAGCATTGAGTTCTGGCTTTTAATTGGGTTGGAGCTTTAGAAGGCTTCTGCTGTGAGGTGGTGAAAATATCTGTGGTTCACTTGCTGTTTCTAGAAGCTCTTGGGAAAAGGATTAGCTACATGTTTAGTTATTTCAGGTATAAAATGTGCTTAATATCCTTGTGTAACACACAGGGTAGCACTGGAAATTCATGGAATTTTTTTTTTGCTTTTTAGTTTTTAACTATCTTAGCATGTCATATTTTCTTTTGTTGTTATGAACTGGTGTGATTTTCATCACAGAACTAAACACTTCTACTTCTAAGTCTTAGGTCATGCCTCCCTCACACATGATGATGAGTGGATCACAAAAGGTAGCTTCCTGATCATGTCTTTCCTCTTTTGTGTTCTCAGACAATAGCCAGGCAGTTGGCGGAGATCTTGTTGCGGGGTATGTGTGAGCAGAGCTACTGGAGCCCCCTGGAGGATCCTCCCTGTCAATCACCTCTGGACGACCCTCTCCGGAAAGGAGCAAACACCAAAACCTACACGCTCCCTCGCAGAGCCCGCGTCTACTCAGGAGAGAAGTATGAATGAACAAAGTCGATGTCCTCAGTGGGGGCCTCTGGGTTGGGAAGGGAATGTGGGAAAATTGAAGGGTGAGTCTCCACTCATAGATAGTATAGAACAGACTCTTCCTAAAAGAAAATCAGATAAACAAGTCTCATACCAACTTAACAGAGATCTTTCCTCACTTCCTGTAACTCCCTCAGGTATCTGCATGATGGGGACCTGCATTGCACCTGGGAAGCTGCTCCCATCAGCGCCAGGCTGCTGTCCTATCTCTGTTGGTCTTTGGGATTCTCACTCCATTTTTCACAAGGACCCCATCTTTACACAGCAATCAGAAGCCACTGTTTGTAGGTCAAAGCTGATGGTTTTTCTTTTCTTCAGCAACTCTTTGATCTTTTAAAATCTTGTTCTAAGCTAAACTAGATAGAAGGACAATTAAGTAAGTTTCCAATGATTGGAAAGTGACGCTTGTTTAGAATTTCTTTACATTTTTAAGGTTTTAATGTAGGATTTGGTATTCTTGAAGGAGAATGGGTCAGGGAGTCACTACCTTCTCAGGCCCAAGTCAGGCCAAGTCAGGGCTTGAGGACCTAGGAGGGAGCAACCAGGAGAAGCCTAGGAAAGAGAACAATTGTTCGCTCATTCCCAAGCCTCCTCGCAGAGCCTTTAATCCCCTCATTGCCTGATTCTAACGGACAAGGCTTGATGACCTTTCCAAATCCCTACATGAAGGAAGAGGACCCTGGTAAATGAATGTGAGGGACCTCTTTAGTGTTATCAAATTGCATAAAGGGCCAACAGAGCAAGATGCTGCTTTGCATCCTCAGAGATGCACTGAGGGAGAAGGGCTGATACTGGCTCCATGTGCCTTGTGTGATGCCTGCAAACAATGTTAAATGTAGGTGACTCCTCTTGATCCTCTGAGGTCTCTCTTCCTGGGCACCTTTTTACTCAGTTTATTTATATTCTTACGTAGATTTTCACAGGGGAGCGTATTCCTGGCTTTCTCCTGAGGGTATTTTAATTTTAATTTAGCTTCTTCCCTTTTTCCTTTCTTGATGAACCATGAATTTGCTTCATTCCCAGACTGTGCTTACTCCTTAGTCCTTATCTGGATTCCAGGAACATCAGTTCTAGCCTTTCCCAAATCCATAGTAGAAGTGCTGATCCCTCACCATGAGCCATCTAGAAGCAGGCTGAGATTCATATTGTAAGTGATATGTATGTCTTCAGAACAAATCCTACATTTATTTCTTGCTTTATTTTAAAAATATTTTTAAAAATATTTATTTATTTGACAGAGAAGGAGGCAGGGAGGGAGGGAAAGAGAGAGAGAGAGAGAGAGAGAGAGAGAGAGAGAGAGAGAGAGAGAATGGGCACACCAGGGCCTCTAGCCACTGTAAACTCCATATGCATGTGCCACCTTGTGCATCTGGCTTATGTGAGTACTTGGGAAGTGAACCTGGGTCCTTAGGCTTTGCAGGCAAGCGCCTTAACTGCTAAGCCATCTCTGTACCCTTAAGAACATTTTTATGTCTGAGAGGGAGAGAGAGAAAATAAGTATGGGCACACCAGTGCCTTCTCCTATTGGAAACAAATTCCAGATGCATGTGCCACTTTGTGCATCTGACTTTACATGGGTACTAGAGAATTGAATCTATGCTGTCAGTCTTTTCAGGCAAGTACCTTAACCACTGAGCCATCTCTCCAGCCCCTGTTTCCTGCCTTAGATCTTCTTAATAGCCAAGGTGCCAGATACATGAAGTCCTCACACTCATCCCCATCCAAGTGTGACACCTGGCTGGAGCTCTGTTACATTGGAGGCAGAAACTTTCACGTTACTGCTTATTTCTGTCTCTTTTGGGGCATTTCAGACCTTGTCACTCTGTGACACCACTCTGTCATAAAATTTCCACCATATAAGGAGAATTCCAGGGCAAAACACAGACCCAGAAAATGTAGTCTGAAAGGAACCTTTCCATTCTGAGTCACATGTGTCATTCCACACAGATACACAGAATCAGTTTGGTTTTGACCAGTTTTATTGAAATATGATCCACATCTTGTACATTTCACTGATTAAAAGTCTGCAACTCAGTGGCTTCTAATACACACACACAGTCACAAATCCATCATTACAATCAGGTTTAGAACATTTTCTCTACTCCAGAAATATACCCTGTATTTCTTAGCTGTCACCCCATTTCCCAGTCCCTTTAATTCCTATGAATTCTCAGATCTGCTTCTCCATTCTGCCAGAAAGAAAAATAGGGACTGCCTTGAGTTTACAGTTTGTAAATAAAAGAAAAATAGGGACTGCCTTGAGTTCACAATAAACATAGGGACTGCCTTGAGTTTACCATTTGTAGAGCGGTTTCTCTAGCTCTGCTGCTTTAACAACACTGCTTCTTCTTCTTTGTGGACCACAGGTGCTTTCCATTGATTTATCTTTTATTTGAGTTTTTCAACAATGATTTATAAATTTCAGGGGATAAGATTATGTTTCCTTTGTTGAAGTTATTCCTGATTTTTTGGTATATGTGTACTCATGGTTCTTCTTCCTCCCCCTTTTGTTGGGGGCGGGCAGTGCTGGGAATAGAAGTCAGAGCTTTGCACATGTTAGGCAAGTGCTTTACCACTGAGCCACATTCCCCAGCTCCACAATTCTTTTCGATGCTGTGGTAAATGGAATTACTTTCTTTCATTTTTGAATTTTTCACTGCAGGTCTATGGAGGAACAGTTGTTGATTTTGTAGATTGATCTTCTATGCTGTAACTTTGCTGATGTGTTTCTTGGCTCTATAGATGTTTATATCCCTTGGGGTATTTATAAGGTTATGCCATCTGTAGAAATCATTTTCTGTATTCCTTTTGAAGCTGGATGCTTGTTATTTCATTTTATTTCCTAGTTGCCTGGCTGTACCCTCCAGCACAATGAGTAGAATTGGTAAGAGAGAACATCCTTGTCTTGTTTCTGATCTTAGGATAGGAAAGCATTTAGCATCCACTATTAGTTATGATCTTCCTAGTGTGTTGAATTGTTTTATCATGAAAAGTATTAAATTGTGTCAGGCTCCTAATCTGCAACTGTTAAACTGATTGTGTAAGTTTTTGTTCTTTATTATTATGGAACATTCTCTTAGTAAATTTTCTAATGCTGAACAAGCCTTGCATTCCTGAAATAAATCTCATAGGTCACAGTATATCATCTTTTTTATTTATTTCCCAGTTCTATGTAATAGTATTTTGTTGAAATTTTTTACATTTGTCTTTCTAAAAGATATTGTTGTATAGTTTCCTTAGAATATTTTTGTCTGGTTTGGGTATTTGCATAATTCTGGTCACATAACATGAATTGAGACATATTTTTCCCTTTCTACTTAAAAAAAAGTAAAGCATCAGTATTCATTCTCCTTGAAATGTTTGGAAGCATTTACCAGCGAAGCAACCTGGTCTTGGGTTTTTCTTGGAGGTGTTTATTGAATTAAATTCAATCTTTTGGTAGAGGTCTATTTACATTCTTTATTTATTCATGAAGTAGTTTTAGTTATTTGTGTCTTTCTATAGCTTTGTCTATTTCATCCACATTATCTAATGTGTCAACAGGCAGCCATTCCTAGTATTCTGTGTTTGTCTTTTCCCTTCAGAGTTGGTTGTTACAGCCTATCTCTCATTCTCTTTGCAGGAAGGGAACAGTCTAAACATTTGTTAATCTGTTTTATCTTTTTGAATAACCAACTTTGTTTCGCTCATTTTCTCTGTTATAATTCTGTTCTCTGTTTCATTAATTTCCATAGTAATTCTTATACCTTAATCAGTTTTTTACTTTCTTTTTAAAATTATTTATTTATTTATTTGTTTATTTGAGAGAGAGACAGAGAAAAAAAAAGACACAGAGAATGGGTATGCCAGGGCCTCCAGCCACTGCAAACAAACTCCAGACACATGGACCACCTTGTGCATCTGGCTTATGTGGGTACTGGGGAATTGAACCTGGGTCCTTAGGTTTCACAGGCAAGCACCTTATCCAATAAGCCATCTCTCCAGCCCCTTAATCAGTTTTAACTTCATAATTTTTTATGTTTGTAGTCTACTTCTTACATGGACTAATAGTCAAGAGAGAAAGCCCAATGCACTTATATTTGTTTGGGGCTCCTTTACACCATGGCTCACTCACTGTATGGTCCATAGGTGGTGTGGTAGGACACCACCACCCTCTCTACTGTGCTCATTGCAGACGATGTAGATGATGTCCAAACTTCATATTGGCCAATATTAACAAACTTTCCACTTTTATTCAGACTTACGGTTCTTAAACTTATGACTCCTTTCATCCAAGACATTTTTATGCAATCTCAGATATAGCTATATGAAATAAGTATGCAAATAAAACATTTATTGATAAATCATTAAAATATTTTATACACATATATACACACACACACACACACACACACATACATATGTTACCATTTAGGAAAGTGAAAGCAAATTCCTGTATAATGAGATAGGTGTGCTTTTTTACATAAAGAATTAAGTCTTGGCCAGGCATGATGGTGCACACCTTTAATCCTAGTACTCGGGAGGCAGAGGTAGGAGGATCACTGTGAGTTCAAGGCCACCCTGAGACTATCTAGTGAAATGCAGGTCAGCCTGAGCTAGAGTGAGACCCTACCTCGAAAAACCAAAAAAAAAAAAAAAAAACAAATTAAGTCTTAGTTAAATATTTGACATGACAGAGAGAAGATTCAGTGTTTTTCAAAGTTGATCAGTATTTTTACTTTATAATTGTCATTGGTGAGAATGCCACTTTGCATAAATACATAGTACAAAATAGCCATTTCAGAATTGCTGGAAATTCTGCCCTAACCCCAAATCAAAATTTGTTTAGTGATTTTTTTTTAACTTTTTAAATTGACAACCTCCATTTATATGCATTATATCTTGATCATAATCTCTCCTACCACTCTCTCTTATCCCCTCCCTTCCTCATTCCTTTTCTACTGAATCCCTTCTTTCCAACTAGCTCACTTACATTTTGATGTCATCATGTCCCCTCCCCATTATGCAGATCTTATGTAGGTAGCATCAGCCATGGTGAGGTAAGGAATGCTTTGGCCACTTTGTGTCTAGAAGACAGTATTGCAAAGTATTCCTCACATTCCTTTGGCTTTTACATTCTTTCTGCCACTTCTTACTATGGTCTCTGAGTCTTGGTGGTGTGATAGGGATGTCTCATTGCTGAACACACCATTGTTATTTCTTCTCACACTTCAGTGAGTTTTGAGTCACCCCAGAGGTCACTACCTTCTGAAAAGAGAAGGTTTGTCTATGGCTCTACTGCCCTGAACGCACCTGATCTTGTCTGAAAAGAGAAACTTGTTTAACCAAAAGTGCAAGTAGCATTGAAATAATGGCATAAACTTAAGTATTTAGAGGGCAGTTTGGTGGGTATAATGAACCATTTAGCTAGACAACAGTAGTGGTTAGGTTTTCAGTAGCAAGCATGAATTCCCTTTGGTGGAATGGGCCTGCAATAAGCAGTTGTTTTCCCCCATAAGAGATGTGCTGCCATTATAGCAGTTGGTACATTTGGCTGGGCTGACCAGCCATAAAGCTTGCGGGGTCCACTGCTGGTTACAACCGTTGATGACTTTTCTCCCCCGACAGGCTCATAGGTCTTTCTAGCATCATGACAGCTAATCAACAGGGAGGAGGCTTCCAGTTCAGGTCCAGCTTGATTTATCACTGTCCTGCAGCCCAAGCATGTGGAGTCTTCAGCAATAGGGTCTGAGCATCTAGTTCTGGTGGGCAACCAAGAGCCTTGGCAATAGCCTGTAATGTTTTGGGGAAGTCATGATTTTTTTCTTAATGAAACTCTAGTCAGTGGCTCAAACAACAATTTTTAAAATCACATACTCTAACAAAATACAATCCAGAGATATAAGTAAGTTGATACTTATATGCCAAGGAATGATAGTAGAAAAATGCTAAGTCTTCATTTTCTGTAATTAAACCATTACTTTTTTTTTTTTTTTTTTTTTTTTGAGGCAAGCCCAACAGACTGGTCTTTGTTTTTATGAGAGAGCAAGAGAGAGGGAGAGAAAGAGAGAGAGACAGAATTGGTGCACCAGGGCCTCCAGCAACTGTAACTGAACTCCAGATGTGTGTGCCACCTTGTGTGCACTTGGGTCACCTTGTGTATATGGCTTACATGGGATCTGGAGAGTCAAACATGGGTCCTCATGCTTTGCAGGCAAGTGCCTTAACCACTAAGCCATCTTTCCAGCCCCCATTATGTTTTATCAAGAATAGAAAACTTTGTGTGTAAAGTAAAAACACTTCAGTTCATATGATAAAATAGTCTTGAATTTGAGCAGTGGTGTTGTCGGCAGTGTTGGCTGGCATTGTGTGGTGTGAAGTCATGTGCAGTGCAAAGTGCATATGTTTTGTGTTCAGAGCCAAGATTTTAGTGAAGTCATGTGATGCAACACATGTGAGGACTGCCAAAAACACCTCAGATTCAGTACACATTTGATTTTGAGTTAATTTTTGGTCGTTATGTATTTGGAAAACTTTTACTATTGCTTAATTTTTTTGTGGCCCCCATATTCAGTTACATAACTCCATGGGGTTGTAACCACAATTTAAGAAGTTGTGGTTTCAGTATTGTAGATCTTTCTAGCTCCAGAAAAACTCAAGGACCATTCAAAATGTTGGCCAAGATGGGCAAGTCCTGCCAGAAACCCCCACTCCTGCCACTGGGTCCTGGGTATGGGACCAGAAATCCCCACTCCTGCCACTGGGTTGGGGTGTGGAAATGGTGCTCATCCTCTGCCAGATGACTTGTATTTTGAAGGAAATAAAATGCTCAAAGTCAGGTTTAGGGAGATCGCTTAGGGGTAAGCACACTTGCTGTGCAATCATGAACACCTAAGTTAGCTCCCCAGGACCCATGGAAAGGCCAGGCAAGGTCGCTTGTGCTGTAACCCCAGGGCAGAGAATTGCTAGAGCTTTTAATCAGCCAGTCTGACTGAATACGGCAGCTCTAGGAAATAAAGTAGAAGACTGATAGAGGTGGATGCCTGACAGTCTAGTCGGTCTCTGCACATGAGCACACAGGCATATGCATGTACACATATACATGCAGACACTACATGTACTGAATAGAAAGGGAGGGGTCATCTATTGTAGACCTCTGCTTCATTTCTTCTGGGCCTTTCGGTGAAGTTTCTTCTACTTTATTTATTTTTTTTTTTAATTTTATTTACTTGCAAGGATCAAGAGAGAGAGAGAGAGAGAGAGAATAGGCACACCAGAGCCTCTTGCTACTGCAAATGAACTCCAGATGCACGCACTATCTTTGTGCATCTGGCTTTATGTGGGCACTGGGGAATCAAACCTGGGCCATTAGGCTTTGCAGGCACATGTGCCTTTAATCTCTGGGCCATCTCTCCAGCTCCTGGTTTACTTACTTTTAGGATAATCTTTTTATTGATGCATAACAGACACAGGGAAAATGAGCAAATGAGAAGTCTAACACGATGACTTTTGGCCAAATGTACACATGTAATGAGCACCCTGCTCCGAAGCAGACATGGTCAGGGTCATGAGTGCCTGTTCTACTCTCTTGCAGCTACTGTCCTGGTCAAGGGAGAGCCTGCCCTGACTTACAGCACAGTAATTCATCTAGTGTTTTTAAAAGTGATATGCATGGCACGGTGGCACACACCTGTTGTTACAGCTCTCAGGAGCCCGAGGTGGGAGGACCACCTGAGCTGAAGAGTTGAATAGAAAACAGCTTGGGTATATAATGAGATTCTGTTTCAAAATAAATGAGCAGATAAATAGGATCTGTTGCATTATATTCAAATGATGGATGAAAGGAACTTTCAGAGTCTAGGGAGATGGTTTGGTAGGCAAAGTGCTGTTGCACAAATGAAAGGGTCCAGCACCCATGTCAAATGCTGGGCATGGTGGCACGCAGTGTGCAACACCACTGCTGGGGACGTGGACACAGGCCGATCCACAGGACTCGCTGGCTAGCCAGTGTAGTTGAATCAGTGAGGGTCACTTGTCTCAAAATAATAAAGTGCATGTTTACTAAAGACAACACTAAACATTGACCTCTGGCCTCCACATGTGTAGGCACACATGCACAAACACACACACACACACACACACACACACACACACACTGTGCACAAACACATACCAGAGAAAAAGGAAGTTTATATAAATGGGCTCATACACTATATATTCACTTATGCTTAACTTCCTTTGTCCTCTTACATTTGGAAGGTTCACCTGCTGTTGTGCATGTAGTGCTAGTTTTCAGTGTTGTATGCTGTTCCATTCTGTGCATGTTCTCTGCTCCACTTAGGACACCCATTTGAGTTGTTCTCCCATTCCATTTGGAGCTAGTAGGAACTGTGCTGCCTGTGTTCGTGTACACATCTTAGCGTATGCTCATGTATATCTCAGTCAGGCATCGGTTTCCTTTGTCTCCTTGTGAACAGATGTGGGGTAGTTGAGATATCAAGTGCATGTTAAAGTAGAAATGAGCACAGTCAAATGAGGAGATTGAAAACCACTGCTGTGACTGTGCTGTGAGTCAGCTGTGGGCTGACCTCCTTGCCACAGGTGGAGAAGGCCATGTCCGTGGAGGGCGCAGCTTAGGTCTGAGCCTCCGGATGGCCTGCGTGGAGGTTTGTGGTGAGGATGGAGTGCTGATTGAAATGGAAAGGCGGGGCATGTTGCAGGGTCAGGCTGACTTCTGGCTGAACAGAACTCACTGATCTCCTCTTGTCCTCCTCTTGAGAGGCCTGTCCCCAGCCCAGGAATGTGGAAGCCCTTGACTAAGGTGATGGGTCGTGTAGGACTCTCCTGTTTTCTCCACGGAGGGCATAGAGCTGGCTGATCTGATGAAGGCCTGCTCTCTTTGTCATGAAGGGGGTCATTGACAACAAGCAGAAGACTTGTGGAGAGTCTCATGTTGGGCCAGCTGACCCCTATCAGTCAAAGCACTCTTATCAGTTGAAATCTCTTCCTGTCCTGGTGCCTTCAGCTAGACCTTGGAGCCCATGCTGTCATTATTGTGACCCATCTTTCTATGGATGGAGAGTTCAGCACCTCCCCATCCCACACAGTCCCTGTGACGCCTCCCTGGAGCCAGCACAGGACCTTTAGATAGCCACTTCCTTGTTTTTATGCAGTAATCCCAGGTGACAGAAGAGCTGACATGTCATTATAAAAAAATTAAGTTGGCTCAAATTCTTACTTATGTGGGGAAAACTTTTTAAAGAACCGTTAACCAGCAGCCCTTAGAAAGACATGGTTAATATTTGTACATAAGGATCCTCGTCTTTTGTGTCTGTATCTTCCATAGAACCACATGCTGCATCAGTGCATTTATCCAAACTAAGAAACTGCATGTGAAAGTGGCCCTGGAGTTGGCGGCGTGGCTGGGCTCAGCCTGCAGCACTCTCACTCTTGGCCCCAGCGGCACTGGCATTGGCACTGCTCAGACTGCTGGTGTTGGGGAGTTTGCCTCACTGCCTGCTGGTTCCTTCTGTCCCCTACCCTACCCTTCATGCAACTGCCTCTGGGCCTAGCACTCCATTTTCCTCCTCTCCAGAGCTGAGAACTTAGCACTCCAGAGTCTCTCTCTGAAGCTCTTGGGCCCCACGTATAGGTGACTGTCACAAAAGGAAGGTCCCAACAATTTTGACCATCCACCCTGGTTCCATACTAGCACGAGCAGAAAAGGGGGAACAAATGGCCAGACTGTGTCTCAGGAACTTAACTGTTGAGAAGGAACATTCCAGTTTGTGCTTTTCAGAAGTGTCTCATAGATTCCCAGTTTCTCTTCTTCCCTTCTTCTACCAGCCCTGGAGCTTCGTGGTGCTCCGTCTCCATCGTTCTGCCACATCCAGGAGGGTCCAGGAAGTGGAATTAGATGCAGTTAATGTGCCGCTTGTTAGCAAGTCTGGTAAAAATAACACAATGTAGCATTTAAGCAGGCAGGATGGCTCAAATGGAATTTGGAGATTATCCATGGACTACATTGGCTGGTGTTGTCATAATTAGCATGGGCTCGCTCTCTCTCTGTCTCTCTCTCTGTCTCTCTCTCTGTCTCTCTCTCTGTCTCTCTCTCTCTCTCTCTAGTCTTTTCAACTAGCCTGAACAGTGCAGGACTGGCTGGTCATGAAAAATATGTTTAGGGTTACTGCTTTATTTTCAAGGTCCCAATTGCATCTATGCACAGTATATGAGAAAATAATTTGCTGGTTGTACACACACACACACACACACACACACACACACACACACACACACACACAGTGACCATTCTTAATTCAGAGCTGTTAGGTTCTATTTCTGAATTTAAGGGGAAGAAATGTTCCATTTGCTGAAAAACCCAGATCACCACAGATTGACTTCCAAAGGAAATGACACCAGGACCCGGAATCCCGCTGCACATTCCCAGGCCAGCCTGTACATGCTTGTCAGCCTGGGAGGGCAGTAGACACATCCCTCAGCCAGGCCTCCGCATGAGGACCAGGGGCTGAGCTTTCTGTGTCACTCCCCAGCACCCTCTAATGTAGTGCAGACATTGCCAACATGTCAAAGAGAATAAGGATTTATAATTATTTAGAAAATGTGAGGGGTTGCCTTTTTTAGGAAGGAAATCTCTTAAATTAAATGATTGTGATGTTATTCCTAGAAGATGTAACTTTCGTCTTTATTTAGTCATCTTCAAAATAGGCAGGAGGTTTTTTTTAAACCAAGTTTATTTTTATTTATCCTAAACTCTTTTTCAATCTCTGAAACAAAAAAAAAGTTGAGTTTGGCCCAGTACAGTGGTAGCATTCACAGCTCTACTCAAAGGATTGTAGAGGTTTAGAAAAGGAAGAGAAAAATGCTGCAAGTCCTTAAAAGTGTTCATAGCACAAAACATAGACGATTGAGTGTGAAGACTGGGGTTATGTTTGGGTTTTTATTGTTTTCTAATCCTCAGCAACATTGAGCTTAAAAGCTTTTTCTTTTAATCCAAGATTTTAGAGTTCAGCCAAATTCCATAAAATAGATTAACAAGACAGCTCTTGCATCTGCCCCAGAACACAGCATGTGTGTTTAATTAAGATGCCCACTAAATTCTTACAGCATTAGAGAAATTATTCACAGGACTAAAATTGCTTCCAGTCTCTTCTTTCATCAAATGACAATGTGAGATGTGGCAGTTAGCAGAAAGCAGGTAAGAATGCTGTCTAGTGAAACTTCTATTCTTTATGCCTTCATTATGGGCTGAAGCAAAGCCTGTATTATTTACAGAATATCATTTTGTAGTGATCTAAATGTCTGCCTCCATAATAGGTACATATGTTATTTGGGCTTTTAACTTGGGTTTTTACAGTTTTCCTTCACTCGTCTGCTTGCCATTAAAATGTGTAGCTAAAATGTATTAATTCTGTAGATTACCATAGAGATAAGCAAACTAATTTAACTGTCGGAATTATACAGTGTTTTTCATGGGTTCTACATAAAAATTGAGACACTTTTAGCATTCCATCCTGCTTGTAGTCATGTATCTTGTGTTATTCTGAAACATCCATATATCAAAGTTGGTTCTCTTTATGCAGCATTTTTTGTCCTCAAGAAAATACTGAAGAGGCCCTGTTGTTATTGCTGATTAGTGAATCAATGGTAAGTAGAAAGTGTTTTCCATGTTCTTGCCCACGTCCTAGAGTCTCTTTCCTGCTATGGCCTTTACTTCCTGGTAACATTTTGTCTAGAGAAAATACTTTCTAAGCAGAAATCCAGAGGCTCCTAAGAGCTCATCACTGAAGTAAACTTAAAACACACCTGCCAAAGCTCAGGGAATTTTGCAGAAGAAGGGGCGGAAAGTCTGTAAGAGTCACAGGTTGGGATGTCATGTCCAGACGCCCTGCCTTCCCCCAATAACTGACTGCTGCTCCCACAACGCATAACCCCACTGAGGATGGTCCCAGTGAAATGGGGGCAGGGAGGAGGTTGTGTCCATACAAAATATGTTCTTAATGATAAAAAATTAAAATAAACAAATATTTTCTAGAAGGAATACCTGGTTGGAGGAGGCGGACAATAGCAGTGCTTGTTTTAAAAGAGGAATGCTTAATCAATTCTTGGACTAGTTAGCAATGTCCGTTAGTCGTCTCAAATGTCTCCACCCTTAGCAGTTAGCAGATACCCACGTTCATCATCTGCCTATCAGATATTGATTGAATACTACCACTTTTTTGTATAAACCAGCTGCAGCGACAGTCACCCCCAAAGGAACCTTAGCAGAGAAAAGGCAGTCCCAACAGGAGCCTTATGAGCATTGTCAGTTAGTGCGCCTGGTGTGAGGACGGATGCTGTGATGAGTCACTTGTGGGCACAACCACCAATAGTTTTCATGGCAGGAGCCCCATGAAACTGCCTGCCTGGTCCTCTCTCGCTGTTCTCTCCACATGCCTTCTGTTCTCAGCCTTACCAAGTTTCAGGCTTTGAGAGCACCTTCCCGCCGCCCAGCTCTGCTGTGTGAGGGAGTTCTGGCCAGACGACCAGATTTCAAAGACTTTCTCAGTGTCTGGCCAGGGTGTTGAATCTTAGGTCTGTTAGAGCTCTCATGGTTTATTAGGTTCCTGCTCTATAGCACTAGGCATTCTGGCCCTCTATTGAAGCCTTGTTATAGTAGTTATGACTGCACAGGCAAATGGTGTGTACTGAGCATGTGAGCAAGTTCCTAGAGCTCGAAAGTACCCAGAGGCCTCCTGTCCCTTCATCTCCTTCTTACAGATGATGGACCTGAAGCCAGATCAGGCAACATGCACATGTGATGCAGCCCACTCCCCTGGACTAAGAGTCCACAGGTGGGCAGTAGAGAAAAAGGACTGATGAGGAAGAAAGTGGAGAAGGTGTGTCCACCCATGTGGTGCTTACTTGAGATAACTGTGAAGAGAGGAAGTGGACGCATGCTGTGTGCTGGGAAGAAGTAGGCCAGCCGAGGCGAGGGCCGTCAGAGGGTGTAACTCTCGCCTCAGGTCGAACTTTCGGATTTTCTTATCCTGCACGAGGCCCAGAGGTGCTTACAGGACAGATTGCTTGAGTTACCACTGCTTTTTACTTGGCCGCTCCTGACGTCATTGGGCTCACTTCCTCTTCGGGAAGCAGGTTGCCCCTGGTTCATCTTTCCTTGACCGTCAACTTGTAACTTAGGATGGTGTCATTTATATTCTCTGCTCTGCCTTGGCACTGTCAGGCAAGGCTCACAGGTGACCACGCTGGCAGCAGGTGGCGTTCAGTTGCTGTTTCTCAAGGGAACAAATCTCACCTGCTTCGTCACCAGTTTGATGAGAGCAGCTCATATTGGCCTCTTAGCTGACATTCCCTTGGCCCACCCTGGACTCTTCACAATTTCTGAAAGCTTAGTGGTCATACATTTTAGATTAGTTGGGTAATTCTGGTTGAAAGTTCAGTTCCATTGTCTCACCAGTGGCCCAGGCTGGAACTTGGAGCACTTGCTTCTTTGTGCGCTTTGGCGACACGTCTTCACCTTGCCTGCACCTCCATAAAAGCAATAGAAACAGTAATCCTCAGAGCTGAGATTCTTTTGAGGCAGTCACATTTGCCTCCATGATGTCTAATTTCTGGAACAGTGGAATCCATGGACAATATCAGTAAATACATGTGAAGGAGTAGGTTCCCAGCCAAAATAATCATTGTTTCTGTAAATTATCCCTAAATTAAGTTGCCTTCAGGAGGCATTTTGTTTTCATGTTCATTGACTCCTTGGTTTTCCAGTGTTCAGGCAAAAAAAAAAAAAAAAAAAAAAAAAAAAAAAAAGAATGTGCTCAATTTCAAAACCAAAATGAGATTTGCCATGTTTTTGAATGTCTGAGAAAATGATAATCCTCACTGGTTCTGACTCTAACTTAGAAGCATAAATTTATCCACCATCTCTCCACCTACAGGAAACCATGTGGAAGTGTACTGCTTTCTCAGTGCATAGCAAATTAGTTTTCTCCTGGAGAAAGATTGTCAGAACAGTGTCTGCACAACCACCCCCGTCAGCATACTGGGGTACTTATTATCTGTGGATCTACTTAAGGTTCTAGATTGTACCTTTCCAGTCAAAGGTATAAATACTTTTTCTGTAAAGGAGAAGAAATGAGATACATTTGGAATGGCTAGGAAATCTTTCCTAAGTGGAATCTGTGCCTTTTTTCTTTTCTTCTAGGCATTGGTCTCAGTACGGAACATGTATAGCAAATAAATGAGATGAGACCATGTACGGCAGGCCCTCCTTCCTTCAGAGCATCTTTGGTCGGGCTCAAAAGGCACTGGCTGTGTAAAGAAAACTTAGAATGAAATCTTCAAAAGCAGGCTTGTTTTCATAAGCGATGACTCACTTTGTAGGAAGCGGCCTGTTTTATATATTCTCATTTGGCTTTGACATTTAAGAACCAGAAGTTTTCAAGTGAGTAAGTTCTGACGGGTGACTAAAAGTAAATGCCTTGGACGCACACAGAAAAAAAGGCATTTTGCCTCATTAGCTAGAAGGAAGGTGTGTGCGTGGCCTTTCCGAATGTCAGGCAGGAAGATAAACATCAACCCGGGGAACAAGTGACCTCCAAGCCTCATGTACCACTTTCACAGGGAAGACTGTGGGGCCCTCGCCTCTGCTCCTCAGACAGATGGTCCTGGAGACTTTGGTGAATTAGCGAGGTTAGGGTGGGAAGCAAGCCTAACTTTCTTGAACTCCCTGTCAGGGCAAAACGGAAAATGAGCTAGCTGTTGGGTCTCTAGTACATGTTGTAACATATCTGGTGGAATCTGTGGAAACATTAAATTTCAGAAGCAATGTAATCATGCTGCTGTGAGGAGCATCTGATTTCTGGAGAGGTGGTGAGGGTCAGCTTGGCTGTGCCTGACGGATTTCTGCACTGAGCAGTGGAGATAGATGTGAAATGGGCGAGTGTTCTCGAGGCCTCTGGGGTGAAGTGAAAATCTGCTCGCTCCTTGTCTGTCTTCTCTTCTGCATCCATTTTGAACTCCTTGTCTGTCTTCTCTTCTGCATCCGTTTTGAGCTCCTTGTCTGTCTTCTCTTCTGCATCCGTTTTGAGCTAACCCTTTGCAAGCATGAATCAGTCTCTGAGCTCTGCTCCCGTGGAGGTGTCATGCAGAGATCTGTGTGTTGCTGGCTGACTGAGGGAGATGAATGACCTGCCTCTGTGGGTCTAATGGAACTTGATGACACCGTTTGGTGATGGGAGATGCAGGGCTGGCAATGTTCTCTCCCTGTCGAGCAGAGAGCAGGAGCAGGGTCACAGTGAGACAGACAAAGCAGGGCATCACTTGAAGCCATGAGGGTGGCTGTGGGCCCCGGTGCAGGGGAGCTTTCTCTCATTCTGCCCAGTCTTACGAGCTTCCTCCACAAGCCTGCCAGCAGGTTTGCTCTCCTGACTTTCAGTGTTATGTCAAACATAGACAATGGTCTATGGCACCCTGAGGATTTTGCATGCATGACTTGAGGTGACAAGGACCTTAGGCATTCCTGCCCTCCCTCCAACTCCTCAGCACACTGAGGGCCTGGGGGGGCCGAGGTGGCAATGGCCGTGTGGGCCGGCTCATCATCTACTGTTCTCTTTCATGTCGTGTTCAGGCCAACCGAGATGCTGTACTGAGCAGGATTCCTGAACACAAGAGCGACCGCCTCATCAGCCTGCAGAGCGCGTCTGTCGTCTATGACTTGCTGACCATTGCTCTTGGAAGAAGAGGCCAGTATGAGATGCTCTCAGAGGTATAGCTGCTGCATGTGGCTGCTTTCCCAGTGGTGGGTGGCCCCAAGATGACCTGAGGGAAGAACCTGAGATCTGGTCCTGGGCCCCATCTCTATCATTGGCATAGAACCTTAGACCAGTAATTGAACTTTGCTGTCCTGCTGTGTGATTGGACTAAATGATTAGGTGGTGGAAATGAGGGACAGTTTTGGACTATGAGTTTACCATCGCTGCCCCCCCCCCCGCCGGCTGCCAACACTCTATGAGCAGTGAGCAGTTTCTCCTCCAGTATAATTTTGACCATCACCAAAGTGTCTCATCTCTGATATTAATTTCCTTACAAAACAGTTTCAGTAAACTATCACTGCCTAATTCCTAGTGACATGGCAGTTTGGGGCACATGTATCATAAGGTTGCCTGGTGGCATATCAGGAAAACACTGTTTTTGTTTAGAGTGTTGCACTTGCTCAGAAGGGGTTTACTGGATTTCAGATCTTGTGCAAGGGACCATCATGTCCTTACCCTGTAGCTTCTAGGAAACACTCAGGGCAGACATGTGACATTTCCGTTTCTCAGGGAGCCAGTCCACCTGAGCTAGGGTTAGACACCGGTAAGCTCTTTCCCAGAATACCAGACTCATGTTGGTGAAGCTCAATAAGCAAGGAGACCATTTTATCTTTTCTTTGGCAACATGAAAGAAGGAAAGAACCAACCTATTTTGTTAAAATAAACTTTTCCATGTTATTTATCTTTCTCTTTCTAAATTTATACCCATTGCAACAGCCTCTGGGCACAAGGACAGGGAATGAAATACAGTAACAGATTGGCTGAAATCAGATCAGAGCTCGACTCACCCTCCAGCCTGCGGTGCATCACCACATTAGGCAGGAACCTGGGGGAACAGATGAGCCTGCGTGGCTAGGATCTTTTTTTAGTCTTTGGTTTGGTGACTATACAGGGCAGTGGTTACTCAGCTTTCTGAAAACCAAACCCCTCATGCTGTAGCTAGACAACACCACGTGTCCTGATGCCCCCAGCCACATGGCCTGCCTTGCTGGGATTTGGTCCAGGCTTGGGGTTGGCCAAAATTCGGTGTGCCTCAGTTTCTTGTGTCCCCCCTCCCAACAGCGTGACCCTATCAAGTGTGCCAACCATGCTGTTTGTCTGGGTGCAATGCCACCTGCTCAAAATTGAGTTCCTTCAGGGTACTTCTATCCTCCAAGCAAACCACTCCTCACTTCTCTGGGTCCATGGAAGAGTGTGGTTTGCATGTCTGCTTTGGTCCCTTATGTGGTAACAGTTTGTCCCTAGCTTGAGATTTGCCCTCATCCGAAACAGGTGTGAGAGCCCGAGGCTGGCTTGGTGGACAGGCTGCATGGCCTCTGCCCATGGGCTTCTCGTCATTCCATGGATGGCTCTGGTGGGATGGCTGTCACCTTAGCAGCATTCCTCTGCAAGCTGGCGGCGTCGTGGCATGTGCCTCCTTTTGGCATGGAGCTCCAGGGACCTTGTTTTCTCTCAGCTGACTTTCGTCTTGATGTCAATGTGCAGCTTCTACTTTGTGGCAATGATATGATGACCTGATACCCAGGTCACTGGTGAATCTGCTCTCAGGAGCCTCTGAAGTCCAAAATGTCACCTCACTAGCCACACTGAAAACTGCCAGAGGTGCCTGAAGAGTCTTGGAATGGGAGGGTGGGGACAAAAGAGGACTTTATCTGTGTATATCCCTTGAAACCTTTGGATGTTGTACTCTACTTCATTTTATTTATTAGAGATATATAAATCAATTAGTAGAATATATAAACTTTATTTCTTCAGTATCTATGTATGTTATCACCCATTCTGCACCACCAGAGGCTGTGATCAGTGTGAGAATACATCCCAGGAGTAGCTCCCTATCGAGAGGGAGGCAGCCAGTAAGCAACAAGACCAGTCAAGCATGGACATGCCGACCCCGGGAGGTTCAGCATGCCTCCGGGGCTCAGGACACTTGTGAATACTGTGACAAAGGACTTGGATTCTTGGCCAATATCAGCCTTTCTTGTCCTTTCTCTTAGGCAGTTGGAGTGTCCCTTGCAAACATGTGACAACTGTGCCATCTTGAATCTTCTAACTAATAAAGTGATGTTGTGTCAGAAAGTTGGAGGCTCACAGCCCCTCAAGAAGGCCAATCTGCCATTGCTGAGGACGGGGCCAGGCAGCCCTCTGCTGCGCAAGAGCCCTCTGTGTTAGTTACTTGTCGCAGTGTCCAAATAACTGACAAGAAGCAGCTTCAGGAAAGAAGGGTTTGTTTGGGCTCACAGTGCCAAGGGTGCAGTCTATCATGTCAGGGAAGGCATAATGGCAGGAGTTGGTCACATTGCATCTGCAGTCAGAAAGCAGAGGGTGAACAGGATGTGGGATTGGGCTATAGACCCTTAAGGCCCACCCCCCAGGGACTCACTTCCTCCAGCAAGGCATTACCTTTTAAAGGTTCCACAACCTTCCCAAACAGTGCAGACACATGATTCTGTGGGCAGATTTTACACTCAAAGCCTAACATCCTCACTCCCTGCATCTCAGACAATAGCTCCTTAGAGTGGCCTGCTTTCCAGTCCTCCTTTTCTGGGGTTTGCTTGAATCTATTTGGCTTATTTTTTTTACCTGTCTCATTTGTCCTACATTCTTAGACTTTTATATTAAATAGTAGCAGAACTTTTTTGAATTGAGGTAAAATTCATAGAAGCAACAATGGTTTGTTAATGTAAGTGTGCAATTCAGTATCATTGAGTAAGTCCCACTGCTGTATCGTGGCATTAGTCAGCTTTGCATCACCATCACGAAATTCCTGACACAGGTACCTATGAACAAGAGGCTTATTTTTAAATTAATTTTTCATTATTTATTGATTTTTTTAAAGAAAAATGTTGTATTCTTAGACCCCTCTCTCCCCTGCCTCAATTCTGTTGGGGGTCTTCAGAGGAGTTATTATAATTCATGTGGAGACCAAGAGGGCTCAGTCAGTCTGGGGGGAGGGAGGTGCCTAAGGCTATTCCCACCCACCCTGAAACTCTTAAAATGTTTGCACCCCCTCTTCTGTGATGCTCCCTGAGCCTTGGTGGACAAGATAGGGATCTGATTTAGAGTTGCTTTTGCTGTGGATCTCTGTTTTGATGAGGTTTTACTGACCACAGTGTCTATTGCCATTTTCTTGGAACCAATTTTCAGGCTAGCTGTTAGAGCAGTATTTGTGTCACCATTTCCTCTGTCATGACTTCTGGGCCTGGGCAGGTGAGGTGGAGGTTGACCCATCTCCTGGTAGATAGTTGGCTCTCCTTTTTTTTTTTTTTTTTAAAAAATATTTTATTATTTATTTATTTGAGAGAGAGAAATACAGAAATAGGCAGGTAGAGAGAGAAAGAATGGGCATGCCAGGGCCTCTAGCCACTGCAAACGAACTCCAGATGCATGTGCCCCCTTGTGCATCTGGCTTACGTGGGTTCTGGAGAATCGAGCTTCGAACCGGGGTCCTTAGGCTTCACAGGCAAGCGTTTAACCACTAAGCCATCTCTCCAGCCCTCCTTTTTTTTTTTTAATAAAGCAGTTCCTAAGATGATAGATAGATAAATAGATTGATATAGATATTTATATTTATTTATTTATTTGAGAGAGGAAAAGAGGCAGAGAGAGAGAGAGAGGAGCATGAGCATACCAGGGCTTCTAGCCACTGCAAACAAATTCCAGATACATGCACCACCTTGTGCATCTGGCATATGTGGGTCCTGGGGCATCAAACCAAGGTCCTTTGGCTTTGCAGGCAAGCACCTTAACCCCTCAGCCATCTCTCCAGTCTGGCTTTTCTTCTTGATGTATTGATGTATCCTGGCTCTCCCTAGTGTTCCCTACCATCTGCCCCACACAAACTGCCCTTACTTAATTTTCAAAAAATATTTATTATTTATTCAAGAGAGAGGGTATGGGCATACCAGGCCTCTTGCCATTGCAAAGGAACTCTAGATACATGCACTACTTTGTATTTCTGGCTTTACATGGGTACTGGGGAATCGAACCCAGACTATCAGGCTTTGTAAGAAAGGTCCTTTAAGCCTGAAGACTAGGTTTCTCCAGTTCTGGATTTAGAAGACTTGGGTGCAAAGGTCGTGGTGCAGGCTCAATGGAGAGGTTCATCCCTTGGCTGAATCACCTTACAGCAGCCAGCAATAATGAGAGTGGATGAGAACTAGGGTAAGGTTATGTTTTGAACCAGGAGCCTAGAGGAAGGGAGTTGCCCAGCTTGCTCCTTTTATTGCAAATCCCTCTCGGGAGAACTCAGAGGATCTCATGAGAACTACCTCTTGGCCCTGATCACTCACTCGGCCCTGTTTCCAGCAGTTCCACCACTTCCCAAGCATGTGACCCTGGCACCACCAAGCCTTTTATCACAGTGAACCCCTTGGGGAAACTCAAGCCACAGCAGCAGTAACCATCACCTTTAATTCCAAAACATTTTCATCACCCATACAGTAAGCTTCACACTCATTAGGCAATCACTTCCTTTTCTTTTCTTTTTTTTTTTTTGGAGGTCAGTCTCACTCTGGCCCAGGCCAACCTGGAATTCAGTATGTAGTCTCTGGGTGGCCTCTATTTTCTTTTTTAAAAATATTTTATTTTTTAAAAATTTTATTAAGAACATACTTTGTACGGATACCTCAGGTGTTGGTACCATCTTTTCGCTCCTCCCTGTCCCCATTCCTCAGTGGGGTTGCAGGTATTCCCTATGGGGTTGTGCTTTATGTGTTGTGGGAACAGCAGTCAGTTTACTTTGGGCATGATGTCCCAACCTGTGGCTCTTACAATCTTTCTACCCCCTCTTCCGCAAAATTCCCTGAGGCCTGGTGGGTGAGTTTTAAGTCTACGTCAGTGATGGGCTCTTAGGAGCCTCTGCATTTCTGCTTTGGTAGGTGTTGAGTATACTCAGCGTCTGTCTCCTTCACCCTGGCATGGCTTGTCAGGGTCACCATGGAAGCAGCACTCTTGCTTGTCTCCCCAATTTCTCTGTGGTTTCACCTGGGCCTTGGCTGAAATGCGAGGGGTGGTTTATCTCCTTGGGCCTCACTACCTCTGAAAAAGAAAAACAGAGTCTCCAATGGAGAATGAATTCAGCACAGGTTAAAATGGGTAACTGGAAATTTCGATGGATGTAGCCCCTCTTTTAGCCAAATACTAGTGGGAGCTTGACACTGGAGAGAATAATCTTTGTCTCCATAGGAGTCAGACCTGGTTCCCAGTTCCAGATATGGGTCCCTTTCCATTGAGCAGATCTCTTAGTCAACCAGAAAGCCACTGGTTGCCCACCAAGGCTGTGCCATCATTGCACTGCTGTGTATGTCTTGTCAGGCTGGTTGCTTCTGAGTAGCGTAGACCTCTGCTTGCTCACACCGTTGTTGGCCACGTCCCCCAGCAGCTCATGTAGCACTTTCTAGCACTAGACGTGCTAACTGTCTGGGGTCGGGCTCTTCTGGATTCCAGCCAGGTTGCTCTGTATTCTGTGTCAGCAGGATATGGTGTCTTCAGCAAAAGGTTTTACCTTTTACCTCAGGTGAGGAATCAAATGGTTTGACAGAGCCTGTTTTGTTTGGGGACCTCGTAGGTCTCTCTGATCAACAGCTCAGTGTGGGTAGCACCCATTTCTGGTACTGCACTTCCCATTCTTTTCTTGTCAGCTGCTGATCTACATTTTGTATGTGTGTGTCTACCAGGGGGGTCATTGCGTGTCACATTAGAATTAACCTCTGACCTTTTGTGCCTATTTTCTGCCCAGCATTAGCATAGTATCTTCCCAGTTATCTGCTTGATAGCTTGTGTCACATTTTACTCCTTTTCATGGGTGTAGCAGACAGCTTCAGGTTGGCTGAGATGAACTTCCAGACCAAGCACAGTTATGGAGGAAGGGATATTATTTATTGAAGCTTACAGATCCAGGGGAAGTTCCATAATGGCAGGAGAAGCGACCTGCTCTCCACAGGACCAGGCAAAAGAGCAAAAGCCAACCAGCCAGCCACCACAGCACACAGAGCAAAACTACAGCCAAAAGGTCACACAGCACACTTCAGGAACTCCTGCTAGGCACATTTGCATATCTTTACAATGGAATCTCAAACCCACACCTTAAGACCAGCCCCCAGTGACATTGCCTCTAGCAAGGTGATTGCAGATGCAAACTATAACTAATAAAACACTGAATATATTGGGGGACATATATTCAAACTACCACAATGGGGGGCAATAACCATTGTGTGGATTGACCATGGCGTGCTTTGTTTCCACCTTTGGGCTAGTGTGAACAGCTAGCTTTCAGGCTTCCTTTATATCTTTCTTTAGGCCCTGTGGATGTTCATTGTTGTTACTTATATCCTTTGTTGTTATGTCTCCCTACCTCATCTCCCGAACCGTCACCAAGGTGAGGTTTCTGAATTCATGAAAGGCATGCACCTTATATTCAGAACATTCCACAGCTCTCCCTTCCCCTTCTTTCTTCTTTCCCTTTTGCTTCTTTTTTCATTCCTTGTATAATGTTTACTTCATTGTTTATCTTTTTAAAGTTTACTTTTATGGACAATTTGTAGACATGTGTCCACTGTGCTGTGATCATATTCTTTCTGTCATGTGCAGTGGCTCGGCATGCTCCTTGAAGAATCAGCCAAATAGAGAAGAGCCACTTGGTATGGGGCTGTCCTGACTGAGCCAGCTCACTACCACTGATATCTGAGAGACCCTCTTTTTATCCGTCGCTTTGAATAAATGCATGTGCATGTGTAAGTTTTAAGGAATGGGATATCATGTGTGTTTTATTGTACATAGGTCCTATCTTCTTCCCATGTTGGCATGCCGCTCATGTCCTGAAACACAAGTCGCTAACCTGGTTGTTTGTTCTGGGAACAGTCTCTAGTGTCACCGTTCAGGAATAGCCACTTCACACTTGTGTGAATGACTAGAAAAGCCATTAACTTCCTGTGCCTTGGTTTCTTTTCTGAGGGATAAGGATAAGACTTATGCCATCTCTTATAGTTGTTGAGTCATGTGGCATGGCCAGACCAGAGCCTCAGCACCCAGACCTTGTTAAATGGCAGCAGGATGCCAGGGTGCCTTTGTTCCCACCTCTGTGCTCACAGGAGCTGCCGGGCACAAGGAGCTGACAGAACACCTGAACTTCTGTTTAGTTGTGGAGCTTCCAAAGGAACACAGATGACAACTAAACTAGAGGAGATAAGAAGGCTGTAGATTCCCAGTGAGGAATAGGCCAGGTGCAGCCAATGCTACTTAGGCGTGCTGGTCAGAGGTGACATCTGAACTGGACTGTCAAGATCTGACAGGAATTAAATACAGTTTTGTTCTCTGTGGTTTCAATTTTCTATGACCATCCTTGATTTTAAAATATTAATAGAAAAATTTAAAAATCGACCATTTATATTTTAAAAGTCAGTGGTTGGGGTGGGGGTGGTCAAGGCTGAATTACCTCTGCTCCGTGTATCCCTGCTGGATATACTACATACCTGTAAGCTACTTGGTTATCTGTCGGGTTATGAGGAG
Source organism: Orientallactaga sibirica (assembly GCA_036365145.1). Lineage (NCBI taxonomy): Eukaryota > Metazoa > Chordata > Mammalia > Rodentia > Dipodidae > Orientallactaga > Orientallactaga sibirica. The sequence goes on along the minus strand of JAEOAD010000038.1, from coordinate 5,592,076 downwards.
CCTGACTGTCATGTATCTGTCGGGTTATGAGGAGACTGACTGTCATGGTATTGAACTGAACTACAGGTACAAGAGTAGTGATACAGAGGTAGTGGTGCATGGGAGGTATTGGAATGAAATGTACTATGTTAACTTGTACTTTGTGAAAGTGCTACGGGTCGGTCATATAGGAGAAAATCGTCTCCATAGGGTTTGGTACTGTTCACGGATTGAGCATCTGTTAGGGCTCTTGGCACATGTCCCTGTGGATAAGGGGGGGACTATTGAATACTAAAGGGGTGAGGGACACCTTTATCATAGAGCTTGCTGAGGAGAAGGGTGGAGGAATTAAGCCCAAGGGGCTGGGAACTGAATGCTTACTCTCCCCTCTGGTAAGAAGGAATATTGGAGAGAGCACCAGGGTCACACAGTGAGCGTCAGGGCCATGTAACCTGGGAGCCGTCCTGTGTGCCCCATGTGCTGTGAGGCGTCTTCCTCCCAGGGCGCGGGCTCTCTGTGCAGAGGAAGTGAGTGCATCTGGCTATGGGAGGATCAGTTCTGTCCTGAGCCTTCTCTCCTCTTTTTCCCAGCCAGCACCAGGTCTGCTTCAGGGCAGGGTATACTTGCATTCTCTGGGCTCCTCCCTTGGATGGCCTGGGCCCATGCACATGAGGAAAGGAAAGGGGCTCTGATGTAAGTGCTGGGAGGTCCCTTCTCTGTCATTGGCTCCCGATTGCCTGCAGTACTGTGTAGACCCAGCCGGCTCACAGCAAGGAACAGAGTCACTCTCACAAGTATCCCTTTATTCAGCAGTACTGACTCAAGTGGAAGGCTGTTGCCTTGCCACGTGCTTTCCTTCAGGGCCTGATACTAGACGTGAAGAACTGAACAAAAAACAAACCCAGGATTTATCAGGGTCTCGCTCTGACAGGTTTAAATATAAGCACAATGTTTACCATCACTCCAATGTATGAGTTTTTGTGTTTTTTAAAGAACTAATTGTGAACCCTGCTGCAAAGTTTGTGTAGGAAGGAATGCTTCTTTTTCCCCTTCAATTTAAACAGCAGCCCTAGTTGGCATGACAACCTCGCTATTAAAAGTAAAGCCAGGAGCAATGCTTCCTCTGTTTTTTCAGAATGAACTCAAGCTTCGAAGGAGGTTTGTTTCTAAAGTTGACTATTATTGGCTCCATTTTGACAGGATATTATGGGGTCGGTCCTTTATGGAGGTTGTGTGTGCTCCCCCTCCATAGATATGGCAGCTTTAAAGACAGGGCTATTTTTATCTTTCCCATTGAACTCATGTTCATTTGTTTATGGTAAATCTCTACAGTACTATAGTTCTGTGGGTAGAACTGTCTGACTAATGATTGTACCAGAGGACATTTGCACCACCCAATCTAAGCACTTAGGTTATCAAGAGGCACTGTGAAAGAACTGCCCACCTGCCATGCCTGCTGAGTAGGTCACAGGATGTTTTAGGGTTAGCACTGCCCACTCAGGCTTGCCCTAGGTACCTGGAAGGCAGCAATGTGTGACTGATGCAAGTAGGCAAGGAAGTCCATTCCTGGTGAGGCTCAGCCCACACGCATTCCCCTTTTCTTGGGTTTTAGTGCTCAACTATCCCTGGATATGTGCTTATTGGCTGTTTGTATATTTTCTTTGGAGAAATGGTTATTTGAATCTTGTGCCTATTTTTAAGTTGTTGCACTTTATTTTTTAAATTTTATTTATTTATTTGCAAGCAGAGAAAGGGAGAGAGAGAAGAGAGAACAGGGCATGCCAGGGTCTCTAGCCATTGCAAACGAACTCTACATGCATGTGCCCCTAGTGCATCTGGCTGACGTGGGTCCTGGGGAATTGAATCTAGGTCCTTTGGCTTCACGGGCAAATGCCTTAACTGCTAAGCCATCTCTCCAGCCCCTTAAGTTGTTGGGTTTTAATTGGTAAGGTTTGTTCTTTATTATGTAGAATAGTGCTTATGAGATATATGATTTGCAAATATTTTCTCCCATTCTACACTGGAGAAATGATTATATCCTTTAAGGTAGAATGCTTTTTAATTTTGACTAAGCCCAGTCAATTTTTTCTGTTGCTTATGTTCTTGACTTCATCATATGTACAGAGCCATTGCCAAATCCAGGATCATGAAGATTAACCCTGTGTTTTCTTGTAAGGGTTTTCTTGGCTTTTGAGTAGATTCTGTATATGGTATAAGGTAGTGATCTAACTTTATTGTTTTGCATGTAGAAATCCAATTATTCCAGCACTGTTTGTTCAAGAGTCTGTCCTTTCCCTTCGTAAGTGGACTTGGCACCAATGCAAAAGCCAGTTGGCCATGTCTGGTTCTGTTCTACTATCCTATATATTAATCATACTCAAACAAGCAAACATCAGCCTGGGTCCTCAGGTTATAGTGTAGTTACTTCTGCTTCAGTCCTATCTGCAACACCAACATCTTTAGACTCTTGCAGTGTTGTATGTCCCTCACTATTCTTCCTCATTTGTCCTGTTTGAAATGCTAGCATCTTTTTAAAAAATTATCTTTATGGGCTGGAGAGATAGCTTAGTGGTTAAGGTGCTTGCCTGTGAAGCCTAAGTACCCATGTTCAACTCCCCAGATCCCACGTAAGCCAGATGCACAAGGTGATGCATGTATAAGTTCACATATGCACACAAGGTGGCTGGAATTCATATGCAGTGGCTGGAAGCCCTGGTGCACCAATTCTCTCTCACTCACTCATATATAAAAAAGGCCAGTCTGTTGGGTTTGCCTCAAGAAAAATACTTTATTTATTTATTTGCAAGGAGAGGAGGGGGAATGGGTGCAGTAGAGCCTCTTGCCACTGCAGACGCATGCACCGCTTTGTGTATCTGTTTTACGTGGGTACTTGAACCCAGGCTGTCAGGCTTTACAAGCAAGCACCTTTAACCACTGAGCCATCTCTCCAGCCCCCGGAATGTACCATCTTCAGCTGTCTTGCAGGGCTCAGGATCCTGTACAGTTCTTCCTACAGTGCTTTACCTCCTTTACCATTCCTCTTTGTTTGTCTTTGGCTCTCCTTAAAGGATAGCTAGCAACTTGGAGCCAAACTCCCTATGCATATTTGTTCCTTCATTTCAGCATTTAGTCCCATGTACTTTAAATATGACATACTATTGGCCTACTGCTCTCTCAGTTTCATAGCCCCCTCTTTATTCCTCACATCCTTATGCAAGCCGAAGCTGCAGCCAGTTAAAGGGTTAAAACCTGGTGCCCAAGCCAGGGTAGATCACTGTAAACAAAAACCAGAAGGGGAGAGGCAGTGGGGCTGGGCTGGGGGCAGATAAAGGAGTAGAATGCCCATTTCTCAGAGCTAGTGCATTCTGCAAGGCTGACAGAGAACATTAGCAGCACAGCAGAGGGGTTGCATGTAAATAGGACCCAGAGACTCAATTTCTATGCAGACTCTGTTGCTGTTTCATAGTGTGGAGAAGAGAACCTGCTGAAGGATGCTACCAGCACTCAAAATTCTATAATAAGTCTGGGGCTTTTGAACACAACCCATTCGGTTCTTTCACTGCAGCTAGAAGTAACCATAGCCTTTAACTTAAGCATTTTCCAAAAAATAAAGTTTCTTGACTCCTCTGCCTGGAGTAGTCCTACAATTTGAAAGCAAAAAGGGAAATAGGGAGGGTGGGAACAGGGATAGAGAGTATTTTCTTTTCTATTTCCCAAAAAAAGGGGGGGAATGAGCAAGTTTTGCCATTGTGTCTGTTTTCTCACAGTTCAGAGAGGGAGAGAAGGCTTTTATTGTTGTTGAGAGTCCTGCAAGTATGCCTGGACCCAATTTTTATGCTTTCATTTTTACTTAGATTAGAAATTAGAGCTCTGAACTGAACATCATGAGACCTGGGTTCTCGCTTCACTGGGCAACTGTGTGACCGCAGGCAGCTCACGTCTCCTTCCTGGGTCTTTATTCTAGCTCACATGTGTAAAGTAAAAATGGGACTCAGTCATCTCAAAGAGCCTCACACACTCGATGTTATTCTGTGGGTCCAAGATAATGGTCTAATAGTGCAGATAGGTTTTCATTGCTTAAAGGAGCAAAATATTATTTATCCATCCTGTTAGTTCTTTTAGAATTGATTGCTGCATATTGAATAATTGGCCCAATAAGAACATATGACAGACAAAAGCAAAACTTCCACGTGAAGGACCCTGAAGGCTCTATGTTAGTATCTAGTCGGCCAGTCTTCCACAAGATAAATAAGGAAGACAGTTCCCCATGAGGCTGCTCTCTGTTAGTAGTGATGGCTTCAGCCTCAGGCTTCAAGCCGAGTAGACAAGGTACTAATTATTTATTTCTGCCCCTCCCCCCATGGGTTTTGGATGCCGATCTCACTCTTGAATTCCAAAAATAGACTTTGGCTTCTCTTTGTTGGTGGTATTGTGCAGCTGTCACTGCCACACACCCAGTTGGTGTCATTGGGCTTTGCGTACAAGGAAGGTAATTGCTAAATCCCTTTCTTGTGCCAGAAGAGCACTTGTTCCCGGAGCCCCGCAAAGATGGCTGCTGTGAAAGCCGAGATCAGAAAGGAAAAAGCAAAGTCTTGCTCCAGAAGGCAGTGTTTGCACGTGACACTTTGACTAGCACCCACCCAATGAAGATGCGCTGGAGCTCTAAGGATGTTCTGCCATTTAGCCATGACATCAAGTGAGTGTCACCTGGCCTTCAGAGGGTGATGGCACACCATCCTTCTTTGTAAGACATGCTGCCGCCAAGTTCATCGTCTTTTTGAATGATGTGATGCTTTGTGGGGTGACTCAAAGCTCTATTAACTCTGTCCAACCCAACACCCCCTCCCAAGCCTCACTGTCCTTCCTCTGACCCCAGAAAGGAAAAAGGGCTAGAATGTCACTCTCAGCCTCCCCTCTGCAGTCAAAGGCTCCTGTCCCCTTTTCCTATGCCACTCACAGACACCCCCTGCCCATCCGCAGGTGCTCTCATGCCTTGTCATCCACTTCAGATCAAGCCGGGCAAGCTCTGCCTCCGCATCTTTCCGCAGAAGCAGCCTCAGCACTGTCAGCAGTGTAGCACTCGCCCCTGGGAGCACTGTCCGTGCACCACTCTGCTCCCTGACAGCCATGTGGCTGGAGAGGAGGCACTGCCATCAGGCCTGAGTAGTGCCTTCTCTATGTGGAGGCTTTCCTCCCTTCTTTCACCCTGTCATGTGCATACACGCACCTGCCACCTTCTGAAAAGTCTGTTGGTATCAGAATGTCTCTGTCATTGGAACCATTATTAAAACATGAATGTTTTATTTCATTTGGTTATCATATATCCTGTCCCCAACCTCCCTCCCTTCAACACGAAAACTGAACATTTTCACTCTGCCACATGCACGTGTGACTGGGGTTTCTTCAGTTAAGGTGAATTGAGATGAGAACCTGTGCTGTTTAGGTGGCGGATAGTGATCGTGTTTAGTGATAACCCAAATTCTTTTGACATAGGCGTGTCCTTTGGAATGGATCTCCTCGTGTGTTGGAACATGGGTGACCCAAACTCTTTGGGGTTCGGATCTCTGGATGGTTATGGAAATATACAGGAAGACATAGTAGATATCCAAGGGTTCTGTGTGACGTCAGGATTTGGGAGCATCTGGAGGTATTGGGATACTTTCAGAACTGGCATGCTCTGGCTGTGTAGCCCAAGATACCAAGAACCTACAGGAATGAAGAGCCATTAGCTGTGACACCAAGCTCACACACACATCTTTGTTCTGGAATGGGGTTAGTTTGTAATTGTTGATTTGCATCTCCTAACACACACACTCCCTCTCTCCCCACTCCTTCATTCTCTCTCTCTCTCTCCATCTCCATCTTTCTTTCCCCTCTTTTTCTCCCCCCTCCTCACTCACATATGTTTTTTGTTGTTATGGTGTTTTTTTGAGGCAGGGTCTCACTACATAGCCCAGGTGACCTTAAACCTGTAATTCCTTGCCTCCGCCTCCTTAGTACTCAGATTATAGGCATGCATGATCATACCTGGCTAAAGTTCTTAGGGTTTTTGTTTTTGCTTTGTTGCCAGTGCCTTGCAAATTAGGCAAAGGCCCTCCCGTTGAACTGTATTCCCATCGCTGCAGAGCGGCAGCCTTACCCCTTCTGACCTGATGCCGTTTCCACAGCTTATCATGGGCACAGGAGGGTGTTGTCCTGAGGAAGAGGTCCACACGAGGGAGGACCATGAAAGACGTTGCAGTGTGGAGGAGATCCCTGGCTTGTCTCCATCTTTGTCAAGTTCAACGCCTTTACAATAGGCTGCAGATGTATCATTACAGCTGGGTGTTGTGGAGCAGTGAATTTTCTTGAAAGTCCTGCAAGCTGGAGAGGTCTCAGTCTTTAGTAACTTGGGGTAACAGGGTCCTCAGCAGTAGGAAAGGTATTGCTGAAGCTCTAAGATAGTTCAGGAACATTCTTTCCAGGAGTAGCCTGTTTAGTGAGGTGTGAGTGGCATGCCTGTCATTGAAGTCTCAATGCCATAGGGTGTCATGCTTATGAACAGGGGCTCTAGAACCAAACTGCTGGATTCCTAGCTGGCCCTACCACCAGCTCGCCTAGACTCCATGAATCACTTACATACTTTACATCATGTGTTTTAAGTGGCTATCTCTTTAAGAAGGATAACTATTTCATTTCTCTGTGCCATGTAGAGTTGTTAGGGTGACCAAGGGAGGCCGTGCTTATAATAGTGCCTGGCTGTATAACAAGTGCTACTAAAAACTTGCTACAGAAAAAAAGTAAAAATATATCCTAGTCCAGTTCAGAAATAGTCCAGCAGTGATGGGTCCTGTTTTCAAGGGTCTCACATTGAATTCTTTTCTAAAATGAGGAATTGCAAATTTGAGTGTTCATTTACTGAACTTAGGGTAAAATGAGAAATATTATGCCATCTGTTGTATTTTCTTTCTTGATATGAGAATGTTGCCAGGTGTGATGACACATGCCTGTAGCCCTATCATTTGAGAGATGGAGACAGAACAATCAGGAACTTAAGGCTGGTTTTAGCTTTATGAGACTCTGTCTCAAAAAAAAAAAAAAAATCAACACAAAGAATGGTGGGCTGGGAGATGTTCAGTGAGTAAAGTGCCTGTCATGCAAGCGTGAGGACCTGAGTCCAGATCTCTAACACCCTCCTAAAGCTGGGCGTGGTGGTGTTTCTAACCCCAGTGCTGGGGATGAGAACAAGAGGGTCCCCAAGACTTGCTGGGTGGCTGGTCTAGGCAAATCAGCGAGTCTCAGGTTCGGTGAGAGGCTATGTCTCAAAGCAGTAAGGTGAGAGAGCAACTGAGGAAGACACTTGACATCAGTCTCTGTCCTCCAAATGTATGTGTGCGCGCACACACAAAATAAAAATTAAAAAAGTAGCTGGGTACAATGGCATGCCTTTCTAGAGATGATGAGGCAGGAAGATCATTTATCACTTGAATCCAGCCTGGACAACATAGCAAGATCCAATCTCAAATAATATAATAATAATATTATATTATTAAATAGGGGTAACTAGCTAATCTGTATTTAGCAGTTACTAGCCTGGATTGGAAGAACCATTTCTGATAGTATTTAAAATTTTTTTTATTTTTTATTTTTATTTTATTTTATTTTATTTTATTTAGAGATAGGATCTTGCTCTAGCTCAGGCTGACCTGGAATTCACCATGGAGTCTCAGGGTGGCCTCAAACTCATGGCAATCCTCCTACCTCTGCCTCCCTAGTGCTGGGATTAAAGGCGTGCGCCACCACACCGGCTAAAAAAATTGTTTTTAAATTTCAAACAAACAAAAATTGTACTTTGAGCATACTCTCCCACACCTCCTAACTTCCTTTTACTGACCCCTCCACCTCCCATTAGTTCTCTTTGTTCTCCTAGATCTCTCATGTCATGTATACATACATGATTTTATGTGTCTAGAGACTACAATGAGAGAACCTGTTTGTTGTTCTGAGACTAGCTTAATTTACTTAATTCTTTTTTTGTGTTTTGTTTCGTTATGTTTTGTTTTTTTTCGAGGTAGGGTCTCACTCTAGCTCAAGCCAACCTGGAACTCACTCTGTAGTCTCAGGGTGGCCTGGAACTCACAGCGATCTTCCTACCTCTGACTTCCAAGAGTGCTGGGATTAAAGGCGTGTGCCACCACGCCCGGCTTAATTCACTTAATTCTGATAGCTTTGGGAAGTATTAATGACTGTGATCTTGAGATTGGTTACTGTTATGGGCCCAGTTCACAGTGAGGAATCCAGGAACAGAGATGTGAACCGGCTTGCCTAGCACACGTGCCCAGTCTGTAGTGACACCTCAGTGTACTGCACAGAGCATGAGTTCCCTATGCTGAGGGCCCCGCAGGCAGCAGCATAAGGTACTTGTTAGGGCTGGCAGTAGGGACTGTGGTAAGAGGAGCCTGAGGTGTCCCTGCAGGTCTGTAGCTGACAGAATCTGACTTGAAAACTCAAGCAGAAAAGACATCCATCCATTAGCACCCAGGAGTGACAGGAGGCTGAGAACAAACTGGAGTAGACATTAAGACAGCCAGGCCCTGGTCCCAGTATAGTTAAAAGGTCTCTTCCAAGCCTGTATCCACTAGAACCCTCAGGCCCAGCCCCACTGGGAATAAGGTCCTGTAGCCCCTCTCCACCTTACTACCTCCAGATTCAGTGCCCAGCACGAGTTTCAGATTGGCTGTGCCTAGATCATAGGACATACTTCTGTTACATCATTTTTCTCTGGGTCCTTCTTCTCCCTCAAAAAAATGAATGAGGGCAGGACATGGTGACACACGCCTTTAATCCCAGCACTCAGGAAGCAGAGGTAGGAGGATCGCCGTGAGCTCAAGGCCACCCTGAGACTACATAGTTAATTCCAGGTCAGCCCGAGCTAGAGTGAAACCCTACCTCGCAAAACAAAAAAAAATAAATAAATAAATAAAAAGAATGAATAATAAATAAATAAAGCAAGCAAGCAAAGATTTGAAATGAAAGGCAGCCAAAATGTCCACTGTTCTCCCCAGCCCAGGGTTCTGAGACTGCTCTGTGTGGAGACCAGGGCTGGTTTGCGTGGGCAGTTTCTGCAGCACTGGAATGGGGCTGAGGATTCCGAGGCTTCAGTAAGCATTCTTCACAGAGGGTGATGACTGCCTTAGCCTTTGGTACAAAGCAAATAAGGATCCACACGTATTCACAGCATCTGGCTCTTAGATTCAGAACAGTCTGTTTCAGCAGATCAGCTCCTTTGTTGATATTTGTCACTCCTCCTAGTTAAGATGTTTCTGTGTACACATTTAAGTACTCAGTGCTTATGTTGCTGAGAATTAGCTGAGGAGGGTTGTTGGAACAAGCCTCAGTTTTGATCATCATCTACGCAGTCTCCACAGTACAGTCAGCCCCTTGGCTCAACTCAGTCACTGAGGCCATCAGCTTTGTTTCCTCTTCCATTAGCCCTCATCCCCAGAACCCCAGAGTCAGCTTCTAAGTACTGTTGACTTTGCATTCGTTGGCACACTCATGCCCCCAGTTCACACTGCGGTAACCAGAGCCAGGATCAGGTCTCCCCATATCCATCTCCCGGGGTGCCAGGTGCTCTTCCCAGCAAGCTGCTTTGGTTTCCCCCATGGTGCTTCCCCCAGGCACAGTGGCAGCTGCTGGGTGCTTGTCAGCAGAGCAGCAGTCTTGGGGGTCCTGGAACCCGAATCACATCCCCGCCCTGTCACTTATGCAGCCTGTGTCATTAACAAAGCCCATATATGGAGGCATAACCAAAAGTGAATTACTTTGTCCCGCATCACGAGCAACTTGGCATGTATCCATGAGGCCAGGCGCTGTTGCCTTTTGCTTGTTCTGGGGGATGGCTCTTGTCCTCACGCTTGTTCACTCCCTGGCTGCCCTACCTCCAGCTTTGGGAGAGGCAGGACTGGGAGCAAAGTAAGTGCTACCTGAGGGCACCCTCCTCACAAACAGCTTCCCTGGGGGTCCCAGCCAGCAACTCCTGCCAGCCTTGGTGCCCAGAATTAACTCACACACCCATCTCGGTGGTTAGCCAAGCACACTGTCGGTGCTGCTTGGGGTCTTCCTGGGCCCATCCCGTACCATCGCCCAGCATTCAAATCAGGCTGCTGCCCTCTGTGACTCTGCTTTGATGGACTATGTGAGTTTGTTGGGGTGGGTTTTCACAGTGAACCAGCACAGGATTTCCTGTGGCCTTCTTTGTGGAGACCATTTAGGAGGCTGGAATTCTTTTTATTCCCCCCCCCACCATTTCACTTTGCTTACATTGCGACCTTCAGTTTGTCACCCGCTCTGTGGTTCCTTGTCTTTCAGTTTCTGCTTCCTGCCTGGCCTTCCATCCCCTAGGCATAAGAATTCGACCCCATTCTCTGTTCCTGAGCTGGCTTGAGAGCATCACAGGGGAAAAAGAAAACTGGCCATGGAGAGCTTAGGTGACATAGCATATCAGGCCAGTCTCAGGTGACCCTGACAAGAATAACTTGTTCCAGCCTTTCCTTTTCTTCCTTTCTCTGCCTTGTCTTGCCTGTCCTAGCCCTCTTGTTTCATCCCATTCCAGCAACAACTTCATTTCACCTTGACAGAGAAAACACAGCCCTTCTGCTCTGCCTTTCCCTTGAGGCCAGTGTCTCCTGAGGAGAGCCTGACAGCTGGGCTGGAGTCTGCCTGCTTCAGGGACCCGGCACTCTTCTTGTGCCTTCTCTATGTCCCCAATCTTCTGTCTGCATGCTCACGCTTCTTGAGCCTCCATGAAGAAAGAAGATACATAACCTCTCTCTGTTCCCTAGCATTGGTTCCACATAACCTTCCTTCTCCCCTCATTTTTTCTTTTTTTTTTCTTCTGATTTTTATTTATTTATTTACTTACTTATTTATTAGAAACACAGAGCGAGTGAGAGTGAGAATGGGCGTGCCAGGGCCTCTAGCCACTGCAAATGAACTCCAGACACATGTGCCACCATGTGCATCTGGCTTATGTGGGACCTGGAGAATTGAACCTGGGTCCTTAGGCTTTGCAGGCAAGTGCCTTAACTGCTAAGCCATCTCTCCAGCCCCTCCCCTCATCTTTTCTTTGCCTCTCTCTGTCCTCCAGCATTGCTCCTCATCACCTTTTTTCTCCCCTCATCTTGTTTCTTCCTCTGGCCCCGTGGTCTGGCATCTTTCACCATGCCCTATGCAATACCCTCACAGAGCCTGGGCACAAAGCTACGTCCAGAGCTGCTTGGCCTTTGTTTCCAACCCTGTGCTCCCCCTTGCTGAGGCCCTTCCTGGTTGTGGCATGCTTCCCCACCCACTGCCCAGACTCCCCACTTCCTTTCCTAATCCTCTCTCCTCCTCTCCAGTACAGATGTTTCCCACCTTCCTGTGGTGGCCTGTCCCCATAGATTCTCATGGCCTTTGAAGGCCTCGGAGCTTTCCATCCCTTACTTCCATGTGGTCGTCCACCATACCCACTGCCATGATCTTCCCATAGCTCTGAAGTGATTGTGTCACTCTTCCTACAGGAGAGGGAAGTCTCTCTGTGGATTTGCACCATGGCGGGCTCTGGCCAGTCTTGGGGATAGCAGGAAGCCATGAGTGTGCCCTAATTGCTCTGGGCTGGGGTAGGAAAGCAAAGATCCTCACATTGACATGTGTTATGATGGCAAGAGTTTTGGGGACTCAAAGGCAAAGGAGGAAACAACTTTGAAAGGTAGCTGCCATCTCTGAGTCAGTGACCCATCTGCATGTCCAATCTGCATGTCCATTTAGGATTGCATGGCCAAGTCAAGACACTCTCCATCCCACTTCCTAGAGTGCTGTCCACCCCTAGCTGGGTTCCTTTCTCCTTGTCGGCTAACACTCTTCTAGGTGCTGTCCTTGAAGCCTGTGATCATTTCCCCATGGGGCTCCTGTTTCCTGCCCACGTGGGCACTTGTCAGTTTGGGCCTTGTGATTGAGTTATTTGTGTGCCTGCCTCTGTCCCTTCTGAAAGCAAAGCTCCTCTTGTGTCTGAGCCAGCTGTGGATTGTCCTGGCCTCTGCGCTATGTGCTGCAAGGTGTGAGGACTCCTCAGAAGGCATTTGGTGGAAAGTTTTGGGCCTTCAAGGGAAGCAGAGTTGTAGACCTAACTGCCTTAGATGCAGATAACATAGATGGGCTCACCTGTGAAAGTTCTCAGACATCGGTGGTTTTCTTATCCAGTGCTTAGAAAGAGCCATGAAGTTTGCCTTTGAGGAGTTCCACCTCTGGTACCAGTTTGCCCTGTCGCTGATGGCTGCTGGAAAGGTGAGTTGCTTTGTGATGTGCAGTTCTGTGTGTTGATGGGTCATTGAGGACCTTCTACCTTGCACAAGACTAAGCCAGTATTTCAAGCTGTCCTGTGCTCTTTTCATAATGGACAGTCAGTTGAACTGTTTGGAAGCCAAGATGTTTATAGTGCTAAGGTGATCAATTCTGAAACACTTGGCTTTTTCTACCATTTCTGACTCACGTGTGTAATAGACATGGTTCACACTGAACCGCCTATACTTCTTTGAGGATGTAGACATGTTCTTGGAGGTAGGGATGGCTTTTGGTTCTCTTTAGCAATCCGTGATTTGGGGTGGTAGATGATACTGGCTATAAGCATGGACCATGGACTGCTTGGTAGAAGCCTGGGCCACTCTCGTAGCTGAGTGACTAAGATGGAGCAATATAATGCTTACTTCCTAAAATCATTACCAGAAAAATGCACTAAAATACATAAGTACTTAAGGTAGTAACCCTACTATGTGCAGACTCAGTAAAGGGTGCTTTTTAGTGAATTATTTAGTCTGAGGTAGAAGATGATTTGGGTGAAGTAGACTCACAAATATAGTATGGTATGCTTTAAATTAGATGTTTAAATTTCATAATAGCATAATTCCCTCCCCTTGTTTTTATGATGTTGGCACAAGCAGGGAATGAGTCCAGTTGGTGCTGGGGGAACATTTCCGCTTGCTTTTGGCCACAGTTTTCTCCCCTCACTGTGGCACCCCGGGGTCTGGTTCTTACCATCCCCAGCCTCAGCTTGGTTGAAAAACCCCTCTAAGAAGGCTAGAGTATTTGGCTCTGTCACACACTATAAGTTTCACAAAACTGCTCTCCCTGCCAAGTCTGCCCGGGCTGTGAAGGTGCTGAAGGAGTGCATCAGGCTGAAGCCGGACGACGCCACCATCCCGCTCCTGGCTGCCAAGCTGTGCGTGGGCTCCCTTCACTGGGTGAGTAGGAGGAAAGTCCCCCTCCCAGGGGCTCCAGCCCAGGGACCTTTTCCATGTCAAGACAGACACTCCAAGTCCAGCTACTCAAAGAGGAGGCCATCCTAGCCCCTGTGGTGTTGGCTTCCTAAAGTGTCACTCCCCCACTCATTCCATGGGAACCAGTATGTTCCCGGGTGTTGTGGGCATTCTCTTTGATGAAGATGTATTTGAAAAGCAGCAATGATAGGTAGATTGGAATTTCCACTTAGTACAACTTTCTGTGTACACGACAGTAGGATGGGGAAGATGCATGCCATGCCACCCTGCACGTAGCCTGGGAGTTTCTGTAAAGTGAAGATTCACACTGTACTTCAAAACATGAGTAAATACTTTCTTCATACTTCTTCCTTTACATATACTTCCTTCCTCAAAATTCTTGATCAATTTTGAATGTAGCAGCAGCCCAGTTTATAATAGTTCTAGTACCTCAAATATTTATCATCAATGTAGAAAACAGAAGGCTCATATTAATTTACTAAGATGGTAGCATAGATAATTGCCACTTAAAATGGAGTTTTAATTTTTTGTTTTAACTTCATATAAAGATTAGTGATAAGAATGATTGGCTCCAAAGCCCACGGCTCCCTGCTAACTCGGGGTTTTCCACCATTACAGTCTTTGCTGCTGGGTGTTTTCCCACATGTTCTCACCCAGCAGGAGGAAAGCGAGCTTGGTAAAGAAAGAATCCACTTTTATTCAATTTGGTTTGAAAGAATGTAGAAGAAAAACAAGCAGGCTGACACAGAGCCGTGCTATGGAGTGGTGAGGCCCTGCACATTTGACAGATGTGACAGAGGGCGCCATGCCGCACACCCAGGAGGCCTGTGCACTTGCAGTGCCTGCACTGCCCTCCTTCCAGCTGCAGCTTGATTTATTACTGTAACATGCATATCTCTACACACCTGAAAGAACGCACTTTTTAAAAAATGAGAGTAAGAAATCTTTTTTGTATATTCTTTTCTTATCTTTCATTATTAAATTTGTCAAATGCCTCAACTGTCCAGAGTATAATGAACTCTCAGCTACTACCACCCAGCTTTGATAATGTCAGCATTTGCTGCTTTTTTTTTTTTTTTGTTGTTTTTGTTTTTTGAGGTAGGGTCTCACTCTGGCTCAGGCTACCTGGAATTCACTATGTAGTCCTCAGGGTGGCCTCGAACTCTCGGCAATCCTCCTACCTCTGCCTCCCTAGTGCTGGAATTAAAGGCGTGTGCCACCGTGCCCAGCTTCTGCTTATTATTTTTATTTTAGCAACTCATGAAGTAAGTCTCCTTGTGGGTGTAGTTTTCAGGTGCATCTGTTCTCATTGGAATCTGTTGATGTATTGTGCACTGTAAAAATAAGTAGGTGGTGATTGCTTTATTTATTTATTTATTTATTTATTTATTTATTTATTTATTTGTGTTTATGGATGCATGCAGAGGTCAGAGGACAACCTCGAGATGTCTGTGCTACACTGGCTATGAGACAGATTCTCCTGGCCCTGCCTCCCTTGCAGGACGTTGGGATCACAGACACATGTGCCACTTAGTATACAACTTTATGTAGGTGTTGGGAAAATCAAACCAAGCCAGCAGGCTTTATCACCAAGTGCCTTTAACCCCTGAATCATCTTCCTATCTTGCATTTTGACATTTTTGAGGAAAAGAGAATTCAAGCTTAAAAGGATTCTTTATATCATGAATGAGGGGAAGATCCAAACCCAAGACATTCCAAGAGCTTTATTCTTTACACATATATTTAGTGCAACTTCAAAATACCTGGTACAACCTTGTTACAGAACCAGTCAGTAAAAAATAAAGATGGAAAAGTCAGAACCCCAATAAGCATGACAGTGTCTCTGGGAAAGAAGGTAAAAAGGCAGTCAGGGAACATTTAAAGGTAAAAAGAAAAGTCCTAAGGACTGTTGGAGAGGTTCAGTACAGAAAACAGATTTGCTAGAGTGAAATTGGAGTGGCTTCCAGAGTGACTCATCAGAATCCATTTTGGCAGCAGATGCTTATGGGAACTTGTGCTAGAAATCCTACAGGTTGTTGTTTTTAACTTGTGTCCTCTTTCAGTTGGAAGAGGCTGAGAAGTTTGCCAAAACTGTCGTTGATGTGGGAGAGAAAACATCAGAGTTCAAGGCCAAAGGCTACCTCGCTCTGGGTCTCACCTACAGTCTGCAGGCCACTGATGGTGAGAAAAGTCCTGTCTGCTGAGCCCATGTCTGTCCTGCCAGGGCCCTGTGGTCCCCCCTGCCTTAGGAGGGTATGCAAGTTGGGTTATCCTTTTAATACCAGCCTACTGGGGCCCAGTCTTCATGGCTTGGATGGGGGTGGGGATGAGGAAGGCCCTGTACACAGGTACCTGGGCAGGTGATACTCAAGCTTCTAGCCAGCAGGTGCCAGGCATCTGCCGTGAAGGGAGAGATGAGCCAGGCCTTGAGAGATGAGTGGTGACCCAGCATAGTCCTGCCCCCACCCTGACCGCAGCCCTCTTCCTGGCCCATTCCCCATGGAAAAGAGATTGGATCTCAGGAATATAGAAGAGTTCAGGGCCAAACACTTGCAGGAAGCCACCCATCACTGGTCCCTTCTCTCTGTATATTTGACATCACAGTTCCACCTACATGCAGCACAGTGTACCAGGAATCATGGCTCTTGAGGGCAGAGATTTATATATTTAAATATACTTAAAGTTGTGGCAGACTGGCTTCTGACTAATAAAAAGTATTTTGGACCTGTTATAACATAAATAAGATTAAATTTAAAAATTGTTTTTAAGTATCTTGAGCCAGGTGTGATAGCACATGCCTTTAGTCCCAGCACTCGGGAGGCAGAAGTAGGAGGATTGTCATAAGTTCAATGCCACCCTGAGACTACATAGTGAATTCCAGGTCAGCCTGGGTTAGAGCAAGACTCTACCTTGAAAAAAAAAAGTATCTTGTGAACTGGGCACTATGGCTCACACCTATAATCCCAGCACATTGGAGGCTAAGTAGGAGAATCACTGTGATTTTGAAGCCAGCCTGGGCTACATAGTGAATGCCATGTCAGTCTGAGTTAGAGTGAGACCCTGCCTCAAAAAAACAAAAGCAAAAAAAAACCCTAATTATATTTTATATACTTCATAAAGCTTTTGAGAAAACATAAATTAATGTTATTCTGTTGTTCTTTTAACATTTTATTTAAAATAAAAATAAATACTTAGCCGGTATGGTGGTGAACACCTTTAATCCCAGCACTCAGGAGGCTGAGATAGGAAGGAACATCACCATGAGTTCGAGGCCAGCCTGAGACTACATAGTGAGGTCACCCTGGGCTAGATTGAGACCCTGCCTCAAAAAAAATAGCTTAATGGCATTTTATAAACCAGAATGCCCTGTAACTAGCACCCTGCTCAGAAGGTAGAACCTTAGTATCCACATGCAGGAGTCCCTCTGTGTGCCCCTGCCAATCACAGCCTCCGTTCTCGTCTGACACGCAATGAGACCCTGGCTTTTGTACCACTTGTTTTGTTTACTTCTAGATTTGATTAGTTTCTTTTACAAAGTGCTCCAACTTGTAATTTTTTCTTTCTTTCCTCTTTAAAATATTGCAAATTTTTGGCCTATAAAATCCCTTTCAATACTTGATTTCTGGCCTACATTTCCATGTCCACATGATATATTGGCCATACTCAGCACATGATTCCAAATATAGTAGACACTCAGGGAAGAGGAAATTGAAGGCTGTTGACTTACCCATGTAAATCCTTGGTTCAGACTCTACCCCTCAGTAGCCTGGAACCTTGAGAATCAGTGGGCGTTGCTGGACCTCCTCTTGTATCCATGGTTCAGTGGTCTTGCTGGGAGGTTCCCTTAACTCAGTGTTCGAAGTAGCCATAGGCGCCAGTGGCATCCAGCTTTCTGGGCAGCCTTTCACTGCTCAGTGTTCTGTCAGGCTGGAGCTGCCCCAGTGCAGCTGCTAGATAAGGGGCCCCTGGCAGGCTGCTCTGGACTTTTTTCTTGCCCTGGTAAAAAGTACCTTTTTTGTTTGGAAGCTGGCTGAAAGACAGGTTAAAAGTACCTTTTTTTGTTTGGAAGCTGGCTGAAAGACATTTCTCATGTGTTCTGCGTAGAAATGCCAGCTCATAGCCAGGGAGCGTCACACCTCTGAAATGACATTCCAGCATCAATGTTGGATTTGGCAGCTCCATCCCTTAAGTTTATATTAAGGCATTAGGATGCTGGCCACTAGCCAGTGTGACTTAAACTGGCCTTTCATGGTATCATACCAGAGTTCTTGACCCAAGATCATTGTTTCTCAGCCCCAGAAAGATATCTAAATGCCAATGCCTAAGTCCCATCTAAACCATCCTGAAGGAGTTGGTCTATCCCCGTGAATTACATATATACCCTGGGGAAAACAAGTGTACTCTTTGTGGAGCTCCCAGTGGACTTTTTAAAAAAAATATTTTATTTTTATTTATTTATTTATGTGTGTGAGAGAGATACAGAAATAGGCAGGTAGAGAGAGTAAGAGAGAATGGACGCACCAGGGCCTCCAGCCACTGCAAACAAACTCCGGATGTATGCATCCCCTTGTGCATCTGGCTTACATGGGACCTGCGGAGTCGAACCTGGATCCTTTGGCTTTGCAGGCAAACGCCTTCACCACTAAGCCATCTCTCCAGCCCCCAGTGGACTTTTGATAATAGCCCCCATGTATATGGAGTGGCGACCATCCAGCTCACTCTCTTCCCCATTGTCATTGCTCCATGATTAAGTCCACTGAGTGTGTAAGAGCCCTGGTGTTGTGACTGGGCTTCCTGTCCTAATAGTGCCTGGTGCAGTTGGCACTCAGGAGTGGTTACTTTTAATATATAGTTCATGCATGTCATGGATTTTCCGTTGCCACTGACTAACTAAACTCTTTTCTCAGCTTCTTTGCGAGGGATGCAGGAGGTCCTGCAGAGGAAGGCGCTTCTTGCATTTCAGAGGTGAGTGGGAGTTCCTCTTTTCACTCGGCTGTACATAATGACACCAGAGTATGATAAGTATAAAAAGACAGGGTATTTATAAAGATTATGTAAACAGTGTTTTGCCCCCAGGAGCCTTTTGTCTTGAGTAGCAAACATGCAGCCTGGAAGCTGAAGCTCACTCTGTCACTTGTTGCCTTGTAAATATATACTTTTAATTTGTTTATCCCTGTGGGTACTTTTTATTCATTCCTGATAAAGTGATTTCAGCTTCAAAACGACAGACTTAGTATGTCTAGGAAGACAGTTTCTTTATTAAAGACATTTGTCATCATCTCGAAAAGAGATCCTTCTTTTCTGGCTTTTTTTCTTTACATGTCAAAGCGTAGCTTTTACATTAAGAAATGAAAAGGGTAGATTTTTAGAAAGTCTGAATACTGTGTAAACATCCCAGGGAGCCCAAGCCCTGTGCCTCACCTTGCTTAATGACACATTGTACTTGGCTCTGACCTTGTGCTTTCTGTGAACTCAGGAGGATGCATTATAAAGTGTATGAATGTCTATGCTCTCTCACACACCTGTGTGGACAGAGCATAAAGCAGTGCTGTCACAGTGCTGGGCAGAGGTGCTAGATTAAAGGAGTCACCAGTGACATAGGTTGAAGCCAGTTTAGAATCAGGGTCTCCTGATTCTACCCATTTTTCTTGTGCCTATGGTACCACTGTGGCTAATTTTACTCCCAGTATGGGTATCATAAATCATCAAAATGAAATCATTGCCTGAAAATATAACCCCATGAGGTGAAATCCAGAATTGAAATTGATCCCGTCACCTTAACTACATCTAAGTTACTTTGATTTCTTAGAACCATGTTAGAAACTTACTCCTTGGAAAACGCCATGAGAGCCACCTGTGTCAGATCCTTCCATGAGAGCCAGAGTTGCCTGTAGAGCTGTTAAGGTGTCCAACGTACTCTTTGTGGCGCTCCTTTTTCACAAAGCCATTACCACTTGGTTTCCACCAGTCTGGAATGCTTCTGCCTCATCTCCTCCTGTTTCCTAGCAGACCTGT
Source organism: Orientallactaga sibirica (assembly GCA_036365145.1). Lineage (NCBI taxonomy): Eukaryota > Metazoa > Chordata > Mammalia > Rodentia > Dipodidae > Orientallactaga > Orientallactaga sibirica. Next base: position 5,572,790 of record JAEOAD010000038.1, on the reverse strand, counting down.
CTGTAGCTCCTTCACTTTGCCAGTCCCAGACTGATGTATGACCAAAAGTTCCAGATGACAGCTGCGGCAGACCCTTAACTCTGTGCTTAGCTTTTGTTGGTGCTCTTTAACAGAGTAGAAAGCATTTCCATTTCAAATTATTTTGAGTTTTAAATTCTCCAATCCTAGTTTGTAAAACCCACACATGGATGCCTCAGAAAGTGGCCATTATATCTGCTTCACTTTCCTTAAATCCGCACCTCTTACTGATTCTCTAAAAACAGCCACAGTGGTGGTCTGCCTGGGGCTGCCAGTGGAACTTCACGTTATGCAATAGCTGGCCTGAATTCTTTTCTGCTTAGGTTGTAATTCAAAGGAATTTTAAAATTCTACTTCATATGTGAATAAAGAATAATAAAATCCTACTACCCAACTGACTATGTTGCTGAAGGATAACCTAAACTAGTTTTTGTGTGAAATATAGGATGTTTTTCAAAGGAATAAAACTATTTTGGTTTAAGGACACATTGATTATTTTAGTGAATTGGAGTCCTAATAAAAGCTTTAAGGAAAAATGGTGATTGTATTCTTAAATGTAAATAGGTCATTTAAAGCCACTTGGGATAGAAGTACTGTTTCTTGTTTCTTCTCTGTGTTTTACACATTCATACATCTGTTTATACTGTTGCTTTGCATTTTTTGTTTAAAAGAAAATGATATAATTAAAAGGGGGTGGGTTGTGGATCTAGCATGTGAAAATTAACTCTTAATTGTGACTAGAGCCAGCATTTAGAAAGATTTGCTTTCTAGGAGATTTAAAAGGGCAGTTTTTTAAGATGCTGAGATAGTGTGACTGTATCTGCTCCTACTCTTGGAAATTTAACCTGGTCAGCTCAACCATTAATTTGCTCTGAACAAGTGGACAGTCAAGAAAAGCATTGTTATTTTCAACGTTATGAGCTGCTGCTTCTGTGTACTCTCCCATCCTACTGAGAAAAGCAGTCCCAAAGATGATGAATGTGTATGTCAGGGTACTGATCCACAAATGCATTAGCCATGGCTGTTCCCAGAATAAAAGGTGGCATGGTGTTATTTGTGTTTGTCACTTAGAGTGGCATAGGCTATATGACCTTCCTTTGTTTTCTCCTGTCCCTTCTAGCTGGGGTTTATATGTGGTATGTTTTGTGTGTAGAGGACGATAGATTGGTTACTGAGCCATTTCTAAAACATGGGACTAACAGTTCTAAAGCCAGGAAGTCCTACACAAACCAACTTGGTTGTCATAGATGTGTAACTAGTGGGAGATCTCTGATTTAAACAGGTATGCACATTTTTTCCCTTAATGCACTAACTCTATGACCAATGTAATGACTGAAGGAGGCTTTGAGAAGAATTAGCTAAACAGGACAGCAGTCTGGCTTTGCATAATGTTCTTGGGCATGATGCTTAATAATGGATGCTTCATAAACTGTAACTTGTATTGTTATGTGCCAGGTAGACCAGGATCAGATTGATCTGCCTTTTCTATATTCTTGGTTCTACTTGAGAGGATATTGGGACTGGGATCTAAGAGAACACTGAACATGCTAGGGTATAGCTGGGTGGCCCGAGTGCCCCATGCTCCAATACTAGTCCAGTATGCCTCTCTGGGCATGGCATCTGCTGTACTGGGATGACTGTTTTGGGTCCCCTCCTCTGATGGGCTGGGGGACTCCTCAGGGAAAATCACTTTGTATTTATCTCCAGGTTCCCCAGAGCCTAACATTGTAAGAAGAAATGCATAATGTGGATGGATAGATGGATGAGTGGATGGATAGATGGATAGGTGGATGGGTAGGTGTGTGTATAGGTAGATGGGTGGGTAAATGGATATGTGAGTAGATGGACAGTCTTTTCCTCATGGAAAGGAAACTGAGTTAATGGATAAAGAGAAGCTTTGGTCATGGAGACACTTGAGCATCCCTGTAATGACTTTCGGCTCACTGGGTTTTCTAAGCAGTGCTCACTGCATAGGGGTGAGCCTGGGGGCTGCTTTAGATTCATGGGCAAAGTTTAGCAGGCCGGCACCTGCATCACCACCTGACTTCTGTTGAGCAGATTACCAGTACATACCGAAGGAGCCTTGTATCTGGAAGCTTAGCTGTTCCATGCTACTGAAGCAAAGTTCTCAGAGTCTACACGAAGTGAATGCCATTGGTTGTTCTTGTTTTATTTGTCATTTTCTTTAGTGCCCCTCCACCCCACTTCTTTGGCTAAAAGTAGTCAGTTTAAATCATTAGTAAAAATTTTAAGATAAGGTACTTAAAATGTGTGCATTTCAAGTTCTGTCTCCTGAGAAACTGACAGTTGGATTTTGTTATTATACAGGTTGGAAATTCTGTAAATGCTGCCATTATGCACCCTGGAGATGCCAAGATTGCAATTGCTTCTCCTTTCCTTCTTTGACAGAACTGTGGCTGATGGTTCACAATCCTTTGATGGAGCCAGGGCGGGGCCTTTGGCTGTAACCATCATCCACACTTTGAACTCACCTTGCCACTGCCAGCTTCTTACTTGGTTGGCGTGGAGTAGAAGCAATCATGGTTTAACTTCATTTGTGAAAAATAGGAAGTAGGCTGAGAAAATTAGAGCTCTGACAAATTCTTTCTCACAGCTGTGGAAACCTGGCTTTATTATTTTAGGAAGCAGATGAGATAAAATAAATAATTCTATGTAATTCAAAGTTTCTTCATAATAAATTTTGTAATCATTTTCTCTGAAAATTTGGGAGAGAGAAGCCATGACATTTTAATCTCATGAACACCAAAGGAAAAAAATCCTTTCATGTACAAATGCATGGAAAACCAGGACTCATGCATAATAAAAGCTGGAGTGTGCAGTGTCCTCCAGTATAAATAAGACACTGTGAAGGGCCACACAGATGAGGATTCACCCTCTGACTCTTAAACTCCAGACAGAAAAGTCCCCAGGCTCTGACTTGAGGCCACCTTGCTAGTGAAGATTCCCTGGGAATGAATTTGCTTTGTCCTAAGCAAAAGGACAGTGCCCAGTCCTGCACCCAATGCCGTATTTGCCTAATCAGTGTCCAAAATCATGGGCTCAGCATGTTTTCTGGATTTCATGCATCTAGGATCTTTTTTCTCCTTCCCCATGGAAGGCAGACAGTTAATTAAAATGTTTTATTTCTGTAGAAAGCCTTGGCAGGTTGGCCACAGATGAATCCATAATGGTTTAGTTTTCTGTTTTACCTTGAATTTGCTTTCTGCTGTAGAAGATCCTTCTTTAATCACAAAATGTTGACAAGCAGTGTGCTGGCTGTTTGCTATCCAGGACCCACCATGTACAATTAGTCTGTTCCATGATCCCTTTTAAGGAAAATAAGTTTATTTTTCTCTTCCTGGCAGATTGTTATATGCAGAAGTGTGTCCTATACAGTCATATTTTGATTTGCTTATGGCAATATGCAATTAACTTCCATATAAAAGCAGAGAGAGAGAGAGAGAGAGAGAGAACACTTACAGTCTGTCAGGCAGTCAGAACAGCCTCTTTGCTTGGGAGTCCTGAGCTCGTTCATGGAGCCACGCCTAGTGTCCTACTATAGTCTCATGCAGCATGGTTATATGGAGGCAATTAGTAGAATCTTCAAAGGACTGAATGAGTACCTTTCTTCTTTAGTTCATGAAAAACTAAAACCTCATTTTTAAAATATTTTATTTTTTATTTATTTTTATTTATGTATTTGAGAGAGAGATACAGAAATAGGCAGGTAGAGAGAGAGAATGAACATGCAAACGAACTCCAGATGCATATGCCCCCTTGTGCATCTGGCTTACGTGGGTCCTGGAGAATAGAGCCTTGAACCAGGGTCCTTAGGCTTCACAGGCAAGCATTTAACCACTAAGCCATCTCTCCAGCCCTAAAACCTCATTTTATAAGCAAAGCTGGGCTTTTGATTTTCATATGGTTTCTCTGAAATCCAGAAATTTGGATGAAATAGCATTAAGGCCAAGCCAAACTTAACCAAAGCAGCCCTCACTTGGCCAGTGGCATACATGGCTTTACAATGACCTGGTGTGACATGTGGGTTCTCCTACTTAACCAGGGAAGCATCTGGTTGGGAAGTCAGACCTCAAGGCCTATGAATTCTCCACCGCTAGGCCTCTCCACAGAGGTGGGAGCATCAGTGGCAAGTTTACAGTCTAGACAAAACCTAGAAGCAGACACCTGTGGCATGCCTTCTATGGTGGGCAGAGAAGAGTGTGTCACGTCTGTTAGTGCTCAAGGGGAAAATTAATCAAACATTGCACAGTTAAACTGAAAGTGTGCCCTTGCATAAAAATGCAGATTTGGGGACTGGGAAGGTGATTCAATGGATACAACACTTGCAACACAAGCACAAGTACCTGCTTTTGGATTCCCAGACTCTGCATAAAAACTGAACAGTGGCTGGAAAGGTGGCTAAGTCGCTAAGCTGCTTGCCTACAAAGCTGAAAGAGCCAGGTTCAATTCCCCAGGACACATGCAAGCCAGATGCACAAGGTGGCACATGCATCTGGAGTTTGTTTGCAGTGGCTAGAGAGTCTGGCATGCCCATACTCTCTCTCTCTCTCTTTCTCAGATGAATAAATAAAAATATATATATATATATAAAAACCAGAGCCGGGCGTGGTGGCCCACGCCTTTAATCCCAGCACTCGGGAGGCAGAGGTAGGAGGATGGCTGAGAGTTCGAGGCCACCCTGAGACTACATAGTGAATTCCAGGTCAACCTGGGCTAGAGCAAGACCCTACCTCGAAAAACCAAAAAAAAAAAAAAAAAAAAAAAAAAAAAAAAAACCCTGAACACTATAGTATCTATATGGCATTTGTAATCCAGTGCACCTGTGGTGAGATGCAGGTGGAAACAGGAGAATCTTCCAGAAGCTTGTAGGCCAGCCAGCCTGGAGAAGCAGTGGTGATGCAAGGAGAGCGAGAGCTACTTCAAACCAGGTGGAGGTCTTCCTCTGACCGCCACATACATGCAAACATACAAATGTTAAAAATGCAAATGTAGCCGGGCGTGGTGGCGCACGCCTTTAATCTCAGCACTCGGGAGGCAGAGGTAGGAGGATTGGCCACCCTGAGACTCCCAGGTCAGCCTGGACCAGAGTGAACCCTGGCCAAATGTGAGAGGGAAGCAAATTGGCCTCTCCCATGTGCTAATGGCCATGACGCTTTTTTCAGGGCCCACAGCCTGTCACCTACAGATCACCAAGCAGCTTTCTACCTGGCTCTGCAGCTTGCCATCTCCAGACAGGTGAGTATCTCTGATGTTCCCCACACTTGCTACACACTGTTGATTTCATTTGCTCTCACAAAGACCCTGGGGTTTGAGTTAGTTTGAATATCTACTGTGAGGACATGAGAGTCCCAAGCTCTGGTCTTGAGAGTAAATCCACAAATCTGTAGGATCCGTCCTGGGTTCAGATGTTTACAGGGTACAGGACAGGGATCACCAGAGAGACTCTGCCCCTTGATTGTAGAAACGGGTTAGCAGAGCCTGGTGCTGGGCTGCCTGGTAGGGATTTAGTTTCTGGTTAGGGCCTCGTTGTCACAGGGTATTCCTGACTGATGGGAAGATGGGAACAAGAGATAACAGGTTCTTTGAAACGTATGGATGTTAGGAACAATCACACAGAATGGCGACTTGTTGGGAAGGCAAACATTGGCCCAAAATGTCATGTGCCCCGAGTCAGTGTAGCTGCTTTTCACATCCTCCTACCCTCCTGTCCCCTCCCAGCTGTGCTGGGGACTGCAGCCACATGCTTCCCTGCCACCAGGTGCAAGACATCAGTGGTGACCCAGCACATTCCAGACACTGGCTAGGAGGGTGAAGGGGAGCCTGGCTCCCCAGGCAGGCCATTCCCCTTTTGGAGCATAATGTGACTTTTCCTGTTGCCTGGGAATTCTGTTGAGAAGTGGCTCCCATTGGCAAGGGGAAGACTGAGGAAGCCAAGATACCTGCCTTGTAAAGGTCTTCTCTCATGGCCTGGTGCGGCTTATAGCTAAGTTGGTCATCTGTGGACTGAGCACTGACCTCCTTGTGAAGCCTCCTTCCCTTCCCTTTGTGCAGACCAGTCTTTCTCAGTGGGTTTGAGATCATTGTCATTGCCTTGTCCTGGAACTTGGCACTTTGTCTGGATGTGTCCAGCACCCAATAAGACTGTGCAATGGGGGGCTAGAGCAATAGCTTAGCAGTTAAGGCGCTAGCCTGTAAAGCCTAAGGACCAGGTTGGATGCCCCAGTACCCATATAATCCAGATGCACAAGGTTGTGCATGCATCTGGAGTTCATTTGCAGTGGCTGGAGGCCCTGGTGCATTCATGCTCACTCTTTCTCTGCCTCTTTCTCTCTATCTCTCAGATAAATAAATAAACAAAATATTTTTAAAAAAGACTCTTGAATGGAGGAGCCAGCTCTGGGCCCCCTTATATCCTTGTTTCTCTGAGGATATAATTTTGAGTTCTGCCTCTATCCCTGATCGCTCAGTCATCCCTACAAATCAGCGCCTTGAGGATAGTTGCCTTTGTCCTTCTCTACAACATCAGCCTCAGTGTTGTTGACACAGGAGGTTGTCACCCTAGGGAACAGATAAATAGGTGGAGCCTCGTGGGTAGAGCTGAAGGCTTGTGGGCATGTGGAACCAACACACCAGGGTACTCAGAGAGTGTGTCCTGGGCAGAGAAGTTCTGACCCTATCTTTCAAGCCAAAGCCATTTACCAGGAGAAGATGGAGGGGAACCAGAAGGGCAAGAGCCATGCTCTTCTCCATCACCCAGCTGGGTGACCTGGTCGAGTCATCTCACCTCTTTGTACTTCAGCTTCTTCCCTGCAAGTGCAGGATGTGGCTGGCTGATGTCCCATTCAGTGACAGCCATGACTCTAGGGTTCCAGTGATGAATGCCTCCATAGTCAGTACATAAACTCTAGATCATGGAGAAGCGAAGCGCAGAGTAGAAAACCAGTAAGCTTGCAGAAAAGGTGTCGTGGGTTTTCCCAAGGGCTGAGGCTGCTCAGGGCAGAAGCAGGAGAGCTCAGTGCTGGAGTTGGGAGTCCAGATGGGAAGGACACCCAGTCACTTGGGTGGTTGTGTCAGAATGCTTCTGTTCCAGCTCTTCCAGAATCTTCAGATTCTCTTACGCTAATTACCATGAATCCTGCCTGGAATGCAGGGTCCAAATATCCACCACAGTGCATCTTACCAACCCTGGGCCTTCATGATTGTCAGGAATACATTGAACAGGTGTTGTATATTAAGGTTGTATCTGGTCCCATTTGAATTTGGGTACATCTGTTTTGTATGTGGCATTGCAGTTTGTTTCTTAGATCCAGTTATTTGGGTCATAATTTAGAAAGGGGATTGGCTTTCTTTGTGTGTGTGCTTCCTTCACATCCAGTGCAGATCCAGATAGCTGGTCATTTGGAAAGCTGTTGAAAGTCTTATGGCCCATTGAGTGCTTTAATTTCAGTAATACTATAAAAAGGGAGAGTAGTTAGCTAATGCTGAACTCCTAGCAGTTTGCCTAGGTCTTCATTTTCACTGAAATCATCTTGATAGAATCAAAAGTATACCAGTTTTTAGCTGGCGAGATGGCTTAGTGCTTAAGGTGCTTGCCTGCGACGCTTAAGGATCCAGGTTCAACTCCCCAGAGCCCACACAAGCCAGATGCACAAAGTGATGCAAATGCACAGGTCATACATGCGCACAAAGTGGCGCATGCATCTGGAGTTTGACTGCTGTGCCTAGAGGCCCTAGTATGCCAATTCTCTCTCTCTCAAAATAAAAGCATGCCAATTTTATAAGCAAGATGAGAAAGTATTTATTTAGGGAGAAGCAAAAGATGTGGTTTGGGCAGTTATATAAAGAACCAGAATCTCTCATAATCCTTCATCCCTCTGACCATCACTGGATGAGGGTACATTTCTATGTTGGTTAATACCCTGGGGCTATCATGAGGACCCGTCTTGAAATGTGGATGCGGCACAATGTGAAACGGCCCACAGTGAACCAGACATTGCAGTGATGACTTCTTTCTCTACGACTGTGTTTGTGTGTGTCACATGCACACATGCATGTGCACATGTGCATATATGCTTGAAAATCTTTTTGGTCTTGTTCTAACCAGATCCCGGAAGCTCTGGGGTATGTGCGCCAAGCTCTTCAACTTCAAGGTGACGATGCCAATTCCCTGCACCTCCTCGCACTGCTCCTGTCGGCACAGAAGCATTACCAAGATGCTCTCAACATCATCGACATGGCCCTGAGCGAATACCCAGAAAATTTTGTGTAAGTCTTCCCCAAATTTTGTCTTCCCTTACTGCACAGTGATTCGGTGTGCTTCTCCCTCTTCCTTCTTACAGTCTGTCTACTGTAAGACTCATTGACACCTCAGGGCTAAATAACAGAATGTCCTTTTCTGCTGGTTTTTCCTGGTATTTAACAACAAACTTGGTTCACGCGGTCATCCTCATAGAACAGCCCATTACCTCTGCCTAGGTAAAGTACTCACCTCTTCTTTCCCATTGTAGGTCCTGGGAGCATACAGGAGGACTGGACAGAGATAGTGGGTCAATATTTGAAGAGTTACACATTTTAAGTGTGTATTAGAAAAAGCAGTGTATATTGAAGTATGATTTTGTGAAATGTACTGCTCATGGTAGAGACCAAGAATTTTAGTCAATTTCAAGAAAAATATTAACTAAATACTAATGCCAGTATACTTTGACATGGGAAAAGTCTATTCAACTCCAGTGCGTGAGTTCTGGAAACAGTTTTCTCGTCTGTTTGTCTGTTTTACTAAGGGCTTCCACTAGCTCTGTTTCAGGCAACTTTGATCAAGATACCCTACCTCTTGGAGTCTTGGTTTTATTCTCTAGGAAATACAGCTCCTTGAGTAAGTTAATCAGTAAACATACTCTAAAAATTATTAATCTAAACTGCCATGGCGTGAATTGTCTGTTTATCTTCACACCTTTCCTCTGTGTCGCATTTTTTAAAATTTATTTTTATTAGATATGGACATATTTAGTATGTAAACAACACATGTTGGTACCATCCTTTTCCTCCTCCCTGCCCCTTTTATGAAGAGGCCTTCCTCATTGGGGATACAGGTCAGCCCCATGGGGATTGTGGGTCATGCATTATGGGGGCAGCAGTCAGTTATAGGGAAAAGGCAATGTCTCTGTGCAAAATGTCCCTACTTGTGGCTCTAACAATCTTTCCACCCCCTCTTCTACAAAATTCCCTGAGCCAGGTTGAGTGTGTCTTAAGTCTACTTCAGTGATGGGCTTTTAGGAGCCTCTGGATCTTTGGTTTGGTAGGTGTTGAGTGTCCGCAGTGTCCATCTCCTTCACCCTTGTGCTGATATCAGATTCATTAAGAAAGCAGCACTCCTGTTCATTTTTCCCAATTCCTCGGTGGTTTCAGCTGGGGCCAGAGTGGAGTGCACTGGGTCCAGCTCTCATCTGAAAAGGAGAAGCAGATTCTCCAACAGATAGTCAGCACCAGTTAAATGGGAAAACCAATGTTAATTTAGAGAGAATTTAAAGGGTGTAGACCCTCTTATAGCCCAAGATTAGTGGGAGCTTGACAGTGGAAAGCAGAATCATTATCTGGATATGATTCTGACTTGTTTCCCAGTTCCAGATACGCTTTCCTTTCCACTGAGCAGATCTGTTAACCAATCCAAGAGCAGTTGGTTACCCACCATGGCTGTGTGCCACTATCACACGTCAGGTTGTTTGCTTCTGAGTCACTTAGATTTTGAGTTGCTTAGACAAATGTTGGCCACTTTCCCCTGGTAGCTTATGTAGCCTCTTCCAGAACTAGATGGGCTAACTATCTGGGGACTGGCTCTCTTCTGGATTCCAACCAGGTCTCCCCATAGTCCATGCCAATAGCGTATTCAGCAGTAGAGTCTTACAATTGACCTCTGATGGGTAATCAAGTGCTCTGACAGAAGTCCGCCTTGTTTGTTTTGGGAGATCTAGTAGGTCTCTCTGATCTACAATTCATTGTGGGTATAAACCACATCCTGGTACAGGAAGTTACAGGCCAGTGCCAAGGGAAAAGAAAAAAGAAAAAGAGAAGAAAGAGAAACAGGACGAATTTAAGGTTAGGCTTCATCTCACCCTCTCCAGGGCTCTTCAATTCAGGTGCTCCCCCTAAGGTCCTCTTGAGGATTCCACCTGTTAGTCTAACTTCCTGGATATAGGATTCTATAGTACAATTTGGGTTCAGTTTTGTGTGTCCCCCCCCCCCCACACACTCTTCCCCCAAGCCCTAGCTTCCCTATTGTCCAAGCCTCAAGGTGCCATTCATGTATGTCAGCAACTTGGGCTGGTCCAGGTTAGGAACCGCAGATGAGTAAGACCATGAGATGATTGTATTTCTGTGATTGTGTGAGTTCACTTAGAATGATCTGTTCCAAGTTTATGTCATTTTTTTCTTACTGCTGAATAGAATTCCATCGTGTAGACATACCACGTCTTGGTTATCCATTCATCCAGTCATGGGCACCTGAGCAAAATGAGTAGGTCTAATTTCACTTTTGTATATATGGTCATCCAATATGTCCAACACCATTTGTTGAAGGTGCCGTCTTTTCTCCAGTCTACATTATTGCACCTTTGTCAAAGATCAAGTAGCTGTAGTTACTTGACCTAAGGTCTGGGTCTTCAATTCTGTTCCATTGGTCTATGTTTCTGTTCTTATTCCAGTACCATGCTATTTTTGTCACTATGACTTTAGCTTTAGATCATGTATGGTGATACTTCCAGAGGTGTTTTTTTTTTCCCCCTGAGAATATGTTTGGATAGCCAAGGCCTTCTGCCATTCTATATGAATTTTGAGATCATTTTTCAATCTCTATGAAGAATGATGCTGGTATTTTTATTGGTATTGTGTTAAATATGTATATTGCTTTTGGTAGAATTACCATTTCCACAATATTCTACCTATCCATAAAGTTTTACCATCTTCTCAAGTCCTTGATTTCTTTCTTGAGTTTTTTAATGTTTTCATTATATAGGTTTTTCACATCCTTGGTTAGTGTTATTCCATTTAATTTTGGTGTTGCTATTGAAAATGGGACAGCCTCACTGATTTCTTTCTCTGTATATTTGTCCTTTTCATATAGAAAAACTACTGATTTTTGAGCATTGATTTTGTATCCTGCCACTTTGCTGAAGGAATTTATCACCTTTATAAGTTTTGAGATGGAGACTTTCAGGTCACTTATATGTAGGATCATGTCATCTGCAAATAGGGCTAACTTGACTTCTTCTTTTCCAATTTGAATCCCTTTTATTTCTTTCTTCTGTCTTATTGCTTGGGCTAGTACTTCTAGTACTGTGTTGAAGAGCAGTGGTGACAGTGGGCATCCCTGTCTTGATCCTGATCTCAGTGGGAATTCCTTGAGTTTTTCCCCATTAAGTATTATTTGGGCTTTAGTAGCTTTATACATAGCCTTAATTGTGTTGAGATATAAACCCTCCATGCCTATTCTTTCCAGTGTTTTGATCAGGAAATGGTGTTGTATTTTTGTCAAAGGCCTTCTTTGCATCATTTGAGAGGATCATATAGTTCTTATGGTTAAGTTTATTTATGTGGTGTATTACGTTGACCAATTTCCATATGTTAAACCATCCCTGCATTCCTGGGATGAAGCCTACTTTACCAAGATGGATAATACTTTTTTTGTGTTGTTGAATTCGGTTTGCAGGGATTTTGTTCAGGATCTTTGTATCTAAGTTAGTTAAGTATATAGGCCTATAGGTTTTTTTTTCCTTATTGCATCTCTGTCTGGTTTTGGTATTAGGGTGATGCTTACTTCATAAAAGGAGTCCAGGAGGATTTCATGGTCTCCAATTATACAAAACAGTTTAGGAAAAAATGGTTTCAGTTCTTCAATTAAGGTTTGATAGAATTCAGCTGAGAGGCCATCAGATCCTGTACTTTTTAGGGAGGTTTTTTTTATTATCTTTTCAATCTCCGTGAATGTGATAGGTTTGTTTAGGAGATTAATCTGCTCTGAGTTTAGTTTTGGGAGGTGGTATGTGTCTATGAATTCATCCATTTCTTCCAGATTATTCAGTTTTGTGGAGTAGAGGTTTTGGAAGTATACCCTGATGATTCTTCCAATTTTATTGATGTCTATGGTGATCTCTTCTTTTTCATTTCTGATCTTACTTGATCAAATTGGCTAGGAAGTTGTCAATCTTGTTTATTTTTTCAAAGAACCAGCTCTTATTTCATTGATTTTTTTTTTAAATTGTTTTCTTAGTTTCCAATTCATTAATTTCTGCTCTAATCTTGATTATTTTTTTCTGTCTGGAGCTCTTTGGGCTGGATTCTTCTTCTTTTTCTAGTGTCTTTAGGTGGACAGTCAGGTTATTAATTTGGGATCTTTCTATCTTTGTAATGAGGGCATTTAGGGCTATGAATTTTCCCCTTAGGACTGCCTTCGTTGTGTCCCATAAGTTCTGGTAGGTTGTGTTTTCATTATCATTCAGTTCTAGGAATTTTACAGTTTCTTTTTGATTTCTTCCATGACCCATTGTTTAAAAGTGTATTGTTTAGACTCTAGGAGCAGGTGATTTCTTGATGTGTCTCTTGTTATTAATGTCTAGCTTTGTAATCTGAGATGATGCAAGGAGTTTCTTCAATTTTCCTGATTTTATGGAGCCATACTTTTTTGGCCTAATATATGGTCAATTTTAGAGAAGGCTCCATGGGCTGCTGAGAAGAATGTGTATTCTGTAGAGTTGGGGTGGAAAGTTCTGTAGATATCCGTTAGGTCTAGTTGAACTATGATGTTGTTGAGCTCTATTATTTCCCTATTGACTTTCTGCTTATATGATCTGTCTATTGATGATAATGGAGTGTTGAAGTCTCCGACTATGATGTTGTTATTTATTTCTGTTTTATTGTTGAGCAGATTTTGTTTTATAAACTGTGGTGCACCTGTGTTTGGCATATATATATTTATGATTGTGATGTGCTCGTGTTGGATCACTCCCTTGATGAGTAAGAAGTGGCCTTCTTTGTCCTTTTTGATTAATTTTGGTTTGAAATCTGTTTTATCAGATATTAATATAGCAACACCTGCTTATTTTTTAATTCCATTTGCTTGGAATATTGTTTTCCAATCTTTCACCCTGAGGAAGTGTCTACCTTTAGTGGTGAGGTGGGTTTCTTGAAGACATCAGATAGAAGGGTCCAGTTTTTTGATTCACCCTGATAACCTGTGTCTTTTGATGGGTGAGTTAAGAACATTATTTATTTAAGGTTATTACTGTTAGGTTTGAATTGATCCCTGCCATGATGAGGTGTTCTATGGGGATTGGTGATTTCTTGTGTTTTGTACTATTTTGAGCCTGGTCTATTTTGGTTACTGTGATCTTCTCATTGGCTCTTGAAATTGGTTGCTTGACTGTTCTGTGTGGAGTATTCCCTCAAGTATTCTCTGTAGGTTTGGCTTTGTGTTCATATAATCATAGAGTTGACTTTTTTCATGGAAAGTTTTTCTTTCACCATGTATTATGAGGGGTACTTTAGCTAGGTAGAGTAGCTTGGATTGGAAGCCATAGTTTCAAGACTTTAAAGAGTTCCATTCCAGGTCCTTCTGGCTTTCAGGGTTTCTATTGAGAAATCTGACACAGTTCTGATGGGATTGTCTTTGTATGTTGTGAGTTGTTTCTCTCTTGCTGCTTTTAACACTCTCTCTTTGTTTTCATTGATGAGAGTTTTAACTATGATGTGTCTTGGAGAGTTTCTTCTTTGGTCCTGTCTGTTTGTATGGGCCTCTTGTTTGAGAGATTCAGAAAATTTTCTTCAATAAATTTAGTTGAATATTTTCTCTATTCCTCTGGACTGGATTTTCTCTCCTTCTGGTATATGCATGATCCAGATATTTGGTCATTTGGGGTATCCCACAGTTCCCTTGTATTCTGTTCACTTGATTTTTTGAACTTGGCAAAGTTTTTGGCCTCCCGATCAATTTCTTCTGTCTTGTCTTCCAGGTCAGAGGTTCTGTCTTCCACGTGAGTAACTCTATTGGTGAGGGGTTCTAGAGAGGTTTCTATAATTTCAATTTGATTTTTGTGTTCTATTGTGTTATTTTGCATCATGTCCATCTCTTTTTTGAGGTACGATTTCAATTCAAGTTCTGATTTTCTTCATGCTTACTGGAACTCATTCTTTTTTTTGTTTGTTTGTTTGTTTGTTTGTTTGTTTGTTTGTTTGTTTGTGGTAGGGTTTCACTCTAGTCCAGGCTGACCTGGAATTCACTATGTAGTCTCAAGGTGGCCTTGAACTCAAGGTGATCTTCTACCTCTGCCTCCTGAATGCTGGGATTAAAGGAGTGTGCCACCATGCCCGGCACTGGAATTCATTCTTGCATTTGATTAAATCTTCATCATTGTTGAGTTCTTCCATTTCTTGACTCACCTTTAATTTATTCATATCTTTTTGGTGGGTTCTAACATTTTCTTCCATCAAGTTAAACCTACTGTCAAAGGCTGAACACTCTAGGAGATGATTCTGTTCAATTTCATTAATATGATTGTTGGTTCTTTGATGGTTTGCTTCCAATTCAGTGATTTTTTTTTAATCATTGGTTGTTATGTTTTCATTTTGGGATGAATTTCTGTTGATTTCTCTATGATTTCAATGGAGGCTTCCATTGTAGGACTTGGCACCCTTGGTGGAGATTGTCAGTTTTCTGACTTTCATTGGCTTTTTTTGCATTATTGTCTACCCATTTTAGGGAGATTCTTTATTTTATTGAGGAGGAAGCAAATTTTTGTCCTTTGGCCCATGCACCCTCTGACTCAGGTGAACAGGGATGTTGGTACCCAGTGGCCAGTCAGTATACCAGAACAAAAGACCTGATTCCACATGTCACTCAGGGAGCAGGCCTCCCCAAGCAAGGCACAATGGGACCTATCAGGACCAGGGGACTGGAAGGAGCTGGGAGGAGCCAGTAGACAGGGGTCTGGCCTACTCACTCCATACCGCCCCGCCTGCCCACACACCATCTGTGCTGGGAATCCAGATCAGGGAGCTGGGGGGCTCTGCATCACATTTGTATTGTGCCAATGAATTTGGAATCCATGCCCTGGTGGTTAGCTTTGTACAGAAGGGTGTCTTTTGTGCTACTAGGTTACCATTTTATCCTCCGTGGTAACTTAGTAACCATATACAGAGGCCAGAAATAGTAAACATTCCTGCAGGCTGATGAAGTCCAGTCGTGTGTGTGTGTGTGTGTGTGTGTGTGTGTGTGTGTGTGTGTGCAGAGCCACTAATGGGTGCAGGTGGTTTTCTAGACTGGGAGAAGGGAAGAAACATGGAGTGGCCCTGGTGGCTTTCTTTACTTCACAAGTGCAGTGACATTCAGTAAGTGGGTCAGTGTTGGCTTGATCTCTCTGCCTCATCACTTCGTTGCTCTTTTTTAATCAGTGCTTTTTCAGTAGCAGCTCTCCTTGGAAAATTGGTTCACACCTTTTCATTACAAACATTTCTTTGTCTTCAAGTGAAAAGGCCACTTCTCTTATCCCCGTCAAGAGAATTCTTGTTATAATCCAGGAAGCCTCCAGCTAGAGATTTCTTTTGTAGGTTCAGTGATTTACGCAGAGTGAATTAAGGAGCTTTGCAGTTTTACTTCCTGCAGATTTCAAACTTGCGCTTTGGCACACTTATATATTTCTGGATTTTATCCCAAGATGTTTAGCCCTATAGAATCTTAACGTGGTTAAATTACTTTAAAAAGATTTGGTTCTTCACCCATCCTGATATATAACAAAGTACAATCTAATACAATTGAACTCATTTTCTTTCAATTTTTTCTCAGTTTATAAAGTGCCTTTCTTTGCTTCCCACCTCCAACATGCATGTGGTCATGCGTGCATCTCTCCTCCTCCCCTTCATTAGATGTTACACTCCAGTCTGTGGCTCAGGGTATCACTGAAAAGGAGCTTATTATGAGCTAATAGCCACACCAACAGCAAGCAGTAAACAGCAGTGGCTAATGTGGTAATGCGTCCAAGTGACAGCAGCTGACAGCCTTTTCAAGTAGTGGGAATAAGGAACTGCAGTGTAGATATTTGAGGAATGCAAGCCTGTATTTTAATGGTGAGCTGGAAGCTGGGAAAAGCAAAGCATATGGCAGCAGGTCTGAGAGCAGCGATGACTTATCTGCTTTTCAGATATTTGGGTTTCTTCTTTTGTGGTGGAAAACTTCCTCCCAAAGATACTTATTAAAAGTTGAGACCAGATGTAGTCAGGGAACCCCATGGTTCCCTCTCAACCTGGGGAAGCCTAAGCAAGGCTGACTGGGCAGTCTTGTTCCAACCACCCAGGAGTGTTATCTATTTATTTGTGATAAGTTTGAACCTTAGACTCTCTGAGGCCTGAGGATGTCTGCAGCGTCTATTATCCACAAACCACACCTACCACAGTTGGTAACGCCATTTCTGATTTTTTAGAGGACTTCTCTTCCCTAGGAGTGGAAATCTTTCCCAATCAGCATCAGCCCTGTGTGCCTGTTTAGATTGCTGCCACATGAGACAGTGGAAACTCTCAAAGAAGCAGCTGATCCACCAGCATCATCCATGTATATTCGTCTGCTTTCTATTTACTATAACAAAACATCTGAGGCTGGGTAGCATTTATAAAAAAAAGAGGTTTAGTTAGCTTGTATCTGAACTGTCAAGAGCCCTGTTCTAGACTCTGCTCAACTCTGGGAAGGCTTCTTTAGCTACATCACGGTAGGTGACATCACAGAGGTAACACATGCACAAGTGGAAGATCATATAAGATGGGAAACCAGCAAGGGTGGAGGGTCCAGTCTTGCTCCTTTATTGAGACTCACTGTCACATGAACTACTGGGATCCCAATTATTTCAATTATTTCCAAGGGTGGAGTCCCCAGTGACTCAATTACCTTGCACATGGCCCCACCTCTTAAAGATTCCACTGGTTTACAACATCGCCACATTGAGTAGCAGACTTCTAGCATATGGCGCCTTGGGAGAATACACTCATACTATATATCCTAGCCATGCTCTGTCCGCTCTGGTCTGGATGTGTGTACCCCAAAGATCCGTGTGTAGAAGACTTGGTCCCCAAGGTATGCTATTGATAAGTACTACAAACCTTCAGTATGACACAACACATATACCTATTTCTTATTTACGAAGAACAACAGCAATGGTGCCTGTGGATTGCTTGCATACTTACATTGCCTATGTAACCCTGCCTGGGAGCTTTCTCTCTCTGTGGTCTTCCTGCTTCTCGTCTTGCAGGTTCATCATCATTTAATTCTATGTTCCTCACTCTCTTGTATTTCCATACTATATCTATTTTTAGGTTTGTGAGTTTTAGATGTGGGCTGCTTTATGGTTGGGTTTACTATGAAGAATGCTGCTGTAAGTGTGCTCATACAGGTCCTCTGGTGTACATGTCCAAGCATGCTTTAGGTGTATTTTTAAAAAAATTTTTTTATTATTTTTTATTTATTTTTGGAGAGAGAGACAGAGATAGATAGACAGAGAGGGAGAGGGAGACAGATAGAGATGGGCACGCCAGCAGTCTCTCAGCTGCTGTGAACGAAATCCAGATGTGTGCGCCCCCTTGTGGTCAAGTGCGGCATTGTGCCCTTGCGTCATTTTGCATCTGGCTAAACGTGGGACCTTGAGATTGGAACCACTGGAGATTGGAACCAGTGTTCTTAGGCTTAGCAGGCAGGCGCCTTAGCCGCTAAGCCATCTCTCCAGCCCGCTTTAGGTGTATTTCTAGGCCTGGAATTGTTTGTTCATATAATTTATTTATATATCTACAAAGGATTCGGAACTGGCTTCCTATCTGCCCAAGATCCCCTGTGGCTCCATGTCTGGGGCTTGGTGGTGGTTGTGGGCTCAGCATTGGTGTGAAGCAAGTTGCACGTCCCTTGTTACCAGTGAGGCTGCACAGCTTTCCCTTTGTTGGTGGTCATGTGGCCTTTCCCTTTCGTAGAGCATGTGTAGAAGTCTCTTCTTCCTTCTAATTGGCTTGTCTTCATCATTTGTAAGATTTCTTGTATATTGTGCTTAAAGCCTTTTGATTGATTACAAGTGTTACAAAAACCTCCCAAGCTGTGTTTTGTTTACCTCTTTGATTTCTCTTAACTGTCAGTTGATGAGCAAAAGTTCATTTTAAACCATTTGAATTTATGGATCATTTCCTTGGTGAACAGTACATTTTTTTTGTTGTTGTTGTTGATACTGGCATTGAACTGGGGCCTCACACATATTAAGCAAGCACTCTATCACTAAGCTATAACCCCAGTCACCTTTTCACTTTTACAAATTTTGAGACAGAATTCCACAGACAGAATCCCTTGTCACTGCAGCTGCCAGACTGCAAAGGACATCAGTTTAGCTGGCCGTGAGTTTTGGATTCTCCTGGCCCCACCCCCCATTGTGTGGGTGCATTGGGATTACAGATGCATGTGCCATTCTGCATCAAGCATTATGTGGGTGCTAGGGAATTGAACCCAGGCTGGCAGACTTTGCAAGCAAGCACTTTTAACCACTGAGCCATCTCCCCAGCCTCCCTCCTGCTTTAAGTTTGTTTTGGATATTTAGTTCATTTAAAAAAAATTATCATTTAATTTATTTATTTATTAGATACAGAGGGGGAGAGAGAGAGAAGGGGGGATGGGCATGCCAGGGCCTTTAACCACTGCAAACGAACTCCAGATGCATGTGCCACAATGTGCATCTGGCTAATGTGGGACCTGGAGAATCAAACTCCCTGGGCAGGGTTCTAGCATAGCCCTCAGAAAGTGATCAGAAAGAATGGCATCATATTCCAGACCACAGGCAGGATGCCCACAATTGTGAGCTTAATGTGAATAGTCAGTCAGGATTTCCATCAAGCCTAAGAATAGAATATAACTTGCATGCTCCCAAAAGTCTCACTGGAGCCGGATGTGGTGGCATACCACTGAGGAGGTCCTGAAGAGGCCAGCACGAGAGGATTACCTCGAGCCAGGAGCTTGTGACCAGTCTAAGCAACATAGTGAGACCTGAGAGAGGGGGGAGGGATTCCTCATTGAAGACTATGAGACCTCTTCTTTCGTGATCATTTTCTTATTGGTCAGACCATTGAAGGGCTGTCGACAGGAGTGGTACACTTTGGGCTCTGCACACAGACTATTTGGGGATGCAGCCAAATGTAGATTCTGACTGACTGATTGGGTTTAGGGTGAGTGAAGACAGAAATTCTATTTCTCAAAATAATCTTCAGGTCCTCTCTGAATCTTCCCAGAGGACTTGATGGCTCTGTGTCCTGGACTAACTATACTCTGAACAGCTAAGCACTCAAAGGTCTGTCAAGGCCCTTTCTAGCTTTGGATTAATTGGAAAAATTTATGTGTGTTTTTTTTTCCTAATAAGACTAGGAATAGCATGCCATTATAGTAATAAGATAAATATATTTCCTGGGTAATAGTTAAGTAATTGTATCATTCAGTCAAGTGACATTTAGTGAGTCTTTGCAATAAGGGAGGCCCCAAGCAGTGTTTTAGATGTAGTCGGGACAGTCACCTGATCTAGTTGACACTTCTTCATTCCTTCCAGCTGTTGTGTCTCAGTTTTGGCACCTGCACAGCTGACCTGCGTCAGCCCAGTCATAGGACATTTCAGCTGCAGACGGCCTAGGATGGCGCAGGCTGCTTTTTTTTTTTTTTTTTTTTTTTTCCTTTTCTGGTATTGGCCTATTGGGAAGTCCAGCCATGAGAGCCATGGCTCCAGCCAGCACACAGTAGGCTTTGCTATCAATGAGCAGAAGTAGATTTCCTTCACGCTGCATTGGGACCTTCAGGGAGTTGGCTGCATGGATGTGAAGACACGCCTCTGCCAGAGCAGCACTGAGCTGCACGTGGCCTGCTTCGCCCTCTTTCAGAACGTCTGTTTCCAGCTGACTCATCTGGCTTCAAACCCCGTCTCTCCTCATCACCACATGCTTTTGGCACATCGCTTTTCATTTCTCTTACCACTCGGATCCGTTGGCTGCCAAACCTTCTCTCTCTATTTAAAATCTCACTTGAACATACTTGCCCCCACCCACCCACCTCTGCTGATCTCGTCTTTACTGCACCTGATGACAGGTGCTCACTTTCCTTCAGGTGACTAGCAGCATCCCGGCTCCATCTCTCTGGGCAGCTCCCCTGCTGCATGAGGGGGGTGTAGGTAGTCAAGACCATGTGGTCAGTGTCCCTCGTGAGCAAGTCCTATGACTCTTCTGCAAGATACTGTGTATCCCTGCCCATGGTGGGGAGCTAATCAAAGCGAGGCCCCTGGCATGCTGAGCCCAAGTGCTCGCAGATGCAGAGCAGCCCAAGATTCCAAAAGCTCAGGATCCTGTGATTTTCCTCCCAAACCAGCTGCTGTGAAAGCAACCCTGTCTGCTCAGCTCCTCACTGGGTTTCGTGTGTTCAGACTCGTGTCTCCTCCTCACGGCACTCCACGTACAGGAGGGCACTGCCACCTTAGACGTTCCTCATTTACTTTCATTGAGAGTTCTTGGTCAGAAAGTTTGGTGTGGCATACTAAATTTCAGAATATAGAAACCTACAGCCTTTTTGCTTCATCTCAGCCCCAGCTCGAGTCTGGAGTGTGGACTGACAGGTGTGGGCTCAAAAAAGCTAAGTAAGAGAGTCAAGTACAGGCCTTGAGGATCCAGTGGGTGGGGCAGATTCCAGGGATCAGAAAATCTTCCCTCTGAGGGGCTGGGAAGATAGTTCAGTGGTTAAGGTGCTTGCTTTCAAACCTGTTGGCCTAAATTTGATTTCCCAGCACCCATGTAAACCACAAAGTGGGAGGTGAAGCCAGGAGAATCTGGAAGCTGGCAGGCAGCTAGACAGGTACACACACCCGGTAGAAGAACACCTAGGGAAATCGTGTCTCAAGCAAGGTAAAAGGAGAGAGCAGACACCCTGAGGTTGCCCTCGAACCTCCACTCATGTGCAGTGGCAGATGTGCACACATCCGTATAGAGACACACATACATAAAAACGAAAGACTTCCAATGATGGTCACTAGATGGCCAGCCTGGCCCTGACAAAGGTCATTTGACTCATTTCCTGTGGGGAACAATGACATATCACAATACCACATGGCCTGGAGCCTCACTAGAGCAATTGTAAGTACTTTTGAAGCTCTTTGCAAAGCCAACGTAGTTATAGTTCAAGAATTTCTTTGAGAAATTCCAAAAATATAGTGAAATAGTACCTTTGTGAGTTTGAATGGAAAATAAAACTTTAGCTAACTGAGCCCTTCAAATAGCTAGAAGTTTATGTGCATCAGATTGGGGTGAGAAGCAAGTCACAGCACAATGAGACTGTCCTTTAGAGAGACTTGTATAAGGTATTCTGGGAGCATCGCCCCAGCAGCCCGACTCCTCAAGTCCAGGGGCCCCAGACCCGGCTGCTCCGGAAGTTCTCAGATGGCCGGGGACTGTGTGTAGTCTGTTGTGGCACTGGACCAGGTAGTGAGGAGGTGGTCCTGGACCTGCAAGCAGGTGGGCTGTATTCCGCACAGCAGCTAACCTGTAGACTAGACAATGCTGTCTGCCTCCTCATTAGTGTCAGTCTAAGATTCGACATTGTTCTCCTCCACTTCTCGTTCAGTGCTTTGGAGGCAGATAGATTAGAGTTAAGTGGCTATTCTCCCAATCACTAGTAGCATGAGCTTGGGCAAATTAACTCTGCCTAATTTGCAGGTTGTCGTAGAATCGGTGATTAAATATTTAAAGTGTTTCACAGCTGCTGCTGTTATTGTGATTGTTTTCCTTGTCTTGAAAGTACATGTTTCCTGGCTTGTAGCTGTTGCTCCGTGGTTGTGAGCGCTTGAGTTTTTGAAATTGTGTTTACTTGGGAGGGTTTTTCTGGGTTGCTTTAGGTTGCCTTCCTGAGGACTTGCCCTTTGACCTGGATCCTGCATGATGAGGAGGGACTTGAAAGGCAGAAAGGAATGCCTGAGACGGCGTTCCCTGCCACGGGGACAGCATGTACAGAGACCCAGGAGTGTGAAGGGCAGTGATAGCATGGAAGATGCTGGCCATGGCCAGCGTGGGGGAGAGAGATGATGAGCAATGGACAGACCATGGTGGCCCAGTGTGTGGGCCAAAGCCAGACCATTAAAGACATGGTAAGAATCTGAATAGTGTGTTGGCATAGTTCTTTGGTTTTTTTATTATTAATAATTTTATGTAAGTTTTCAATATGTCTCTAAACAAAATATCTTTAAAATTAGGTGAATGACCTTTGAACCAGGTATAGGAGATGGGAAGAGAACATCTGTCAGCATGTGACTTGATCTGAGCAGTCGTTCTGGTGATGTGGTCAGCACATGGTGCATGTTACTCGTGGTCCTCTCTCTGCTTGCTGCGTCAGGCTGACGGACATGCTGCATCAAATGCTGGTTACTCCTAAGCAGTTGCACCACTTGTTCTGTTTTTTTGCCTCTGGGTTTCCTCAGTAGATTGAAATTAGAATGTCTGGATGTCAGTGGCAGGAAGTCACTGCCAGTCATCGTCTGTGTTCCCTGCGTTCCTGTGCTAACATAGCTCACGTCCCTCCAGAGGCGTTTGGCTGCCTTGAGAAGCTCGGGCAGGTTTGTGGAGAGGTGGTGACAGGCATCATGCACTGGTTCCCACCTCGCACCCACAGCAGCTGAGGTTTAGGGTGAGGGTAAAGAGGCGATGCCATCTCCCCCAGTTCTCACTGGAGCTCGTGGGGGTGGCAGCAGGTGTGCCCACAGGCCTGCATGAGGGTGGCGGCTTTGGTGTCCTCTGCTCCCCAGCCCTTCCTCTGCCAGGCTTTTCTGCCATTCCTCCTGCCTCGCTTCCAAGCGCTTTTCCCATCATTTGTGTTCAGCAGTTCCACTATTGTTCTTCCTGCCTGGTTCCCTGAAATCCAACCCACACCTTTTCAGCTCCATATCCTGAGTCAAGTGTTTGAAAGCTGTTATTTCATGTTAATTAGAAGTTCTTTTTCCAGCCAGGAAGCCCTCACAGAACTGTTCTCTCAAGCCAAGGCTTCAAGATACACTCTGACGTTTTGTTCTTTGGGTACAAGTGAAAGGAATCCTGGCTAATTGCTGCTGAGTATAGGAACCTTCCTACCCACTCCTTAACCTTCGTCTGCGCCTGGCAGAGCCAGAGCAGCCCTACCCAGGAACTCCACCTGCAGTGCCTGAGGGGCCTCCAGGTGCCACAGCCCTCAGAGGAATCTCTCCTAGCTACAGTTGCTTAGCAGCTACCCTTGGGCCTCTGAGTGGGTTTTCACCAAAGGCCTCAGATTGCTTGGTAATTTCTCCCAGGTGATCTAGATTTAGTGGGATATTGGGGGAAAGGACTCCCTTCCTGCCACACTGTGGAGTCTTACAGATGTCAGTAGGACTCATACTGCTGCTTCCTTTCCAAATCCAAGATACTGAGTGGCTGCTAGTCCCTGTAAGTGGCCCTGATAGGCTTCAAGGGAATTTCTGTTTCTTGAGATGTCATGGGGTGAGAGCCAAGCCCATGCTCACATCTGAACTTGCTCTTTGTGCCTGCCTGCTTGCAGTTCAGGAACCAACCACATCCTCCTCCCGTACATGGCTCATGGCCACATCAGCCCAGGTTCTGCACCCCAGATCCAGGAATATTGCAGTGTTGCCTCTTGTTTTCCAGGAGCCACCAGTGCCCTTAAGCTTCTCATATTCCACTGGGAGGGGATGGCAGGAGCTGAGTCATTCCTGAGCTTGGCTGGTGATGGGATGGGCCACTCCTCTCACAGCTTTCCCTGAACAGAGGTTTGGCTGCTCTTGATCCCTTGAATGCAGACATTACATCACACGTGGCAGAGGAATTCTGTGTCTCACATATGCCAGGACCCTCCTTGATCCTCCATGAGCTGCAGGAAGTCCTCAGTGAACAGATGCCATGAAAGGTCCATTGAACCAAGAGCATAGTCCTAGGCCCTGTGCAGCAGAGGCCGCAGAATATAGACTCATAAATCACAAGAAAATCACCTTCAGAAAGCACCAGGAGCAAATCCCCAGTGTCCCTGTCCGTTGGTGAGGGATAAACAGCACCTACCTAGAAGAGTGACTGCAAAGGCGACACTGCCAGTATGTCTGCAGGCGCTGCCTGCACACGGTCAGGAGTCTATCGCTCCTTTCCATCTCTGCTATCATGAATAGAGCCTGCCAGGCAGAGACGGGGAGGGTGAGAAGGTGCTTGGGGGAAGACTTATTTGCTGAGGTAGATTTAGCTTTCTTGGGGAATTGAAGTTACATAGCAGAGCTTAGGATGTAGCACGTGGCATGTGTGTAGAAGCAGCATCTGGTCAGTGTCATACAATGGAAGAAGTACAGGGCCCAGTAGGGTGCCGGACACCAAAGAGCATGGACGCAGGGCTAACAAAGGGGTTTTGACATACTGGTGCAAGCCATAGGAACATTGCTGGTCTTGAGCTAGACCTGAAAAGAACCATTTGTTAAGTTTCTGGGGACAGGATCTGGGCTTGTGCTAGGACCTTCTCTAGAGCAGTGGCGATGAGGTCCAGCCTGCTTCAGCCTGCATTCAGCTGATCTCTTCAGAGAGATGAGGCTATGGGCCTAAGGAAGGGAAGGTTCTAAGCTTAGTGCTCAGAAGGTCTCGGGCATGTCCATCCCGCGTGTCCTAGGATAGCCAAATGTGACCAACACATTGCAGATGATGGTGTCAGGCTCAGGTGTCAAAAGGTTGGGCTTTCCTGCTAGATGGGGACTAAAAGCTGGTGATGACAAGAGCAGGGAAGTTGTGGAAGGACTTGAAGTCTACAAGTCTAGCTGCTGTAGATCATGGTGGGTAGGTCAAAACCGGGACTGGGAGGCCTTCCCCATGATCCTCTGGCCTTGTGTCTTCAGGTAGGCTTTCTTTCCTTTAAAAAAAAAAAAAAAAAAAACCACATTTAAAAAAATTTATTTACTTGCAAGCAGAGAGATAGAAAGAAGAGAGAATGGGAGTCCCAGGGCCTCCCACTGCTACAAATGAGCTCCATACACATGCACCACTATATGCATCTGGCTTTACATGGGTCCTGCGGAAGTGAGCTTGGGTCATTGGGCTTTCAGGCAAGCACCTGAACGGCCAAACCATCTCTCTACCCCACCTTTTTTTTTTTTTTTTTTTTTGAATTTTTATCTCTCTGTAGCTCATGCTGGCCAGTCTTTATTATGTAGCCTCAGTCTTCCACATGCTGGGAAGCAGGCTTGAGCCACGACGCCTGGCCAGGCAGGCTTTCGAAGCTTCTGAGAGGATGAGCAGCAACCTGGAGGGCTCTGCAGATGTTTATGTCCACTGAGTCATGCCAATAAGTCAGCATTCACTTATAATGGTGTTTGGAAGTTTCACAGTTGTGTTGGTTTTGTTCTCAAAAGCATGCTCTTAATAAAATCCTTATATTCTGAATAAAACTGGCCACAGTAATGTTTTAACCAGACCGCAAGTTAGTCATCCTATGTTTACCCTCTGTATTTGTGGATATGCCCATTCTGAGTGGGCTGAGCCCACCTCTCTGCCTGATTTGAGTGGTGGCCTCTGGCTTGAGCCATGTTCTTCTCTCCCTTGTCTCCCACTGTAGACTATTGTTTTCCAAAGTGAAGTTGGAGTCACTCTGCCGGGGCCCAGACGAGGCGCTGCTCACCTGTAAGCACATGTTACAGATATGGAAATCCTGCTACAACCTCACCAACCCCAGGTAAGAGGCCGCTGGTGTCTGTTTTGTGTCCCCACCTGTTTGAGCCATCTCTGATGGACATGTAGCTGCATTAGCTCCGTCACCTCCTCTACCCCCAAGTCTCCAGAAGGGGCAGATGACAGTGACGGAGCTTCACACCATTTTAAGGGACTTTTCTCCCAGTGGCTGATGAAGTCTCCAAAACATGGGTTTCTTTTTTTCTTTTTTTTTTTTTTTTCTTTTCTTTTCTTTCCATTTACTTCTGTGATGAGTCTTACATATTTCTACTAGTTTATGTATAGACTGGGTAATGATCCATTCCAGATGGCAAAAATATTTACTTTTATTTAATTTAATTAATTTATTTATTTGAGAGAGAGAGAGAGAGTACTCCAGGGCCTCCAGCCACTGCAAGCAAACTCCAGACACATGTGTTATCTTATGCATTTGGCTTTACATGGGTCCTGGAGAATCAAACTTGGGTCGTTTGGCTTTGTAGGCAAGTGTCTTAACAACTAAGCCATCTCTCCACCCTGGCAGTAATATTTAAAAAACCTGCATAGACAGCAGGCCACATCATACTAAGAAGAAGGGAAATTACTATTGTCACATTTAATAATAATTTTTGCAAAAGTTAAAATCAGCCAGGCGTGGTGGCACACACCTTTAATCCCAGCACTCGGGAGGCAGAGGTACGAGGATCACCGTGAATTCCAGGCCATCTTGAGACTACATAGTGAATTCCAGGTCGGCCTTGGCTAAAGCAAGACCCTACCTTGGAAAACCAAAAAAAAAAAAAAGTTAAAATCCTGACTCAGACATAAAGTAAATAGATCAAAGATTTTATTTACTTTTTTAACTAAGATGAGGTCTAGTACAGTGCTAAGATCTATTCAAAGAAGGATTTAAAACATGCATAGGTAGAAATGCTGAAATGTACAAAAACAGTGTCCTATAAGGGAATGAAATGTATTTGAAGAAGATTATATTTCCATAGGGTAGTAATCAGTTTTATCTCTGCTAGGTAAAATTCATTTGTCTATTTTCTGTAGGTCAACTTCTGTCCCTTGAGAGCTGTAGGTAGTTAACCAGAAGTCAAAGATGCCACCATTTAGAATCAGCAGATCTGGGGAAGAGTGGCAAGCTTATCCCCAGAAGTTCACTGACAAACACCCATAGCCCATCTGCCCATTTCTATTCCACATCACATTTCCTGACTTGTGTAGATCACTAAGGATTTGCTGCCTTATGACAAAAGTACTTTAAGGAAGAGGCACCCAGCAATTCAAGTGAATTTACACAACTAACACATTTGGGGTATTTTTTAAGTTCATGACAGGGTGTATAGACACCTTATGGTATGTGCTAAACTGAATCTGAAGCCTGAAAGATATTATTTAAATGGTGAATGAGGGCTGAAGGGATGGCTTAGCAGTTAAGGCATTTGCCTGCAAAGCCAAAGGACCCAGGTTTGATTCCCCAGGACCCATGTTAGATGCATAAGGGGGTGCACACATCTGGAGTTTGCAATGGCTGGCGGCCCTGGCCCGCCCATTCTCTCTCCCTCTCCCTCCCTTTCTCCCTCCCTTTCTCCCTCCCTTTCTGTCTGACAAATAAATAAATAAATAAAAATAAAATATTTTAAATGGTGAATGAGTACCAAGGGTGTGGCCTGACCAGGCTGGCCAGGAGAAGACAGGCAAGTAGGGAGGTGGCCATGGTCTGCAAAGTGTAGGCTGGGTATGATCAGAGCAACTGCAGACAAATGGAAGGTTTTTGTTGTTGTTGTTGTTGTTGTTGTTGCTTGCTTTTACAAAACTTCCTGCTATTAAACCAGGCCTAGTGGCTTACACTTGTATAATCCCAATACTTTTGGAAGCTGAAGCAAGAGAATTGCCACAAGTTGAGGACTGGGCTACATAGTGAGTTCTGACAGACAGTCCAAGCTACAGAGTGAAACTCTGTCTCAGCTTACAAAATAAGCTGGACATAGTGGCGCATGCCTTTATAAGCCCAGCACTCAGGAGGCTGAGGTAGGAAGATTGCTGTGAGTTTGAGGCCAGCCTGGGACTACATAGTGAATTCCAGGTCATCCTGGTCTAGAGCAAGACCCTATCTCAAAAAAAAAAAAAAAAAAAAAAAAAAAAAAAAAACTTCTGAAATTAAAATGTTCAAAACCGGGACCCTTGAACTGACTTCAAACAGACCAGCAGTGACCCCCTCTGGGGCAGAGCATCTGAGCCCCAAGATTGCCTGTCAGAGGGTCACACAGTTGTTTCTGAGGTTGCAGCCACTGCCTGTGGCATCACTGCTGCCCCATGCTCCCCTTCTCTTGACAAAGCTCAGATAGTCCTGAGTCTGGCCTCTTTCCTTTCATGGGTTGGATCTGAAAACAAGGATCATTTTACTTTTAAAAAAGCTACTTGTCTAAGTCTATAAGCAAAATTAGGAAATGCTTCAATGTTTACCTCCCCCAAGCCTCCCCTCCTGGCCCCTCTGTGGCACCATAATTTGGGAGAGTTTTCATCATAACCCAGCTACAGCAGACAGTGTCCCAGGTGGTTGCCCCGTGCTGGAGCCCATCTTTTGCCTGTCTCCCCTTTAGAAAGGAGAAAATAAACCCATCAGCTTTGGCCTTGCCAATTTTCCCTCAGCTCTCCACACCTCTCCCACCTCCCCACATTTCCTCCCACTTAGCAACCAAGAATATTGAATGTGACGAAAAAAAAAAAATAGCAAAACTGGAAAGCCTTTAAAAATACTAAACCAAATGCCTGGGCTTTGTCCATACTTCCTTCTTAGGTTCTGTCCATATTTCCTCCTTCCTGGGCTCTGTCTGTACTTCTTCCTTCTGCCCATGCTTCCTCCTTCCTGGGTGCTCTCCATATTTCCTCCTTCCTGGGCTCTGTCTATACTTCCTATTTCTTGGGTTCTTTCTGTACTCCCTCCTTCCTGGGTTCTCTCCATACTTCCTCCTTCCTGGGCTTGGTGGCTCTTTCAGAGCCATAGCAAGGTGTTGATGGTTGTCTACTCTTGGGTGGGTGGAGGAGGCCCTTTTCAAATCCCCGGCATTTGAATCGCCTCTTACCCAAGAGCTCTGTGTGTCTTTGTTTCAGCTTCATTTTCTTTGGGTTATAAATAAATGTCACCACCATGTAGACTTGGAAATGCCTCCAGTCTGCTGTGGTGAGAGTGACCTAGCCGGAGAATGCAGCATGCAGAAAGAGGGCTGTGTCCCAATAGGGTCTGCACACTTCGAAGTCTCCTAACACACCCAGCAGCCTAGTCTGTAGAAAAGGGAAGAAAGGCAACATGGGAAGTGCATGAGAAGCATCCTTTCCTAAAAATAAAATAAGCTGAAAACAGAACCAGAAAGATTTTGGCAGGAAGCATTTGGTTTCTATCTGGAAGGTTGCTCAGGCACCCTTGTCTCTGCACATTGCCTCTGCACATGCTCAGTTGTGGTGGGCCCTTTGCTCCACCAGCCAGGTTTTCCAGTGTTTCTCACCCCCATCCAATCCCATCCCGAGCTCAGCCTAGACCCCCAGGACAGAATGAGGAGGCCATGGAAGACGTAGGCAGCAACAGGGACTGAGTGGACAAATTGACAATAGATCTTAACTTTGTGTTCTCAGCCTCTCATTCCATCCTTATTTTTGCCTGAGGGAAATCACAGTAGGAGCAAGTTACTGAACTGAGCCTTGGAAAACCTGCCAATAAGGTTCCTCCAGCAGTTGTAGAACACAGCTCCTGCTCTGAGCAAAATAGTGACTGGTAGCATTCTCACCAGCAGGCTGTGAAGTATTGTCATTTCAGGAGCCGGGATTCTCTTTCCGAGGATCTGCGGTTTTGCCTGCATTTAGGATAGCAAGCTGCCTTATGTTTTGCCTTCTCTCTCTCATTAAAATACAAAGCCACCTCAGTTCTTGTGCATAATGACTTGGCCACTCAAGACAGTGTGAATCTGACAGAATTTCCCCAGATGGTCCCTTCCAGCTCACTTGCACTGCATATCACAGCATTTTAGCCAGGGATGGTAATGACCACATTTATTATTTATTGTACCACACTGTGCAGGCCATTTCTGCATTGTCTTCAATCCCTGTCAGCCTTGCAAATTAACGACTACTGTTTCCACTTTATGGGAAATTAAACTGAAGTTAAAGGAGGCCAAGTAACATGCTCAGGTATTCCCAGTTAATAAGCAGCAGAGCTGTGATCAAACCCAGATCTGTGTGACAGCAAAGCTCTTCTCCAGGACCGTGAGCATGCTGCCTCTCTTGATGTCAACCTCGTTTCATTAAGTCCTTTCACTCAAACCATCTCCATCATTTGCCACTGGTTGACATCTCGGTGGTTAGAAGAAACTGGTTTTCTTCTTCAGTCCTACTTTAGTCATTTACCAAAACAGCATGGAAAGTTCACAGCACATGTAATCCTAGTTGGAAGTTGGTGATCTCATTTCATACTAATATTTCATACTAATAGTTAGCGTTTTGGTGAAACTTATAAAAATTTTTAAATATTTTATTTGTGTTTATTTATTTGAGAAAGAGAGAATGAGAGTGGGTACATCAGGGCCTCTAGCTACTGCAAATGAACTCCAGACACATGAGCCACCTTGTACATCTGGCTTATGTGGGTTCCTGGAGAATTGAACCTGGGTCCTTTGGCTTTGTAGGCAAGTGCCTTAACCACTAAGCCATTTCTTTAGCCTGAAACTTTTTTATTTTACATGACATACTCTCATTTTGTCTTTGAAGAAGCCAGATAAAATGGACAAATTTCATGTTATATCATACCTATTTTACTGATGAGAAAGTTGAGGTTCAGGAATTTGTGTGATTCTTATGGTACAGGCCAACAAGGTTTGGAGAAAAGCAACTCTCCTGTTTCCTCTGCTGTGATTGTTCTGTCCGTGGGTAGTCTCTTATAGCCTATGTTTTTGTGTCACATACTATTCTGGGAGCTGTGACAAGAACTCGGGGTTGTGAATCCCAGCTTATCACCACCATAGCCATCACCTTGCCTGTGTGTATCCTCCCTGAGTCTGTGGGAGACAGGGCTCCTAAGAGAAGATGACGGTGTTTGGAATGTTAACTGTTGTTATGCTGTACTCTGAATTGTCAGTCCTAATAGGGAAGAGAAATTCCCTGGAGATGCATATCTACGTATGTGGAGCGGGTGGAATAGATTTGGGGGCCTTCCAGTTCCTCTCCCTAAACCATCTCTTAGCACCACTAATTCCCTTCTTGCCCTCCTCCTCAGAAGATGTTTCTGGCAGCCTAAAGGCCAGGCTGAGGAGAGTTAAGGTAATAAGTGGTCCATGAGAGGTGCCCAAAGAGTCAGTGTCCCAGCAGATAAAGGAAAGTGACTTCCAAGCCAGAAGGAGAGGCTTAAAGAGAGTCAAGTATTGGCCAAGGCTTGCCATGGCCCTTCTCCCACATATGATGGGTTTTAGCAAAGGCAGGTTTCTCTGTTGGTTAAGACTCTTCACTATGTAAAGGAAGAACTGAAAATTGCTTGAAGTACCCAACAAAATTTTCAGTCACAAATACCCAATTATTTTAGAAAGAAAACTTTCAATATGGACACAAAAGCATCTCCATTTTGAATGATTCATTGCTGTTCGTACACTATTTTCAGAAGCTCTGTGGGCCATAACTGCATGTGGTTTCTCCATTGGTGGGAGAAGGGTCCTGTGTCACTATCAGTGAGCAAGCGAGGGCCACACTTTAAGATTATGGTGGTGGCTGGAGTTGCTCACATTTGGAATAGGAAGTCCTTTACTCAGCTTGCTCTGCCTCCCACAGTTTCTCCTGAAGGTCAGAGGTAAGCTGTCTCTGGAACTTCACCAGCCATAGCAACCCACATGCATGTTTATAGGTAGGTGTCTTTATGGCACTTGGAATGTGCCTAGAAGTTATCACTCCCCAAAATGCTCCAGCTGTAACCTCATTCCATCCTTGCGTGGTTCTGTGTAGGAAGATAATCCTTACCTCATCTGCCCAGGGAGTGACTAAGGCATAGTGGCCTTGTGCAGAGTGACACTCAGTAGTGGTAGGTGTCAGGTGCAAGCCCAGATCCCCATCTGGGTGGCAGGTCTCCAGCTTTTGGGTCCTTCCGAAGCATCACATATGGCAGTCAAGCCCCCTGCTGTGAGATATGCTGAGATGGAAAGCTGTGGCCTGGTAACTGAAGCAGACCCAAGTGTGGCCCACCAGGTTCCCAGGAAGGTCCTTCCTTTACAGTGTCAGCACCTCACTCTGTGTCCTTGAACCCCCATGGGGAAGAAAAATCTCAGTGTATCTTAAAACAAGCCCACCTAAGTGGGGAGCCATTGCAGTATTCAGAAAATTAGTCCTTTGTAATTATTTACATTTAAAATGCTACATGTACAGACCAGCACTAGAAGTGCTCCATCAGTTTGCAATAATGATAATTTTCACATACTTTTATGCAGTCTTTGCTAAGAGATATCTGTTGTTTCCTGCTTGTAGAAATAATTAATAGAGTGGTTTCCAACAAAACTCTCTGGGATGATGTAATAAGTGTAGGCTGACAGTCTGTAGTGAAGGAAGTTTCCTCTGTTTTCTGTGGCTTTCTCTGACTGCATCTCTGGATGTGGAAATTGTAGCCTGTGCACTGTGTTAAGGTTCTTACTGAAGCTTATTTGCTCCTTTTAGCAACAGCTGCACATAGGAAGGAAGGTGGTGGTCCTTTATTGCAGAACTTGAACTTAACATATTTATTTATTTGAGAGAGAATGGGCACACCAGGGCCTCCAGCCACTGCAAACGAACTCCAGATGCATGCATTCCCTTGTATACTTGGCTTACGTGGGTTCTGGAGAGTCAAACTGGGATCTTTTGGCTTTGAAGGCAAACGCCTTAACCGCTAAGCCATCTCTCCAGCCCTTGAACTTAACAATTAAAAAAAAAATCACTCCTAGAGATCCTGGACAGATTATGATAAGGAAACAAATCAAGGCAATGGATTTCTACCTATTGGCTTCATAGAATTCAAGAATCCCTTAGCTGCTTCATTGCACTAGGCCTGCTGCAGTTTCCATATGGCATTGCTGAGGGATGTCAAGCCTGTTTTGCAGGCCAAGCTGGGTGTCAGGGAGTCAGGAAGGTGGGCAGTGCGGGAAGCTGGTAGGAGTGGTGGTCCTGGAGGGTAGGCACCTAAACCCAGCAGTTTTTTCCCCAAATCTCCTCAAGTCCCCTGTGGCCAGCTTTCTAAACTCAGGGAAGCCAAAAGGGCCCACAGTGCTAACTTTGCTGTGGCAGCTGTTTGTGTCATCTCACACCGCCTTTCTTCGTGTACTAAATGACAACATTGCCTGTATAAGGCATCTCGACAGCTGGATCTGGGGACACACTCAAGCTCATGATAGTGATCACTGAAAAGCAGGAGCCAAGGAACCTCCAATCTGTCTGCTGCGCCTGAGAACCAAAGGGGGAAGCAGTGGAAAATGGTGGTTGTCCTAGAACTTCTGGTTTACTTGGTCTGTAGTGGGCCTACTGTATCAGTGTTTTGGAAATGTTTGGTGTGGTTTTTTTCACGTCTCAGTTCAAAGCCCTAGTGTAGAGTGTTGGCTGGTGTAGATATCTCCAATCATGGTGCTATAGGAGCTAAATGAATTCATTCCAAAGCTCCATCGTATGGAAGGCCAGCCACTCTCCTCCTGTCAGGGAGATAGAGAAGCTGACTAGAAGTTTTTATTTTCATATTTTCCAATGACACAAGACAGTAAAATAAAGCAACGGGTTATGGGAGTCATTCAAGCTATGTTTGCGACACCAAACCCAGGGCCAGGGTACAGAACAGCTTTGTGTGTAGAAAGATGCTAAGGAGCGTCCAAGTGCATGCAAGGTATCACTGCACTTCAACCTCCTGCCCTGGCTGGATCTCTCTCCCACCTTCCCACCCTCAGGTGACTGACACTTGCAGTGTGTTTTACAGTGACTCTGGACGCGGGAGCAGTCTCTTAGATAGAACCATCGCTGACAGACGACAGCTTAATACAATCACTTTGCCAGACTTCAGCGATCCTGAGACAGGTGAGAATCAAAGGCCAGAGGGGGGAAATGGTGGTGAGCAGAATGTGGGGCTGGCGCTGAGTGAAGCTGTGGCATTGCTGGGGGTTGGGGGTGGGAAGAGGCTACAGGCAAACAGGCGAGACACTTAACCGAGGTGCAGTTCCCAGGCTTTTTCCAATGTTGGTTTATCGTGGGGAAAGTAATATTATTTGCCAAGAAATTCTGAAATTGGTTTCCCCTTGCTCTGGGAGCTTAAACTTTTGACATCCGCATCAGGTTTCCCCTCTTGTTTTCTGTGTCTCCTCTTAGGTTCCTGACCTTCATGACATTAGCCATTCTGAGTTCTGATCAGTTGTACATATAAACACACCTGTTCCCAGCAGAAGGTCTTGTCAGGTGTCAGGGACTTCTGAGCTGCTGCTTCTACTGTCCTCATGTGGAAACCCATAGAGCTTATTACCTCTGAGAAAAGATTTTCGCCTTGGCTGGTAAAGACCTCTCAGATGGCCCTGTGCTCAAAAGCTGTATGAGCTAGTTCCACAGCTCCCTGAGGGCAGAGAGCTAAGTATGCCTCCTAATGTCCATAGCTCCAAACGAGTAATTCCAAAAGTAATACTGACTAGACAGTCTGGGGGCTCCACAGGCCCACAAAACCTAATGAAATCCACTCAGCTCTGATCCCCAGAGGTAATTCTAGCATATCACTTACAACTACCTTCTCCCATCCACAATGCTGTATCCATGGTCAGCCTTAGTCCCTTTGGTTATCCTGGGCTTTTCTGGGCTAGCTTCACAAAAGGCTCCTCAAGGTCCCTATTTTGTCCTTGTTCCATATCCCCGCTCCTGTCAGACCCTTTCCACAGAAAGCCAGGGCCCATCCACTGGAAAGTCTGACCTAGGTGGTTAGGGATATGGTGCATCAGAAGCCCATCTGCTTCTTCCTGCAGAGGCTCCCACCAAATTCAAAGTTAGCCTAAGAAACCACCCAAGGAATGACTGCTGGGCATAAGAAGTGACACAGGGGCTGGAGAGATGGCTTAGCAGTTAAGGCACTTGCCTGCAAAGCCCAAGGATCCAGGTTCAGTTCCCCAGGACCCACATAAGCCAGATGCACAAGATGACGCATGTGTCTAGAGTTTGTTTGCAGTGGCTGAAGGCCCTTGCGTGCCCGTTCTCTTGCTCTCTCTCTCTCTCAAATAAATAAAATATATTTTTTTAAAAGAAGTGAAACAAATTGTGACTTAGTGTAGTTTTAACTTGACTGGCAGCTACTGCTGATGCAGGCCGACGGAGCCACAGAGAACTCCCCTAGAGTGGCCCACCCCAGTTGGTCAGCTCGGGGTGGGCAAAGGGCAAAGCCAACTAGCCCAACACAGCAGAGCCCTCCCTGTGGGTAAAGTTCACCCAGGGGATGGGCCTTCTAAGCTATAGGAAAGGGATGGTCAGACTGTCAGCCCTAACCAAGATGAGGTGAGGTAGGGACATCGTGTGAGATGAGAATCAAGGGACACTTAACTTTGGGCCCTGAAGTGATTCATGCTGGTACAACAGGGCAATTGTGTCCTATCTTGGGCTGTTTTCTTCATGAGAACAGTCATACTAAATCTGGACCCCCTTTTCTTTCAAGCTGGCTTGGACCTTAATTTCCCTTGAAGCCCCACAGCTTGAATGCCATGTATTGGAAGCAGATGGCAATAGAAAATAAATGAGGCCTTGTTCACGTTGCCTTTTGGCCCTGGCCATTTTCTTTGAGGCTCTCATGAGTACCCCTTGACAGGGTAATCCTCAGGTACCACTCTGTCCAAGAGGGCTGTGTCTGTGTGGCACAAGCTGCATGTCACTGCCCACTGTTTCTCCTCCCTCCCCACCCATGCAGCTGCTCCCTCACAAGGGTTTAAATCTAGGCCGCTGGTTCCTGTGCCCCTGTTAAATACCAGTGAAGGGTATCCTTCCCAGGTACAAGCCAGTGAGCATTTTGTTGAACTTTGCAAAGGAACCCCTCCAAGATGCCATTCATCTGCCATGCTGCCAGTCTGACCAATACTGTTGGCACAGCACTAGTTTAGCCAGGTGACCAGAGGAACAAGCCACTAGGAGGCCCCACAATGGCACATACTGTGTCACTGAGCATAAAACATTCTGAAATGACAGTGTAAGTCAGAAGGATTAGGAAGGCGCACCAGAAGTGGACACGGCCTCCATATGGACGGGTCAAGCCCAGTTTTCTTCAGTGTGGCTCATAGTAAGCTCTCACAAGGAGTCCCTGCTTACCTCATTCACACCCCTTTGTGAATGGCCTCTGTACTGCCCACAGGTGGTGGTGTTCTTCTCATCTTGATTTCATTTTAAGAAGGACATCTTGTCATTTAAAACACAAAACTAACTCAAAGTACACCATGGAGAAGGTCTGCTTCCATCCCCACACCGCCATCGTCCAGTCCGCTAAAAGCAGCCATCTTTACTAGTTTTCTGCGTACCCTTCCAGAGAACTTTCATGCAAATAAGAATAGGCACTGTTTCCCATGCCCCTTACATGAGCAGTCACATACTGATGGTGGTCACTTTCCAGCATATCCAAGGAGGCCTTCTCCCCCTCAATCGGGAGTGTCCTCATTCTGGTTTACAGCTGGAAAGCACCCTACAACTGTGTTTTACCTGTAGGACGCTTACCCACCCAGCACAGTCTTGGGCATCTTTCCTCCCTCGGCTGCAGTTTTGAGCTCGTGTGGTGGGGAGGAGGCTGGCTAAGTTTGAACAGCCACTGCCACACTGCTCCTTTAGAAGAGACAGGGCTGCAGGGCAAAAGAAAAAAGTGAACTCAGAATGGCTCTGAGTTAAGAAGCAGTGACTCTGGTGTCAGAATCCATCCAGGAGAACCCCGTCCTGGCTGGTGGCAGCATGTCTTTCGCTCTAGTCTTATGACATACCTGATGCCTATTTTCCTAAATCTCTTTTGTCAAGACCAGGATTGGGACACACAGTGCTGGCATCCAAAAAGGGGCATGGCAAAGCCACGGTGACCTTTCTCTGTCTTGGTTCTGTCACTCTGGGGTGCAGTATCAGAACTCCCACTGCACGTAGAAGCCTCAGAGCCTCCTGGACTCGGAGTGATAATGTTTTTCTCCAGAATTAATTTTTCTGGAAAAATGTCAAGTATATCAAATTAGAGATACTAATATGACAAATTCCCAATACCTGCTACTAAGCTTCAGTAGTTAGTCCTTTATTTCATCTATTTCTCCTCACCCACAATTGGTTTTTGTAGAATATTAAGGCAGGGCTGGAGAGATGGCTTAGTGGTTAAGGCATTTGCCTGCAAAGCCAAAGGACCCAGGTCTGATTCCCCAGGACCCATGTAAGCTAGATATACAAGATGGCACATGTGTCTGGAATTTGTTTGCAGTGGCTGAAGGCCCTGGTGCACCATTTCTCTCTCTCTCTCTCTCTCGCTATTAAATAAAATAAAAATAAATAAATAGAATATTAAGGCACATCCCAGACATCATATTGCCTATTGAAATTTTAGAATAAATGTCCAACAGACATGAACTTTAAAATTAAATAAACATAAGCCATTGATTATACATTCCTGGTCATTAGACAATGTAGACTTGGTATTCTTGAGTCTAGAAGTGGTTGATTAATGGAAATGTGTTTTTTACTTCTTCAATTTCTTATGTTCAGGACTGAAAAAGAATCTGAGGAGGAACTCACATGTAGAAGTTGTGGTCCAGCCAAGTAGCAAGCAAAGTGGAATGAT
Source organism: Orientallactaga sibirica (assembly GCA_036365145.1). NCBI lineage: Eukaryota > Metazoa > Chordata > Mammalia > Rodentia > Dipodidae > Orientallactaga > Orientallactaga sibirica. Next base: position 5,535,220 of record JAEOAD010000038.1, on the reverse strand, counting down.
GTTTTATTAAATAGACATGTCCTACTCAGAAAGCCCTTACCTTGTCACCATGTCCCTTCTGCTATCACCCTGGCTTCCTTTCTCCCATCTCTAGTAGGTCCCAGCCAGCAAAAAAGAGGAATCACATAGAGTGACAGTCTTTGAAGCTGTGAGTCACTGCCTTTTCTTTGGAATAAGTTGGTAGTTCCTGAAATAGAGGATGAAAAAAATTATTTTTCTGCCTTTTGCCTTCAAAACAGGATGTGGGCAAGGGGGTTTACCTTTAATCATTGGTAGATATTACTGGATACCTATCCAAAGCAAAAATAATTGTTTAACTTGAAAGTTTGATGCATTTTGCTTGGGGAAGTTTGTGACTGCAGGTGTGGTGGTCTCTGCCATTGGCCCAAGTCTCTCCCACCGTCGGCCCTGCAGGTAGCGGTAGTGGTATAGTACCTCAAAAAGCTTAGTACCCCATTGTCACAGTGCCGGGACCATGACATGTCATTGCACTTCAGTACACTGTTTTTTGGAAAACAGTAGTTTTCAAGTAAACTTTATATAAGTGCTTCTCATAAAAAACAAATGTATGGAAGGTCAAATCCTAACCCTTTCCAATTGAAAAGCAAATAATGTCCCGTAGAATTCCTTGGATAGTATACAAGAAAGATGTGTTGTTTTCAGTGGATCACTCTGCTGAATCTCTGCCCAGGTAAATCTAAATTGATTTTATTCATGATGATGTTGCAGAGAAATTAAATAAAAACAAAATTTGTTTTCTTCGAAAAGCACTTGTATGCTATTGTCAAGTAGCAGAATGATTGGGTATTACTTGACCGCATTTCTTTGCAGCTTATGTGAGTATATTAAAAGCTAGTTTATTTTTTATTTGTGTTTCTAAAGTCTTTTTTGCTTTTGTTCTTTTTTTTCTCTTTTACTTTTTAGTGTCAGACTCCTCCTCCTCCTCTTCTCTTTCAAGAACCGAATCTCCTCTCCACCTGTTTGTGTCTTCTCATCTTCATTCTCATCCCAAACCTGATACCTTTGTGTGGCCCCCTGCTGCTCATTCATTCAGTGACTCAGGTCCCCACCGGGAACCCTCGCTCTGTAAACATGGTTTTTCCTTTCTTGTTAGACCTGCTTCTTTTGCCTGATGTCTTATTTTCTGATAGTCTTCCAACTGATAAGCTGGGTAGGAAACTAACAAATTTGTCAGAGGGAGATCTCACTTATTTGAAAATCCAAAACTGTTGGGAGTGAAAGGAAACTCGCCATTGCAGATCTTAGTGCCCATGCTCCAGCCTCCTGGAAAGTCAAAGAGAAGAACCAGTGGACCTTCTGCCTCTAGTTCTTGGTCCCTTGGTGCTTTGCTGGAGTTGACATAAAAGGCATAAAAATTAATACTGTTAAAGAAAAGGCATGATATGATATTTTGTAAAAAATTTAATATTAAAAATGTTTGGGTTTCAATTTAGAAGTTCAGTTTATTCCAACCAGTATGTAACAGTAGAGGTCACGTTCTAAAGGCAGCAGTGTGTACAGTAGAGGTCACGTTCTGAAGGCAGCAGTGTGTACAGTAGAGGTCACGTTCTAAAGGCAGCAGTGTGTACAGTAGAGGTCACGTTCTAAAGGCAGCAGTGAGTACAGTAGAGATCACGTTCTAAAGGCAGCAGTGTGTACAGTAGAGGTCACGTTCTAAAGGCAGCAGTGTGTACAGTAGAGGTCACGTTCTAAAGGCAGCAGTGCGTACAGTAGAGGTCACGTTCTAAAGGCAGCAGGCAGCAGTGCGTACAGTAGAGGTCACGTTCTAAAGGCAGCAGTGTGTACAGTAGAGGTCACGTTCTAAAGGCAGCAGTGTGTACAGTAGAGGTCACGTTCTAAAGGCAGCAGTGTGTACAGTAGAGGTCACGTTCTAAAGGCAGCAGTGCGTACAGTAGAGGTCACGTTCTAAAGGCAGCAGTGCGTACAGTAGAGGTCACGTTCTAAAGGCAGCAGTGCGTACAGTAGAGGTCACGTTCTAAAGGCTAAAGGCAGTAGGCAGCAAAGTGCGTACAGTAGAGGTCACGTTCTAAAGGCAGCAGTGTGTACAGTAGAGGTCACGCGTTCTAAAGGCAGCAGTGTGTACAGTAGAGGTCACGTTCTAAAGGCAGCAGTGCGTACAGTAGAGGTCACGTTCTAAAGGCAGCAGTGCGTACAGTAGAGGTCACATTCTGAAGGCAGCAGTGCGTACAGTAGAGGTCGCGTTCTAAAGGCAGCAGTGCGTACAGTAGAGGTCACGTTCTAAAGGCAGCAGTGCGTACAGTAGAGTTCACGTTCTAAAGGCAGCAGTGCGTACAGTAGAGGTCACGTTCTAAAGGCAGCAGTGCGTACAGTAGAGGTCACGTTCTAAAGGCAGCAGTGCGTACAGTAGAGGTCACGTTCTAAAGGCAGCAGTGCGTACAGTAGAGGTCGCGTTCTAAAGGCAGCAGTGCGTACAGTAGAGGTCGCGTTCTGAAGGCAGCAGTGCGTACAGTAGAGGTCGCGTTCTGAAGGCAGCAGTGCGTACAGTAGAGGTCACGTTCTAAAGGCAGCAGTGCGTACAGTAGAGGTCACGTTCTAAAGGCAGCAGTGCGTACAGTAGAGGTCACGTTCTAAAGGCAGCAGTGCGTACAGTAGAGGTCACGTTCTAAAGGCAGCAGTGCGTACAGTAGAGGTCACGTTCTGAAGGCAGCAGTGTGTACAGTAGAGGTCACGTTCTAAAGGCAGCTCTAAAGGCAGCAGTGTGTACAGTAGAGGTCACGTTCTAAAGGCAGCAGTGTGTACAGTAGAGGTCACGTTCTAAAGGCAGCAGTGTGTACAGTAGAGGTCACGTTCTAAAGGCAGCAGTGTGTACAGTAGAGGTCACGTTCTAAAGGCAGCAGTGTGTACAGTAGAGGTCACGTTCTAAAGGCAGCAGTGTGTACAGTAGAGGTCACGTTCTAAAGGCAGCAGTGTGTACAGTAGAGGTCACGTTCTAAAGGCAGCAGTGTGTACAGTAGAGGTCGCGTTCTAAAGGCAGCAGTGCGTACAGTAGAGGTCGCGTTCTGAAGGCAGCAGTGTGTACAGTAGAGGTCACGTTCTAAAAGCAGCAGTGTGTACAGTAGAGGTCACGTTCTAAAGGCAGCAGTGTGTACAGTAGAGGTCACGTTCTGAAGGCAGCAGTGCGTACAGTAGAGGTCACGTTCTGAAGGCAGCAGTGCGTACAGTAGAGGTCGTGTTCTGAAGGCAGCAGTGCGTACAGTAGAGGTCACGTTCTAAAGGCAGCAGTGCGTACAGTAGAGGTCACATTCTAAAAGCAGCAGTGTGTACAGTAGAGGTCACGTTCTAAAGACAGCAGTGCGTACAGTAGAGGTCACGTTCTAAAGGCAGCAGTGAGTACAGTAGAGATCACGTTCTAAAGGCAGCAGTGTGTACAGTAGAGGTCACGTTCTAAAGGCAGCAGTGTGTACAGTAGAGTTCACGTTCTAAAGGCAGCAGTGCGTACAGTAGAGGTCACGTTCTAAAGGCAGCAGTGTGTACAGTAGAGGTCACGTTCTAAAGGCAGCAGTGTGTACAGTAGAGGTCACGTTCTAAAGGCAGCAGTGTGTACAGTAGAGGTCACGTTCTAAAGGCAGCAGTGCGTACAGTAGAGGTCACGTTCTAAAGGCAGCAGTGCGTACAGTAGAGGTCACGTTCTAAAGGCAGCAGTGCGTACAGTAGAGGTCACATTCTGAAGGCAGCAGTGCGTACAGTAGAGGTCGCGTTCTAAAGGCAGCAGTGCGTACAGTAGAGGTCACGTTCTAAAGGCAGCAGTGCGTACAGTAGAGTTCACGTTCTAAAGGCAGCAGTGCGTACAGTAGAGGTCACGTTCTAAAGGCAGCAGCGCGTACAGTAGAGGTCACGTTCTAAAGACAGCAGTGTGTACAGTAGAGGTCACGTTCTAAAGGCAGCAGTGTGTACAGTAGAGGTCACGTTCTGAAGGCAGCAGCGTGTACAGTAGAGGTCACGTTCTAAAGGTAGCAGCGTGTACAGTAGAGGTCACGTTCTGAAGGCAGCAGTGCGTACAGTAGAGGTCACGTTCTAAGGGCAGCAGTGTGTACAGTAGAGGTCACGTTCTGAAGGCAGCAGTGTGTACAGTAGAGGTCACGTTCTAAGGGCAGCAGTGCGTACAGTAGAGGTCACATTCTAAAGGCAGCAGTGCGTACAGTAGAGGTCACGTTCTAAAAGCAGCAGTGCATACAGTAGGTCACGTTCTAAAGGCAGCAGTGTGTATAGTAGAGGTCACGTTCTAAAAGCAGCAGTGCGTACAGTAGAGGTCACGTTCTAAAAGCAGCAGTGCGTACAGTAGAGGTCACGTTCTAAAGGCAGCAGTGCGTACAGTAGAGGTCACGTTCTAAAGGCAGCAGTGCGTACAGTAGAGGTCACGTTCTAAAGGCAGCAGTGCGTACAGTAGAGGTCACGTTCTAAAGGCAGCAGTGTGTACAGTAGAGGTCACGTTCTAAAGGCAGCAGTGTGTACAGTAGAGGTCACGTTCTAAAGGCAGCAGTGCGTACAGTAGAGGTCACGTTCTAAAGGCAGCTGTGTGTACAGTAGAGGTCACGTTCTAAAGGCAGCTGTGCGTACAGTAGAGGTCACGTTCTAAAGGCAGCAGTGCGTACAGTAGAGGTCACGTTCTAAAGGCAGCAGTGCGTACAGTAGAGGTCACGTTCTAAAGGCAGCAGTGCGTACAGTAGAGGTCACGTTCTAAAGGCAGCAGTGCGTACAGTAGAGGTCACGTTCTAAAGGCAGCAGTGCGTACAGTAGAGGTCACGTTCTAAAGGCAGCAGTGCGTACAGTAGAGGTCACGTTCTAAAGGCAGCAGTGCGTACAGTAGAGGTCACGTTCTAAAGGCAGCTGTGTGTACAGTAGAGGTCACGTTCTAAAGGCAGCAGTGTGTACAGTAGAGGTCACGTTCTAAAGGCAGCAGTGCGTGCGTGCGTAGAGTTCACGTTCTAAAGGCAGCAGTGTGTACAGTAGAGGTCACGTTCTAAAGGCAGCTGTGCGTACAGTAGAGGTCACGTTCTAAAGGCAGCTGTGTACACAGTAGAGGTCACGTTCTAAAGGCAGCAGTGCGTACAGTATAGGTCACGTTCTAAAGGCAGCAGTGCGTACAGTAGAGGTCACGTTCTAAAGGCAGCAGTGCGTACAGTAGAGGTCACGTTCTAAAGGCAGCAGTGCGTACAGTAGAGGTCACGTTCTAAAGGCAGCAGTGTGTACAGTAGAGGTCACGTTCTAAAGGCAGCAGTGTGTACAGTAGAGGTCACGTTCTAAAGGCAGCAGTGCGTACAGTAGAGGTCACATTCTAAAGGCAGCAGTGTGTACAGTAGAGGTCACGTTCTAAAGGCAGCAGTGTGTACAGTAGAGGTCACGTTCTAAAGACAGCAGTGTGTACAGTAGAGGTCACGTTCTAAAGGCAGCAGTGTGTACAGTAGAGGTCGCATTCTAAAGGCAGCAGTGTGTACAGTAGAGGTCGCGTTCTAAAGGCAGCAGTGTGTACAGTAGAGGTCACGTTCTAAAGGCAGCAGTGTGTACAGTAGAGGTCACGTTCTAAAGGCAGCAGTGTGTACAGTAGAGTTCACGTTCTAAAGGCAGCAGTGTGTACAGTAGAGGTCACGTTCTAAAGGCAGCTGTGCGTACAGTAGAGGTCACGTTCTAAAGGCAGCTGTGTGTACAGTAGAGGTCACGTTCTAAAGGCAGCAGTGCGCGTACAGTAGAGGTCACGTTCTAAAGGCAGCAGTGCGTACAGTAGAGGTCACGTTTCTAAAGGCAGCAGTGCGTACAGTAGAGGTCACGCGTTCTAAAGGCAGCAGTGCGTGCAGTAGAGGTCACGTTCTAAAGGCAGCAGTGCGTACAGTAGAGGTCACGTTCTAAAGGCAGCAGTGCGTACAGTAGAGGTCACGTTCTAAAGGCAGCAGTGCGTACAGTAGAGGTCACGCGTTCTAAAGGCAGCAGTGCGCGTGCAGTAGAGGTCACGTTCTAAAGGCAGCAGTGCGTACAGTAGAGGTCACGTTCTAAAGGCAGCAGTGCGTACAGTAGAGGTCACGTTCTAAAGGCAGCTGTGTGTACAGTAGAGGTCACGTTCTAAAGGCAGCAGTGTGTACAGTAGAGGTCACGTTCTAAAGGCAGCAGTGCGTACAGTAGAGTTCACGTTCTAAAGGCAGCAGTGTGTACAGTAGAGGTCACGTTCTAAAGGCAGCTGTGCGTACAGTAGAGGTCACGTTCTAAAGGCAGCTGTGCGTACAGTAGAGGTCACGTTCTAAAGGCAGCAGTGCGTACAGTAGAGGTCACGTTCTAAAGGCAGCAGTGCGTACAGTAGAGGTCACGTTCTAAAGGCAGCAGTGCGTAGTAGAGGTCACGTTCTAAAGGCAGCAGTGCGTACAGTAGAGGTCACGTTCTAAAGGCAGCAGTGTGTACAGTAGAGGTCACGTTCTAAAGGCAGCAGTGTGTACAGTAGAGGTCACGTTCTAAAGGCAGCAGTGCGTACAGTAGAGGTCACATTCTAAAGGCAGCAGTGTGTACAGTAGAGGTCACGTTCTAAAGGCAGCAGTGTGTACAGTAGAGGTCACGTTCTAAAGACAGCAGTGTGTACAGTAGAGGTCACGTTCTAAAGGCAGCAGTGTGTACAGTAGAGGTCGCATTCTAAAGGCAGCAGTGTGTACAGTAGAGGTCGCGTTCTAAAGGCAGCAGTGTGTACAGTAGAGGTCACGTTCTAAAGGCAGCAGTGTGTACAGTAGAGGTCACGTTCTAAAGGCAGCAGTGTGTACAGTAGAGTTCACGTTCTAAAGGCAGCAGTGTGTACAGTAGAGGTCACGTTCTAAAGGCAGCTGTGCGTACAGTAGAGGTCACGTTCTAAAGGCAGCTGTGTGTACAGTAGAGGTCACGTTCTAAAGGCAGCAGTGCGTACAGTAGAGGTCACGTTCTAAAGGCAGCAGTGCGTACAGTAGAGGTCACGTTCTAAAGGCAGCAGTGCGTACAGTAGAGGTCACGTTCTAAAGGCAGCAGTGCGTACAGTAGAGGTCACGCGTTCTAAAGGCAGCAGTGTGTACAGTAGAGGTCACGTTCTAAAGGCAGCAGTGTGTACAGTAGAGGTCACGTTCTAAAGGCAGTAGTCACGTTCTAAAGTAGAGGTCACATTCTAAAGGCAGCAGTGTGTACAGTAGAGGTCACGTTCTAAAGGCAGCAGTGTGTACAGTAGAGGTCACGTTCTAAAGACAGCAGTGTGTACAGTAGAGGTCACGTTCTAAAGGCAGCAGTGTGTACAGTAGAGGTCGCATTCTAAAGGCAGCAGTGTGTACAGTAGAGGTCACGTTCTAAAGGCAGCAGTGTGTACAGTAGAGGTCACGTTCTAAAGGCAGCAGTGTGTACAGTAGAGGTCACGTTCTAAAGGCAGCAGTGCGTACAGTAGAGGTCACGTTCTAAAGGCAGCAGTGTGTACAGTAGAGGTCACGTTCTAAAGGCAGCAGTGTGTACAGTAGAGGTCACATTTTAAAAGCAGCAGCCATCTGCTATTTCAGTTATTGTGCATTAACACTGCATGGGAGCCTTAGACCTGCCTGTTCCCTGGGATCCACCTCCAGGTTCTTCATTCCATAGCCCGGGGCACAGGAGTGGGGAATCTGGATTTATTTATTTTATATTTACATATATACACACACACACACACATATATATGTATGTTTATTTGCAAGCAAAGAGAAGAGAATGGGCGTAGTGCTAGGGCTTCTTACCATTGCAAACAAACTCCAGATGCATGTGGCACTTTATGCACCTGGCCTTACATGGGCACTGGGGAATTGAACAGCAGGCATTGCAAACAAGCGCCTTTAGCCACTGAGCCATCTCCCCAGCCCAATCAGGATCCATAAACCACCGTCTTAGGATTCTAGTGCTAGAAGGTTATGGAACACATTTTAAAAAATATTTTATTTATTTCTTTGATGGAGAGAGGAAGAGGCAGAGACAAAAAGAGAATGGGTGCGCCAGGGCCTCTAGCCACTGCAAATGAACTTTAGACACATGCGCCCCCTTGTGCATCTGGCTTACATGGGTCCTGGGGAATTGAACCAGGGTCCTTAGGCTTTGTAGGCAAAAGTCTTAACCACTAAGCCATTTCCCTAGCCCTGGAACACATTTTAAGAAACAATACCAGAAGTTTTTTATTTGCAAAGATGGAAGAGGTAGGTAAGTTTTGTGTCAGAAAATGAACAGCATTTTAGCCTAGTCTAGCTTTTAGGTAATACAGATACTTTGGAAGTCTACTTTAGGGAGTTTCAGGACCTTTCAATTAAAAACAAAAACTTCCTGTAGTAAAATGAAACACACTGGTTGATAAAGTCTTTAAAGGGGACCTAAATACAGATCTCACCAGGAGAGCCCATCCTTGCATTCCTTCACTCATTTACTGAATTTTACTTTCCTACCAGTTCAGCACCAAATTTAACCTCTGTGCTGTTACATGTTGAATAAAAGCCCATCAGGGGAATTGCCACTGGAAGAACTACTGTCTCATTGTTAAGGGTGATTTACCCAGGTCAGGTAAAAGGAACTGTTCAGAATAAACCATTGACACCAAGAGACACTCTTGACCTTAATCATCAGCATATTGTGTTCTCACCTCTGATGTCATGTGTGGCAGCCCAGATTCTATGAAATGAAGATGCAAGTGTTACCTATAAACTGCTTGAGTTGCTTTTGTCCACTTCAGAACAGACATTTTCCCTTAACACCATACCTACTGGCAGCTGCTAACCACCAAAAAAAACCATTTTTTACATTCGCTTTTATAGAGCTTATTGCATTAAATGAGGTCTTGCTGTTGTCATATTCCCACAGCCTTGTCCACTGTGTTTGCACAACAAGCCCATCAGCTTCTGCACCCTAACAGTTTTTATCATATTTACCCAGGGCCTGTGTTCTAGGAAATTCCAAAGACAAGTTCTGGCTCTTCCAGTGGGGCTCTTCATATCAGGTTAATTAGTAAATGGTTGGGGAGATGAGCACCCACTGGGCTTTCTTCTGAATGTGCTGTGTCCTGAGCAGTGTCCAGTGTTTGTTCTGGGGGAAGCACTCTGAGTCATTGCCCCGTCCACAGGAAGCCCCAAGCCCCGTAATCAGGTGCTTTTACTAAGCCTGAAGCTCCCTAGAATCTTTCCTTCTCACAGAAACAGCTTTCAGCTGGAGATAGGAAACCACTGATACATTTCAGAATCTCTTGATAAAATAAATCATGATGGATTCCAATCCAAATTCTAGGAATGAACAATACCCATTGTTGCATTTAGGATTAGGGTTAATATATGGAAAGGCTCTTTTCTCCTTCCCTTTGGAAGTTTGAGCTATAGAAACAACACATTGCATGAGTTGATCCCTTCCCACGTGGTTAGTGTAGAAGGGAATGTCCATTTGGCCTTTCTTTACTTTAAAACAAAAGTCATTGTTAGTGGAAAACTGTATGTCACTCTTGAACTGAAATCTGATTACAGCCAGACTTAACAGTTGGAAGGTTACTAGAACTCTCTTTGCTTTCTTAGTCTTAATTTTTTTTTTTGATTTTTCAACTGTTTTATTTCATGGTTTTAATTTTTTGGTTTGATCTGTTATTCCAAGGCAACTCTCCAGAAGCATACTTTCATGGTTTTCCCTCCCTTTTTTCAGTTAGTAAGTAGTTTTCCAATCTACAAGCCCTCCCAAGGGTCTCCAGAATCACGCTTCCCTCCACTGTGGCATGTGTTCTGTTCGTGTCGAGTGTTGGGAATGTTGGGATGATGTGACCATATTGCTGCCGCCTGCTTGCCCACTTGCCCACCTGGGCCGGCTCCCAGATACCAGCGTACTCAGCCACAGCCTGGGGGTAAACGCAGCGGAGGCAGTGTTGCTCTGAGGACTACAGAGGAAGGGTGGCAGGGCCAGCAGCCTTCCAGCAGGATTGGACATGTGTGACATCCAACCCCTCACAGCAGGTCACCTAGAAATTATAGGTAGAGCGGACTATCGGAGTCCTTGGCATCCTTTTCAGCATAGTCATCAATCCACAGATAAATGATTCTAATTGTTAACTTTTATAAAGATGGCCATTGTAAAATCTAAAGCCACATTCACCAACAGCTAAAGGAGACCAAGCAGTTCCCCGAAATAGTATTGATGTTGTTAATTCATTTGTGAGTGAGCACATTGTCCTCATTGACCTCTGATTCTGTCTAAAGATTCACAGTTCACACTTAAGGCTCTGAGAAGTCCTCCTTCAAAACAGTCAAGACCCTTCACTTTGACTTTGTATTCCCAAGCTAATTTATTCATTTTTCCCCCCGTGGAATCAGTGTTCCTCGGGTTTCATTTGAGGAGGTGCTGATGGCCATGGTGCTCCAGGGCATTTGAATGGCCTGAGCTATCAGCTTTTGGAGGGGAGCCCCTCCCACTCTGAAAGCCATCTCATCCTAGATGGGGCTTCATTTCTAGTTTAAAAGCAGTCCATTCTGGGAAAGAGATATGTTTTGGTATTGTTGTCACATAGGAACACTTCATAAAAGAATTGTCACCAGGTGGTTTCTTTAATATCAAGCTCCTCTGGGACAGTAAAAAAATAAAAATTCATTTTCAGAAAAACCAGGCTACACTTGAAAGCTTCAACAGCCCTTACAGTTTAAAGTGAGACTTGGCCTGGAGAGATGGCTTAACAGTTAAGGCACTTGCCTGCAAAGCCAAAGGAGCCAGGTTCAATTCTCCAGAACCCACATAAACCCACCAGGTGCAGTGGCTGGAGGCCCTGGCACACCCATTCTCTCTCCTTCTCACGCCATAAATAAATAAAATATTTTTAAAAGAAAAAAGAGCCAGGAGTGGTGGTGCATGCCTTTAATCCCAGCACTTGGGAGGCGGGGTAGGAGAATCACTGTGAGTTCGAGGCCACCCTGAGACTTCATAGTGAATTCCAGGTCAGCCTGGACTAGAGAGAGATCCTACCTCGAAAAAGCAAAAAGAAGGAAGGAAGGAAGGAAGGAAGGAAGGAAGGAAGGGAAGGAAGGAAGGAGAAAAGAAAGAAAGAAAGAAAGAAAGAAAGAAAGAAAGAAAGAAAGAAAGAAAGAAAGAAAGAGAAAAAGAAAGAAAGGGAAAGAGAGAGGCTTCTTGATACATTTATATAAGGGACTAAGATATTTTCCATAAAAATGGCTCCAAAGCCCTCAGAGGTCAGGAAACCTGAGCTCAAGGGTCAGTTCTACCAACTTACTTCATCTCCCTGGACTCGGCCCCCCTTCTGTATAAATGTAAATGCAGTGCTATGCAACCTTATGGCTTGGCAGTCCTGAGTTTAAGGCCCATCCTTGCCTTTCTCCTTGCGATGTGGCCTAGGAAGCTGAGGCCCCCAAAAAAGGGACTCCCAGGATGGAAAGCCTGAAAGGGCCTTCAAACAGCCCAGGACGCTCTCCACACTGCCCTCCATCCTTGACCCAGAACCACTGAGCCCACCTACAACCCCCATTCTTTTTTGTTTTTTCTTTAAATATATGGTATTTATTTATTTATTTAAGAGAGAGAATGAGAATGAGCACATCAGGGCCTCCAGCCACTGAAACGAACTCCAGATACATGTGCTCCCTTGTGCAACTGGCTTACGTGGGTCCTGGAGAAGTGAACCAGGATCCTTTGGCTTTGCAGGCAAATGCCTTAACCACTAATCCATCTCTCCAGCCCCTAACCCCATTCTTGAGTGTTCTAGCAGTTGTCAGTGCAGACAGAAGAACTGTATGTAGTTCCGTCCTCCTCTCAGAGCCTGTGCTGAAACTAAGACTGGAGCTCTTGGCTCAGCTTTCCGGGGATGATTCTGGAGAGTGCTGCTGTGTTTGGGAGTAAGTCCCTGGGAGAGAGGATAAACTGAATGTGGACAAGCATAGCTGTAGAATGAAATGAGAAGTGGTACAGTGGTTTTTTCTCTTTCCATGATAACTAATGCTAATTTTATATCTGCTGACATTCAAGATGACCTGACATTCATGATCTGGAAGTGACTAGTCAGGTGGCATATGTCCTCTGCTCCTGATTCATAAAGAACATTTTTTTAAAAATCTATGTATACACGAAAACATGATTCTAGTGATAACCACACTATTTTTTAAGAAATTGGCATTTTAAGGAAATTAGCCATGCTTTATGTAACCTTTTCAAATACAACCTTTTCTTCCTATTTACATTAAATCATTATTAATTTAAAATAATTTCCCTTAATTAGTTCTGTGATGTCTTTCTTTAAGTGAGTTTGAATGGGCTTCTAGGAGAGTGACAAGTCAGTGCAGAAGTAGATGTCTAGGATTTGAGCAGCGCCAAGCCCAGCAGGCTTTTCCACGGCCCTGAGTTGGACATAGCCGATCACCCTGAGGCTCAGCGAGCAGCAGCCTCCCCAGGCAGAGGGCCCTTGGGTCCAGAAGGCCACCTCATGATGGTACCCTAGGGAGGGTGAGCCATTAAGGAATCATCCCCTGTAGTCCTTCAGAAGGTACTGCCTCTGGCCCAGGGCCACCTGTATGGCACACCCCGACAGCTGGCATCCTCCTGCACGCTTGCGATCCGCTTCTCTTCACGCTTCTGTGTGACCACCTGGCCCACCAGCCTTGCCAGCATCGCTCCAGCCCCGCATGTCCCCTGGAGATGACACAACCCTGTCTTTCTGTGCTTCATGGGATCCTACTCTGAAGTCTTCCCTAGAAAAAGCTTTTGCTTCTCAGGATAAGATGTGTCTTGCCAGGGTTGACCGAGACTCTGGTAAAGGGGCTGGGAGATTCCGATCCATCTTGGGGCTGTGGGTGTGGCTATTGTAGTCAAAAATGAAAGTTCTACTGAGAGTGGCAACTGAAGTTTATCAAAAGAGCCCCCAGGGTGGGGCAGTATGGACTGTGGGAATTGGTGCAAGGCAGGAGTTGCCCTTTAGGTTCCTGTGCCTCAGGCTTGGCTGTCACATGGGTGGACAGGCTACAGAGGGAGAAGAGGATGACAATCACATATAGGGTCACAGCAGAACAGTATGAGGCCTCCCAGCCTGCCAAGCCTCACCAAAGGAGCAGGACAGCCCGCTGGCATAGACAGGCCAGTCTTAACTCCCCTAGGAACAGCTGGGAGGTAACCAGGAAAGTTTAATTTTTTTTTTTTTAAAAAAAGGTAGAGAGAAAATATGCCTAATTTGGTGGCTGAATTGGGTGTGGCCCCTCCTATCTCTTCCTCTTTCTCTGGAAACACGACCAACCCTCTCCCTCTCTTTATCCAGCCCAGGCCATGGTGGTGCTGGGAGCATAGGTGGCAGGTATGCAGCCAGAAGGCCACAGCCACCAGCAGGCTGCAGTGTTGGGCAGATGCATTTCTAAGCCCTGTTTTGAGAAGCAGTCTTGTTCCTGTTAAAGATGAATTTTCTAAGCAGACATTCTGGCAGAATGCTTAGTCACTCAGGTAACTGCCAAGCACTCAGGGCCGTCAGCAGACAGGTAGCTAGCTGATTTCTAATCATTTGGGGGGCACAGATTCTAAGTGATGGAATCTGAATAAAGTCTACTGACAGGTAATAGTGAATCATTAGGGGACTGAAGGATGATAAACACAGAAATTCATTAGCATGGGTAGTTTCTATACACCTGAGGCCAGAATGGCTATTTCTTTTCAGAAGAATGTGAGGAGGGCAAGTATCAGTGGTGGCAGCACGAGGCAGAAAGAATGTGGGTGGTAGAAGGGATGTAGCCATGAACTCCATCATCCTCCTATGTTCATGGATATGAGCGACCTAGTTAATCCACCAGGGCTGGGAAGCAGAGCTGCCCAGATCCTGGACAGCTGCATGTCATGTGTGTTTCTTGCTGTCCCTTTCTGTGACATAACAAGATATAGATGTCCAATGCTCCTGGCTGTGGCATGTACACCAGGACACTGGGTACCAAGCAGGTGTCATCTGAGATCTATCATCTTCTCAATTCTGTGGTGAGGGGAATCAACAGATCCTTCTGACCACAGCCACTTGTCCAAAGCCACCTGGAAGTCGAGGGGAGCTGGGATATAAACTTGTGCTGTTCAGTCAGGGACCTTTCCAGTGAAAACACAGGGTGATCATACCTAAGCCACTTAAGCTTGCTTAACAAAATTCTTGCCTCTCTGATTCCTTTGAATGATAAGCTTAGATAGCTTAGTAGAGCTCATATATAATTGTCATGTTGAGGTCTGTATGAAATCGACCCAGGTGTCTCTTTCCATAGATGGAAAAGGACTTTGGGCATGGCTTTAGCTGTAAAGCAACTGGAGCCAGCTGTTGCCAGTGCCCTACTTGTGGCAGGGTTTCTCAGCAGGTGCTCCACGTGATAGGGAAGCTAGGGGTTGGAGGGTAGGTTAGAGCATGGGCTCACCATGCCTAAGGTCAGTGGCTTTGGTGCTTGACCCAGGGAAAAATGTCTTTCCACCACACTTCATGGGGCCATGCTATTCCAATATGGCCCAGCAGAACCTATACGAAAACCCTGGGTTAAGAATCTTCAAGTGGCACTTGGCCTTGCTATCAAGTGTCCCAGGCAGTCTTTCCTGTGCAACGTGGAAAGGTAACAAAGCCACGGACTGAGGGAATTCAGAGCATCCAGCTCCAGAGCATCCTACATCCCTGGACCATTTGGGCAGTCACATCACAGACCCTAGACAGCCTTAGGATCCAGAATCCACCAGGTCTCTGTTCACTTGGTTTCACAGTGGCTTTTCCCAGTCGCTGTGTCCTGAGGGGAAGGAGAGCATTATCTCTTCCGTGGGCCATGGCAGCTGCTGCATAGGGTCCAGCAGTGATAAGCACTTCTCAAGTTAGTGTGATGAATAAGAGATGCCTGGCCACCCGGGCATCTTGCCTGGCTCACCTGCTGAACCTCTTATTAGGAAACATTTCTCCAAGCTTGGATTTCAAGTTGGAAATGCATCCTTTAGTCTTCCTTCTGACTCCTTTGCTAATATCCAATTTCCATTTCTACCTTAGGTTACACACAATGAAGGGTGCATTTGCTTTAGCAAACAAGAAAGAAAAAATGTGGTTAGAACCAGTGTTTCTCATTGTTTATGAGTCAAAATCCAGAATGGATACTGATGCTTACCATTGCAGTCCTATGAAATTATAAGATGCCTGTGGATTTCAAATCATTCTCCCAAATTCTTATCCAGTAGGAGACTTTTATTCATGATGCTATTGCAAGGAATAGTAGGTGCTATTGTATACTTTTACTGCTATTGTTCGTCATCTGCTATTATTAATATGCCCGAATGCTCTAATCCCCAGCCATGGTTCATCACAAGGAGGCGTTCTGCCCTTGTGGAACACATATAAAAGGCATTGATGAACTAAGATGGGAAAGTTCTTCCACTAATCCTCACCATCCTCTGTTTAATGGGCTGGTTGCATTAGAAAGGGGGAGGATCACTAAATGACAGTGGCGTTTGATATTATGTGCCCTGCCATTTTTAGTTGAGACTGCTAGGAGTGATAATAGCTACTCTGAAAAGCCCTTGGGGACAGTGAAGGTTGTGGCCTCTCACCCATTGTTGGGGGAAAAGAATAGAACACACAGACATTTAACTAAAAGAGGGGCCGCTCTCTTCCGAATGTTGTACGGGGCTGTCTGTCGACACTACTCTTCTGTGCATTCCTGCCACTCACTACCTGGGATGGATGGCATTGCTAATTGTTACAACGCTCTGAAAAGCATAGTAAGGGGAACCTTCCTTCCTATAGAACCACACAGTCTAGTAGGGAGGCAGGTACATCCGCTTAAAGCCTGTGGTCTGTACAGTGATAACAAAACCCACATGGAAGCACTGAGAACCCAAGGCCTGTCCTCCCACAGTTATGGGGATGACTCACAGCGGCCTTCCTGTCAGAGGTGGCCTTGAGGCTGCATGTAGATGCTGGTCAGAGCCAGATGAGGATTAGAGTCCTAGTCTTACCACCAACCGGCTGCGTAGCTGTAGATAGTTATATAACCCATCAAGTTTCAATTATCGACATGTAAACGATGCAGATAGCATTGGTTAAGGGTTAGTCCCAGAGCCTGAAACGGTATGTTCTCTAAAGCTGACAGCCACCACTGCCGTCACCACCACATCATTTACCAGACCTTATCCACATACTATGCTAAGAATTAATTAATTTTGTTGAACCACGGATAATACAAAGAGAGACTTTTTCAGGAGTCCTACTAGTTTATTTGTGGAACGTACACAACAGCTAATCCCAAAGCCCTTCCAGAGCACAAGTCCTTGAAGCGAGGGGTCTGTAGACTATGGAAGGAAGTTTGTAGGGATTGTTATAATCCATCTATTATTTTTAAAAATGAATTAAGTAACTGAACATGTTAAACATGTCTCTGTTGCAGAATCTCACATGGCAAAAAATCAGTAGACAAAACCCACATCAATCTCTTCAGGGTCTTTGACAATTTTTTAGTGTCCAAAGGGATTCTGAGAACTTCCGGCGAACAAGCTCTTATTTAGACCCTCAAACTACAAGGAAGTAGGAAAGCTCAACCCACAGGCCTGTGTCCAGCTTTTCTTGACCAACTATTAGCTTTATCTGTTCTTGACCTGCAAGTGAGGGTCTCTGTCTTTGCTGCTTGTTGGACTCAATTGGGGTAACGGACAGATGGGAACCTGGCCCCATGTTACACATGTGACTCCCTTGGTCTCATCTGAGAATTTCTTTAACCACCCAAATGATAGGCATATGAAGTCAAGGTTGAGAGCCACTCTCCAGGGTAGTCAGTGAGCAAATAAGCCAGCTTAGTAATGACCAAGAGAACAGTGACCTCCAGATTATTCATTTTGTTAACTGATCATTGCCATTCAAAATTGCAGTGAAACTATATCAAGTCCCTGTTATCAAAGTTAAAATATTATGTTCTGTTACAACAAAATAAAACCACAAGTATCTACAACAGTTTAACCATTTTGCTATTTCCATTTGAAAAATAGAATTAGACATACTTTGTCTAAACCAGAGTAGATTCATTGTCACACTTCATAAGTTGCCATGTCATCATGCCATCAGTTCAAATTTTTCATCTGGGCCTCAGTTTCCTTGTTCTTAAGTGGCAGCTTTTCATAGAAGACTGTAAGGCTGTCCTGGCTGGAAATCTCAAAAGCCCGTGGATTATCCATGGAAGGTGGAAAATCTTCCCTTCTGTAGATTTTGGGTTCCATCCACCAACCCCCCATCAAAGAACTGAGTGTAGTTAAGGAATCTAACTTACTGCCCTGTTGGAACAGCTGAAACAATGTGGATGGCCAGTTGTTACTGTAAATATCCCTTTCTTGAGTGTCACTGAGTAGCCCAAGCTGAGCTTGAACTCACAGGCTTGCCTGTTAGGCATGGGCCACCACATCCAGTTGACCAGTCCTCACAACATGAATAAACAATGGTGCGTTCTAAAGCCCAGCTGAGGTTATCTTGTTACTCAGAGTTTTGTATTATCCAAAGTCATATGAGCTTAATCTGTTTGCATAGTCAGCATCTATCTGCAGATTATCTCTATTCTAAACTGCAGGATGAGTTGCTGGTTACCAGTGCAATGTTAAAATGTTTATCTCCATTCTAAACTTCCCAATAAATTAACAATATTTCAGATGAATATCAATATATGAAATTTCAATTTTGAAATAACTGAGGATACTTGTGTCAATTCTGAAACCATGCCTCCAAGAGTAAATGTTGGAAAGAGGTGGGGAACATGCCTGTGTTTAAGGATGGACTCTGATAATTGGGACCGCCACAGACCCCCGTCCATTTTGACTCATGCGCCACACTTATGCCTTTGCCTGGCAGATGCACCCTGTGGCCCCTTTCGTTGAGCCTTCTGGATATCAGGTTTAGAAAATAGATAGGTGCATGTTTTGAGTCTTGAGATCTTTGCTCTAAGTAACCATTCACTAACCTAGTATTAGCTTTAAGACATCCAAGGGGCTGAGGAGATGGCTCAGTGCTTGCAAAGCCTGATGCCTGACACAAAAAGTGACACATGCATCTGGCATTTGTTTGCAGTGGCAAGAGGCCCTGGCATGCCAATACAAATATATAAATAAATAGAATCGACATTTGCTATGCACAGGGAAGACGTGTGTTTTCTAGTTTATAAGCATGGAGTATTCCTTGCCATCCAGGGCATTGTCCATCTCTCAAAGGCCAGGTTGCACCAATGAATGGGAAGTTGCTGGGTTGTCTTGAGAATGGTCAGCCCTCTACTCCAGGCACTATCCCAGAAAGCAAGCATGGTTCTCTTTCTGCCCTCTCCCACACTCCGTTTAGGCCCTAATAGGGTGCTTTGTGAAGTTCCCTTGCAGTTCTTCATTGATGCTGTTTGTTAAGCCTGGATCCCTGCTGTGTGTCAAGCTGCACTCCCTTCCTGCCAAGCACTCACACTGTGCAGACTGAGCTCTGTAGAGGGAGCGCTTAGCCTAGCATGTGCCCTGTGTGTCAACTAAAGGGTCAGCTGAGCAGGGGATGAAACTAAGGTTCCAGGCCTTCGTGACTGGCCCCATTTTGTTAAGGGCAATAACTCGGAACCATCTGGAGGAAGGGGTGTGTATGTTCGCACTTGTGTCTGTGTATGGGAGAGGGTCATTTGTCAAGTTTGTGGTTGGTGGTCCACCCTTTCATTCCTAACGCAGTCTTCTCAAAACCTCCCACAGGCTCCGTCCATGCCACGTCAGTAGCAGCCTCAAGAGTGGAGCAGGCACTGTCAGAAGTGGCCTCATCTCTGCAGAGCAGTGCCCCCAAGCAGGGCCCACTGCATCCCTGGATGACACTGGCCCAGATCTGGCTTCATGCAGGTACCACTCGGACCCCTTGGCCCCGTGCTAGACCACAGGCTGCAGGTTCCAGCAGACGCCCATCCGCCTGCTTAACCCAGAACCATCATCTGTAGACAGAATTCAACACATCTGTGGTCAAGCACCAAACCAGTGCTGCTTCTGTGCAGGGACCATGAGTCACTCAGCATCCCCGTCCTTCCTCCATGCCTGCCCCTGTCCAGAGTTGTCCCCTGGGAGTTTAATGAATCAGATTCAGGGATTCTGGGGAGGTTAAGGGGGAGAGGGACTTGTGCCATGGAGGGACCAGTGTCATATCTCATGCTGTCTCTGTGGGTGACTCAGATGGCTGGCGGTAGAAGCCCAGCTGTGCTGTTCACAAGCCATGTAGACGAGCTCTGCCTGGACTGCTCAGTCTGTTTCCTCTTCCGTACCTGTCTCCCAGGGTCTAACACAATGCTTAGGCATCTCAGCATTCGATCTCTGGAAGAGAGGACAGGTGGCATTGATGACACAGATGCCTTTATCAAAGCCAGGGCAGCACAGTGTGGTTTATGTCCCTAATTCCCTCCCACGGAACCCCTGGTGGCCCACAGAAAGGGAGGCAGTGGCAGCAGCCCCTGTTCTGGAAACTGACCTGGAGGCAGGTATGACTGGCACTGCCCTGGTTTCATGTGGCAGTTGGCTGGCTGAAGTAGGCTGCCACATGGCTGGACATTCTAGAATGAAGTGCTCCAAGCAAAAGATGAAAAGGAAACTTCAGTCCTTCAAGTGTTCCCATTTGATCTGCATGACCCTGACGGAGCTGGATTAGGCTCCCCCTTGGAGATGTGTTCTGAGAACCCAAATATGGCTGCGAAGGGTGCCTTTACCTACCAGCTGTCCATCTGCTGCACCTTCATTGCCCAGACCAGCTGCATACTGCTCAGCCTTCCATGGCCCTCACACACGTGTGCATGGCATGGCTGGATTTACCTGCCTTTGCCAGTCACAGTGCCTGGCTCACTTACGTTTTCTGTGTTGGCATCACTAATTGAGCCATAACAACTGCCGTAAATTAACTAATTATATTCTTCTGAGCAGAAGTACAAAAGAGGGCTGACTCATGCCTGTGTGCTCATGCTTCCCTCTGCAGCCACTCCCTTAGAGGTTGAGAGAAGCTGCCTCTGTGGGCCAGGGCCCAGCAGGAAGACCTCCTCCCCTGCTCTTCCTCGAGAGCCCAGACCCTGGTACAGGATGCTACCTGCTTGGTCACCTGCATGGCCAGTGACCCCAGAGGCCAGAGAGAGGAGTGTACTTGAGTGTCTGGGCCCGGGGAGCCTGGCTGAACACATAGTGCTGGTGGAGGGCAGACTGGTCTTGCACATGGGCCTGCCCCTGAGTTTCTGAAGGGCAGGGCTCAAAGCCCAGAGCGATTACAGCTGTCTGTCCAGGTGGAGCTGCTCCTGACCTCACAGGCATTGTTGTTCCAGCTAGTTATTTAGCAAGGGTCACGAGGTACCAGAGAGCTAGGCCTGGTGGGGGCTGCCCCTAACTCAGTTGTCCGGGGACTGTGCACATCTTTGTAAGTCCTTCTGTGAGTCTTGAGGAGAGACCGTGCAGAGCTCAGGGATGGGATCACGTTTGGAGCCACCCTTGACCCTCAACGGCAACGGCCTGGGTGACAGAATTGAGGGTGTACATTTACCCTTCTGCACTCTAGGGGGTTGAACTATGCAAAGCAGATGCCATCCTTGCCTTGTAGCCTAAGGGCAGATGTGCTTGTGCATACGTTGTGAGCACTGCAGGTAGCATGGGTAGATGAAGCTGGTCAGAGTCTTAGAATTTATGCCTTTTTCCAAACAGTGACGGAATCAAGACTTAGACCAATATCGCGTATTTACATCGTCCTTAAAGAAGGTAGATTGAAAAGAAAACAGACCGTTTCCATCGTGCTGCTGGCACTTGCCATGTGGGGTTTGAACTTTACTGCTCTGAGAGGTGAAATCAATCAGCTCACTTTCTGACAGTTATGGAAACCAGCTAACATCTGCTTTCTATGTCTACTGTCGGCTTTAGCAATACTGCCAGAGTCCAGAAAGTCCACAAGCTTTAGAGAAAATAGCCCAAGGTGGCATATGTGGGCCTGTTCTCTCCTGGTTTACCTTGCCAGTGAACATGAGTGTAGAGGGAGCTTATGATGTGAACCTGTAGTGGAGGGAGCCTCAGGTTTGAATGTCTCAGGAAAGATCACTCTGAGACAATCCCAGGTTCCAGTCTACTGTATTAGAGGGCTTCTGGGGCACTTGCGTGTATATTTGATGGTAAAGAGATCATGAACGGGACTCCTGAGCCACCACCACTCTGTGAAGGAACAGGTCCAAGGCTAGAGCACAAGAAACGAGGCATGGTTGACCTGAGAGGGTCCCTCCCTTCCCATGTGGTGGGTGATCCTCCCCTCAGGGCCTCCTCTTCTGGACATTTCTGTCTGCCGAGCCTCAGACTTTCACCCAGTAGCTGACCCGGCCTTGGCTGTGCTTGTTTAGACCTGTATCAGTCTTATTTAACGAATCTTCAAATAAACATCACACTCATGTGGTACATAGTTGAAGAGGTGGGAGATGTAGAGACTCCTCCTGACCTTGCACCTCAGTCACCATCTGGCAACCACTGGGGGGGTGGCAGTTCGGGGTACCTTCCAGGGTCCTACCCACTCTGTGCCTTGTCCCCCCTGTCCTCTTACCCCAGTGTCTGGGAGATCGTTGCATATGCTGATACTCAGTGCTGACTCACTTTTCATACCCATGGTATTTATGGGGACACCATGATTTAACCAGCATACTGTTGACTGCCATCTAGGTCATTTCTGATAATTATTCCGTGTCTCTAAGATAAACTTCAAAAAATGGTACTGATAGATCAAAGGGTATATGCTTTTTTTATTTGGAGAAATGTGGTCACACAACCTTCCACAGAGCTATATCAATTTCTACTCCAGTCATCATAGAATGTCCATTTTAATATTCCTTTGCCAATATCAGAGTCTCAAAACCTAGATCTTTACCAATGGAATACATGAAAACTGATGGTTCAGTGGGCTGCTCCAGATTGCGCTTTCACCTCAAATACCAGGCTTTTCCTGTTCACTTGTAAGGCACTTATTATGTGTCAAAAAAATTTGCCTCATGTTTGTGATAGGTGCTATAAATATCTCCCCCATTTTTATTTTGTTTGTATTGGATTTTTATTCTTTAAACCATATGTTAAAATACACTTACTAGGGCTGGAGAGGTGACTTAGTAGTTAAGGCACTTGCCTGCAAAGCCTAAGGACCCAGGTTCAATTCCCCAATACCCACGTAAGCCAGATGCACAAGGGGAGTGTGTGTGTCTGGAGTTCATTTGCAGTTACTAGAGGCCCTGATGTGCCTATTCTCTCTCTCTCTATCTCTCTATCTATCTATCCATCCATCTATCTTTATCTCTGCCTCTTTCTCTGTCTCTCTCAAATAAATGAAACACTTTTAAATATACTTATTAATCTTTTCTTACAACATTTGAACTTCCTCTGATATTTAGAAATCAGCTACTCATTTTCTCCTCCTTTCCTGAAAGTGTCGTGTATCTCATGGTACCATTTGCATACAATCTCATGCAGAAGACAGAGAGAATCCTCCCTCCACTGCATCGGGAAACCACTAGACAGCTGTGGCTGCAGTTCAGTCTTTCCAGAGCAGAGCACAGGGGTGGCGCCTCAGCACATGCCCACTGGAGCTCTCTTGAAGGCCACATGCCTTACTGTTTCCATTGGAAACTCACCAGTCACAGTAGCTCTGAGCAGAACCAGAGTTCTTCCAAGCCAAGCCCAGCAGCTTCTGGGTACCCATCTTTCATTCCCACATTGGGATAGCAGCTAAAAATGCCTTTGCGGTAGGTGGTTAATTTCTGCTTGTTACTTACTAATAATTATAGCTTTCACTTTGGCACCTCTCACAGCTGAAACCAACGGCTATTCTTAGATGTGCAAGATCAGATTTTCTGATTTCTGCTGGGAATTTAAAGCTGTGATACTTTCCCAGTTTCCTTGGTCTTGGCCAGTTCCGGCCACTTCCCCCTTCCTGAATCCTCCCAGGCACCATGAAGTTACATCAGCAAAGGCAAGGAGCAACTCTGCCTTGTCCACCACGAGGAAATGAAAACAGTTTCCAGATATATGATGTGTGGCCCACAGCATAGGGACACCTGTGCAAGGGACACAGAGTCCTGGGAGCCAGCCCACTCCATCAGCCTCCCTTAGAAAGTTTTGGCTAATCATGTAAGCTTGCATATAGCTGACATTTAGCAAGTATAATGTATGTTTCAGATACTGTTCCAAAAATTCTATATGTCACAACTTGTTTCGTCTTTGTCATGACTAAGGCAGAGCCCTCAAGTCACTTGTCTCAGATTACAGGGCTCACATGTTGGCAAGCCTAAATCCAGAACTAGCCAGTGTGGCCCACAGTCGTGCTCTAGCCATCAGTCTGTGTGCGGCTATGTTATGCCTGATCTACAAGTATGTCCCACGTACCGGCTCTGCTGCTCGATGGCCATGCACACACAGTCCCTGCCTTCCTGGAGTTTGCAGAAACAGAACGGTTCCTGAAGCCTTCAGCTCCTGTGGTGCCAGGTCCCAGGAACGAGCAATGCTGTCCTAATGACCCCTGGGAACAAAAGCCCTCGCCAAGAAGGGCAGCCCAGAAGTTCTGCACACATTTGAGCAGACCAGATGCTTGGTGACACTGGTCAGGGACAGTGCGTGGTGCTGTACTCTCTGCAGACAGCATGAGCTTGGAGAGGAGAGCAGGGAAGAGGGGGGTCAGATCATGCAGCTCTGCTGGCAGCCGTGTATCCTAGCAGCAAGGAGACGTCTGTGAAGGACTAACAGGAGCAGATCCAAGTGAGGTTCTCAAAGCTCCCACCAACTACGTATGGAAAGGGTGGAAGACAGCAAAGGCAGAAGCCAAAGAGGCAGGAGAACAGTTCAGGGTGTCAGCTCAGGTGACAAAGGGAGGGTCCAAGTGGTAGTGGAAGGGGAAGAATGGGGCACTTGATATGTTTGTCAAGGCGGAGATTATGGCCTGGTTAATGGGTAAAGCTGTGAGAGTGAAGGAAAAGAAGGGGTCCAGGAGAACGTTGGTGCTGGCCATGAGTCAGTGGGTGACAAGTCACAGTGTTTCAGTGGAGCAGCTAGGGAGAAGAGCTAAGGCACCAGCACTGAGGAGGAAGAGCTTCCAGAATGGCTGAGGACATGCGAGTCATGGTGCCACATGGGCAGCTGGGTATTCAAGTCTGTATTTCAGATTTGATGTGCAAACATAAATTTGGGAGTTGGGATTTAAAGGCAGTATGTATATGATAAGAAAGCCAAGAAGGTAATGAAGTGGAGAAGGGACAGGGCCCACCTAAGACCTTAACTACTACTCCATGGTTAATGTTGGGAGAGAGGAAAGGCCCCAGAGACTGAAGGGAGTGGTCAGCAAGGAGTTAGGGAGGCAAGACAGACTGCCTCACAGCACCTGGAGGGGACCAGCACAGGAGCCCGTGAAGCGCCATCAGTGACGTGGACTCCAGATTCAGGTGGTGTTAAGTCCTGGTGCCCAGCTGAAATCCCAGCTACTTGGGAGGCTGAGGCAGGAGGTTTATAAGTTCAAGGCCTGTCTGAGCTATAGTGTGAGTTCAGGGCCAACCTGAGCAACTTGGACCCTGTCTCAAAACTAAAAAGTAATGAAAAGGCTAGGGATGTAGGTCATTGGTAGTGCACTTGCCTAGTATGCCTAGGATCTGGAAGTCAGTCACCAGCATGGGAAACACTCCCTGGCCCCACCCCCTGCCAGTTAGTGGGAGACCATGGGCACGTGATTTCTAATCCCTCTGAGCAACGTGAGGAAGTCAGAATGGTCACACAAGAGCCCACAGTGGTGTGCTTGGCGTGTCACAAGCACTAGTTACTAGTGAACTCTTGGACGAGGCTGTGGCTGACGGGTCATGGCACTAAGAAGCCATGTGGGATCCAGACAGAGCATTTGCTGGGTGTGAGGGAGGAGATCCTTGGGACTAGAGCAAGACTGGTGTCCGTGGAGTGGTGGGGCTGGAGGCCATCTACCATGCAGTGCAGAGCAGGTTTCTAGGCAGGTGGAGGTAGAGAGGGTGCACCATCCTTCACAGAAGAATCCCTAGGAAGCAGGGTCAGCTGAGCTGGGGAGGAGTGTGAAACAAGGAAGACCTGGGTGTGCAGAGTGACAGTGCAGGTGACCCCGTGAAGATTGAGATCCTTGGCATCCAGCAAGGGAGGGGCTATGTGGAACCACATAAAGTCCTTCAGAAGGTGAAAGATGGCAGGGCCCAAGCAGAGGTGGGTGTGGGCAGGAAGAAGCTGCACGTCAGCCCTGCTGGGTCTGCTCCTCGGAATGATGAGTCAAGGTTACCAAGGAGGGAGAAGGATCCTAACTCTGAAGAGCTGGGTCAGGGCCTGGAAAGGAAGAATGAATATTTCACCAGTGGGGTGAAGAGTGTGTCTCGTCCCATAGAGCCCCAAGGGAGCATGGCCAGTCACAGACTCAGAGATGAACGGAAGCTGTGTAGCCAAGACCTTGGCAAAAGCCTTTGGCTGGGCCTTCAGCAAGGAAGGGCCTGGGCTTTGCTCAGCTTGGGAACTCAGGGCTCAGCTTGGGACCTGGTCCAGAGATGTCAGGGTCAGGCAACACCTGCAAACAAAGTCTGCCTTTCACTGCCTGCCCTTCCCAGATAGCAATGTGCCCATGCAGTGAAAGTTGAAAAGGACAAGGCCTCCCCTGGACCCTGATGGCTTGGAAATGTGGCATGAAACCCACTAGAAAGCATGACACTTCCCTCTTTAGCCCTCCTTCTGAGTTTTTTTTTTTTTTTTTAATCAAAAAGTGAGTTTCTGAGAACACAGGAGGCATGCTTCCAGTACCTTCTGTTTCCTGCACACCCTGGTGGGATATCCCTGCCCTCTGTAATCCAGGGAGGCAGGTTGGGAGTAAAGGAAAGGGTTGGAGGATCCAAGAGTCTGAGGCCTAGCTCCACCTGCTAGCTTGTCCCACAGGATGAAGAAACGCCAAGGCAGCATATCCTTTCCTGACCTGCCTGCCACATGCAGGTGACTTGGAAGATCTGTCAGGGCTCAAATTAGGCATAGTTCTCAGGGATGCCTCTAACAGACTGCCCCTGTGTATGAATTTCCAAACAAATGCCCCCTCTAAGCAGACGAAGCTCCCCACCCCAACACACACACACACACACATACCCTGGAGAAGAGGGGACTTGGCTGACCAGAAGCAAGAGAAGGGCTTTCCTCATATTCCTTGGGGCACACATAGCTGCGAGGAATGTGCAGCCTGTGGTGGGGTCCAGACTAGGCCAAGCCACACTCAGCCCTGCTGCCCTCGCCTTCCGGTACATCAAAGCACCACTGGGTTCCCTATTCCAGGGACTGGACCAAATGACCCGTCTGCATGCAGAGCAGGCTACGGATGAGACACACAGGAAAAGAACTCTGGACAGAAAGCTCTGAGGAGTTCAGGTTAGCAAACTAAGTCCCACTCAAGTCAGGTAGCTCTGTGCCTGGGGCCCCTGGAAACACCCACAGACTTATACCAAAAAGGGAAACAAGTTAGGAAAAAGTATAGAGTGGGAGGGACATTCTTTGATGCCCTCCAAGGTGCTTGGGTACCTCAGAATTTCAGCCGTCACACTTTCACCTTCTGGGGCGATGACTTCAAGAGCCTTGTGTTCCCAGAGAGCATCACATGAGCACGTTCACCTCCCAGAAGAGACAGGGTTTGCCTGCTCCGAACTGAAGGACAACAATGTCTCCCCCTCTCCTTCCCCCACACCCCTGTGTGTCTGTTGAGTCCTGCTTTCCTGAGAAGGTGAGGCAGGAGTGGCCATAGCATAGCTACCCTAGGGCTCCTAAAGCTGTATTTGAACTGTCCAATTTTTTGGCACTGCCCTCTACAAGTCCCTGGGTCAGTCTGTCATTTCTCTGCTCCTGCTGAGGAAGGAATTGGCAGATGGACAGACAGAGGTACAGTGCAGGGCAGCACCAAGGAAAGGCCAGCTTTTTTCCAGGGCTTTCTCTTAGCCTGTGGAGTCGCTTGCTGGTGTGCATGTGATTACCAGGCAAGTGGGAGTGCGGGAGCCAGGCACACAGGCTGGGTGATTAAGTGCATGGGTGCATGGGCCCTGGGGTTCACATCTTCTGTTTATCAGTCTCTAGGCCAGGAGCTGGAGGCGGGATTAATGAGGGCTTCAGAGTCCGCTCTGGGACCCTCCAAGAATACTAATGGGGACCAATACAGGTACCAGAGAGCTGCAGGAGCAGGAAGGAAGCATCAAGAGATGCTTCTGGGGATGGCAGCCACGAGGCTGTGCCCTGAAGGGGTTTGGGATGATGCCTTCACAGGCAGAGGCCAGCGAGAAGATGGAAATGTGGAGACAGACACCCAGCCTTGCAAGAGACAGCACAGAGCATGCCAGCGCCCAGCCGTGCAGGAAACTAGTAAGGGAGCAGGTGCCAAGGGTGGTAGAGTTGGTCGCCAAAGGCTCCGCAGACCAGACAGGGCCTGGAGGCTCCTTGTAAGAGGAGCAGGTTGTACTCTGCAGAGGTCAAGAGCACAGGCTCCAAGCAAACTGCTCTTTTGAGCTGAGTTCAGCCTGCGACCTTGTACCGGTGCTTGGCTCTCTGTGCCTCAGTTTCCTCATGTGTACGATGGAGATAATGCAACAGTACCCGATACCAGGCTCACCACACAGATGCAGTGAAAAGCAAGAGAGCTTCCTAACACAGAACACACGCCTGTTGAAAGTGAGCTACGGGGACCGCTGCCGCCACCATTCCTTCCGCAGCTGCACCGAGCTCCACATACCCACCGGGCGCTGTCTGCACCCAGGGGACTCAGCAGCAGACAAACAGACACAACCCTGCCCTGAGGTGGCTGTGGCTTGCATTCTAGTGGAGACACATGGGAAATAAAACAGTGGAAAGGAAGTGGAAATGCCAAGGGAGGGGGCAACAGGGTAAGAGGCTGTTCTTGGAAGGCTCGGTGGGAGGTCTGAAGGACAGAAGCTGACCTTGTCCCCGATGCCACATGCTCCAAGGGAACAAATGCTCCGAGGCCTTCAGGAAGGAGAGACTTGAGTGCTGCCTCCTGAAGTTGATGGACAGCTGCTGTGGGCGGGAGGCTGGCTGAGCGGTGGGCGGAGAAGCTGCGCTGGGGAACTCTCCAGTGTGGGCTCCAAAAGAGGACTCCACGAGGAAAAAGTAGCTCTCCATTTCTCTCACTGTGTTCTTTCGGTGTTTCCACTTCTGTCTTGGGTTGTTTGTGTGCATGTGTGTGTGTGCATGTGTGCGTCTTACTGGGGACAACCTGGGGCCTCATGCAGGCTAAGCAAATACTACCACTGACCCAGCCAATCTTTTTAATTTGAAGCAAATTCTCACTAAATTTCCCACACTGGCCTTGAACTCATGTTCTTCTTTCCTCAGCTTCCCGAGTGCTGGAATTACAGGCACTCCCCAGCACACCAGGTTTAACATTCCCACTTCAGTGTGCTGAAGTACAACACATTAAATTACAACACATACACATAACTCACAGGTAGACGGGGACACAGGCATACTCCACTGAAGCCAGGGGGTGGACAAGTACTGAAAGGAAGGGGTTGACTTGCCGGTGGAGAAGTTTGAGATCCCAGGGAAGAGCACCACTGAGCATGGACAAGGCTCTGGGCAGGAGGCCTGGCAGATGGGGCATGGTGGCTGTGGGGAGAAAGGACTCAGATGTCCTCAAAGCTTCAGGCTCAAGCAAGGGAAAGATGGTGTGGTGCTCAGACAGAGCCCTCAGGGAGAAGAGGCCTGAGGGCAAGGCACAGTATTCCCACCTAGTGACCACATCTGGACATACCCAAGAGACAGAGAGGTGGCCCTTGAGAATACAGGGTGGGCTACGGGACAAGTTGAGACTCTTTGCCCAGAGGAGAGGGAGTGGAGGCCTGAGACTGACAGAAAGTTCACATCCCTGCCTGCTTTGAAAGTGGAAACTTGGTTTCTGAAAGGCAGTGCAGATGCTAATGGGTAAAAACCTGCAGTGTGCAGCGGTTTCCCCTGGAGAAGGCTGGGGCTGATGGAGCGGCCATGTCATCTCACACCCTTAAATAGCTAAGCTGCAGCCTGTGCCCTTGTCATACTCGTGGCCTCAGGAGAGCCCTTGCCCTGGGAAGGACTGTGAGCCCCTCTCTGCTCATTGCAGCCCTCTCTCTGTGGTAGGCAAAGCCCAGCATCTCTAGCCAGGCTGGCCTTGAACTCAAAGTTTCTACTGCTCCACCTTCTAAGTATGGGTATTATAAGTATGGGTGTATTATACCATGCCTAGCCTAACATTTATGGACTTGAGGGGGCCCTAGGTGGGCCATGAGGGTGGTGGTTCTCAGATGGGGAAGAGCCCCAGCAGACCTCATTTCCATCTGTTTGGTAGGGACATATGTCTGCCCTTCAAGGCCCCTAGCACGAGTGACTGAACTCCCTGGGCAGGCGTGAGTACAAGAGACTGTTGGCCTATGTCCATGTCCAGAGGGGCAGGGGACAGCTGGCTCTGGGCCCTGCCAGGCTCCTGTGGGGGAACGTGAAAGTCCCCAAGCAGAGTAGCAGCCGCTCGCAGGGCCTCTGATGGCAGTGAACCAGGACAGCATCTGCTTTCTGCTCTCCTCCTGCAGCTGAGGTCTACATTGGCATTGGAAAGCCTGCCGAAGCCACGGCCTGTACCCAAGAAGCTGCCAACCTCTTCCCGATGTCCCACAATGTCCTGTACATGCGGGGTCAGGTCGCTGAGCTGCGAGGAAACTTCGATGAGGCCCGGCGGTGGTACGAAGAAGCCTTATCCATCAGCCCCACCCATGTGAAGAGCATGCAGCGACTGGTGAGTCGGATCTGACCAGGACCCCCATTTTTGGATTGGAGCTCCCCCTGAAAGCAGCAGCTGGCTCGTGATCCTAAAACCTACCAGTTACAAAGACCAAATGCAATTAGCTGGGCTGACACAGTCCGTCCCATGCTTTATACAAAAGATGCCCTGGGAGGTGGCAGTATACAGACATAGCTGCTCTTCCTAGGGTGCTGTTAGGTGCCATGGGACAATTTTGGTCAGCAGCCCAAGTCACCCTGTGGTTCTGGGTAAGAGAAGGACAGTCTTGTCCAGGGTACTGTCATTGTCATCTTGGTTTCTGCACTGCTTGTAGCAACCACCTCGCAGAAGGATCCATACCTGAGATTTTCCTGAGTTCAAAGGTCAGAGCACTTCCACCCTCAGAGCCTGAGACTCTAGCTTGTCTCTGAGGCCACTGTCCATCTGAGGAGGGAGGAGTGGTGAGGGATGGCCCATCAGAGGAGGGAGGAGTGCTATGCTGTGCATGGAGGTGGAAGGCTCAGCTAGTTCCCACACCATGTGTGCCTGTGCCAGTTGCAGAAATAACATTCCTTTGGGTACCCAGGCCAGAGGGATATGTTGCCATGCTGCTCCCCACCTCTGGCCATGGACTGTCTTTGACAGGTCCTAAAGTGAGCCACTGGCTGTCTCAGTGTCATTCCAGGGACTCTGTCCATTAAGAACGTACATGAGGTGCTGTGGCGCACAGAGGTCTCCTTGTAAGTCCCGATCTTTGTGAAACAAGAATCATGAGGTCTGTGTGACCAAACCACTAGCATCTCCGGCCTCGCACCAAGTGCATTCTGAGGTTGTTTTGTTCTTAGCAGCAGACATCTGTGGTTTAGCAGCCCGTAAAAAATAAAAGCCTATAGTTGGGGCTGGAGGGATGGCTTAGCAGTTAAGGCATTTGCCTGCAAAGCCAAAAGACCCAGGTTTGATTCCCCAGGACCCACGTAAGCCAGATGCACAAGGGGGCGTATGTGTCTGGAGTTTGTTTACAGTGGCTGGATGCCCTGACGCGCCCATTCTCTGTCTCTGTCTCTCTCTCTCTATCAATCTATATATGCCTAGAGTTAGGTGAGGGCTCCTCATGAACTCAGTGGCAATCAGACAGTGCTATTTGGGATGAGAGTGGGGATACAGGGCATGGAGTTCCACGCAGAGATCAGGCCTAGTGATGCCCCTTGTTCTTTAACCCCAGGAAGGGCCCAGAAGCTGTCTATACCTCAGTGTGCTTTGCACAAGAAGGCATTCCCCTAGATCAGCTCCGTCAGGCCAGGACTCGGGGGATGTGGTCTCTCATGAGTGCTGCATGGGCTGCACCTTCACTTGTGCACTCAGCAGAAGAATGCTAATGAGCTGAGAATTAGGTGCTTGGGAAGAATGTGCACCTAAGTTAGGACTGGACTTGAACTTGGGCTTATTGCTTAACTTCCAGGCCCCTGGACATTTCCTTGAAGCAGGCTGTTACTTACCTGGTGAGCTGTGTGGCAACTAAAAATAATTCATATAGCAAGGCCAGCAGAGTTCTTAGTGCCTAGTAAGTGCTCATTAAATAGAAAAGCAGAGAAGATCGTTACCCATTTTAAAACTAAATCAAACATTATAATTATAGCTACTTAATTTTTTAGCTTCCTTTTATGAGCACACTGTAGCTTAATGCATCTTTATAAATAATTTCACATATTATCCAAACATTGGCATTTGGTTAAAAATACTACTTGGCTTTTCATTTTTATCTCACTCTTGAAAGAGGACTGTGTTAAGAGCATTTCAGGTCTCTGAGCCTTTGCTAGATCATGGCAGTAGAGTTATGATAATGCCAGATCCCCAGTCCTATTAAAACGAGGTGCAGCTTCCACCTCGGGGCCTATGAATTATTCAGACGAGTGTTTCTTGTTCATCCCCAAGGGGAACACATGAGACAAAAGATCAATAGGAAAATCACCCCGGGAGAGGTTTCTGTTTTCCCCTTAGAGCTTTTCAAGACACCCGAGCTCCTGACAAGTGCCTGGCACTTTTCCTTTCTCAAGGAGCTAGCCTGGCGGCCAGCACAGGGCCTGGCAAACCAAGGACAGGCTGAAGGTGGAGCCTGGCCTGCCACATCCATTGGCAGCATCTGAGCCTCAGCAGACCCAGAGACACTGGCTGCCTTAGAGATCTTGCAAGAGGGAGTGAGTGAGTAGTAATCACAAATGCGCCAGACCTTCTCAACGCATCTGGAGACCCAGAGGCAGCCAACCTGCAGATTTTTGAGTTGTTCAGACTCTTGCAGTCAGCATCTTTGCCCAGTGCCTATGGAAGGTGGCTTGGAAGCCCCTTCCTGGTGATCTTAGCATGACACACCCTGGCCTGTGCTCTTACCACCTGACACTCAGAGCCAGCCACAGCTGAGGACAGATCTCCTGCTGGGACACAACGCCTTCTGAGGCCTGGACACTGGTTCCTGGAATCCCCAAGTTCTTTAGCCCCAAGATATCGTGCTGCCCCATCCCACATATGCAGCAAAGCAGTCAGGAAGGCAGCCCTCCTGCTCACTACCGGGCCAGGGCTGAAGTCCAGGCTGGACTCGGGTTCCAGCACTGTCACTCTTTGGGGCCTTTGGGGAAATTACTCCCCTTCCTTGTGCCGCAGTTTGCTCAGCCACATAAATGGAGAGAATATCAACTTGTCATAGAGACAAAGTGTGCACAAGAGCCAAATCCTCCTGTTGCCTCACAGAAGTCCTGGGCCCTCATGGGAGCCAGGCTGCTACGGGAGCCCTGGGGTCCGAATTCCGGAAGGATGTGGCTGTGTGCTTAGGTGGTAGCAGGAGGCAGGAGCAGCAGTGAGCACGGACAGGAGCCTGGCAGCCAGAAAGGAGAGTGCAAGCAGGCAAGGGTAGCAGGTAGCCAGGCTATGCTGGCCTAAGTCCAGGGGTCAGAGCCAGCAGTTCCAAGAACATGGCCCAAGACCACCATCAATCCAGCCAAGGAGGCCCCAAGGAAGGGTCCACATAAGGCGTTAAATCGTGGTGACAGAGAAAATGCCTAAACACAGTGTGATAGCCCCAAGGCTCAGGGAGAAGGGTGAGCAAACAGAGGAGCAGGTACAAGAGTTGTCTGTCACAGGTAAGAGACTGGTGGCTGATGGCGACCACAAAGAGCTGCAGAGCAGACAGAAGCTCTGGCCTCCCGTGGAGAGCAGTTCCTGCCTAACTTGTAGGAGCATGGTGGCAGATTACTGGCTACCTTTAATTTATGCAGAAATGCAAATGTGTTAACTTTGTTAAAAAGCAGTGATGAAACAGATAGTATTCAGGAAAGGAAAAGGTCAGACTTGAGGAGAGAAATGGAAATTAAAGCCCAGGAAAAATGGACGGTTTTGTAATAGCTTTAGCTTCTTCTGTGTATGTAAATTCACATGTGGTGAAAAAGGAGAAAAGAACAAAGGTGTTGAGCAGTAGTCATTAGTTATCCCAGACAAGGAAGCAGGGAGAGAGTGTGGGCAGGTATTAAGGAAACAAGAAGCCAAGGGGACAAGAAATTACAAAGCAGTGTTATTGACAAGCAGAGGAGTTCATAGAATGATCAGATTTTTCCCAGAAAATCTAAAGGCATATTTTTGTGTTAGTTTGCATAAATGTATAAATTTACATTTATTTGCAGACTGTGTTAAAAAGCCTTTAGCTCACAGTACCCACAATGTTTTAATGAAACATAGGGCAGCTTTTCCCAAAGCAGTTTTGAGTAGAGGGAAGGGAGAGGAAGACAGCCCACAATGGCCACTGGGAGAAAACTGACTTCCCAGGCCAAGGACAGGCACAGAGACTCAGTGCAGCCAAGGACACAATTTCCAGGACAGGGACAGACTACACACAGGGACATCTGGCTGCCCTCTGATAACGTCAGTCTGGGCTTTTGAGGGCAATGTGTGAGACGGAAAAGTAAGGAAGGAACAAGGACTTGCAGCAGTGAAGTAACCACGGCACTGAGCCAGGAAGGCTACAGGGAGAGGAGCCGATAAGGACAAAGGGGAAGGTGTTGCTGCATCCCTGGGGGACTACGGTGTCAGCGGAAGACCTGGGTTGACAGGTTGAGAAAAGGTGTGTAGAACCAGAGCAGATGTTGGGTTCAGCCAGGGCTGGGGGAGCAGAGAGCATGCGGGGAGGGAAGTTGAGGTGCCTGAGTCAGGGTTGGGGAGGACCTGGAGCTAGAGAAGAGGCACAGAAGGTGACAACAGGAACAGGGTGGCACAGCAGTCAGGCCCACCTCCACTGAAAAGGAGAACCACTGTATCCAGAGGGATGGACAGTGCCCTAAGGCTGTCTTGGAGCTGATACTGGAAGATGAGAAACATGTAGATTGAAACCACAAGGGGCCCACCTGGGAATGTTGAAGGTCTAAGTCCAGTCTGGGGCCTGGAAAGGGACAGGACGTCGTCACCCAAGGAGAATGGCAGATGATATGAAGGTCCTTCAGGCACACCCATTGACAGAGCTCTCCACACACAAGGGCAGCATCACAGGGAAGATGATCAAAGGGGAGACCAAGGGCTAGTGGATGGGGGTCCAGAGGAGTGCTTTCCTCAGGGTGTGAGGGCTGCAGCTGCTCACCAGGGGTCAGTGCTCAATGGAGAAGCGCGTCTCAGCATTCCCTAAGGGGTCAGGGTTGGTCTGGGGGGTACTTTGTTCTGGGAATGGATGCTAAGATGAGGAAACCTCCTAGACCAGTATGGTTTCAGGCTAAAGGATGCATACACAACCTGTCTGTGAGGGTTCCCCTGGTCTCACATTCTCTGGAACATTGGAATCTGGGGTGACATCGAGTAGAAAAGCTCCAGAGAAAGCACATTAATAGCAAGATACACCAGCATCGGATGAGGTGCTAGAAATACATTGTGTTGCAAAAATTCCGGACAGGCTTGGAAGGGAAGCACGCGATAGCAGATTCACTAGGACAAGGCGTCTGCATCATACCTACATTTTCAGTTCTTTCAACAGCTCTAAAGGTGATTCATCAAAACATAGCCATCAAGCTGGGCATGATGGCGCATTAATCCCAGTACTCAGGAGGCTGAGGAAGGAGGACGGAGTTGAGTTTGAGGCCACCCTGAGACTACATAGTGAATTCCAGGTCAGCCTGAGCTACAGTGAGACCTTACCTCAAAAAAAAAAAAAAAAAAAAAAAAAAAAAAAAAAAAAAAAAAAAAAAAAACATAGCTGTTTAACAACACTGCTCCAAAACGAAGCTTAAAGAAGGCCCACAGTCAGAGCTCTCTCTAAATATCTTCAGGCTCACAGGCTTGTTCACGTGTAAAACCTTCCTCTCATGGTTGGTAGGATAGGCTAAAAGGAAGAGAACAGGCAAACCTCACTTACTAAGATAGCTGCCATGGCAAATCATGAAACCTTTTTGTTTTGCTCCCCCATCTTTGAAGGGGCCTATTTGCTCCTGGAGAAGTGAGAAACAACCGCCCATGCCTTGTAGTTCACTAGTCAGCAGCCGGCCTCACTGACGTTCGAGCTGAGCATGGAGAAGTCAGGGCTCCATGGCCGGCATCCTATGCCTGTGCAGCCTGCCAAAGGCCCTAGATCACTGAGAGACACCCAGGGTTACCTTCTGAACTCCCACTTCCCCCTGGATAGGTGCCTCTGCCCCTTTCTGTTGGTCTGGGCATGATGGAGGTACAGGAAGACTGGTAAACATAACCCAGAGGCCCTCCCATCTTTCCAAGCAGACCTTCAGCAATGGTTGGCTTTCCTTCCACCACACAGAGAAGGGTGC
The DNA here is from genome assembly GCA_036365145.1 of Orientallactaga sibirica. Lineage (NCBI taxonomy): Eukaryota > Metazoa > Chordata > Mammalia > Rodentia > Dipodidae > Orientallactaga > Orientallactaga sibirica. The sequence goes on along the minus strand of JAEOAD010000038.1, from coordinate 5,499,679 downwards.
ACAAAGCAAAGCTGTACCGCAGCCTATCATGAGGGCTCTTTCATCTATTAATTGTCCCATTTTCATTCAGAATTTAAAAAAGAATTGTTTTGAAAGTTTCGGAGAGCAGCAGCTATTTTCTCTGAAGAAGACCTGTAAGATGCCTCCTTACGTATATCTTGCTCTGGTTGCTGTCCATACAGGTCTTCATTTCCCCACTTATCCTCACTCCATTCATCCAAGGTTCAAACTCACAGGACAGAGGAGAAAGCAGTGCACTCTGGTGCAGGGTGGAGTCTTTGCTCTGTGTTGCTTCTTCTCCCTGTGTTTAATGTTGCAAATGGCATTATAGCCCTTTGACAGCACAAGACCTTTCACTAAGTATTAGTGCTTAGCATGCATAAATCGTAGTTTTTCTTTGCAGTGAAATTTGGATGTTTATATGCAATGTCTATTGCCACAATAGACAGTGAAGTGGAGAACTTCTTGTTTTCTAGTGGAGGAAACAGCTGTTGGTGACCTGCCCTGGTGATATAAGTTCAGAGTGAACCAGGACTGTGTGCTAGTGTCTTTACTGAGCAGTCCAGCGCCTTGGGGACTGGTGGCACAGAAGCTAAGGACATGGAGCTGGACAATTTCTGGGGGTTCAGGTCCCAGATTTGTCACACTTCTTTTTTCAGTACTGGGAATGGAACCCAGGGCCTCCTGCATGCCACACAAATGCTCAAGCCCAGAGCTACTGTACTTTGTAGTTCCATAAGCCTCCTGTACTTCTATCGTCTCACAATAAGATGGGGTAATAGTCCTTCCCCACAGTGTTATTGTGTGGGTTCAGTGAATTCATTCAGGGTCTGTAGGGCTCAGTAGATTGGCTGTGAGCACAGCTGTCATCTTTGGGTGTGGGTCATACCTGCGAGACTCCATGAGTGTGAGTGGGGTGTTTCCGCTCGAGGTTGTGTCCAGCTGCACTGATGGGAGGGGCAGAAATACGAGTATGTCTTGGCACCTGGCTGGCCAAACGCTGGCCCTTTGCTTCTCAAGGTCACTTGCTGTCCATTTCTGTGGCGCCATGGCCCAGGTTATGAAGGCTGTGAGGGCAAAGTGGTGAGTGGAGGCCGCACTTGGTGTGACTGCTTCTGAGATGCATCGTGCCTCTTCCCACTGGCCTCAGGGAAGGTGGCCTGGGCCCATCTACTGCCGTCTTCCCCACAGGACCAGGCCACAGCTACTATGGAAGATAGGCCCTTCCTCAGTCCCCACCTAAAGGGCACTGACTCAGTTGTCACCTCCTCTAGGGACTCTTCTTAACCCTCCCTCCCCCACAGAGAAGCCCTTGGTGTGCATTCTATTCACGGGTCTGTTGGGAAGCTGTGGGGAGGCCTGTTCTGATGCAGCACAGAAATTAGGTGTGGGGGGCAGGAGGGAAGTGGCGGGGTGGAGGGGAGCAACAACTGTGAGCAGCCTTGACAGGTGACATTATCCCCTGTCACAATCAGGCCCTGCAGTCCACGGGGGGATGGTCACCCTTGAAGAGGTTTGAACCTACTAGCATTGGAACATACTGTTCTGAAGCAGCAGGTTGGCTGTTTCTGTTCCCTTGTGCAGAAGGCTCCTTTGGGGATTTGACCTTGGCACAAGCCTTTCTGACTGGGAGCACAGGAAATGTCTTTGAAACAGGACTGGGGAGACCGCAGAGGCCTAGTCGGTACTGATTCATGGAACCTTATGGAGCCATGGGGTGTATCACAAAGTGGGTCTCAGACAGGACTAAGATCGCTCTGGCCAGTGGGTCCCCAGACTGATCTGAAGCACCTGTTCCAGAAAACAAGTGTGGAAAAGGCTAGAGGGATAGCCCTCTACTGGGGGGGGGGCTATAGTCACAGTGGCCCCTCCCAGTTCACACTCTGTCCTCTTGTCCTCAAGCACAGTGTTCCCTGTAACACCTGTCTCCTAGTGGGACGTGTGTGCTTGCTGTCCTTGGACTAGACCTGTTGTGGAACAGCATTGGTGGAGCCCGCAGGGGTCTTCCCAGGTGGGCTTGTGTATTACTGGCTACAAGCTGTCTGTCTACATGGGTGTCATACAGCCCAGGGCAAGTTAGGTGCCTGAAGGCAGGCAGGCCTGGTGCAGGTTTCTTCTGGCTCACTGGACTCCACAGCTTTGTCCTTCAGGCCTTTCGGTTTGGCCGCTTTCCCTCTGAGAAGATGACACACACTAACACCACTCTCCATAGACTGAGCTCCAACCAGAAAGCAAATGTGCTCTTAAAAGAACTGCACTGTCCTCTCAGCTCTCGGCCAGGGGCCAAGGCCTCACCCAGAAAGAGGGACCCAGGGCGCTGCAAAGGGCCACTCCTGGGGAGCCCGGGGACCACATTAGACACACTGATAGAACAGATACCTTGGGGTCAGGGCCAGAAACGACCCAGCGGCAACCCCTCCTCTGTGTTCTTCCTGGAGCTCAAGACACACCACTGATGCCCCCTTTAAATATATATATATATATATATATATATATATATATATATATATATATATATATAATTTTATTTATTTGAGAGAGAAAGAGGTAGATAGAGAAAGAGAGAGAATGGGCACACCAGGGCCTTCAGCCAGTGCAAACGAACTCCAGACGCATGCACCACCATGTGCATCTGCTTATGTGGGTCCTGGGGAATGAAACCTGGGTCCTTTGGCTCTGCAGGCAAGAGCCTTAACTGCTAAGCCATCTCTCCAGCCCAACACTAATGTCTTTAAGGCAGAGCCACAGATGAACGAAAAAAGGGACAGCCTTGGCACTTAGGAATAGCAAGGGATGGCCTAGACTAGGCCTGAACCCCTTGCCTTAGTATGTCATACAAATATCTAAATGTTTTCAGTTTGAAAAAAGAAAAGAAAAGCAGATACCCAAGTCCTGCTCCCTTAGGTTAGATGAATTCTCTAGTAGTGGAGACTCTGCCCAAGGTCATGTCCTTGGCCCTCCCCAAGGTGGTTTTCATGGACTGTCACCCTAGAGTCCTGATTGTTGTCCCAATGAATGAGCCCCTATCTCCAGGGAAAGCAGCCTCCCCCACGCCCATGGTGTCGGGCACTTGTGTTCCGTGCACATGGGCTCTCGTGAGTTGCAGGAGGCAACTGTCTTAACTGGGTTTGGGGCGGGCAGCAGCAGCAGGTATGATCCATCCAGCCGAAAACACCAAGGTTTCATCCAAAGGTGTGGCCATGCAGGGGTTGAATGACAGGAGGCAGAAGTGACTGGGGGAGAACCAGGTAACTGGTGCTTTCTTACGACATAAGCTGTGTCTCCGGATACTTTTGGAACTGCATATTTTTAGCTTGTAACATTTCCTAGCTATTGGGCATCTGTGTCCTCCTTAAAGCAAAAAGAATATCCCCTGAGCATAGAGTGCTGTTCTTCGTCACACAGCTCATGCACCCCCCACCCCGTTCCCACAATTACCCGAGGGCCGGGACTTTGTCCCTAGATATCTTCTGTTTGAATTCTGGCACTGATTGGGAGACATAGCGTGGGTTCACTTCGCTCTCCCCTAGGACTGAAGTCACAGAGTCAGAAGCAGCCTGGGCTGGGACAGGCTCTGCAAATGCAAATTGTGGTACAGGCCCTGTTGTCTCTAGGACTTCCTTCACTGCAGCTAAAGGGAAGGATCAGTGTTGTGTTTATTTCTGTTTTCTGCTTTGGAGTCCTAGATGACTAATTAAGGGCAGTGCAGTTCAGGCTCTCAGTACTAATTATGATCTAAACATTTTTAAATCTGACATGCTCTGCCCAAGGCATTTATTCTTAGAAATTGTGTTCTGTTGTTCTAGTGAGACTTGCCAGCCAGGCCCCTTTGCCTCTCTGCCCGCTTTGCATAGTTCTGAGTCGGGTCAGGCCAGGAGCTCCACTTGCCTGGGTTGGTCTGTGTTCTCACACGCTAATCCTGATTCCCACTCTATATTCTTGACCCTACCACTGTCTTTTCACTCCACAGCCCTCTCTACTCCACTACCTGCCTCAGAGCCCAGGCTGGTGACATTCAGGAGGGCCCACTGGACCACTGGTTCCAATCAGCTTGTGCCTGAATGTCTTTCCCATCATTAGGGCTGGTCTGAGACTCCCTATGGAATGCTATGTGCTGTGTCAACTCTACCTGTTGTCTGTGCCTATAGACTAAATTAAAAACTCGTAGGCCCAAAGCTCACAGGAAGACGTCTCCATGGGCAAGGTGGGAAAGATAGAAGTCTCTCCCAGTGGGGGAGGGGTCTATAATGGACAGGTGCAGGCAAAAGCCTCCAGACCTGCCCTCACCAGTGAGCTAAAGGCACTGCAGATCTAGAATCCCATTGAGATTCCCTGATTGAAGAACCTTTTCACTGATAGGGAGGCAGAGGCCAGACAAGGGCAGGACACAGACAGGGAGTTGCTCCCCACCAAGAGCTCTGACTGTATTAACCTCTGAGGGTACTACTGATTTTGTTGGGTGTATTATGCTCAGGTGGTTATAAGGAAAAAAAAACCATTTTTAAATATATTTTATTTATTTATTTGAGAGAGAGAGGGAGAATGGGTGTGCCAGGGCATCCAACCACTGCAAACGAACTCCAGATGCATGCACCCCCTTGTGCATCTGGTTTACGTAGGTTCTGGCAAATGGAACTGGGGTCCTTTGGTTTTGCAGGCAAATGCCTTAACCGCTGAGCCATTGCTCCAGCCCTTATTTATTTAATTTTTAGAGAGTGTTAAGGGGTAAAACATCACACTGCCCATCATTACCTCTAAATATTAGCCCTTGTCCCTGAAGTAGACGAAGCCAATATAAAAGGTTACTAGCTTTTAAACTTGGCAGTGGGTAATTATATTAGCCTTTCTGCTTTCCTTCAGGTTTGAAATTTTTCACCATAAAATTTAAACAACCAAGTCAGTGTGGTCATGTTTTTATTTTGGAGAGATCACTCTGGATGCTGTGGAGAGCAGGTGACATGGGAAACTAAGAGTCCCTAAGTTAGGTGATGGTAAGGTGCCTTCACCAGCATGACAGGCCGAGGAGGAGTGGGTGTAGGAAGAAGGACGGCGCCAAGTCTCTCTGGCCACACTGAGGTGGATGATCTGGCTCATTCACGGAAGAGCTGCCTGTTGTCACGACAGGTCACGTAGGACTTGGAAGCAGTGTCATTGGGGTATGGCAGTGGGCGACGGTGGGTCACTGAAGCTAAGGCACTAATGCGAAGAGGAAGAAAGCCCAGAAGTCCCCGAAGAATGCCTGCGCAGGAGCGAAACGTGACTTCCTCCTGCCCATCCCCCATCGTGGGAATTTGGGCCCAGCTCCACCAGATCACCAGTGACTCTCCCTTGTGTCCACAGTCCCACTCTGTTGTCCCCTGGACTATGCAGAAGGAAGGTCTCCATCAGAAAAACCAAAAGTGTCTTGACATGACTTTGACACAGAGGAGCTGGGGTCTCCAAGTGAGTTGCCTCAGTTTATTTTTCTGTGCATGGGGATGGTGACTATCCCACGAGACTGTGAGACTTAGATGTGATCACATGCCTGAGCTCAAAGGACTTCAGTCGTGTCCAATGACAAATGCCACGCCTGGGTTCTTAGGAGAAATGTGAAACGTCCCCTTTTCGTGCCTGTCACATATCAGTTACCCAGGGGACAGTAAATGACCCCAAGCTGGTAACAACAGTGACTTGCTGGGAGGAATCTTGGATGTGCGCACACATACAATGAGTCTGCAGTCCTGCCTTGCTCAGAGTTGGGTCTTGATTAGATCCATAATTGAAACGCTGCCCAGTACCCTTCCAGGCACAGCAAGACCCGCCGGCCTGCGCCGAGGAGGGAGCCTGCGGTCCATGGAGCTGCGCTTGCTTTCTTCATGAATAAAGAAGCACAACCTGCTGCTTACCGAAAGAATCCCCTTCCTTGCAGGGGCCTGGGTCCCCCTGGGGTTCTCTCTCATCCTCTGAATCAGGTGGCCACATCTACACAGAGGCATGGGGCTGGAACCAAAGCACTAGCGAGATCCCTGTGGGGATCTCCCAGAACGAACTAGAAGCAGAATCCGCTCCTTTGCAAGGACAACATGTGTGTTTCCAGGCCTTTCAAAGCAAGGCAGGTCAATCGAGTTATAATTGGCTCTCTAATTAGAACTCCCACAAGCTGTTAAATTCTTTACCTGCTGCCTGGCATCTTATACAAAGGTGACAAATCCGCTTCTGCCTTTGGAATGATTAAAGAAAGCCAGCTACAGTCTCTAGCTTCCTGCTGGCAGCAGCCCCCCTCCAGCCACCCCTGCCCCCGCTCAGACGCCTACACAACCACCAGCAAGCATGACAGGGGACACGGCTGTCTGCTGAGAAGTGGCTGTAGGGAAATTGGGCTGTGTAGCTAGCTGCCTGCTGGAGGCTGGGCGGTGGTGAGAGGGTGGAGGGCAGGCAAGAAGCCTGCAGCTTTCCAGGATGGAGAGCTGCGGTGGAGCCCTGGCCTCCAAAGAGAAGCTGCATCCCCCTGCTCTTGGTGGCCTCCATACTGAAGAAAACAGGATTTCTGTGTTGCTCCCCTCAACCATTAAGATGACAGTGTGGTTTGGACACTGAGATTGACGCCTGTCAGCCCTGGTGTCACCTGTATTTCTATCATGACCAGTGTTTCTATCATGATCCCCCTGCCCCAGCACTAGGACCTCCTGCATTCCAGATCAGTGAGAAGAGTCCCGAAATACATGCAGGGTCAGCAAGTCCAGTGAAGAAAGTCCCAAAGTGCATGCAGGGCCAGCAGTCCAGTGAGGAGAGTCCCAAAGTCCATGCAGGGCCAGTAGTCCAGTGAGGAGAGTCCCCAAGGGCATGCAGGGCCAGCAAGTCCAGTGAGGAGAGTCTGAAGTGCATGCAGGGTCAGCAAGTCCAATGAGGAGAGTCCCAAAGTGCATGCAGGGCCAGCAAGTCCAGTGAGGAGAGTCCCGAAGTACATGCAGGGCCAGCAAGTCCAGTGAGGAGAGTCCCACAGTGCATGCGGGCCAGCAAGTCCAGTGAGGAGAGTCTTAAGTGCATGCAGGGCCAGCAAGTCCAATGAGGAGAGTCCCAAAGTGCATGCGGGCCAGCAAGTCCAGTGAGGAGAGTCTGAAGTGCATGCAGGGCCAGCAAGTCCAGTGAGGAGAGTCCCACAGTGCATGCAGGGTCAGCAAGTCCAGTGAGGAGAGTCCCAAAAGGCATGCAGGGTCAGCAAGTCCAGTGAGGAGAGTCCCACAGTGCATGCAGGGTCAGCAAGTCCAGTGAGGAGAGTCCCAAAAGGCATGCAGGGTCAGCAAGTCCAGTGAGGAGAGTCCCCAAGGGCATGCAGGGCCAGCAAGTCCAGTGAGGAGAGTCCGAAGTGCATGCAGGGCCAGCAGTCCAGTGAGGAGAGTCCCTCAGTGCATGCAGGGTCAGCAATCCAGTGAGGAGAGTCCTGAAGTACATGCAGGGTCAGCAAGTCCAGTGAGGAGAGTCCCGAAGTACATGCAGGGTCAGCAAGTCCAGTGAAGAGAGTCCGAAGTGCATGCAGGGCCAGCAGTCCAGTGAGGAGAGTCCCTCAGTGCATGCAGGGCCAGCAAGTCCAGTGAGGAGAGTCCCTCAGTGCATGCAGGGTCAGCAAGTCCAGTGAGGAGAGTCCGAAGTGCATGCAGGGCCAGCAAGTCCAGTGAGGAGAGTCCGAAGTGCATGCAGGGTCAGCAAGTCCAGTGAGGAGAGTCCGAAGTGCATGCAGGGACAGCAAGTCCAGTGAGGAGAGTCCCGAAGTGCATGCAGGGACAGCAAGTCCAGGGAGGAGAGTCCGAAGTGTATGGGCAGGGTCAGCAAGTCCAGTGAGGAGAGTCCCGAAGTGCATGCAGGGACAGCAAGTCCAGTGAGGAGAGTCCCACAGTGCATGCAGGGTCAGCAAGTCCAGTGAGGAGAGTCCGAAGTGCATGCAGGGCCAGCAGTCCAGTGAGGAGAGTCCCACAGTGCATGCAGGGTCAGCAAGTCCAGTGAGGAGAGTCCCGCAGTGCATGCAGGGTCAGCAAGTCCAGTGAGGAGAGTCCCGCAGTGCATGCAGGGTCAGCAGTCCAGTGAGGAGAGTCCGAAGTGCATGCAGGGTCAGCAAGTCCAGTGAGGAGAGTCCCTCAGTGCATGCAGGGCCAGCAGTCCAGTGAGAAGAGTCCCAAAGTGCATGCGGGCCAGCAAGTCCAGTGAGGAGAGTCCGAAGTGCATGCAGGGTCAGCAAGTCCAGTGAGGAGAGTCCCAAAGTGCATGCAGGGTCAGCAAGTCCAGTGAGGAGAGTCCAAAGTGCATGCAGGGTCAGCAAGTCCAGTGAGGAGAGTCCCGAAGTGCATGCAGGGTCAGCAAGTCCAGTGAGGAGAGTCCTGCAGTGCATGCAGGTTCAGCAAGTCCAGTGAGGTGAGTCCCGAAGTGTATGCAGGGTCAGCAAGTCCAGTGAGGAGAGTCCCACAGTGCATGCAGGGCCAGCAAGTCCAGTGAGGAGAGTCCCAAAGTGCATGCAGGGCCAGCAAGTCCAGTGAGGAGGGTCCCGAAGTGCATGCAGGGCCAACAAGTGCAGTGAGGAGAGTCCCGAAGTGCATGCAAGGTCAGCAAGTCCAGTGAGGAGAGTCCCGCAGTGCATGCAGGGCCAGTAGTCCAGTGAGGAGAGTCCCGCAGTGCATGCAGGGCCAGTAGTCCAGTGAGGAGAGTCCCACAGTGCATGCAGGGCCAGCAAGTTCAGTGAGGAGAGTCCCGCAGTGCATGCAGGGCCAGCAAGTCCAGTGAGGAGAGTCCCGCAGTGCATGCAGGGCCAGCAAGTTCAGTGAGGAGAGTCCTGCAGTGCATGCAGGGCCAGCAAGTCCAGTGAGGAGAGTCCGAAGTGCATGCAGGGCCAACAAGTGCAGTGAGGAGAGTCCCGAAGTGCGTGCAGGGTCAGTAAGTCCAGTGAGAAGAGTCCCGAAGTGCATGCAGGGCCAGCAAGTCCAGTGAGGAGAGTCCGAAGTGCATGCAGGGTCAGCAAGTCCAGTGAGGAGAGTCACAAAGTGCATGCAGGGTCAGCAAGTCCAGTGAGGAGAGTCCCAAAGTCCATGCAGGGCCAGCAAGTCCAATGAGGAGAGTCCCGAAGTGCATGCAGGGCCAGCAAGTCCAGTGAGGAGAGTCCGAAGTGCATGCAGGGTCAGCAAGTCCAGTGAGGAGAGTCCCAAAGTGCATGCAGGGACAGCAAGTCCAGTGAGGAGAGTCCCAAAGTGCATGCAGGGTCAACAAGTCCAGTGAGGAGAGTCCCAAAGTGCATGCAGGGTCAGCAAGTCCAGTGAGGAGAGTCCCAAAGTGCATGCAGGGACAGCAAGTCCAGTGAGGAGAGTCCCGAAGTGCATGCAGGGTCATCAAGTCCGGTGAGGAGAGTCCCGAAGTGCATGCAGGGTCAGCAAGTCCAGTGAGGAGAGTCCCGAAGTGCATGCAGGGCCAGCAAGTCCAGTGAGGAGAGTCCCGAAGTGCATGCAGGGCCAGCAAGTGCAGTGAGGAGAGTCCCGAAGTGCATGCAGGGTCAGCAAGTCCAGTGAGGAGAGTCCCGAAGTGCATGCAGGGTCAGCAAGTCCAGTGAGGAGAGTCCCGAAGTGCATGCATGGTCAGCAAGTCCAGTGAGGAGAGTCCCGAAGTGCATGCAGGCCAGCAAGTCCAGCTGCCTCCTCTCGCTCCGAGCCACTGAAGTGAGCTCAAGGTGTGAAGTCAGCCCTGGTGGGAGGACTCATACCCTGGAAAATGGCAAGTGCCAAAAATATCAAGCCTTTTTTCTTTCAGTGTGCTAGCACGTGACTTCCCCCAGACAGGTGGCAGAAAGGGTGGTAGATGAGAACACGTTTTGGACCAGAAGAATCTACATTTGTAATCTAGCTATGTTACATACTGAAGATAGGTGTGACCTGAGCATGACGTCTCACCTCCATGACACAGAAGTGAACATGCCAACTGAGCAGGTTGCCCTCCATGCCAGACACAGCCTTCTCCTCCGTGAACAGAGTGGCAGTGAAAGTCTCGTGGGAAGTACGAGATTCCCCTAGAGTACCTAGGAGATGGACATTGGGTGCCCCTGCGGTCCTTTCCTTCCTGATCTTTAGAAAGGTGAGGGTTCACTTCCAACCAAGTATCTAGGTGTAACCAAGGGGTTACAGGGCAGTTAATCCTAAAGCCATCAGCACTGCTGCAGGTCACCTCTGGATATGACCACTGTGAGCGTTGGAGCACAGAACAGCTCGCGCCTTTCCCCAGTCTGTACCCTGAAAGCGTCACTGTGAATAGGACGGCCACAGAAGCGATGGCAGGGGCCTTAATTTGCTCTTCTAGTTTTCCAGTCTCCCTCCAGTCATGTTCAATCCTGCAAGGGACCCATGCTGAGCTCCCTGTGCAGATAATGGACTTTTGAGAATGTGGGCATGTCCATGTCAGCTGCTGCCCATTACAAGACAGGGCCCACCTGGCACCCCCAGCTCTTCTCATCAGCATCGACTAGAGACTTTTGAGTAGACAGATCTAATCTTTTTGGGGGGAGGGGTTGTAGATGTGTAGTGTATTCTCTTTGTGTGCGTGCGTGCGTGCGTGCGTGTGCGTGCGTGCGTGCGTGCGTGCGTGCTGCACAGTGCAGAGGCCAGAGGAGATAGCACTTACCCATCTCTAGCACTGTTCTACCTTATTTCCTTGAGACAGAGTCTCTTACTGTACTGGAGCTGCCATTTTTGTTTCCAGTCAGATTGGCTGACTGGCGAGCCCTAGCAGTTCTCTAGTCTCCATCCTGCCTCCACACGGGACTGGGTTACGGGCAGCTTCCCACACGGATGGGTGCCAGGAAATCCAGCTCAGGTGGTTTCCAGCCTTCATTCTCTCACAGCAAGCACTCCTACCCACTGTCATGCCCTCGGGCCAAGAGCTCTAACCTTGATGTTGATTTATTCCACACTGAAGCGGAAAATGATAAGAGCTCAGCATGTGATTAAAAAAAAAAAAAGGTGCCTGTGGGTCTCTGCTCTCATCCAGAGATCCAGCCCACTGGAAGCCTTCATTTCTGCACAGCTGCAGCTGTGCGCCAGGTCCCTGCTAGGCCCCCAGCCTGTCCATCCTCCTCCTTGCTCCAGGAAGAAAGTTTGAAAAAATTTTTAGTAGTCAGGCTGGAGAGCTGGCTTGGTGGTTAACAGCACTTCTGTGCAAGCATGAAGGCCAGAGAGGGCACTCAAGTTCAACCCCCAGGGCCACATAGACAGGTAGGCACGGCCACGTGCATCTGAATAAAAAATAAAATAAGTAAATCAGCAAGTTCCAGGACCGGAAAGAGACTCTGGCTCAAATAAGAACAGACTGATGGAGCGGACACCCACGGTTCTGTTGTAGCCACTGCAGGCACTGCACTACTGCACTGCAGGTGAGCACATGGGGCACCCGTGGACACACACACACACACACACACACACACACACACACGAAAATTCCAACAATCAAGGGCTGTTTCTAAGCAGGCTGTCTAGTTCTCTTCCACTCTAAACTCGCAGTTCTGCAGCAGTGGTGCGCCAGCCAGGCCTACGTGCACACCGAGGAGCAGTGCAGCTGGGTCCAGTGCAGGCCAGCGAGGCCCCTCCTCCTAATCCAGATTTGGGGTTATGAGTTCTCTTGTTATTTTGGGAAGAAATGTTCCAAAGCTTATCAATTTCAGCCATCCCCTCATCGGAAAGTATCTTATCATTTGTTTGTTTCTGTTTAAAAATGGAAAAAAACAGTTCATGCCAGACCCTGGCATGGGTAGGAAAGGTGCCGGCCACAATGACCACAGCTGCCATGGCAGGTAGTGAATCACCCTGGGGTTTGTGTCCTAGGGAGCTGTCTCAAGAAGTGAGCCTCTCCAGCTGCAGCTGAGCACCAGCCAGGGCACCCAGGGAGGCCATCCTCCTCGGCCCCCTGTCTGCTGGCAGCTGGCTTTGTGGGGAGCACTGAGCCTCACCGTACGTGGCCTTCTCCATCCAAGTCCAGATGGAGTCTAGGGAAGTTGCATCTTGGGGCAGTCTTCAGAGACAGCTCTGGAAGTTGCTTGTCCTGGCTGAGGGGAGCATTGTCATCCCTGCCACCCACACAGCCCTCCCCACTGAGCCCAGAGTACACGGTGAAGCTGGGCGAGTTTCCACACCCATACTCATTGTGGATCTTGGGCCGGAATGAAGAGGTGACATATCCCCTATGGAGTGCCTGGTATGCTAAAAGCGGGTTAGGGGCTGCAGTGACTTTTTGATAATACCATGCATTGCCTGGATTCTGCAAGTCTCTGGAGGCACAGAGGTGAGTGGCCTTGGCCCCTGCCTCCAAGACCTGAGGTTTCTAGTCCAACAGCTGGTGGCTTCTTCGCTATACCATTGGCTTCTTTGAACTTTGAGAATTTCCTATAAAGCCAGGAGGTTCCTGTCACTTCTAGTGAGCCCATGCTTTGTCACTGTTCGACTCATCTGCCTGCCTACCTGCCTGCCCATGAGGAAGCCAAGGAAAAGTGGGGGCCCTGTGGGGCTGCTTTTGGTTGGGCTCACCGCAGCCCGCCCTGTGCAGAATGGCAGCAGAACTGCCCTCTGTTCCTGGGACAGAGGCGGAGCACGTGGCCTCAGGGTTGCTTTCCTGGGGGCTCTGCTGTCCCGGAAGTTCTCCTTCAGAAAGCTTCAGGCCTTAGGATGACATGCACACTGATACACAGTAATGCTCCAAACTATGTGTGCATCCGACAAGAGCTTTTTGAGCCACACACTACTTATTAATACTACCCCTTTGTTTTCCAGACTGAAAAAGCATGAAGTTTAGAGAGACGAGGACTTGACCTAGGTTGGCAGTTGCTAGTTGGCACTGCAGGTGGGTGGGGGGGGTGTACTCCCAGCCCTGCTTCCTGATCCCCATTTCAGTGAGGTCTCTGGAACAAGGTTTTGTTTTAAACTTTATTTATTTTATTTAAGAGAGAGAGAGCGCGAATGGGCGCACCAGGGCCTTCAGCTGCTGCAAACAAACTCCAGATGCATGTGCCACCTTGTGCATCCAGATTACGTGGGTCCTGGTGAATTGAACCTGAGTCCTTTGGCTTTGCAGGCAAACACCTTAACCACTAAGCCATCTGTCCAGCCCAGGAACAAGATTTTTATGTGCAGTGTTTGCTGATAGATTGAATACAGAGAACACCCAGAGGTGAGGCCTCCCCCTTCTCTGCTGAGAGCCACTTAGAGCTTGTGTTGTGATTTGGATGTAAGATGTTCCCCAGAGGCTCATGTGTTTGAACACTTGGTCCCCACCTGGTGGCACTGCTGTTTTGGGAGGTTCTTTTGGAAATGGCACACCTAGCTAGGAAAAATGAGTTGCTGATGGTCAGGTTACAGCTTGAGCCAAAATCCTTCTTCATGTAAGTTGCTTCTTGTCAAGTGTATGGTCACAGAGACAGAAAAGTAATGTACCAGGTCTGTTGGGCCACTGGGAAGAGATTCCAGCCTTGGAGCACAGGTGTAGAGGCCGAGGACTCTAGGGTGCTCACTCTCAAGTCCCCGGACTCTAAGAAGCCCCTGCACACAGCTCTCAGTAGTCAGGTGTGACTGGTTCTGCCCACGGAGAACTTGCCTTGGGAACACTTCTCCCACCAGGCCCCTGGGACGGGCTATGTGCTCATGCCCACTGCTTCTAAAGCTGGCCCCACCAGCCCTGCTCGCCTCACCTTTGGAAGCAGGGCTTCAAGACAGCTGTACCTCCCTGCCAGGTGCATGCCAGCTGGGGTGGTATACCTCCTTCCCGAACACCAGGGACAGCAGCTTCCCTGAGGGCAAGCAGAGCCCCCAGGTAATTGGGTAATTAGCACCAAACTTTCCATGGTGCGGGGAAGCACAGACCGCCCTCAGCTGCTGTTCACTGCCTGGCTTGTTGTTGGTGAAGGTAGATAAAAATAAATAAATAAGTCAACCAGGGAGATGTATAAATAAGTCAACAGGAGTCTCTTGCCCATTGCCAATGGAAAAATACCAGCAAGGGCAGCCAGGTAGCACCCATAGAACAGAAGGCGCTGCCTGGGTGCGGCAGGCCTCACAGCATCAGTACCAAAGCCGTCCTCCAAGTACGAATCAGGCCCAGCCTCCCAGAGCATCCCTGTGCAGCAAAGCAGAGTGGCAGTTCGGGGAGGGGAAGGGAGAGGAGGCTAGAGGCCAAACCATTACCAAGGCTGCCTCCATTTTCAGGGTGGAGAGGAGTCGTAGCATCCCCACATCTTGCTGAGGTCCCCAAGGCTTCCTCCTCAGTTCTTTAGCCCCCACCAGCAGCCTGGCCTGCTCCTCACTGGCTGTCCTTTGATACTGCTCAGGACTTGCTGGCCTGCCGCTTTCTCAATTAGGTCAGCACACCATGTGGTGCTGTAGACCTGCTGATGCAGTGCTTGTGACTGGTGATTGCATTTGTGAGCCTGGTTATCCCAGGCTGCAGCCAGCGGGGAGCTCCTCCGGCACTGGGATTCCCCATGACCCCTTCCTGTGACAGCACCGAGCAGCAGGCACTCCAACACCAGGGGTACTCATCCCACTTCAAGGGCCTGGGTGAGCAGCACCCTCTTTGGGCAACATGACATCAGAGACGAGCTGAGATCTTCTGGTGTCTTTCCATTACAAAAGCCATGTCTCCCTCCGTTTGCTGAGTAGTAAAATCCTCATACCATTAGTTCCCTAGGGCAAGTCAAGACATGGCAGGATCTAAGCATCTGGGGCTGGGCCAGTCTGCCCAAGCACAGGGTGCTTGTTCTCTAACATCTTGGATGCCTTGCCTCAGGGTGCCTGCTCTCTGGCATCTTGGTGCCTTGCCTCATTGTCTTCTAACTGGGAGCTTGGTGTCTAATGGACTTCATCCTCCTGAGAGCCAGGTGCCTCCCTCAGACTGATTAGGGGTGACCACCGACAAGGACAGCCCCCGCTTAGCTCAGGGCACCAGGCCACTGCAAGATCCACAGCAAAACCACTTCTCATCCCCAGCCTGCCACACCATGTAGGCACTCTACTGCAGAGACTCCCACAGCACTCAATGCTTGTTTGTGGAAGGAAAGAGCTAGAAATGACTTTGACTGTAATAGATGAACAGAGCTCCTGCCTGGAGACACAGGTACCTGGATGCTCTCGGTATCCACTGTACAAATACACGCAGGCTTTTTGCTTGTCATCATTTCCTAAATAACAGTATGGCAACTATTTCCATAGTGTTTCCATTGCCTCAGGTGATCCACGTGAAGTGGTGGGAGGATGTGCTTAGCTGATAGGCAGACGCTGTGCCATTTTATATCAGGGACTGAAACTTCTGAGGATTTTGGTACCCAAGGAAGTTCTCCCCATAGTTCCTAAAGGATGCTTGTATCAGCGCTGACTGGGCCTCTGTTTGTCCTCTTCTGTAAAATAAGGATGCTGGCCCTTTGGAATGTTTCCATGCCCTGCTTCCCACCTCCAGAATCATTCCTGGACACCTGCTAGGGGAGGAGCAGGCTGTGGGGCATCTCAGCCTTGGAAGCTGCTGGCATATCGGCTGTGGTCCCTTACTTGAATGTCCCCACAGATCCCCAGTGACTGTTCTCTAAAAGCCACCACAGCCTATGGCTATTTCAGCACCAAGACTGAGAACCCCACTTCATAGAAATTAGGCTGGAGGAAGTTGAAGGCCAGTACTGAATGGACCCTGGGGCTTATGGCCAGGCTGCTGGAATCCTTCCTGCTAGTGTTGACTGCTGACAGCCCATCACCCTGGCACTGCTAATTACAGAATAAGCTCCCTAGAATATTCCAAAACACCCTGGAAGAAAGCAGCTTTAAAAGATTCTGCCAGTCAGATGTCTTAAAGAAGGAAAGGAAGCAAGCAAGCAAGAAACAAACAAACAAACAAACAAACAAACTAGAAAAAGAGAAAAAATCCTCATATTTCCCTGAGACTTAATGGTGAGTTCCTCTGAACCCACAGTGAGGTCTCCTCTCTGAGGTACTGCTTTAATGAGCTAGGGAGAGTGGGTGGAGGTCTGAATTTGCTGTTCCTAAGATCCCTGGAAGGGAAGAGAGAAGGAGGGAGGGAAGGAAGAAGGAGAGAAGGAGGGGCAGGCCCAAACAAGCCTTCTAGAGGTTTCCTTCAGATCCTTAAGGACCATCAGGTAGAAATGGAAGAGGACGCAGAGAACACCCGAGCAGAGGGATTAGCTAAACTGGCTCATTGGGGCTCCATGGTTTATTTTGTGTTTGTTTTTGCATGTGTATTTGTGTGTGGAGGAGTGTGCATACGTGTGCCTGTGGAGGCCGAATGTTGACATTGGATGTCTTCCTCAGTCACTATCCACTGCATTTACTGAAGCAGGGGCTCTAGTGAGAACCCAAAATTCACTGATGTGGCTAGTCTAGCGAGCCAGCTTGCTGGAAGATCCTCTGTCTCTACCTCCCAGACTCTGGGACTACAGGTGGGCTGCCACACACACATAGCATTTAAGGGGTGCTGGGGATCCATATTGCAGACCTAACACGTGTGCAGCTTCAGCCACTGAGGAGGACGCTCCATGCGCTTCAGACACAGTTTGGACTGCCCACTGGTGTCTGTGCTACGGGGAGAGTAGTGGGTGCAAGAGCAGGAGGCTGCCTACTGGGGACAGAGGCCCAGAACCCTTTCCACTCCAAGGACTTCGGCTTCTATAGCTGGCTGACCCCTCACTTAGAAAAATAAGAGGTTTTTGAAAAATTGAGTTTTGTTTCTTCCCGAGTTTAAGGCTGAAAAAGCATAGTCCCCAGAAGGCACAATTCTTCAAATAAAGTGTCTGACCTGGAAAAGGGGCCCCATGAGAGAGCAGCTCCTGCCTTCCCTGTCCTCAGTGAGCAGAGGCGTTCTGCCTTTGGGGGCAATGAGGGTCTTCCATGGGCGCTAGAGGACACTAGGCCCTTCTCTCTGGGAGTCCACAGCATGCGCTGGTGAGGAAAGGCCTCAAGAATGTCTGCTGAGTGCCTAGACCCCTCCCCTCCTTTGGGGCCTTATGCCCCAAGCCCCCAAGTCTGACTGGTGGCAACTTGGAGCATTTGTTATCATTGTTGAAGGATCAAGGGCAGGAATCAGCCCATGTTTGGATCCTGATATCCAGGAAGGGAGACAGAGGGATATGGAGAGCAGAGGCCACAGGGATGCGATGCTGCCCGGACCATGTTGCATAGGGCCTGGCCTCCCGCACTTCCTCCAGAGTTCTCTTCAACCTGACCTGACCTTGTCCTTCAGCAGAAGGTCCTCTCTGAAGTGCAGTAGCGCAGCAGGACCCTAGCAACCCCACAGCTGGCATTTTCCTTCCTGAGCTTTGTCCCTGGAGCCCAGGTGCCCAGAGCAGCACTCAAGCTGCCTTTGTTCCTCTGAAGTCTCACTAGCCTCCTGAATGCTCAGGCCAGGCCCAAGAGCCCAGAGGCTACTCAGGGATGGTGGCAGCAGCCATGTGTTCCTAGGGAAGGAGCCACGAGCAAGCACACTGGAGTGCCTGTTTTCTGTGACTCAGGTGGGTGGTTGTCAGGAAGGGTTAGGTATGGCCTTTGGGTGCAACGAGTCCAGACTGTTTCAACTGACTCAAGGCAGGAAAACCAGACCTACCCTATCCTGGCCCAAAACTTCTGACCCACAAACAGCAAGATAGGCTCACCTGGCCCCCGGATCCTTTCCCAGGGGGCTGAGCAGTAGCGTGCAAGTCCCCTCGGCAGTGTGCTCTGGTGGGGAGAGGAACGTTGGCAGGGTGGAATGAAACGGGGACACTGGGCTTGGAGCTAGCCTTCCACACGGGCATAGTTGGCCTAGACACACACACTTACTTGCCCCTAGCAAGCTGGTGCTATTTCTAAGCTCTCAACAATAAAAGAAACAAAATAGCCCAGGGAGGACCAGGCCTCACCCAGAGGTGCTGGAATCCAGGTAGAGAAGCTGGTCCCTTGTTGCACCCATGGCGCTATTTCCAGTTCCTTCTGGAGAAACCAGTGGGAGCAGGGTGAACTCGCAGCAGTCCCCTCAGCTACTCCGCAAAATGCTCACCCAGAACAGACAGCCTCACGCTACTGGCCAGAGTGCAGCTGGGAGCAGGAAGGCCAAGGACAGTTCTAGGCTGCGTGTCCCAGAGCTGCTGCAAGCATCTCCTTGAAGCCGTTGCTTCCCGTGGTCTGAGAGTGGCACTAGTTTGCTGTCAATTTTTGATTTGAAAGGAAGTTGTTTTTAAAAACACCACCGCCCTGCCCTCTTCTCTGGTGTGTGTCTGTCCTTGGCCAAACTGTGTGCTTCACTATTGCAGACTCCCAGACCAGCCATGCTTCGGCAGTAGGGCCTGTATCCCTGGGTGATGGAGCCCACTCTTAGGGACCTGGTAGGCTTCCAGAAAGTGTCAATCGAATATGCACACAGCCCCTGGCAGGAAAAGTAGCTGGGGTCATGGCAGTGTCTGAGTACTGTGATCGCCAATGGAAACTAGAGAACTGCTGAAAGGCCGGCGCGCTCCTAGGCCCGTCCACCAAGTCCTGAGCTGTGTCGTGGCCATGCTCTGTCAGCCCCGAGTGAGGCTTTCATCTTCTTTGGCTCTCTGCTCCCTCATCTACAGAAGGGCATCAGGCTAGATGGGCTTCTAGGTTCTAGGGTTTCCTTGCGGAGTGAGTCGGCTCTGTAGCACAAGAGCACACAGCCTGAGGAGAGAACGCCTTCCTAGAGGCCATTCCTGCCCCTCAGGCAGCCACCACTCCAGTCTCTCCAGAAGAGGCTCCGAGTGTGCTAACTGCGGCCAGCTTAGAGCTCATCTATGGACAGCACTGGCAGGAGCCATGCCCACCTCCTTGTTACCATGCCCCCATGGCATCCACAAGAGCCCCTCCTGTGCCAGACTTCCTGGGCATTCAGAGACAAATCAAAGGTTCCTGCTCACAGAGAAGGAGCCAGAGGTAAGAGCAGAGCTTCATGAGAGAGCCTCTCCACCTGTCTCCTTCCCTCCCCTTACCACTGACAGGAAAGAGAAGGACTGTAGTCAAGACTGACAGGGCCAGTCATCGGAAGCCTGGTGTTCCTGTGCAGCATCCTGCTAGGGCTTTGTAAACTGCCTCCTTTCACCCACAGACTCTCCTGTGAGCTGGTGTCTGCCCCATCACATAGATGAAGCATTGGAGTAAAGGATCCAAGGGACCAAGCCATCTGCATGAGCCTAGGACCCACCCTCTCACAGAGAGCCCTCAGCCTTTCCTTTATTGACTGGCAAGTCCCTCTAACACAAGCTCCCATAACAAGCCAAAGCCCGTGGAGCCCTTCACAGGAGTCCAGCCAGCTCAATGGCTCTATCATGGAAGACATCTTTGCTGTAGCTGCTGCCACCGTCTCTGACAACAATACCTCCACAACAGGCTTCTACATCCCTGACAGCAAGAATCCCACCAGAGCAGACTTCTATAACTTTGTCCAAAAGTCTTGGGTATCAGCCAGGCCCAGACCTTCTCTTCACTCCAATGCTGCTCTTCCAAAACTCTTACCTGACCTGCAGTCACACAGCACCTGCCTTTGGGCCCCAACTACCTCCGAAACTCAAAGGCCCCATGCTACCTGGCTTGACCTCCACAGCTGTACCAGCTCTGAGTGCCCCCAAAAGCCCCCACCCTCTCCCAGGCCAGCATGGGGAGTCAGAGCACGGT
Organism: Orientallactaga sibirica; assembly: GCA_036365145.1. Lineage (NCBI taxonomy): Eukaryota > Metazoa > Chordata > Mammalia > Rodentia > Dipodidae > Orientallactaga > Orientallactaga sibirica. The sequence goes on along the minus strand of JAEOAD010000038.1, from coordinate 5,480,030 downwards.
CCTGGACTAGACAGACCCCATTCGTTAGTGGCAGCTTTAGCCATACTCTTGTATCTTGAGGTTTTCAGGGCCTGACCCCTTGTGCTTTCTGCCTTGATTCCTTGCCACCTCTTGGTGGTTGGCCCAGAGGTACAGAGCTGACTTACGTAGACCCTGTGCTAGGGACACAGAGTTGGAGATGGGCCTCACCAATAACATGGTACCTTCCACACAGGACGGTTAGGCCAGCTCCTGAAGTCTCTGCCAGTGAAACTGTGTGTGATCATCACCCCTGCACGTGAAAATCCCCAGACTTCTGGATCTGTGTGTGTGTTCTCCCAGGTTTATTTGTGGTTTGGGAGAGACCACCCAAGGACAGTACTGCTTTGACCCACTCGCTTCACCCCTTCTGTAGTGGAGAATAGTACTACAATGGTGGCATTTCTGACCTAAAAGTGGGAACAGACTTCTTTAAATGCAGGGTTCTTTAAAGTCCCCCAAGTGACCACACACCTCTTTCACTGTCCTTGGCCTTGGTAAGGACCAGCAGCTTCTCCTTGGCTGACATGGCATGGGAAGTTTGCTGCCTGGAGAAGCTAAAACAGAGCAGGGCATCCAGAACATCATTCATGCCCAGCCTGCAAAGCCCCAAGGAGGCACGCCCCTCCATCCCAGCACCCAGTACTGAACCCAAACATGGCCTGAGGAGAAGTACAGCCAGCGTCTCCAAGAGAAGATGTCTGGTCCCAGCCACACCTCAGCTCATAACTTTTTCCTTTGAAGTGGCTTCTTTGGAAAGGAAGCTTTGTCACATCCCTGGGCCCCGACCCCAGCCTACAGGGACAAGCAGTGACATGACTTTGAGTTCAGCAAGTGACTGGCTTTGCTCCTGCTGGTGGTTGACTTAGAAGTTGTCCAGGCTATCCTTCTTGCTAGCCTCCTGCGCTTCTGGAGCCCGTGCTGTGCACTGCAGTCTTTCTGGGCTCTCGTGGGCTCCCCCAGCACGTGGAAAGGTGTTCCGTCTAGCGCAGCAATTACGACAATAAAAAGGCAGGAGAGAGGAAGATGTTAATTGCCCTTGAACTAGCCAAGTCCATTTTGTCTCATTTGAAATAACAGGTTTAATTTAATCCTGTATTTCTAATTTGGTGCATCACCAAGATCTTATTTGTACAAAACACCTGATTAGAATAATTACAAGCTTGGGGAAGCATCTGCATTTGTGTCTGATGAAAGGGACTAGCAGGGAGCTCTGCGGTGTCTCCTCTTGCTACAGGCCAACCCAGCTGGCTCAGAAACCACCCATTGGGTGCGGGAGGGAAAGGGCCCTGTGCTGAGGGCATGCAGGCTCCTGGGGAATCGCTCCTCTCTCAGCTCTGCACACTGAAGCCTGGGAAAGAGACCCGCGACGGCGCTTGCGCTGGAGGTCGGCGAGGGTAACAAAGTCCTGCCTGCTGAGTACTTGCACAGAGAAAGTGCCTGGTGTCCTCAGACGCTGTCTCTGCTGTCTGAGAGAAGGCTTGCTTCTTGCCCGACTGTGTCCATTCTGACATGGAGGCAGGGAATTGCGGGCTCCAGGGTCATGAAGCACGTTGGTCAGGTGGAGGGCTGAGAGAAGGTGCTCCTGGGCGAGGGCTGCCCATCGAGAGCAGCGTGGCATGGGCTCCTGGGGGTGTAGGGAGGCCCAGGACTTGGCAGAAAATGGGAGCTCAGGCAAGGAGGTCCAGGCTAACCAAGATGTGGGAGGTCAGAGAGGCTTAGTTGTAGCTGGCCCGTGAGAAAGTTAAGGCCAGCTGGTAATGGGAACGCTTTCCAGAGTGAGGGCTCTGGTCTTTGGAGAGAAGACTGGGCCTGTCAGAGCTCTGGTTCAGGGTTGCTCAAGGCCAGGGCAGGAAAGGAAGGCTTCTCAGGACATGGAGGGTGCTGAGTGCTGTGTCACTTCTGATGGCCACACACATCAGCTCCCAGCCAACCTTTGTGCACAGCTGGAGCTTGCTGAGGTTGATCCTGTGTGGCTGATTTCCCCGTTATCCTTGGCTCCCTATGGAAGTGGGGGGAGGTCTATTTTTTAAAAAATATTTATTTATTTGCAATCAGAGAGAGAGAAGAGACACAGAGAGAATGGGTGTGCCAGGGCCTCCAGACACATGCACCACTTTCTGCATCTGGCTTATGTGGGTACCAGGGAATCGTACCTGGGTCCTTAGGCTTTGCAGGCAAGTGCCTTAGCCACTAAGCTATCCCACTAGCCCGGGAGACCTATTTTTCATGCCTGTTCCAAGCCTGCCTGGGCAGCCCCAGCAAGTCTGTGCTTTCTTCCTAGACAGCTATGAGTTTAGGAATTAATTCCACCAAACCCATTGCTCTGGAAGCCCCAGGCCAGCTGGGAGTAGCGGCCTATGCCTACCTTAGGAGTCAAGTCCAGGTTTATGAAGGACCAGATCCCTGACCACAAGGAGAACCACAGGAGCACTCAGCAGCCTGGCACTGAGGGTGACAGCCTGATGGCCCTGCAGGACTCTTAACAGGATAGACGTCTCCTGCACTGTACCCTGGAGCCCCCATGATAAGCTGCACCCAGATTTGGTGGTCTGCCACGTTCTAAACAACATTCCCAACCCAGGGGCCTGGGAGGAGTGCTGCCCTGCTTCAGCAAGGGGCGGGAGCAGTGGCTTTCGGGTCTCCATACTTCACTGGCCCACTTGCTGGCTAAGAAACCACCTCCGTCTTTGGCCCCTGCAGCCATGCCACACCTGAAGATCCCGCAAGCCTGCACTCTAGGAAGGCAGGGAGCCCTCCTGGCCTGTGAGCAATTACTCAGGATGTTCCCAAGTAGCATACTGGAGCCGGAGAATAGCTGTGCCTTGAAGAGAAGCAATTTCCCAATCAGTGCAATAAAATTGGCGGTTAGTGGTCGGGGAAATGAAAGGGAAAACCCAGCATGGCAGGCAGGCGCCCGGCGGCTGTTGCTTGGAAATATGTAAGTGGGTTATTGCCTGTGTGCACTGGGGCGTGCTACCAGAGAGCCCTGCAGAGCCCTCTGCCACAGCCTCAGCCTCATGCTCACTTCTTAAAGCCACAGAGGCAGCATGGGTGGCTTGTTCCTCATCTGCAGCAAATAGCAAGGATAACATTGTGCCTTCCATGGTGACCTGTCCCTTCCTCACTCATTTGCCAGAGGCATGAACTGGGTCCCCCTACGACTCAGAACCCCCTTTTCAGGTGTGTTCAGTATTACACTAGGTTGTACCTTGAAGAATGGGAAGGGACCCTATTGTGACCCCTCCACAGTGCTGCTGGCTGACTCCTGCCTGCCCACATCGCCTGTTGTCTGCACTGAAAGGTTCTTGGGTGGAGGTGGAGCTGGGCTGGCATTCGCCCTAGAAAAGGAGGCAGGAGCTCCGCAGATCTGATACCCAACTGCCTGGCTCTTGGGGTGGGGAAGTGATGGTGTTGGCTTGTCACAGTTCCTGCAAAGGAGCTCTGGGCAGGGCAGGGCAGGGCAGCTCCATCTGAAGCAGTGGGCAGGTTACCTTCATTGCAGGCCCCAGTGTGCAGGAGGAAGGTCTGCAGTAGCCCACTGCATGCCAGAGGCAGGAAACTCACTGGAGGAGCCGTGGTTTTCTCACCTGCGAAGTTAGGGCCATCTGGTTACGATGGCAGATGCCTGCAGTTGGGGCTCACTCTCTGAGGTAAGAGAGCAGGCTTCCTGCCCTGGTGCACAGTGGGCCTGGCCATGCCTTAGAAGATGGCTTCAGGATCCCCAGGGAATCCCATACGCTTAGGCCAGTGTTGGGCAGGTGACAGACACTGGAAAAGCACTTACTGTCTGTACCATAGAGGTGCAGAACTTGTCCCTTCAGGAAGGCCAGCCCCAGGGCTGAGCATGTGCCCTGCTCTCAGCCGGTCCCCTTGCCCTTGGAGAAGGGTGGAGAGACTGGCAAGAAGCTGTGCGCACCAACTGCCTCTCAAGGGTAGCCTGGCTCCCGCCCCCCTACTGCTGCTCTCCCTCTTCCTCCTCCTCCCTCTCTTCCTCCTCCTCCCCTGCTTTCTCCCCCCTTCCATCCTCTCAGCCAGCAAAGCTCCCTGAACCCTTTCTCCCCAGTGCTAAGGTTAGGACCTCCACACAGCTTCCACTCTGAGGCTCTGGGTCCCTGGCTGTCATCACCAGATCCTCCCAAAGGGTCTCGGGTGCAGGCAACTCTGACATCATGCTGCTTTTCTGCCATCCTTCAGGACACATGCCTTGGGGAGGGATCAGCCCGAGCCACCCTCTGGGCCTGAGCACCACCTGTAGCAGGCATCCCCTGCTTCCTCATAGGGACCTGCTGTGCTCATGCCATCAGCTGCGTGGGGCTGGGGCCATGACCTGCCATTGTCTGTGCCATTGTTCCAGCTGGCTCTGCTCCTGAGCACAGATGGGGTTCGTAAGGGAAGACCAAGGCTTATTGAGAAGTTGAGGACATGACTTGAATGGCCACAGGCTGCACCATATTCTCAGGAGGGAAGATTAACCACCATAAAGATGTCAGCTTCTCCACACACAGAGATTTTTTTTTGGGGGGGGGGGTTTGCAAGGTAGGGTCTCACTCTGGTCCAGGCTGACCTGGAATTAACTATGTAGTCTCAGGGTGGCCTCGAACTTCGGCGATCCTCCTACCTCTGCCTCCCGAGTGCTGGGATTAAAGGCGTGCGTCACCACGCCCGGCTACAGAGATTTAAAAAAATATTTTATTTATTCTTTTATTTAAGAGAGAGATACAGAGAGAAAGAGACAGATAGAGAATGGGTGTACCAGGGCCCCCAACCACTGCAAACGAACTCCAGATGCATGCACCCCCTTGTGTATCTGGTTTATGTGGGTACTAGGGAAGTGAGCCTTGAACCGGGGTCCTTAGGCTCCACAGGCAAGCACTTAACCACTAAGCCATCTCTCCAGCCACAACACACAGAGATTTTAATGCAAGCGCAATTCAACTCCCAAAGGACTAAACTAGCATTCACCTAGAATGGTGTAAGGCAAGGTTGTTGGGAAATACTTGAGAGCAAAGAGCATGATTCAGAGTAGCAGAAATTAGCAGTATAGTTAGTGCTGAACAAAAGTTAGCAATTGCAGCTCACTGGAAAGTAGTAGAAGGCCCATGTCTCATGTTATTTATCCACTACATAGCAGAGACAATGCCGTATGATAGGGAAAGGCAGGCAGGATTAATTAACAGTTTGTGTTTAGCACAGTATCAGAAATCCACATCTGCCTGTCAAAGTGAAGCAGTCAGCTACTGGGAGAAAGGCCAAGCATATTGGGACTGGCTCTCAGTGCTGGCCTGACCTGGCCACCACCACCACTACCATACAGCGAACCAGTGTCAGTCCCGTGGAGGGATAACTGTCTAAGCTTTGGTTGGGGTGATCCCAGCCCCAAAATTAGAACCATTAATGCATTTAATTAAAGAACCAAGAAGGTTCGTTCAAACTTCAAAAGTCAAAGAACAGAAAATCAAGCTAGCAGTAACTGTGGTCTTATAAAAGGCTCCTAAACAAAAGCATGAGCTAGAGCTCACCTCAGTTAGGAAAGCAATACACACATTCAACAAGGAAGCCCAAGCTGCACTGAGGACATCGGCATAAATAAAGAGCCAAGACAGCGGGGGCGGGGGGGCACCCACAGAGGAATAGACAGGCAGGCAGCATGTTGAAAACCTAGAGTCACGTCTTCTTACCCAGTGTCGGTCATTGGGAGACATTTACCCTAAAGAGACATTCTATGTGGCCACTGTGAAGAGCTCTGAGGAACACTCGATGTCCCAGCCCTTCACCCTCCACCAGAGCAGCCTCTCTGTATCTTTTTATATACTGAGCGGGCTTCTGAGTAACATTTCATCTTACTAAGGTTTCAGAGCCATAAAAGACTGGCCATCCAGTGGGGTGAGGTAGCACATGCTGTGATCCCAGTACTTGGGAGGCAGGGAAGATCAGCCTGGTTTACATGGCAAGACTCTGTCTCAACCATACTAAAGATAAAGTAATAAAATAAGAGTTGCAATCCTCTGGCCTAAAAGAACAAAGACATTCTTTTTGAAAGATGTTCACAGTGTGACTTTCAAGGGCAGAGGGGACCTCCGTGTCTCCACATCAAGGAGACTGATTATGTAAGATTATGTAACTATTGGTGAAAAATCACAAACACATCACTTATTGAGATGCAAACTTAGAAACATGTTTTTGATCAAACATTTGGGGGCAAACGCTTCAACTAAAACAATAAAATGACAGCTGCTCATGGCAGATTTGGGGCAAAGTGGGGACACTGCCATCAAGAGCTTGATTAGAGCAGGAGGCTGGGAGTGACCAGGACAGTACCGCCACAAATGACGGCCACCCTCCTGATACAGGCCGACTTGCCGCACATGGCCTTCTAAGGGGTTGGTTTTGATGAGTTTTCAGATAAACCGTGTGAGATTGCCCTTTGGTTGGTTGGTTGGTTTTAGTTTGGGGGTTTTGTGTTTATTTTTGAGCGTGTGTGTGCATGTGTGTGTGAGGAGGCTAGAAAACAACAACCTCAGGTATTCTCAGGAAAGCCATCCCCCTTTTTTTTTTTTTTTTTTTTTTTTTGAGACAAGGTCTCTTACTGTCCTTGTACTGACCAATTAGGCTGGACTGGCTGGCCAGTGAGCCCCGGGGATCTACCTGTCTCTGCCTCCCCAGCACTGGGAATACAAGTGCATGCCACCGTGCCTGGCTCAAACTCGGGTTCTCAGGCTTGCAAGGCAAGCCCTTTACTGACCGAGCTATACCCTGCCCTGTTGTTGTTTTTGAGACAAAGTCTCACTCTGTAACCCAAGGTGGCCTAGAACTTGATACTCTCCTTCCTTGACCCCCCAGTGGCCGTGAGCCACCATACCTGGCTGAAATTGCCCTTTTTATAGTTTAAATATGGCTGCACTTCAGCAATGTCATATACCTTTAGCAACAATTTTGAGTATTTCCCTGAATTAGCTGAGAACTTTCTATGCGCCCAGCCAAGAGGAGGCTCCTTCCCACCTCCATGGACATTACTGAGAAGTCAGGGAACAAGTAGGTGCACAGAACTTGAGTATCTGTCTGTCTGTCTCCCGCAGGCCTTGATCCTTCACCAGCTGGGCCGCTACAGTCTGGCTGAAAAGATCCTCCGGGATGCAGTGCAGGTGAACTCCACGGCCCATGAGGTCTGGAACGGGCTGGGGGAGGTCCTCCAAGCTCAGGGCAACGATGCGGCCGCCACCGAGTGCTTCCTGACCGCCTTGGAGCTGGAGGCCAGCAGCCCAGCTGTGCCCTTCACTACCATCCCCCGCGTGCTCTGAGTGGACCAGCCGTCTCACCTGCCACACAGAGCCAGTATGCCCCAACTGGGTCCCCGGGGGTCATCCTGTCACCCAGGGGATGAATCTGCCACACCAAGGCCCCTGTATGGATGTTTGACCAACAGTGAGCTAGCCATGCCGACCTGAATCATCGCTCTCCCCTTGTGCAGTTATTCCCCTCCTTGTTTTTGCCATGATAGTTTCTGAATCTACAGTCATTCAAAATGGATTATGTGCCATATTCAGTTAGTTGACATCTGAGTTTTAAGTCAATAATTATGGACTTCATCAGCGAATATAGGAGAATATATTCACAGTTAAAATTCAGTGGCAGAACAGATTATTTTTATCAGTGCTGTAAAGAAAGCAACTGCCCTGTCCTCTGTCCCCACCACCACTCCTGCCCCACCTTAGCCCGGAATCAAATGTGAATTTTCTGTTTCCCACCTCAGTGCTCGTCCATGCCAGGACACCAGCTGACAACTTCTCGGTTTTATTGTCAATAATTGTACCGTGTGATGAATTCCTGTTCTCCTCACTTAGAACAAAGCCTGAGTCTAAGAATATTTATATTTTACCAATATATGCCTGTTACAAGAGAAGGAAATATGAGTTATTTAAGTTTAACTTTTTTATGTGAATTCAGAGTTTATTTATCGATGGAAATATGTACAAAGAAGCTTCAAATGGAATATTTACCGACATTCCTTATACATGACAGACACTTGGCTAAACAGGAAGATGATGTTAATAAAAAAATGATTTTTAAATGGACCCCTGGCTCATGTCTTTCACAGTAGATGGCAGACCTGAGGAAGACTGTGACCTAGCTGCTGGGGTAAGGAGCTGTCTGGCTCTAGAACCTGCTCTGAGGGTTGGTCTGGGCCCCACACATCCTGGGCAGAGATCAGTGGCCCTGGGTGGGCTCCATCACCCCCGCTCTGTGTGAGCATGTGGCTCGCTTCCTCACTCCTATACTGATAATACTCCTTGAGTCCATTGTGTTTCCTGGGTCCTCACATCCCAGACCTCCTCTTTGTGTTAAGAATCCTGGTGTTTAGTTTCAGGAATTCACCTTTTCCCATTCTCCCCACGTTGTCCACATGAGGCTTGAGATGGAAGCATGTAACCCAAGCCTGGCCAATCAGCACTGTGCACTCACTATGGGACTGAGCATGTGACTTGGCAGTCCAATCAGAGTGAGAGTTGCAGGGAAGAGTTCTCACTCTCTCTTGCTGCAGGAAACCCCAGAGATAAGGCTGGAACTGCTGCAGCCCTGAGGGGAAGGTACAAAGATACTGGAACCAGTGACTAAATCCAACAGAGTGGGCAGCAAGACCAGAGACCAGAACGAAACTGAGCAAACTTCTACATGCCCAGACAGAGCAGCTCAGGGGAGCAGTTTTAAAGTACCCTCCCCATCACCTTACTAAGGACCCAAGGAAGTGTGTAGAAGCTGAGCTCTGGTCTTAGTTACCCTAATGCCGAGAAGGCCCCCTCCAAGCTGAGCACAACATCCCAGATTTGCCAGCAGACAATAGAGCAGGCAAAGAGGGGGCCCGCTCTGACCACAGCAGGTAGTCACTGACCCCACCAGGCAGTCCTGGGGGCTGTGAGTGATCACAGACCACAGAATTGCCCTGTTAGATGTCAGGGGTACTCAGAACAGTGGGAGCCTGTTCCAGCTGGAGGCTCAGGGCTCTGTCCTGCCATTTAGTACAATAGTGTATGGTGTGACCCCTCCCCCCAAAATCAGGAGCAAGCACACAGGAGGCCCCAAGGCTGCCAATTCAGGTACCTTACCACAACCTCTATGTTTGCCCACTTTGGGATCAGCGTGCTTGGTATCTGCCCCCTGCCGTGCAGCCATCTCCTCAGAACACTCACCCTCCCATACTCTCCACCACATAGCTCAAGGACGCCCTCAGTTTCAGTGGCAGTGGGTATGTGATCTAAGCTTGCCTAGTGCCAGGCCTCCTTAGGCTTTGGTTATGGGAATATTAACCAGCTCGCTGCTACCTCTTCATAGCCTGATAGGACGGATGCCTGCTGAAGCTACCCAAGGGCATTTGGCACTGAGTGGGGCAGGCTGCCTGAGAATGGTGTCAGCATTAGGAAAAAAGAATGGATCCAAGGTCACCCTTGGAGCACTGAAATTCCTACTTTTTCCATCCATCATGAAATATAATCCCGTGTTCTGCTTGGAGGACACACAGTGGGTCTCTCTGTCCCTGAAAAGTGCCTGAGACATGCTGACAAGTTGACACGACCCCCATTTGAGAATGCCTTCAAAGTGTTTGGTCTTCTATAAGTCTTGTCTTATTTGCACAGTCCACACCTCAAATCTCTCCACTTCTGCACCTTCGTGCCAACCCCTAGACCCAGCTCACCGCCTTTCACTGGCTCTCTGCTCTTGTCTTCAGCAGCCCTCTGCGGGGGACTATGTCAAACTTCTGGAACCCTAACGGCTTCCCGAGGTCTTGTCTCTGATCAGGCTCCAAGTACCAGACATCCTGGGCTCTCTGGCCTGGCCTTCGTCCACAGGAACAGAGGCTAGGAGGCAGGAGGGGCAGCTGGGGTGGAAAGGACGGAGGGGCAGACAGAGGAAGTCCAAGGCATAACAGGGGCTACGTACAGGGTCACGTTAAAGGTGTGTGTGTTTCCTGTGGCTGCTGTAAGAAGTTACCACAAACTACAGAGTTTCACGCAGATTCCGAAGGCTAGGATCAGTGAATGAGCAAGGGCTAGCTTCCTTCCTGAGGCTCCAGGAGATTACTGTTTCCTCCCCTTTTCCAACTTCTGGAGACTTCCATTCTTTAGCTCCTGGCCCTGTGTCACGTCCTTCCTGCTGGTTTTATCACTGCATCACCCTCTCCTGCCTTTGACCTGTTTGCTCCCTCTTATAAGCCCCTTGTAGTCACCTTGGGCCCTTCATGGCAGCCCAAGACCACTTCTGTTGATTAATGTCAATTACCAACTTGACAGGATCTCGAATCACCTAGCAGAGTTTCTACATTTGGTTAATTGAGGTTGGAAGAGCCACTCGAATTGTGGATGGCACTATTTCATGGGCTGGGGTTCTGGACTGAATGAAAAAAACAAGAGGGGAGACAGTGGGCTGAGCAATGGCATTCATCTCTCTGCTTCCTGACTGCACTTGGAATGTGACCAGCGGCTTCCTGCTCCTGCCATCGTGCCTTCGCCACTATGATGGGCTGTACCCTTAAACTGTGAGACCAAATAAACCATTCATTCTTTTAAGTTTCTTTTGTTGGGTATTTAACACAAGGAAATTAACTAACACAACCCCCCCATCGGGTCCCATCATCGAGTCACATCTGCAAAGACCCCTTTGTCAGCCACAAGAGAACACAGTCTCTGCCACGAGGAATAGGACAGAGTGATCTTAGCAGAGTGGGGAGAAAGGGGTGAAGGTGACTCTGTGAGCCACAGGGAGAGGAGCTGGAGGTGGCAGACGTCTCCATAGTCATGTGGGTGGGCAACCATGGTGGACGGACCAAGCCGAGCAGAGGAAGAACACAGAGTGGTTGGGTTGCAACTGTTCTGAAGAAAACCCCTATTGCCTTTGCTCACAGATGGAACCTGGGCTGTGAGGAAAAGAGAAGCTGAGGACTGTGACAGGGTTTCATCCCAAGCTTCAAGGACGAGGCTGCTGTCCTCTGAGCCAGGAAGGAAAGTCTGGCCTGGGTGGTGGGAGGGAGCAGGATTTGTTTTGGGACGGGTTGGGTGTAAGGCACCCATGAGGGGCAGCTGGGCTGGAGTCTGGAGATCCAAGGTGAGGCAGACATGTAGTTCAGGAATCCATGAGTCTTGAGACCATCAGAGACAGGAAGGAAGAGGCCATAGCTGAGTGCAAGGAGTGGTGAGATAGCTGAGTGCAAGGAGTGGTGAGGTTTCTAGGCTGGGAAAGGGTGAGCAGACCACCATGAGAAAGACAGATGGGGAGGAGGAAGCAGAGAGGAGAGGGGGTGCCCAGGATCCTGCAGGGCAGACCTAAGAATTGCCCCTTGTTCGGTGAGGCAGGGTTGAGTAGAAGTTAGCAAAAGTTGTGTGCTGCAGATGGACCTGGGTCCCCTGCCCAATTTATATGGGCCAAGTCTGAACTGCGCAACGTGACTGTGTCTGGGTCCAGAGCCACCGTGGAAGTAACTGAGGCTACACGAGGTTCGAAAAGGGAGAACCTGATCCAATGGGACCGATGGGCTCTCGCGGGCACTTGAGCACACGGGGAGAAGGCAGCCATCTGCGTGGCAGGAGGAGGAGAAGAGTCCTTCACAGGCGCCAAATTCGCCAGCCCTTTGATCTGCAGAAGCGTGAGAAAAATAAATCTCTGTTGTTTTAAGTCTTCCTGTCTGTGGTATCTTTAAAGATAGCCAGAGAAGACAAGTAGCTTGGACAGTGAGTGAATACAGCCCGGTCACCGTGGGTTCGTGAGAGGCAAAAGGAGGCGAGGGGGACAGGGAGCAGAGACTCGCAAGCCAAGGGGCCGTCCTTGAGTAGGTGGTTGCTGAGCAGGCTTGGTTTGCAGAGGGCAAGGGGGCAAGAGGTGCAGAGTGAGGACTGCCAGCCGGAGCTGTCCCTGGGGAACCGGAAGGCTTGCACAATGGCAGCGGGGGGAGGGTAGGACATACCTGGGGAACTTACGCTAGTGAGCCGCCAGGAAGGGGCTGCCCTGTGTCATCGGCAGTCCTGGGAGTGAGCCCAGGGTGAGGAATGAACAGACAGAGATGGGAGGAAGAAGTATTTGAGAGGGAAACAGGAACCTGTCTTTGCAGGGCTTGCCCATGTCACCTAAGAACTTTGGGGAGTCGGGGGAGGGGGTGCAGGCATGGCCAGGACAGAGTTCTCACATCCCTGTCTATTTACTTTTGCCTTCTAAGCCAGAGCGGCGGCCAGGACGCTGTACACGCTCAGGATATGATCCCCTCATGGCCTAAGGGAGTATGTGTGTGTCCAACAAACCCCCAGATTCCTTCAGATAGTCTCAGGATCTCCTTGGTAACCCCAAGTGCCATCTGCCCACAGGACATCCTTTGCCTGGTCCCCTGCCATGAGAATTGGACTTCTCCACCTTCTACTTTCTCTACTGGGCATATCACTGGAATGTCGCCTGCCACCCAACCCATAGCCCCAGCCCAGTATCTTGTCTTAGATGCTCCAGAACTGGCCAGCATCAGGCTGGAGTGGATGGCACTCTATGGGCAGCAGAAGGTACCTCCTAAGCAGATCCAGCCAAGGGGTCAGCCATGTTCCTTTGATTCCCCACCCCCCACCACCACACGAAGAGCACTCCTGCACTCGGCTCCTGCTTTCAGGGCCTCAGCCAGCTTATTCTTACTTCTTCCTCCTGGCCACTTCTAAAGACCAGCAGATGGATGGACATTATCTACCTGGGGGACACCAACCACGTCATAGTATGTATGATAAAGCATCGTAGGGCACTGCACAAAGTGACTGAGGCCTTCTCTACGCCTCTTCTTACCTCTCCTTGCATCTCTCCCTCCCTCCCAGTCTTCCTCTGGCTCCTCTCTCTATCCCTTCTACCTACTCCAAAAATGTCCAAACACTGAACTGCAGACTCTGAGTCCTGCCTTGGGGTCCTGCCAGGGAAGACCAGCAATGAACAGGCTGCATAGGGTCTCAAAGATGCTCTACACATCACACAAGCACAAGCAGGTGAGCCAAACTTCCTTGGGAGAAGACCCCTCAGTGCTGCCTCTGCTCCTGCCACCAACCTTCCTGCCTTACTGGTCACTCATTTCCTGCTGCCCCCACCCACACATCACCGGACGAGACCAGGAAAAGGACATCCTGCAGACATTTCATGCAGACATGAGCTCCTCAAAAAAAAAAAAAAAAACCAGGTTGTGACTCCCTCAGAGACCCACACACCAGTTCTGTTCCTTCCCGGGGGCCATCCTGATTCATGGCCCCTCTCAGGGCCTTACTGCCAGATGGGGACAGTCACCCCCTCTCAACCTGCTTCCAGCTGAGACGTGAGTCAGCAGGCAGCTGACATGGTTATGGGTGCCAGGGAGGGAATACCAAAGCCACCACCCCTCCAGGGCTACCATCTGGGCCAGGCCTGCAAGGACCTCACCAGACACCCAAGCCCTGAGTGGATCTGGTTACAGGAGGTGAAGGAAAGTTGACGGACACCTTCTGCAGGTCTGCCCAGCCTCCTCCAGCAGCTCTAGCTGGCTGGCTCACTGCCCATGGCCTGCACCATGGCTCCTTCTACATCTTCTGACATTTGACTTCTGACCCCCTGAGAACAATAAGGGTTTCCTGGTGACCACTGGACAGTGGGTCACACAGATCTGGCTAGAATCCCAGCCTGGTCATGTCACCTCCAATGGAGAAGGGGCCTCCATCTCCAAGCTCCAAGGTGGAGACAGCACCTTCCCCTCAGGGCTGTGGTGTATATTCAGAGACCCATGCACACAGCGTGTGGTCCCAGGCCCTGCACAGAGCTTCTTTATTCATTCCCCCCTTAGGACAGCACTGGGGATGAACAGCTCCTGGCCTGTGCCAAGGGACCCTGGAGCAGGCAGGAATCGGGGGAGCTGCAGGTTCCTCTCCTTCTTCCTGCTACACAGAGAATTGCAGAGTTGGATGTCAACTTAGAGGCTCAAGTCTTGCTCGTGGAGGTGGAGGCGGGGGAGAGGGACTGGGTTAGAAGACAGGATGTGCTCTGCACAGAGCCCAGGCCACCCTGCCCATCACTCCCAGGCCACTGTCTCTCTTCTCCTTGACCCCAGAGGACATGTTCAGGCTCTGGGTAGTTGAGACCTGAGAAGTGAAGTGGGGTAAAGCCCATGGTGGGTGAGGGGTGAGGGGTGGGGCTCATGCTGCAGCTAGCTGCCCTAGGCAAGGCCTTAAGGGCTAAGGGATTGAGCTGTGGGCCCAGCAGGGCTGCAGTTTGAATCTGGATCTGGCCACCCACTCTCTGATCCCTAGTCCTCCCTGAGTCTCTATTTCCACTTCTGCTGACTAGGGATCGCAGCTTGCTAAGATGAGAAGATGTCAATCCGAGCATATAGCTGGCCTCACTGTTACGTGTTCCCACAGTGGTAACTATGTTGTGATCACCTTCCTGCCCAACATAAGTATTTTCAGGCTACAACTGAGCAATACCCCCCACCCATCCAGCATAGCTAAAGGGTTCACTCCCCGAGCCAAGGTAGGAAGATGATCCCAGCCTAGATTTCAGCTAGACCCCAGGAGGTATGGCTGCCTGAAGATGGAGTGCCCCGTGTCTACCTTGAGGTCTCCCAGCCCAGCATGCAAACCCCAGCCAAGCAGCAGCCAGGCCCTCCCCCTGGCTTTCGCTTTGCCTACAGCATCCTGTATGGCAGGCCCAGAGGCCTGGCCTGGGGAGACAGACAGCAAACAGCAGTGAATAGAAAGTTAACAGACAGTATGGGCTGGAGAAATGGCTTAGCAGTTAAGGCGTTTGCCAGGACCCACGTAAGCAAGAGGCACGTGCATCTGGAGTTCATTTGCAGTGGCTAGAGGCCTTGGCGTCCCCATTCTCTCTCTGTCTGCCTCTCTTCTTTCTCTCTCTTCCCTGCTTGCAAATAAATAATTAAATAATTTTTTTTAAAAAAAAAAAAAAAGAAAGTCACCAGACAGTAGAACTACTGGGGAGCAAGTGTTCAGGGATGGGTGGAGGGCTCTTTTAGATCAGATAGCCAGGGGACTCCAATGGGCCATGATGTCAGGTTACAAAGCAGTGTCCATCGGAGGCAAGTCTGCGTTTCTAAAGCTTTCGTATCAGTTACTTTCCGGTTGCTGGAACAAAATATCCAACCAGAAGCAACTTAGGGAAGGAAAGTGCTTGTTTCCGCTTACAGTTCCAGAGGATAGAGTCCTTCGTGGGAGGGAAGGTGTGGTGGGAGCCGGAGGCCTGCATCTCATTTTCACGTCAGCAGGAAAGAGAGAGACAGAGAGAGAGAGAGAACTGAGAGCAGGCCTGGGATGTCACACTTCAAGGCCTGCCTCCAGGGACACACTTCCTCCTGCAAGGCTCTACCTCCTAAAGGGTCCAAGTCTTCCCAGATAAGACCAAATTTGCTAGAGACCAAGTGTCCAAACTTAAGTCTCTGGGGAGGCATTGCATTCAAACTCCTACAAGGAGCCCATAACCAAACTGCTTGTGGGCTCTGTCGCTCTCTACCAGGCCCAGACACTTTGCCAAAGAGCCAGCCCATCTTCAACTTGGCAGCAAGGGACCCACCCTGCAAAGACATAAAGGATCTTCTAAGCTGAAAAGAGACACAGTCAAGAGCTTTCCCTCAAGAGCTTTAAAGTCGTTCTCAAATATGGTTGTCCAGATTTAGCTAATTTAATTCGTACAAATATTTTTCTGTAGCTGACAGTCTTAATAACAATAATACGAAGGAAGAAGTGAGCAGAGTTCAAGCGATATCCCGGTAGTGTTCTCCCATTCCCTGGCTCTCAGCTTGATAGAGGTTTTACAAATTTCACCTCCTCATTTTTAAAATCTTGCACCAGCCTGTTCATTGGCTGCCTCTGTCTGGGTGGGAGTAAGGCTAGCCACTGCTGTGCTTAGGACATGGTTGGGGCATCCCCCAATGACATGGGGACCACAGGCATGGTCTGCAGGGTGATATGATTGGGAAATAATGGAACCTCTGGGAAGTGAGGCCCAGTGGAGGGTCTTAGATCACTGGGGTGCCCAAGAAAAGAAGTTGTTCTTGTGGCCCTCCTCGGAGCTTCTCATAGAGACTTATTATAAAATCCCCAAGTTTGGCCCCACTCAGTATTATCTGCTTCCTGTTAGAGACGTGATCACTTGTTCCAACTGAGACTCTTGCCACCAGCATTGCTGTTTAACATCCTCCCCAAACTTGAGCTGATTTAGGCACCATGTCCATGAACTTCCAAAACTGTTTAAAAAATAACTTGGGCTGGAGAGATGGCTCAGCCATTAAAGGCTCTTGCCTGCAAAGCCTAATGACCTGAGTTCAATTCCCCAGTACCCACATAAAGCAAGATACACAAAGTGGTGCATGCATATGGAGTTTGTTTGCAGTGGCAGTAGGCCCTGGGGCGCCCCCCACTCTCTTTCTCTGTGTCTGCCTCTTTATCTGTCTCTCTTAAATAAATAAATAAATAAATATTTTTTTAGAGTAAAGAAGTCATACTCTTATTTAAAACAAAAACTTAGGCTGGAGAGATGGCCTGGCAGTTAAGGCACTTGCCTGCAAAGCCAAGGAACCAGATTCGATTCCCTATGACCCACGTAAGCCAGATGCACAAGGTGGTACATGCGTCTGGAGTTTGTTCACAACAGTTGGAGGCCCTGGCACACCCATTCTCTCTCTCTATCTGCCTTCCTCTCCCTTACACTCTCTCTCTCTCAAATAAATAAATAAAAATATTTTAAACATTTATTTATTTATTTATTTATTTATTTATTTATTTATTTATTTATTTGAGAGAGAGAGAGGGAAGGAGAGAATGGGCACACCAGGGCCTCCAGCCACTGCAAATGAACTCCAGATGCGTGCGCCCCCTTGTGCATCTGGCTTACGTGGGTCCTGGAGAATTGAACCAGGATCCTTTGGCTTTGCAGGCAAACGCCTTAACTGCCAAGCCGTCTCTCCAGCCCCAGTAAAAATATTTTGAAAACACTCTTCTCTTAATGAGTTAATTGTCTCAGTGTTTCCTTATAGTGCAGTAATACAAAGTTGAGTGATATTATCACACCTCTGTCTTAAGATTATAAAATACACATCCTCTTAACTAGTATCCTAATGTTGTAATCAGTTACCACAAGTCTTAGCACTTTGAAACAGTACATGTTTATTACCTTCCAGTCCAGGAAGCCAGAAATCTGAAGTGAGCTTTGTGGTTAACCATGCAGGTGAAGGAAAGCTGTGCTCCAGGTGAATGTGCTGTCACTCCAGCTTCTCCACACTGCCCACAGCCCAGGCCTCCTTCCATCCACAGAGCCTGCAGTGGTGCTGCAGCCTCAGCACGGTAACTGTCACTTCTCCTTCCCTGACCCTGCTGCTTCCCTCTTGCACTTAAAGAACCTGTGACTATGCTGGAATGTCCGGATCATGCAGGCTCTTCTCCCTATCTAAAGAAGCTTCATGGGATGGAGAGATGGCTTAGCAGTTAAGGCGCTTGCCTGCGAAGCCTAAGGACCCATGTTTGACTCTCCAGATCCCACATAAGCCAGATGCATAAAGGTGAGGCAAGTGCAAGGTCGCACATGCCCACTTGGTGGCACAAGTGTGTGGAATCTGATTTCAGTGGCTGAGGCACTGGCGTGCCTCTCTCTCTCTCTCTCTCTGCCTCTTTCTCTCTCTCGCTCGCTCTCTCTAAAATAAAAAATAATAATAAAGAGGCTTCATTTAGTCACTCCACAAAGTCCCTTTTGCCATGTATATATGAGGTAGGGCTATCTAGAGAAACAGAACTGATAGATGTGCGTATAAGTATTATAAAAAGAGATTTTCTAGAATGACCTACAACTAATAGGGGTTGGACGGTCCAACAGTGGATATCTACATGCCAGGGAGGCTAACAATCTGATAGCTGCTCAGTCCATGAAGCTGGATGCTTGATAATCCCAGTCTGGCGCTGAAGGCCTGGAAGATTCCTGGGGAATCAGTGGTCGTCAGTCCATGTTGGAAGGGTCATATACAATGGGATAATTTATACTTGCTCATATTTATTGGGCATTTATCATGGAGCAGGTAATTCTCTGTTTCTTTTTCTTTTAATATTTTTTATTTTTTTTGAGAGAGGTAGAGAGAGAGAGAGAGAGAAAATTGGCACACCAGGGCCTCCAGCTTCTGCAAATGAACTCCAGACACCTTCTGCATCTGGCTTATGTGGGTCCTGGAGAATTGAACCTGGGTCTTTTGGCTTTGTAGGTAAGCGCCTTAACCACTAAGCCATCTCTCCAGCCCCCATTCTCCATGTTCTCCCTACATTGACTCATCCTCACAACAACTGTCTCCATCGCTGGGACGAATATCGAAGAGAAACTACCGAGCAGATTTCTTCTGGTTCACAGCTTAGAGGGTTCGGGTCCATGGTCAGCTGGCTCCATGGTTTCTGGGCTGTGGTGAGGCAGAACTTGATAGAAAGGACGCAGAGGAGCAACACTGCTCACCCCGTGGTAGTCAGGAGGCAAAGAGAGGATGCCTTCTTTTCCTTTTCTCCCGTCTAACCCCCAGCCTGTTGGATGTAGCTGCTCACATTCAAGGGGGTTCTTCCTCCCTTAGTTAAATTTCTCTGAGCCAGGCGTGGTGGCGCAGGCCTTTAATCCCAGCACTTGGGAGGCAGAGGTAGGAGGAGCGCCATGAGTTCAAGGCCACCCTGAGACTACAAAGTGAATTTCAGGTCTGCCTGAGCTAGAGTAAGACCCTACCTCAAAAACAAACAAACAAAAATTCTCTGGATATACCAGCACAGACAAGCCCAGAAATGTATGTTACTGATCTCCTAGGCAGCTTCTCAATCCAATCAAGTTGGCAATCAAGAGAAACCATCAGGCCAAAGTCGTGAGATGGATGCGCTTCGTCTAGACACTAGTGAGAAGAGAAGGCTTCTTCAAAGATGAAGGAACTTGCCCACAGTGGGCCATGACTGCAGCAGTGGTAGGTTTACCTGTTGGTCATCCTGGATGCAGTCCCCTCCCCCAGCATCTTGGATTATCTGTCTTGGGCCAGACTTCCAGGAAGAAGGGTTAGTTCATCGGTTTGCATTGATGGAGTGAGTTTAGACTGTGCGTTTTCCACGGATTCTCTCTTTCCATCCCTATGGCTCTCTCGTCTGTAAACCAACCAGAGCTCAGCTGGTTGTTTGAAATACTGGATTCCGTCGGCTGGCTCCATGACCAGCACTAGCGAGGCCCCTTGGCTCTTCCCACACAAGTATGCTTCTCCAGGGGTGCACTGATGAATGCAAAGTGCAGGGAGAGCACGCCGTGAACAAGCAGGTGCCACGACAGCTATGTGGTCTGACCAGGGCTGGGACCCAGCTTTCTGGTGTTCCAGGCAGTGATGGGAGGAGCCTAGTTGTGCTTCTGCAGGAGTAGAGGCTGCTGAGTAGAGTCTCCTAAACAATGCCACTAGCTGTTTTGTCCTCTTGAAACAGCTGTAGCAGGACACCACAGATTGCCCAATGTACAATAAATAGAAGTGTATCCCCTCCTCCAGTAAGGCTGTTAAGTCCAGGATGAAACTGGAACAGCATCTGGCAGGGCCTCAGAGCTGTATCATCTCATGGTTGGAAGAGCAAGAGAGCAGGGGAAGTGGACTTTCATCCTACTGTCAGGAACCCACTTCTGTGATCCCAGCCTTATTGCATGCATGGGGGTGGGCCCTTCACAGCTATATCATGCTTAAAGGTCCTGCCTCTTAGCAGTATTGTGATGACAATTACATTTCTAGCACATATATTTGGGGGATATATTTAAAACAATCCATACACACACACTCTCACAAAGCATCTCACGTATCCCTTAGCTAGCCTGCCCTAGTTAGCCTATCCTCAAACTCTCTTGATCAGCCAGACCTTGTTACCAGGCAGGTAATAACTGCCTTTAGGCTTCTGATCATTGTTATTTTATTTTTATTTATTTATTTGAGAGCAACAGAGAGAGAGAGAGAGAATGGGGTACACCAGGGCCTCCAGCCACTGCAAATGAACTCCAGATGCATGTGCTACCTTGTGCATCTGGCTTACATGGATACTGGGGAATCGAGCCTCGAACCAGGGCCCTTAGGCTTCACAGGCAAGCACTTAACCGATAAGCCATCTCTCCAGCCCTGATTAGAATCTTTTAGATGCCAACCAACCAGCCCTGGAGTGTGCATTTCGGATTCAAGCTTTTTTAGTGTTTTTTTAAATTTTATTTTAGTTATTTGTTAGAGACTGGGGGACAGATAGAGAGAGAATGAGCACATCAGGGCCTCTAGTTATATAAACTAAAGATAATCGGAAAAGTATCCATGGTGGACATCCCCATGTTACAGATAGGAAGCCTGAGACTCAGTGGTAAGGTGACGTAGAACAACCTCCATTCCATTCAAAATCCACCATATCCCATGGCCCATCCACACCTCCCTGCATGTGTGTGGTATGTATGTATATGGGCTCACATGTGCGTGGACACATGTGCATGTGTGTGTATGCATGTGGAGGCAAGAGGACAACCTTGGGTGTTTCTCTCAGGATCAGTATCCAGTTCTCTTTGAGACGGGGGTTTCTCATGGGCTGGGACATTCAGCTGGCCTGGCTTCATTCACATGTTTAATACAATCACTACGTATTAACGAGCTGTTCCACCACCTTGCGCTCTGACCTGCCGCTGTAAAGATGTCCACACACAAAGAAGTCCTTCACTATCCAGAAGATTATCTATGTCCAGCTCAGAACCAACTAGTTCCAGCCTTTCTGTCTATCCAGAGACCACGGGAGGAAGCGGGGCTACTGTGTGGATGACAGCCTGGGGAGCACTGAGGTGCCCAGCAGGGGGAGTGTGGGGCTGTCTGCCCTTGGGCAGTCCCCTCCTTTACCTGGCTTGTGCAGGTCACATGGAGGTGGCAGGTGACACATCCACACAGCTGTCTCCATTGTCCACAGTGACAGACCTTATCGTTTCACTCAGCATACACCTAACATAAACCCACACGTAAATACCACTGAGCACATTACATTTCCTCTGGGCCGGGACACCTGCTTCTGCTCTTGGTTCAGGCTCCCAAAGCCAGTTTCTTTCTGGTTATGGCATGATCACAATAAGTAAATCATACACTTCCCTGGGCCTCAACTTCCTCATCTTTAAAAAGAGTAATGGGGGCTGGAGAGATGGCTTAGTGGTTAAGGCATTTGCCTGCAAAGCCAAAGGATCCCGGTTTGATTCTCCAGGACTCACATAAGCCAGATACACAAGGGGGGGGCATGCATCTGGAGTTCGTTTGCGGTGGCTGGAGGCCCTGGCGCACCCATTCTCTTTCTCTCTCTCTATCTCTCTCTCTCTCAAATAAGTAAATAAATAAAATATAAATAAATAAAAATGAAAAGAAAATGGCCAAGTGACCCCTGGTACCTGTGATTTTGCGAAACGTGGAGATTTCCGGTACCCTGTTGGGGAGGGACAACACTAGGATCGGGGAATGAGAGAAATGTCAATGTAAAGTGCTTGGCATGGAAAATTCTCAAAGCTTATTTCCTGCAGTGTTTTGCATCTAAACATGTGGAGAGGAGGAAACAGCAACACTCCAGGAAAACCCCTGGCAGATACAGCCTGAACCCAGGGCGGAAGGTCAGGGTCACCACGTCACATGGACAGTGCCTGCTCCTCAGGAGTAAGGATCAGCACCTCGAGGGTCTCCCCAAACCCTAACCCTATCTAGCCATGAGAAAAGATCAGACAAGCCCAATCGGAGAAACGTCTTGAAAAAATCTCTGAATACTCCTCAAGACCATCATGAGCTTAAAAACCAAGGGCGAGTCTGAGAAATAGAAAGGAAGATAGGGAGCCAGGAAGACAAGATGTGATGATGAAACATAACACGCACGCCTTTAATCCCAGCACTCGGGAGGCAGAGGAAGGAGGATCACTGTGAGTTCAAGGCCACCCTGAGACTCCATTGTGAATTCCAGGTCAGCCTGGGCTAAAGAGAGACCCTGCCTTGAAAAAAGAAAAGAAAAATAAAAAGTATTTGTTAACATTAAAGCTTATTGAAAGCGGACTGGAGAGATGACTTAGTGGTTAAGGCACTTGCCTTAGCCTAAGGACCCAGATTCGATTCCCCAGAACCTGTGTAAGCCAAATGCACATAGTGGCATATGCAAAAGGAGTTCCTTTGCAGTGGCTAGAGGCCCTAGAGCACCCATTCTCTCTCTGTGTGTCTCATTCTTTTCTCTCATAAATAATATAAATAAATTAAAAAGAAGTTTATTGAAAGAAAAATAGACTCAGGCCAATAAACCAGTGATAAAACATCCAATATCTGCTCAGAAAGGATGTAAATTAAAGCCACAGTGAGATGCCACCTTGTTCCCTCTAGGACGGTTCATTGAAAAGACACACAGTGTCAAGGGTAGGTGAGGTTGTGTTGAAATTAGAACCTGTGATCGATCATTGCCAGTGGGGAAGTCAAATAGTGCAACGACTTTGAGAAAGTGTTGGATAGGGCTTTTTTTCTTAACATTTAAATATAGAGTTACCCAGGGTTTCCACACCTACCATTTACCTCAAAGAAAAGGAAATATGTGTCCATACGGGGACTGCTACACCAATCTTACAGCTGCTCTGTCCATGATCGCCTTGAACAGAAAACACTGCAGAGATCCACCTGCATCACCTAATGGTGGTGTTGAAAAACAAGAACAAGATGTCACTGGGTGACGATGGGGTGAATATCGGTACGTGTGACACAGGTGGATCTCAGAACCATGAGGCTGGGTTAGAGTAGGCAATCGGTGAGGGTGTGCTGCGTGAGCCCATTGATATGACACTCTTATGGACTACGCTAATCCATGGTGACAGAGTGGCCTTGGGCAGAGAGGCAGCGGGGAGGGGGACAGGAAGGAGAGGAGACTTCAGGGGTGATGGGCATGCTGGCTCTCTTAATGGTGATGGCCTCATGGCAGTAGACATGTCAACATATGTTACACTATACACTATAGACATACAGTTTACTAGATGCCAATTACATCTCAAGAAAGTTGTAGTTTAAAAATATATTTTATTTTGTCATTTGAGAGAGAGAGAAAATGAGTGCACCTGGGCCTTCAGCCGCTGTAAATGAACTCCAGACGCATGCACCACCTTGTGCTTCTGGCTTACTTGGGTCCTGGGGACTGGAACCTGAGTCCTTAGGCTTCAAAGGCAAGCGCCTTAACTGCTAAGCCATCTCTCCAGCCCCAGAAAGTTACATTTTTAAAAACAAGTTAGGCCTGGCATGGAGATGGAGTTAAGGACAGACAGATCTCCAACCCCATCCCCTCCATATAAGGTAATCCCTGCAATCTTCCAAAGCCCTGAACCCCCAGACCCCAGGCTGGGAAGACACAGGGAGGTCCCTGCTGAGCTCCTGTGAGGACAGGTCCCATGAGGCTCCTCCCAGGGACACAACCCAGTCTGAGGAGTGTGTGGGAATCTCCTACTTTTCTCCCCCTCCTGAAAAGAAAACACATGATGCTACATGTACTTTGGGATTTTCAACACAATTGGCTAAAAATAACCTCGGCCACCCCAGTGTGACTCCTTTTTAGGAAGGGTTTCGGCAGCCCAGCCTGTCCTGGCAGCCAGCTCAGGAAGCAGAGGCTCAGCCGGATGGGAAGGGTTGGGCCACAGGGACCCCCCTTCCCTTCCTTTGGCCACCTTGGCCTGTCACCTGACTGAAAGCCAGGCTATCAGGACCCTGTGGAGATTCAGGCAGTGTCCTCCCCATCCTTGCCTCTCCCTGCGTTGGGCCTGTGGCTCCATTCATTTTTCACCCCACTGCTAGGATGGCCTGGGTAGCTTCTCAGGGCCTTGGAATCTCCATTCCTTTGCCTTGATGTGCCCAGGGCTGGCACAGTGCCAGCCAGGTGGAGGGATGCACAGACACTAAAAACTGCAAGAGTGAGCATCACAAGGACCATGGAAGTCGCTGATGATATTAGCCAGGCACTCCCGGGACAAGAACAAAGCTTCCAAGACAGGATTAGGAGTTTCTGTTCCTCCTCCGCTGCCACCTCCCATCTAAGCCTGTGTCCTTCCCAGGCAAGTATTTGCAGTCAGGACAATGTGGCACCATCCTGCCCTGCCCAAGGCTACCTGAGACCCAGACATGGACAGAAGTGACAGCAAGGCAGGGGCTTGCTCCGTTGCTCACCCCCTTCTGAAAACACATCCAGGCCCTGTGGGGACATAGCAGACGAGTAATAACAAAGGGCAGGCCTCGCTGTGTAGCCTCTTTCTTTATTCCTCAGGAGAATGACAGTCCACAGCAGAGGCCTTTGTCCACTGTTTCGGTGGTCCCTGGACATTGCATCAGCCTGCAATGTGCCTGGTGATCTTCTAAACCTGAAGACACAATTTTTTTTTTTTGAAAAACGTAATTTATTTATTTATTTGAGACAGAGAGAAAGAAGCAGACAGCCAGAGGATGGGTGTGTCAGGGCCTCCTGCTGCTGTAAACGAACTCCAGATGCTTTCACCACTTTGTGCATCTGGTTTTACGTGGCATACCAGGGAATAGAACCTGGGCCATCAGGCTTTGCAAGCAAGCACCTTTAACTGCTGAGCCATCTCTCCAATCCCCTGAAGGCTCAATTTTAATCTAAGAGTTGATGGGAAAAAAATCCATCAACTTTAATTTCAAAATCACCCAGAACTTTCTAATTCTCATTGAACACATGCCCCAGCCACCTGCACAGGCTGTTGCTTTGTAGAGCCTCACTGGAGCAGCCGCCTGGAGCTCTTTGCTCCTGCAAGGGAGCAGGAAAGAGAAATGGGCCATCAGTCTCGGGATTTTCTTTGGCTGGAAGGGGCTGTGGATGTGCCCAGGGCAATGACTTTGAGACTGTCATCAGCCGCTTGCCTCATCAACCAGTCACCCTTCAACCCAGCTTACAGGCAAGGACACTGAGGCAAGTTCTATGACTTTCCTGGAAGCCCTCATCCCACCAACAAGTCCAAGAAGTGAGCTTAATCTAATAGCATTCACCTTCCTTACCTCAAAAGTTCCACTTCTCTCTCTCTCTCTGTGTGTGTGTGTTGTGTGGTATGATGTGGTGTAGTGTGTTGTGTTGTGTTGTGTTGTGCATATGTGATGTGGTGTGGTGTGGGAGGCCACACTTTGGCCAATAGACCCTTCAGCCAGGCACCAGGCTCTGGGACTCCACATTTCCTCAGAACGCAGGTCTGTGCACCTCTTAAGAGGAGGTGGAAGCCGGGCGTGGTGGTGCACGCCTTTAATCCCAGCACTCGGGAGGCAGAGGTAGGAGGACTGCCATGAGTTCAAGGCCACCCTGAGAATACAGAGTGAATTCCAGGTCAGCCTGGGCTAGAGTGAGGCCCTGCCTCGAAAAACCAGAAAAAAAAGAAGGTGGTAGTTACAGTGTGCGCAGGAACCTGAGGGTGGCGGGACCCAGACTTGATGGCTGCATTTTGTGGTTGGTGATTCTGATAAGAACACATGAAGAGGACTCTCAGCATGTTCCTCCCTGAAAACGCACACGCTGAACCCATGGCCTCTCTTCCCTACCCCCATCTCCCATACTTCCCCTGTGAGTGCACTTGGAGACAGGACTTTAAAAAGGTGATTGAGGGGCTGGGGAAATGGCTTAGCGGTTAAGGCGTTTGCCTGTGAAGCCTAAGGACCCCGGTTTGATTCCCTAGGATCAACATAAACCAGATGCACAAGGGGACATATGCATCTGGAGTTTGTTTTCAGTGGCTGGAGGCCCTGGGGTGCCCATTGTCTCTTTCTCTCTACCTCTTCCTCTCTCTCTCTCTCTCTCAAATAAATAAATAAATAAAATATTTTTAAAAACTCAAAAAATAAAAAGGTGATTGAATTAAGCAAGGCCACTAGAATGGGCCTTGATCCCACAGAACTGTGTCCTTACAAAAAGAGTTCAGAACACAGATGTAGCTGGAGGGAGATCATGAGAATGCTTGGGAGAGCAGGTGACTGGCCACCTATCTGTAAGCCCAGGTGAGAGAGGCTTGGAGGTAGGAAAGCAGTGTGGCCTGCACAGGGCCTCAGACGCAAACCTCAGGGGTTGCATCTGGCAAACCAACGCACCGCCTACCACAGCCAGGGACCTGTGGCTTGGGGTGGTCAAGAGGCCACAGGGCTGCGTGGCTGCAGCAAGACTTGAAGCAGGACACCTGTCCTCCAGGATCCTTTCCCCAAGGTCTCCAGAAAGGACAGCGTGGTTCTCCTGTGTTCCCAAGCCACACACTGACCCTAGGCTGCAGGTGGGCTGTGTGCACACCCACGCACAGAGCCCGGCGCCCTCCTCTTCCAGCACAGAGGGAGGGGGCTGGGCAGACTCCCTAGCACACCAGCTTTCCACCTCCCTTCTGCTGTCAGGCTGCTGCTATGGGCTGTTGTTGCCCTAGCAACCACCACAGGCTCGGGGCTTGGAGCCAAAGGCCGGGCTCCTCCATCACCCACACCACAGTGCCCACGCAGGCCAGGCTTTCTGGAGACAGCAGGTTTCACAGAGAGGGAGAGGATGGTGTGGAACTGGCTATGGATGTAAGGAGATCCATAGCCAGGGAGGCCTGCACTGGCCTACCCATCACCAGGAGCCCAAGAGCACCCAGCTCTGGGACAGATCACAGGGGACACATACAAGCTCTCCCTTTCAGCTCAGGAGTCCAGGAAAGCCTTGCAGTGGGTAGACAGGGGAGGCTCACAGTCCATGGTGACAGGTCAGGGCAGCCCAGCCCTTTGGTCCCTGCTCTTTCCAGTCAGGGCAAGGTGTCTGGAGGAAGCCAACACCCCATGACCCCCAGTCTATTTGCCTGCTCAGCCTTCGCCTGCTCCTTCCTTTCAAATCATCTCTGTGGGTCCCTGTGTCACATCACATGTCCCTGTGGGGCAAACACCCCTTTCTTCCCTGGGCTCGCAGCTCACATGGTAACATAATGCTGGGCCTGCCTGCCACCCAATTCAGTGCTGGTGTCCAGTGAGCACCCGCCTTACACCAGGTACACAACAAAACCAACAGGGCAGCACTCTTGCCCAGAGCTTTACAAAGTGATCTAAAGGGGGCTGGAAGGATGGCTTAGTGGTTAAAGCGCTTGCCTGCAAAGCCAAAGGACCTCGGCTCAAATCCCCAGGACCCATGTAAGCCAGATACACAAGGTGGTACATGAATCTGGACTTCATTTGTAGTGGCTAGAAGTCCTGGTCCACCCATTCTCTCTCTTTCTATCTGCCTCTCTCTTTCCCTCTGTCAAATAAATGAATAAAAATAAAATATTTAGGAGCTGGAGAGATGGCTTAGTGGTTAAAGCATTTGCCTGCAAAGCCAAAGGATCTCGGATAGGCTTTCTAGGACCCACGTAAGCCAGATGCACAAGGGGGTACATGCATCTGGAGTTCCTTTGCAGTGGCTGGGGGCCCTGGAGCACCCATTCTCTCTCTCTCTCTCTCTCTCTCTCTCTCTCTCTCTCTCTCTCTCTCTCTCTCTGTCCCTCTCTGCCTCCTTATCTCTCTCAAATAAATAAATAAATATTTAAAAAATAATAAAAAATAATAAAATATTTTTAAAAAGAAAGAAAGTGATCTAAAAACAGAGAACTGGTCAGCCTCACCGCAGGCCCTTGACACCAGAGTCAGAGCCCTTGAGTTTTATTGTGGCTCCACTGTGTGGCTTCTGTGTGACCCTGGATCTGTTGCCTCCTTGTCCTCCCTGTGTCCCACCCTACTCATCTTTAAATGAGGAGTGTTGCAGTCAGCCTTAGGTTGCTGGGGTGAACTTCCAAACCAAGCACAGTGATGAAGGAAGGGATTTATTGAAGCTTATAGATAAAGGGGAAGTTCCATTCTGGCGGAAGAAGCTGGCCTGCTTTCACAGGTCCATGCTGAGAGAGAGAAGTAACCACCACTGCAAGCAAGCAAGCAAGCCCACCCAGAATGCAGGCAGAGCTCAGGCACTTTGCATATCTCCAGCTGGAAATTCCAAATCCACGCCCTCACCTTAGAGCTGGACCCTGGGATCTGCCCACGGTGACACCTCCTCCAGCCAGGCAGCTGGCGATCTAAATTACAAGCTTTAATAAACGCCTGAATATAACGGCAGGACATCCATTCAAACCACCACAAGGGGAATAAGGGCACCTCATCGATGGGTTTGTTGTAAAATCCAACCTGATCATGATTTTGCTTAGAAGGGCCTGCAGCTTGGAGATTGGCATTATAGCCCCCACACTCTCTTAACTGGGTTACATGCCCACCAGAGTTCCCACTCAGCCCGTTTCTCCAGCTGGAGGATGAGAAGATGAGGCTGTCATGTCTCCTATATGCCAGGTATGGGGACAGGCACAGGGTGCCACGGGTAACACAGGAAAAGCCAAGGGTGCCCCCATTTCTCTGTGGTGTCAATTGGCCACCCTCCCAGGCCTCTGGTCACTCTTCCTGTGGGAGGCTCTGTTAGCACAAGTCCCTCCCAAAACATGTGAGCTGTGAGGCAGGTCAGAGACAGACCTGAGAGTTCCAAGCCAGACCTCCGTGGTTTCCATCCCGTCCCTGCAGCGTGACCGTCCCAGGGGTCTGCTGCTCCAGGCCTCAGCAAGCACCACTAGCCTCTCTGCTCTGCCCGCCCGCCTTGGCTCCTGGCTGTGCCTCCTGCCCTGCCCCACCGCCACCCCAAGGTCCTGGGAGACGGCCAGTGGCCTGGCATGTCACAGTGTTTGGCTTTCTCTCATCAGAAGAGCAATTTTTCCTCTCTCCTCAGCTGTTCTTTGTTTTAATGTCTCTTTGGCTCAAGGCCCAAGCTGGATCCAAGCCACTCTGGCAGGGAGGATGCTGGGATAGGATAGCCAGTTTTCTGGGAGCAGGTGAGAAAAATCTCTAAGGTGAGGTCTGTGGCTCACGGTGTGGAGGGGTGGTGGCACAGGAGGTGGGGCTGCCTTAGGCCATCGGTATGCAACAGACTCTCCTTCTGCCAGAGATGCTGTAGAGGAGGTGAGGATGAGGAGGAAGGAGCCGTGAGGAGGTGAATGAAGCCAGGAAGGTTTCCTAGTGTGCTGGCCATGACTGGACAACAACTGGGCCAGAGCTCGAGATCGCAGTGGACTCTGTCTCCAAGGGAGCCCAAAGGATCTGCTCTGATGGGGACGTGGGAGAGAGTGGAGCAAGGAGCAGGGATGTCTGTTGGAGTCTAGAATGTTCTTCACCTGTCTTCTCACTCATCAGGGTCTCACTTCAATGCCATCCCCCCAACCCCCGCCACTGACCCAGAGCAGACCCAACTGGAGAAGCCAGAAGACTGGGAGAGGCTTTGTGACTTGGTGGGTGTTGGTCTCAAGGGAAAGAAATGCCCTTAGGAGGAGCGGCTACGCCCCAGCTGGCACTGGAAGATGCCAGGAAGGGAAAGGGTCCTGAACTGGGAAGAGCACGCCCACTGGCAGTGGCCTGATCAGCCAGGCAGGCAAAGCCCAGGCTGGTGGCCAACAGGAGGGAGGCAGCTGTTGTTGCTGGTGGTGACGTAGTGTTGTGAGAAGGGAGCAGACCCTGGGGAGCATGAAGCCCTGAGGAACCAGAAGAAACCAGTGCAAGGGGGAGGGACGTAGGGAGGAGAATAGGAGTCTGAAGAGCTTGGAGTCTGGGAGCCTGGGAGAACTGGCCAGAGATGGGCAAAGCACCTCCACTGAGCCAGGACTGAGGAAAGATGTTCTCAGAAGAGTCTCTAGTGTTCTTCTACACACACGCCTGCATTTACAGACTCATGCACATGCACCCTTGCACACACACTCTGCAC
This sequence comes from Orientallactaga sibirica, assembly GCA_036365145.1. Lineage (NCBI taxonomy): Eukaryota > Metazoa > Chordata > Mammalia > Rodentia > Dipodidae > Orientallactaga > Orientallactaga sibirica. Next base: position 5,450,205 of record JAEOAD010000038.1, on the reverse strand, counting down.
ATATGCCTCTTCACATGTACACACCCTCTACAACAGCTCCCTGAACATGTCCACACTGCAATGCACCCTTATGTACACACAGACTCCTACACATGCCTATGTATTCCATTTATATACACCACCTGCCCGTGGGTCCCCTGTACCCTCACACTTCCACACTCATACCATGCACACACACACCCCTGCACAAGCCTCTCCACATACATATGCATAGCCCTGCACTGGTACCTAGTGCACACACCCTTGCATGAACACACACTCAGCTCTGCACACCTGTACACACTCAGGTGCTGGGTGAGATCACATGGCTCTTTGCTTCCAACTTCAGCCTTTCCCTGGACCTCTCTGAGCCTCAGTTTCCCTGAATGTCAAGTAGAACCAGTGCTGGGCCCCTCCTCCCACACCATGTTAGCATCACCATCATCTTCCCTGTTCAGTTGAAGCAGATCCGTCTCAGCAAGGCTCAGGGCGGGGCCCAGCAGCCTGACCTCAGAGGTCATCCGCATGCGCCCATGTGCGTCACGAAGTGGTTGGTGGTAACCACTGCTTGGAGACCCACTGTGTGCTGGGCACTGTGCCGATGCTTCACCAAGCGCATCAATCCCCAGGCCTCTGTGCTGTGTCTGGCTTCGAGTAACAGGATCTGCATGCACTGCATGCGCCACAATCATCTGCTTAACCAAGAGCCGGGGCAGACGGGTCACAAGGCACACTGGAGGCTCGGTGGAGTGACCGAGGAGAGGGTTCTTTCAATCTCTCCACTCACCAGCTTTAGTGTTAAGCTGAGACCACAGAGTTACAGGATGGTCGTGGTAACAGACGTCGGATCTGCACATCATCGTGAAAAAAAGACAGGGGCGCCGTGTGAAAACTCACCTCCCATACCTGTCTCTTTCACAAAGAAGCAAGCACTTCCCCAAAGTACTCCCAAGAGACTTACCTGAAACAGTCAATGGCTTCCCCTGGCTGCAAAGAATCCTGGGAAAGACAGGATCTACGAGTAGGCACCGAGAGGGTTGTAACAGGGACAAAGTGACAATGAGGCAAGGTTAGTCTTCTGTTGCCTTGAACAACATCCGCTCCTACTGGCCAGGAAGAGGGGACATGACCATCCAAATGTCTACCGCCTATGCCCAGGAGTACCATGTGCTATGCCTCCTCCAGGGGGCAGTCTGAGGGCAAGAGACAGAGAAGGTACAAGGGTGTGAGCTCTCTGGGGGACACAGAGGGACCCCATACAAAACAGGTCTATGCAGGCGACTCTCTGGAAGCTTTCTTGGCCATGCCCAATCTCGGGCACCAGAATGTTGGTCACAGTGTCATTGTCCCCAGACCCAGGCATCTAATGCTACAGCTTTCAGCCTCTGATGGTGCTGTGACAACCCAGTGGCTGCATTCCCGGCAGTTATCTTCAGTGACACTCATAGACAGACCTTCCTGCACCCACAGATGGATGCTGCTGTCATGGGACAGCCTGGGGTCCCTTCACAAAGACAGCTTGCTTAGCATGCATGAAGCCCGGACTTTGATCCCTACTACCTCATAAACTGGGCGTGGTGCTACATGCCTGTAACCCCAGGAGGCAGAGGCAGGAATATCAGAAGTTCAAGGTCATACTCAGTTACATAACGTGTCCCAGGCCACCTTGGGCTACATAAAACCTTATCAGAAAAAAAAGGAAGGTTGTCTATATTTATGGAAGCTGCCAAGAAAAGGTTTAAAAAAAAAAAAAAAGAGGGGGCTGGAGCAATAGCTTAGGGGTTAAGGCACTTGCTTGTGAGGCCTAAGGACCTGGGTTCAATTCCCCAGAACTCACGTAAGTCAGATGCACAAGGACACATGCATCTGGAGTTTGTTTGCAGTGGCTAGAGGTCCTGGTGCACCCATTCTCTCTCTCTCTAACAAATAAATAACTAATAAAACATTTAAGCAGGCATAGTGGCACATGCCTTTAATCTCAGCACTTGGGAGGCAGAGGTAGGAGGATTGCTGTGAGTTTGAGGCCACCCTGAGATTACATAATGAAATACAGGTTAGCCTGGCTACAATGAGACCCTACCTCAAAACATTAAAAAAAAAATTAAGAAAGAAAGAAAGGAAGAAAAAAGAAGGAAGCAGGAAAGAAGAAAAAGGAGAGATAGATGAAGAGAGAGAGAGAGAGAGAAAGAGAGAGTACCTTCCTTCCAATGGCTCTGCCTTCCCTTCTGAGAGCGAGGCCAGGGAATAGCTGGTGAAGGACATTGACTGTCCTTTGATCCAAGATGAGGAAGGAGCCCCACCCCAACCCTCATCTTTCTGGCCTGGGACACCCCTGACAGGGACTTTGTGTCTTGTGGCTGTTCTGCCCTCCCACCAAGACCCTCCTGTGAGAGTATGGAGGATGTGAGGACCCTGCCTAGGAGAGGGGCAAATGGCCATGAAGTGGAGCTGAGGTTTAGACATGGGGGTGAGTGTGTCTCCCAGGAACATTTGACAAGGCCTGGGAGACATTTCAGATATTCACTTTACTACTGGCATCAGATGAGTAGAGGCCAGGGTGCTGCTAACTAAACATCCCATATGCGCTAGACAGCTGAACACAAGGTCTCCAGTGCGTCTCTGGACCCCTGGCTTGCTGCTCCATCAGGTGTCAGAGCCCTGGCAGTGATGGTGAGGCACGGGTGGGACCAGAGCACAGGGAAATGGAGGAATCCTCTGTCGTTATGTGATGCCACACGCCCCCATCCTGCACTGAAGATCTGGGCAGCTCTGGAGAATGGCATGTGGTCTTTGGCTCTAGAGAGGCCACGACATGCTAGCCATGGGTTGAGACGTCCCATCAGATGCCAGAGGAGCAGCTGTGGATTCCAGGGTGGCCCAGACTGTACCTGACCTAGTTACAACATCAGTCACAAGAGGAAAGAGTATTCCACTCTGGGCATCCAGCTGCTTCTTCAGCCTGCCTCCTTCAGAACTCAATCAGGAAACTAACACACCCCCAGCACTGCACCGAAATGGGAGCAAGTAAGTGTGGCAGGAACCACTCAGCATCCCAGCTGTCTGACAGCTTCTGTTAAGGCCCGCCCAGGCACCTGCCTGCCAATCCTTAGACCAGCTACAGCCAGTTTATCTACCTGCCCTGGCCCTGTTGTACACACAGCGCTGTGCTCTGAGCCCAGGGCTCTGCCTGCACTCACTGTTGCTTGCTGCTTGACGGACAGCCTCAACCTCCTGGCCATATCAGTGCTGAAAATACCGATTATGTCACCCTTCCGAGGTCCAGACACAGAAATGGATAGTCAGCACTTAACTGCTACCGAACAAGGAAGGAAGGAAGGAAGGAAGGGAGGGAGGGAGGGAGGGAGGGAGGGAGGGAGGGAGGAGAGGGAAGCAGGGAGGGAGGGAGGAAGAAAGAAGGGAGAGAGGGAGGAAAGAAGGAAGGAAGGAGAAAGAGAAAGAAGAAAGAAAGGAAAAAGAAAGAAAGAGAGAGAGAAAGAAGGCAAGCTTGCTTCAGGGAGCTTTTAAAAAACAAAAATCTTTAGTTTTTTGTTTGTTTGTTTAAACAGTATAGGAAAATGTGAAGAAGAAATTTAAAGCAACCTTAAGGAGCTTTCCTCCTCCCAAAGGCTGGTTATATTCCAGATCATTCTCTCTGACATCATAATCCACACACACTGACACATCTCTTGGCTTACGAAAGAGGAGACGGGACCTTTCTGATTAGCTGCTTTTTTATCCATTGCCATGAAGTCAACACAAAACAGCTCCACCCTGCCTGGCTCGGATGCTGAGAAGCATTCCAGTGCATAGTTGGGTTCTAATCTAATATTCGTTTCCTTCTTGCTGAACCTTACATCACTTCCATGCTGTTGTTGTTCCACTGCAGGGGTGGGGGCGGTCACACAATCTTGTGCATAGCTCTGTTTGTCTTTCTGCCTCCCTCTCGAGTTGCCGGCTCATTGACCCCTGAGGTACATGTCTCCAAACAGGCCTTTAGAGAGACTCTTATATATGACTTGAACCTTAAACCAACAGTAACTATGAAAAGACTAACTGCCTATATGAAGCATTTTGGCCTGTATGACGTGCCTCCAAGCAGTTCCAACAAGATGACAACATAATAACGGATCTTCTGCCCAGCGTGGTACAGTCATTCCCATTTTATAGATGAGGTCGGGGAGGCCGGAAGCTGATGCTGGAAGCACAAAGCTACGTGCCTGACCTGTGAAAAGAGGTTTGAATCTTTTGATAGATAATTTAATAGGAGAGAAGCAAGTCTCATTGTTGCTTTCATTTTTATTTACTTCTTTTTGTGGTGCTGGGGAGTCCAGAGCCTCCTACATCTAGGCAAGTGCTCTACCAATGAGCTACCCCACCCGCCACTTTCGTTTTTTGCAACTGGCTGGTATGACTTCTGCTTTGCTTCCGTTAGTATTTATTCTCTCAGGAATTACTTTCTCATGTCTTTTCCTGGATTTTTTTTTTTTTTTTTAGCTGGGCATTCATCATTCCACTGACTCAAAGCAGAGCTCCCCACACTCACTCAGCTCTCGCTTCAGGCACTTAAGAATATTTTCATTTATTTATTTGTAAGCAGAGAGAGATAAAGAGAGAGAGAGAATGGGCGTGCCAGGGCCTCCAGCCGCTGCCAACTCCAGATGCATGCGCGTCACTTCGTGCATCTGGCTTTATGTGGGAACTGGGGAATTGAACTGGGGTCATTTGGCTTTGCAGGCAAGTGCCTTAACTGCTGAGTTATCTCCCCAAGCCCCACAGCCTCTCACATCAGATGGTGGGCACTCTGTCCCATTTTCTCCACCTGGTATACTGGGTACTACCAGGAGGTGGGGGTCGAGACACCTCCTCACATGTTCCCCAATGGGCTTCTGTGCTCCACCGGGGCACCATGAATGTGTATTTAACTCTCACCTCCTGGTCTGCCTTCTCAGCCCAGACCAGGGCTCCCAGAGTTCAGAAAACTAATGTCTTCATGAAATCTTACTTGTGGCCCAGGTGGCCTGGTAAGCAAGGCAGGCTGTTTCTTTCTATCCTGGTTATGGACTCCGTGCAACATGGCCAAGACTGCTGTGAAGCCCACTGCCACCTCCACCTGAATGCACCTACTCCATCTCAGATTGACAAGCCCCAAGCACGATCCTCCCCGAGCCTCAGTTCACTAATCTGAAGAATGGGCTGCATTTCCTCCTATGGAAAAAGAAGCCTCTGAAGGCTTGGCTCCCCGCAACCCAGGGGGCACAGAGCAGATCTTGTGCCTGTGTCCCCACCCGTCAGGCAGCTGCAGGCTAGGACCCTGCCTCTCAGAGATCTCCCAGCTGGGCTGGGCTGGCGACAGAGCCCAGGGAGCAGGAGCACAAGGGCCGCTTTGTGCCTGTTGCTAGGACCCGGCTGTATTTGCTCAGCCTCGGTAAACAGGAGGTGCCTGGAGGCCCGTTCTGTTATGACAACTTAAAGAGCATTTGCTTTCCTTCTTGAATTGCTGGGGCCCAAGCTGCTCTATGTGATTCCCCACAAGAGCAGTTTCCCCAGGGTCCAGCAGAGATAGGACAGGACGGCATCAGAAAGGTCACTCAGCTTAGCTTGAGGTTCAGATGGAGAAACTGAGGCTACAGGGGGGAATCCCTGGCCCAAGATCCCTGAGACAGACCTTGACAGCTGGGGTCTATCCTCTACCCAGAACGATTTGGGGGATAGCCATCCATCTGCCCTTACGAGCTTGCTGCATTTAGCTAAGTCTCCATTTGTTGCCCAGTGTTGGGGACAGAGTGGTCTATCCAGCCCACCTCTTTCTAACAGTTCCTGGCACCAGGCCACCAGAGGTGGAGAACAAGCTAAACTATGGCCTATTTTTTTTTCTGTTTGTTGCTGCTGTTTTATTTTGTTTTGGTTTTGAAGTAGGGTCTCACTCTAGCTCAGGCTCATTCTATAGCCCAGGCTGGCCTTGAATTCATGATGATCCTTTTACCTCAGCCCCCTGAGTGCTGGGATTAAAGGTATGGGGTGTTACCACTTCCAGTCACGGCCATTTTTTTTAAAGTTCTTAATGTCTTATCAAATAAAGGCACATCAAGACAAGGTTATAAGAGTCCTAGTACTACCTTTTAATGCTTGCAATAAGCAAATTGTCACTTCGAGTGCTTTGAGGCAGTGGTTTACTGCTAGCTACAAGCTAGTTAAAGGATTTAGGGACCATAGGAAGGGAAGGGCAATGGTGAGGAGACCCTCCCTGTTAGCTACAAAATGAACTTCCTCTGTCCCTGCAGACACTCTGTGGTGCCCGATAGAGGCTGTAACCTTCTTTGGAAAGAATGTCAAAGGCTACCTTTGAGGCCCTTGGCACACCAGAGGCCTCCCGTGACAGGCTTAGACTAGGGTGGCAGGCAGCCAGTGCTCCTGTGTGACCTTCAGCCAGTGCCCACCTTTTCTGGCTCCCTTCCTCCAAGAGAAAGGCTGGCTGTGCCCTGGGCTCTGCCTCACTCTGCCCTGGAGACTCAAGAGCTGGCTCAGAAGTTGATTGTTGAATATATCCATAATCCAGGCAGGTGCTTCTCCTGTCCCAAGCCCAACCCTGTATGCCTGCACAGCCCAGACTCCACAAACAAATGTTCTGTGTACTTTGGCCCTGGCCACACAGCTACAGGGAATCCTATGGGGAATGAGCCACATTGTGGATTTCCTCAAAGGTGGGGGCAGGCCATCCTGGGGAGGCCTCCTGACCCCAGGGTCACCCTGTCCTGGCAAACAGCCCATAGCTCATGACCAAGCCTGAGTTGCTGGAATCCTGGTCCATTGTTCTCTAAGGCAGCAACTATAGCTTTCCTTTTTTAAAAAAAAAAATTATTTATTTATTTGAGAGGGAGAGGAAGAGAGAGAGAGAAAGCACACCAGGGCCTCTAGCTACTGTAAATGAAGTCCAGATACATGTGCCACCTTGTGCATCTGGCTTACGTGGGTACTGAGGAATCGAACCTGGGTCCTTAGGCTTTGCAGGCAAGTCCTTACCCTATAGCTTTCCTTTTGACGGGTAGGTAGGGGGCCTGCGGGACCACCCTCACCTAGGAAAGCCACTCAAGTGGAGCCAAATCTATAGGCTCCTGTGTGGTCCTGTTCTAACCCTACCCCCACCCCAGCATGTTGCTTCAACCACATAGTGGTAAGAGGCAAGGGCCATGTGTCTCACCTTCCCACCCCCACTCAAGACCTCCAAAAGCTGCCATGGTTGTCCCCAGTGACTGTTGATAAAACTGAAGTTCAGGCGGAGGAGATGGCTCAGTGGATAAAGGTGTTTATTTGCAGCACCCACATAAAAATGGCACATGCATCTTGAGTCCATTTGCAGCAGCAAGAGGCCCTGTCATGCTTATATTTATTCTCTTTCTCTCTCTGCTTGCAAATAAATAGTTTTTTTTTTTTTTAATGCCAGGCATGGTGGCTCATGCCTTTAATCCCAACACTTGGGAGGCAGAGGTAGGAGGATCACTGTGAGTTTGAGACCACCCTGAGACTACATAGTGAATTCCAGGTCAGCCTGGGCTAGAGTGAGACTCTACCTTGAACCCCCCCCCCCAAAAAAAAAAAAAAAAAAACTGAAGCTCATGAGGCCCTATGGTATGTGGGAAGCTCATGGGATAATGAGCCCGAGTTGACACTGTTCCCCAGTCTCAGCAGCTGCTTCTGGGCAGACAGTAGTTCACCCCACCTTGTAGCCCATTAACTTCGTGGCGCTGGATATGCCCACGAACACCATGGATCTTACGGTGAATAAGCAGCACATTTGATGCAGTTGTTGGAAATGCATTCACTATGCACTGAGAACAGTTCCTGGTACACCGCACTCACCGCACGAGCTCTTCAGATGAAACAGACTGTGAGGGACGATAATGGGAATGGCACAGCCGATGAACACGTGCCTGGAATACAGCACTTGGTAGGTGGAGGCAGAAGAACTGGAGTTTATGGCTAGCCTGGGATATATCAGGCCCTGTCTCAACAAACAAGAGGAGGTCCGAGGAAGTATTAAGACCCAGTATTAATTCCCAGTACCCATGTTAAAAAAAAAATCAAAAAGCTGAGGGCTGGAGAGATGACTTAATGGTTAAGGTACTTGCCTGTGAAGCCTAAGGACCCAGGTTCCATCCCCCAGGACCCACCTAAGCCAGATGCACAAGGTGACACATACATCTGGAGTGCATTTGCAGTGGCCCATATTTTCTCTCTTTCTCTCCCTCCCTCTTTCTCTCTCAAATAAATAAATAAAATATTTAAAAATTTAAAAAAACTAAGCATGAGCTCCTGAGGCCCCTCAAAACAATACATGCTATTTCTGACTCTCCTGGTTGCCCACCACAACTAGATGGTAAGACTCTATTGCTAAAGACACCATTTTCAGGACACTGAGAAACCAAGCTAGAGCTGAGCTGGGAACCCTCCCTCATGGCTAGCTGTCATAATGCTGCAAAGCAGGCTGCTGGGGAGAAAAGTCATCAATGGGCTTAGCCAGCAGTGGACCCTGAAAGCTACACAACTGGCCATCCTGGAAAGATATGGCCACTGGGACCATAGTAGCATGATTGTTATGGGGGTAACCAATTGCTTGCTGGATTTGTGGCCTGCTCTGTGGGAGGAAATTCCTGTTTGATACTGAAAACCTAGTTAAAACCTATCACTTGGAAAGTCATAGATCCTAGGAGGGAAATTACTGCTGTTGTTTGGCTAAATAGATATATGCGGTGCCCATCAAATTGCCCTCTAAACATTTATGTGCATGCCCATAGATTAGTTCTGCTCTCATGTTTTGTAAGAAAAGCTTCTTTTAATGTAGTTGGTGGTGATTACAGGGTAGACTCGAAACTTAGTACTGAGCATAAGTGACCATTGAGACTCAGGGAACATTGTAGAAGAAGGGGTGGAAAGAATGTAAGAGCTACAGGATGGAGTGCTGTGGAATGCTGTCTACCACACATGACGAGGCTGTTGTACTCATGAGCTCACAGCAATTATTGTTACCTGAACAAGGCTTTCACAGTATCAGAAGCATCGACCTCCCATCACGGGCAGTCGAGAAAGGAGGGGAAACATCAAAGTAGAAGTGGAACTAGTTAGAAAAAAGAATGGTTTGAGAGGGGATGGGGGTCAACTGAAGGTACCAGGAGGGGTTTATGATGAAAAGACATTATGGACATGCATAAAAATAGTCAATAATGAGAGCTGGGCAAGGTGGCACACGCCTTTAATCCCAGCACTTGGGAGGCAGAGGTAGGAGGATCGCCTTGAGTTCAAGGTCACCCTGAGACTGCATAGTTAATTCCAGGTCAGCCTGGGCCACAGTGAGAACCTACCTCGAAAAACCAAAAAAAAGTCAATAAAAACATTAAAAAGGCCAGGTGTGATGGTGCACACCTTTAATCCCAACATTTGGGAAGCAGAGGTAGGAGGATCACCATGAGTTCGAGGCCAGCCTGAGACGATACAGTGAATTTCTGGGTGAGCTTGGTCTACAGTGAGACCCTACCTCAAAAAAAAAAGAAAGAAAGAAAGAAAGAAAGAAAGAAAGAGAAAGAGAGAGAGAAAGAAAGGAAAGGAAAGGAAAGGAAAAGAAAAGAAAGAAAAAAAAGAAAAAGAAAAAGAAAAAGACTGAGTGTGGTTATGCATGCTGTAACCAGCTATGAGAAGGGCAGAGACAGGAAGATCACAGAGCTCACTGGGCAGCCAGTCTATCAGAAAGATGGCATGCCCCCGGTTCAGTGAGAGAGTGTCTCAAGTAAATAAAAGAGCAGAGAAGTAGACAAAGAAAGAAGGGAGCGAGAATCTGCAGTCTGAAACTGTTGATGGGGTGGAGGTCGGTGGAGCCTCGGGATTGTGAGTCTGGATCCTGGGAAGGGGCCAGTTACTCACCCGAGTCATACCGTCTCAATTCATCCAGGCTGGACTGTCCCTGGACCCCTGTCTAGGAATCCTCCAAAGGCCAGGGACAGTCAGAGGAGTCCTTGTCCCCATCTCTGCCTGGTAACTCAACCCACCGGCTGGTAGGGGCTGTCTTCTCCTGGATACTCATCCCAGCTGGAGGTGTGAGGTCACAAATCAATGTGGCTGCCACCCAGGCTGGTTTCTCTGGGTGTGTCCCTGTGACGGGCATAGATTCACTAACTGGGGACGTGATGAGAGTCCTGGCCTCCAGGTCCTCACAGGCAAAAGGGCAGGCAGGCCTGTGCACACATCTCTACTTTGGTCTTCTGCAGGAACACAAGGGACAGGTCCGTGTGCCCAGAGAGGGGAGAGACCAACTTGAAGATCAGCTAGATGAGTGGCCTTGATCCAGCCCAGAGCAAGGAGGAAGCACCTTGACAACCCAGGGCTGGCCCTACTGTCCCCATAGCAGAAATGATAAAAGTGAAGCTCAAAGAGCAAAGGACTTGCTCAGGGTCAAAGAGCTCAGCAAAGGCTGAGCAAGGTCCCCTCACCCTCTGGGAGTTCACGCTGCTTCTCTGGCTCTGACCTAAAACCTGACTTCATCCCCTCTCCTTTTCTGGACCTTTGATTTGCTGGTGTGGTGGTGGTGGTGGTGTGGGGGTGGTGGTGGTGTGGGGGTGGGGGTGTTTGAGACGGGGAGGAACAGCCGGACTGCCAAGATAGGCAGAGTCAGCAGATGCAAACTCAAGAGGAAGCCTCCACGGGGCAGCTCTGAGGCCTGGGTTCTGGGTTCCAGCTGGTTATGATGATGGGATGATGACGGGGAGCACTGTGGACCATCAAAGGTGAAGCAGGGGTTGGGGAGGGGCAGTCAGAGCTGCTCGGAATGGGGACACTAGGTTGCCTGGGCCCTGATTGGCTGAATGACCTCAGGAGTCTACATAGCAATGATAACATCCACTCACAGGTGTTTCTTCTGTGCTCACTGTGCGCTAACCACTGTGCAGGGGTATTTTACAATTCTTGTGACAGCCACTACTGTCCCTTGCTTCTAGAGATCAGAAATGAGGCTCAGAGATGTTAAGTAATTTGGCCAACATCATAAAGCTGGGATGAAAAACTGGGCCTGGGCCCGTGCTTTGAATCCCAGTTCTGTACTGTCCCTCAGTGCCTTGGTCATTTCCCCAAGAAAAGGCAAATAACTGGTGGCTAGAAAGCTTTGGAGGGAGAAGACGTGGCCTGGGTGTGTCTAGATGGGCATACGGTGTGGCTCAGACTTTCAAAAAGATGCCAGTGCTGAGGCTTTGGGGCTCCCGATGCCAGGACTGAATGACCTCTGAGTAGGTGTTGGGAACAGGGCTCTGGAGAGACCTACCAGTCACGCTGGGGAGAAAGGTTTGTGAAAGGGGAGTGTATATAGGGAAGGGGGGCTCTGCAATCCCTCACTCCCACTTTGCTCTTCCGAGGCCTGCAGTGTTCCTGGTTTTCCCATGTGGGTCACACTGAGGTAGCAAATGGTTTCTGGGATAAACAGTAGTATTGAGAACCACAGCTAAGAAGCCCTGGGCTTCCACTCAGGGACAGCTGTTCTGCCACTCCAGGGAGGGGACTAGCCCCAGGTGTAAGGTGTCCCCATGTGTACTACGGGGAACATCAGCGATGGCTTCCAGCACAGAAAATGAGTCTCAACAGACTCTGGGGGACAGAGAAAGCAGGTTTCCCATCCTGCCCTGCCCTCTCCCAGAAGAAGCTTCCAGAGAACACAGGATCCTGGAGGTGGAGCAGGAGAAATACACAGACCTGGCGCATATGCTAAGAGGAACTGGCTTCTAGCAGTGACCCAGAACACGAAGCAGGAACTCCAGCGTTGCAAACGCCACTCGTTCATCCTTCTCTAGGCAGCAGATTCCTCAACTTTTTTTTTTTTTTTTTTATCATATAGCCCACTCTCTAGGGTTGACTGGATCTCACTCAAAAGCTTTGCTTTTCCCTAGTAAGCTTCTCAACTTCATCCAGCATCTAGTTGTAACAGTTTGATTTTAGGTAAGAATGGCTTCTAAGAAAGCCTCCACCTACACCAGGAAAAGGACCACCCTGGACTGTCCAAGGGATGGTCCAAGGAAGGAGAAACGATAGATTAAGACTCCTTAAGTCCAAATAGTAAAGGAAGCCCCTTACCATTCTCTCGGCTCAGGCCAACTTCTACTCTGGAGGTGCATTTATCTCCCACTTTTGCATCCTCGCCTGCTAAAAAATCTTCTTTTAATTTTTTTTAAACTTGTACTTTACTTATTTCAGAGACAGGGGGAGACAGAGAGAGAATGGGAGCACCAGGGCCTTCAGCCATTGCAAACAAACTCCAGATGCATGCACCACCTTGTGCATCTGGCTTATGTGGGTACTGGGGAATCGAACCTGGGTCCTTTGGCTTTGCAGGCAAGTGCCTTAACCACTAAGCCATCTCTCCAGCCCCTAAAAATATTTTTGCTTGCTAAAATAAATCCTGATGACTTACTCTGCCTGTGCTCCAGTGTGGATTCTTTTGGGGAATAAGAAAACTAAGGCTATTGCCCTGGTTGGGACTGGAAGGAATGTAGGAGAAGGTATATCTTTCCCACCCATAACAATTTATGTCCAGCCTTCTTCTAAAGCAGAGAGTGATCTAGAAATAGAAGTGCGATGGGTCTCATCTGGCCTACCACCTGTTTTTATAAATAAAGTTTTATTGGAACACAATCATGGCCATTCACTGACTGTTGTCCATGTCTGCACTTGTGCTACAATAGAAGGGTTGAATAGCTTTGGGCAATACTGTATGACCCATAAAAGTTCAAACTATCCACTGTCTGACCCTTTACAGTTTCCAGACCCCAGCCCTAAATCTATGTGCTCTGGTTCCCCAATGGCTGCTCTGATTGCTATACTAAGAATAGATTTGAGGGCCAAGCTAGAGGCTAAGGGGCTTGGTTGGAAGCTGGGCTCCTGAAGGAAAGAGTCATAAGGTTCTCAAATACACAAATTTTGCATTCTGCTGTATGTTTGCACAATTCAAATACTTTATACAAGCACATATTTTAAAATGTAGACTTTGCACTCCGGTTCTCTGTAGACTTCTCGAACACATTGAGTGAACACATACTCCATGTGATGTCTCTAATTATCCACATCCTTCTGCCTGTGAAGGGGCACCGTTGGGAACAGAGAAGGGTGGTAGCCTGAACTGTGAATAGAAACCCCAGATTCTTAACTCTGGAAAACAACAGCATAAGCAACCGCAGCTGGCACGAGACCCACCCGAGGCCTGGGTGTCTGTGACTGGTGATGGGAACTAGCCAGCCAGGATGGCCCCAGGCGAGGACAGAGCTACCCCCTCCGGCCTCCAGGCAGCCTCCCTTGGAAACTTGGACTGTCCCCCGACTTTGCAAAGCAGAGGACATATTTTCTTCTTCAGTCACTAAGGTCATGAAGCATGAAAAGAAAGCCCTGGACCATTTTCTAGGGTCAAAAAGGGAAACACAAAAACATTGTAGTTTCAGGGCTGGAGAGATGGCTTAGTGGTTAAGGTGTTTGCCTGCAAAGCCAAAGGATCCCGTTTGATTCTCCAGGACCCACATAAGCCAGATGCACAAGCCAGATGAGTCTGGAGTTTGCTTGCAGTGGCTGGAGGCCCTGGCGTGCCCATTCTCTCTCTCCCCCCAATCTGCCTTTCTCTCAAATAAATTAAATATATTAAAAATAAAACATTGTAGTTTCACACTGTTAGAATGTGCAATACTCATGAATAAGTGACCTTTGTATAAGATCTACTACTTTAATAACATTTTCATTGTTGACTTATTTAACTAGATCAAATTATATTTATTTTTATTTTTTGGAGAGAGACACAGAGATACACAGAGAGATAAGGAGAGGAAGACAGATAGATGGGCGCCTGAACCAAATCCAGATGCGTGCGCCCCCTTGTGGTCAAGTGCGGCATTGCGCCCTTGTGTCACTTTGCATCTGGCTAAACGTGGGACCTGGAGATTGGAACCGACGTTCTTAGGCTTAGGAGGCAGGCGCCTTAACCGCTAAGCCATCTCTCCAGCCCCTAGATCAAATTAAAAACATACTTCGCCAATGCCTAAAAAAAAAAATTGTAGTTTCAAAGAACACCTGCCTTTACGAAAACCACACCCTGCGGCTCACAAACCCAGACAAGGAGCTTTCAAAAGATGGAATCCCGGGTTAGGGATTTAGTGGATGAGCAAGGCCTTGGGTTCGGTCCTCAGCACCGGGAGGGGGTGGGGGGGGAGATGGAATCCTCACCCCTCCTTCATGGTATTTTCCAGAATCTGTGTCTTCCTAGAGACGCTCCAAGCCTTCTACAGACCCAGTTCTCCACAGTGTCTATCATGGAAACCCTCAGCCCCGCCCCCTGAGGCTGCTGATGGGCGGGTCTAGACAAAGGCAAGTGGCCGGCCCAGGTGTCCACCAGGGAACCTGCTGGTGGTAGAGGGGGCAGGGCAGTGGACAGCCTGAGTATGGCCTTCTTGCGTCCCTGTTTGATGCAGGGTAGTGTGGGTACCACATCTGTGTGAAGCTTCCAGAAGCATCCTCAAATCGCCAAGGGTGATCAGCTAAGGAGAGCAGTAAGTGCCACTGGGGGAAGATAAGGCTGGGGACCCGGGTACAGTTTCAGTCTTTGGACCTTGACCGTGGAGTGTAGACCAGGGGAAGGGATCACAACAGACCTGTCCACGCCTATGCTTCACTCAGGATTCTGTGAAGCACACTCCCTCCCCTAAATTAGCTGGGCACCCAGACCTGTCACAGTCCTGGCAGGTGCTTGGGGGCCGGCCCAGAGCCAGAGCATCCTCCTCCAGTGGCCATGGTCAGTTCGAGGTGGAAAGGCAGCTGCCCCTTGCCAGGCCTCCCCAGCTGCAGCCTTAGGTGAAGTCACTTCCTCTCCTGGATGAAAACTTCACCATATGCCAGTGGGCAGGCATTCTTTATCTGCCTTATGTGGGTCCTGGGGAATAGCACCCGGGTCCTTTGGCTTTATAGGCAAGCCTCTTAACCTCTAAGCCATCTCTCCAGCCCTTGTTCTTTTTTTTAATACATGGTGTCTCCAAGTACCTTAAAACTTGGAATTCTCCTGCCTCAGCCTCCTGACTGTTGGGAGTTCAAGTGTGTGCCACCACACCCAGCTCCTGTTTTTTTTTTTTTCCTTGACAGCCACAAATTGATGATTTATTGATTGTCTAAGGTAAAAATGTACAAGATGTATATGTCAGGCAGCTGAATCTGCCTCAGAGGCTAGCTTGAGCCCACAAGATACCTTGTGGGGAAAAAAAAAAAAAAAAGAACTGAGCAGCTCTGGGGACATAAAATTCTGTCACATTCACCCATGAAGACAGGCACCCCGCCATTCATTTATTAGTACTTCCGTTCAACCGTCCGTCAAATCATCCATCCATTTTTTTTGGTTCTGCTGGTGATGAAACCTTGAGCTTTATGCATACAAGGTCAACACTTTGCCAACTTTGCTACATGCCCAGCCCTCATCCCGTCATCCCTCCATTCATCTGTACCATGCAACTACTCTTTTGTCCATTCATCCTTTCTCCCTTCCTTCCTGTCTTCCATTTTCCATCCTTCTTTCTATCTATCCAGACTTCAATCTGTCTACCCTCCATTCAATATCTATCCTTTTAAAAATATTTTATTTATATGTATTTATTTGAGAGAATGAGGCAGAAGAAGAGAGAGAGAGAATGGGCATGCCAGGGCCTCCAGCCACTGCAAACAAACTCCAGATGCGTGTGCCACTTTGTGCATCTGGCTTACATGGGTCCTGGGGAATAGAACCAAGGTCCTTTGGCTTTGTAGGCAAATGCCTTAACCACTAAGCAATCTCTCCAGCCCATGGCCTACCTTTTTAATCCTTCCTCATTCCTTCAATCTATTTATCCAACCATCCATTCCGTACTTCCTGTTTCCTTACTGCCATCCACCCATCTCTGGAGTTTTAAATTTCCACTGGTCCACTTGCCTATCCTCTCTGTCCATCAACACATTCATTGACTATATTTTTATAAACACTTCCTTGAGGTAGACACTGCTTAGATTCAAATAGTCACATCTATATTCATGCCTAAATTTTGCTTTCTGAATAAATCATGAGCCTATTCTAGAAATATCTCAGAGGGACTCCAGAACATTAAGGCGCAACTTAAGAAATGCAAAACATCGTCCATGCAAGCGGGGACTCTCGGCTTTTGGGTGCTCAGAATGGGTTTCCCTGGATGACCTTGAGGGGTCTGATGTTTACCATACAGATGTGGGAGGCATATTCCAAGTGGAAGGCGTGGAAAGGCCAGAGTGTGCAAGCATGGAAGGAACATGGAGGCTCTGGAGCTAAAGGAGGGCACAGTGCAGGAAGAGGTCAAGTGTGCGGTGATCAGGAGGAGGCTGGGAAGACAAGCTGAAGCCCAGTCTCCAGGGCCAGGCAGGCCACGCCCAGTTACCTGGGCTTTATCCCAAGAATGAAAGGTGTTCAAGATAAAAAAAACCCATAGGACTGAAGCAGGGAGGGCAGGGGGTGTTGAGGAGTTAGAAAAATGTCACTTGGCATTGGAAGGTGTTCTAGTTTCTGGTTGCTGGGACAAAATACCCGAAAAAAGCAAGTCAAGGAGGAAGGGTGTATTTCAACTTATAGTTCATGGTTACATACAGCCCATCGTGGCAGGGAAGGCATGGTGGTAGGGGCTGGAGGCTCACATTCAGTCCACACTGCTGCTCAGCTTGCTCACTCTTTTTATTCAGTCGGGAGCCCCAGCCCATAGTAATTTGTTTCCAGTAATTTGTTTCCATGGCAATTCTAAAGCCCATCAAGTTGACAGGCAGAGATTGGTCATTCTAGAAGGTCACTCTGGTAAGTAGCCAGGGAAAGATGATATGGTCTGGCCGAGGTAACAGGTCAGCCGAAGAGGGTGGGTGAAGGTGAGGGTTATTTAGGGGGAGGAGAACAGATAATGGAGAGACAATAAGAGTGGGGATGTTGAAAGGTAGTCAGCAGAAATATTGGATCAGAGGAGCTGAGCTGATATAAGAGTGAGAGAACAGGTTATGGGGAATCTGAGGTCTTGAAGCTTCCAGAAGGAGGGAACTGAACTAGTCCTTGATGCCTATTAGCTTAGGTGCCCACCATTGCTATTGGATGGGCACTTTCATTCATTGATTCATTTACTTTCTTTGTTGCATGTGTAGATGTGTCTACATGGGTGTGGGCACATACATGTGGATGTGCATGGAAGCCAGAGGCTGATATCAAGTGTCTTCCTCAGTTGCTCTCCACGTCAGTTACCAAGGCAGGATCTCTCACCCAGCCCTCACAGGTTAGTCCACTCTAGCTAGCCAGCTTGCTCTGAGGATCCACTGCATTTACCCACCAAGGGCTGGGATTACAGGTGGCCCCCGTTCCCACCTGGCATTTAGGGTGCCAGGGACACAAACTGTGTCCTCACATTTGCCCAGCAAGCGCTTTATCCATTTATCCATCTACCCAGCCATCTTTTTTTTTTTTGGCTGGGGAGGGGTCATGGTCTTTCTAGATTTTGTAGGTAACCCTAGCTGACCTCCAACTCTTGCCTCAGCCTCCTGAGTGCTAAGATTATGGTGTGTGCCACCACACCTGGCCTTTATTCGCTTTAAACGTTCTAAGCCAAGGTCCCTGGCTTCCTCAGACCTGCATTCCAGCGATGGCAGTTCCTACCAGACAGTTCAGGAGTCTGCATTCCAGAGAGGTGAGTTGACCAAGGACACACAGCAAGCTGGTGGCCAGGCTGCAGAAGCTGGGGCTCCGAGGAGCTGCTGAGCGGGGACATCAGCCAGCCAGGGCAAGTGGTGCCAGCTGCAAGATGAGTCAGCAAATGGCTTTGCTACTGCAGTCCAGGCAGGAGGGGCCTGAGGGGGAACCCAGACAGCCAGGTGTCTGTGGCCAGAAAAACCACTGCCCTCCCGGAGGCAGCTGGATTTACTCTAACCTCTTCCTGCAGCACAGCCCCCTACACCCCTCGCTTGGTCCTGCCCATCTGCTCTCTTTCCTGTATGGCCCTGAGCTCCCACCGCATTGTCACCAGGGTTCTTGGCAATGTCCTCTCTCCTTAGTGAGACCCTGGGCCTCCATCGGAGCATTCACTGGACTGGCTGTGGGGTTTGAGCTGTGTCACTGACCGGGCCATTCCAAGTTGCCTCCATTTTCTTCTTTGTGAACTGGTCCTGGGTTCACAGACTAGAACAATCGTGAGCTGTGACGGACCCGCCGGGGTTTGCTCGACTGAGATGACGGAGATGCTCCAAGTGTGACAATAAAACTCACCATTCTCAAATGCTCGCCGTGTCTAGACACCCTCCCCCCCAGGCTCTGTGCTGCTTAGTCCTCAACAAATGCTCTCTTCTTCTCCATGGAGAAGGGAATGGAAGGGAAGAGGGGTTCAGTGACTTGTCACTCAGCTAGGAAGGGAAGGGGCTTGGTAGATGTGGTCACTTTTAAAGCGCTGTCTGGGAATTATTTTTTCTTGTTTTTTTTTTGTGACAGGGTTTCACTATGGATCCTAGAACTTGTGATCCTCCTGCCTCAGTCTCCTGAGAACTGGAATTACAGTCACAAGCCACCACACGTGGCTTTTTCAAGAAGGGGAAGAATCATACTTACTATGGGGAGAGAAGCTAGCGGACCCAGTATGGGAAAGAGATCCCTTGGGGAATGAGGACTGGTGGGTCATTTTGGGGGATCCCTTTTCCCTCTCTCTTCATCTGGTTGACCTGTGCCCACCTCTGAGAAGTTAACTCAGGAGTCAGTCAGCAGTCTCATGGGTGCTCATGGAGAACAAGTTGGCTGACTCATTGCATCTAGCACCTTCTTGGCCCCTGGCTGCAGGCCACACATTTTGACCCACTTTCTGGCTGAATCCTCCAGGCATCACTGCCTGGTGAGGTAGAGTTTCTGAGTGATAGTCACAGAACCTGCTGGAATCCACTTGAAGAGACACCAAACCTCATTGGTAAGCCCGGGCATCCTTCGAGCACTTCATCTCACAAAGGACTTCAGTCAGACACGGAGAGTACGTATCTTTAGGGTTCCAGCCTGAGGGCATAGCATCTCCCATCTGTGTTTCCCCCATGGTCGGAAGGAACCGCTCTGTCAGAGCTTTTCTTTCCAGACACAAGAATTAGCCTTGGCAGGCAGTGTCAGTGACTCCTGGTCCCAAGCCAGCAGTGACCGCATAGGTGCAGGGCAGGGCAGGACGGTGGCGGGGGTGGTGGGGGGAGCAGAAGCCGAACGGAACACAGTGTCCCAGCTTTGATAGGAGGCTGGGCTCAGGAAGCCATCTAAGGACCCATTCTTCAGGAGCCAGTCCAGATGGTAAGATCCTGAACCATATTTCCAGTGGTGTCTCTCTGCTGGGGTGTCCAGTGGACATCACACGGAACGCATCAAAAGCTGAGCTCCTATTCTGTCTTCCAAGCCTGCCCCTCTTGCAGCTGTCCCCATCTCTCTCGATAGCAACTCCATCTTTCTACTTGCTCAGGCCAAAACTTGAGTCACCCTTGGATCCTTCTTAGTCTTCTATTCCCCCATCTGATCCCCTGCAGATTCTCTTGTTCCCGCTTTCAGGATCTGTTAAGTCTGGCTTGTCCTCCCCTGCCCAACCCTCAGCCTCTTCCAGCTGGGTAACCCCTTCCTGGTCTATATTCCGTTCTCAGCACACTAGCTCGGTTCTTAAAGGACTTTCTGGTCTTAAATAGTAGAGGAGCCCTTGTCTCAATCACCCTGCTGTTTTCCTGAGACCAGCAGGGTCCCTTGTTGCTCGCAGAGCTCAGATCCGTGGGTTATTAACTGCAGCCTTTACCCACTTGGATTGGCAACTGGTTTCCCTGACTTCAGTCAGAATCTCCTTGCCTGGCTCCTAGCCTTGTAGTTTCCCTACTGGCACAACTCTGTCCTCTCCATGTCCTTGGGCCTTAGCCTGAGCTGTGCCCCTAGGGGGGTTAGCAGGATCAAAGCCTTAGCTGGGCATGGCACATGGGAGCTATCCAAGGTCCTGAAGCGTGCCTCCTGGTTCCCTGTGCAGGGAGAGAGGGTTTCTTTGGGAAGAAGCTGTCCTAGGGAACCCTTGCCCTCCTTTTCCTGCTCCTCCTGAAAGTCACACTTCTGTCTCCACGTCCTGGAACTCTAGTAGGGTTTCTTTTGCTTATATTAAACCCTCTGGTCCTTGAGGTCTTGGCTGAGCGAGAACCTTCTCACGAAGCCTTCTTGGGTTCTGCAAAACTTGGTGTTCGGGTGGTGTCCTGCACTTCCCATGTTCTAGTGTGTGGTGTCACCTGTACACTCTCATCGGTGAACTGCAAGTTCCTAACCTGTCTCCATCATTGTTGTATGCCCAGCATATAGGTGATGGCAATAAATTCTAGCTGAGCAAATACGTTCAGGGACAAAATGAGCATGTGTTGGATGGTCTGGTGGAAGAAATGCATTCACGGTTTGTTCCTACCCTCTGATTAAGCCAGGACCATGCTGCCAGACTTTCTGTTGTGAACACAGAAGCGAGACAAAAGTTTGGCATGGTCCTTCCCCTAACAAGTATAGGAATTGGTGGAAGAATTAACAATGGCCAGCGATCAGAGCCCTATTTCACAGATGAGCAGAGGAAGGCTTAGGAAAAATGATTCTATGGTTACATAGCTCAGGAGTGAACTTGGACTCACAGCCTTTGGCTCTAGACCTTATGCCTTACGTCATCCCCTGCCTGTCATTGCCTCCAACCTTTAGAAGAAGTTCATGCCGTGGTATAATGAATACACTGGGATAAATATGTTGAATGATGTACAGATCCATGGCAAATTAGGAACCCAAGGCTTAGTCTCTTTTCTTTGGGAAATTGCTGCTGGATTATGGACCCTGCACCAGAGAAGACCCTACATTCCCAATGAATGGTTTTGTTACCCAGGCAGAGTGAGAGATCTCTTGTGTATAAGAGCTGTACCTTTCATACTCCACAAAATCCAAATAGTTGAGTCCTGTGGGAAAGCTGTGGTGTGAGGAGGCCGGTCAGTGCTCCAGAGATAGGATGTGTCCTGTCATCTCATTAGCCCGTGGACCCTGGGGAAATTCTATTAGTGTTCAACCCGGGGGCCTTCCCTGACAGTGTTCTGATGGCTGACGAAGACAGTAGGCACTGGGGTAGAATAAAGCCCAATTTGTGGAGTTGTCTCAATAGCCCCCAAACCACCATCTGAGGATGTGAAGAGACCCATGTGTCTTGTTTACGCAAGGTCAAAGACAAGCCATGGATATTGAAGTTATTCAACAGAGACTCTGCTCAATAGATAAAAATTTGAAAGCATGATGTCCTGGTCTACTTAGGCTGATACACCTTGTGTTATGTACCATAGGCTGGTTGGCTAGTAAACAAAGAAATAGATTTCTTACAGCTCTTAGAGGCTGGCAAGACCAAGTTTAAGGTGCTGGCAGATTTGGTGTCTGGTTCTCAGATGTTGTTTTCTCACTTCATCCTCACATGGTGGAAGAGGCAAAGCTCTCTGGACCCTTTTTCATAAGGTCTTTATACTTCATGACATGACCACATCACACAGGCCCACACCTCCTCATGTCATCACCATGCTGATCAGACTTCAATCCATGCATAAGTTTGGGGGACACAAGCATTCAGTCCTCAGCACCCCACTACCACTGTGGCCGGGGAAGAAATGGAGGGTGTGGTGGCCTCCATAGGGTCTCATTGTTTTTCCTCATGGACCTGGATCTCTGCAGCTGGGCTTAGTCTCCATCTGTGATGCCCTCAGACCCACCATGCCCACCGGGCTCACAGCTGGTGTGGGAGAGAAAGAAAAACCCCAGGCATGCTAGGACCCTGGGTGACCTGTGACAAGTCACCCATCTCTGCCTGGCTGGATGTCCCACCTATCAAATGGGACAGACTAGATGCTTTGTGAGGTCTCCCACCCTAGATTCGGTGGGAGCAGGATTGGACCCCCATGGAGAGCTGTGCTGGCCCCAAATCGCGAATCTTGGCAGCAGCCGTAGCTGGCCGCCCACGCACAGGCAGGCAGGCAGGCAGGCAGGAGGCAGGGTGCTGCAGCCTCGTTGCCAAGAGCACAGAGAACTTTCTACTCAGTCCAGATTTTTTCATCACCATGGCAACAACTGGGGGGTGGAAGCAGAATTCTTCAGAATTCTGGGGAGATTATATTGGGGAAGGAAGAACAAGAAGGTGAAGGCTCAGCCAACCCTGAGCCAGCACCCAGTGGGCCCCACATTCTCCCTCAGCCTCCTTTCTTCCCTTCTTCCCCATCCTTCTTCCCCTTTTAATCTTTCTACTGTTCACATTTGCTCTGTTGCTATGCCTCTCCTTTTCATTCCCTTCCTCAAACCCTCCCCACACTCAGGATCTGGGCTGATACAACTATCATTCGCACATAATGCACAGTGTCATTCCCAGGGCTTTACATGTGTGAATTCCTTCCACCCTCCCAGCCCTGGCTGGTAGGAACCATGGTCAGCCCCACTTTACAGATGAAGAATGGAAGCCTGGAAAAGTCCAGCTTCCACAGTAAGTGATTGAACTTGAATGACGACACCCCCAGCCCCTGTGATGTTCAGTGGTCTCCTTTGTCTGAGAAACTCAGGGGTTGCTAATCATTGGGGAGAAATGTGAAGGGGGGACAAAGAGGGGATATAGTGACATATGACTATATTATGGAGATCCCCACTTCTCTCTTTCTCCCCACTGTCTAACCTCCAGGGCAGGAAACAATGCCAGCTGACACTGCTTCCCGGCTAACTCCCAGCCCTGCCCACACAATCCTCTCTTGTTTAGACTCAAGGATGGATCTTGGCTTAGAGATAGCACTGGGACATCTGGAAAGTCAGACGCCTATGTGACATTCCCAGTATCTTCCCCATTTCCCCAGCACTGCCCTGGGGAGAGAGAGCTTGATGCAGGACACTTGGCTCATGCCACACCAGGCTCCTACAAGACTCTTCAGAATCCAAGCATGCAATGCTCACCCAGGTTCTCCCAAATGATTATGAGGGGGTGGCAGGAGATTGTAGATAAGGACATTACAGAAGCAGCGAAGACAACCGTCCAGCCCTACAGGCCACCGGGCATGGCCTTGTGCTGAGAATTCAGCCAGGTTTGTAAAGACCAGAAAAAGCTGGTCACTGGGAAAGATCTGCTTTACCTCAGAGGAGAGAACATCTTCTATTCATGGCCTTAATGATGGCTGACTTCTCTCCAGCTGCATCTGCATGCCCTTCCTCCCACCTGGCTTCATGTCCCAGCTCCTCTGCTCACCGCCTTTGGTATGACTTTTTTGGCTTCAGGTCCTGTATTAGTAACTTTTCTTGTTGAGGTAACCGACTACCTGGGGTTGGGGGGAGGGAAAGCACCTTTTAAGGACAGAAGGGTTTCTCTTGGGGGAACCCATCATGGCAGCAGCTTGGGGCAGCTGGCCACAGCGCACACTGAGCAAGCAAAAAGAGCGACAAATTGGCAGTGTTCACTTGCTTTCTCCTTTATACTCAGTCTGGGACCCCATCCCAAAAAGTGCAGCTCCTCACATTTAGGGTGCTTCGTCCCACCCCAATTAATGCCATCTAGAGACTCCCTCACAGCCATGCCCATGGGTTTGTGGTTTTAGAGTTGGTCAAGTTGACATGCCGCCGTGTTAACCATCACAGCTCCCTCTTCAGTTTGCCCCACATTTATTCCAAATCTCTGGCTCAAATTTCCCAGGCTGGGCCTTTATAATTACTGATGCAGCACTGGGCAGAGCTCCCCTTCCAGGCTACTAATTGGCTGCCCTAGGTCTAACTCTATACCCTGGTCCAATAAGCTGTGGCCAGGGAGGCAGGGCCTCCGGTTACTGATCACTGTTGTTAAGTAGTAGGTGTGCTTTCTCAGGTTTAAGCCTTTTGCAGTTGGGGATTGTTTGACCTGAGCAGCCTCTGCGGTGACCTGGAGTTGGGCTTTCTGCCCTTGGGGAATGAGCTTTTCCTGTATGGCCGGCTGGATAGATAGATAGATAGATAGATAGATAGATAGATAGATAGATAGATAGATAGATAGATAGATGAATGATAGATAGACAGACAGACAGATACATTAGAACTATATGGAAGTTTTCTGACCCTTGCTCTAGAGCATCAATGGCCTCCCACATGGCACAGGGAATCCAGGAGTGACTTCTCAAGATGGATAGCTCCCTCTCCTCCTTGGACCGTAGACTGAGTAACTCCGCTTCAGATGCTAAGAGATTTACTGGGCTGTGGTCCAATAGCGGGTCTCAGAGAACATGTGGTCAGCAGAATGCCCAGGCCATGAGCACACAGCCTGTTGCTACGTCCACGACAAGCTCCACAGTCCTTTGTGTTGTGCAGGACTTGCACTGACCTTCGCTCGTTATTTTTATCCAACTGTCTTTCCTGTTAGAATATCAATTTTTTAATATTTTATTTATTTATTTGAGAGTGAGGAGAGAGAGAGAGAAAGAGGCAGACAGAGAGAGAGAGTGTGGGTGTGCCATGGTCTCCAGCTACTGCAAATGAACTTCAGACACATGCACCACCTTGTGCATCTGGCTTATGTGGGTAGTGGGGAATTGAACCTAGGTCCTCAGGCTTCACAGGCAAGTGCCTTAACCACTAAGCCATCTCTTCAGCCCCTCAAAGACTATCTTGAACCCCGAGTCTGTCATCCGTCCATCAACTAGCCCTCCTAGTTTTGTTTTCTGGATATTTATTCAGCTTCCTTTGTGTGTTTTCCAGCGTCTTTGAAAGAGTTCTGAGACTGGGGAAGAGGGCTCCGTTTATAAAGTATTTGCCTTGCAAATATAAGAACCTGAGTTTGATTCCCAGAACCCATGTGGAAAAAAAAAAAAAAGCTAGAAATGCTGATGAACACTCGTAATCCCAGCTCTGGAGAGGTCGGAACAGGTGTAACCCTGGGGCTCATTGGCCAGCCAGTCTAGTCTACTTGGTGAGCTCCAGACCAATGACAGACCCTGCCTGGGGACAAAAAGTGGACAGCACCGAAGAGGAAAAACACCTGAGATCGTTCTCTGGCCTCCATATGCACCCACGTGCACACAAACCCCTCCATACACATATACACAGACCTATGACAGAAAAAGAGCTCTGTGGTATGTTACAAGATACCTCCATGCCACATTGTAATTGATCTGCTAGTGATTGCTTCTTAGTCACATCAGCCACTTGGTAGTGTTGCCTACAATGTGAGATTTTTTTGTCAAACATTTGTCTGGGCCTTTAGTCTCCAAGATTGCTGCCCACTTACTGGGAAATGGAATCACAGAACAGAAAGGATTTGGAAATCACCTGACTCTCTTTTCACACCTTGGAAAATTGATGCCCAGAAAATTGACTCTCTCAGATGTCAGAGGGAATTGTGGATACAGCCCAGAGGAGGGTGGGTGCTACTTCCATGACACCTCTGCATTTTTGGAAAGGGTATTAGTTACAAGGTAGCTGCTGTAACAAATAGGTCCAGATATGTACAGATGACAAACAGAATGATCACTCTTGCTCACACTAGCCCTGGGTACATATGAAGGGGGGAGGGAGTAGCACTTCTCCATACTGTCCTTCACAAACCCAGGCTCCTTCCATCTTGTGGCTTAGTCAATCCGTAGCATCTTGTTTAGTGTGCGACAGAAGGCAGAGGCCTGGACCAGTCAGGAGAATCCCATTTCTATTTTTACACATTTTGCTGCTACTCTCATCCTCATTCTCCAGACCTTGACCTCTTCCTGGCCCCTGGTATCATTTGCTCATCCCCTCTGCCCACCCAGGGACAGCCTGATCTATGGTAAGTGAGGCTGCAGTCCAAGTTGCCAAGAGGGGGGCTGGAGGCGCCGAGCAGCTGGTGCCTGTTCAATAATCATCCACCCTGAAGGGGGGCTGCATCCCCCATCCTGTGTCAGGAGAGAACAGGAAACAGCAGCTGGCAAGCTCACAATTGGTGTCTGCCCACACAGTGCCACAAATCCCTCTCCCTGAATCCCAATGAGCTGGTGCCACCAGGAAGGAAGCTGTTCCCACCTCTGAGGAGAGTCACTAGGGCAAAGGCAAGGCTAGAAGCTGGACCTCTGCGGGAAGCCATCTTTGTAATGCCTGCTGCCTTGACTGAACAAGATTGGAAGCACTAGCTCCCTTTCTTATCATCCCACCAGGGTCTTGCCTGCCCAGACTTTTCTTGGGCTGTATGCCAGGGAAACAGTCACTAACGCTTCTGCTTCCAGTGTACCTCCACCTCATGTCTCCCTAACATCTCCTCAGAACTTGTTTTTCTGAGGCGAATGGCCTTAGGGTCTTAGCAGTCATATGATTCCTAGCTCGGGCACTAGTCAGCATGTGCCATGTATAATCTCTTTGCGATTCAGTCTCCAGGTCTGTAAAATGCTAACAGGAGGGATAGTGTGGGGATTGAGTGACATGAGGGCATGGAAGGGAGCCGTGGACGGTGACCTGTGCTCCGTGTCTTTCTCCATTCTTCACCCCGCTAACAGGCACTTCTGTTGGCCCAGACAACCATCACTTAACAGTCTTTCTACAGCTACTGGAGGGGGAGCTGGCCAGCACACCTCAGGAACCTCTTTGCAGAGGACTCACTGATGAAGGCACAGGGCTCCATGAGACTGTCTCTGAATGAAGGTGGGCTCAAGGGCCCACAGTCCACCACCCAAAAGTAATTTTAAGAAAACATTTCAGGGCTGAAGAGATGACTCAGTGGTTAAGGAGCTTGCCTGCAGAGCCAAAGGACCCAGGTTCAATTCCCCCGTACCCACATAAGGTCAGGTGCACAAGGTGGCATATGCGCCTGGAGCTCGTTTGTTGCAGTGGCTAAAGGCCCTGGCACACCCTTTCTCTCAAATAAATAAAATATTTTTTAAAATAAAAAGAAATCATTCCTTATTATTAATAATAATTATTATTATTATTTTGGTTTTTTGAGGTAAGGCCTTTCTCTAGCCCAGACTGACCTGGAATTCACTCTGTAGTCTCAGGCTGGCCTCGAATTTACAGCAATCTTTCTACCTCTGGCTCCTGAGTGTTGGGATTAAAGGAGTATGCCATCATTCCTTTTTTTTTTTTTTTTTTGGTTTTTGTTTGTTTTTCGAGGGTCTCACTCTAGCTCAGGCTGACCTGAAATTCACTATGTAGTCTCAGGATGGAAATTCACTATGTAGTCTCAGGCTGGCCTGGATCCTCCCACCTCTGCCTCCTGAGTGCTGGGATTGAAGGCGTGCGCCACCACACCCAGCTTAATCCTTATATTTGACAAATGATGCAGTTCATAGCCCATTGCAGACTTCCCTGGAGTGCCTTCGACTCCTGTGTTCTCACACACCAGGAAGCTGCCGTTCTCATAAGCTCAGCTCGCCTTCCCTCCAGGCCCACCCCCACTCTTCTTCCAGTCTCTCCTTCTAGCTGTTCACTCTGCAGACTGCTGGGAATAAGGGGGAGGGGCGAGAGCATCCGAGAGTCACGTGTCTTGACCTCTTTGCACTCCCATGCATTTGGGCTTCCTTCTGTAGCTGGAAACTCCAAGATAAAAGGACAATGAAGTTAGGAGTTGGTGCTTTTATTTTTTATTTTATATAATCTCAAACAGAAAATTTGCAAAAATGGTCCAAGGAGCTCCTTTATATACTTGGCCCAGATTCATCAATTGCATTCTCTTCCCCCTTCCATATATCTTATATATAATACACATATTTTTTTCTGAAATCATTTGCAAGTAAATTGAAGATATCACTCCCTTTTATCCCTAAATAATTCTGTGAAATTTTTCTACAAAAAGAACATTCTCTTATGTAACTACAATGCAGTTATCAAAATCAGGAAATTAAACATTTTAGCAATTACTGTTATCTATTCCACAGCCCATATTAAAATGTCATCAATTGTCCCAATGGTGTACTTTTTAATTTTCCCTGTCCAAGATCTAATCTACAGTCTTAAATGCATTTAGTTGTCAGATTTCTTTAGGAGAAAATTATGTTTTATAGGTTTTTTTTCCTCTGAATCCTTACTCCTACTCAACAATGCTTAGAACAGCACTGTGAACTTTTTCTTTTTCTTTCTTTCTTTGATTTTTTTGGGGTGCATGTATGCATGTGGTGTATGTGCATGGGGTGTGTACAGATGTACACACCCCATGCACATGTGTGCAGGGTCCAGAGAAGGATGCCAGGTGTCCTTCTCTATTGATCTTCCATCTTCTCTCACAGAACCCCGGACTTGTGGTGTTTCAGTCAGAATGGCTGAAAGTGCCGGGCGTGGTGGTGCACGCCTATAATCCTAGCACTTGGGAGGCAGAGGTAGGAGGATCACAGTGAGTTCGAGGCCAGCCCGAGACTACATAGTAAATTCCAAGTCAGCCTGAGCTAGAGTGAAACCCTACCTGGAAAAGAAGAAGAAGGAGGAGGAAGAGGAGGAGAAGAGCTGAAAGTAAGGCCCAGTGATCCTACTGTCTCCATGCACAGTCATACCTGGCTTTTAATGTGGATTCTGAGGCTCAAACTCAGGTCCTCATGCTTGCACAGCAAGTGCTTTCACCACTGAGCCATCTCCCCTGCACAACACTGTAAACGGAATAGTAATTCAGTGAGCACTTTGAACTGTAAGCAAAGGGTTGAAAGGTAATGACTGCATATTCTCATAGCCTGTGGGATACATTGTTGGTGATGCAGTCAACAGTCATTCCCTATGCGTGTGGCTGTGCTTGAAAGAATGGGCAGATAGGGCTGGAGAGATGGCTTAAGCACTTAAGAGGCACTTGCCTGCAAAGCCAAAGAACCCAGGTTCAATTCCCCAGAACCCACATAAGCCAGATGCACAAGGTGATGCGTGCATCTGGAGCTTGTTTGCAATAGATGGAAGCCCTGGTGCACCCATTCTCTCCCTCTCCCTCCTTCTCTCTCTCTCCTTCTCTCTTTCTCTCTCAAATAAATAAATGAAAATAAAATATTTTTTAAAAGAATGGACAGATGGATGGATGATGAATGGGTTTGTAGGTAAAGGGGTGGATAAGAAATGGATGGACGGATAGGCTAGCAGAAGGAATGGGATACCATGGATGGATCAGTGAAGAAATTAGTGTCTTGGTAGGTGGATAATGGGTACTGAGGAGGAATGATTGTATGAACTACCATATTGTTGCCAGAAAAAATACCTGGCAAAAGCCAGTTGAAGGGAAGAAGGTTTATTTCAGCTGACAGCTCCAGGTTCCAGCCCATCATGGAGGGGAAGGGATGGAGGCAGGAGCGTGAGGCAGCTGCTCACATTCAGACCACGGTGAGGAAGCGGAGTTTCATGAATGCCACTGCGCCCAGCCATTTCTCTCCTTTTTTATACCCAGGCCATGGGATCATGCTGTCCACAGCTGAGGTGAGTCTTCCCACCTCACTTAAGCTAATCAAGATCATCCTTCGGGCCCATGCCCAGGGCTAACCTAGTTTTGATAATCCCTTACAGGTGATTCTAGATCCTGTCAAGTTGACCATCAGTATAAACCATCCCCATGGTTAAACGGGGGCTGGGGGACTGGTAGGTGAGTGTGACTAATGGGATGAAGTACTCAGACAGGCTCAGCTTCCAGCTCTGCCTGCTACCCACCTGCTACCAGCCAGGAATACTGGCGACTCAGCACTCAGGGCCCCAGCAGCTTCTTCTATAACATAAGGCTGCAGGACTAGTTGGCCTTTTGAATTCCTTCTGGTTTGGCCCAACTCTGGGCCATGGAGCGAGTGCATGACAGAGCTCAGATTTGGGTCTGGACCACATGGCTTTAACACGAATGGTTTTTCACTATCCCATCACTACTGGGACATTAGAAGAAAGGTTCTGAGACCAGCTAAGGACTCCTTGTTCCCCAGCATGAAGCCCTCAACTCTCCATCTCACCAATACACAGCCTCAGGCAGCCACCCAAGGACTACTGCTCCAAGAAGTACCTGAGATCCATCCGTCTATTTCTGCCTCAACCAGGGCACAACGGATGGCATACAAGGCATTTTCCACAGGTGCTTTCCTGCTCAGCACAGCCTCTCCTTTCCTCCACCTGTGCCCATCCCCACAGCCTTAATCACAACCTCACCCCTACATATCACAACTCACAAGAATTCCTGCCTCCTCCATGCACCACAGGAAAGGTGCTGCTGCCGTGAGACCTGGATCTCTTCCTGCCCCATGTGAGTGGAGGGCTAGCACATGCCCACATGGACAGCACTGGGGCTCAGCACCCACAGAGCCCAGGGTACAAAACTCTCAAGGTGCTTTGAGCCAAGGATCACTTACCTCCTGGGTCCTACAATAACAGGCCCAGCAGGTGCTGAAGATGACAGCAAACAGAACCAGGAAAAAAAAATAGTTTGCAAAGACTTTGATGTACAATGTTACAAAAGAACTATGGAAAGCAATAATTGGGAAAAATCCATTCACTTGGACTGTGCAGTTTCCAGTATAGTCTTTTGGTTTTGTATAATGTGGGAGGGTGTACTGGAATCTCTTTGCAATATAAGGCAGCAGGAAGTCAAGTAGTACCTGCCTGTAGTGAGTTTTAAGCTTCTCTACTTAGGGTTGTGCTGCTTGGGACAGGAGGAACTGAGGCGTAGGCCCGTGAGTCAGGCATTTTGCAGATCTGCTGGTATGGACTGTACCCTAGGGCTGCTTCCCTCAGTCTCAGTTCCCAGCAGTTCAGCTTCTTAAAGCTCACCCTCAGGTGAGGAGCGGTCTCCTTTTCCCTGTGAGGGGAGATGCCATGCCCAAGACCATAGAGCTGGTTCCAGAGAAAGTCAAGACTTAAACCCAATATAGTAGGAAATGAAGGTATCATGAAATGTAATTACCATATTTTTCCAAATGCAAACATGGGATCCTTGACTGAGAGCTGTCCTCAGAGGTGACGCCAAGTTGTATCTAGCCTACGGTGTTCTGTGAGATTTAAAACTGGAAGAAATGGCTAGTGTGCTATTGCCATGCTCTTCCACAGACAGTTTACAGGCATCAGGCTTAATCCAGAGTACATATGTAGCACAGCTGTATTCTATGAACTACAAACTATATACTACATACATATTGCATACTATGTGCTACAAACTGTATACTACATACATACTGCATACTATGTGCTACAAACTGCATACTACTCATTCCTTACTCAACTCACTCACCCTTTCCTGAGCACCAGCTATGAGCACTGATGGCTAAGATGTGTAAGCAACAAATTCACAACCCAGCTCGTGATTAGGGAAAGGCTTGTGCTATGCGCCCTGGGAGTGCAGAAAGCAGAATGACTGTAGAGATTGAAGACGATCTCACCAGGTAGCTGGCATTTTGAGATGGGTCATGTGGGATGAAAAGAAGAAAGCATGGTATTAATTTGGGTCATGTAAATTGTCCTGATGTGGACAATGGGTCACACATGACAGAAGTTTCTAATTTAGTCATGTAACTCCAAACCCCTATTCCTATCAGGTAACTATTTGCCCAGTGGGGATTCAGGGGCCCGGCCTCCTTCCACATTATGGCTCCCTCATTTTCATCTTGCTTGTCTGTATCCAATTAGCAGAAAGAAAATAATATAGAAAAATTACATATGGGGACTGAAGAGATGGTTTAGCATTTAAGGCACCTGCAAGGGCCTAACAACCCGGTTTTGATTCCCCAGTACACATGTAAAGCCAGAAGCACAAAGTGGAGCATATGTCTGGAGTTTGTTTGCAGTGGCTGGAGGCCCTGGTGTGCCCATTCTCTCTGTCTCTCTCCTCTTTATCTCTCTCTGCTTGCAAATAAATAAATACATAAAAATATGTTTAAAAAAGAAAATTACATATGGAAGGTTTCTTATGGGACTTACTTATAAGTGGTATATTCATCATTCCAATCACATTCCATAGCTAAAAATTCTAGCAAATAAAAACACTAGCAATAACAATAGCACATTGATCTACCTATCTGTCTATCTGTCTGTCTATCTATCTGTCTATCTATCTATCTATATATCTATCTATCTATCTATCTTTAGGTATATAACATCATGACTAGTTAGCACAATGCTAGAGGTATTAGCCAAAGCAATTAGATAAGAGAAAGTAAGTTGAGGTCTAAGTATTAGAACAAGAGACGAAAAACATACCTTTATTTGTCAACGATATGATTCTTTTATTGGAAAAGCCCAAAAGAATATGGGAAAACTGTTATAAGCAAGTAATTAGTGAGATATAAAATTAACATGAAGATACCAGTAATTATTAAAAATTTTTTAAATTAGCAGTTAGAAAACAATGACAGAAGAGTAGACTCCATTTATAATAGTCAAAATTTAAATAAAATAATTAGACCTAAATTTAGCAAAGAAACAGAATCTATAGAAGGAAAACTTTTAAAATCCCTGAAAAAAAAAAAAACAAATTTTTGTACATGCTATGTTCTTGGATGAAAATTTTCAACATCATAAAAATTCCATAAGTTAGGCTGGAGAGATGGTTTAGCAGTTAAGGCACTTGCCTTCAAAGCCTAAGGACCCAGGTTCGACTCCCCAGAACCCACATAAGCCAGATGCACATGGTGGCACATGTTTTTGGAGTTCATTTGCAGTGGCTAGATGCCCTGGTGTGCCCATTCTCTCCCTCTCTCTCTAATAAATAAATATTTAAAAATTTTTCTATAAAAATCCACATGTTAACTTATGAATTTAATGAGAACTAACCTCCAAACCATTTTTCCTGGACATCAAAGATCATAAATTTCATATGAAAGAAAACTAGTACAGCCAGGAAAAAAAAAAACTGAAAGAGGAACATAGCCTTATAAGATACTAAACGTATTTTAAGCCTCTAAAAATGTGTAAGTACAAGTGAACCTATTTATGGTACATAAGTTGAAAATCCCAGAGATAGATCCGAATGCATATGGAAATTTAATATGTAAGTAAGACAGTATTTCAAGTCAATGGGAGAAAAGAATATTTTAATAAGTTGTGCTGTTATAGCTAGATAGAAAAAAGAAGACATTTAATCCAGTCTTCACAGTGTATGTCATGATAAATTCCATATGAACCAGAGTAATTGCAATTGTAAAAGCCAGTACAATACTTCTAAACGTGATTTGTTCCATAAAGTTATGATATTAATGTCCGGGATGGCAGAATTGAGAGGTGGATGGAACCTTTAAGAGGTGGAACCTCATGGGAGATCTTTAGGAGAATTAGGGTACCATATCACCGTTGGCAGGGATTAAAGGGTTTCTCAAGGGGCAGTTCTCAGAAGAAGACTGTAAAAGATTGAATCTGGCCCCATGAAGCCTTCCTTTGGCTACTGTTTTGAGATGTGACCTCTTCCTCCTACACATGATCCTGCCAAAATGTGATGAGGTCAAAAGGGCCTTCATCCTAGCAGAGCTGATGTCAGCTCCACACTTTTGAACCTCCAAAACTGTGAGCTAAATAAGTCTCTTTTCTTTGTAAAGTTAGCATGCTTTGGGCATCTTATGACCGCAATGCAAAACTAATAAGAAAACTAATGCATTTCTAATAGAACTAATACTAGAGGAGAGTCAAGGTGGATCCCTTTATCATCTAGGGCTTCCTAATTAGGACTAAACAGCCAGACAATAAAAGGAGAAAATGATCCAGGCATGGTGGCACACGCCTTTAATCCCAGCACTTGGGAGGCAGAGGTAAGAGGATCGCTGTGAGTTCGAGGCCAGCCTGAGACTACAGAGGGAATTTCAGGTCAGCCTGGGCTAGAGCAAGACCCTGCATAGAAAAAGAAAAGAAAAAAAAAAAAAATAGACACAATATATGAATAGACAATTTATAAAAAATGCAAAAGGTCTTCAAACCTAGGATAATAGAGAAATGCAAATTAAACTGAACCAAGGTACATCTCAACCATCACATTAACAAGATTAGAAAAAAATTAAAATATTTTATTTATTTGTTTGCAAGGAGAGAGAGGAGAGAGAGAGAAAATGAATGGGTATACCAGGGCCTGTTGCTATTGAAAATGAACTCCAGATACATGTGCCACATTTTGACATGGGTACTAGGGAATTGAACCCAGGCTAGGAAGGCTTTGCAAGGAAGCACCTATAACTGCTGAGCTATCTCTCCAGGCCAAAATTAGAAAATTTTACAACATAATCCACAGTAAGACCCAAGTGAAACCAGCTTTCTTAAGAATATACTGTTAGGATGCTGGGCTTGGTGGCGCATGCCTTTAACCCCAGCACTTGGGAGGCAGAGGTCAGAGGATCACTGTGAGTTCGAGGCTACCCTGAGACTACATAATGAATTCCAGGTCAGCCTGAGCTAGAGTGAGACCCTACCTCAAAAACCAACCAACCAACCAAACAAACAAACAAACAAAAAAGAATATACTGTTAGGAAAGCAAAATTAAATAACTAAGTAATATCTAGTAGTCAATAGACTTTTACCTTTCACTTGGGAATCCCATTTCTAAGAAACCCTCCCAAAAGTACAGTGAAAGAAGGATAAAATGTGGCACAAAATCATACATGGGAGCATTAATCAGAATAGCAAAATATTGAAAATTACTCAAACGTTTATTAATAAAAATAAATTGAATAGCACATGTACATCCACCTCCACATGAGGCCATGAAACAATTTCTAAAGTACGTAGTTAAGGGAACAAACAAGGCACAGAACAGAGTGCACTGCTTGTGTGTGTGTGTGTGTGTGTGTGTGTGTGTGTGTGCGTGTGTGTGTAGACCATGTATAAATACACAGACACACATATATATTTCCTTACTATTTCAACAAGAAATATCTAAAGAAATTCTAAAACTAATTTTAAAAAATGGAGCAAATGTAAAATGGATGCAAACCCTTATTTAATGGTTTTGACATGGGATCAAGAAAATTTTTAAAAACTGAAAAAGCTTCAAGGGTGTTTTAGAGTCACTTTCAAAGCTGAAAAAAAAAATAACCTAATTTTACATCACATGGTTACATCAAGTTGTCAGAATTACCATATGGGGAAATGGCTTCAAGTGACTTTAGAGCACAATGTTTTGACTATAGATCCTAAGGAGAAAACACACAAAGCAATCTTTAACTGCATTAAATTGCATGCCATAGTGACAATGTTGGTAGAGATTATCTTCAATCTATTCTTAAACGTGTAACTATATTGGTGGATGGATGGATATTAGATTGATAGATAAATGATGATAGGCAGAGGTAGGAGGATCACCATGAGTTCGAGGCCACCCTGAGACTACATAGTGAATTCCAGGTCAGCCTGGACTAAAGTGAAACCCTACCCCAAAAAAACCAACAAGGGCTGGAGAGATGGCTTAGCAGTTAAGGCACTTGCGTGCAAAGCCAAAGGACCCAGGTTCAATTCCCCAGGATCCATGTAAGCCAGATGCACAAGGTGGCACATGTAACTGAATGTCCTGGAGTGCCCATTCTCCCTCCCTCTCTCTCTCTCCCTCTCCCCCCCCCCCTTCATCTCCCAAGTGAATAAATAAATGTTTTTTAAAAACAACAAAAAAAGAAGAAGGACAAATAATTATTCGTGGAGTGAGACAAAAAAGATATAAGTATGAAGTTTTAAAAAACTAAGATTTGGAGCTGGAGAGATGGCTTAGCAGTTAAGGCACTTGCCTGTGAAACCTAAGTACTCATGTTCAAGTCTCCAGGCCCCACGTAAACCAGATGCACAAGATGACACAAGCACGCAAAGTCACACATGTGCACGAAGTGGCGCATGCTCTTGAAGATCAATTGCAGTGGCTGAAGGCCCTGGTGTGCCAATTCTCTCTCGCGCTCTCACTCTCTCTCTCTCTCATAAAAAAAAAAAAAAAGCCTAAAATTTGGGGCTGGAGAGATGGCTCAGCAGTTGAGGCACTTGCCTATAAAGCCTAATGACACAAGTTCAATTTTTTACTTATGCACATAAAGCCAGATGCACAAAGTGGCACATGCATCTGGAGTTCGCTTGCAGGGGCTAGAGGCCCTGGTGTGCCCATTCTCTCTCTCTCTTCCCTTGAAAATAAGTAAATAAAAATATTTTTAAAAAACTAAAATTTTAGCCTATAATTGAATTTGAAATGTCAGTATAACTCAGCACCTACCTCCCCTTTTCTAAAATATTTTCCTTAGCATCATCTACTAAAATGTCTTAGAGGCAATAATAATCCCATGGCTATTAGGACCAGTTCCCATTATAAAAATTCAGGCCAGGAGTGGTGGTGCACACCCATAATTCCAGCACTCAGGAGGCTGAGGCAGGACGACAACAGGTCAGCCTAGGATATACATAACAAGACCCTGTCTCAAAGAAAATATACACACAAACAAAAACCTTTAGTGCTCATAGAAAAAAAAAAGTGGTTCTTTTTTTGCTGTTGTTGCTTTTGTATGGTTTCACTCTGGTCCAGGCTGACCTGGAATTCCCTATGTAGTCTCAGGGTGGCCTCAAACTCATGGCAATCCTCCTACCTCTGCCTCCCAAGTGCTGGGATTAAAGGCGTACACCACCACACCCAGCTCAGCTGTTGTTGTTTTTTTTTTAAACATTTTTTATATGAGAGAGAGTAAGAGAGCAAAAGAAGGAGAGAGAGACAGAATTGGCACATCAGGGCCTTAGTACTGCAAACGAGCTCCAAATGCATGCAGCACCTTATGTGCATGTGTGACCTGTGCACACGTGTCAACTTGTGCATCTGGCTTATGTGGGTTCTGGGGAGTCAAACCTGGGTCCTTAGGCTTCACAGGCAAGCATCGTAACCACTAAACCCTGAAATGTGTGGTTCTTAATGAGGGTCATGTGTAGGATAAAGCTGGA
This sequence comes from Orientallactaga sibirica, assembly GCA_036365145.1. NCBI lineage: Eukaryota > Metazoa > Chordata > Mammalia > Rodentia > Dipodidae > Orientallactaga > Orientallactaga sibirica. Next base: position 5,413,390 of record JAEOAD010000038.1, on the reverse strand, counting down.
TTATCTTATATTTAGAATCAAGTGATCAAGGACTAGAGAGAAGGCTCAGTGGTTAAGGTGCTTGCCTGCAAAGCCTAATGACCAGGGTTTGATTCTCCATTAACCACATAAAGCCAGATGCACAGTGGAACATTTATCTGGAGTTTGTTTTTAGTGGCTGGAGGCCCTGGTGTGCCCATTTTCTCTCTCTTCTCTCTCTCTCTCTGCTTTCAAATAAATAAATAAAAATACTTTTTTTAAAAAAAGAAAGTAATCAAATAATGAGGATTATGTGAAAAGGACCCAAGAACAACCTGAATGAGCTCCCACAGGCCAATGACCAGAGCATTGATTTCTTAATAAGAACGATGGCCACAGCTGGCCTGGGATCCAAGCTACTGAGGAGGCTGAAACAAGAGGACTGCAAATCGAAGGCCAATCTAGACTACAGAGTGAGTTCAAAATCAGCCTGGGGACACTTAGTGGGCCACCATTTCAAAATAAAATGTTAAAAAAGTGGGGCTGCCTATATATAAATGCTACTCTCACATTTGGTTAGAGAAGCTTCTCTTTTCAAATGGTGATGGCCACTGGGGTGATTCAAAACTCACCAAAGTGTTAAGGAGAAGTGACAGTGCAGTGTCCAGCACCAAGACATTTGTATCATGACCTCCAAGGCTAAGGGACCAATGCAGAAGAGGTGGTGGACAGAACGTAAAAGCCAAAGGTCACGGTTTATTGTCTATAATTATGGAAGTTGTCAATATAAAAAAAGAATGTGGCAAAATGCATTGCATACATTTATGAAATATATACATATATTTAATTGGCAGGAAAAAAAAGCCAAAGGAAGGTGAGAGTGCTTACAATGCTGGCATCTAGACACAAAGTGCCCTTAATATTCATGACCTCACAATGGCTGACACTGCTTACACAAGACCTGCTTAATGGGAGGAGAAAAAAATGATGACATCAAAATAGAAGGGAGACTAGTTGGAAAGGAGAAGGGATTCAGTGGAGGGGGGTGTGGGAAAGGGAAATGGGAGTGGTGGGAGGAATTATGATCATGATATATTGTCCGTTTATGGAAGCTGTCAATAAAAAGTTTTATTTAAGACTGGAGAGATGCCTCAGAGGTTAAGGCGCTTGCCTGCAAAGCCTAAGGACCCGGGCTTGATTCCCTAGTACCCACGTAAGCCAGATGCATATGGTGGTGCATGTGTCTGGAGTTTGTTTGCACCAGGGCCTCCAGCCACTGCAGATGAACTCCAGATGCATGCACCACCTTGTGCATGCAGCTTTACATAGGTACTGGGCAATCGAACCCGGGTCCTTAGGCTTCACAGGCAAGCGCCTTAACCGCTGAGCCATCTCTCCAATCCCTTAACAAATATTTTATAATTTAAAAATAAAAATATATATTTTGAATAAAACATATAATCTATACATAAATACAAGATATTAAATAAATAAACAAAATATATATTACAGAAAGAGAAAATCCTTACTGGCCACATTTGGAAGATAAATAAACATTCCTCGTCCTTCTCCTGCACCAACATGCTTTTGGTATAACCAAGCAGTTAATGTGAGAAGATTCCCCTTTATAGAAGGGTTAGAGCAATAAAAGCAGGAGAAATGATACTGCTATCATGTGGATCTGTGTGATGTCCCTCAAAGGAAGGCCCATGTGTTGTAACTCAGTCCCTAGGGTGGAGATATTGGGAGGTGGTGGAAGATTTAGGAGGTGGCACCTTGTAGAAGGAAGCTAGGTCATTGGGGATATGCCCTTGAAGGAGTCATTGGCCCCTAGGCAATTCTTTTTTAATAATTTTTAAATTTTCATTCATTTATTTATTTGCAAGCAGAGAGATAGAAGACAGACAGACAGAGAGATAATGGGCACGCCAGGGCCTCTAGCCACTGCAAACAAACTCCAGATGCATGTGCCCCTCATGCAACTGGCTTACGTGGGTCCTGGAGAATCAAACCAGGATCCTTTGGCTTACGTGGGTCCTGGAGAATCAAACCAGGATCCTTTGGCTTCGCAGGCAAATGCCTTAACTGCTAAACCATCTCTCCAGCCCCTGTAGGCCCTTCTTATCTCTTGTCACTTCAAGACTGCCACAGAGAGAGCATGTTCCTCTGCTTCATGCTTCCTGCCGTGAAGTACCACCTCCACGGTGGCAGGAACTGAAGGGTCAAGAGACCATGCACTGAAACCACGAGCCAAAATAAATCTCTCCTCCTATCAATTTGATTACCTCAGGTACAGATCAATCACTGTGGCAGGAAGCTAACCTATTCAGATTAGAACTTCACCACCTCAGCTCCTAAAGATAGAAAGGACCTAGCGATTCAGCGGATGACGCAAACACTAAAATATCATGATAGGCCAGGCTGGCGTTGCCTCCTGCATCTAATAATCTCATCTCAACAGCAAGACCCAGTAGAACGCTCCTGCTGCAAAGCCTACAAAGAGATAGCATCACCACGCTGCTGTCCTTCCTCCAAATACTCCGCCTCCAGGTCCAACTTCACTCCACAGGAAAATGGAGGAGAGAGAGACAGGCTCCTTGATGCAAGAACCCGATCACCCAAACCAGAACATGGGAAGCTCTACAGAAATAAGTGGCATTTTTTTTTTATTTTATTTTTTTTTTAGAGAGAGCAAGAAAGAGAGACAGACACACACAGAGAGAATTGGTGCACCAGGGCCTCAGCCATTGCAATCAAACTCCAGACACTTGCACCACCTAGTGGGCATTTGAAACTTTGTGCTTGCCTCACCTTTGTGAGTCTGGCTTACATGGGATCTGGAGATAGATTGAACATGGGTCCTTAGGCTTCACCTTAACTGCTAAGCCATGTCTCTAGCCCATGAGTGGCATTTTTTTTAAAAGAGGAGAGGGTTGGAGAGATGGCTTAGCAGTTAAGGCGCCTGCCTGAGAAACCTAGGAATGCCTGGTAAATTCTCCAGGTCCCACATTTAGACAGACACAAGTGATGCAAGGGTGCAATGCCACACTTGCCCACAAGGGGGTGCATGCATCTGAAGTTTGTTCACAGCGGCTGAGAGGCCACTGGTGTGCCCATTCTGTCTGTCTGTCTGTCTCTCTCAAAAAAAAAAAAAAAAAAAAAGAGGTGAGAGCATTCTAGATACAAACAGTCGTAGAAGACAGGCCGCCTAAAAGCAATGTGTGGACTTTGTTTGAAGACCAGTTCAAACAACAATTAAAGGGATTTTGGAGGCAACGAAGAAACTGAATCCACTAGCTGTCAAGCAGATGGATATGAATATTGGAAATGATGATGGTACTATGGTGAAGCAGCTTATGTGAGGAAGGGATTTATTTCAGGTTTACAGTTTCAAGGGAAAGCTGGCTCATGTATCACAGAAAAGATGAGAGAGAGAGAGGGGAGGGGAAGGGAGGGAGAGCTAGCTCTGAACACACAGTGGGCTAGACCAATCAACCTCCAGATCTACCCCCAGTGACTTATCTTCTCCAGCAAGGTTCCACCTCCCAAAGAGTCCACCAGCCAGAGACTAATTAAGTTTCATCCCAAATACTTGAGGCTGTGGGGGACATTTTATATTCAAGTTACCATATATAGACATATTTATTACTGACAGATGAAGAAATACAGCAGTACATGAAATCTAAGTACTGAGCACAATGGCCTGGTGGGAGTTTGTTACACTACTCTCTGTACTGCTGTGTGTGTGGAACTTTTCATAGTTGTTTTTGTCTTTTCCTTACAGAAAGGCCCAGTAAAGGCAGAACTGTAATTCTTCCTAAACCCAGTCTGGACAGGAGCAGCTGCCACGAGTCAGGCCATTCCAGGAAGCTGTGGATCAAGCCACTGCTTTGGATGGCTGGCAGGAGGGCAGTTTTGGGGTGGGTGGAGTTTACGTCCCCCGTCGCTGCCTTTGCCCAAGTGGCATTGGAACGTCAGCTTGCCGGGAAGCAAGAAAAGTCTGGAACATGTCTTTGTCCAAATAGGCTTGTGCTAGGGGACACTGGCCATCACCATGGAAAATTGTCCCCTTCAGTCTGAGCCTTCAGTGGACACAGATGGAATGGACCACATGGTCCAAGTGTGCTTCTGGGATGTTAGTAATGAGCGCTGTGGAGACAGGGATCCCACCAGCAAGATGGGAGGGTGCCCTGGCTGAGGCACTTGTCACCCTGTTGGTCGCCATGGTTGATTTGACTGATCAGCCTGGCAAGCAAGTGTCCCCTTCCTCCCTCACCCATGTAAATCCAGGTGCACAGTGGCACATGCACCTGTGATTCCAGTATGCCCAAGACAAGGGGAAAGCAGAGGCAGGGGAAATCTACCGCTCTCCGGCCAGCTAGACTGGCCTTCGTTGGCAGTGGCAGGAGATCATGTCTCAGAGAAGGTGGAAGAAGAGCACAGAACCTCGAGGTTGTCCTCTGACCTCCTGCATGGCCACCATAGCATGCAACAGGAAAAGCAAGCCGGGCATGGTGGCGCACGCCTTTAATCCTTGCACTTGGGAGGCAGAGGTAGGAGGATTGCCATGAATTCGAGGCCACCCTGAGACTACATAGTGAATTCCAGGTCAGCCTGAGCTAGAGCGAGACCCTACCTCGAAAATCCAAAAAAAAAAAAAAAAAAAAAAAAGCAGATTTCTTTCCAGCATTTTACTGAGTACCAAGAACTAAGATATTGATTCTGATAGTAGTGTTTGTGAGTAATTTACAGGTACTATACATTGTATGAATATATTTGAATATATATAAATTATTATAACAGCTGCAAGCTCAAAAGCATGTGGATTTGAGTTCTGTTATACATAATGTGTTTGTTCTCAGCACACAGCACTTGCTGGTTTGGAACACTTTTTAGATTTCAAAGATGCCAACATTGCAGATTTCCAAACAGCCCATTCGTGGCTCTCCTGTAATAATTGCAGGGACATGGTAAATGTAATTTAAAAAGCATGAAGACAGCTTTATGATGATCAAGGAAGGAATAGAAGAGCCAAGAAAGAGAAAGAGGAAGAGAGGAGGCTTAGCTGCCTGGGTTTGAGTCCCAGCTCCTGACTTCACCAGGTTAAGCAGGTTGACTTAACTCTCTGGGCTTCAGCTTTCTGTAGAAGGTGTCTACAGCATAGGGCTGCTGTAAAGACTCTGTGAGTAATCTCCTAAACAGTGCATGACTCATAGCAAATAGTCCCTAAGAGTTTATGATATCAGTTACAAAATCCCATAGGAACTCATCAGGTGGAAAAATAGCTATGAATAAGCAGTTTGCTAGAGCACAGCCTAGCATAGGAAGCCTGGGTCACAAGTGTGACTATTGGGATCAAGAGTTAATGCAGGGCTGGAGAGATGGCTTAGTGGCTAAGGTGCTTGCCTGAAAAGCCTAAGGACTCAGGTTCTACTCCCGAGAATCCATGTAAGCCAGATGCACAAGGTGACGCATGCGCACAAGGTGGCACGTACATCTGGAATTCAACTGCAGTGGCTAAAGGCCCTGGCGTGTCAATTCTCTCTCACTCTCTCTCTGTGTCTCTCACTTGCTCTCTCATAAAAAAAATAAAAGATTCAATGCATCAAAAATATAAATAAAACCTAATGACCTGGGGTTGATTCCCCAATGCCCATGCAGAGCTGGACACACAAAGTGGCACATGCATCTGGAGTTAATTTGCAGCAGCTGAAGGCCCTGACATGCCCATCCCCGCCCCTCTTGAAAGTAAATAAATAAAAATAGTAAATATATAAATAAAAATAAAATAAATGTCAGGTGTGGTGGCACACATCTTTAATCCCAGCATTTGGGAGGCAGAGGAAGGAGGATTGTCATGAGTTTAAGGACAGCCTAGGCTATAGAGTGAGTTCCAGGTCAGCTTAGACTAGAGTGAGACCCTGATTCAAAAACAAAACAGGGAGCCGGGCGTGGTGGCGCACACCTTTAATCCCAGCACTCGGGAGGCAGAGGTAGGAGGATCGCCGAGAGTTCGAGGCCACCCTGAGACGACATAGTTAATTCCAGGTCAGCCTGGACCAGAGTGAGACCCTACCTTGCAAAACCAAAAAAATTAAAAAAAAAATAAATAAATAAAACAGGGGGCTGGAGAGATGGCTTAGCGGTTAAGACACAGGCCTATGAAGCCTAAGGACCCCGGTTCCATTATCCAGGTCCCATGTAAGCCAGATGCACAAGGGGGCGCACACGCCTGGAGTTTGTTTGCAGTGGCTAGAGACTGGCATGTCCATTCTCACTCTCACTTTCTCTTTCCCTCTCTGTCTCTAATAAATAAATAAATAAAATCTTTTTTTTTTTTTTAAGCAATGCATCAGATGAATGGCTAATGCCAGAGTGGGTACAGCTCCTACTGTTATAATCCTTGACCAGCTCCTCCAAAGGGCACACCTTTATCCTCCACTCCAGCAAGCCCGACCTGCGGATGATGCTGGAGCCCAGCCTAATGGAGGAAGGAATGACACCAACAGATATGATGGTCCAGTGAGGGAGGGGCGGAGCCAGGGCAGGGCTGGCCTTGAAGAACCCTTCCCTTGGTGGGCCTGCTTTCCTCTGGCTTTGCTCACTCTTCTCCTGGTCTCAATCATCCCCTCCTGGAGAATGGAGCAATCAGGGTCCCTGAAGAGGAACTCCAGTCTCAGCTCTGGACTGTCAACATGGCGTAGCCAGTCCAAGAGAGCCCATCAGAAGTGAGGTAAGGGGTCAGTCCTCAGAAGCAAGGGGCACGAGGGCAGGGCATCCCAGCCTTTGCCAGTGTGGGGATCTATTATTTATCCAGTGGCGTGGGCTGAAAGTTAATTTATTTTACAAGAGCCCAGAGAGTTAGGTGCCCTGTTTCATCCATCAAAATAACTAAGCAATTAGTAAATAATAGAGTGGAATTGATTTTCTAAGAGACATGTAGTTATGTGATCCATGGGCTGTGACAGTGAGATTCAGAGGCTGCGGAGGACACAGGGGACTGACAAGGATGAGAGTCTTAAGAGGCTGGGCTAGGAGAAGAGGGAGGTTGTGAATGGACAGGCCAGGGCTTCGGGCTGCTCTGCCTATCTCTTACCCAGTGATCTATGACCATGCACTGGCCCTCATAAGCTAATCCTCAGATTGTATTTTAATGGAAGGACCCAGGGTTCCCTGTAGGGTGGTCACACAGCCTTGACTCCAACAACAGAACTCCCCCGAGGCCATCTCCAGGGTTTGCCTTTGGACTCTGTCCCATGCATTGCTATCTTTACATCCCCACTGACCAACCTCAAGTCTGGCTCAGAGCAGGAACTCATTCAATATTTGATGAGGACATGAATATTCATTGGCTCAGAAACTAGAGAACAACACAGCAAAGGGATCAATCCCGAGGAGCCTGGAGCCAGACTGCCTGGGCCCACGTTCTGGTTCTGCCATTTCCTAGCTGCGTGACCTCAGCTGAGTTCTCTAATCTTTCTGTGCCTCTCTTTCCTAGTCCATAAAATGGGAGGAGGAATTGAATGGGTTACCAAAAGTCTACAACAGTGCCTGGCACACAGTAAGCACCAGGCGAGAGAATCCTGGCACCGCAACATGCACACACACCGCCGCCCACCATCTGTGTGCCAAGTGTCATAACATCCTGCTCATGTGTCCACGACATCTTTCAGACCTCGCCCACCACCCCAGCTTCTCTACCTTCCCAATGACCTCATCTCTGGCCTCCAGGACCACTATTCCCTGCTCATTGGCGTTAGATGCCAGGCCAGTACTGAGAGAGACCTCAGTCCTCTCCACTCAGCCTGAGCCTGTGGCACTGCCATCGCCTGGGAGCTGGCAAGAAGTTCAGGACTTTACTCACACTTCAGCAAGGCCCCAGGGGATTGTGTGCATACTGTGACGATGGGAGCACCAGACATGGCCCTGGCTGCATTGAAGGGGTCCTACAGCGAATATATCACTGTTGCCTACCAGTGTTGCTTACAAAGCTCCAGGGGTTCAAAGCCACAGACTCTCCCTTCACAGGCTGGCATCAGGTCTTGAGCTATGACACCTCCTCCTGGCATACCAACATGAAAACCCAGCCCCGGAAGTGACAATAGATAAGAGTAAGTCCTACTTGAACTTTTATTTATTTATTTATTTATTTATTTATTTTTATTTGAGACACAGAGAGGGGGAGAGAGATAAGGAGAGGGAGAGAAGAAGATAGAGAGAGAATGGGCACGCCAGGGCCTCTAGCCACTGCAAACGAACTCCAGACGCATGCGCCACCATGTGCATCTGGTTTACATGAGACCTGGAGAATCGAACCTGGGTCCTTAGGCTTCGCAGGCAAGTGCCTTAACTGCTAAGCCATCTCTCCAGTCTGATGTCCTACTTTAGACTGCTCCTGGGAGGGACACACTCAAGTAAAGAGCCCTGGCAAGGCATTATGGGATAAGCTGCGTCCAGACACAAACTCCTGAAGCACAGTAAAGTAACCTGTCTGGGGAAACCATCTGGGAGCTTCTGAACTTCACCTTGAGGAACTGGGAATGTGGCCAATTCAAAATAGGAAGAGCATTCCAGAAAGAGGGCAAGGCACTGCGGAGGCGCTGAGGTGAGAGTGGAGACTGGTGAGGAGCTCAGAGAGGCTGACTGAGCAGTCACAGTGCCAGCTTGAGGAGCGATGAGGGTGGGAAACAGGGTGCAAGAAGAGGGACCGTGAGACTTAGAAAGGGAGGACCCTGGTGGAAACAAGTCAGAGGAGAAGCCTCTGAGGGCCGGATGAACACAGCCCTGCCCCAAGGACTACAGCCAGGGCCGGGCTTGCAGACCCATCATGTGACGCCTGCCTGTGCCTCACGTTCCTCCTAAAATGGAGCAGGGTGAGTCTATTTTGCACCACTGTAAACAGGACGGCATGGATTAGGCCATTTCCAGGGAACACACAGGTCCTGGTTCCCAGTTCTGGAGCAATGCCAAGGGGCTCACATTTGACAAGGAACTGTTATCTGCTGGCAGGAGGCTCATCACATTGTGAAGAGAGGAGGAGGAGGAAGAAGAAGAGGAGGAGGAGACAGCCATTAGGACCTAAAAGAACCGTCATGACTTCTCAAAGGTCCCACCTCCCAAATCATCAATTACATTTCGGCATGGTTTTGGATGAGAGACGTTCAGACCATAGCAGGGACTCATGACAGTGCCTCCACCCGCAGTTCGTTGCAAGGGTTAAACGCATGAAGACATGCGGACCTCTCTCCAGGGACCCATAGGCATTGACTTGAGGCAGAGAAGAGCAGAGGAACGCCAAACACTCACGACCTCTTTCTTAGTGTCAGTGGTGGCTGGGAAGCCTTTACTTAAGGGTGCTGTGTCTCCCAACCACCCTCGCTGGGAGACGGAGCCACATGAATGCGTTCTGGCCAGTAAACTGCGTTCAGATACGCTGTGCATCACATTCCAACCTGGCTGGGGCAATCTCCCCTGGGATGCCCCACATTCTAACCTCCTCTAGCAGTAGGAGTCAAAACCCAGAGTGACCTTGGGCTGCTAAAGGATAAAAGACCCTTGCTTTCTCAACCTGTCATGTACTTGACATCATGGAAGAATTGGTCCTACAGAAATTCATTACCCGATATGTTAGAAGAATGAAGTTGGAGTCCTCTTTGATTTGGACTGGGTGACTTTAAACAAGTCACTCAAACTTGTTGAGCCTGATTAAGAAAGTAGAGATAAGCCGGGCGTGGTGGCGCACACCTTGAATCTCAGCACTCCGGAGGCAGAGGTAGAAGGATCGCCATGAGTTCCAGGTCACCCTGAGACTACATAGTGAATTCCAGGTCAGCTTGGACTAGACTGAAACTCTACCTCAAAAAAAACAACAACAACAAAAAAAAAAAAAAAGCCAAACAAACAAACAAACAAACAAAGCAGGAATAAGGGGCTGGAGAGTTGGCTCAGTGGATAATGTGTTCGCCTCTGAAACCCGAGTAACTGAGGTCAATCTCCAGACTCCATATAAAAAGCCAAAAGCTGTGGCAGGTTTCTGTAATCCCAGCAAGCAGACAACAGATGGTAGGCGGAAGTAGAATTTCCCAAAATGCAGCAGTCAACAATAGTAACAGCAAGATTGAGAAAGCCAGAACAAGAAGTAGGTGTGGTGGTGCACGCCTTTGTCCCAGCACTTGGGAGACAGAGGTAGGAAGATGGATACCCTGAGACTACATAGTGAGTTCCAGGTAAGCCTGGGTTAGAGCAAGACCCTAGCTTGAAACCCATGTCCCCCACCCCAAATAGGGCTAGAGAGATGGCTCAACAGTTAAGGTGCTTGCCTGCAATACCTAACAACTTGAGTTCAATTCCCCACTGGCCACGTACAGCCAGATGCACAAAGTGGCACATGTAGCTGGATTTTGTTTGCAGTGGCAGAAGGCCCTGGTATGCCCATACTCAATTTCTTCTATCTGTCTCTCAAATAAGTAAATAAAAATAATTATTTTTTTAACAAAAGAAAGAGTTGAGTGTGGTAGTGCACGCCTTTAATCCCAGCACTTGGGAGGCAGAGATAAGAGGATCACCATGAGTTTGAGGCCAGCCTGGGACCACAGTGAGATCCAGGTTAGACTGGGCTAGAGTAAGACCCTACCTTGAAAAAACAAACAAAAAGAAAACAAGAGAAAGCCAGCCTCAGATGAGGTGGAAGGTGAGAACTGGCTCGAAAGTTGTCCTCTGACATCCACATACACACTATGGTCTGTGTGGGTCTGCACTCACACACAAAAACGTCCATACACATCACCTACACACACACACACACACACACACACACACACACACACACACACAAAAACTACAAGAAAATAGCAATAAACTTCCTCACCGTCAAGCAGATGTGTATGGGACTGGGTGATGGCTCAGTGGATAGAGCCAAAGTGTGAGTGCCTGCATTTGGAACCCCTAACCCTCACATAAAGAGCCAGAAGCTGTGGCAGGCATTTGAAAAATATTTTTTATTATTTTTAATATTATTTATTTATTTGAGAGAATGAGAAAGAGAGAGAGAGACTGGGCATGTCAGGGCCTCTAGCTACTGTAAATGAACTCCAGATGCATGCGCCACCTTGTGCATCTGGCTTATGTGGGTCCTGACTTTGCAGGCAAGTGCCTCAACTGCTAAGCCATCTCTCCAGTCCTCTGCCAGGCATTTTAAAAAATATTTTTTTATTTATTTGAGAGAGAGAGAGATACAGAAATAGGCAGGTAGACAGAGAGAATAGGCGCGCCAGGGCCTCCAGCCACTGCAAATGAGCTCCAGATGCGTGCACCCCCTTGTCCATCTGGCTTACGTAGGTCCTGGAGAATTGAGCCTTGAACCGGGGTCCTTAGGGTTCACAGGCAAGTGCTTAACCACTAAGCCATCTCTCCAGCCCGCTCTGCCAGGCATTTTTAATCCCAGCCATACCTGCATGTGCGAAGGAAGGCAGAGACAGGAGAAATTCACCAGAAGCTGAGAGGCCAGCTAGCCTGGTGAAAAAGCAGGGGTAAACACCGTGGGGTCTTTGCATGAGAGGGGCTGGAAGGAAAGGAGTGATTCCACAAAGCTGTTCTCTGACCTCCACACGTGCACCATGGCACACATGTGCCCACAACATACACACACACACACACAACACAGACATATATATAAAAATAAAAGATGAGGATGTGTAAAAGTTTTTTGGTGCACTTACATAACAATAGGTGATTTTTTTCCCCTTTATGATCCCCACACTATTTAAAATGTGATCATCTGGTGTGCCTCATTTAAACAGAATCCCAGAGAGAGCTTAAAATGTGGATGGCCCAGTATTGCCCTAATACAATTGGATGATGGCTTCTGGGTTTGCAGAGGTTTGGGGGTTGCTTGCTCTTCCCTGAATGGCCCCATCTTACTGGCATCTGTGGATTCAACCAACCATTGGCTGAAAATATTTGGGGGAGGAGGGAATTGTATCTGTACAGAATGGGAAGACATTTCTGTCCTTATTCCCTAAGCAATACAGCCTAACAACTATTCATAGCAGTTCCATGATGTTAGGTGTTATAAGTAAGTAAACTAGAGTCTAACTTCTTTTTTTGGGGGGGGGAAGGGGGTCAAGGTAAGGTCTCATTCTAGCCCAAGCTGACCTGTAATTCACTATGTAGTCTTGGTGGAAGTCCCACTTCTTTTTTCTAATATTTTATTTGTATTCATTTGAGAGAGAGAGAGAGATACAGAAATAGTCAGGTAGAGACAGAGACAGAGAGAGAGATAATGGGCATGCCAGGGCCTCTAGCCCCTGCAAACAAGCTCCAGATGCGTGTGCCCCTTGTGCATCTGGCTTATGTGGGTACTGGGGAGTCAAAGCTGGGTCCTTTGGCTTTGCAGGCAAGTGCCTTAACTGCTAAACCATCTCTCCAGCCCCAAGTCCAACTTCTTAAACTGTGGGCTGCCAGAGGATCTGTGTAACTGAATGCATTATATTAAAAAAAAATTGTCAACAAAAAGGTTTTTAAACATGCAATGATCAAAAGTGAATTCAAGGGCTAGAGAGATGGCTTAGCAGTTAAGGCACTTGCCTGTGAAGCCAACAGACCCAGGTTTGATTCCCCACTACCCACGTAAGCCAGATGCACAAGGGGGAGCATATGTCTGGAGTTTGTTTGCAGTGGCTGGAGGCCCTGGTGGACCTATTCTCCCTCTGTTTGTCTCCTCTCTATCTCTCTCTGCTTGCAAATAAAATGTTTTAAAAAATGAATTCAAAGCCAGGCATGGTGGCGCACACCTTTAATCCCAGAACTCAGGAGGCAGAGGTAGGAGGATCGCCATCAGTTCAAGACCACCATGAGACTACATAGTGAATTCCAGGTCAGCCTGAGCTAAAGTAAGACCTTACCTCGAAAACCAAAAAAAAAAAAAAAAAAAAAAAAAAAAAAAAAGAATTCAAGGGCTGGAGAGATGGTTCAACAGTTAAGGCACTTGTCTACAAAGCTAATGACCCAAGTGCGATTCTCCAGTACCTACATACAGCCAGACGCACAGTGGTGGTGCATGTGTCTGGAGTTTGTCTGCAGTGGCTGGAGGCTCTGGCATGCCCATTCTCTCACTTCCTCTCTCTTCTCTCTATCGCTCTCTGTTTGAAAATAAATAATATTTTTAAAGAAGTGAATTCAAAATTAAGCACATAGTCAATCTGAAGTGCTTGTGGCAGCACTACCCATGGAGCATCGCGAGGCTCCACTGAGGTCTGACTTCTGGACACACACCATGAGCATTTGGTACCACACACCCTGTCACATCATGCAATGCCAACCAAGACCATCGGAAATGCTTCAGCTCACCTTCGAGTCTGAGTTGCAGTGTTTTTACTGCTCTTATAGAAACAATGTTTTTTTAAAAAATATATTTACTTATGTATTTATTTATTTATTTATTTATTTATTTATTTATAAGCAGAGAGAGAGAGAATATGAGTGCACTAGGGTCTCTAGCCACTGCAAACAAACTCCAGGCATATGCACCACTTTGTGCATCTGGCTTTCAGTGAGAACTAGAGAATCTAACCTGGATCATTAGGCTTTTAAAGCAGGCACCTTAACCACTGAGCCATCTCTCTAGCCCCATAGTGGTTTAATTAAGGGAAACAAAGACTTCTAATATTTTCCCACCCTCATTCCTCAGCAAGTAGGCATCAAATTAATTTATTATTTATTATTTATAACCCAATCTTTGGCTTGTATTGTGTTAGAATATTTGACTTTAAAAATTGTTATTAGAGGGCTGAGGAGATGGCTTAACAGTTAAGGCACTTACCTGCAAAGCTTAAGGACCCAGGTTCAGCTCTCCAGAACCCATGTAATCCATATGCACAAGATCACACATGCACATGAGGTCACACATGCACGCAAGATCACACAGGCACACAAGATAGCACACATGTCTGGAGTTCGAGTGCAGTGGCTAGAGGCCCTGGCATGCCAATACACTCTCTCTCTCTCTCTCTCTCTCTCTCTCTCTGTCTCATAAATAAATTTTAAAGATTGAATTGATGTCTTGAGTCATTTTTTTTAAGTCATGGTGCTGGGAAGATGGTTCAGCAGGTAAGAGCACTTGCCATGTAAACGCAGGGCCTGATTCACCCTGAGTTCGATTCCCCAGCACCCACATAAAGAGCTGGGCATGGCTCCACATGCTTGCTACCTCAGCCCTGTGGGGAGCTAAGACTGGAGAATGCTGGGACTCACTGGTAGGCCAGGCAGCCAGTTTAACTGAAAAAAAAGTCAGGCCCCAGTTTAGTGAGAGTCTGTCTCAAGGAAAGAAGTCAGTGAGGGATAAAGGAAGATACCCAGCATTCTCCTTTGGCTTCCACATGTGCACACACAAGGTACCTGCACTGCACACACATGTACATACACCACACACAAACCACACTACCCATAGCATACTACACACACAAATGCTGACTTAAGTTTCATTTAAATTTTTTTTTATTTTATTTATTTTTGGAGAGAGAGACAGAGAAAGAGAGGGAGAGGGAGAGGGAGATAGAGAATGGGTGCGCCAGCAGTGTCTCAGCTGCTGTGAACGAAATCCATATGTGTGCGCCCCTTGTGGGCAAGTGCGGCATTGCGCCCTTGCGTCACTTTGCATCTGGCTAAACATGGGACCTGGAGATTGGAACCGCTGGAGATTGGAACCAGTGTTCTTAGGCTTAGGAGGCAGGCACCTTAACTGCTAAGCCATCTCTCCAGCCCGAGTTTCATTTTTGTAAAAATTATTGGGGCTGGAGAGATGGCTTAGTGGTTAAGCACTTGCCTGTGAAGCCTAAGGACCCTGGTTCAAGGCTTGATTCCCCAGTACCCACGTATGTCAGATGCACAAGGAGGCGCATGCATCTGGAGTTCCTTTGCAGTGGCTGGCGGCCCTGGCACAACCATTCTCTCCTCTCTCTCTCTCTCTCTCTCTCTCTCTCTCTCTCTCTATTTCTGTATCTCTCTCTCTCTCAAATAAAATAAAATAAAATAAAATAAATTTTTAAATTACAGTATTGTGGAGATGGCTGTTGCTATGCAAACATGAGGACCTAAATTTGATCCCCAGCTCTCTTGTAAAAAGCTGGGAATGGCCACACATGCACTTGATGTAACCCCAGTGCTGAGTGGGGTAGAGAAAAGAAAATGCCTGGTGCTCTCAAGTCAGTCAATCTGACCAAAAACAGGCACTGCTCTACAGATGATATAAAGTATACTGAAGGATGTGTGTGTAAGCTATATGCAAATACTGCACTGTTTTATATAGGGAACATAAATTTTGATCTGTAAGAGTTCCCCACAGGTACTGTGTAGAACACATTAATTTAAACTTTGGATCTATGTGGCATTCAAACACTCAGCCATGGCTGACATGGTCAAGCCTCAGAAAGCTGTCAGGGTTACCTAGGAGACCCAAAATTCAGTTTTAGGGTGCCCTCCTTGAAATTGCTCCCCCATTCCCATAGCACCTTTTGCCTTCCACCATAGAGCACTTACCACATCAAAGTCCATCTTTGTCACCTCCGCTCTTGCTACGCTTATGCAATTTGCAGATGGGAACCGGGCTGGCTTCAGCTCCCGCCTGGATGGAGACAGGGTTTGGCACCCAGTAGGCACTCAGGAAATTCTGCTAAATGAGTGACTCATAGCGCCAGTAATTTTGGATCGAGATGGGGATTATCTCACCTCCCACTAAAGAATCCATTTCTCCTTGTTTTTTAGAGTCTGAACTATTCCCTTCATTTCAATTACATTAGCTAATTGCTGCAGTGCTTAAGCTCTTTCTTGGACATTTTCCACCAAAGATAGAGTTGATTTCCATAAATAATTTAGGTGCACACTGCACATCCCGTTTAGAAGATGGCGAGAGGCTCTGAATGCTCTGGAGCAGGCTGGGGAACCGGAACCGCAGAGAAGGAGAAAGCACTGACGGGGGGCGGGGCGGGGGATGGATATGTAAGGGTGATGCTGGAGGATGGGGGCTTCTCAGCAGGACAGCAGAGGGGGAAGCTCCCCAAAGTGGCAGCAACAATTGCTGCCTTACACTGTGACCTCAACATTCCTCTCATGGAGAAATGACACCTATCCCTACTCACACGGGAGTCCAGGTGGACTTGGGGTTTCTTTGGCTAAGGGGCATGGCTCATGAAGGGAGGGGAACTTCCACCCTGGCATTGAAATGCCAAGGCTCCTCGCTTTCCAGTGGTCATCTGGTTTCCACTCACCCAAAACCCACCCATGCTCCTTAGGGCCTCCAAGACCAATTCTGAACCTGCCTCCTGCTGGCATCTGTAATCTGATTCATTTCACCTCATATCTGTTACATGCAGTGACATTTTCAGCTCTCCCCCTTCTCTCTCTTGACCTCCTTTCAGGTCAAATGGGTCCATGCTGCTCACTGCTCACCAAATCCCCAAGCAGCCCAGGCACTGAAGAGCTTTCTCATCTCTTTAGCTATTCCCAAACATTATTCATCCAATTATTTAAACTTAAGTTAGGCAGTGCTGGTATATGTTGATATGGTTACACTGAAGGTTACAATATTAAGATACATACATGCTTATTGGTAAACTTCTGTGCCTCTGACACCCTTAGCCAACCCATCCTTTCCTCTACGGCTCCAGCACTGTGACCAGAGTTGGCGATGGTTGCATCAGGGCTCTGCCAGGCTGCTTGTTAAATACTTGTGATATCACCTCTGGGATTAGGGTGAGATGCATTAAGCAGAATAAAAAGGGAGAATTTTAGGCTGGAAAGATAGCTTAGTGGTTAAGGTGCTTGCCTGTGATGCCCAAGGACTCATGTTCGACTCTCCAGGTCCCACGTAAACCAGATACACAGTGACACAAGCACACACAAGGGGGCCCACATATCTGGAGTTTGACTGCAGTGGCTGAGGGCCTGGCATGCAAATTCTCTCTCTCTCCCTCTAGCTCACTTTCTCACTCTTGCACTTAAAAAAAAAAAAAACGCAGTCTGGTGGGCTTGCTCCAAAAAAAAGGGCGAAATTCAAGACAGTTTTCTTTTCTCACCCACAAGATGAAAAGATAGGCAACCCAGAGACTTTATAGTGGCCCTCAGAGTCATCAGAAAGGCAGGCCACCTTAGCCACCCACCACTGCACCTGACCAGTTCTTGCTGGCTGGCTGGTGCAATCCTGTGGTGAGTGGACAGTAAGCTTTCAGGACAGAAAAAGAGAACAAGATTACCGTCACCAGTGACAAGGAACATCTGAGCAAGGAGGGCATCAAGCGTACGGTCTAGGAAGCTGAGCAGTACACAGCTGAAGATGAGAAGCAGAGAGAAAGGGTGTCATCTAAGAAGTCCCTGGAGTCCTGTGCATGCAATGTCAAAGCAACTGCGGAAGGTGAGAAATGTCAAGGCAAGATCAACAGTGAGGATAAACAGAAGATTCTTGGTAAATGTAATGAAGTCATCAGCTGGCTGGAGAAGAATCAGACTGCACGAAAGGAGGAATGTGAGTACCAGCAGAAAGAATTGGAGATGGTCTGCAACCCCATCATTAGGAAGCTGTACCAGAGTGCTGGAGGCATGCCAGGAGGAATGCCCGGGGGCTTCCCTGGTGTGGGGGGCTCCTCCCTCTGGTAGTGCTTCCTCAGGGCCCACCGTGGAAGAGGTTGATTAAGTCAGCCCAAGTAGACACAACACGGTGCCACAGTCAAATATTTGAAGGACCCAAATTAGCAACTTCCGCTGCAGTGTACAAGCTCAGCTGCTGTAAATTTTACTGAGCATTCTCAATACTTGAATATGGAACATGTGTGCACAGGGAAAGGCAGCAACATTGCGCTTTATAAGCACTGCGTGTAAGTGAAAAATGCCATCTCTTAAAAGAAAAACTATTTAAAATTGGCAAAAAATGGGGCTGGAGAGATGGCTTAGCTGTTAAGGCACTTGCCTGCAAAGCCAAAGGACCTCGGTTCGATTGCCCAGGACCCACATAAGCCAGATGCACAAGGTGGCTTATGTGTCTGGAGTTCATTTGCAGTGGCTGGAGGCCCTAGTGTGCCCATTCTCTCTCTTTCTCAAATAAATAAATGAAAATAAAATATTAAAAAATAATAAAATTGGCAAAAAGAAAGAAAAGAGGGAGGGAAGAAGGGAGGGAGAGAGGGAGGGAGGGAGGGAGGGAGGAGGGAGAAAGGAAGGAAGGAAGGAAGGAAGGAAGGAAGGAAGGAAGGAAGGAAGGAAGGAAGGAAGGGGAAAGAAATGCAGGCTCCTGCCATTCTCCATCATCCTCAGTGAATGGATTCTATTTGCAAGGTCAGCTCACACCCAGAGCAGTTGCTGGAGCAGAAAGCAGCAAGCAGGCAGACACTGCAGACCTGCAGCACAAAGGAATGAAGACAATGGAGCCGGGTGTGTTGGCGCATGCCTTTAATCCCAGCACTCGGGAGGCAGAGATAGGAGGATCACTGTGAGTTCAAGGTCACCCTGAGACTACATAGTGAATCCCAGGTCACCCTGGGCTACAGCAAGACCATACTTTGAAACCAAAAAAAGAAAAAAAAAAAGAAAAAGGAATGAAGACAACAATGGGATGATCCCCTTTTGGTATCATTCCCTTCTAAGCAGCCCTTCTAAAGGTCCCAAATAAGTCTTGTACTTACTTCCCTTTCATGGCAGAGACCTTGTTGTTACATGAACCTATGTAGCAGCAAGGAAGACTGAACAATATAGTCCTGGCTTTGTTATTAAGGGAGAGGGGACAATTGATACTTGGTGTATGTGTGTGGGGGGGTCATTAGCATTTTCTGACTCTCTTATTCCTCACAATTTAATATATCCTTTCGACAACAATCCCTGGGGATATCTTCTGTCACACAGCATCCTGAAACACAGAATGTTAACATTGTTAAGCACACCTACTGTAGCAGTTTGAATGTGAAATACGCCCCATAGCTAATGTGGTTGGGATGAAGCCTCATTCTCAGTCACCAGCTGCTGGAGCCTTTGGGAGGTGGAGCCTTGCTGGAGGAGGTGTGTCACTGAAGGCAAACTTTGAAACCAGCCCCACTGGTGTTCAGAACCAGCTTTCCTTGCCTCTCTGATAAGACGTGACCCAGACTTCTTGCTCAAGCCTGTCATCCCCATCAGGAAGAAAGTTCTCCTCAAAACCATAAGCTGGAATAAACCTGCCCTCCCGTGAGCTGCTTCACCAATTCAGCTAGACTAGTTAGCAAGCCTCAGAGATGGTCCTGTCTCCTTGTCCCCACTGCTAGGACCACGGGTGCTCATCACCACTGCTAAGCCAGCTCTCCAGCCCATAGCCCCATTTTATCAAACCCCTGACTCCCTCCTTCCCTCCACCATGGATTATTATAAAGCAACACCCCAGATACCTTATTTCATCCATAAATACTTCAGTATGAATCCCTCAACGACCAGGACTGCTTTTAAAGATTCCAGTATGATTTTCATACTGTTCAAAATTTTATACTAATTCCTGACATCATTATATATCTTTTTTAAAAGATTTTATTTATTTATTAGCTGGGCGTGGTGGCACACGCCTTTAATCCCAGCCCTTGGGAGGCAGAGGTAGGAGGATTGCCGTGAGTTCAAGGCCACCCTGAGACTACATAGTTAATTCCAGGTCAGCCTGGGCTAGAGTGAGACCCTACCTCAAAAAACCAAAAAAAAAAAAAAAAAAAGATTTTATTTATTTATTAGAGACAGAGAGAGGGGAAAGAGAGAGAGGGAGAGTGAGAATGGGTGTGTCAGGGCCTCCAGCCACTTGCAACAAACTCCAGACACATGTGCCCCCTTATGCATCTGGCTTATGTGGGACTTAGAGAATCGAACTGGGGTCCTTAGGCTGCATATGCATGTGCCTTAACCACTAAGCCATCTCTCCAGCCCTAAATATCTTTTTTTAAAAAATTATTTATTTATCTATCTATCTGGGAAAGAGGAAGGTGTAGAGGGTGAGAGAGGGAGTGGGTATGCCAGGGCTTTCAGCCGCTGCAAACGAACTCCAGATGCATGTACCACCTTGTGCATCTGGCTTACGTGGGTCTTGGGGAATTGAACCTGGGTCCTATGGCTTTGCAGGCAAGTGCCTTAACCTCTAAGCCATCTCTCCAGCCCAAATATCTTGTCAGTGTTCCAGCATCTCCAGTTGTCTCAGGAATGTCTTGCTTTCATTGTCACAGTGGATTTTTTAGTTTGCTTGATCATGTGTTATCATTGGTAGCTGTTTCTCTCATGCCTATTGATCTCTAAGTCCCCTTTATGATTCTTTTTCTTAAATTTTTTTCTTTCCTTTGCACAAAATCTGACTCCAGCCCTGTAGTGTGGCTAAAACATATTATCCCGTTTGCATATTGTCCTCTGTGCCCTGCCCCCGCCCCTTTGCTCTGCAAGTCTGGAGCTGAGGTCACTTCTAAAGGTTTGATTTCATTCAGGTTGGATATTTTGCCAGGGAGAGTGTATTAGTTAGCTTCTTGTTGCTGGAACAAAATACCTGACAAGAATCAGTGTAAGAGAGGAAGGGTTTATTTTAGCTCGCAGTTCCAGATTACAGCCCGCCATGGCGGAGAAGGCAGAGGCTGAAAGCAGAGCTAGTCCCATCCATCCCACAGTCAGGGACACAGGGAGTCACTAATTCTAAAGCTCAGCCAGCTCTATTTCATTTTATTTCATTTTATTTTATTTTATTTGGCTTTTGGATTTTTTTCAAGGCAGAGTCTCACTCTAGCCCAGGATGACCTGGAACTCATTCTGTAACCCCAGGCTGACCTTGGACTCACAGTGATCCTACCTCAGCCTCCCGAGTGCCCCTTTTTATACAGTTCAAGATACTGGCCATGAAATGGTGCTGTCTATGGTTAAGGTGGGTCTTCCCATATCAATTAACCTAATGTCCATTAGCCTAGGATGTCAGCTGTCACCGAGGCTCACTGCCTAGAGTTACTGGATTATAAATGGTTGTACGCCAGCCTTGGTGACAGGCAGGTGGCATGTCCAACTAAGGAGTCTCCCCTGGCACTCCCCTCTCTCCCCATCCCTGGCTGTGATGCTGGAGAGTTTTGACCTAAACTAGGATGAGGTTTGATGCTGCACTTCCTGCCTGCCTTTTCCCTCTCCCCCTACCTGGACACCTGTGGGGTGGGAAGACTCCCTGTTGTGGGAAAGCTAGGGAAAGAGACAGAGCTTTGAATCTGGTCCTAGACCTGCAGATGCCAGCCTCTGAGGTTGCTAGGATACGCAGCTCCCAGAGCTTCTTCAAGCTGCATCCTTCTGGAGCAGCTCACCGACAATGTGGGGTGGGCTGTGCTAGGGGGAGGGGAGAGGAGAGATGGAACATCACAGACAGGCTTGCCAAGAAGAGGGAGAGCCAGGCCCCTCCTAGAACTCTACCCAGGCTCAATTCTGACCATGTATGGTGAAGGCCATAGTGTGCATTTTTTAAATCCTCTTCCCTATCCTCTATTGCTACTTGCATTTCTTCTGCAATGTATCTTTCTCTTTATTTAATATTTTATTTATTTATTTGAGAGAGAGAAAGAGGCAGAGAGAGAGAGAGAGAGAGAATGGTTGCAACAGGGCGTCTAGCCACTACAAATGAATTCCAGATGCATGTGCCACCTTGTGCATATGGTTTATGTGGGTACTAGAGAATCAAACCTGAGTTCTTAGGCTTTACAGGCAAGTGCCTTAACCACTAAGCCATCTCAACAGCCACCATCTGCAACATATCTTTCTATACATACCTCAGAAACTATAGCTGGAAGGGAGGGAGGAAGGGAAAAGAGAGAGAAGGAAGGAGGGAGGGAGGGGGAGAGAGTGGGGAAGGAAGGAGGGAGGGAGGAAGAGAGAGAGGGAATGAAGGATGGAGAAAGGGAGGGAGGAAGAGAGAGAGGGAAGGAAGGAGAGGGGAGGAAGACAGAGAGGGAAGGAAGGAAGGAGGGAGGAAGAGAGAGAGGGAAGGAAGGAGAGAGGGAGGGAGGAAGAGAGAGAGAAGGAAGGAGGGAAGGAGAAAGGGAGGGAGGAAGAGAGAGAGGGAAGGAAGGAGGGAGGGGAGGAGGAAGAGAGAGAGGGAAGGAAGGAGGAAGAGAGAGAGAAGGAAGGAGGGAAGGAGAAAGGGAGGGAGGAAGAGAGAGAGGGAAGGAAGGAGGGAGGGAAGGAGGAAGAGAGAGAGGGAAGGAAGGAGGAAGAGAGGGAGGGAAGAAGCATAGAACGCAGTGCTCTCCCCAGCCCTTACTTACACACCCAGGTGGGTTCAGCAGAGGAATGTGAAGCTGCATTCAGGACCCCCTGCCTGTGCTCCCACATACTTACACCGGCTCCCTGCTGGCACTCTCCTGGCATCACTGCAGTCAGCTGCCACAGTGCCTGCCTCTCCCCAGCTCTCCTGTTTCTCCGTGCATGGTAGCACAGTATCTTGCATAGGTCAGTTTGAATGCATGAGGGCAAATGCTTTGTAGACAGAGGGGACGCCATCACAAAACAGCTCATTCGGGCAGCTTCCGAGTTCTTCCTATGCACAACTGGAATCTAACCACCAAAATCGCCACCAGGGGACCCTTTGGGGAGCCTGCCAGTGTCACAGTGCTAACTGCCTCTTTCATGAGATGACCTTTCAGACTCTTTCAGGCTCTCCAATGCCTTGCAAAACACCACAAGAAGTAGAAGGGGCCGAGGCGAGACTTGCGTGTTCTAAGCCGACAAACTTGGCTTCCTTGAAGCCTCCCTGAGACCAGCGGTGCCCATCCTACTGTGCCTTTAGACACCTGAGCCCTCCCCCCCTGGTCTCCCAGAACCAGCATCCTCAGGGGGTCAAACTGCAGGGCACAGGCCTCCATGCCAGCAAGCTTGGGTAGGGGGTACACATGGGGTTGCACGGGTTTCCTAAGAGTGACTACCCACCCTCCCGCTTTCTTTGCTGTGGGTCAGGGGGCACCAAGGCCTAAGGAAGGGGCGGAGGTTTCAGTGCATGGCTCAGACAGGAAGTAGGGAAGCAGGGAGCGGTGGCAGCAGTGTGCTTCATCAAAAGCCATAGTCGACCTGACAGAAACCAACCGCCCTCTGATTTATGCAGCACCATGGGGTGGGGGAGCTGATATTTTCTGACATCTCAGGACTTCTCCGCACCAGCTCCCAGACCCATCCTCGACTGGCCTGTGGTGACAAGGCTCCCATCAGAAACTGCCTGCCAGGTTGGGGACTCAAATCAGGCCGAGGGGTTGGTGACCTCCTTGCCAAGGCACGGGGTTAAGAGCTCTGCAGCCTGCATAATGGCTGCTGATCCTGACTCCTCCCTCCCCAGCTCTGAGGCCTGATGCCAGTATGTCTCTTCCTCCAGCAGCTACAAAGTCCTCTATGCCTATCTCTAAGCAATCAGGGCTGCGTGGGAAGTAACATTTATGATGCCATGAAATCCTGGATGAAGCTCAGGGTCTGTCCTTTAGGAAAACACTCAGTTAACAACCGTTATGCCTACATCCATGCTCAAGGCAGAACAGGCCTCTCTGGTCCAGGGTTCCCACCGCGCTGGGGAGGATGCTGCACTGGGAGCGTGTGTGGTAGGAGGCGCTGCAAGCTCCTGAACCCGCGGGCATGGACCTGGGTGGGCCCGGGTGCCTTCTGTCAACTAGTGGCAGTCGGGGAGGGTGACAGGGCTGAGGAAGCCAACGCCTCACGCCTAACGAGTGGCCTCCGCAGGAACCTGGAGAGCGGAACCCTAAGCTGCGCGCAGCCCGTGGGATGCTGACCAATGAGAGCCCACAGCGGTGATGTCATGCTCTTCTTCTACTGTCATTGGCTGCTCGTCCTGCCACTGTAGTCCTTGGTCTGCCACCCACTGGAGGTTTTCCAGCAGGGAGGGTCTTAGATCTGGGAATGTGGGAAGGGGATGGTGGGGGCAGTTGTGGGGTGGAAAATTTTTAGGAGCCTCAAGACTGAGCCAGGAACCCTGGTTCCTCGCTGAACAAGCTGAGCATAGAGGACTGATGGCTGTGGTCTTTCTCAAACGTGGCTCCCTGGGCAAGCCCGGAACGGGTTCTAAACACCCCTAACCCTGTCCCCTGGAACAGCGACCGACAACCCCCGAGAGAATCCAGGGGAGACCTGCTGCCGCCCAACCCGCCCACCTGGGAGACACCCCAGTGCCTGGAGGGAAGAGGGCGGGGCCCTGGGTCCCCGCAGAACCAAGCTTGCAATTCTAGTGCCCACTATCCAGGCCCCCAAATGTGGGACCCGCAGCCTGCAGCTGAGCGGGATGTGGATATGCCTTGGGAACCCCCGGTAGGGGTGGTTAATCGTTGGAAAGGCCCAGGGGAAGGGGACCCAGCAGGTTTTCCTTCTCCCAGGAGGTGTCGAGGAGGCCAAACCACCCGGTTACAGACGCCGAAAGCGAGGTACAGAGAGGTGGAGTGGCAGAAAGGCAGGACCTGACCCCCTGACTCGGAAGTGCCTGACGCCAAGGCCGGGACTCTTGAGTTCTCCCAGGTGGCTGAGGGAGAGCAGCTGACTGACCTAGGCTTGGGGGGTGGGGGAGCAGGTGGAGGCTTAGGGTGGGGTTCTTGAGTGGGTAAACAGGGATAGGGAGACCTGAGGGGATGGACAAGGCAGGCCCTACTTTGCATGGCCTCTTCCATGTGGAGCCCCAAGTGCTGCTGGAAGGCAGCCCACCTCCCCAGCAACCAACAAAGAACAAAGACCACCCTGCACCTCTAGGGCCCTCCAGAAAAGGAGGCTGTGGGAGCTCCCAGCCCCACTGAATCCTCCCCTAGCTTGAGTCAGACCCAGCCGGTTTCCCACTTATGCTCCTACAGTGGGGCGTGTGCCGTGGATCTGGGCCCAGTTCTGTTCGCAGGGCGCTCTCCCACTATCTGAAAGTGCACTAGCTTCAAGACTTTGAACCTTTGACCACACACCAGCCTTGGAACTTGGCGCCTCCAGTCCCTGGGGACTAGCTTCACAAGGCAGGTGCCATTGTCCTCTAGCATGAGGGAGGCACTCCACACGGGTGACCTCTTTTCCTTTTAAGATGCAAATCTCTGGGCTGGAGAGATGGCTTAGTGGATAAGTGCTTGCCTATGAAGCTTAAGGACCCCGGTTGGAGGCTCAATTCCCCAGGACCCACGAAAACCAGATGCACAAAGTGGCACATGCATCTGGTGTTCGTTTGCAGTGGCTGGAGTGCCCATTCTCTCTCTATCTGCCTCTTTCTCTCTCTGTCTGTCACAAAAAAAGGAAGGAAGGAAGGAAGGAAGGAAGGAAGGAAGGAAGGAAGGAAGGAAGGAAGGAAGGAAGGAAGGAAGGAAGGAAGAGAGAGAGAGAGAGAGAGGAGGGAGGGAGGGAGGGAGGGAGGAGAAAGGAAGGAGGGAGGGAAGGAAGGAAGAAAAAGAAAGAAAGAAAGAAAGAAAGAAAGAAAGAAAGAGAGAGAAAGAACAAATGAAAGAAAGCAGGAAGGAACGAAGGAAGGAAGGAAGGAAGGAAGGAAGGAAGGAAGAAAGAAAGAAAGAAAGAAAGAAAGAAAGAAAGAAAGAAAGAAAGAAAGAAAATGATGCAAATCTTCAAGAGGGAAACTCACCAGCCCAAACTGCAGGCTGAGGACCAGGACAAAATCTTGGAGCCCCTTGCCAACTCACTGCCCCCATAAACACTTGTAGCAGACAGCTTCAGGTTCGCTGAGATGAACTTCCAGATCAGGCACAGTTATGGAGGAAGGGATATTATTTATTAAAGCTTACAGATCCAGGGGAAGTTCCATAATGGCAGGAGAAGTGGCCTGCCTTCACAGGACCAGGTAAGAGAGAGAAAAGCCAACCAGGCACACAGCACACAGAGCAAAACTACAGCCAAAAGTCACAGCACACTTCAGGAACTCCTATTAGGCACACTTTACATATCTTTACAATGGAATCTCAAACCATCACCACACCTTAAGACCCGCCCCCAGTGACATTGCCTCTAGCAAGGTGGCTGAGGATGCAAACTATAAACTAATAAAACACTGAATATATTGGGAGACATATATTCAAACTACTACAACACACTTGACAGTTGAAGAGGGAAGGTCTTGCTGGAGGTCCAATTTATCAGAGAAGCATCAGGATAGGGCCTGGCCCTGAGGCTCCCAACTTAGGCTCTCAGTGCCCCTGGTCTGTGCAGGGAACCTACCTGGTCTCTGCAGTGAACCTACTGAGCAGGTGCTCTGCCACTGTTACAATGGAGGTAGATGGGGGCTGGAGAGATGGCTTAGTGGTTAAAGTGCTTGCCTGCAAAGCCTAAGGACACATGTTTGACTCTCCAGATCCCATGTAAGCCAGATGCACAAAGGTGAGGCAAGTGCAAGGTTGCACATTCCCACTAGGTGGCACAAGCATCTGAGGCCCTGGCACACCAATTCTCTCTCTTTTTTTTTTTTTTTTTTGGTTTTTCGAGGTAGGGTCTCACTCTGGCTCAGGCTAACCTAGAATTCACTATGTAGTCTCAGGGTGGCCTCGAACTCTCAGTGATCCTCCTACCTCTGCCTCCCAAGTGCTAGGATTAAAGGCGTGCGCCACCACGCCCGGCTTCCAATTCTCTCTTTCTGTCTCTATCACTCACTCTCTAAAATAAATTTTAAAAAAAAATGGAGCTAGAAGGGATGAAGGCTGGAAGCTTTCTCCTTAATGGACCTCCTTGTCTGAAAGCAGGCTAGGCCCCCTCCCAGGCCTTCAGAGCAGCCTGTAGTCAGAAGCAGGGGTTGTGCAAGGCAGGCACAGACAGGAGGGGAGGACTGAAGACAATAGATTGCAAGAACAGCCCTTGGGGTCCTAGACAGCCTGGTAGAGCTCACCCAACTGCACATTCTCAGCTTCCAGGATGTCAGGCTGTGCCCTCAAATGACCCCATGCCCCTCACCCCAAGAGAGGGGCAAGAAAGGTGAGGAGCTTCTGTCAGGTGGGGAGATAGGAGCAGACCCCTGGTCTGGTGTTTGTCTGAAGCCTGCTGTGGATTAAATGTGTAACCAAGGGCAGGGATTTGCAATCTGGCCACATACTTCCATTCCTACAAGAAGGGGCCAGACCCAGGGAGTTCAAGGCCTGTTTCGGCTCTAGCATTGGTGATCTCTGCAGAGAAGAGGGTTCCTCTGAGCCCCTGCAGTTCACTTGCGCTGATTGCACTCTTATACTCATCAATGTCTCCTGTAAGCCCCCTGTAGACTACTAGAGGTGGAAGGAATGACCAACCCCATATGGCCCACAACACAGAGAACAGGAGCGAGATGCCTAGAGTCACGCGGGAAGATTAGTACTGCCGCACAGAGCTGAGGGGCAAGTTTCAGGAGTTTCTGGAAGTTCTTGCCCAATACTAAAAAAATCCCATCCTATGAGAGCAACCTACATCAGGACTCACTAATAGATTTCAGGAAAACCTGACAAATAAGAAAAAGAAATGAAACAGACTGAGCAAACATCCCCCAAAGTGAACTTGTTTGGTCATGAACTTGGCACACATCTAAGCTGTAGTCTGATGCCTGTCAGGCAGGTAATCAGACCCTTGTTTACTCCAACATCTAACAGCCAGTCAGGTCAATCAGACGTGGAGGCTTCAAGACTCCTAGCTTGGGGCAATTTGCCTTCTGTCCCCTGTTTGACCCAGAAATTATGTGCTGCTCACAGTGAACAATGCCCACCCCAAGCAATCTCACATTTTTCATCTCCCCGGTGTTTGTCTTTAAATCCCTCTGCCTTCACGAGCCCTGTTCCAATTATCTATCATCATAGTAATCTATACAACAAACCACAAAATACTGCGGCTTAAGAGCGTAGTTTCTGTAGTGGGACAGTTCTGAGCCTGGCTGATCGCATTCATGTGTCTGTGGTCACCTGGCGGATCAGGTGTGGTCTGGGCTCTCTCCTCTGTCTGAAGCCTCTATGGTGACAACTGGCCTGACATGGCTCTGCTTCACGTGGTCTCTCATCCTCCACAAGACCGGTCCGGGAAGCAGCAGTGGGAGACAGCCCGTTACAACATGACAAGTCTTCTACCCCTTGGCCTCAGCACTGCACACCATCACTTCTGCTGCAGTCTACTGGCATGGCAAGTACCAAGCCCAGCCCCGATGCTCAGTGAGGGAAGGAGCTACAAAGGGACACCCTTCATGCCATCCATGTACAACAAACACCATTTCTGCTTCTCTTACCTGCTCTGTAAGGCCTGCTTAGCGCTCAAAGAGTCTAGCTCTTTGTGAAATTTACAGACATGTCCTCCTCCCTCGTTACCCTAGACTAAATGCATGTCAAAATCCTACCTGAGCCACTTGGAGGGCACCTTGAAGAGTCTGTCAATGCCACATGGACAAAAACTCCCCTTGGTGGCTTTATCAATTAGCTAATAATATATTAACAACAACAAAAAGACCAATCTCGGGCTGGACAGATGCCTTAGTGGTTAAGGCTCTTGCCTACAAAGTCTAAGGACCTAGGTTTGACTCCCCAGTACCATGTAAAGCCACATGAGCACATGTGTCTGGAGTTCATGTGCAGTGGCTAGAGGCCCTGGCACACCCATTCTCTCTCTCAATCTGCCTCTTTCTCTCTTTCTTTTTAATAAATAAATATAAATAATTTTTTTAAAATCCCAACCAGGAATTAAAGGCACACGCCTTTAATCCCAGCACTCGGCAGGCAGAGGTAGGAGGATCGCTGTGATTCTGAGGCCAGCCTGACACTACATAGTGAATTCCAGGTCAGCCTGGGCTACAGTATTACCCTACCTTGAAAATCCAAAAAAAAAAAAAAAACATCAAAAACAAAATCTCTAAACTCTTTGGTATTGGGCTGGGGAGATGGTTCCTTACAGGCATTTTCTTGCAAGGCCCATCAGTCCAGGATTCAATTCCCCAGCAACCACATAAAGTTGGATGCAAACTGAAGCATGCATCTGGGATCCCAATGCCCCTATGACAATGGGAGGTGGAGCCAGAACAACCTGAAGCTCATGGGTCAGCTAGCCTGCCATTCATTTGCAGTGGCAAGAGACCCCATCTCAAAGAAAGTGGAGCACAGTCACCTCAAAATTATCCTCTGATCTTCATACGCAGGCTGTGATATGTATTCCCCTCCCCCGTGTTTATTTATTTGAAAGAGAGTGAGAAAGAGGCAGATAGAGAAAGAAGGGCCATGCCAGGGCCTCCAGCTGCTGCAAATGAACTTTATTTGGGTCCTGGGGAATTGAACCTGGGTCCTTTGGCTTGGCAGGCAAGTGCCTTTCTGCTTAAGCCATCTCTCCAGCTCAATAAATAAAATTTTTAACTCTGTACTGTGAAAGAAAAGTTGTAGTTTATTCATGTGTCTGTAGACTGGTTAGGGGTCAGCTGATCTAGGCTGTTGGCTGTGTGGTTCTGCTGGTCTTGAACAAACTCACAAGTAAGTCTGTTGCTAATGGCCTGGGGGGGGGTGGCTCTATTGCGTATATCCTTCAGCCTCCTCCATGGAACCCAAGTATGCCCTTCTCATGGCAATGTCAAAAGTATGATAGAACAAGCTCTTCCATGCCAGTACTTGTCAAGATTGCTTGTGTCATGTTTTTTTTTTGTTGTTGTTGCTGTTGTTAGATTTTTTTTTCCTGAGGTAGAGTCTTTCACTCTAGCCCAGGCTGACCTGGAACTCACTCCGGAGTTCCAGGCTGTCCTTGAACCCACAATGATCCTCCTACCTCTGCCTCCCGAGTGCTGGGATTAAATTAGGCATGCCACAACTCCCGGCTTGTGTCATGTTTATTAATACCCTATTGACCAGATCAAGCTACATGGCTGAAGTCAGGTAGAGGTGAAGAAGTGCCTCTTACCCAGAGTTAGAAGACACTTCAAAGTTCTACAGAAAAAGACAGGGATAATATCAGGGGTGAAGAACTGGAGAGAGGGCTCAGTGGTTAAGGTGCTTGCCTGCAAAGTCTAACAACCCAGGTTCAGTTCTCCAGTACCCACGTAAAGCCAGTTGCACAAAATGGTGCGTGCATCTGCAGTTTATTTGCAGGGTCTAGAGGTACTGCTGCACCTATCCCCCCTGCCATCCTCTGCTTACAAATAAATAATTAAAAAACAAAACCACAGGCTGGAGAGATTGCTTAGTGGTTAAGGCGTTTGCCTGCAAAGCCAAAGGACCCCAGTTCGATTCTCCAGGACCCACGTAAGCCAGATGCCCAAGGGGGAGCATGTATCTGGAATTTGTTTGCAGTGGCTGGAGGCCCTGGCACACCCACTCTCTCCTTCTGTCTCTCTCTCACTTGCTTTCTTTTTCATCAATCAATCAATCAATAAGAAAGAAAACAAGAACCACATCTATTTATGCCATCAGTCTACACACTCCATGCTCACAACCCCAATTTTCCAGTTTCCTCCCCACCTGCGAAACACTCATTACCATCACACATTCCAAAATCGCTCCAAAGCAACCAGTGGCACCAAGCTCAAAGTCCACTCTCCCATGTTCCACATCAGATCCAGATCCAGCTCCTCTTAACCCAGGGCCCTTCAGACAGGTTATCCATCCTCCATACCCCCACATAGAAGATGTACTAGAGACAGGACATCTGCAAAAAAAAAAAAAAAAAAAAAAAAAAATTGGGAAGAAAGGGGGGCCCTTGCAGTCAAAGGTTCCCAGCAAGTCTAAACTCTGGCTAAGGAGATGCTTCTAGTTACCTGTACCCCAGATACGGGTCATGTTCCTCAATCAGCCCCAAGATCTGCTTCATGCCCATGCTCCACGGCATCTGTTGCAATCTCTGAGATGTCCTATCTTTTCTACTGCCCTTCTTGCCACTTCTTTTCAATTCATTTATTTATCCTTTTTATTAACTATGAACTTTATATGAACAAATCATGTGTTGGTCCCATTCCCCTTGAGTTATCCCCTACCCCCTCCTCCCTGCCCCATCCCACTGGGGGCCCTCCTCAGGGGGGTTGTTGGTATCTGTCATGGAGTTATGTATGAGTGCACAAGTCAATCTCTGGGGGTGGGGAACAATGCCTCAGGGTACTCCTTGCTACTTCTGAAGGCATCATAAGATAGATCCTTTGTGCCAGGCTGACTGCAGCCTACCTGAGGTCTTTCTTGTACTTTTAACCTCTCAGAATCTGTTGGTCTCTTTTGACCACAGAGCCCTCTAAGAACCGTGGGTTTCCCATGTTGCCGACTCCATTCCACTCCATGCACTGAAAGCTGTACCGACAGAGCAATTCCAGCTTTTCTGTCTTCTTTCTAACACACTTGCAAACTGGGCCATTTCCTTTTCAGAGCTCATCTTTGTCATAGTATCTTATCAAACACAGCCTTAAAGGTTAACTGATGCCTTCAGGATTCCATCTAGAAATCTCTTTGCCTAAGACCAGGAGTTCCTAAGATACAATTTTTTTCTTTTTGAAAATTTTTATTTATTTATTTATGTGTTAGAGAGAGAAAGATAATGGTGCCTCTAATCCCTGCAAATGAACTCCAGATGCATGCACCACCTGGTGCTTCTGGCTTATATGGGTACTGGGTAATTGAACCTGGGTCCTTAAGATTCCCAGGCAAGCACCTTAACCAATAAGCCATCTCTCCAGCTCAAAGATACATTTTTAAAAATTTTCCCAGCTACCAAATGACTCATCACTTTATCACATGGCTATTATTTTTTTCCTATCTCAAGTAGCCATTTTCTTGCTATCTTCCTAGCTGCCTCTATAGTTT
The DNA here is from genome assembly GCA_036365145.1 of Orientallactaga sibirica. NCBI lineage: Eukaryota > Metazoa > Chordata > Mammalia > Rodentia > Dipodidae > Orientallactaga > Orientallactaga sibirica. The sequence continues at coordinate 5,381,705 of JAEOAD010000038.1, read as the reverse complement.
AGTCATTCTACCATTCAGTTCGAAAAAACCAGGGCGCCAATGTTAAGTTTTGCTATGGTGACACACCACTACTGGGTACCAGTTCATGTATCAGTTAGCTATTTCACAGCCCAAATTTCAGTCCCTTAAAATAATAAGCATTGATTATTTCCCACTTATCTGTGGGTCAGACATCTCCCAGCTGATCTTACCTGGTTCTGCCAGGTTAACCTATGACCTAACAAGTAAGCTGATCTAGGCTGGGCTCAGTTGGAGAGGTCTATGTTCCCATGACTCTTACTTCCTCCTGGGTATGTCCACCTGAAGGCAATGACACTGGCACAAAAGGACAGACCGTGCACACTCTTCTCAAGTCTCTGCTGGAGACTTATCTAGGATCACCCCATTGGCCAACATGTATGGCTAAGACTAAAACACAGAGTGGACGGGTGAGGAAGGCCAGGTGTGGTGGTGCATGCCTGTAACCCCAGAAGTACTCAGAAGGCAGGGAGATCTTCCATTCAAGGACAGCCTGACTTACATGACTGTCTTTAAAAAAAAAAAAAAAAAAAGGAAAGGGCTGGAGAGATGGCTTAGCGGTTAAGGCACCTGCCTCCTAAGCCTAAGAACGCTGGTTCCAATCTCCAGTGGTTCCAATCTCCAGGTCCCACGTTTAGCCAGATGCAAAGTGACGCAAGGGTGCAATGCCGCACTTGACCACGCATCTGGATTTTGTTCACAGCAGTTGAGAGGCTGCTGGCACACCCATTTTATATCTGTCTTCCTCTCCCTCTCTCTCTGTCTCTCTCCAAAAAAAAAAAAAGGAAAGAGGTAAGAGGTATGCAAGGGCTTCCTGGCCATGATAATCAGGGCACTGCAGAAAGACTTAGGGGAAAATGAAGAAGGGGGCCATTGATGTAACTTAGTACTGCGCACAAGGCAAATAGCTGCACACTTCCAGTTCTTTGCCCTGCCGTTTTCTCCCCCTGGATCACTAGCCACCCAGTTCTTCATCAGGGTGGTATGCTCGTTTTTCAGAGAAGGAAGCTGACACTCAGGGTTGAAGTCTCTTCCTCCAGATCACAGAAGCTAACGTGTGGCAAGGTCCACATTTGAACCGAACTCTCTTTGGTCCCATGTGTGGTACCTAGCAAAGTACCTTATAGTTGGCCCTACAAATCTGTGGGTTCTAAACCCACAGATTCTAACCATGGATCAGAAATGTTTGTGGGGGGAGCTGGAGAGATGGCTCAGAGGTTAAGGCGCTTGCTTGCAATGCCTGACAGCTCAGGTCTGATTCCTCATTACCCATGTAAAGCCTGATGCACAAAGTGGCACATGCATCTGGAGCTAGTTTGCAGTGGAGAGAGGCCCTGTTATGCCCATTCTCATTCTCTCTCTCTCTGTCTTTCTGTGTTTGAAAATAAATAAACAGACTTAAAAAAAAAAAGCTTGGGGGGCTAGAGAGATGGCTCAGTGGTTAAGGCATTTGCCTGCAAAACCTAACAACCCAAGTTTGATTCCCCAGTACCCACTAAAGCCAGATGCACAGAGCGGTGCATGCATCCGGAGTTGCAGAAGCTAGAGGCCCTGGCATACCCATCCCCCCCCCGTTTTTTCTATCCCTCTCTCTGCTTGCAAATAAATAAAAATATTTTTAAAATATTTAATTTTTTATTAACAGGGAATAGTTGTACTGTACCAAATATGTAGAGATGTTTTCTTGTCATTATTCTCTAAACAATATGGTAGAACAATTACTTAAATAGCATTTACATCGAATAGGTATAATTAAGGTAGAGATGATTGAAGGATACTGGAAGATGCACACAGGTTATATGTAACTCATTTCATCTTATATAAGGGGCTTGGGCATCTGCAGATTGTTGTATCCACCAGGATCTGGGCACTAATCCCCCGTGGGTATTAAGTGATGACCGTAAGTGAAATGAAAGACAAATCATTTCTGTGGTGGTCATTTCCAAGGAATCCTTGTAACCCCATATAAAATCTAAAAGAACACCATCGTTGGGAGGAAACTATGCAGCTCACAGAGGTGGGAGAAGCAAAGGCAGTTCCAGACAAATGAATCAGAAATGGACTTTTGGGGGCGTAGTGGCACATGCCTTTAATACCAGTACCGGGGAGGCAAAGGTAGGAGGATCGCTGTGAGTTGGAGGCCAGCCTGAGACTACATAGTGAACACCAGGTCAGTCTGGGCTAGAGCCAGACCCTACCTCAAAAAAAGAAAGGGAGGGAGGGAGGGAGGGAGGAGGAGGGATGAAGGGAGGAAAGAAGAAAAAATGAGGAAAAAAATGAGCAGGGCACGGTGACACACGCCTTTAAGCCCAGCACTCTGGAGGCAGAGGTAGGAGGATTGCCTTGAGTTCAAGGACACCCTGCGATTACAGAGTGAATTCCAGGGCAGCCTAGGCTAGAGTGAAACCCTACCTCTGAAAAAAAAAAAAAAAAAAAAAAAAAAAAAAAAAAGAAAGAAATGGACTTTTGGGAGGCAAAGATGACTTGAAGCAACTATGCCTCTGGGCCTCAGACTCAAGCTCCCAGAGATTTTGATTGGCCCAGCATGAGCATTGTGCCCGCCCACTGGGTCAACCTAGATGGTTGACAGGCCAACCCAGACCTGAGAAGAGGACCCAGAAGAAGACACATTGGGTTGGTATCACCACAGACAGGAGAAGGGAAGGGCAGCCTGGCTGAGGGGAAAGTTCATTTTCTTGCAGGAAGCTGGAAATGCCATTGATAGTCATATGGATTGAGAGTCGTTTGTTTGTGGTCCTCCTACTGTACTCATACAGGCCGGCAGTGCTCTTCATCCTCCGTGCTCCGGTGTCCCCATCGGTAAAATGCTACCCTACACAGCACACCCACCTCGCCTCGCTGGGTTATGGAGCAGTGGAGGTGAAATCGCTTTCATCATGGGCGTCGCAATGCAGGCGTGATGGGCGTTCTATTTGCATCGCGGTGTCAAGGGAGCTGAGACAGAGCGCAGGGCTCCGCCCTCCCTGGAGACACAGCGCAGCTGCCAAAGTGGAGCCTGCTGCCTGAGACAGCTGAGCCCCGTGCTGGGCTGGGAGGCACAGAGACTGCCAGGCTGGGCCCACCCCTAAGCTCTGTGTCTGAGATGGAGGTTCTGAGAAGTTGGAGAATGCAGAACAGGCTGTCCTCCCAGGATGTTCCCTTAGAGAGCTCCTTCTCGCGTCTCTGAATCTCATGTCCCTGAATCGCGTGTCTCTGAACCTCTTGTCTGTTTATTTGCAGTTGGGAGCCTTCTAGGCACTGGCCAGTGGCCCCTGAGCCATGGCTTCCTGGGCTGAGATGGGATGAGAAAACAACACAGAAAAGCCCCTGCAACCCTAGCCTCAGCTTCAATGGGAGACGCCTCAATTGGTGAGGTGCTTGCCTTGCAAACATGAAGGTCTGCGTTCCTATCTGAATTCTGGACATGGTGGCATGTGCCTGTGATCTCAGCACCGGGGAGGCAGAAACAAATGGGTCCTTGGGGATCACCATCAGTCCAGCCTAATTGGTGAGCTCCAGGCCACTGAGAGGTCCCCAGTGAGAGACCTTGTCTCAAAAAAAAAAGTGGTTAGCATTCCTGAGGGTGATACACAAGGTTGTCCTCTGCCCTACACACACACAGCTCCAGTCCCATCTGCCTTCCCACATGCACTTGGACAAGCTACTCCATGCCTCAGGTTCAGCCTCTGTCAAAGGGAAGGGACTGGTAGAAGGTCCCCAAGTGCCATCCAAACTCCCTGATCATGATGCTCACAGCTCAGCCTCAGACTTGGGGCCAACTCTTCCCTTCACTGACACCAATGCCTTCCAGCAATAACCAGGTGACCTTCAGGTACCACTTTGCTTTTCTTCATAAGCAGACACCAGGGTTAAGTCAGACCCACCAAAGCCTTGGGTACCCAAGTATGTGCAGATGAACTCCGTGGTACGATGATCAAACAGGAACGGGTGAAAAAGACCAGCCTCTGAGTTCCTGCACTGGGGTTTCCGTGCATGAGCACAGGCAGCACTGTTCTGGGGGGTAGGTGAGTGGTCAGGAGGTGAGGTGAGCTCACCTGGCAGGATGTGTTCCTGGCAGGGCATGCTTAGCCAAGATGCACAAAACACAGGGCCCCTCATCACCGCACATCTCTCTCCACAAGCTATGGGCAGCCGTGCCCCCAGGCTGGCTGTTCACCCATAATCTCGTGATCTCCAGGAAGGAAATTGGGTTAGCTTGACAGGCTCGTCTTTTACAAAGCTGTTTGTTTCTTTGTTAGATTTGTTCTGTTGCCCTGGGTGACCCCAGACTGCAATGAAGTTTAAAGAGGAGACCATCAACCATCCTGGCAGTGGCATGGTCACCAGATCTCCACTCCGCCCCATCCTAACCCCTTATTTCTGAATCATCTTCCCCCCTCCCCAAAACAAAAAGGAAGAAAAAATAAATCCAAAAAGCCAGAGCTCAAATCCTGGCTCTACCACTGAGTAGCTCTACGCATGTTACTTAACTTCACTGTGCCTCAGTTTCCTAATACCCATCAAAAGATTGTTGTGAGTCTCAAAGAAGTTAACACATGGGGGACTTAGAGCACTACCCACCCCCCCATATCCTGAGGGTTCCTGGATTCCAGCCTGAGCTGGCCTCTCAGCCCAATTCTTTTTGTTGTTGTTGTTTCTGTTTTTGTTTTTCAAGGTAGGATCTCACTGTAGCTCAGGCTGACCTGGAATTCACTCTGTAGTCTCAGGGTGGCCTTGAACTCATGGAGAGCCTCCCACTTCTGGGATTAAAAGCGTGCACCACCACTCCTGGCTTAAATCCCAGCACTTGGGAGGCAAAGGTAGGAGGATTGCCATGAGTTCAAGGCCACCCTGAGACTACGTAGTGAATTCCAGGTCAGCCTGAGCTAGAGTGAGACCCTACCTCGAAAAAAAAAAAAAAAAGTGTGCACCATCACGCTCAGCTCGGCCCAATTCTTGAATTGTCCTGGAGAAAGGACCGAGAGAGTCAGCAATAAGCAGTCCATGGGTTCCTTCCCAGGCATGGGCTGTGCCAGGCACTTGTTCTCACCACCTTGACTCCTCCCCAAGCACTCTGACCCCTGCATTTTGTTTCCTAAACCATCCAGCGGGGCCCTACCTTAGCTCATATACCCCGGGCTCTCCCAGCCCAGTTTATTCGGGTTCTCAGTCCCTTCTCTCAGTATGTCCCCTCTCTAAGCACGGAGCTCCTCATCCTCCTGAAGCTTGCCTACTGTCTTCTGGAAACCTGCCCCTCTGGGAATATGCCAGGATGTGACGTGACCACCTTGACAGGGCTTCCTTCAGGTGACATGAAACAATTGCTTTTTGTGGCACTATTGGAAACTGAGAGCATTAAAAAATATTTTATTTTGTTTATTTACTTGAGAGAGAGAGAGAAAAGAAAGGGAATGGGACAGGTAGATAGAATGGGCACATCAGAGCCTCCAGCCTCTGCAAACGAACTCCAGACACATACGCCACCTTGTGTGTCTGGTTTATGTGGATCCTGGGGAATGGAACCTGGGTCCTTTGGCTTCGCAGGCAAGTGTTTTAACCGTTAAATGATCTCTTCAGTGCTGAGGGCATTTCTGAAGATGTGAGAAGCCTCTGGCATGAAGTCGAGAGGCCAAGCAAAGGCAGTGGTAACATGAGTGAGCAGTTCCCCAGGCAAGAGCAGAGATTCAATTCTGAGACCTCCAGGAACCACAAAATGCCACCATTTTATGTGTCGTTGGTTTTGGCCTCCTGAGAAAGAATCTGCAAGGAAAAAATTCAAAGCTTTCTTGAAGAGGAAATTCAGAAAACCATTGTTTCCATCAGTTTAGCTCACTAACTGTTAAGCGATGAGGCTGCCCACTTATATACATTCTGCACTGTGAGGTTTCTGTCAGTGACAGACACATATATGGTGAAAGTCTCATGAGAGTATAAGGGGCTAAAACCAACCTATGGTCTAGTGACATCAGTTATAGTAATGCCCCAGCACAAAGCATTGTTCACATTTTTGGTGATGCTGTGTTGACAAACCTGCCACAATGCTAGCCATAGAAAAGTACATTACAGGGGCTGGAGAGATGGCTCAGAGGTTAAGGCTTGCCTGCAAAGCCTAACAACCCAGGTTCAATTCCCCAGTACACATATAAAGACAGATGCACAAAGTGACACACGCATCTGGAGTTCATTTGCAGCAGCTGGAGACCCTGGCACACCCATTCTCTCTCTCTCTCTCTCTCTCTGTTTGCAAATAAATTCATACCATCATATCAAGGACATAGTACTTGATCATGAAAATAAACCTCTATGCTAGAGATTTCTGTGTTTACTGTACTTTCCATTGTCATTTTAGAATGCATTCTCACTGATTGAAAATAGTTACCATGAGCCGGGTGTGGTGGCGCATGCCTTTAATCTCAGCACTCGGGAGGCAGAGGTAGGAGGATCACCGTGAGTTCTAGGCCACCCTGAGACTACAGAGTGAATTCCAGGACTCAGCCTGGGCTAGAGTGAGACCCTACCTTGAAAAAACAAAAAAAATATAGTTACTGTGAAACAGCGTGCCATGTTGTGCTGACAGCAGCCTCACACACCTCATGTTTACAGCATATCTTTTAAAAATATTTATTTATTTATTTATTTGACAGAGAGAAAGAGGGAGAGAGAGAGAATGCATGTGCAAAGGCCTCCAGCCACTGCAAACGAACTTCAGACATGTGAGCCCCTTGTGCATCTGGCTAAAGTGGGTCCTGGGGAATCAAACCTGGGTCCTTTGGCTTTGCAGGCAAACACCTTAACTGCTAAGCCATCCCTCCAGCCCATTTACAGCATATCTCGATTGCATCATTCTCTCTTGGGCTTGCTCTAATTTCATGCTATTTTGTTCAGAGCCTTAGGAGCAATAGACTATTATATATATATATGTGTGTGTGTGTGTGTGTGTGTGTGTGTGTGTGTGTGTGAAATATACTATCATGGACACGTATACACATGCCAACAGAGTCTCCTAAAAGAGAATGATTTCAGGTCAAGGCTCCACCATGGAAGCGTGTATGACAGAGGATCCTTGTCTGGGGCCTGTGACCTCAGCTTAGCCACACAGACCATCTCCCCTATCCCCAGGTCACCTGGGCAGCTATAAGTAGGGTGTCTTCACACCCTACTTTGTGGTGACTAGTTACATGATTTTTGATGTGTCACTCAAGTTTTCTGGGGCTTCATTTTTTTTTTTTTCTGGAAAACAGCTGATTGCTATACCACAATTTTGAATAAAAGAAACTAGACATAAGTAATAAATGCTGTATGATTCCATTTATGACAGTTCAGAAACAAGAACTTTATTATTTAGGGATACTCGCATGGTGGCATAACTATTTTTTAAAGCAAATGGGGCCTGCTATAGTGGGTATACACAAGTAACCCCTAGCTTTTGAGTGGAACTGAAACAGGGGATCACTTGATCCTAAGAATTTGAGGCCATCTTTGGCAATACAGCAATACCCCTTGTTCTAAAAATAAATAAATAAGGGACTGGAGAGAAGTGGTAAAAGATACTTGCTTGGAAAGTCTTCCAACCCAGGGTTCAATTCCCTAGTATCCACAGAAGCTAGACACACAAAGCAGGGCATGCAGCTAGAGTTTATTTGCAGTGGCAAGAGGCCTTGGCATACCCATACTCTCTCTCACACTTTGTCACATAAATAGACAAAAATATTTAATTAAAAATAAATAACTAAGAGCTGGGCATGGTGGCACACACCTTTAATCCCAGCACTTGGGAGCAGAGGTAGGAGAATCTGGTTTGATTCACCAGAGACTACATAGTGAATTCCAGGTCAGCCTGAACTACAGTGAGACCCTACCTCAAAAAAAAAAAAACAAGCCGGGCGGGGTGGCACACGCCTTTAATCCCAGCACTCGGGAGGCAGAGGTAGGAGGATTGCTGTGAGTTCGAGGCCACCCTGAGACTCTCTAGTGTATTCCAGGTCAATAAATAAATGAACCCTATTTTTAAAACCAAAAATAAATAAATAAATAAATAAATAAATAAATGAATAAGGGTTGGAGAGTTGGCTTAGCAGTTAAGGCACTTGCCTGCGAAGCCTGAGGACACATGTTCGACTCTCCAGGTCCCACATAAGCCAAACACACAAGGTGTTGCAAGCTCACAAGGTTGCACATGCACACAAGGTGGTGCATGTGTCTGGAGTTAGATTACAGTGGGTAGAGGCCCTGGTGCACCAATTGTCTCCTTTTCTCTCTTTCTCTTCCTCCCTCTCATAAAAAAGGGGGCAGTCTGTTGGGCTTGCCCCCCCCCAAATAAATAAATAACTGAAATAAAAATTAAAGAGGTGCTGGGGAGGTTGGTGAGTGTTTAGGAGTGCTGCTTGCAAGGTCTGCGTTCCCATGTTCGATTCCCCAGTACCCACATAAAGCCTGATGTGCAACGTGGTGCATGCACCTGGAGTTTGTTTGCAGTGGCAGGAAGCCCTGGTATACCCGTTTTTTCCTCTCTCTCTACTTAGAAATAAATAAATAAAATATTTCAAAAATAAAAGAGGAAATGATCTTCCTAAAAACACAGCAATGAGTGGCTGGAGGAGAAAGGCGGTGGTGGGGGACCCCTCAGGGAGGAGGCACCATTCTGTCATTGTATCTCACAGGTGTCTGCTTTATAATTATTACAGTTGCGATTATTTATAACTCTTTGCATTTGCTTATGTCCTCCCCACATGTCCACTTTGACCGTGATGAAGAGAACATGGACAAGGGATTGAAGGAGCCTTGTAAACCTGGACATGCTGCCTGCCTCTCAGAGTCATGAATAGCCTCGTCCCATCTATCCTTTTTGTTGTTGTTTTTGTGGGTTTGTGTAGAGATGTGTGCAGTGTGCATGCATGTGTGTATGTGTGTTCATGTGTATGTGGATGCACTATGGGAAGTGCCTGTATGTGTGTGTATGTGCACACACATGAACATGTATGTGGAGCCCATAGGTCAACATTGGATATTTTCCTCAATTGCTTTCCTCTTTATTTTTCTTTTTCTTAAATATTTATTTATGTACTTGTTTATTTGCAAGCAGAGAGAGACAGAGAGAAGAGAGACAGAGAATGGGCACACCAGGACCTCAAGTTACTGCAAATGAACTCCAGACACATGTGCCACTTTGTGCATTTGGCTTTACGTGGGTCTGGGGAATCGAACCTGGGTCATTAGGCTTTATAAGCAAGTGCCATAACTGCTGAGCCATCTCTCCAGCCTTCCCCTTTATTTTTCATGAAATAGTCTCTAGAGCTCATTGAACTGGCCAGACTCACAGGGTGTCGTGGCTCACGCCTTTAATCCCAACACTCAGGAGGCAGAGATAGAGGATCGCCGTGAGTTCAAGGCCACCTTGAGACTACATAGTAAATTCTAGGTTAGCCTGGGCTACAGTGAGACCCTACCTCGAAAAACTGAAAAAAAATGTGCAGTGAATTGGCCAGACTAACTAGCCAGTGAGCTCCAGGGATTTCCTGCTCCACTTCCCCAGTACTGGAAGCACAGGCATATGCATACCTGGAATTTTACATGGGTGTTGGGGTTACATTCTCAGATCCTCAGCACTCTGCCATTGAGCCATCTCCCTAGCTCAGCCTTGTCCTTTTCTCTTTAGCTTCATAATCCAGAACGAACAAGCTTAGGCCTTTCTGGTCCAGCTTCCCATGTCCCATTTCATGAAGGGGAAAACTGAGGTCCAAGAAGGCCGAGATGGTGTCTAGCCTTCCTTCTCTCTTCCTACCTTCACAAGAGTTGGGGCCGTGTAGTGTGTGCTGTTCTGGGACCCTGGCTCCCTTCTCACCTCAAGCTGCTGGAGTGGGGGGGGCGGGGGAGATGAAGAGCTTACAGACCATTTCCTCTTCTTTGGAATCGGTCCCAACGCCCTCCATCTCAAGCTGAAAAAAATCCCCTTGCAATTTCCTCCCGCCCACAGCTCCCTTCAGATGCTCTGGGCCTCAGGAGTAGTGGAGGCTTTATTATGTTTGAAAGAGCACGCACACACCTTCCCAGCTCGTATCCATGCTTCTGTGCATCCTCCTGCAGACCCCTGTCGGAAAGCATGGGAACTGGGCAGGGACGAGCGAGGGCCTGCTGCAGGAGAACAGGAGATTCCAGCTCAGACATTGCAGTGTGCAAGACGCTCTTTGTCTCCATGTCGCCTCAGCAGAAGTGGCCTTATTTCTGTCTGAATAAGCCTCCAGCTTGGAGCTGCCAGAAACTTTGCAAGCAGTCCTGTTCCCAGGGCCAGCAATTTTCCAGAAATTAGCAGTGACTAAGGTACATCAGCCTCCCTTTGTTCTAGGCGAGGGGATCAGTTTGTCCTGTGGTAAGACGCCCTGGGAAGGCCGGGATTCTGGGGCTGCTCTACTCTGGCATCGGCCTGTGCCCTGCCACCTCACCCAGACTGAGAGAGCTGACCTGCCATGATGTTTGAGAGTCCCTTCCCACATCTCTCTCACCTGTCTTCTAGAATAAAAAGGGAATAGTGGGCAGACTGAAGGCCATGTTGCCTGCTTTGTTAGATGCTGCAAACATTTCCAAAGACTGCTGAAACCTTCCAAATTCCTGGCCTCTCCAAACTGGAGGGAAAGTCCACTAGAGTTTCTGAACCTGTAACTTGTTCTCTGTCAGGTTCAGCCCAGGCACGAGGCCACAGCAAAGATCAGGCCTGAGCCCTGCTTGTAGTTAACTGTAGCAGGGAAGCTGTGCGCATGTCATTTCTCCTTTCCATCCTTGCCTCTGCAGACTAGCTCTGCTCCATGACATGGTACAAAGACGCAGGGCCAGCTACAGCCTCTCAGGGTCCAATGCAAGAGGCAAACGTGAGACCCCTTGTCTAAAAGTTATTAAATAAGTAAATAAATAAAATATATTTAAAAGTTATTAGCCGGGCATGGTGGCGCACACCTTTAATCCCAGCATTCGGGAGGTAGAGGTAGGAGGATTGCCGTGAGTTCGAGGCCGGCCTGAGAATACAGAGTGAATTCCAGGTCAGCCTGGGCTAGAGTGAAAACCCTACCTCGAAAAAAAAAAAAAGTTATTAAAATGTTCAACAGGGACTAGGGCTATGTCTCAGTGGTTAACATTGCTTATTTGCAGCCTGCCAGGCTGGTTTGATTCCCTGGTACTCACATAAAGCCAGATGCATTAAGTGGCACATGCGTCTGGACTTCTTTTGCTGCATCATCACCCATATTCCCTCTGTCTGTCTGTCTTCTCTCTCTCACTCTCAAATGAATGAATAAATAAATAAATAAATACATAAATAATATTTTTTAAAGGAAAAAATAGTAACTATTGGTGGAAGTGCTCCTTTCCTCTGAAAAGCTAAACCCAGCCCTCTACCCCCAAAACACAGAGAGACAGACAGACAGACAGAGAAAGAAGGAGAGAGAGGTAAACTACATGCTGGTGCTAAGATCCTGGCCCACAGCGTTATGGCCAGTGCAGTCTTCAGGAGAAACATGCTCTCCAATCAAACAGAGCAAACATTACTTCACAAGGGAGATACACCATGCTCATATGCCAAGGGACAGGCCCATGTCACCCCACACTCCCACGAACAAAAAGAAAGGAAGATGCTCTCCTCCCAGGGCAGGGGCCCAAAGCTCTAGCATCTCCCAACCAGAAGTTAGCAGAGAGATCGCCAACCACATCCTCCAGTCCACTGAGCAGGTAAGGAACCCGAGGACCAACCGGAGCCAGAGCCAGACCCACAATCACACAATCTGCCTAGAATTATAGAAACCCAGGTTTTTTTTTAAGCTTGTCCAACTGAGAAGGGCTAACCAGAGACTCTGTGGGGCTCCTGTCGTGTTCCCTGTCACGCAGTGGGTGCAAGTCCGGCCCTCACAAGAGCCTCCACCCAAAGGCTCTGCCTGCAGGTGGGAGCCGGACAGGTCCTCCTACCAAACCTGCCAACCTGCTTTTCCCTGCTCCTAATAAAATGGATACCGGGAGCTGGAGAGATGGCTCAGGGGTTAAGGTGCTTGCCTGCAACGCCTAACGAGCTGGGTTTGGTTCCCCAGTACCCATGTAAATCAAGATGTACAAAGTGGCACATGCATCTGGAGTTTGTTTGCAGTGGCTAGAGGCCCTGGTGCATGTGTGTGCCTCTCTCTCTCTCTTTATCTCTTCTATCTCTCTCTTCTTGCAAGTAAATAAAATTTTAAAAAAATAAAAGAATCGGTACTGGCACTGACAATAAAAGACACCAGCCTGGTCACACAGACAGTATGTTCCACTCATGCGTCCTTAGCCAGACCACAAGCTTCCTGAGGGCAGGGCCTGGGTCTTCACACCCATATGATCTGGAATAGGTTGTTCACCTTCTTGACGCCTTTGTTTCCCCAGTTTCTTCATAGGAATGTTGAGAGAATGAAATGAAATAACATATATGAAAAACTACACATGATTCCCGGAACCTAGAAAGTGGCAAATGAATTTTATTTTATCGATTTTTTTTAATCGTGTGTATCATCAGCACCTGACACAAGAAGACTCAAAAGAAAAAAAAATAGAATAAAATTAGAAGACTGGTGTGAGGATGGTTGTTCTGTTATTAGCCTGATCAGATTAGGAGTCAAGGAAGAGACAAGTGTCTCGGAGGGCTCTGTGAAGACTTCTCCAGGAAGGACTGAGGGAAGGTGGAAGTCCTTCTCCCAGAGCGGGGGGCCCTTCCAGTGGTGGACTATATAAATAATGAAGCTCCAAGAGAGCACAGAGCTTCTGGCCTGGCTGCCTGTGCTACTTGCTGGTGAACTCATCTGCCCCACTGCTGTCGTCCTTCACAGACATCGGAGCCCAGCTTCAGCAGCTTTCCAGAGTGGACTGGAGACCAGCAGCTCTCCAGGAATCGTGCACGTCTTCAGCGTCAGACTGGGACTGCTGAGGCATCTGGCCTGGTGGACTAAGCAGGTACCAGGTTTTCCTGACCTTCCAGAATTGCTCAGCTCATATCCCATAAGCCAATCTAATAAGTCCCCTTTATAATACATGTTCATTCTATAAGTTCTGTCACTCTAGAGGACTCTGGCTCACACAGGTGCCATCGTCAATCCCCCTCCAGGCTATAGAACTTCAGTGAAATATTGGCATCAGCCAGCTGTTGTCACAGTCTGTTGCGTAACAAGCCATCCTAAAACACAGAGAATTAATTGTCATCATTCCTTCTCATTCAGGGGTCAGCAGGGGTGGGTGAGTCTTTCCTAAAGGTATCTACTCTGGGGACCAGGATAAAGGGCTTAAAGGAGAAGTAGTCCTCGTGGAGACCAATCAGTATAAAAGGAAGTAGAAACAGTCTCTTATGGTCCAGGCTGAGAACTGGTAGACTGTCCTTTTCTTTTTTTTTTTTTTGGTCTTTTGAGGGAGGGTCTCACTGTAGCCCAGGCTGACCTGGAATTCACTCTGTATTCTCAGGGTGGCCTCAAACTCATGGCGATCCTCCTACCGCCCAGTTAGACTGTCACTTTTGGACACTTATTGGTCAAAGCAAGTCACAAGGTCAGTACATAGAAATTTCCTACGTCCTGCAGGCCCAGGAATCCCGGGGGTGTCTTGTGGGCGGGGTGAGAGTAGGCCACTCCTCCTCTGCCATCTTCTGTATCTGCACTCCAGAAGTATGTGTTCCCTCCAGGGTCTTGGGAGGAGAAAAGAAAATCTGCAAGATACAATGAAATATTCTTTGAAGCCGGGCATGGGGGTACACACCTTTAATGCCAGTACTTGGGAGGCAGAGGTAGGAGGATCGCCATGAATTCGAGGACACCCTGAAACTACATCATACTGAATTCCAGGTCAGCCTGGGCTAAAGAGAGACCCTACCTTGAAAAACCAAAAAACCAAAAAATTAAAAAAATTAAAAAGCAAGAAATATACTTTGAACCATTTTGCAAGTATAAAATGTAAAGCAGAAATACATAGCATTTCCTCTTGTTTTGACCTCTGCGGTTGGGAATGTTTGCTCAAATCCTTCCCAAAGTGTTTAATTTCGAGAAATTGAGAACTGAGCTGACAGGCGTTGCTTGAGTGGATTCCAGGATCTGGGAGTAGGAAGAAGGCATAGTTCAAGCTCACGGATTATTTTCACAGTGCGGATTGAGTCTCCATTTCATCCTAACAGTATCCCCTCCTGTCAGCAAGCCCCCACTACCACCTCATTTTGCTTCTCCGGGGCATCAGGCCAAGTCTGATGATAAGACATTTACTGGTGGGGACAATGGAAGCTTCTAAGGCTATAGGTGTCCCTGTAGCTCATCTCTGTGGGCACGCTCTAGTCTTGGAGCTTGGGCCTCTCCAGGCCTCCCTGAAGAGCCTGGACGGTGCCAGAAGGAAGGGTAGAGGAAACAGAGCTGTTGGGGGTGGCGTGGAAGGAAGTCTGTTTGCTCCCTTGTAGCAGCAAAAGCTGTTTACCTCCAAGTGTGTGTTTTTCAAGGAAATGGAGGCCAGCAGAGGAAAAACGCCCTTGTGAGACATTTCCATGAATTTATGCTGTTCATCTGGAGAGTCAAAAGCTCCCGAGCCCTCTGGGGTTTCACATGCTCAGGATGAGGCTGGCCTGCCTCAGGCTGCTCAGAATTCACAGCCACCTGGTCACTGGCCTGTGACTAGAGAGGGGAACATCAGCCAGTCCTGGAGGTGACTGATGCCACCCCGGGTGCGGCCTTGGAGATAGACACATGCACATGACAGCCATGCCCACCTGTCATTAGAGGAATGAACGAATAAACACAGAAGGGGCATGTCAGGAGACCTTGGTGGGTTCTGGAGGGGTAGATGGTTGAGTGGGTAAAGTGCTTGCCATGCAAGCACAAAGAGCTGAGTTTGAATCCCCAGCAGCCATGTAAAATGCTGGCCATGGAGGCACACACCTGTAACCCCAATGCTGGGGGAATGGAGACAAGGGGGTCCCTGGGCTCACTGGATAGCTAGTCCAGTGAAATCTAGGTTTAGTAGGAGGCCCTGGCTCAAAGAACAAAGTGAAGAGCAACTGAGGAAGACCCCCAGTATCAACCTCTGGCCTCCACGCACATGAGCACACGTGTGCACACATGCATGTGCACCTGCACACATGTGTCTGCACACATACAAACAGGCATACATACATACACAGACAAAACAAGAAGAATGGGGGAGGAGGAAGAGGAGGAGGAGGAGAAGGAAAAGAAGAAGATGACCAGAACTTCAGGTTCCAGGTCTGCCCTTGCAAAGTCATGTGACCTTGGACCCCTGGGTAGGTCACTGAAGAAGCTTGGGTCCTGTTCTTACAGTGTGATTGAAAGCTTGGACCTTACAGGGCTGTTGTGAGGATGGAATGAGAAACTGAGGATAACTGGGTCATTTCATTTCATTTCTGAACAGAGGAGGGCCAGAGCTTGGCCACCGGCATTCTCCAGCAAACTCCCTGGCTGAATGTTCTATGAAACAGGAGTAGGTGCTGGGAGGCTAATGAGTGAAGTCCAGGAGTGATTGCCAGGGTTCATGGACCACTCAGATCAAGGACAGATGAGACATCTAGACAGTCAGGGAACTACATGGGAGAAGATTGCTGAGGAATTGAGCAGGCGGGGGGGGAGTCTTTAGAAAATAAGTAGATCCGGAGATAAATGGTGTAGGCACTTTGCAAGCAGCTCAGTCATTCCACAGTGTCTTTAGGGGAGTCCTTCCAGGACCCCGCTCAGACCCCAAATCCTCCATGCTCAAGTCTTATGAAAATTGGTGCCGTCTTTGCATATACCCTGCACATTCTTTGGATCATCTCCAGATGACTTGCAATGCCAAAAACAATGGAAATACTACGTAAATAAATAGCTGTTGTACTGAGTTAGTTAGGGAATAATGACAAGAAAAAGTCTGTACATGTTTGGTTTGTGTGCAGTCCCCCCACCACCACCACCAATCCTGTTGGTTGAATCTGTGGATATGGAAACCTCAGACCAGAGGGTTGGAGACCATCACAGGATGACAAACCAGTGTCCGACTTACCTGTCACCTGTGCTAACTGTGACCAATCAGGTCCTCCTCTGGACCTAGGGGAATGTTTTAAGTAAGGTTACAGTTTTGTATTGAGACACATTCACAGCTATCTGGGGGCCTGGCCATAGATTTCCTGTGTATCTGGAATAAAGTTTCCAGGTGAAGAGAACGGCAAGCTCCCACAGACCCATCCTGCCAGCTGCAGGCAGTGACAGCTAGGGAGCCACCAGGGTCCCCCTAGGACACCACAACACACAGCAAGACCTGTACTCCGAGGAGTGGACCAGCATTTAGGCAATAAATCAGTGACCTCACGAAGTCAAAATAACTTTAGTCCGCTATCGCCCACAGCAGCCTCACACAGTACTGGGGACATCTTGTTCAGGGTCACCTCTTGCCTCTTGCAGATAGAGAAGGGAAACAGGACAGGATGGGGCTGGAGCAATGGGTGAGCCCACGAGATGAAGTTCTCGCTTTCCCACCTCCTCCCCCACCCTCAGATCTCTCCGTTTAATCCAGCAAAAAGCTTTTACCTTTTAAAAAATTTTTTATCTGCAGTGGTACACAGAGGATTTAGATCCTTTGCATTTCAAATGCCTGTTCATGTTTTAATTTAAACCCATACAACTAATTCAGAGCCCTTCGTGAGCCACGGAGCCCCTAAAATCCCGAATCCTTTTCCCATCCAGGCCAAGGCCTCATCAGTCTAATGTGGCACAATGGGATTTGTGTGCGGGGGATGTATTTTAAAAGAAAAAAACAAACATGAAGGTTTTGCGATATTAAACCATTGTTTTAGTTTTTTGGGTTTTTTTGTTTTGTTTTTTTTTAATTTTGGATAGCTTCCATGGTAACTGATAAGTTTGCTTCTTTGTGCCCTCCAGTTGTCTGGAGATGCCAAGGCAGCTCCTGCAGTTTATCAAGCAGGTATGGATCAGAGTCCTAAGGCCCAGGCGTGGGAAGGGAGCAGACCCGAGTCACAGTGGTAATGAGCTGCCTCCTGGACTCCACCCCATGAGGTCAAAGGCTGGAGCCTTTGTTGCCTCTTGTTGGCCCCATTCCTCTTTCTTCCCGTGAACTCTGGACCCTTCCTTGGAGCTTCAAGGAGTACACATGCTTTCTAGAAACCCAGGTGACTTCCCACGTGCTGCAGGAGGCATTAGGACAGGGCAAAGGGAGAGGGGAGCGGCCTGCGTCTGTCTTCCAGCTCCCCGACTTCAGGGCTGCTCAGTGGCTGCTCAGCAGCCCCACTGCCACGCTTTAGGCGGGCTTTGTTGGACAGCTCCCCCTGGAAGCCCACTGTCCTCTGGGCTCTCTATGAATGTCTCAGAGCAAAGGAATCATACAGTGTGTTACCTGTGTGTCTGGCTTCCTCCTCCTAGCATGATGTTTTGAAGGCTCACACCTGTGTTGGCATTTTGTTCCTGGTTGAATGGTCGGGTGCATGCCCTTCGCCCTTTCGTCAGCTCATGGGCATTTCCGGTGCTCCCACCGTTTGGTCTCCCTTGCTTTGGCCAGTGATGCAAATATCTTAGCAGGTTTTTCAGTGACCCGAGAAAACACTAGCTCCATGAGTACAATGACATACACCCCAAGTGAGGAAAGCACGCCAGCTTGTACCCTGAAATCCCTGTTTTCATCTCACTGTTTTTGGGGGAGGGGCAGCATCAAGAGCCCAGAAATAAAGCTGGAGAGATGGCTCAGCAATTAAAGGTGATTTCTTGCAAAGGCTGATGGCCTGGGTTTAATTCTTCAGTGCCCACATAAAGCCAGAAGCACAAAGGGGTACATGGGTCTGGAGTTCGTTTGCAGAGACAATAGGACCTAGCCCACATTCTCTCTGTCTCAAAAAATATATATATAGATATAGATATATATAGAGAGAGAGAGGGAGGGAGGGAGGGAGGGAGGGAGGGAGGGAGGGAGCTCAGACATGGGGGATTTGAGTCCTGGCTCTGACACTTTAGCCACAGCACCTTTCAGGAACCTCTTAATACATCCATCTTGTAGGGACATCCCAGTACAAGCTGGTAGCTCTTTCTCATTTGTGATAGGTGGCATTGAGACTATCATGTTAAATGAAGGAAGGAAACACATTTCTTACGATTTCATTGGTATAAAATATTCACTGAGGGTAAACCTATGCAGACAAAAGGCATATTGATGCCAGAGAAGATGACTACTAATGAGCACAGGGTTTTCTTCTGAGTCATGAACATATTTGGGACCTGATACATATGGTGCCTGTACAGCATGTGAAGAGCAAATGCCACAGGATTGCACACTCTATTATGTGCTGTACGACTGTTGCTAGAACGATGGACATATATTTTTATTTCAGTAGTGTTATCACATCAAAACAGGATGACTTGTTTTATAATAGTGACTTAAACCACACTTTTATCTTCTCTCATGACTTTATGGGTGAGAAATTCAGGCAGGGTTTATCTGGATAGTTCTTCTGATCTGATATAGAACCCAGCTTATTTTTATTTATTTTTATATTAATTTATTTTGGTTTTTTTGAAGTAGGGTTTTGCTGTAGCCCAGGCTGACCTGGAATTCACTCTGTACTTTCAGGGTAGCTGCAACCTCACGTTGATCCTCCCACCTTGGCCTCCCAAGTGCTAGGATTAAAGGCTTGCCCTGGCCTCAGCTTATTATCATTATTATTATTTTTTTTTTGGTTTTTCAAGGTAGGGTCTCACTCTAGCCCAGGCTGACCTGGAATTCACTATGTCATCTCAGGGTGGCCTCTAACTCACGGCAATCCTCCTACCTCTGCCTCCCGAGTGCTGGGATTAAAGGTATATGCCACCACGCCTGGCTCTGCTTATTTTTTTAAATAATATACTGTCTTTTATTTATATGAGAGACAGTATATAAGTGAGCCAGGGCCTCCTGTCACTGCAAACAAACTCCAGACATATGTGCCACTTAATGCATCTAGCTTTATGTGGGTACTGGAGAACTGAACCTGGGTCTGTAGGCTTTGCAAGCAAGTGCCTTTAACCACTGTGCGATCTTTCCAGCCCCAAACCCTGTAACTCTGAGTCATATAACTGAATGTGGGGTCACAACAAATTTAGCAACAATGAAAGGTTTATGAACATGTAACCACAAAAAAGCAATTCAAAATCAAATAAAATGAATTAAAGATATTTCTGGAAGGGCTTTCCTGTGATGGATCATACAACGCCACAGCAGCCTTGGCTCTGAACACACGTCATGTGCACTTTTCACTGATCATGCCACCAGGTCACACAATACCACCAGTGAATGCCTCTGCTCAGATTCAAGACTACCGTGGGGTAGGAATGACAGTATTTTTACATACATTCAAAGTTTTCTTCTCCACCAATGGACTAGGAGTGTTTATCACTAGTATGACCATTGTCTCTGGTTTTCTTAAATTGTATTTATTTATTTGAGAGAGAGAGAGAAAGAGGCAGTTAGAGAATGGGTGAGCCAGGGCCTCTAGCCACTACAAACAAACTCCAAATGCATGTGCTACTTTGTGCATCTGGCTTACATGTGCACTGGGGATTCAAACCTGAGTCCTTAAGCTTCACACACAAGAGTCTTAACCACTGAGCTATCTCCCCAGTCCTAGTCTCTGTTTTTATTCCATCTATTGGCTTAGAAGATGTCATCTGGCACATAGAAACTCTCCCTAAATATACCCCAAAGGCTTTAAGTGACACAGCTGAGGGAATCTCCCTTCTTAATTCTGAAGTCCAAATGATGAAGAAGAAACTTTTACAAAATCACATGGCTTTGAACATTCTCATAGCAGAGCAGGGTGGTACATGTGTCAATATCAAGGTAAAATTTATATATATAATGTGTTATATTTCTAATAACTCTGTTAATGTCTCACGTGCTTTACAAGACCTACAGGAACAGATTCAGAGCATGTTAGACACAACTGTGCCATTTGGTGAACAGTTCTGGGAATGGATCTCAGGTTTCTCATGGTAGAAAAAGATTATACTTATTACAGTCTTCATAGTTATTCTGTTGATATTTGGATCCCATATACTCAACTGCTATTTTTTGTTTGTTTGTTTGTTTGTTTGTTTTTGTTTTGCAAGGTAGGGTCTCACTCTGGTCCAGGCTGACCTGGAATTCACTATGTAGCCTCAGGGTGGCCTTGAACTCTCGGCGATCCTCCTACCTCTGCCTCCTGAGTGCTGGGATTAAAGGCATGCACCACCACGCCCGGCCACTCAACTGCTATTTTAACTTTATCTCTGCTTGTTTACAGGCAACTCATATCAGATGGTCATATAAGCATTTAACTCCATGTATACATGCCCCTTTGATCACCCACTAAGAGCTGATCACATTCCACTTCCAACAGGGCTACCAACCATCCCTACCTCATAGTGTTAGACTTCCAGGACCCTGAGATAGGCTCCAATCCTTGATGTTAGTAACATCTGTAAGTCTCTTTTACCCACATACAGATGGCTGAGACATTTGACTTACTTATAGTTCTCTCTCTTGGGCCTTTAGATAGCCTCCCACAGAGACTCTAATTGCCATACTCTATGACACCTTTCAGCTGGAAGTAGAGAAAGACATAGTCATCATCCTTTTCCTCTAACAAGAGTCAGTTTCTGGGCTGGAGAGGTGGCTTAGTGGTTAAGGCGCCTGCCTCCTAAGCCTAAGAACGCTGGTTCCAATCTCCAGCAGTTCCAATCTGCAGGTCCCACATTTAGCCAGATGCAAAGTGACACAAGGGCGCAATGCCACACTTGCCCACAAGGGGCGCACGCATCTGGATTTCGTTCACAGCAGCTGAGAGACTGCTGGTGCACCCATTCTCTATCTGTCTCCCTCTCTCTCTGTCTGTCTCTCTCTGTGTCTCTCCAAAAATAATAAAAAAAAAAAGTGTTAAAAAATAGTCAGTTTATTCTCAAGAAAGCAGGGAATGAGGGGGAAATAGGTAGCCAGTCAGGAATGAGGGCCCAAAGAAGGATCACTACCTGCCTGCTTCAGCAGAACCAGAATTCAGTATCTGACCCAGCTTATCCAGTCAGCTCTCTTGCACCCTACTCCTGAGCCAGCCTATCCAATTAGCTCTCTTGTACCCTACTCTTCTGCTCCTGAGCCAGTGCCTACCCCGGACCAACCAGCTCTCTCTCAGGCTTACCTTAGCCTGAGGGCAAAGCCCACCACAGTAAGATTATAAATAGATCCTTACCAGGTGGGCAAAGCCTCTTTTTAGGCTTGTCACCTCTCCTGAACGTCCAGGTTCCTGCTCTGGTAAGTACCCTCATCTTGGCCCTGAGGAGGTGAGATTGGGAGGGGGCCTCCTGCTCCCATGGGTGCTCTCTACCCCTTCCTGCCTATACTTTTCTTCTTTTTGAATTTTTATTTTATTTTTTTTTATTTATTTGAGAGACAGGAAGAGAGAGAAAGAGGCAGGTAGAGAGAGAGAGAGAGAATGGGCCTTCAGCCACTGCAAATGAATGCCAGACACATGCGCCACCTTGTGCATCTGGCTTATGTGGGTCCTGGGGAATTGAACCTGGGTTCTTTGGCTTAGCAGGCAAGCATCTTGACCACTAAGCTATCTCTCCAGCCTCTGTACTTTTCTTCTCTTAATCTGATAAAGTCTCTTTAAGCATTAAAACAAAAGTTTTCTTCTCTTAATTAAGAAAAACAAAGATTTTCAGTATTTTCCTTCCATCATTTCTCAGCATGTAAGTCTCACATTAGTATATCTTTGGATTGTATTGTGTTAAAAATGTTTGATTTTAAAAATTTCTATTTGAGTTGCAGGCTTGAGTTTCATAAAAAAAAAAATGTTAAATGAATCTTGGCTTGGGATTAGGACAGAATTTCCAAAAATTTCTGAAATGGCCCTAAACATATTTCATTCATTTTGTACTACATATTCATGTGAAGTGGCATTCTCAACATTGACAATTCTAAAATCAAAAGATCAATCAACTCTGGAAAACATTGAAAATGTTCTGTGTCTTATGGTATCCAATATTTGGCCAAGACTGAATTCTGTATGTAAGATAAACAAGCATGCCCATATCATTAGCATGCAAATTTGCATTTTTCTGTGTTAAGTGATAAAATCATATGTAAACCAATGAATTATATTTAAAAATGTGTGATTTATGATCAGTATATGTTTGTATACCTGTTTTATATATCTAGATTCCTAGTTTGTAAAAAAAAATGTTAGGACTAGAGAGATGTCTTAGCAGTTAAGGTGCTTGCCTGTGAAGCCTAAGGACCCATGTTTGACTCTCCAGATCCCATGTAAGCCAGATGCACAAAGGTGAGGCAAGCACAAGGTTGCACATGCCCACTAGGTGGCTCAAGAGTCTGGAGTTCAATTATAGCGGCTGAGGCCCTGGCAAGCCAATTCTCTCCCTCTAAAATAAAATAAAATAAAATAAAATAAAATAAAATAAAATAAAATAAAATAAAAATTACAGGTGAAAAGGAGTTGCTAGTGGAAAGGGTTTTAAAATCCCTGGTCTAAAGGGGCCGTGGTGGGGGCGGGGGGCCAGAGAAATGAGGAAGGCTTACATGGAGGGCCTAATACATATGTAAGTAGAAAGGTGGAATACTGGGGTGGAAATGTCTAAGGGGAGTCAGGGAAGAGGAATGGAGGAGGAGGAGAGAACAGGAGAAAGGGTTGGGGGAGGGTTAACCAAAAATAAAAACATTATGAATAAACCATATGGAAACCTACATCTTTGTTAATTTAACAAAATATAAGTTTTTGAAAAGAGAGTTTGGGCAGAAGTACCCTGTGGGGGTAGATAATGCTATGCCCAGGAGCCATAGATTGTTACAGAAAATTTTCAGTGCCAGTAGTGGGATACCTCCAAGTAAGTTGTTGGTCTGGAAGCTCCCTGATACCCCTCAAACAGTATAGGCTATTGCCAGCATTCTTGGTTGCCCACCAAAACAAACTAGTAAAATCTTATTGCTGAAGATACCATATGCTTCAGTTGCTGATACTGAGAAATCAAGCTAGAGTTGAACTAGGAACCTCTTCCCTCCCGGCTAGCAGCCATAGTACTAGAAAGAGTTATGCAAGCTGCTGGGACAGAAAAGTCATTGATACTTTTAACAATAGAGGACCCTGTGAACTATACAACCAGTCAGCCAGGCAAGATGTGGCCACTGGTGCAACAGTGGCATGACTACTATGGGGGTAACCAACTGTATTTTATATATATATTCGTAGATTAATTCTGCTCTGTTTGTAAGAAGCTTCTTTTTGCAGATGGTGGTGACTACTGGGGAGACTTAAAAACTTGCCAACATGCTGAGAAGTGATAGCAGAGTGCTTAGCACTAAATGAGACATCTCTATCACACCCTCGAGGCTCGGGGAACATCATGGAAGAGGTAGCAGAAAGGATGTAAGAGCCAAAGGATGGGGAGAAATGCTCTGGGAAGTTGTGTTCTGTACATAAAGTGGCCTTTGCACTCAGGACCTTACAGTGGCTATTGCTACCCACACAATATTGGGCCCTTCAACATGTCAAAAAGTTGAGGAAGCCAAAAAGAAAAAGAGAGACATCAAAATGGAAGAAAGACTAGTTGGAAAGAAGAGGGGGGTTCAGTGGAAGAGGGAGGGAAACAAAAAAGCAATGGGAGGGGACTGTGAGCAAAATAAACTATGTACATATATGAAAAAGAGAAGTCCTTGTCCAGAAGTTTCCAGACATCCTCACTCACATGCCTGCCTGGTGCCTTGGATGGGATGATTAGGCCCAACTGAGACTGTCTTCTGAAGTGTTTTATACCAGGCCTCTCTAGCACAGAGGCATTAGGGCTTCTAGAAAGTTCCAAGGATAGAAATGGTAAAACCTATTTTCCTAAGGCTTGAGCCCAGACCCATCACTTCTTATATTCAAAGGGGTGGAACAATGACCCATTCAATGAAAGACTAACAGTTTTAGAACATCAAACACAGGTAGATATACTTTTTTTTTTTTTTTTTTTTTAGTTTTTCGAGGTAGGGTCTCACTCTGGTCCAGGCTGACCTGGAATTAACTATGTAGTCTCAGGGTGGCCTCGAACTCTCAGCGATCCTCCTACCTCTGCCTCCCGAGTGCTGGGATTAAAGGCGTGCGCCACCACGCCCGGCTCACAGGTAGATATACTTTTAATTACTGATTTTAATCCTTGAAACATCCATTCTAAATATTCTAGTTCTTCATGGGTCCATTTTCTGGGAAATTATTTTATCAACTGCCTCATATTTACTAGCATTAACATTTTATACCATGTGTTTTTAAGTTTTTATTTATTTAAAAGGGGGGAAAGAAAGAGAGAAAATGGGTACGCTACGGCCTCCAGCCACCATCTTGTGCATCTGGCTTACGTGGGTCCTGGGGAATCGAAGCTGGGTCCTTTGTAGGCAAGCACCTTAATTGCTAAACCATCTCTCTAGCCCTATACTATGTGGGCTTTTTTTTTTTTTTTTTGGTTTTTGCAAGGTAGGGTCTCACTCTGGTCCAGGCTGACCTGGAATTAACTATGTAGTCTCAGGGTGGCCTCGAACTCTCGGCGATCCTCCTACCTCTGCCTCCCAAGTGCTGGGATTAAAGGCATGCGCCACCACGCCCAGCTATGTGTTTTTTAAATCCCTGATTAACTTGTGGCAATAGTCCTCTTGATTTTTAACATTTTTTATTAGCAGTGCCTGCAGTTTGTCTAATAATTTTTCTATTTGAAGTATCACAAAGTAGATAGTATTACAAGATTATGGTGATTAAATAGCATTTGAATGGTGCAATAACCAGGGGGAAATTAATAAAGTTTAAAATAAAACATCAGCCACAATATAAGCAACTTGAAGATGACATTATCTTCCTGTAATATTCTTTTTTTTTGTACTGAGGATTGAAACTAGGGCCTTGTGCGTGCAAAACAAGTGCTACTAATTCCTTGTCTTCTTCTTCTTCTTCTTCTTCTTCTTCTTCTTCTTCTTCTTCTTCTTCTTCTTCTTCTTCTTTTTGCATTAAACAACATTTACTCCTTTGACCATTGTTAAGTGTAAGGCTCAGTGCATATATTCTCATTGTCAGGCATCACTAACATCCATCTCCAGAAGTTTTTCATCTTGTTAAATGGAAATTGTATATTCATTAAATAATAACTCATCAGGGTTGGAGGGATGGCTTAGTGGTTAGGGCGTATGCCTGCAAAGCCAAAGGACCCAGGATCGATTCCCCAGGACCCACATTAGCCAGATGCACAAGGGGGCACAGGCATCTGGAGTTCATTTGCAGTGGCTGGAGGCCCTGGCGTGCCCATTCTCTGTGTGTATCAAATAAATTAATTAATTAAATTATTTATTAAAAAATAAAAACATAAGATATTTTTTAAAATAATAACTCATCAAATGATAATAAACATTCTTCCATCTGTGGCAAAATATTGTCCTTCTGGGGTTTTTTATTGCAAGTGTTGTGTGTGTGGTGTTTATGCATGAGAGTGGGCACACTGTGTGCAGGTCCACATACACATGTGTGCACATGTGTGTGGAAGCCAGAGGTTGGGAGCCTTCTTCGATCTCCCTCCACTTTATTTTCTGAGAGGCAGAGTCTCTCACGTACACACAGAGCTGGCCAGTTCAGTTAGTGTGGCTAGCCTGCTTGTTCTGGGGCCTCCCCGTCTGTCTCCTGAGTTCTGGAAATACAGGCTGGCCATCACCTCTACTAGCATTTAAGTGGGTGGTGGGGATTTGAACACTTGTCCTCACACTTGTGGCAAGCACTTTATCCACTGACCCCTTTATGTGTCTATGAATGTTTCTACCCCAAAGCCTCATATTAGTGAAATCATGTAGTATTTGTCTTTTGTGATTAGCATATTTCATTTAGCATCATGTGTTCAAGACTCATGCACGAGTCAGAAAAATCTTTCCTTTTAAAGGCTAAATCCGGGCTGGAGAGATGGCTTAGAAGTTAAGATGCTTGCCTGCAAAGGCAAAAGACCCAGGTTTGATTCCCCAGTACCCACATAAGCCAGATGCACAAGGTGGCTCATGTATCTGGAGTTTGTTTGCACCCATTCTCTCTCTTTCTCTCTGCCTCTATCTCTCTCTCTGTCCATGTTGCTAATAAATAAATAAATAAATAAATAAATAAATAAATAAATAAATAAATAAAAACAAAATTTTTTTTAAAATCCAGGGACTGGCAAGATGACTCAGCAGTTAAAGGAGCTTGTTTACAAAGTCTGATTTTGCCTGGGTTCAATTCCCCACCCACTTAAAGCCAAATGCACAAAGTGGTGCATGCATCTGGAGTTTGTTTACAGTGTCAAGAGGCCCTAGCATGTCCATTTCCTCTCTAATTCTCTCTATCTCTGCTTGCAAATAAATAAATAAATAATATTAAAAACAAAACAAAACAAGTCTCCATGATGCTGGATTTGATTTTGTTGTCCTTGTGAGTTCTTGCTTCATGCATTTTCCTGCTATCGGAACCATGCTTTTGTCTGAAAGTTGGTTTTATGCATCGGCATGCTGCAAGGAAGTTGTACTGAATAATTTTGTTTCCACCAAAAGCCTGCAAAAGCTCCTCAAAAAATGGAGATATGGGCTGGAGAGATGGCTTAGCGGTTAAGATGCCTGCCTTCTAAGCCTAAGAACCCGGTTCCAATCTCCAGTGGTTCCAATCTCCAGGTCCCACGTTTAGCCAGATGCAAAGTGACTCAAGGGTGCAATGCCGCACTTGCCCACAAGGGGGTGCACACATCTGGATTTCATTCACAGCAGCTGAGAGACTGCTGGCGCGCCCATTCTCTATCTGTCTCCCTCTCTCTCTTGTCTCTCTCTAAAAATAAAAAATTTGAAAAAAAATGGAGATATGTCTTCCAGTGTTCTGAGATCCTTTAAGTCAGAGCTTTAAGTATGGAACACCTCAAACCTGAGCACAAATAATGAGACTATAACACTCTGGCTCTCTTCCCTTTAATCAGCTGGCTTGTCTAGTACAAGACACGTGCCAAGCTTAGTGGTTAAGGTGCTTGCCTGCGAAGCCTAAAGACTCATGTTTGACTCTGCAGGTCCCATGTAAGCCAGACACACAGTGACACAAGCGCACAGTATTGCACATGTGCACAAGGGGGTGTACATGTCTGGAGTTCGATTGCAGTGGCTGGAGGCCCTGGCACACCAATTTTCTCTCTTTCTCTCTCTCATAAAAAAAAAAAAAAAAAAAAAAAACAAGCGCCAAAGAAGTGCCTGCTGAATTCACACCTGGCTGCAAGAGGCAGCCTGGCTGGAAAGGACCAGCAGCCCTGTAAGACTGCGTTAATGGATCTACCCTGCTTGAACCACTGCATCTAGACCAAGTCTCTTTCCAGAACCCTTCAGAGCAGAAAAGATCATTATGATTTAGCCAACCACTCATTGCCTACTTCTGGGAAGTTTTTAGGATGTCTTTGACCTTGAGTTGGAATCAGAAGGTCTTAGCCATTGAAGGGTTATTGTGAAGAGCCACATTCTGGCAGAGAAGAAAGGAGGTTTATCTGGCTTACATGGGTCTTGAGGAGTCAAACCTGGATCCTTTGGCTTTGCAGACAAGTGCCTTAACAGCTAAGCCATCTCTCCAGCCTGAATTCACCAAATTCTACTAGAACCACAGGAATGCAGGCAGGAAGAGGAAGAGGAAGGTAATGAATAGTGATGTTCATTAAGAATGGAGAGGCCCCTCTCCTGCTTACTCAGGTGCCTCATCCCTAGTGATTATGAAACCTGCATGTGACTCAGAACGGACATTTCATGCAGATGCACCAAGGAAATGTGTGCAAAGCTTCCTGACCTGGCCTGATGGAGGGTCTGCAGCCCTGTCCATTAGCTTAGGGGAGTAGGCACCAGAAGACTTAAGACTTAATTCTGGCAACTCTAAGTGAATGAGATACTTGGACGTGTGTGTGTGTGTGTGTGTGTGTGTGTGTGTGTGTGTGTGTAAAAACAAAGAAAGGGAGTGGCAAGAACCAGCATGAGCTGGCTAAAACAACCCAAAGCAGCTGTCAAACTGGCTCATTTCTTTGGATAATCAGTTCATTCTGGGTGGAATGGGAGTGTTTTCACTCTAACTTTTGTCCTAGAAAATTCCACCTCTTCATTTACTCTCTCAATCACCTGGTGAGGAAGGTGTGTGCCCACTCCTCTGATGGATACATGAGAACATAGAGGTGACACTTTGTCAAAGGTCATACTGCTGCGGAAGGATGGACATGAATACAGAACTGTTTAAATACAGAACCTGGGGTAGATGTGACTGAATATTGGTTCCTTTCAGAGTAATATAAAAAAAAAAAAAAAAGGTGTGCCAGGCGGGCTCCCAGTACTTGGGAGGCAGAGGAAGGAGGACTGCCGTGAGTTCGAGGCTACCTTGAGACTACATAGTGAATTCCAGGTCAGTCTGGGCTAGAGCGAGACCTTACCTCAAAAAAAGGCTGGAGGGATAGATGGCTTAGCAGTTAAGGCACTTGCCTGCAAAGCCTAAGGACTCAGGTTCGATTCCCGGGTCCCACAAAAGCCAGATGTACATGGTGGCGCATGCATCTGGAGTTTGCTTGCAGTGGCTAGAGGCCCTGGTGTGCCTAATCTCTCTTTTTCTCTCCCTCTGTCTCTAATAAAATAAATAAATAAATAAATAAATAAATAAATAAATAAATAAATAAATAAAAATAATGATTCCTTTAAAAAAAGAAAGAAAAGAAAAAACGAGTGTGTAAGTAAGAAAGCAAGGTCTGCCCCATTCAATGCCTATGGTTAGTGTCACAGAACTGAGTAGGACCAGTGAGTAGAAGCTACAGATAAGCCAACTCTAATCTAGTCACAAAGTGAGAACCAGTAGAATTGGCCTTTGTCAGAGTACATAACTCTATGAATTAAGACAGCCAGCTCCTAAAAATCAAATTTAAGTAGGTGGAGAAATGTTCACCATAAAAGGTAAAAAAGAGGCTGGAACGTTACGAACACGTGATTTCACTTCTATACCCAGTATAGACGTATCCATGGAGACAAAAAGTAGGGTCGTACTTGCTAAAGCTTGGGAATGAGGAGTGAGTGCCAAAGAGTACAGAAGGGGTGATGAAACTGTCCTAAAATTAGGAGATAGAGTACCCAGCAGTAGAGTAATTGCCTAGCATGGGCAAAATCCTATGCTTAATATCCAACACTAGAAGAAAAAAAAAAGGAAGAAAAAAAAGTTTTAAGCCAGATGGTGGTAATGGCTGTGACTGTATTAATAACCACTTAGGATATATAAACTATATCTCAAGGAGACCTAAGTAGAAAGATTATATGTATATATAAAACATAATTGTACATGCTAAAGACTACTGGGCTTAATGTTTTAAAACTGCATAAAGACCTCAATGTTGTTAAATGTATCTCAGCATCCATATTGTCAGAAAAAAATTCCAGAACTAAATACAAAGTCATAATGATAGCTCCTAAGGTAGAGGGGGATTTGATACCATTGGTTTTTGTTTGTTTTGGGGATGGGATCTCTTGTAGCACAGGCTGGACTCCAAATTGATATGTAGGCAAGGATGACCTTAAACTTCTAGTCCTCCTACCTCCACCTCCCAAGAGCTAGGATTATGGAAGAGTGCCACCATACCTGGATGATATCACAAGTTTTATGCAATAAATGACATTTTTTTTAGACTCAGAAAAAAAATTTGGAAAAAAATAAGACAGTTTCTTGTTATTGGAAATGTTCCAGAAAGTTTGAGAAATGTGAGCTTGTTGTATTAGTTTAATCTAGAATGTATGACCTAGTTTTTATTATTATTATTATTATTATTATTATTATTATTACTTTTGGCTTTTCAAGGTAGGATTTTACTCTTCCAGGCTGACCTAGAATTCACTATGTGGTCTCAGGGTGGCCTCGAACTCATGGCGATCCTCTTACCTCTACTCCCGAGTGCTGGGATTAAAGGTGTATGCCACCAAGCCCAGCACTAGTAGTTTTAACTATATTATCATTTGTGTTACCTATTTTTTTTGAGACAGGGTCTCATATAGCCCAGGCTGGCCACAAACTTGCTATATAGCCTAGGCCAGCCTTGATTGATCCTGCTACCTCCACCTATTGAGAGCTACAGGCATGTGCCACCATGTCCAGATACCTTTTGTTTTTGCAAGGGATTGAACTCAGGGCCTCCTCTGGCATGCTAAGTGCATGCCCTGCTACTGAGCTACACTCCTTTTAATCTAGCTGAAATCTTGATGATGATTTCAGTCTGTCTGAAGAAAGAAAATCTACCTACCTTTATTACAAAAGATAATAACTAATATATATATATAGAGAGAGAGATTTTTAATACTATATAATTTAGCGATTTATACTAAGATAAAAAGGGAAAGAAAAAATTTTTTGGTTTTCCGAAGTAGGGCCTCCTCTAGCTCAGGCTGACCTGGAATTCCCTATGTAGTCTCAAGTTGTCCTCAAACTCACAGCGATCCTACCTCTGCCTCCCAAGGGCTGGGATTAAAAGTATGCACCACATCATGCAGGGCCAGAAAAATTTTTGGAAAGTAAACTATACATGTTTCTATGAAGCCAGGCCCAAGGCAATTGTAACAAAATGTTCAAGAAATTATCTTCTCATAGGAGACTCCAGATTTTCCCTTTGGTTGGTCTTTGAAGGGCAGGTGAATTTAAGAGTTCATGTGCAGTGGTCAGAGGCCCTGGCATACCATTCTTTATCCCCTTCTGCTTGCAACTAAGTAAAAACTATTTAAAAACAGAATAAAATTGAAATAAAAATTTAGGAAATATTTGAGTGTGCCAATTTACTCACCCCAACCATTCTCATTCTCTATCTATCTATCTATCTATCTATATATATATATATATATACACACACACACACAGAGAGAGACACACACACACACATATACATATATATCCCTCTCTCAAATAAATAAAATATTTAAAAGAAAGGAAACTGTCCCTTTTTTTCAACCTGAGTTCAGAGTGTCAAGGAGATGGGAAGCTGCCCAGGACTGTGGGTGTGGCTATGCTGTGGAAGCAGGCTCCTCCCACCAACCCCCAGGGTGGAGGGTAAGCAGAGAGAAGCACCAAGCTATAACAAGCTTTATGTTTAATTTCCATCTAAGGCATCCTGAGTCCGTGGGTGCTCTAGCCCCCCTCCCAGTGCCTGGGAAAGTTCAGCTCAAATCGGAAATGTGTGTGTGTGTGTTTTTCTTTCTAAACCTGAGCAGCTGATAAAGAAAAGGACGTTGTCAACTTGGACTTATTTTCTTCCTATTTCCGTTCTGGGAGGAAAATGGAAGTCACCTAATTATAAGTTTTTCTGACCCAGGATCTAGTATGACATCACAGTCAAACCTCCATTCCGCCCCATTTGTCATCTCCAAGGACATGGGCACTCCTACAGGATTTTGCAGCCCACTCTTTATGCTGCAACTTTGATCAATTTAAACACCAAGTGATGCAAAAACAGCTTGGTCAGAATCTTAGAAAGCCAGGCACGAGGTGCTGATCCAATAATTTTACCAAGGGGAAACCTTAAGCCCAGATATCACTACAGTATGGAGCCTTCCCTTCCACCCAAGGGACCCAACCAAAGCTTAGATCTAAGCCTAAAGTCTCAGCTCCGTATCCAGGAGGGTTGCCCGTCTCCTGTAGCCCCAGCTTCTGCACTCAGGAGCAGCTGTTTAAATGTCCTCTGAAGGGGCCTCAAACTTTCTGGCCAAGATAGGGGGCTTAGCCTTCTATTCCACCTCCTTCTCAGCCCTCTATTTCTGTGCAGAGAAAAGTGACTAGGTGAAGGAGCCTCAGTTAAGATCCTTCTGGAAACGGAATGTACATCTAGGAACCAGGGTCTGGGACACTAAAAAAGAGGTTCTGAGTGGAAGCTACAACCCACCCCTTTCTTTTAAAGGTTGGCCAGGTATGTGTTTCTGCAACTTAAAATCTTTCTTTTAAAAATAAATTTGTTTAGGTCAAAGGGGTATCAGTCTACACATTTTCTCCATAAAGCCAAAATGGCTCTATTAACAGGTCAACAGATGAGGTATCACCCCAACTACTAGAAAGACTGCCATGAACTCTGTATCTCTGGCCCCTCACCCTTAATTGCTGTTCTGGGGTCCAGAATTCGGAGGGCATTCAAGAGCAAAAGGAATGGAAAGCTATGCAAGCTAAAAACCTACACAGTTCGCAGTTAGAGATGAAAGGCTGCAGAAATGTTTATTGAATACAGTGCCAGGTTTATAAATAAAACTTATTTACAATTTCCATAGAGTTGGTCCCCCATCAGAGAGGTTAAAGTCTCCAAACAAGTTTATCTCGAGATTTACAGAAACGGTCAAGTACATCTCCTTTCCAAATAGCCACAGTTTAGGGCAACGTCAGTAACAAAAGAACCACCAACCATCTTTGCTACAGAAGTGTTTAATGAACATTGCTATTGATTTGGAGAAAGAACACACGCCCCATCCATGCCACTACCTTAGAGGGATAGACAGCAAAGACTTCCTGTTTCCTATGGAACAACGTCAAGGGATTTAAAGAGAAGGGAACTGCCAGCTGAGGGAATCGGTTAAGACACAGTAGAAATCTAGTCACTGCCCAAAGATAGACTGAGGATATGTAATAAATTAACTCAAATGGTTAAAATAATGGAACTAAGTGTAGGCTAGACCAAATTTACATTCTTTACTCAGGAAGAAGCTCCCAGGATGCTGAAGGGCTAATGATATGTTATTTCTCTCATGTGACAGCAACGTTAGGCCTACTGGACAGCCATTCATTACAATATTGTTACAAGTACAGTAGGACATGCATTTATAAAGAGAATATAAAAAATATGTACAGTAGCTCATCTTCAACGTGTCGAAGTTGCCGAAAGACATCAATTAAAGTGTGCAAAAAAAAATTTGTCAAAAAAAAATCAGAAAAAGCCTTCCCTGGCAACAGTGCATAAAAGCCCATCTGATGTTATCAAGATCCATTTGGCGTGCTCAACACCTACCCTGAACAGATGGAGAACGAAACTATGAAAGGGTTTGCCAAGGACTCAGCAGTTTCTTGTGGCAAGTCTCAGGCTAAAGCAGGATGCCAGTTAAACTAGTCACTTTATATATATATATAAATATATATATAAATATATGTATATATTTATAGAGTAGTGAGAAGTTAGGGGTAAGAGTTTACAGGAAGGTACTACCCAACTTCAAGGGTACTGCCGTGACACCCAGCTCTTTCCCCTCACAAACTCAGACTGCTAACTTCTGGGCTAGTTGTGCCCCCTCAATGCCACAGGGGAAAGGCTGCAGGGGTCAATGCTTCAGCTTCACCTTGGCTCCAAGCTTGAACTCAGGGGGTGGGGCTTCGGGTTCCCATGCAGGACCCTGGCTACACAAGAATCATTTCAAAGGCAGTCTTTTAAGACAAAACTGTGGGGTTGCTAAAATAAGACTACCCAGCTTTTACAAAGACTTGGTGAAAGGCTAAGATAGGAGGTAAATTTTCAGTCACCTCCAACCCCCTCTGAGCTACTAAGAGATCACAGACCACAAGCCAGAGAGTGGGTCACAAGTGGGCAATGTGATTCCCCTACAACACACACCCAGGCCATTCACATGCTCAAACCAGGAACCCTCAGCACGCCCCACCTCACCGCAAGAGAACTCCCAAGATGTGCTTAGGTGCTCCTTACACACTCGGGGATTATGAAAGCCTAGTTCTTGGTGTCAATAACCCGTCCAAGGACTAGCAGCTGATGCATACAGGCAGCGTCTCCTCTCCACTGCTCTGACCCAACCCTCTGGCAGGAAAACCTAAGGAGCTACAAAAATGCCAGAAAGACGGGGAGTAGGAGAGGGAGAAGCCCAGGGTCTCTGGATCAGCCCTGGGTGCACCCGCTTGGCTGTCAAGGGCTTCTGGTTGCCTTGCTAGCAGCCTGCCACCATTCCCTGGCAAATTAAAACCACCCACATCAACACTCTGAACCCAAAGCTCTTGCTAATCAGATACAACCAGTTAACACCCTGAAAAGAAAAATGTACATCAGGCCTTCATCTAAAAAATGATCTCTGCACTAAAAGCAACATGCTTCGGGGGGTGCAGGGGGGGCTTTTAAAATGAACCAGCGCCACTGCAAAGACCAGTACCAGCATGTCTTTGAGTTTTGGTTACAGGTTTATAATTAGACATGAAATTCACTCTGGGCTAGTGTTTTACTTTCAGGCCAGAGGCTTAGCATTAATTCTACTTGTGGGGAGTGGGGGAGAAAAAGCAGTCAACTTAAAAAATATATAGAGTAGTATAAAGGAGGCTAAGGTTAAGTGTGATCATAAGTTAAAAACTGAATCAAAGGTGACTGGTGGTGTCTTTTAGGCATGAAGAGACCAGCTTAGATAAGGACTACTGCTTCTACCGCACATGGCAAGGATTGGATTACAGACGCACTAAATCATGTCTCTTGCACAGATGGTCTCAAGTAGTTACATAAAACAGGTAATCAGCAGCACAATTGAGAACCCCTAGATACATGCTTGAGAAAGTGGTTTTTCCTTCATTGAAGAGCTCTACTGCCTGAATAGGTTATCATGATTTGCCTCCCCCAAGAGAAAATGCAACTAGACTTACATGGCCATAGACGAGAAAGCAATCTGTATCTGCCTTATTTTTAGGCAAGGTCCTAGGCTGAGGTTGGTGCTGGGAACTTGGGAGGGAGACCCAATACAGGGCCAATGAGCATTATTTAACCTTACTCTGGCCTCCCCTCCAACTGCCTTGTCCCCGTTTAGATCTCAGCTTTACAAAGCATTTAACACCGCTTTAAGTTAATGGTCTTTTTATTGGAAAAA
This sequence comes from Orientallactaga sibirica, assembly GCA_036365145.1. NCBI lineage: Eukaryota > Metazoa > Chordata > Mammalia > Rodentia > Dipodidae > Orientallactaga > Orientallactaga sibirica. Next base: position 5,346,809 of record JAEOAD010000038.1, on the reverse strand, counting down.
AAAAATAAAAGACTAGCATTTACAACTTGGAATGGACGTAAATTGTACTTTCTTGAACAGCAATGTTGATGGTTGTGCTGAAGTCCACAGCCACAGCCTACTCTGCTGGCTCCAAGTTCGGAAGATTTGAAAACCAGAGTCCAAAGATGCTCCCTTGGTAAAGATTTCTTATGAAAAATTTGTGACCAGTGGCAGCCTGACACCCCTTTCACTCCAGTACAATGCACACAGCACTAAGTCAACATACGCAGGCCACCAGGGTGTCACTGTCAGCATGGATCGGAGCATATGGAAGTACAAGAGGACCATCCTACTACTGGGGCTACTACATCTCAAGTTTATCCTTCACCCTTTTCTGCATATCATCCTGAGGCAAACCAATTTAAAGTGTGTGTTTTCAATAACCAGCTATGACAATTTATACTCACAAATTGAACTAGAATCCATCTGAATAGATTTTGAATTTGCTTTTCCTTTTTTCGGTTTTAATACAAATAGGCCTGACTGCTCAATTGTCAAGCTGCATGCATGAAAAACCGGCCAGCCCAGACTGTGTTAATCATTAGCACATGGAACTGTAAGGAGTCCACTAAGTGCTTCCTTATCATTAAGGTAGTACAAGTATTTATATTGTAAAACTGATGTGTAGCTTGATCTTCAGGGGACAGGACCACCAACCAATACATGCAGATTTTGTGTGTGGACAGAAGGTACTTTTGACATTCAGTTTTGCTATATAGAAACAGAATGAATAAATGAACTTTTTCTTTTTTTTTTTTTTTTTTTTTTTTTTTTTTTTTGCAAGAGGTAAGTAAAAGATTCAATTTGATTCTTCTAGAAGGGAAAGTAGTTCAAAGTAGGTCTTCATTTTGCAGTCATCATCTGTACGAATTCTGAAAAGACATAATCACAACTTTTGGTTATCTTCAAAAGAAGCTGTAAGTGAACACATCTACTGTGTACAATACAATGGAAGATTAGAACAGGTAACTTGCAAACAGATCCTAAAGGTATGACTACTGAAAGCTAAGTGAAAGCAATTTAGCATTTTACCTTCATAGTTGACTTGTCCGTCTCCATCAATATCTGCTTCTCTGATCATTTCATCTACTTCTTCATCTGTTAGTTTTTCTCCTAAGTTTGTCATAACGTGACGTAGTTCTGCTGCACTGATGTAACCGTTTCCATCCTGGGAACATTCAGGAAATGTAATGGACCAGGCTGTTAGTGGTTGGAATGAGCAAGCAGATTTGCTTTAACTACGCCCTTCTCTCAAGTTACCGTCAACTCTTGCTCTGATCTCATAAACACTTCTCCCATCCCAGTTCCTACTTCTACCTTCTAAAACCACCAGTCAACCAACACAGAAAACATGGGGGGTGGTTCAAAAGCAAACAAACACTGAAGGTAATAAGAAAGTTGATTCAATATTCCTTGCTGTGACTCCCCTCACCCAGTGTGGTTACAAAAGGAGTCAGGACATTTGGAAGTAAGATCAGAAGCTCAGGCAGTTGGGGGAACTCTTAATGATAGTTACAACTTTCACAAGTGACAGCCCACAAGGCCACTGTATGTGCTGTTGACACAGCACATGAAAGATTACCTTATCAAAGACTCGGAATGCCTCACGGATTTCTTCTTCACTGTCTGTGTCTTTCATTTTTCTAGCCATCATGGTCAAAAATTCTGGGAAGTCAATGGTGCCATTCCCTTGAATTAAAAAGAAAAAGCACGTGTAAGGTAACACCCCCATGCAGAAAACGTTTGGAACCACTGTATGGAATGGTTACTACACCTAGTAAGACAAATGACCACTATGACACTTTTATTAGGGCGAACCTTCTATAGGCCACCATGTTCAAATACGTCACAGAACAATATAACTTGACTCAAGCGGCTCAGTGCTCAGCATAGTATTTAAAGACCGAGGAAGCTGCAAGCCTGGATTCATGATCACAGAAGCTGGATGGGTAGTTCAAGGGGAAAGCAGCCCACGACACAGCAGCCTCAATCTTCCCTTTCCCAAAGAAAGCACTCACCACTGCCTGCCCTCAGCTAGCTCTGGGGCGATCACTCAGGTCTAACTCTACCTTGGCTAGGGATGCCAGTAATATACAAAATGCTTGAGGGGAGGAAAAGAGTATGAAAACAGAACAATGGGCCAGAGCACTTGAGTCTTCAGGTACCTTTCCAGCCCATATGGTAATTACCTAATACCGTTTCTTCTCAAGCAACTTTGTTATTTTGGCTCAAATGCTGGGAACCCAAGACCTCTCACATGGTAAGCATGCACACTTACTTACTCTACACCCCCAATTCAGTATCATTATTTACTATAAGGCTCAGAGGCATTTTCATGGTTTTAGACCACTAACATTTAAGAATCTCCTCTATTCGAACAGCTTCTCTAAACTATAAATACCCCAAAGACAAGTCTACAAAATAACACTAACTTGAATTGAATGAAAATACAATGGGGGGCTTAGGTTGCTTACTGATTTTCACCAGAACCTTTAAAAGAAACTAATTCTGGTAGAACATTTACCTAGCACATACAAGGCCAGGGGGTTCAACCCTCAGCAAGGTAGGATATTAAAGAAGGAAAAAAAACCTTCAATGTCCCATATGTTGAAGCATTACTATTTAAGACAAAAACAAATGACAAAGTGCTATCTTAAAACCATGAAAAGATATCCTAAGGTTTCACCACAACATGATACAACCCCCCTCCCATATTCTACATAATCTGAGGTCAAATATGCTTCTCTCACCCCCAAGCCTGTGTACCCAGGGCTTATACAAAATGAGAAGCCAACCCATGTTCCCCATCACCTTCACAATTAAACTACACAGAATTAAAGACTTTAAAAAAAAAAAAAAAAAAGAAAGAGAACAATCTTTCAGAAGATTGGAGAACCAAGTATTGTTTCTACATGTCCATAACAAGTCTTATACTTGGGCCCATGGAGAAGGGAGGGAAGGTGGCCTTTGAGGTAGTTTGTTGGACCTCAAGGTCTGAAGGGACCAAGAGTATTGGTATTGGGAATTGGAGTTTCACTACAAATCTGCTTCAGGCAGCTAACAGGCCTACAGCTCATACGGCAGTCGGTCCTACATTAACTTGTTTTTGCATGTGTGTGTGATGCACGTTTGTGAAGGTCAGAGCATGGTTGCCACTCTCCACTTTACTGAGGCAGAGATCTCAGAACTTGAACTCAGAACTTGTCAATTTGGCGAGTCTAGCTAACCAGCCTGCCCCAAAGGTTTCTCAGTCTCCACACCTCCTAAGCAATGGACATACAGGCTGTCTGCCACATTCACCCAGTATTTATGTGGGGTGCTAGGGATCCAAATTCCAGTCTTCAGGCTTGCACATCAAGTTTTTCCACTGCTGTGTTCCCAGGCCCACTTGTGTCTAACCTCTAGGAGTACACTTCACCTATTGCACGTGAGGGATTTCTTCTCCTAAGAAAGTAAGCTTTGTAAAATAAAGGTTCCAGGGCTGCTTGTTTTCACTTCCCCACAGGACTTGATGCAGGCTCATGGGGTAGCTGATAAAATATTTAGCTGTAGGTCACAGTAAGCAGAAAAGACCGATACAGTTATCGGATCCAGGAAACATTCTAGACAGCGAGTAGGTCAACAGCAGACCCACCATCTTCTACTTCAATGTCAGGAGCTGTGAGGCAATCACAGAACTCGGCACATCTGCTTTGCTCTGGGGACCTGAAAGGCAATCTTGTAACATGTCTGAACTTGAGTTATGTGACGCGGGCACGCATTCGGTTCTAAAGCCCCTTACCATCAGCATCCACCTCGTTGATCATATCCTGCAATTCAGCTTCTGTTGGGTTTTGACCCAGTGACCTCATGACAGTCCCAAGTTCCTTTGTTGTGATGGTGCCATCACCATCTTTATCAAATAGGGAGAAAGCTTCCTTGAATTCTGAAAATAAAAGTTTACTCTTTAGAATGTTTTTATCCAACCTGGCCATGGCCAAGATACTCTTTCCCGGGGCTTGCCAAACCCAGCTGGTCTCTATTGAAATCATGACAACAGACCTGTTGGTCTGACCATCACACAGCAGCCCATACAGCAAATATTGTTCAATAAGGCCACAATATCCTCTTACATTGAAAAAAGTTAAACTTGAACATGCTTAAATTGGTACTACGTCCACTGTGAGACCCCCTAATTCGCAGTCCCAGAAAGTTCCATCTGTTATATTTGTATAGCGCTAAGGACCCCTTGCTTCACAACAGTATGAAAAGGTTTCTTTCTAGTGATGTATATTCCCAGGCAGCTAGCAAGCTCTCTCTGTAAGACATTCTGGACATTACACACATTCCTGGTTTCCTAAAGAGAAAACATCTTTAAACAAGTCCAGAGAATATTAAGCTTAAAAACCAACTTAATTCCAATTATTACATTGGTCCCATCACTCATTTTCACCCATCTCAATGTATTTTACATAGCAAGCAAAAGCTTTTCTGGTGGATTACTTAAAAGGTATGTGACCTTGGGGGCTGGAGAGATGGTTTCGCGTTAAGGTGCATGCCTGCATAGCCTAAGGACCCAGGTTTGACTCTCCAGGTCCCACATAAGCCAGATGCACATGGTGGCACATGTGTCTGGAGTTCACTTGCAGTGGCTACAGACCCTGGCGTGCCCTAACGCGCGCTCTCTCTCTCCCCCTAATAAATAAATAAAAATAAATCTTTAAAAAAAAAAAAAAAGGTATGTGACCTAAAAACGCTAACCTCAGTTTCTAAGGAGCAGACTCAATGAATCTTATTCTGTGCACACTCCAGAGTGTTAATACGGTATTCTGTGCATACTCCAGAGTGTAATACGGTTGTGCACACTCTGGAGTATAATAAGTTGGGCAGTTTTTGTTCCATTTCCTTCCATGCTATGTTTGAAATTCAGGCCAGGAATAACTCCTAACCCAAATGCTTCTGCTATCACTTAATCTTCTGGAAAACTCTCAGTAGGAAGCAACAGGAGACACCTAAACCAAGCCAGAGCCTAGTTCCAGTCATTAACTTACCAGCAATCTGTTCTTCGGTCAGCTGATCAGCCTACATGGAGAAAGAAAAGTCATAATTCAATCCAGGACAGCTTACTGGTTATAATCATAGCCTTTCCAATTACACTTTTCATATTAAAAAAAAATGGTTTTTAAACCATTAGCACTGTCACTTAATCCAAGTGATTAAAAATTGAGGAAACTGTTTAGGCTGTTCAAACAAAGGGTGACAAGGAAGTGACAGCCTCTGCTGGCTTCATGATGATTCTCTAGCCTTGGGCTTGCAGCACTGCTGTCTAACCAGGCTCAGTGGGAATGTGAGAAATGGCACCTCTAGCGAGTGGGGGTGAGGCCCCACAGCAACAGCCGCAGAAATAACAGCAGCAGGCAGAGAAGGAAGAGCGCCACCTACTGCACCATGGGCACTGCAGTCCCTGCTTCCATCCAAGGGACCCAGCCCAAAGCCATTGCTACCGCATCCAAATCAGGATGCAGTCCAGGGGCAGGCTTTTAGCACACCTTGCGCATTGCTTCGGGCCCTCAAAATCTCCACACTGGCATTACATAATGGTATTGAGTTGGATTAACAGGCTTTTATACCCATTATATGAGAAACAATAATGTGGAAAAAAACAAATACACAGTAATGGGTTACCCCACCGGCTTCATTTCCACGTAATAAACGTTTTCCAATCATTTAAATTAGGCAGTTGTTTGTTAAAAGCCTACCATTTACAATGGTTAATGCCTTCAGTCCAATTATCTTATGATTCCGAAGCCAGAAAAAAAAAACTGACTTTATGACAGTGTTACAAAACTGCAAAAAGTACAAAGACAACACAATTATGAGCCGATATGAGAGGCCTTTCCTCGTGCAGAGGGGTGACTATTTCATTCTCTGGTGTCTACCTTAAATGACACAAGGGCAACTCCTAACACTTAATTCGAGGTGGTAATGGCCACAAAGGTAATTTTCATTTGCATTATTTGGTCTGTACAACGCTGAACCTGTGTGTCCAGAGGAATTAAAAAATCTCCAAGTCAGCGAATGTTTTTTATTTTAATGATTTCCTAATAGAAAACTGAGAGCGATCAAGTTCATTCTCTTAAGTCAAACAAAGATTTCACCTTAGGCATGATGTTCCAATATACTGAGTTGGGGGAGGACTTAAATCTTTTACACATTTTTAAGTAGGTCTTCCTTCCTTTCTACCCGTCATTAGAAGCTACTTTTCTTTAAGCCAAATGTAGACACGATGATTTATGTAATGCCAAGGCATCGTCGGGTCTTGTACAACAGGAAGCGCTGCCACACCTCACCAGAGAAACTGTCACCCACAGCAGGGGGGAGCAGTCCCCCACCTCCCCACCAAACTCTCCCAGGTGCATCTCACCTTCCAACGAAATCCCTTTCCCCTAAAGTCGCGAAGGCCTCAGGGGGCCAAAGACCTAAGGTTCCAGAACCCTGCCGGCAAACCACCTCCCCACTTCGCCCAAGCTGCTGGTGATGTCAGCCCTGCCCCGCGAGGGAGGAAGGGGGCTGGGGCGCACCGTGCCCGCGAGCCGCATCTGGCCATCCAGAGGCTGCGGAGAAAGCGGAAACGCCGAGGGAGGCGGGGGGGGGGGTGGCAGCTCACTGGCCCGGGTTAGTGGCATGGAACCGAGGGGGACACACCGGACCACACGAGACAGTCCCCTCCCGGGTCGGGAAGACCACACCTCCCACACCCTGCTTCTGCTTCCCCAGGCGGAGAACCCGCCGCCGCCTCCCCGTCCTCCTCCTCCTCCTCCCGGAGCAGAAACTTTGCGTCTCTAATGGAAACCGAGCCGCGCGCCAGCTCTCCTCCCCCGCCCCGCCGCCCCAATTAGCGCGAGCCGAGCGCCTCCCGCGGGAAGGGGGCCTCCGGGTGGAGCGGGCGGGGTGCGGGGAGAAACGGCGGGGTGCACACCGTGCAGACACGCGCCCGGCCACCCCGCGGGGCTCCGCCCGGTGGCTGGACGGCCCAACCCGCCGCTTCCGCCCTCTCCGCCCCCCACCCCGCGCCTTCCTGCCCCCACCCCACCCTTCCCCGGCTCCTTCCTTCCCAGCCCACGCCCGCGCCGCGCCCCCCGGGAGGAAGGAGGGGACCGCGGCCGAGGGAGGGCGCCCAACTGGGTCGGTGGATGGGGCGGGGAGGGACCGGGAGGATAGGAGGGTTGGTGGATCGGCCGCAGCCGGCGACCCAGGACCCCAAGGCCTGAGCGACACCGGCCCCCATTCATTCTCTGCAGCCGCCCGCCACCTCCGTGCCTCCCTCACCCCCACTCCACTCCTGGCCCAGGCTCCCCGTCCTCCCCCCCCCTCCCCAGGAGCGAGGCGCAGCGCTGCAGGCAGCCCGGGTGCGGTGCGCTGGGTGCAGTGGGTGCGGGGCTGGGGGAGGGGGTGATGCGGAAGGTCCCGGTGCAGCTGTGGCAGCGGTCACCCACCACCGCCGCCGCCCCTAGCCCGCCGACAAGCCTTGCCCATCAAATGCAAACACCCCAAGGCGTCCAAAATTGAGAAGGAAGGGGACGAATCCCTGGCAGTAAAAACCGAGATGCAAATCCGAGATGCATCTTTTTTAACCGCAGCTGCTGCGTAACACCGGGCTAAAAGAGAGAGAGAGAACCCCTCAGCCAGGAAAATTAATTTTTAAAAAATCTACCACCCTGCAAAAAAAACTAAAAGCCCTAACTGTAATCAAGCTAGGAGGAAAAATCTCGGGGCAGCTGCTACGCCTCGCATTGGGCCGCTCCAGACCTACCATGGTGCGAGCGAAGGGAGGAGAAGGAAGAGCAGAGCAGGCGAGGAGGGTGGCTGCACCAGCGCACGGGCTATGACCGCCGGGGTGCCTCCGCGGCTGCTGCTAAACGCGCCGACTGCGCTGCGCGCTGTGCCCCGGTCGCCGCCTGCGCCGCCGCCTGTGCCGCCGCCCGAACTGCGAGTAACGGCAGCTCGCACGCGAGACTCGCAGCACCACCGCCGTAGCGCGAGCCTGCTCGCCGTCGTGTGTATATATACGCACATGGCGCGCGCGCCGTATCCCTCCGCCGCGGCGGGACCGCCTCGCGCAGGGCGGCGCTGCGGCAGCCGGGTCTTGATACCAGGCCCCGCCCACCTCCGCCACCACCCGGCCTCTCTTCTCTCTCCGTCCCCCTCCTCCCGCGTGCCCGCTGCGCCGTCCCACTCCGCGCCAGGGGACTTAGACGGGAATCGTGGCGACCCACGTGTGATGGATGGCCCAAGCGGCTGCAGCGAGGGTCTTCTGAATGTGGTGGTGGGGGAAACACCTGCTTAACGACGCGACCTGAGGGTCTTCACGTCGTGTGCCCCTCGCCCAGACACACCCCACCTGTGACTCCCACCGCCGCGGCGGGACCGCGGGGTCGCGCCGGCCTCTGGCCCTGGGGGTCCCCGAGGGTCGCCCGCCTTCCGGTTCAGGATGCTGCGGGATGTTCCAGATCCGGGGGTAGGGGGGTTGGAGGGGGTGGCGGCGCCTGGGGACCGAGGACTTGACCTCATACGCCCTGAGCTGCCCTAGGAAAGCGGGGTCCGCCAGGAGACGGGCCCCTGGGAAGAAATTGGTCGGATGTTTGAATTCTTCACATTTTGGAGAACTTGGCCGAGGCACATTTATAACAGGCCCACTTGCTGAGTCTGTGTGCCATGTTCATATATGCTTCGCCGGTCTTCTTGTGTTCTTGTTTTTTACCTTTCCACTAAATAATTTTGTAAGGTGCCTGAATGTTTTTCCCCCAACTGCTTTGTTCTGTCCCGCCCCCCCCCACACCACCACCATGGCAAGTTTACCTTGATTTCAGTTTTAGTATAAATTAATGGTCCATATGCAGCTCCTATAGACCTCAAAACCCGTACCTTAACTATTTGCGAATTGTTCTGGTCCCCAGAGGACTTAAGGATATTGATTCGTAATTTCCCATACGCTTAGTTTACAGATGGAACGCACGGCCATTTGCTTCTAGTACGGAGCTAGACTGTAATTTTATGTTCACCCTTGATTCTACCTTTTTATTAAATAATGTTTTAAGTCCTAATTTCGCTGTTGTTCTTCATTCTCCCATAAAGTGGAAGAACAATTTCATGTCTTCATTTGGAGCCTGGGACTTGTCAAAATCTTGACAAAGTGCTGCAGTTTCTTTTCTTGCCAAGGCAGAGCACAGAATTTGATCTTTTGTTTATAGGGCCAGAGCAAGTTGCAGGTTATCATTTGCTTATTCTTTCAGAGAATGGCCAAATGTGTGATTAGCATGTTCTGCTAGGAAGGGCTTGGCGTGGTGACATTTGTTCTCTAGCTTTGACAGAAAGATGTTTTAAAAGAATAGAAAATGTTCTGGCACCGTGCAGATGCCATAAGATTTCTTGGGATAACCTCAGACAAGACACCAGCATCTGGGGAACCCTGCTCACTGCTGATCTTTCTGGGTTGCCACCAAAGGGGGTGAACCTACTGTTTAAAGAAAGGCTGTAGCAACAAGTGAGGGGATGGTGCTGCCTTCCCTCTGCAATGAAAAACTGTCCCCAAATCTACCCCTGCCCCCATCATATTACTATGTTCATAGAAAAGAAAGGGGACTGATACAAAATGAATTTAAAGAATATCCAACCATACTTGGTGGCACATGCCTTTAATCCCAGTACTCAGGAGGCAGAGGTAGGAGGATCACAGTGAGTTTGAGGCCACTGTGAGACTACATAAGTGAATCAGCCTGGACTACTAGATGAGATCCTATCTCAACCATAAAACAATAAATAAAAAGAATATCCAATAATGAGTTACAAGTCTACATGGCCAAGCTCATTATTATAACTACTTTGTTCTTAAGGGATTTTTTTTTCCTGTCAGCCTTTTCATAGGGTAGTCAGCTAAATGCATTTTAACATTTGGTATGCATTGATAAGGAGACAATAATGGCCTAGAAGTGAAATGTGTTTAATTATTGAAGATTCATTTGTGTTCAGTAGTTTTCTATTAATGATTACTTAAGTTGCATAGCTGCAATCTATGGTTTTGAAAAAAAAAAGTCATTCTTTAAAATAATTTTTCCTGTGTCAATCTTATTTCACTCAAAATACTTTGAAACTTTTTTTTTCATTTGTTTGTTTGTTTGTTTGTTTTGTTTTTTGAAGTAGGGTCTCACTCTAGCCCAGGCTGACCTGGAATTCACTGTGTAGTCTCAGGGTGGCCTCAAACTCATGGTGATCCTCCTACCTCTGCCTCCCAAGTGCTGGGATTAAAGGCGTGCGCCACCACGCCTGGCCATACTTTGAAACTTTTTATGACTTACTCACAATTATTCATCTTACATTTTAATTGTGCTAATAAAATTGTATGGGTTCCTTTATATTTTATAAATGCGTTAGTTCTCTTTTGGTAATTCTTTAATGTATCAAAGCACAGCTTGGCTTTCAAGGATAGTGAGTTTGTAATGGGGTCATGCTTTTGCAGTTTTATGGCTACTTTGACACGCTGAAATATAAGAAGGTCAAGTGACTTGCTCAGGATCTTCCCGTGAGTCAGGGAGGGGCATAAAATAGAGCTTGAGCACTTGCACAGGGGCTCTAATATTAGATTATATAATAGTGAAATTGGTATCTGAAAATGTTAAAAGGATGTTAAGGATTTGTTTGTTTCACGGGCCATGTACTGACTGGCTTCTCAGGACACTGAGTTTTCATGTTCAAGTGAATAAACTTCCTAATTTATGAAGAGATCAGAAATTAGAAAAATAGGTCACATTATGATGATATAATTTGCCAAGAACCAAAACACCTATGGAACATTTTGTGATGGTTAAAGGAAATGATGCTATATGGAAATATTTAAATAATGTCAAGTGGAAGAAAAATAGGAAGCATGCATCCCCAAGTCAGGAATCTCAGGACTGAATATCATTTCTCTCACCATATTACTCTAACACTGACAGAAAGAATATGAATATAATTGTGTGTGCCTGCAGGTAAAATAAGAGGTTTGAGCTAGATCGACAAATAACTGCCATCTATGGAAAACCCTGTGCCTGAAGTTATGATTATAGAATACACACAAGCCTACATATATTGAGATGAAGAGGAAAATGGAGAAATGGGGATAGTTTAAAATATTTACTATAAATTAGTACTACTAAGAGTATTACAATTAATACAAAACAGATTTTCATCCTCCTTCCCATCCTGTGTGACCAGCACCATTTTTATCCTTAAGAGGAAACTGAGGCACTGAACAATTCAATAATTTACCTAATTTAGGTGTGGACTCCAAAATCTAGCAGAGAGCCCAAATTCTTAAGCATTCTACTATAACTATGTCTTGTAGTTCAGCAGAATTTTTAATCTATGGAGGGGAAGAGGAAGCACAAAGAATCAATGGAAAATGGTTTTCCACAGATACATAGTAACGGCTGTAGCTCCCACACCTAGAACAGAGTGTGATAGAAACCCAAGGCAGACCTTGACTCTGTGATCCTGACTAGCTGGAGGCCAATTCCCATTTTCCCATCAAGGCCTAGAGAGAGACGAAGGAGATTTGCTCACTGTCAAACACCTAGTTGACAACTCTGCACTTTCATAGAAGGAGGTGACTGATGGCTCCCCAAACCTGGTGCTACTCCTATACCTTTTTAGAAGTTTGTATTTCACATTTATCTTCTATAATATTATTCCTGGAGGAAAACTTGTTTTTTATGTTTTTTTTATTACTGACAATTTCCATAATTATAGACAATAAACCATGATAATTCCCTCTCACCCCCACTTTCCCCTTCACAACTCCACTCTCCATCATATCCCCTCCCCCTCTCCATTTCTCTCTGATTTTGATGTCATCAGTTTTTCCTCCTATTATGATGATCTTGTGTAAGTAGTGCCAGATACTGTGAGGTCATGGATATCCAGGCCATTTTGTGTCTGGAGGAGCATGTTGTAAGGAGTCCTACCCTTCCTTTGGCTCTTACATTTTTTCTACCACCTCTTCCGAAATGGACCCTGAGCCTTGGAAGGTGGGTTTGAGATGTTTCAGTGCTGAGCACTCTTCTGTCCCTTCTGCTCAGCACTGTGGTGCCTTCTGAGTTATCCCAGAGGTCACCGCCATCTGAAAAGAGAAGCTTCTTTAACCAAAAGTGAGAGTAGCATTGATATATGGGTATGAACATTAAGAGAAGTGCTTACCAGGCAGTTTTGGGGAGCTAAATATATGCATTTAGGCAGATACCAGTGGGCATTACACCCCTAGAGTTCATGATTTCCCCCATCATAGGTTTTCAGTATCAGGCATGTATTCTCTCCTGTGGAGCAGGCCTCTAGTCCAATTAGAGAGCAGTTGGTTTTCCCCATAACAGACATGCCATTATTGCAACTGTTGTCTCATTAGGCCTGGCTGGCCAAATTTAAGTCTTGCAGTGTCCACTGTTGTTTATCTCCACTGATGACTTCTCTCTCTCTCTTCCATGGAGCTGCATGCTCTGTAGCCTTTCCCAGCTTTCTGTCAGCTGGTCTATAGGGAGGAGGTTTTCAACTCAGCTCCAGCAAAATGTCTTAGTGACCTTGCAGCCCAAGCACGTGGAGTCTTCAGCAATAGGATCTTGCCATCTATTCCTGGTGGGAAACCAGGAGCCTTTGCAATGGTCTGTAATGTTTGGGAGCATCAGGGACAGCAATTAATAGTAAAATGTAGCCCTGATTTTTACTAGTATATATTCGGAGAATATATCTGCATATTGAAGTCTGCCTTAGAGCAGAACATCATATACATATTGTACCCCACGCCTTTCTAGGCTGCATGGATATAACAGACTATGTAGTATGTATTATATATCTCCTTTTATGGAGTTTACATTCCTTTTAAGAAAATGATGGTGTGTATATGACAGAGAGGTTGAATGAATGGATGATTGATTGATTGATTTGGTGGAAAATAGCCTAAAATCCACTCATAGTATATAATTATTGTCCATTGTATCTTTATGACTGTTTTATCAGATGATTTTACTCAAGAAATGTGTAATCCCAAACTGGCCTTCATCTCCCGTGCTATCTCTCAGAGGCCAAAAAATCTTGTCGCCTGCCTTCCCATGATCCCAACTCCTCTCTCAACTATGTGGTTCACTAGTACTTTGAGGACTATCCACCTGTGGCATTCTCTAAAACCTCCAGTCACAGGACGAAGTGTTGCTCTGTGGGTAGATGTACATATCATATCGGTATGCTTAACGGGATTATAGAAGGGTTCGTATCTCTATCACTAAACGAAACACCTCGTTTTATCCACCTAAACTTTGGGATTGGTTTCTGGATGAATCTTACAGGTAAGGAGGAAAGGGAGCATTCAAACATTATCTTTAAGTTTGACATTGCCTAGCACATGAGAGGCCCTGGTTTCTATCCCCAACATGAGAAAAAAAGACATGAAAACGCTACCATGGAGATATAATAAGCAAGTGGCAGGCCACAGCTACTTGCTATGAGAACAGCATCCATTTTAGCATCCAGAGCATCTATTTAGTAGCCCATGATTTTAAGAGACCTTTAAATTGACCTGCTTCTGTTTGCCATCTTGGGGAAGTCATCAGTTTATTCAGTGAACCATCTAATACACGATACTTCTAAATAGCACCATTCACCTTGCGTTGTGTGCCTCCTTGTTAAGACTCTATCCTTTGTGTAGTAGAGAACACGACTTGCCCTCCATTCACAGGGCTGGTGCTTGTTTTGCTAGTAGCTATGGTAATGGATTTGCACACATCTATTCCCTTTCTGGCTAGGCAACCCTTGTGACCATGATCATGAATATGCAACACAGCAAGTTGGGGTCAGGGGTAGAGAACCAGAATAGAGCAAAAATAACCGGCCATTAAAAAACTGGACCCATGACTTGGACCTCATTAACGCTATGCTTTAACCAACTGAGCTCTTAAGTCACAGGCATCCAATGACGATACAGACTTAGGGACTGCGTGTGTGAATATGGAGAGGGAATTGTTCATTGGGATAAGATCATGGTTTTGTACTTAGTTGTCTACACTAAACTCCAGCTTCTTTGTGCAATGGTGATTTTTGTTGTTGTTGTTTCTTTAGGTTTGTTTTGAGACCCTGTCTCACTATGTAGCCCAGGCTGACTTTGAACTTCTGATCATTCCTGCCTCTACTGAGATGACAGAGGTATGCCACCACATCCAGTCCTTTAAATCATATTACTTTGGAAATTCTGAAGCTGCCATTTTCGCCATTAATCCAAAAGCCAAGTGCAAAAGTAACCTCCCTCTGCATTCAGATGATAACCAGCAACTTGTCATTTCTGCCTTATATGCTGGAGTGTGTGTGTATGGGGGGGGGGGTCAGGTCACAAGGTAGATTTGCAGCAATCAGTCATCATTTTACCCACGATCCTGTAACTATTTGGGTGAAGGCTGTGCGGCCACAATGGAAAGCTGGAATGGCAGGTTTTTAGGTGACTCAGTTTGTCTATAGAGCAAGCCAGTGATTAACACAAACCGGAACTTTCACTGAGGTCTTGATGGGCAGAAAACTGAATTATGATGATGGCTGAGATAGATTGATGCTGATTGTGGATTAGATCAAAGAAATGGTCTTATCAATTCCAGTAGAGTTAAGCTCTAGTTGGTAACAGTGCATAGTGTGCTTGGTTTTCATTCACAATGAATAGCCTTTGTCTGTCTTCTAGAGCTGAGATGTCCGTCCCAGTAGCCATGGACCATGTGAAGTTATGTAAATCAAGTAATTCGAATTAAGAATTGAATCCGGCAGTTTTGCTACCCACATTTCAAATGTTCCCTAGGCCCGTATGGTCCGTAAAGCCCATATGACTAGTGGTTATCATCCTAAGCAGTACCAAACATTTCCATCATTGCAGAAACTTCTGCTGGGCAGCACCACTCTAGAGATTGTTTTAAAAAGAAACATCCATGTTTGCCTAGATCAGTAATACTGAAGGTTCCACAGTTTTACACCCATGATTCTTTGTTTATCCTAGTGAAGCGTCCCCTGCTAGTCCATTCACACAAAGTTGCAAGGTGAGTGTCAGCATGTCATGGGCCTATCTGTCAAACACTTGTAGTGGCTCCCCAAAGCCTGCAGGGATGCTGGGCTGGGCATTCAGAGCCCTTCTATAGTTGTCATGTTACGTTTTCAGTAGCATGATATTTTTTGACATCGTGTGTTAATTCTTTCCTTCAGAACAGTCCACTTTCTGCCCCATGACTATGCACTGTGTCCTTCTAATTCATTGGTCTTCCTGTGCCATTCCCAGTGTTCAAAGGCCTGCCCATAGCTTCATCTTACAGGTCTTTCATGACCACCTTACCCTGATTTTTTTATGAAAGAGAGGTAGAGAGGGACAGAGAACTGGCACACCAGGACCTTAGCCAGTGCAAATGAACTCCAGATGTATGTGCCACCTTCTGCGCCAGGCTTATGTGGGTTCTGGGGAGTCAAACCTGGGCCCTTCAGCTTCGCAGGCAAGTGCCTTAACCTCTAAGCCATCTCTCCAGCCCTTACCCTGGTTTTTGCAGCTCTAAATGAACTTCTTCTCTCCTGAATTCTGTGTTCATTTCTGCCTGTCTTCATGTGTTTTATCTCTTGAACCAGATCAGAGCAGAAATTAACATCTTACACTCTTGAAATTCAACATAGTCTTGACTCAGAGCACACCAACAAATCATTTAATTGATTAGTATGTAGCTCCATCACTCCTGGGACTAGAGAGAATATAAGTGAATTTTCCAAAATAGAAAAAGGAAAGGAAGTCCTGTTTTAGTGATGAACCGCCACCACCACATCAGCCTTCCCTGATTTGGTGGGAGACCACATGGCCTCCAGTACATGCTGGTCTGCTCCTGCTCTGACTCTGCCTGGACTCTCTCAGCCCTGTGTGATAACTGGAGCTGTTCCCTGCTTCTTACAATAGAGAAAATATGACCAGAGAGAAGTTGTACACGAATAGAAAAACTATCTTTCTCAAAAGTAAAGAAGAGGCTTCTTGAATTTTATTTATTCTAATTACAAACTCTGAGTCATTGGCTATTAAACAACTCGGACATCACAATGGCACTGTTGACTTGCATGGTCACTAAAGATTTCCCTTCCAACTGGGCGTGGTGGCACCCACCTTTAATCCCAGCACTTGGGAGGTAGAGGTAGGAGGATCACCAAGAGTTTGAGGCCACCCTGAGACTACATAGTTAATTCCATGTCAGCCTGGACCAGAGTGAGACCCTACCTCAAAAAAAAAAAAAAAAAAAATAAAATTTCCCTTCCAGTAGGTTTTCATTTATACAGCTGAATATTGCTGTGACCCCTCCTTCTCACCATCTCTTCCATAAACCAAAAGGATAGATAGACATTCTGTCCTGTTTCAATGGCAGTGTTGTGCTGAGTTCTGACAAAGGGAACAGTTATCTACCAAGAAGAGGACAAGATTTTAGAATAGCATTGGCTAGCTTTACAGCTGCTTGCTTGGGCTCAGACACCGTCATTTCATCGATAAAATAGATATAATGATAACATACCTTGGGCTTAGTGTGAGGATTACATGGGAGGAAAAAAATGTTGAATTCATTTGTAAACAAGGCTTTAGACTGGAGTAGGTGGTGTGTGTGTGTGTGTGTTACTGAAGGGCTTTCTTAGCATCCACAAAGCCCTGGGTTTAATCCCCAGCACCACATAAAGGGAACATGGTGGTACATGCCCATAATCCCTGGAGGTGGAGGCACGATGACCAGAAGTTCCTTAACTATATAGTGAGTTGGGGGTGGGGAGTAGCAGTGACATGAGACCCTGTGTCCATAAAACAAAATAATAACATTCAGCTGGGCATGGTGGCACACGCCTTTAATCCCAGCACTCCGGAGACAGAGGAAGGAGGATCGCAGAGAGTTCGAGGTCACCCTGAGACTACATAGTGAATTCCAGGTCAGCCTGAGCCAGAGTGAGACCCTACCTCAAAAAACCAAACAATAATAATAATGATGATAATACTCTCCACTAATATAAGGGGTTTTGTTTGTAATATTTGAAATATCAGTAAATACGGCAGAGTAGGTCAAAAGTCAACTCAAAACCAAAGTCAGGGCGTTGGAGGAAGTGTAGGGGATCAGCCCGGGAAGGACTGAGGAGGTCTCCCATCATTCAGCACCCCCAACAGGAGGGTGCAAGGGCCACAGCCCTTGTCCCTCCCTCCACCACTCCTTAAGCATACTGCTGAGTCATCAATGTCTTCCAGCACAGAAGAAAAGATTTGTGACTCAGTGAACTGATTTATAGTTTCATGTTTCACGGCCCTAGCTGTTCGCTGCCACACAAAGTTTCAGAATAGCACCTGTTTCACACAAAGTTGGAAACCTCAAAACCCAACTGCAGCAAAACAATGACCCCTATTTTAAATGGTCTACTGAAATCATGATTCTAATGGATTCCAATGTTCAAACCCTTAAGAAAGATGGGAAGCTGGAAAACTGATCAAAGGTATTCAGCACTGTGTTTCCCATGGAAACTTTGTATGTGGGGGTGTTTTGTGGTCTGTACACACACTTCAACCTATGACAAAGCTACAGGCTCCCACCAATCCCTCTTTCTCAGCTTTTGCATGTGAACATTTGCTAGACAGCCAGTTAGGATAGTGGTTAGGGCTAAAGCCATGGAACAAGTATTTCAATCTGTCAGAGAGTATGATATGCTAAACAAGTCTAGTTGTTCCAGTCTGAACTTGAAGAAAACCAAAATTTAAGAAAAAAGGCCAAGAGTTGCATAATAAGAAATGAAGATAAAAGCATGAATAGCTTCTTCTTCTTCTTTTTTTTTTTTTTTTTTTGGTTTTTCGAGGTAGGGTCTCACTCTGGCCCAGGCTGACCTGGAATTAACTATGTAGTCTCAGGGTGGCCTTGAACTCACGGCGATCCTCCTACCTTTGCCTCCCGAGTGCTGGGATTAAAGGCCTGAGCCACCACGCCCAGCATGAATAGCTTTATTTTTTTGTGTGTGTGTGTCTTAAGTTTTTTAGCACTTTGCAATACTCTGAAAAACATTTGAGACTTCCATGCCAAATGGTAACTTTAAAACTGTTATGTTCCTTTTCATTTGTTGCCCATCTCAGAAAACAAAGCTGCTCTGAGTTCTTTCTGGGAATGAGGAAAGGAAACGCAGCCTGCCTGAAGCAGACAGAAGTGAAGAAACTGGGAGAAACCCTCACGACAGGAAAGTGTCAGCAACTTAGATGAAGGTCAAAGATTTGAGCCAAGCAGTATAGATAAGGCGGAGCACAGAGAACAGTGCTGCCCAGCCAGTCCCTAAATGGAATAACAAAGTCCAACGCAAAGTCTTCTTAGGATTTTCCATAATCACTGGGAGGCCCCGTGGATGATAACCTCCCTCTGCACTCCTTGTTACAATTGCTCTTTGATTACAATGTTTTCAAAGGTCAAAGTTAAAAAACAGCCCAGTATGATCCTAAAGTCTTCTCCCAGCGAGTCACTTCTCAGGACTTAGTTTTCCTGTCAGGACAATGGAGAGGCTGGACCAGGTAGACTTGCTCTGGTTCTTTTCAGATTTAGAAAGTCATCATTGGATTTGGTGAGGAATTTGCACAGAATTCCCTAGTAACAAGGAGACTCATAGAGATGTATACAGAACTGACACAGTGGACTTGACTCAAAATTTACGTCTTTCGATCAATATTGGCACTGATGACATAGAGTGCCTACTGTGTTGAATGATACTTGTATAAAATACATAGAACAGACGAGGTCGTGTCTACTCAAAGTGATCTTGACATTATTCCCCCAAATTACAAAAAAGAAGATCACAAGCTGGGTAGAGGACATTCTCTCTTCACAAAGACCAGAAAAGTAACAATAGATGGGGAAAGTGAGCAATTTTGTTTGAGTGAGCCAGATGGGCTTTTTAAAAATAATTTTCTTCCAAAGCTTTGTACTCTTCATAGAATGTAATAGAACACATCTAAAGGAGAGTGCAAAATCAGCCCTCTTATTTAAGATTTATAAATGTTCCCTAATATTCCCTTAATTAAAAAAAAGTGAAAAACAAAACAAAATAGAACAAAAATAGCCCATTCTCTCTCTCTCTCTTTGTCTGTTGCTAATAAATAAATAAAAATGAAAAACAAAGCTGGGTGTGGTGGCGCACGCCTTTAATCCCAGCACTGGGGAGGCAGAGGTAGGAGGATCGCCGTGAGTTCGAGGCCACCCTGAGACTACATAGTTAATTCCAGGTCAGCCTGGACCAGAGTGAGACCCTACCTTGCAAAAGCAAAATAAATAAATAAATAAATAAAAATAAATAAATAAATAAATAAATAAATAAAACAAAAAATTTAAAAAAATAAAAAGAAAGGGCTGGAAAGATGGCTTAGTGGTTAAGAACTTGCCTGTGAAGCCTAAAGATCCCAGTTCGAGGCTTGATTCCCCAGTATCCACATAAGCCAGATGCACAAGGTGGCGCGTGCATCTGGAGTTCTTTTACAGTGGCTGGAGGCCCTGGTGCGCCCATTCTCTCTCTCTCTCTACCTCTTTCTCTGTCTGTCTGTCTGTTGCTAATAAATAAATAAAAATAAAAAAAAACAAACAAAAATTAAAAAGAATAAAAATAGGTGGAGACAATCAAATAGGAGAAAAAATATGATATGAAAAAACCTGTATTTTCTACATTGTAGACTCCCCATGAATATTATTATTATTTTAGAATTCATCAAATCCTTTCTACTCTGGATTCATCTACCACTGACATTTGGTTGTTTAGTCATTCTTTCAGTAAACCTTTACAGAACTAGAATGTAAAAGGAAACTTACTAACATAAGGATGCATTAAAGAGGCCCTATCTTAAAAGGAACTTACAACTTAATAACTAATTGGCTGATCGTCAAAAATCATCAACTTAAGCCAGTAGGAGGATCTCTGTGAGTTTGAGGCCAGCCTGAGACTACATAGTGCATTTCAAGTCAGCCTGGGCTAGAGTGGAACCCTACCTCAAAAAAACAAAACAGAAAATCATCAATTTGGGGGCTGGAGAGATGGCTTAATGGTTAAGGCACTTGCCTGCGAAGCCTAAGGACCCAGGTTTGATTTCTCAGTACCCATGTAAACCAGATGCACAAGGTGGCACATGTGTCTGGTTTGTTTGCAGTGGCTAGAGACCCTGGCATACCTATTCTCTCTCTCTCTCTTTCACTCTCTCTCTAGTAAATAAAAATAATTTTAAAAATCATCAACTTGCCGGGCATGGTGGTGCATGCCTTTAATCTCAGCATTCAGGAGGCAGAAGTAGGAGGATCGTTACGAGTTCCAGGCCACCCTGGGACTATATAGTGAATTCCAGGTCAGCCTGAACTAGAGTGAAACCCTACCTCAAAAAATGAAGAAAAAAAAAATCATCAACTTGAGGTTGGGAAGATGGCCCAGCAGGTAAGAGTACTTTCTGCCACAAGTAAGAGGGCCCAAGACTACAAGAATTCCATCCCCCAGCATCCAAGTAAACCACTGGGTATGGCCATGCATACCTGTAACCCAGTCCTGTGCAGAATAGAGAGCAGGGAGCTGCTAGGACTCACTGGTCAACCAGTCTAACTGAAAACAGTAGCTCCAGATTCAATGAGAGAGACTGCCTCAAGGAAACATGCAGATGAATGATAAGTGTAGAACATGTGACATCCTTCCTCTAGCCTCCACACACATGCCTGTGGGATGCACACATCTACACACATATACATACACCACACATACTCCACACACATGCAGAAACCCTTTCGTTTGTACTAAGATTGAAGTAACAATATGCCTCAAGCAGTGTTTCACATCTATAAAGTCACAGGCTTTATTGAAAACCTAACTTATTTGTAAATAAGTACTTTTCTCTAGAGAAATAGTGTGAAGACCTGAACATGAAAATATATGTAAAAGTGACTTTGCAAAGTTTAAAGTACTGTACACAGAAACAGTTCTAAATACGACATAATTAGGTTATGGTCCAATTTCTTCACAGCAGAATCAATTACTAGAGCTGGAAGGAAATCTGGAAGTCATCTAATTCAGTTCATATTCTATAATCTAGAAAACTGAGGCTTGAGAACCGAGGAACATACCCAAGAATTCCTAATTTGTTAGTTGCTTAATATCTTTTCTTCTCTTAAAAAATATTTTTTTATTTATTTGAGGAGGGGGGTGTATGAGTGTACCAGGGCCTCTTGCGCTGCAAATGAACTCCAGACACATGTGCCACTTTGTGCCTCTGGCTTTACATGAGTCCAGGGGATTGAACCCTGGCCTTCAGGCTTTGTAAGCAAGACTGCTGAGCTATCTCCCCAGCCCATAATCTCTTTTTTTCACATCATAATCTGGCTTCATACAAATAAATCATAGTACACTGCAAAAAAAAGTGACATATTGTTTCTATAGGAAGATATTTTTTTGTAATGAGATGCCTATTTGTTAGGGCCAAGGTATTTGCTTACTTGGTAAACATTGGGGGGGGGTACAGAGAGAAATCCTTTTTAAACAAGACTTTTAAGTAACAGTGTAAGAAGCAGCAATAGATCACAACTAGCACATTAGCCTTAGATCAAAGAACAACCGTCCCACGAGCACGTTGCAGACAGTACTAGAAATGCCATCTCGCACATCGAAACAGAATCTTAGAAACAGGATGCGAGTTGTATGACAAAACAATCAGATCATTCGAGCTCTCCTGTCAAATTCTTAAGATGCTTGGAGGCTAAATGGCAACTTGAAAGAAATCCACAAGACTTAGTTTTCTTAGCTAGGTTTTTGGGAGCCGCGGGTATCAATAACATTTCTCCCCTGCAGGCCATTGATCGCCAAGTTTCCTGTAATGGAAACGGTTCCCTTGGTTCCTAGATCTCCCTGCACTTTGCAAAGCTTCCTGATGCTTGCACCATCCTACAACTGCAGTTGAGCTCTAAAAAATAAAGAGGAGAACCTAGCTAGATAGTAGCTCTTGTTGGGCGCTCTATTACTAAATGGCTGTGACTTTAGCTCTGTGTGTGTGTACACACACCTTCCTGGATACTAAGTTTTTCACCTTCCTGTGAGGGTTCAAACGGATTGTGGTAAAAGATCCGACCACATCAATTGAGAGTTTCTTTCACCAATCTTGTACTAGCAGGTTCTTCCAGAGAGGAAGACCAGCCGGAGCTCACGAGGGACCGCGGGAAGCCAGACGTCCTCGGGCTTTCAGGACATCGCGTCCCGTCCCCTCCGGATGAGCTTGAAAATCCCCCGATCCCCGGGCCCAGCACGATGATGCTGATGGAGGATGGCAACGAGCCTTTCTGGAAACCAAAGTGCCCACGAAAAGGGACAAAGCCCTGCCTGAGGTCTTGAGCAAGGGTGGCCATGTGCAGCCAGGGTGTGGAGACTAGGGGACGATGGTCTCCCTTCTCTGTTGACAACTTCTTTTTCACAAAGTACTGGGTGTGTGTGTGTGGGGGGGGGAGAGACAGCATCCTCCCAGCCAGGAGGCGAGCGACGGTGGCTCCAGATCGCGGCCCCAGGGCGACACTGGACATCGCAGCCGTTTTCGATCAAGTATTGGTCTGGGGCGGGGAGGCGGGGACCACACGCCAGCCCATCAAGCGGAGAAGAGCGAGCCGGCCATCGCTAAGCCCTCGAGGGGAGGGCCAGCCGGCGGGTGGGCAGGCGGGCGGGGCGAGGGCACTATATCTCCCGGCGGAGGAGCACACGGCAGCGGCCGCACGAGAGCGCCGCAGCCAGCGCGCCGTGGCCGGTTGCTTAGTTGGCGCTGCCCAGGCTCCTGGCCTCGTTGAGTTTGACAGGGGCGCTCTGATAGGCCACACAGACCCTGCAGTGGTTGGCCGGAAAGAGTCCAGACGCCTGATTGGCCACGCCGCACCTGCAATGCGTCAAGCTGCGGCGGGCGTGGAGGGCTCCGCGTGAATGGCGGTGGTTGGCCGGGGCAAAGCCGCGGGTTTCCGGAGGGAGCGGCTCCGCCTCGGGGCGCCATCTTTACTAAGGGCAATGCGGGCGGGCGGCCCCGGATGCACAGGGTCCTTTTTTTTTTTTTTTTTTCTTCTTCTCCTCTACGCTTTTCTTGGGCCAATGCCTCTGCGGCTAAAGTTTTGAACGGGGTTTTGTTTTTGCTTTGCGATGGGTTGTTTCTAGGGGTGGGGATGGAGGCGGGTAGGAACCCAGGTTTGGCGTTGGGGACAGGGGAAAGGAGGGGGGATCTGAAGTTGTGTGTGCTTAAGTGTACACCGCTTTAATAAAGCCGCTCGGCTTGCATTCCCGCGTGCACGAGGGGGGCTCGGTTTCATTCCGTGTTGAAATGAGAGCTGCCGTCCAGGCGTCTTGCTCGAGCCCGGAGAGCCTTTCTGGAAAGCTCTCCCGAGTACGTCACGTTCCCTGCTCACGCTGCGCGCCATCCCGCCCGCTCGGGAATGCGTTTTGTTTTCGAGAACTGTAAATCAAACAGCCGTCCTGGAAACTATTTCCCCCGGCTCCGAGAGGCCTTGCCCTGCAGGATTGCAAAACTCAGCTTGCCTGGCAGATGTGTGCGAGACTGGCCCACAATTATTTTGAGCGTATCAGCTTAGTTGCTGATTTTTGTGTTTCTTTTTTAAGGCAAATGTTATGTTTATGTGTGCAACCGGTTTTCATTGGTCGCTGATTGATGCCCACCCCCTCCCCCGCCAAAAAAAAGGGGGGGGGAACCCCTCGATTATCCAAAGTGGTCATTTGACTTCACCCTCCCTTTTAAAGGATTTGGGTTAAAAAAAAAAATTAAAGAATATAACCGCTAGTTAAATCAGAGATTGGGAAAAGGGAAGAAAGTCGTGGTTGTCTCCGTTTAGTGGGTAGTGAGAACTTGGGTTTTCTGTGAGCTGCGTAGGTGCAAATTCGGTGGATTGTGGATATCCAAAGGTGAATTCAGCAGCTGCCTTGGTGTGGGTGTTGCCATGGCTACAGGGAGAGGGAGTCAATGAATGGTGGGGCCAATAAAGCTAACAGGGCCAGGCCTCTGTAATATCAAACCTTAGTAACTGCCTGCCTAAGGTTTGTGTATACAGGCTCTCCCCATTCTTGTGCCTCTCCGGCATTCCTGGATTGATCAGCCAAGGCATACATGGGCGTGTCATCTGTCATTGACTAACGCAGACGAACTTGCCCAATGTGTAGATTTTCCTGATTAGATGATTTTGATTTGCAAGTTATTGTTGCTCTTACTTAATCTTACTGGTTTTGAACAATTACTTGCACGCCCCACCTTTTTTTTTTTTTTAAATAAAAGCAAACTATCATTTTAGAGAGCCTTCTGCCTAAGACCCAAACTCTATTGTGTATCAAGATAATGCCCCAGCACTGAGTTCATGCACACTGCAAAAGAAACTCACAGCTTTGCATAATCTCCATATAGCAACAACCACTCTTGCCTCTAGAGCACACGGTGTTTCAGTGTTTGGCAGCTGCAGTGCGAGGAGACTGCCTGCGTAAAGTAGAGCAGAGGAGAAGTCATGCAGAGCCTAGATTTCTAGTGTTTTCGAGAAGAGAATCAGATCTGTCTCAGACTTGTGAGGAATGTATGATATGCAAATGAGTCAGCACTGTACATGTAGGACTAATGATAGAATGTGAGGCACTTCACCAATGCTGTCACTGAGCCCCCATGCTGTCAGACCTTCAGGGAGGAAGGTTTTCCTTCAAGATTTTCTGTTTTGTGAAAAGAACAGATGAACGAACTCAGATCTGAAACCTTAAATAGCATTTTGCTTAATAATGTAGGAAGCAGTAATGATCATACAATGCTAGATTTCACGAGCTTTTTTTTGTTTTGTTTTGGTTTTTGGTTTTTTTGCAGTAGGTTTGGCTCTAGCCCAGGCCAACCTGAAATTCACCATGTAGTCTCAGGCTGGCCTTGAACTCACAGGA
Organism: Orientallactaga sibirica; assembly: GCA_036365145.1. Classification (NCBI taxonomy): domain Eukaryota; kingdom Metazoa; phylum Chordata; class Mammalia; order Rodentia; family Dipodidae; genus Orientallactaga; species Orientallactaga sibirica. The sequence continues at coordinate 5,321,816 of JAEOAD010000038.1, read as the reverse complement.
ATCCTCCTCCTACCTCTGCCTCCCATGTGCTGGGATTAAAGGTGTGCACCACCGGGGCTGGAGAGATGGCTAAGTGGTGAAGCCTAAGGACCCCAGTTCGAGGCTTGATTCCCCAGTACCCACGTAAGCCAGATGCACATGATGGCGCATGCATCTGGAGTTTGTTTGCAGTGGCTGGAGGCCCTGGCGTGCCCATTCTCTCTTTTTCTCTCTCCCTTTCTCTATCTCTAATAAGTAAATAAATAAAAATTAAAAAAAAAAAAAGGTGTGCACCACTGTGCCTGGCTGTTGATGGGCTTTTTTTTTTTTTTTTTTTTTTTTTTTTTTTAATGTTTTGAGAGAGACAGGCAGACAGAGACAGAGAATGGGCGTGCCAGTGGCCTCTTAGTCACTGTGAATGAACTCCAGACATGTGTGCCCCCTTGTGGGCATGCCTGGCATTGCATGCTTGCGTCACTTTACATCTGGCTAATCGTGGGACCTGGAGATTGAACGTGGGTTCCTAAGCTTTGCAGGCAGGCACCTTAACTGCTAAGCCATCTCTCCAGCCCTGATGATGGGCTTTTAAGGTGACCAGCTCATCCAGTGTGTCACATTTTCTTAGACTGCACTGGGTGTGTTCTGGACAGTCCCTTTCTCCCAGGCAAACCAGGATAATCTTTGGACAGTTTGCAATGCCTGAAGATTGGGAGGTGGCTCAGTGGATAAAGCACTCACTGTGGAAGTGTGAGGACCTGTATCCATGTACATGGCAGATGCGTGCAGCTGTCCACCTATAATCCCAGCCCTTGGAGGCAGAGACGGTGGATCTTCCAAGGTGGGCTGGCTGGCCAGCTGAAGTGGCAAGGCCTGGTTTCAAGTGAGAGACTTTTGCCTCAGTAAACTAAGTTTGTGAGCAGTTGAGGAAGACACCTGCCAACCTTCTGGCATCTGCTCACACATGTGCCCACACACTTGCACACATACCATACACAGATATGCAAAAGAAAAAAAAAAACCAAAAGATTGGGGCATGAACAGAATGGAAAATAAAGCCTCTTTGCACAAGGGTGGAAGCTACTGGGCAAAGAAAATGCATGTCTTTTTATACAACAAGCATGCATGGGCTGATACTTGAAGCTCACCATTGTCCAAAGTCAAATGGCTGGCTGTCTAGCTGCTCACCTCAGTCTCTACTGATGGTTTTGGTTTTCAATATCTTACAGTTTTCCTATTAAAGTATGACCTTGGTTTCTGACAAAAGCTTTGGCAAGCTGGGCGTGGTGGCGCACATCTTTAATCCCAGCACTTGGGAGGCAGAGGCAGGAGGATCACTGTGAGTTCAAGGCCACCCTGAAACTACATAGTAAATTCCAGGTCAACCAGGGCCAGAGTGAGACCCTACCTCAAAAACAAAAACAAACAAACAAATAAAAAGCTTTGGCAAGTTTTAATCCTATATATCAAGTCTTGCTATGTGGCCCAGGCTGGCCTCAAATTTGTAATCTTCCTGCCTCAGCCTCCCAAGCGATTGGCATCTTAGGCATATGGGCCACCAAGTCCAACTCCTTTTAGTCACTTCAGAAGCCTCTTTCATGCCTCGGGACCATTTGCCAGGCTGATGAAGCATTAATGCTGGTATGGTTTGTTGCCCAACTCCTACCTCATGGCATCTTGCATTTCACTGGGCTAGAGAAAACAAAGACGTTCCGTACTTCTGTACAAGGTTCTGGATCCCTGCAGTCTCTCCATGGAGTCCAGGTCGAGTGGTCTTCTTCCCTCTCAATCGTCCCACTGAAGTTCTCTTTCTATTTTGTCTCTCTTGATTATTTTTAAATTTTTATTTTATTTATTTGAGAGAAAGAAAGAGAAAAATAGGCAGGTAGAGAGAGAGAGAAAATGGGTGCACCAGGGCCTCCGGCCACTGCAAACAAACTCTATATGCATGTGCCCCCTTATGCATCTAGGTTACGTGGGTCCTGGGGAATTGAACCTGGGCCCTTTGGCTTTGCAGGCCAGCCCCTTAACCGCTAAGCCATCTCCTCAGTCCTATCTCTCTCATTTTTTCCCCCACCTCTAGGCCTCACTGCCACACTATATGTAGTTCAACAAACTGGCTGTTTTCCTTACTATTACAAAAGTCTTCATTGTTTCATCTTGCTGGTTTTGTCTATAACATTACTGCAGACAGGATACAAAGAGCACACATTTCTTCTTCTCACTGTCCTGGTGGCCAAGAAGTCCGAGATCTAGGCACATGAGATTCGGTGTCTGGTGAAGGCTGAGCCTCTGTTTCCAAGATGGCATCTTTTTGTTGCACCCTCACATGGGAAGGTGGAAGGGCAAAAGGGCACAAACACTGTGTCCTCGTGTGGCAGAAGAGATTAAAGAGACAGGCAGCACTGAAGCCTGTTTTATAAGGGCATTCATCCCTCTCGCCAGGGCAGAGTTTTCATGAGTAATCACCTCCCCTGGGGCCCAAACACTTTATGCTCTAAATTGCATCATGAATTTTTGTGGAACCACACACACTCATACAGTCAAACAGAGCAGTTTCCCATCCCCAGTTCTACCTTATGTCCCCAATGAGGTTCGTTCCTTCCTTCCTTCCTTCCTTCCTTCCTTCCTTCCTTCCTTCCTTCCTTCCTTCCTTCCTTTCTCTCTCACTCTCTTTCTCTCGCTCTCTTTCTCTCTCTCTCTCTCTCTTTCTTTCTTTCTTTCTTTCTTTCTTTCTTTCTTTTTTTTCCCCCTCCTCCCTCCTCCCCCCTTCCTTCCTTCCTTCCTTCCTTCCTTCCTTCCTTCCTTCCTTCCTTCCCTTCCTTCCTTCCTTTCTCTCTCCTCTCCCTCCTTTCTCTCCTCCTTTCTTTCTTTCCCTCCCTTTCTTTCTTTTTCTCTCCTCCCTCCTCCCCTCCCACCCCTCTCATTTTCCTTCCTTCCTTCCTTCCTTCCTTCCTTCCTTCCTCCCTCCCTCCTCCCTCCCTCCCTCCCTCCCTCCCTCCCTCCTTTCGTTCGTTCATTTTTCAAGCCCAGGCTGACCTGGAATTCACTATGTAGTCTCAGGGTGACCCTCGAACTCACAGCCATCCTCCTACCTCTGCCTCCCACCAAGTGCTGAGATTAAAGGCGTCCATCACCAGCTTGAAGTAACTTAAAAATTTTTTTTGAACTTTAAAAAAAAATTATTTTTAGAGAGAGAGACACACACACAGAGAATTGGCATGCCAGGGCCTCAGCCACTGAAACTGAACTCCAGATGCTTGCAACACCTAGTAGGCATGTGCAACCTTGTGCTTGCCTCGCCTTTGTGTGTTTGGCTAATGTGGGATCTGGAGAGTAGAACATGGGTCCTTAGGCTTTGCAAGAAAGCACCTTAACCACTAAGCCTTTTTTTTTTTTTTTTTTTTTTTAAATTTTCAAGATAGGGTCTCGCTCTAGCCCAGGCTGTCCTGGAATTCAGCCTGGAGTTTCAGGCTGGCCTCGAACGCATGGCGATCCTCCTACCTCTGCCTCCTGAGTGCTGGGATTAAAGGCATGTGCCACCATGTCCATTTCCAGCCCCTTTAAAAAATGTTTTATTTATTTATTTGAGAGAGAGAAAGAGGCAGAGAGAGAGAAAGAGGCAGAGAGAATGAGAATGAGAATGGGCACCCAGGGCCTCTAGCCACTGCAAACAAACTCCAGACACATGCACCACCTTGTGCATCTGGCTTCCATGGGTACTGGAGTATCAAACCTGGGTTCTTAGGCTTGGCAGACAAGCGCCTTTACCACTAAGCCATCTCTCCAGTCCTTGAAGTAACTTTTTTAAAAAAAAGTATTTTTATTTATTTGACACAGAGAGAGAGGAAGACGCAGAGAGAAAGAGAATGGGCACGCCAGGGCCTCCAGCCACTGCAAATGAACTCGACGCATGCACCCCCTTGTGCATCTGGCTTACATGGGTCCTAGGGAATCGAACTGGGGTCCTTAGGCTTCGCAGGCAAACGCCTTAATTGTTAAGCCATTTTCCCAGCCCTGAAGTAACTTTTCTAAGACACATCAGGAGAGGCCCTGGGTTTAATCCCCAGCTCAACCTACTAATCACATTTGACTGGGTCACTTCCCTGTCAAAAACCTCAGGAGTTTTTCATTAAGTCCAGGTTCCTTTAGGGCCCTCCAGCATCTGGCCTTTTTTTTCCAGTCCCAAACCCTATTATATCTTTTACTTCTCACAAACTTCAGCTGAATAAATTACTTCTAAATCCTGGTGCTTTTCTTCTCCTACACTTTATTCATGTTACTCACTCAGTCTATTTTATTTTATTTTGTTTTTTCAAAGTAGGGTCTCGCTCTAGCCCAGGTTGACCTGTAATTCACTAAGTAGTCTCATGCTGGCCTCAAACTCACAGCGGTCCTCCTACCTTGACCTTCCAAGTGCTGTGATTAAAAGGCGTGTGCCACTATGCCAGGCTCCATGATCTTTTGCTCAAAAGTTGTAATACCCTTGGGCTGGAGAAATGGCTTAGTGGTTAAGGCGCTTGCCTGTAAAGCCAAAGGCCCCAGGTTTGATTTCCCAGGACCCACGCAAGCCAGTTGCACAAGATGGCACATGTATCTGGAGTTCATTTGCAGGGGCTGGAGGCCTTGGTATGTTCATTCTCTCCCTCTCTCTCTCTCTCTCTCTCTCTCTCTCTCTCAAATAAATAAATTAATTAATTAAAAAAATTTTTTAAAGTTGTAACATCCTTAAAGGCTCACTTAGAATGAAAAGCCTGCTAACACTTCTTTCACTCCTTCCTTTGCGCATTCTATGCTTCTATCATGGCTATTTGATTACTCATCCAGTAGATATCTGCAAAGTGCCTATTGTAAGTGTGGCCCTAGATTAGGGGCCATGGGGATGTAAAATGTAACAAATTTGGACCTTAGTTTCTAAATAATTTACATCTTAGGTTGAGAGATAAATTGAATTTAAGTAACACTTTTTCAAGGTAGGAGAAAATGACTAGTATTTTGGGAGTCCAAAGGGGAGATTTCCTCTGCTAGAGGATCAGAGAAAGCTAGCGTGGAAGATCAACACCCTATATGGATGTTCACAGAGAAGGCATTCCATACAGAGGGGGACACTGGGAAGGTGACGGAGAGGCTGCAAGGAGCAGAGGGAAGGGAAGGGAAGGCAGTCCAGGCTGTTATTAAGGAGCATCCTTAAAGATCAGGCTCAGGCCAGGTTTGTTAGGGTTCTCTTGAACAGAATGGAGAAACTAAATATACATTATAAAAAAGGCATTTACGGGCTGGAGAGATGGCTCAGGGGTTAAGGCGCTTACCTACAAAGCCTCATGATGTGGGTTCGATTCCCCAGTGTCCACATAAAGCCAGATGCACAAAGTGGTGCATGCATCTGGAGTTCATTTGCAGTGGTTAGAAGCCCTGGAGTGCTCCATTCTCATTCATTCATTCTCTCTCTCTCTCTCTCTCCTTGCACATGAAGAAACATTTTTAAAAAGGCGTTTATTAGATTGACTTACAGGATAGGTACTGGATAGTCCAACAATGGCCATCCAAAGGTTGAGAACCTGGTAGCTGCTCAGTCCACGAGGCTGGATGATTCAGCAGGACCTATCTGGCTCTGAAGGCCTGGAGGACTCCTGAGGAGTCCACTGGTCTTCAGTCTGCCCTGGGAGGCTGACAAAGCTGGGTTCTGGTGTCAGTAGCGACAATGGGACGGACACATACAGAGACCAGAAAGGGAACAGGAAGCAAGCAGCACTGCTTTTCTCTTGGACTTTATGTCTCGGGAAGGTGCCACCCATGCTGGGGCGAGGTCTCCCTGCACCTAATCCTTCCTGGAAATAAGCCCCCATAGACCCACCAGAGGAGATTCAAGGCGTGCACCGCCCTGCCCGGCTAAACTTTTTATTTTATTTGTTAGAGAGAGAGAGAGGCAGACAGACAGACAGACAGACAGACAGACAGACAGACAGAAAGGTAGATACAGAGAGAGAATGGGCACACCAGGGCCTCCAGCTGCTGAAATGAACTCCAGACGCATGCGCCACCTTGGGCAGCTGGCTGACGTTGGTCCTGGGGAATTGAACCTGGGTTCTTTGTCTTCCCACCAGGTGCCTTAACCATTAAGGCATCTCTCCAGCCCATTGTTTAAACTTTACTGATAGCCTCCATACATATAGACAATATACCATGATCATAATCTCCTCCCACCGCCCTCTTTCCCCTCCTCTATCTCTCCCCCACTGAACCCATGACTCATGTGTCCTAGACACTTATCTATATGGGCTGTAGTTACCTGTGGGCTTGGCCTTCCCCTAGCACGTCTCAGAACCTTACAGAAGAGTGTCACCGGAGTACCTTTACATTTCCAAATATTCCCTTTAGGGACATTTCCTGAATGTGAATTGGAAATTTTCAAGGCATTTCCTCCTGGGTGAAAGGCCCTTCCTGGGCCAGTACCTGTTTAAAGGTGTATAATGGTTTCTGGGCTCTGGAGGAGTGATTTTCCTGCCTTCTGTGAATGGAAAATTTCACATTGTAAATGGAAGAGTGAAAATTAAAGCTTGTATATGTCAGGAAATTCTTCAAACCTAGGAAGGCTTTTTACCCAAAAGTACAGTTCTAGTGTACATTTTATGGTAATGGACACCTTCAGTTTACTAGTATTCTCACATTGCTTTGTGTGTTTTTATCATTTCAGTTATAAGTTTCTCAGAAACAAAATGCCTGTAAAAAGTCCTCCCTCTGCATCATTGCCTGCATATGGTGGTCACTGGATCTTGATTTGTCATTTTGTTCTACTTTGACTTAATCTTTCCTACTCAGCAGTCACCTCTGGTGACAGAACTACTTAGCTTAGCAGTACTCTAGAAAAGGTATTCAAGTGCTGGAGAGATGGCTTAGCAGTTAAAGCACATGCCTGCAAAGCCAAAGGACCCAGGTTCAATTCCCTAGGACCCATGTAAGCCAAATGCATGAGGTGGTGCATGCGTCTGGAATTTCTTTGCAGAGACTAAAAGCCCTGACATGCCCGTTCTCTCCCTTCATCTCTCTTTCTCTATTTATCTATCTGCCTCTTTCTCTCTCTCAAAGAAATAAATAAATAAATTTAAAAAATTAAATTGAACTGAATGAAAATTTAAAAGCTCATTTATGTAAAAAAACAAAAAAAACAGGGCTGGAGAGATGGCTTAGTGGAGAGATGGCTTAGCTGTTAAGGCGACTGCCTGCCAAACCTAAGAATGCCTGTTTGATCTCCAGGTCCCAAGTTTAGCCAGACACAAAGTGACACAAGGGCTCAATGCTGTGCTTGCCCATAAGGGGGTGCATGCATCTAGAGTTTGTTCACAGTGGCTGAGAGGCTGCTGGCACACCCATTCTCTCTCTCTCTCAAATTAAAAGAAAGAAAGGAAGGAAGCAAGGAAGGAAGGAAGGAAGGGTATCCAAACTGGGCATGGTGGTACACGTTGTTAATCCCAGCACCTTCCCAGGAGGCAGAAGCAGAGGCAGGAGGAGCTCTGTGAGTTCAAGGACACCCTGAGACTGCATAGTGAATTCCAGGTCAGCCTGGGCTAGAGTGAGACCCTACCTCAAAATAAAAAAAAATTAAAAAAGGAAATAAAAAGGTATTCATCAGTCAGTGAATATGTATTTTATTGCCTTGTTTTGTTGAAGCAGGGTTTCACTAAGTGTGACCCAAGCTAGCCTCAAACTTGTGATCCTCCTGCCGCAGCCTCCCAAGTGCTGGCATTATAGGCAGGTGCCACCATGCACAGCTCTTTCAACAATATTCACTGATTTCTGTGTGTCATGTCCTTAATAATGTGGGTGCCATTTGTGATCTCCTAGGGTCATCATGGTTCTTAGCAATGTGGGGAGTCATCAATACCTTTGAGAATCTTAGGAAAAGCACAGAGACTTTCTCCTAGAGAAACACACATACATTAAAGTAATTCTGCAACACTCGTATTAGAGCCTCGTTATTATGATTTCATTAAGACCTTAGTTTAAAAAAAAAAAAAGCATTGTGGGACTGGAGGGATGGCTTAGCAGTTAAGAGCTTGCCTGTGAAGCCTAAGGACCCTGGTTTGAGGCTCGATTCCTCAGGACCCATGTAAGCCAGATGCACAAGGTGGTGCATGCATCTGGAGTTTGTTTGCAGTGGCTAGAGGCCCTGGCGCACCCATTCTCTATCTATCTGCTTCTTTCTCTGTCTGTCACTCTCAAATAAATAAATAATAAACAAAAAAATTTTTTAAAAAGCATTGTGAGCTGGGTGTGGTGGCACATGCCTTTAATCCCAGCACTGGGGAGGCAGAGGTAGGAGGATCGCCATAAGTTGGAGGCCACCCTGAGACTACAGAGTGAATTCCAGGTCAGCCTGAGCTAGAGTGAGATCCTACCTCAAAAAAAAAAAAAAAAAAAAAAAAAAAAAGCATTGTGAATGCAACTGCCCAGACAGAAATTGGCTTTGATATCCATGACCTTGCAGTGCCTAGCAATAACTTCGCAAGACCCTCATAATAGAAGAAAAGGATGATGACATCAAATTAAAAGAGAGACTAATGGAGAGAGGGAGGGGATACGACAGATATTGGAGGTCTAAAGGGGAATGGGGGAGGAGAGGGAAATAACATACTTTTTTGTATGTAAGTATAGAAGATATCAATTAAAAAAGAAAGAAAGAAGAAAAGCATTGTGAAAACTCTAAAAGACCCTCTCCTGTGTGATGTGTTTAGTGTTCAACACTGTATTATCACGTTATGTATTCTGAATAGATAATTATGTGGCATTCCTAAGTGCTGGATCAGTCACCCGGCACTGTGGGAACTATTTCAATACCTGAAATGTTTGTTTGTTTGCTTTTTGAAATCGAAAGTCCCTAAAGCAAAACTGGCCGCCTCTCTGCAACTAAAATTTTGGAAAGCTAGATGCTTTATAGCATTTTTTTTCTTTTGATTTTTTTTCTCTGCCTCCCAAGTGCTGGGATTAAAGGCATGCCACCATGCCTGGCTTTGTTTATGTTTTTTATTTTATTTATTTATTTATTTATTTATTTATTTATTTGTTTATTTATTTTTATTAACAACTTCTTTAATTGTAGACACTATCCCATGGTACCCTCCTCCTCCCCCCACTTTCCTCTTTGAAATTTCACTCTCCATCATATCCCCTCCCCCTCTCAATCAGTCTCTCTTTTCAGTTTGATGTCATGATCTTTTCCTCCTATTATGATAGTCTTGTGTAGGTAGTGTCAGGCACTGTGAGGTCATGGTTATCCAGGCCATTTTGTGTCTGGAGGAGCACCTTGTAAGGAGTCCTATCCTTCCTTTGGCTCTTACATTCTTTCCGCCCCTCTTCCGCAATGGACCCTGAGCCTTGGAAGGTGGGCTTGAGATATTTCAGTGCTGAGCACTCCTCTGTCCCTTCTGCTCAGCACCATGGTGCCTTCTGAGTCATCCCAAGGTCGCCACCATCTGTAAAGAGAAGCTTCGCTAACCAAAAGTGAGAGTAGCATTAATATATGGGTGTGGACATTGAGAGAAGTGCTTACTGGGCAGTTTGGTGAACACAGTATATTCATTTAGTCAAACACCAGCAGACGTTACACCCCTAGGGCTCATGACTACCCCTGTCATACGTTTTCAGTATCAGAGATGTGTTCCCTCCCATGGAGTGGACCTCCAGTCCAATTAGAGAGCAGTTGGTTTCCCCCATAACAGACATGCCACTATTGCACCCATTGGCTCATTTGGCCTGGCTGGCCAAATTTAAAGCTTGCAGTGTTCACTGTTGAGTACCTTTGCTGGTGTTTTCTCTCTCCCATTGAACTGCATGCAGTGTAGCTTCTTCCAGTTTTCTGTCAGCTGGTCCACATGGAGGAAGCTTTCAGCTCAGCTCCAGCAGGATTTTTCAGTGAACTTGCCACCCAAGTATGTGGAGTCTTCAGCAATAGGGTCTTACCATCTATTCCTGGTGGGAAACCAAGGGCCTCAGCAATGGCCTATAATGTTTTGGAGGTATCTGTGACCTCCCTGGCCAACAACTCACTGGAAGGTATCCCATCCCTGGCACTGAAAATTTTCTAGTAACAATCTATGGCTTCCGAGTGTTCCATTGACCAGAAAAGTAGGTTTCCATATGACTTATTTATGTCCTCTTAGATTTTGATTAGCCCTCCCTCCACCTTTCCTTTACTCAATCTCTTCCCCTGACCTCACTTAGGCCTTTTCACCCCCATTAATCTGTTCTTCTACTTATATATATACTCTGGTCCAGGCTGACCTGGAATTCACTATGGAGTCTCAGGCTGGCTTCAAACTCAGCGATCCTCCAAAGTGTATTTTGATTTATAACTTAAGGTATTAAATAAAATGCCTGGCTTTGTTTATGTTTTTATTTTATTTATTTATTTATTTATTTATTTATTTATTTATTTATTTATTTTTATTAACAACTTCTTTAATTGTAGACAATATCCCATGGTACCCTCCTCTCTCCCCCACTTTCCTCTTTGAAATTTCACTCTCCATCATATCCCCTCCCCCTCTCAATCAGTCTCTCTTTTCAGTTTGATGTCATGATCTTTTCCTCCTATTATGATAGTCTTGTGTAGGTAGTGTCAGGCACTGCGAGGTCATGGATATCCAGGCCATTTTGTGTCTGGAGGAGCACCTTGTAAGGAGTCCTATCCTTCCTTTGGCTCTTACATTCTTTCCGCCCCTCTTCCGCAATGGACCCTGAGCCTTGGAAGGTGGGCTTGAGATATTTCAGTGCTGAGCACTCCTCTGTCCCTTCTGCTCAGCACCATGGTGCCTTCTGAGTCATCCCAAGGTCGCCACCATCTGTAAAGAGAAGCTTCTCTAACCAAAAGTGAGAGTAGCATTAATATATGGGTGTGGACATTGAGAGAAGTGCTTACTGGGCAGTTTGGTGAACACAGTATATTCATTTAGTCAAACACCAGCAGACGTTACACCCCTAGGGCTCATGACTACCCCTGTCATACGTTTTCAGTATCAGGGATGTGTTCCCTCCCTTGGAGTGGACCTCCAGTCCAATTAGAGAGCAGTTGGTTTCCCCCATAACAGACATGCCACTATTGCACCCATTGGCTCATTTGGCCTGGCTGGCCAAATTTAAAGCTTGCAGTGTTCACTGTTGAGTACCTTCGCTGGTGTTTTCTCTCTCCCATTGAACTGCATGCAGTGTAGCTTCTTCCAGTTTTCTGTCAGCTGGTCCACATGGAGGAAGCTTTCAGCTCAGCTCCAGCAGGATTTTTCAGTGAACTTGCCACCCAAGAAGGTGGAGTCTTCAGCAATAGGGTCTTACCATCTATTCCTGGTGGGAAACCAAGGGCCTCAGCAATGGCCTATAATGTTTTGGAGGTATCTGTGACCTCCCTGGCCAACAACTCACTGGAAGGTATCCCATCCCTGGCACTGAAAATTTTCTAGTAACAATCTATGGCTTCTGAGTGTTCCATTGACCAGAAAAGTAGGTTTCCATATGACTTATTTATGTCCTCTTAGATTTTGATTAGCCCTCCCTCCACCTTTCCTTTACTCAATCTCTTCCCCTGACCTCACTTAGGCCTTTTCACCCCCATTAATCTGTTCTTCTACTTATATATATACTCTGGTCCAGGCTGACCTGGAATTCACTATGGAGTCTCAGGCTGGCTTCAAACTCAGCGATCCTCCTACCTCTGCCTCCTGAGTGCTGGGATTAAAGGCATGCATCACCACGCCCAGCCTTTCTTTTCTTTCCTTTTTTTCTTTCCTTCATCCTTCTTCCTTTCTTCGTTTCTTTTCTCCCTCCTTGCTTCCTTTCTCTCTTTTTTTTCTTTCCTTCCTCCCCTCCCTCCCTCCTTTGGATTTTTCTAGGTAGGGTCTTAGTCTAGCCAAGACTGACCTGGAATTCACTATGTAGTCTCAGGCTGGCCTTGAATTCACAGTGATCCTCCTACCTCTTCCTTCCAAGCATTTTTCTTAAGATAGAGTAACATGTATCCCAGGTTGGCCTTGAACTGATAATAACCTTGAACTTCTGATCCTTCTGCTTCCAGTTTCCCAAGTTCTAGGATTACAGGTGTGCCCACCTGCTATTATACAGTGCTAAGAACTGGATCCACAGCTTCATGCATGCTAAGAATGTGTTGTACCAACTGAGCTACATCCCCTGCCCAAATTTTTCAAATTATAGTATGCCATGATGGTAAACCTAGTCTTTGAAAGTCTTAGTCTCTTATGTCAACATTTGTGAAATATATATGAATTCAATTAAGAACTAAAGTACCCAAATGAGATTTCTCATAAAATAGTTTCCCATGAGATTTAGTACTATTGATGTTTCAATCAATGTCTGCTTATTACCTTGGAAAACATTTTTTTTTATTAAAGAGAATGAGTAGTGAGTTATTTTCAGAACAGTTTATCAGTAGATTTCTTTTCCTTCCCTTGTGCAGCTGTTCTGAATTCATATATCAGCATTTGCTAAACTATTACTGAAAGACTGAGGAGAGAAACGCCATCATTTGAATCCTACTCCCAGCCATGTGAAACTTAGGGATTTGTGTGAAACGTGCATGTTAGAGGGCACAGAAAGGGAACAAAAGCTGCATATGAATAATCCACAGTGAAGTAACTAGATGCCAAATGTTCTCTATAAACTCCCACCTGGAAACTTGTTGTAGGGTTATTATTTCAGTAAAGCAAAGTTGATGGGATTCCTAAAATGAGTGAGATTCCAAGTAGCTTTTAGGGTACACTATGACAGACTTATCTTTCATTACATGAAGTCTCTCAAGACTCTTTCTCTCCTTCCTTCCTTCCTTCCTTCCTTCCTTCCTTCCTTCCTTCCTTCCTTCCTTCTTTCTTTTCCTCTTTCTCTCACATATACTGTTTGTGTGTGGTGCTGAGAACCAAGCCCAGGGCCCTTGTATATGATAGATGAACACTTTAGCACAGAGCCTCAGCTTTACAGTCTACTTTGGGGTGTGTGTATATGTGTGTGTTCTGAGACAAGGTCTCTCTTTGTAGCTCAGGCTCTGGCCTTGAACTTGCTATGTAGCCCAGGCTGGCCTCCAGCTTCTTATCCTTTTGCCTTGACCTGAAGTGCTGGGATTGCAGGCATGCACCACCATGCCCAGCATCAAACAGCAAGCTTGCTTCAAGAGTATTTTAAGCCGGGTGTGGTGGTGCATGCCTTTAATCCCAGCACTTGGGAGGCAGAGGTATGAGGATCGCCATGAGTTCAAGGCCACCCTGAAACTACAGAGTGAATTCCAGGTCAGCCTGGACTAGAGCAAGACTCTACCTCAAGAAACAAAAATAAGGCTGGAGAAATGGCTTAGCGGTTAAGGCGTTTGCCTGCGAAGCCAAAGGATCCCAGTTTGATTCTCCAGGACCCACGTAAGCCAGATGCACGAGGGGCATATGCATCTGGAGTTTGTTTGCAGTGGTTGGAAGCCTTGGTGCCCCCATTCTCTCTCTGTGTCTGCCTCTCTTCTCTCTCTCTCTCTCTGCTTGCAAATAACTAAATAAAAAGTTTTTTTTTTAAAATAAATAAAATAAAATAAATAAATAAAGAGTATTTTAACTTTGGGAAGTTTAAACTTTTTTTGTTTTTGTTGTTTTGAGTTAGGGTCTCACTCTAGCTCAAGCTGACCTGGAATTCACTATGTAGTCTCAGGGTGGCCTCAGACTCGTGGTAATCCTCCTACCTCTGCCTCCTGAGTGCTGGGATTAAAGGCACCTTCGGTTCTTTTTAAATTTATTTGCAAGCAGAGAGAGCGAAGAGAGAGACAGAGAGAATGGGCATGCCAGGGCCTCCAGCGCTACTGAAAATGAACTCCAGATGCATGCGCCTCTTTGTGTTTTGTGTGGCTTTACATGGGTACTGGGGAATTGAACTCCGATCATTAGGCTTTTCAGGCAAGCATTTTAACCACTAAGCCATCTTTCCAGCCTTTATTTTTTGACAAATGTTCTGTCACTGAATCTGAAGCTGACCATTGCACCAGGACGCCCCAGAGATCCTGTGTCTGCCTCCCTAGTGCTAGGATCACAGGTAGTCACCACCGTACCTGGCTCTACATGAGTGCAAGGGATGTGAGCTCAGGTCCTCATGTCCAGGCAGCAAATACTTGACTGATTACATCATCTCCAAAGCCCTCTTTTTTTCTTTTAGATTTTAGATAATTTTAGGTTTTCAGAAAAGTTACAAGAATCAACAAAGAGCTAGGCATGGTCGTGCATGCCTTTAATCCCAGCATTCGGGAGGTAGGAGGATTGCCGAGAGTTAGAGGCCACCCTGAGACTACATAGTGAATTCCAGGTCAGCCTGAGCTACAGTGAGACCCTATCTCCGAAAACCAAAACAAATAAATAAATAATAAAAATAAAACCTCCCAGGCACCTTTTACCCATCCCCCCCCCACGTTAACATTTACCATACTGGAGATATATGTGTTCTTGTTCTGCCTCCCTCCCTCCCTCCCTCCCTCCCTTCCTGTTTCCCTGTTTTCATCTCTCTCCAGATACGAAGCCTCTTTCCTCTAAATATTTCAATGTGTAATTCCAGCAGTAAGGTAACTCTATTACATAATCGTAGTACAATTATCAAAATCAGAAAATGGACACAGTACCACAGCCTACTACTGTCTGATCTATAATCCTCCCTCAAATTTTATATTGTCCTAATGTCTTTCATAGCAAAGTAAAACCCCAGCACATGAACTGCATTCAGATTTTATGCCTTTGGTTTCATTTAATCCAGAATCATCCCTTGGTCTTTTCTTTGTTTTTCATGACATTGACTAATTTACTTATTTTCTAACCAATCAATATGGTGAGAATGTTTAAGGAAGGAGTATATTTCAAGTAACTGACTTAGCCATTGTCAAAATGCACAGGAGGTTTAGGCACCAGTTATACTCTATTACTTTCATTAATTTTTGCCCAAAGAAAAGGTAGAACAAGGAATGAGAGAAAAACAATTTAGAATTTAAGATTTATTTCCCCTCAGACTAGCCCAAGCCAATCTTTTGGCATAGATGAAAAAAATAGACCCACATTTGATCAGAAGGCCTCCAGCTCTCTGGTCTTGGGAACTTCAGTACTTTTCTCCCTTGCCTAATGCTTAATGAAAAAGTTATTATGAAGTTCTGAAAGTCATACTTTGAGTTTATTTTTATTAATTCCATCCGCTGTGTTTGCTTTGCCTATAATTCTGCCTAGCATTGCTCTCTATCTGTTACATATTCATCAGATAAAATAGCTGATGCTTGAGTTTCATTAACTTTCTCTTAATGTAATGCTTGTCATATGCCAAAGTTAAATGCATCTTAGGACCATCTGCAGAGTGTTTGGATAGCAGCATGACAATCTTACCAGGATACAGGTATAATGTAACCTTGTCATGCAAATCATTAATGACAGTGGGATCCAGGCTACCGGCTTGAAAGACAGGAAGGAACCTTTTAACCAGGTCCTGTTCTGAGCTTTGTACCAAAGCATCCCTGGTAGCTAAGGGCAGTGATAGGGCTTCCTGCTTCAGGCCTGTGGGGGTGGCCTGATCCAGCCTGCACGATAGTCCTTTGCAACTTTCATGCATTTCATGTTTAAAATTTACATACATTTTATGTTCCTTTTAATTAAAAAGATGCTGTTCTCCTCCCACATCGCAGTGCTAATGTATCCCGTGACTTCTAGTGCCCTGAACATCTCTCTGATCTGAAAAACACATGAGCTCATTTATGGAGAGATCTGTGGAATTCCCCACCTGTACTTCAGACAGAGCGAGTGTGGTGACTCAGGAGTGGCTCTCTGGCAAGTCAAAGGCAGCCGGAGGAGTGCAAAGATGGATTCGACTATTCCCTTTGCCTGGTGCTTGGGGCAAAGTGCTGAAATCCAGGCCTGGCTTCCTTGTACCAAGGCAGGACCAAAATAGGCGATCTCAAATTTCTCTGGCTGTCATTTTTTTTATTCAGTATGACGAGATTGCATTATCTCAGTGACAGCTGTGTGTGTGTGTGTGTGCGCGCGCGCGTGCACATGTGGAGGTCAGAGGACAACCTCAGGGTGTGGCTCCTCACCTTCAACCTTGTTTGAGACAGGATCTTGTTTGGCTGCTGCAAATGCCAGACCAGCTGGCCCTCAAGCTTCTTAGGATTCTCCTGATTCCACTTCCCGTTGCTGCAGGCACATTGAGGTTACAGGCCAGTGCATCACTTGCTTCTGCTTTCAGTGGATTCTGGGGATCCAAACTCTTTTGTGCAGAAAGTGTTTTTAACCATCGAGCCATTTCCCCAGCCCTCAGTAACAGTTCTTACATTTCATAATTTACAAATATAGTCTGGCAGATGCCGCACACACCACTGCTATGCTGCTGACATTGTTCAGAGTCTAGTTCAAGGCAACCAGTACGTGTACACATTGAAGAATCACTGTGAAATCTAGGCCTGCCATCTTATGGATCCTGAATGGAATTGCGGAAACACAGGGCAGTGCAGCTGCCAGTGTCAGGAAGTACTTTTTACACCCATCAAGAGAATGCCTGCTTAAGTACTAAAGCTTCCATCCAAAGGCGTTTTAACAGTATTTTGAAATTATTTTCTTTGCTAATTCTTTTTGTGGGATTGTGCGGAGGTGAACCCAGGGCCTCAAAATGTTCACACTCCATCATTAAATCTCACCCCCATTCCCTATCATCCTTCATTTGAAATCACTAGAAAAGAAGTAAATCAAAAAGCCAACATAGGGTTGGAGAGATGGCTTAGTGGTTAAGACACTTGCCTGCTTAGCCTAAGGACTCAGGTTCGATTCCCCAGAACTCATGTAAGCCAGATGCACATGGTGAAGTTCACATCTGGAGTTGGTTTGCAGTGGCTGAAGGCCATGACATGCCCATGATCTCTCTCTCTAATAAATAAGAATAAAAAGATGACATACTCAATTTTAATTGTTTATTGACTCCAATAATTACTTTTTAAAAACATTTTTATTTGTTAGAGATAGAAAGAGAGAGAGTATGAGTGTGCCAGGGCCTCCCTGCCACTGCAAAATCCAGATGAGTGTGCCACCTTGTGCATCTGGCTTTATATGAGTACTGGGAAACCAAACCTGAGCCACTGGGCTTTGCAAAACAAGTGCCTTTAACCACTAAGCTGTCTCTCCAGCAACCCTCCAATAATTATTTTCTAGGCAAAATTCATTTACTAAATGGCTGTAGGTAGTTCCTTTGCTTTTAGACATGTTTAGAACATGGTTGGTTCTTTGAAGTACTGATGCATTTGTGCCAGCATGTACAGTTCATGAAAGTTGTGACCAACGACTCCACTATGATTGTGAAACATCTTTTCTTTTTAATATGGCTGAAAAATGATAGGCATAGGTGGTTTGCAGTTGCAGGCTACACATGGTGGAATTAGGCAGTGGTAGACATTTTCAACTCTGTCAAAACTATATTTTTTAAAATTATATAAATAGGAGCTGGGTATGGTGGCACACACCTTTAATCCTAGCATGTGGGAGACAGTGGTAGGAAGATCGCAGTGAGTTTGAGGCCACCCTGAGACTACATAGTGAATTCCAGGTTAGCCTGAGCTAGAGTAAGACCCTATCTTGAAAAATAAAACAAAAATTTTAAAAATTATATAAATAGGGCTAGGGAGAAGTAGGTAAAGGCACTTGCTTGCAAAGCCTACTGGCCCAGCTTCAATTCCCCAGTACCTATGTAAACCAGTTGCACAGAGTGGTACATGTTTCTGGAGTTCATTTGCAGCAGCAGAGGGCCTGGTGTGTTCATACGCTCGCTCTCAAATAATTAATTAAGAAATAAAATCTTACAAATAAAATATGAAGGAAAAAAGTTTGAGTCTCATATGAATTTTGGATTTTTTCTCTGATTAAACTTGCACAGATTTTATTTATTTTTATTTTGAGGCCGGTCTCACTCTAGCCCAGGCTGACCTCAACTCCCTCTGTAGACCAGGCTGACTTCAAATTTATGGCAATCCTATTTCTGCCTCCCAAGTGCTGGGATTAAAGGTGTGAGCTACCGAGCCCAGTTTTTCAAAACAGATTTAAATATAATTATTTTGCCTCTTTCCCATTAATATAATTTGAGACACTGAAATATCCAGCAGATTGCTTTAAAACCCCCTCTTCAGTGCAGGAGATCATATCTAGGGCCTCCTATTGCCTAGGCAAGTGCTCTACCCCTGAGCTATATATCTAACCCTCCCCCACACAAAAAGATTGTTTTTGATGCACTCTGATATTGTATCTGAGAGAAAAAAAAAAGGTAACTCTGTTTAAAGTTGCTGATTTCATGATACTTCCTAAACTGCATTTTGATTTCCTTTCAGTATGGATGGAGGCTTTAATTTCCTTTGAGTTGAAATGAAATTTCTCATGTAGCATGCTGGTTGACACTGTAAGCACTTACTGTAATTCGTTCTCATTGATATGGATCCTTTGAACTGCATTAAATATCAGAAGCAGACGTCAGTCATGGAGAACTCTAGGCGAGCCCTGTCCAACCACTGTAGCTTCTGTGGGCTCCTCTCCCCTCCCCACCTTCCAGATAGAGACATGGGCTGAGGTTACCTCCTTCCTGCTGTCTCCTAGAAGGTGAAGGCTTGTTTTTACCATCTCGTGATCTAATTATCAGATCCCTTTAAAAAATATTTTATTTATTTATTTATTTGAGTGGGGTGGGGAGAGAAAGAAAGAGGCAGACAAAGAGAAAGAACAGGCACTCCAGGGCCTCCAGCCACTGCAAATGCACTCCAGACGCATGTGCCACCTTGTGCACTTGGCTTACATGGGTCCTGGGGAATCGAAACTGTGTCCTTAGGCTTCACAGGCAAGCGCCTTAACCACTGAGCCATCTCTCCAGCCTCCAGATCCCTTTTCTAAAGAACTCTTTCTCCTCTTGGATTGACCAAGTCATGTTAGTGACTTACACTGAGCTCACTCAGAAGTTTGTGACCTCTATGTTCCCCCATTTATTTTGCTTACTTATTTAAGAGCTTTATAAATGTTTTAAATGTCTGGTGAGGGATAAAAGTATTCTTTTGTAGGCTGGCTCTGATAGTTCACTTGATATGTACTCGAGGGAGCTTTATTTCTAGTTTCTCGGGTGGTGTTACAAAATTACTAAATCATGTACATTTGGCTTTGTTCTTTTTTTTTCTCACCTTGATTATATAGTCATGTTTAATAATCTATAGACTACAGAACTCTGTGGAACTCTCTGGAATCCTGACTTCTTTGAATGTCCTTACAGCAACGACACCATTTTCATTGCTGATTATATGTATGTTACTGTACCCTTTTACACTTAAAATATTCCATCATAAAACTAAATAACTATGTCAAGTGCCAAAATACATTTAATAGAAATAATATTGCTCATAAAATAGTTTTTTGAGGTTTAATTTGCATGAATAAAGATAGTTTGAGCCAGGCATCATGGCGCATACCTTTAATCCCAGCACATGGGAGACAGAGGTTGGAGGATCACTGTGAGTTTAAGGCCACTCTGAGACTACATGGTGAATTCCAGGTCAGCCTGGGCTAGAGAAAGATCCTACCTCAAACAAACAGACAAACAAAAATGATACTTTGAAAACTGAAGCTGAACTTTGGGGAAGCATGTGTAACTTACATGCCAAAATGTAAGTACATAGCTATCTAATTATGCAGCTATCTATTTAACTGCATGACTATCTGTCTAGTTGCAAAGTTTAGTTTGCTTTCTCTCTTACCACAGAAATGTTCTAGTGGCCATAAATCCAAAAATAAAATTGCCAATTCTGTGATTTTGTTTTAGAAATTTATTTATTTATATATGTGTGTATGAGTGCTCAAGAGTCTCTTGTCACTGCAAATGAACACTGAGTCTGGCTTTATGTGAGTGCTGTGGAATTGAACCTGGGCTTAGAATCTTTAAAGGAAACATATACAATGTTTGCAAGCAGAGAGAAATAGAAGAGACAGAGAGGATGGGCATGCCAGGGCCTCTAGCTGCTACAAACAAACTCCAGAAGCATGTTCTGCTTTGTGCATCTGGCTTTATGTGGACACTGGGGAATCAAACCTGGGCCGTTAGGCTTTATGGGCCGCTAGGTTTTGGAGGCAAACACCTTAACTGCTGAACCATCTCTTCAGCCCCAAGCAAATGCCTTTTATTGCTGAGCCATCTTCCCAACCCTGTGCCTTTCATTTAAATACACAATTAAACTATTTTTCTTTAAGCAATATCTTTTGGAAAAATAAGGTACTAGTATAAAAATTCAATTGAGTCAGTTGGCTATGCAGAACCTCATGTAATATGATAGGTAGGGTCTTGCTCTAGCCCAGGCTGACCTGGAATTCACTATGTAGTCTCAGGGTGGCCTCAGGCTCATGGCAGTCCTCCTACTTCTGCCTCTTGAGTACTGGGCAAGGGGAGAGGGTTTTGCTCAGCATAGCCTCAAATTTGCCATCTTCCTGCCTCACCCTCTAGACTGCTAGCATTGCAGGTGTGCACCACCACTCCCAGATTCAAAAAGATTTTCATAAATGTCACATTAATTCTTCATGCAGTTACCTCTTAAAAATCTTTAAAAGTATGAATGATAGGTATTTTGAAGTGTCCAGGCATTGTGATGGAATTATATCCTACGTTGGTACAATGGAGAAAAATCTGTAGATGTCATTAAAGGTACTCAGAGGGCTGGAGAGATGGCTCAGCATGTAAAGGTGCTTTCTTACAAAGCCTAACAGTCTGGGTTCAATTCCCAGTACTCACATAAAGCCAAATGCACAAAGTGGTGCATGAATCTGGAGTTTGCAGTGACAAGAGGTGATCTTTGAGGTAGTGAGGTGGGAGGGAGCCAGACTGAAAGGGTTTGAAGAGCTGATGGGGGTGGTGGTGAGGAAATGACAACAGTTTGTGTATACACTGCCCCTCTCACACATCTCTAGGCAATGTTAGAAGAAATAGTGACTGGAAAACATGGGGGCTGGAGAGATGGCTTAGCGGTTAAGGTGCCTGCCTCCTAAGCCTAAGAATGCTGGTTCCAATCTCCAGGTCCCACGTTTAGCCAGATGCAAAGTGATGCAAGGGCACAATGCTGCACTTGACCACAAGGGGGTGCACACATCTGGATTTCGTTCACAGCAGCTGAGAGGCTGCTGGCACACCCATCTCTATCTGTCTTCCTCTCCTCCCTCTCCCTCTCTCTCTATCTCTCTCCAAAAAAAAAAAAAAAAAAAAGGCTGAGGAGATGGCTTAGCAATGAAAGGCATTTGATTGCAAAGCTCGCCTGCCTGGGGTTCAGATCCCCAGCCATCTACTTAAAGTCAGATGGGCAGTCACTTGTAGCGGCAAGAGCCCTTGACGTGTCTACACACACACACACACACACACACACACACACACGTAAATAAAAATTAAAAAAAAATAAGAAAAACCAGCTGTAGGGCTGTCTTACTTTTGACTGTCATAGACAGCTATCAGCTATTAGTCTGGGGGACTATACTCCAATTTCTCATGAGCTCAATGTTGTTCCCCTCCCCTGCTGTCCTCTCCTTTGCCCCCTCCCCTCCTCCAACTGGTTCCCTTCCTTTCCCCAGTTAGTCTCCACTTCTGCTGCTTTCTTATTACCTGCACCCCATTACTATTTCTATCTATTTCTGTTCCTACCTCCCTCCAGATCTCTTTGTTCTCCTCACCTTTTTGTTTAAATGAGACGCTTTTCAGAATTCTAAAAAGTTGCAGCTGAGAGGGAAAGGTAACTACAAGCGTGCTGCAGAAGACAAACACAAGTGGCCTTGGGGCTGGAGAGATGGTTCAGGGGGTTAAAGGCTCTGGCTTGCAAAGTCTGACGGCCTAAGTTTGATTCTCCAGTACCCACGTAAAGCCAAATGCACAAAGTGGTGCATGCATATGGAGTTGGTTTGCAGTGGCTGGAGGCCTCAGTGCTCCCATACTCTCTCTCTCACAGATAAATAAATAAATAAATAAATAAATAAATAAATAAATAAATAAAGCTAGAAAAAAAGCTAGGCGTGGTGGCACACGCCTTTAATCCCAGCACTTGGGAGGCAGAGGTAGGAGGATCGCCATGAGTTGAGGCCACCCTGAGACTACAGAGTAAATGCCAGGTCAGCCTGGGCTAGAGTGAGACCCTACCTCGAAAAACCAAAAAATAAAAAAATAAATAAATTTTTAAAAAGAACAGAAATGGCATTAGATGGGTGAGGAAGACATTTTCTCCCCAAATAGAACCTTTCTTTTCAAGAACTTGTCTCTGGAGGGATAAGAATCAGAGGTAAGCAGTTAAGCAAAACTGCTGCTCCCGGTTTCTCTTTCCTGTTGAAACTGTCAGCTGTCTCTCTTGTTTGGACTTTCACGGTCCTCACTCTTGCATAGAAGGACAGATAGTGTCTGTATGCTTTCACATGGCCCAAGCATTAGTACAAGCCATTTTTTCTTTATTATACCTGGTGGGGAAAGTGAGAAATAATCCTAAAAGGTAACAGTGTCGGCGTTTTCCTCAGGGTCTTCTATTTCTTCTATTTCTGCTTTTCTTCCTTCCTCCTGGGTGAGAAATCAGAGTCTGAAGAGCAGGGCTGCTCCAGTGCTCCTGTTTCACCAGATGGGCCAGGAACACTGTGCCCGCTTCCCCACATCCCTCCTGCTTTCCCTGTGACAAAGCAAAGTGAGCCCATAACATGTGTAGAGAGGCGCTCCTGCCTCCTCCCTCAGATGGCGCTCTGAGCTGAGCTGGAGCTGCGGCTGGGACAGGTGCCCTGGGTTCTTGTTGACAGAGTCTAATCTGTCAGCTGCTATAAATATAGGAGGAGCCAGAGAAAAGCTTTTTTGTTTCTGTTGTTCGAGGTAGGATCTCACTCTAGTCCAGGCTGACCTGGAATTCACTCTGTAGTCTCAGGATGGCCTTGAACTCATGGTGATCCTCCTACCTCTGCCTCCCAAGTGCTGGGATTAAAGGCATGTGCCACCACACCCGGAAATAAGAGCTTTTTGTTTGTTTGTTTGTTTGTTTGTTTGTTTTTTAGAAGTAGGGTCTCACCCCAGCCCAGGCTGACGTGGGTTTCACTATGTAGTCCTGGGATGGCCTCGAACTTATGGTTATCCTTCTACTTCTGCATCCTGAGTGAAGAGAGAGAGAATTGGCATGTCAGGGCCTCTAGCCACTGCAATTGAACTCCAGACGTGTGCACCATCTTGTGCACTTGCATCATCCTGTTTGTCTGGCTTATGTGGGATCTGAAGAGTCAACATGGGTCCTTAGGCTTCACAGGCAAGCACCTTAACATCTAAGCCATCTCTCCAACCCTAGTGTGCCACATTTTTTTTTTTTTTTTTGCTTTTGTTTTTTTGTTTTTTGTTTTGTTTTGTTTTTCGAGGTAGGGTCTCACTCTGGCCCAGGCTGACCTAGAATTAACTATGTAGTCTCAGGGTGGCCTTGAACTCAAGGCAATCCTCCAACCTCTGCCTCCCGAGTGCTGGGATTAAAGGTGTGCGCCACCATGCCTGGCTGAAAATGTGTAGCCCAGGCTGGCCTCCAACTTCTGATCCTCCTGCCTCTGCCTCTTCAGCAATTTCCTACCAGCATGTGCCACCACAACTGGCTAGTGGGCCACTTTTGATCAGTGTTGTAGATTATTTGTATCCCTTCTCCTCAAGTTAATATGTCAAATATCCTCAAAGTGATAGAATTTGAAGGTGAGGTTTGGGAGAAGTTATAGGTCATGAGACTGGAACCCTCAGTAATGGGATTAGTGTCCTTGTAAAACGGACCCTGGAGAACTTCTTCACCCTTTCTTTTTTTAAAAAATTTAATTTATTTATGTTTTTATTTGTTTAAGAGAGAGAAAAAGCAGAGAGAAAGAGAGACAGATAGAGAGAGAACAGGCCCCCAGCCACTGCAAACGAACTCCAGACGCATGTGCCACCTTGTACATCTGGCTTATGTGGGTCCTGAGGAATCAAACCTAGGTCTTTTGGCTTTGCAGGCAAGTGCCTTAACTGCTCAATCATTTCTCCAGCCCTTCTTCACCCTTTCTTTGAGTGAGGATACAGCTGGAAAATAGCTATCAACTAAGATACCCAGTATGCCAGCACCTAAATCTTGTACTTCTCCACCTCCACAGCAAGAAATAAGTTCCCACTGTTTATAAGCCACCCAGCTGGTGGAATTTTGTTACAGCAGCCAGAACGGACAATGACAGTGATTAAGTCAGCAAATTGTAAGACGTGCGTGTCAGTGTCAGAAGAGATGATCCTTCCCGGTTTTTATTATTTTTTATTTATTTATTTATTTATTTATTTATTTATTTATTTATTTATTTATTTATTTTGGTTTTTTGAGGTAGGGTCTCACTCTGGCTCAGGCTGACCTGGAATTAACTATGTAGTCTCAGGAGGCCAGCTCAGGAGGGACGATAGGGTCTCTGCCGAATTGGGGTGAGCAGCGCGGAGTCACGACACAGACTCCGGGAGTTGGGTGAAAGCGGAGCGAGAATCTCAGCACAATGCACATAGGTTTTAAGGGGCTGTTAATCCTTGTATGGGGCGGTCCCCTTTTGGTGACCAATGACAGCTTGTCTCTGGACAGGACATCTCGTAGTAGGCTTCTGGGGCTGTAACTGTTGTCACATCGAGCCTGCATAAAACGCCATTTTTACAGAAGCCACTTCCTGTTGTCTTCTGCCATGCGGTCTGGCTAGGACCAGGTCTGTATTGTGCCATACAAGGGTGGCCTCCAACTCTTGGCGATCCTCCTACCTCTGCCTCCCGAGTGCTGGGATTCCGGTTTTTATTATTTTTTCATTACAGTGTATATTCATTGTACATGGTACTGTGTTACATGAGGACAATTTTCATATCCTACTTTAAAAAACTTTATTTATTTACAAGCAGAGAGAGATTTGAAGACAGAGAGACTGGGTGCACCAGGGCCTCCAGGCACTGCAAACAAACTCCAGATGTATGGGCCACTTTGTGCATCTGGCTTTAAGTGGCTACTGGGGAATTGAACCCAGGTCGTTAGGCTTTTCAGGCAAGCATCTTAACCACTGAGCCATCTCTCCAGCCTCCTTCACATCCTACTTTTAAACATAAAAAACGTTGTATGCCAGGTGTAGTGAGGCATGCCTGTAATCCCAGCATTTGGGAGGATCATGAGTTCACAGCCAACCTCAACTGCACAGGCACTTCAGAGCTAGACTGGCCTATATGAGACAGTTTAAAACAAATTAGTGAGCCCTCCCATAATAAAATAAAACGTGATCTTTAGCACACCTTTGTACTATTTCTTGGAGGCAGACTAACAAGTGAGATAATTTCTTTCATGACATGGTATAGTCTCAGTCATTTTTCACAGGATCTGTTATTTGGGGTCATTTTGAGGGTAAATCATTATAAATAGAGGTGCTAAGTTTTCCCTTTAAACATACCAGAATGGACTTTTGGTAACCAATTTTTCAAAACTCATTCATAATTTTGCAATAGAATTTGATTTGAGACAGCACAGACTGTATTATAAGTGACTTATAACCACTCCTAGTAAGATGTTCTGATCATACTTCTGAAGATACTCAGTAATATAAAAATATTAACACGACTATTTTAACTCCCATAAATATTCCCAAATTATATAAGTTAAGACAAATGACATTGCTTTCTGTTTTTCGCACCTTTTAAAAAAATTTTTTTGAGGTAGGGTTTCACTCTATCCCAGGCTGACCTGGAATTCACTATGTAGTCTCAGGATAGCCTTGCCTCCGGAGTGCTGGGATTAAAGGCGTGCGCCACCATGCCCGGCTGTTTTATGCACTTTTTGAACTTGTAGTTAGTTCACCCAAACAGTTTAATTCACTAGATTTTTCTCAGAACTGTTTTTCAGCAAATAATAATGAAGCTCTCTGAGCAAAGCAACCCTACCTAGAGACCCCAAAGATTCACCTCATCGGGGATTTCTTTTCTTTTCTTTTCTTTTCTTTTTCTTTTTTTTTTTTTTTTTGAGAGAGACAGAGACAGACAATGGGCACACCAGCAGCCTGTTAGCCACTGTGAACAAACTCCAGATGTGTGCACCCCCTTGTGGGCAGGTGTGGCATTGCGCCGTTGCGTCACTTTGCGTCTGGCTAAACGTGGGACCTGTGTTCTTAGGTTTCGCAGGCAGGCACCTTAACGGCTAAGCCGTCTCTCCAGCCTTCATCTGGGACTTCTAGCCTTGATCATCATCACAAAATGTGTTCCAATGCAGATGGATTTCATTAGCAAATACCTAAAGAAACACTGCAAAAACCAGATGGGTGAATAGTCAGTCAATCTTAATTAGTTTCTTTGTGTGTGTGTTTGTGTGTGTGCTGTATGCCTGTATGATGTATACGAATACATGTGGGCAGACACACACACCATGCGCATACGTGTAGAGATCAGAGGAGGACATCAGTGTCCTTATTATCTTGAGACAGGGTTTCACACTGAACCTGCAGCTTGCCTTTTAAAAATTTTTTTTCTTTATTTATTTGACAGAGAGAGAAATAGGCATGTAGAGAGAAAGAGAGAGAGAGAATGGGCATGCCAGGGCCTCCAGCCACTGCAAACAAACTCCAGATGCATGCGCCCCTTGTGCATCTGGGTTACGTGGGTACTGGAGAATCAAACCTGGGTCCTTTGGCTTTGCAGGCATTTCTCCAGCCCAGCTTGCCATTTTTTTTGGCTAGACCAACTGACTTAGAGAGCCTCCTGTCTTGGCCCCCCTCAGCTCTAGGATGGCCTTGAATATGTCCTCCTGCTGCCTCAGCCTCCTAAGCTCAGGTTTGCCCTGCCATGCCTAGCTTTTCCCGTGGATGCTGGGGAATCTGAACTCAGGTCATCACACTTGACCAGCAAGTGCTCTTAACCGCTGAGCCATCTCCCTCCCTGGTCCTTAGATTCTTGTTTTGGATTTGGCGAAATCCTGTAGTGGGTATCTGAGATAACTGAGCCAAGGAGGCTGGTTGCATATTCACTCACTCCCGCATTCAGCGTACGCTCACACAGCACCTGCACCATGCGAGGTACTGTGCATCCCCACCCATGCTTTTCTTTGAGCCTCCTGCGTGCTGAGCCCTATGCTGTGCTGTGCAATGAGGAGCCCATGTGGAGAGAGGTGTCTGTCCTCAGGGGGCTTGCCGTCTGGCAGAGAGGATGATGCACTTACACATGACTGCAAATGACAGATGCTTGAGGCAGGCTGGGGAACAGCGGAAGGAAAAAGAATAAGCCGGAGCAAGGCTTCATGAAGGGGAAAGTTCTGCTGAGTTGTAAAAGATCAGATGAAAGGGCATTCATCATTCCAACAGCAACATGGCAGAAAGAAGAGAGGCGCTGTACAAGGCAGGAAGGCCAGACGTGCGACCATAGGGTCCTGGAGAGGAAATAGCAATGGAGGCAGAGGGAAGGGAGGCTACAGTCGATGGTAAAGGAAAATAAATAGGGTCTTATTATTATTGTTGTTGTTATTTGAGAGAGAGAAAAATACAGAAATAGGCAGGGGACAGACAGAGAGAGAGAGAGAGAGAGAGAGAGAGAGAGTGCAACTCCAGATGCATGCGACCCCCCTTGTGCATCTGGCTTATGTGGTTCCTGGGGAGCCAAACCTGGGTCCTTTGGCTTTGCAGGCAAGTGCCTTAACTGCTAAGCCATCCCTCCAGTCTGGCTTTTTTTTTTTTTATTTTTTGAGGGACTGAGAACTGAACCCAGGGTCTCACTCATGCTAGGCAAGTGCTCTACCACCAAAATCTACTCCAGCTCTCTCTCCCTCCCCCAATTTTTTTTAAATTTTGGAGAGACAGTTAGCCAGGGATGACCTTGAACATGTCCTCCTCCTGCCTCAGCCTCCTGAGTATCTGGGATTACAGGCATGTGTCCCAGTGTTCAATAACAAGAAATAGGATCTTGGATTCAAGGAGTTAAAAAAAAAAATACTAGGAGGCCAGAAGCACTTCCAAGGTGAAAAGGCTTAGCAGTCATTGGGGAGGGTGTATATTGTACTAACCTTGGAGGTGGTGGCAGTTGTGGTAGAGATGAGTGAACTGAGTTTGAAGCCCCTGTGAGACCCCAGCAGAGCCTATAAGGGTCTGAAGGTAAGAGAAGATCTGGGCCAAGATGCAGGCTTGAGAGGCATCTGTATCCAAGAGCTACGCTTAAATGACAGCTAGGAAGAGCTTTGTGTGTCAGACTCTTAGACTCTCATTTTAATTATGACACTGACACAACCATCCTTTCATTTCTATTATCTTAAATTATTCACCCCATAAAAGAACGTTCCCTGCAACAGTCCATCACAATGCTGTGAAGAGTAACTTTGCCGTTTGGAGATGTAGAGTCCAGGATCCCACCCCCAGACATTCTGTGAGGCAAGGACCATTCACCAACTATCCAGGCTCCGCTCACTTCTCCGGCCCCGCTTCCCAGTCCCTGGCAGTGGCTGGGATCATGGGACAAGCAAGATCCAGGTGAGTAAATATGACAGTCACCTCCTCTCTCTTCTTCCACAAAAGAAAAACAGGCTGGGCCAGTGCTTGAAGACTCCCTGGAGACCTGTCAAACCCAGAGTGAACTTCACACAAGGGAGATATAAGCCTTTTGGTGTTGACCTCTGAGCCTTCAGGGCAGGTCTACAGCAAAGCCTGTCCTGGGCTGATCAACACAGCCTACCTTCTGTGGGACCCGGAAACCAGCTTTGTAAATAAGCGCTGCTGGTGATCCTAGTACAGTAGCCCACACATAACACTTGTGACCCACGACTGGAATGAGCTCTTCTGTGACAGAACAGGCATCATGGGCACTTCAAAAGCTTTCTTAGTGCCCAGCATGTTAGGTCTGCCATAAGGGAGACAGGCATGTTAATGGAATATGCCATTGAAGGAACATGATTCATTGGGATAATTAATACTCTGGTCATAGTTTGTTGAGCATTTACTATGCAGAAGACACAATTCTAGTGCTTCACTGTGTTGTTTCCCATTCTTCACCCTTGCAAGGGAAGTAGGATTGTACATGGGTTGGAACTGGTAGAATGTAATTTGAGCCTATTTGTGCCTGCTTCCAAACTTGTACATAGATAGATAGATAATAGATAGATAGATAGATAGATAGATAGATAGATAGATAGATAGATAGATAAATTAAATTTGCAAACATTTCCCCTGTTACATGAAAATTATAGGGAGCCATTGTTTTGGACTAAGCTCCTGTACTAAACCCGAGCAGACTAAAGTAAAAGCCAAAATGGAGTCCCTCATGCTAAGGTTCTGCAACCCCCAAACTAAGGTACTTTGTTATCTGATCTCCTGAGAAACCAGAGGAGGGGAGGAGTGGGAGGGAAGGATGGGGGGATGGAAAGAGAGGAGGAGGGAGGGAAATAGGTAAGTTTCCCAAACAAGATAGTTTCAATCTGCTTGACCATAAGGTTTAATCTTCTGCTTAAACCCTCATCAAAAATAATAATAAGCCCGGTGTGGTGGTGCACGCCTTTAATCCCAGCACTCGGGAGGCAGAGGTAGGAGGATCGCCGTGAGTTCGAGGCCACCCTGAGACTACTTAGTTAATTCCAGGTCAGCCTGGGCCAGAGTGAGACCCTACCTCAAAAAACCAAAATAATAATAATAATAATAATAATAGTAATAGGGCTGGAGTGATGGCTTGGTGGTTAAGGCACCTGCCTGCCAAACCTAAGAACACCGGTTCCAATCTCCAGGTCCTACGTTTAGCCAGACACAAAAAGTGATGCAAGGGCGCAATGCCGCACTTGCCCACAAGGGGGCGCATGCTTCTGGATTTCATTCACAGTAGCTGAAAGGCTGCTGGCACGCCCATTCTCTCTCTCTCCCCCTCTTTCTCTTTATCTATCTTAAATTTAAAAATAATAATAATAATAACTGGGAAGCAACCAATTATTTTTCCATTTCTCTGTTTCACTGCCTGGCTTTGCAAGAAATTGAGATGACTGATTTTCTAATTATTGTTTCTGATTGTTTTCTTTCTTTTTTCTTTTTCTTTTTCTTTTTTTTTTTTTTTTGAGATAGGGTCTCACTTTGGTCCAGACTAAACTGTAATTAATTATGTAGTCTCAGGGTGGCCTTGAACTCACGGTGATCCAGGTGTGCACCACCACGCCTGGCTTGATTGTTTTTTCTTTACATGTATGTGTGTATATATTCATGTGTATGAGTGTGGGTGTGAGCATGCCACAGCACGCATAGCCTCAGAGGTCAGCCCTCACCTTCCACCTTGTTTTGTTTGTGGTTTTTTTCATGTTGTTGTTTTTCAAGGTAGGGTCTCTAGCTTACGGGGGACCTGGAACTCACTCTGTAGTTCCAGGCTGGTGTTAAACTCACAGCAATCCTCCTACCTGTCTCCTGAGTGCTGAGATTAAAGGTATGTGCCACCACACCTGGCCTTCTTTGTTTTCTTTTTAAAAATAAATACTGATTTTTTTTTTTTAGAGAGAGACAGAGAGAGAGAGGGAGGGAGGGAGAGGAAGACAGATAGAGATGGACGCGCCAGCAGCCTCTCAGCTGCTGTGAACAAAATCCAGATGTGTGCGCCCCTTGTGGTCAAGTGCGGCATTGCACCCTTGCATCACTTTGCATCTGGCTAAACGTGGGACCTGGAGATTGGAATCGCTGGAGATTGGAACTGGTGTTCTTAGGCTTAGGAGGCAGGCACCTTAACTGCTAAGCCATCTCTCCAGCCCCTGATTTTTTTTTTTTTAAATAAGTAAGGTTGTACTCTTGTACTCCCTCATCCCCACCCCAATTCTGCTGAGGGTCTTCTTCGGTGAGGTTCTTGGTATTCATTGAGGGGACAAGAAGCCTCAGTCAGTCTGGGTGGTGGGATACAGGCTTCTCCCACCCACCCTGCAGCTGTTACAATCTTTCCACCCCCACTTCTGCAATGTTCCATGACCTTGGCAGGCAAGATCTAATTTAGTGTTGCTTTCTCTGTTTTGATGAGGTTTGAGTGGTCACAGTGTCTGTCCCCATCTCCCTGGAACTGGTTTTCAGGCTAGCTGTGAGAGTGGGTTCTGGGGATCCTAACTCAAGTTGTCATGTACGTTCCGCTTTTACGCACTGAGCCGTCTCCCTAGCCCTGATCCTGCTATCTTCAGCCCTTCCCTGTGTATAAAACCACCCCCTTCTGCTGGGTGCTCTCCATGAATACTTACTCCATTTTGCAAAATGAAGTGTTGCTTGAGTCTAGAATTGCAAATAACACCTGTTGTGATATTTGAATTATATTTGTTGTGGTTTTGTCTTTTGGCAATCCCATGATTTTATTATTATTATTTAATATTTTATTTATTTATTTGAGAGAGAGAATCAAATAGATAGATAGAGAGAGAGAGAGGGAGGGAGGAAGGGAGGGAGAAAATGGGTGTACCAGGGCCTCCAGCCACTGCAAATGAATTCCAGACACACGCACCACCTTGTGCATCTGACTTACGTGGGTCGTGGGGAATTGAATCCTGGGTACTTAGGCTTCACAAGCAAACTCCTTAACTGCTAAGTCATCTCTCCAGCCCTCCCCTGCTTTTTTTTTATTGCCTATATGATGTATGCGTGTCTGTGAATATGGGTTCTTGCTTGACGTGGCATACGTGTGAAAGTCAGAGGACAACCTTGGATGCTGATCCACACCTTCCACCTCGTGTGACGCAGCGTCTCTCTTGCTGTTTGCTCCTGTGTACACCAACCGATGAGGCCTATAAGCTTCTGGATTCTCCTGTCTCTACCTTCCATCTTGCTGTAAGTACACTGAAACTACACTACATGTCCAACTATATGTGGGTTCTGGGGACCCAAACTTGGTTTGTCAGGCTTGTGTAGCAAGTGCTTTATCCAATGGACCATCTCCCTAGCCCTTCCTCTGTTGTTTTAAAACTGGGAGACCATGTGGTGGGGTAAAATTATTCATTTTTATGCATGGGAAGCAAAGAGAGAGCCAGGAGGGGCTGGGTTCTCACAGTCCTCTCCAAAGACACACCACCAATGACCTAAAGCCTTCCCATTAGCCCCTACCTCTTATGGCTTCCATAGCTTTTCAAAGAATCAACAGGAAATCAAAGCTTTACTCCATGGACCTTTGGGCTATGCTTAAGATCCAAATGATAATAGTCATATAATTTTAACTGCTGAATTCTGAAAGCTTGCTATAGCAGACAGCCTCAGGTTACTGGGATAAACCTCCCAAAACTGGGCATAGTTTATGGAAGGCATGGCATTTATTTGAAGCTTACAGATTTAGGGGACGTTTCATCATGACAGAAGAAGTTGGCCCCCTCTTACAGGACCAAGCAGAGAAAGAGAGAGAGAAAAGCCACCACCAAAAAGCATGCAAGCACACTCCAGGAACTCAGGCAAAGCTCAGGCACTTTGCATGTCTTTAGATTGGAATTCCGAATCCACCCCTGCACCTTAGGGCTGAACCCTAGGATCCACCCACAGTGATATCTCCTCCAGCCAGGTGGCTGCAAATCTAAATTACAAACTTTAATAAAATCCTGAATTTATTGGGGGGGGGCATCCATTCAAACTACCACATTCTGCCCCTGGTCCCAAATAGATTCATAATCATCTCACATTGTATACTGTCAAATTCAAAGGTCCCCACAGGCTTTACCAACTTAAGGTAGTACCAAAGTCCTAAGTCTTATCTGAGATTTAAGATTGTCTCTTAGAGCCGGGCCTGGTGGTGCATGCCTTTAATCCCAGCACTCAGGAGGCAGAGGTAGGAGGATCGCTGTGAGTTCAAGGCCACCCTGAGACTACATAGTGAATTCCAGGTCAGCCTGGGCCAGAGTGAGACCCTACCTCGAAAAACCAAAAAAAAAAAAAAAAAAAAAAAAAAAAAAAAAAAAAAAGATTGTCTGTTAGGTGTGAGTCCTGTAAAATCAAACAAGTTGGGCTGGAGGGATAGCTTAGCAGTTAAGGTGCTTGCATGAAAGGCCAAAGGACCCAGGTTTGATTCCCCAGGACCCACGTAAGCCAGATGCACAAGGTGGCACATGTGTCTAGAGTTCTTTGCAGTGGCTGGAGGCCCTGGTGTGCCCATTCTCTCTGTCTCTCTCAGATAACTAAATAAAAATTAAAAAATTTAAAATAAAACAAGTTATATACTTTCAACATATAAAGGCACAGAGTAAACATTTCCAACTGCTATAAGGAATAACAAAGAGAGACTAGAGCAATGCAAACTCAATAACCATTAATCAAACATCAAACATGTGCAGTTCAAGTCCAGTATCACAACCAGTGACCAATAAGGAATCTCTGGATTTTGTAATTCCATGCCTCTATTCAGCTGGGCTGAATAGCCAGGGAAAACTTCCATCCCAAGCCAACAGCCTCCATGTTAGTCCTTGCACCTTCCTGGTATATCCAAAACATCTTCTGCTCTCCATGCAAACTTTGGTCTATCTTCCAATGGCTTTGCCAGGCTCTTAGGAGAGTCCTCATGCCCTGCCTATATGCTGCATCTCAGCAGTGGCTCCTGAAATCATGTGCACTTCATGTCCACCCATTTTTCACACTTCCAAAATCAATACCAGGTGTGCAGGGCACAGCCATAGTCTATTTATTTATTTATTTATTTATTTATTTATTTATTTATTTATTTATGACAGAGAGAGGGAAAGGGAGAGGGAGAATAGACACACCAGGGCCTCTAGCTACTGCAAACAAACTCCAGACGTGTGCGCCCCCTTGTGGATCTGGCTTACATGGGACCTGGAGAATCGAACCAGTTTCCTTAGGCTTCACAGGCATGTGCCTTAACTACTAAGCCATCTCTCCAGCCCTTGTTTTTGTTTTTCAAAGTAGGTTCTTGCTCTAGCCCAGGCTGACACGTAGTTTCAGGGTGGCTTTCAGATTTTCATCTAAGTTTTTTTTTTTTTTTTTTTTTTTGAGGTAGGGTTTCACTCTGGTCCAGGCTGACCTGGAATTCATTATGTAATCTTAGGGTGGCCTCGAACTCACGGTGA
Source organism: Orientallactaga sibirica (assembly GCA_036365145.1). Taxonomy (NCBI): domain Eukaryota; kingdom Metazoa; phylum Chordata; class Mammalia; order Rodentia; family Dipodidae; genus Orientallactaga; species Orientallactaga sibirica. Next base: position 5,287,792 of record JAEOAD010000038.1, on the reverse strand, counting down.
TTCTACCTCTGCCTCCCAAGTGCTGGGATTAAAGGTATGTACCACTACACCCAGCTTCAGCTAAGTATTTTGTTGTTGTTGTTGCTGTTGTTTTGAGGTAGGGTCTCACTCTAGCCCAGGCTGACCTGGAATTCACTATGTAGTTACAGACTGGCCTCAAACTCACCGTGATTCTCCCACCTCTGCCTCCTAAATGCTGGGATTAAAGGTATGGGCCACCATGCCTGGCAGTCCCAATTTAAAAAATATTTATTTATTTATTTATTTGCAAGGAGAGAGAGAGAGAAAGAGAGAGAGAGGAGATATAGACAGAGATGCCAGGTCCTCCAGCCACTGCAAGTGAACTCCAGGTGCATGCACCACCTTGTGCATCTGGCTTACGTGGATACTGGGGAATCGAACCTGTATTGTTAGGCTGTGCAGGCAAGCACCTTAACCACTGAGCAATTTCTCCAGCCCCTTTTCAGCCCAAATTTAATATTAATTCATCACACTGAGCTCCAAACTTAACTGTGAACATATTACTCTCTAAAGAACCACACTATGAGTTTAGAACGTGTTACTGAGGAGACTGGAGTTCTGTCTTTTTTTTTAAAAGAATTATTTATTTGAGATAAAAGTGGGGGTGGGGAGAGAATGGCACACCAGGACCTCCTACCACTGCAAAAGAGCTCCAGATGCATGAGCCACTTTGTGCACCTGGCTTTACGTGGGTACTGGGGAATCAAACCCAAGCTGTTAGGCTTTGCAAGCAAGGGCCTTTAACAGCTAAGCCATCTCTGTAGCCCCTGGAATTTTTTTTTTTTTTAATTTTAGAGAAATGAGCAAGAGAGAGAGAGAGACAGACACAGAGAGGGAATTGGCACGCCAAGGCCTCAGACACTGCAATCAAACTCCAGATGCTTGCGCCACCTAGTGGGCATGTGCAACCTTGTGCTTGCCTCACCTTTGTGAGTCTGGCTTACATGGGATCTGGAGAATGAAACATAGGTCCTTAGGCTTCACAGGCAAGTGCCTTAACCATTAGGCCATCTCTCCAGCCCTCTTTTCTTTTCTTTTCTTTTCTTTTTCTTTTCTTTTCTTTTCTTTTCCTTTCTTTCTTTCTTTCTTTCTTTCTTTCTTTCTTTCTTTCTTCTTCTTCTTTTTTTTTTTTTTTTGAGGCACATGTCTCATTCTAGCCCAGGCTGAACTAGAGTTCACTATGTAGTCTCACAGTGATCCTCCTACCTCTTCCTCCTGAGTGCTGGGATTAAAGGCGTGTGCCACCACACCAAGTTTGGAATTCTCTCTTAAATGGCTATGCCTGGGGTTAGTTATCTAAGTAACAGTAATTAAGCATATACAAGAGATAATGATTTACCATTCACTAATTCAAATATAATCTCTTTCTCTCCACTTGAAATTTACTTTGTAGTCATAACTATGAAAAATGTTAGCAGAAAGATGTGTATTTAATGTGAGCTATAAAAGCTGTCACTTGACTGTTGGTGCAGTTGGCTAAATTTAGGAACTATGATGCTTTTATAAGCACAGCTTTTGTTCTTCTAAAAACACTTTTAAGTTTTATTGGCATAGGAATTGTATATATTTATGGGACATTGAGATATTTCAATCCATGTATACAATGCACAATGATCATATTAGGGTCAGTAGCATATTCAGCAACTCAAACATTTAGTATATGTGTTGAGAACATGTGAAATCCTCTCGTCTAGCTATTGTGATGCATGCAACTAATTCTTTGTTTTTTTTTTTTTTTTTTTTTGAGGTAGAGTCTCATTCTAGCTCAGGCTGACCTCGAACTCATGGCGATCCTCCTACCTCTGCCTTCCGAGTGCTGGATTAAAGGCGTGTGACACTACGCCCGGCTAAAACTAATTCTTGTAACCTATAGTCATAAATAGTGATTTAGAGCTGAATACTGGAGTCTTAATTCATCTATTTTTTTGCTTAGCACTCATCTTTATAAAATATATTTTCTTTCTATTTTTATTGAGAGAGAGAAAGAGAAAGAGGCAGATAGAGAGAATGGGCATGCCAGGGCCTCCAGGCACTGCAAACAAACTCCATGCACATGTGCTACCTTGTACATTTGGCTTACGTGGGCATGGGGGAATTGAATCTGTGTTCTTAAGCTTCACAGGCAAGCACCTTAACCACTAAGCCATCTCTCCAGCCCTCCAACTCTCTTTGTATTATTTTTTGTTTATTTTATTTTTTAAGATTTTATTTTTATTTATTTATTAGAGACAGAAAGAGGGAAAGACAGAGAGAGAATGAGCGCTCCAGGGTCTCTAGCCACTGCAAATGAACTCCAGATGCATGTGCCTCCTTGTGCATTTGGCTTACGTGTGACCTGGAGAATCAAACCAGGGTTCTTAGGCTTTGCAGGTATGTGCCTTAACCACTAAGCCATCTTTCCAGCCCCCCTTTTCTGGGGTGAGATAGAGAGAGCTAGAGAGAGAGAGAGACAGAATGGGTGCACCAGTGGCCTCTCAGCTGCTGTGAACAAACTCCAGATGCATGCGCCCCCTTGTGGGCAAGTGTGGCATTGCACCCTTGTGTCACTTTTTGTGTCTTGCTAAATGTGGGACCTGGAGATTGGAACCAGCATTCTTAGGCTTGGCAGGCAGGCGTCTTAACTGCCAAGCCATCTCTCCAGCCCTTTTTTGTTTATTTTTATTTATTTACTATTTGAGAATGACAGACAAAGAGAGAAAGAGTCAGAGAGAGAGAGAGAGAGAAGGAGAGAATGGGCATGCCAGGGCCTCCAGCCACTAAAAACAAACTCCAGATTCATGCACCACCTTGTGCATCTGGCTTACTTGGGTACTAGGGAACTGAGCCTTGAACCGGGGTCCTTAGGCTTCACAGGCAAGTACTTAACTGCTAAGCCATCTCTCCAGCCCCTCTTTCTATTTATTTAAAAGGGTCTTGCTGTGTAGCTGGCTTTGAAGCTTTGAACTTTCAGTCCTCCTACCCACTCTTCTCCATCAGTGGGTTACAAATATGTGTCACTGTGCTTGGTTCTAGTTCTATTTTGTTTTCAACATGACAGTCTACTTTCATTCTTCAAGTGTCAAGTGCTAATCATTGCTGAGCACTAGTGGGCATAAAAGTGTGTGCACAGAAATTCAGAATCTGCAGTTATTTTCCTTGAGCATGGTCTTTTTTGTTGTTGTTGTTTCCCCGAGGTAGAGTCTCACTCTAGCCCAGGCTGACCTGGAATTCACTCTATATTCTCAGGGTGGCCTCGAACTCACTGTGATCCTCCTACCTCTGCCTCCCGAGTGCTGGGATTAAAGGTGTGAGCCACCACACCCGGCTGAGCTCGGTCTTTTTCAAAGTGTTCAGCAATCTGCAGATATCTCTTGTGTGGATTTTTTTTTAATTTTTTTATTATTATTTTATTTATTTATGGAGAGAGACACAGAGAGAGAGAGGGGGGGGGAGACAGATAGAGATGGGTGCGCCAGCAGTCTCTCAGCTGCTGTGAATGAAATCCAGATGTGTGTGCCCCCTTGAGGTCAAGTGTGGCATTGCCCCCTAGCGTCACTTTGCATCTGGCTAAACGTGGGACCTGGAGATTGGAACCAGGTTCTTAGGCTTAGCAGGCAGGCGCCTTAACCGCTAAGCCATCTCTCCAGCCCTCGTGTGGATGTTTTTGACTGCCACTCATTAACAACTGAACCCAAGCCCTCTGCCATCTCTGAGCAGGTGTTGACCTGGGAAGCTGCACTTGGTCAAGTGTTGGCTGTGCATATATCAAGAGAGAAAAGGTCAGGGAGTTGTTCCAGACAGGAAAGCAGGAAATGGAGAGCTGCGAATGAGTGATGTGGTGGTGCTACGGCGAGGAGTCTGGCAGAGTCAGGGAGGGGCTGAAGCAGGTAAGCCTTGAATCCCGTGGATGGAAGCAGAGGGATGACATCACCGTATCGAACCCACTGGCAGAGGACACTGAAGGGGAGGGGCCAGTCATGAGGCTGACCATTACAAGAAAAGTGTAATGCTGGCGTTGATCAGTGACATATTTCACTCAGTCCTTTTGGGGAGAAACAGGTCCTCTGAGAAAAGAATGAAAGCCAGAGATCTCTTCCCCAGAAAAAAAAATGAATATATGTAGCAGGTATGATATGTAATCTGAGTTGCCTAGAGTTTCCAATAGATGAAAAAAAAATTTAAGTTGTAATCTTCAAAGAAAATAGGAATATTTGCATTACGTGGCTGGTGGACATCAACAGGGATGCTTGGAAGAAGCAGCCATTTGAGAAAAAGTAATGAGTTTTGTTTCCTACCGCAGGGCCTGGAGTGGCGTGGAGAAAGAGAGCTGAGTCATTTGATTAGATCAGATCACAAGAATTTTCATTTTGAGAGTGAATGAACTCCAGGAATTAACAACAATAGAAAAGGAGAAAACAAACTTAATTTCAGAATGAAACATAGGGGCGGGCTAGGGAGATGGCTAAGTGGTTAGAGGCACTTCTTGGCAAAGCTTGACCACCTGGATTCAGTTCCCCAGGACTCACATAAAGCCAAATGCACAAACTGGTGCATGTGTCTGGAGTTCATGTGCAGCTGAAAGAGGCCCTGGTGTACCCATACTTTCTCTCTTTTTCTCCCTTTCTCATGCAAATAAATAAAAGTTAAAAGTATCATATCTTTTATATAGCTTAAACAGTATGCTTAAGTGGGAGAGTGAAGATCATGGAGCTGGGGAGATGGCTGTATGGTTGAAAGTATTTGCTCATTCAGCCTCCTGACTGGAGTTTGGATCCCCAGCACCCGTGTAAAAGCCAGACACAGAGTGGCACATGCGTCTGTAATCCAAAGGCCCTACTACAATAGGAGGCAGAGTCAGGAGAGTCTCAAGTCTCGTAGTGCAAATAGTCTGGTCTTCCTAATGGCAATCAGAAAGAGAGATTCTGTCTCAGACAAAAGAGAAGGAAGGACCAACACCCTGAGGTTGTCTCCTGGTACATATGTGCTCATACATGCACGCATGCACACACACACACACACACACACACACACATTTTTAATTAATTTATTTGAGAGTGAGAGAGAAAGAGGCAGAGAAAGAGAGAGAAGGGGTGCGCCAGGGCCTCCAGCCATTGTAAACGAACTCCAGGTACGTGCTCCACCTTGTGCATCTGGCTTACATGGGTACTGGGGAATTGAACCTGGGTCCTTAGGCTTTGTAGGCAAGTGCTTTAACCACCAAACCATCTCTTCAGCCCCACACCAATTTTTAAAAGATCAGTATAAACTCTGAATGTTTAAATGTATAGCTATAGTATAGTGATCCTACATATAAAAAGTGGAACATGAACAGATACCCCAAGCTTTCCGTTCAGTTTTACAGTGTCTGTATACTTGAAAATAGTGTGTTCCTCGGCTCGCCTAGGCTTTTTTGAATGGCCCCGAGGTGACAGCAAGGACACCATACTCTGTAATCTGCACTCCAGTGAGAGCTTTTTGGAGACTGCTCTCCTAGGAAAGCTGAGGAAGAATGACATAAATAGTTAACCAGCAATATTTGGGGCCACACAAGAAATCATTCTGACATTTGCCTTTGAGGAACTTACTAGTTCTAAGGTTGAGATGCATCTAATTCAGACACTAGGATCTTGCAGTCAGTGCCTTCTCTCACTCCTGTTACACCAAGCTGTTGCCACCTTCCCAAAAGGGTCTGGTGGTCACCAGATAGACAAGCAAGATGCCAACCCTGTGTGTATGCAGGCTGGGTCTTCCGTGTCATATCCGCTCCAGCTCTGAGCACTGGTCATGACTGCTACAGAACTTATACCCTCTATCAGTTACCATGCACACTCGGTCTCCCCATCCAGGTTCCTCAGGTAATATGAAAGCAGGTGTGACTGTCTGGGTGATTCTCATTTTATTATTTGCATGTATGGGTATATGGGCACACCAGGGCTTCTCACTGCTGCAAATGCCAGATTCTTACACCACTTTTTGTGTACAACTTATGTTTAGGACCAAAACAGGGGTGGCAGGTTTTGAAAGCAAATGCCTTTAATCGCTGAGCCATCTTCGCAGTCCTGTGTGTGTGTGTGTGTGTGTGTGTGTGTGTGTGACAGAGACAAAGACAGAGACAGAAAGAGAGTGTATTACTTTTTAAAAAGCAAATCTCTATTTTGTTTATTTATTTATTAGAGACAGAGAATGAATGGGCATGCCAGGGCCTCTAGCCACTGCAAATGAACTCCAGATCCATGCATCACCATGTGCAGTGCATCTGGCTTACGTGGGTTCTGGGGAGTCCTTAGGCTTCACAGGCAAGCTCCTTAACCACTGAGCAAACTCTCCAGACCTATTAGTTACTATTTATTTTATTTATTTAAGAGAGAGAGAATGGGTGTGCCAGGACCTTCAGCTGCTACAAATGAACTCCAGATGTATGCGCCACCTTGTGCATCTGGTTTACATGGGTCCTGGGGAATTGAATCTGTGTCCTTTGTCTTTGTAGGCAAGTGCCTTAACCACCAAGCCATCTCTCCTGCTCTGTTAGTTACTTTTGCATGCTATGATCAAACTAAAGGGAGAAAAGATTTATTTTGGCTCATGGTTTCAGAGGGTTTAAGTCCATCGAGGTGGGAAAAGGGTGGTAAAAGCAGCTCCATGATGGTGGTAGGAGAATGTGGCAGAACTCTTCACATCATGGCTGACCAGGAAGCAGAAAGCAAGGCCAGAACCAGCACCAGGACCCTCAAAGGACCACCCTGAGTGTCTTACTTCCTTTGGCTAGGCCTCACCTCTAAAGGCTTTCAAGCCCTGAAACCAGTTGGGGAACATGTTCAAAATAAGATCCTATGGCCGGGCGTGGAGGTGCACATCTTTAATCCCAGCACTCGGGAGGTAGAGGTAGGAGGATCGCTGTGAGTTCGAGGCCACCCTGAGACTCCATAGTAAATTCCAGGTCAGCCTGGGCTAGAGTGAGACTCTACCTCAAAAAACCAAAAAATAAAACGTAAAAAAATAAGTGAAATAAGATCCCAGGGTGGGTACTCCAGATTCAAACCATTTTGAAGGTGTGGAGTCATCTCTCTGCTTCCCAGGTGCTTTCATTGTCTTAGGCCCCATTAGGACGATTGTGGTCTACTAAGTTTAAAAGACTGCCAAGACATGGAGAGCTGGAATCCTGTTGCCTCTGTATTTTATTTTATTTATTTATTTTTTTGAGAGAGAGACACAGAGAGAGAGAGGGAGAGGAAGACAGATAGAGATGTGCGCGCCAGCAGCCTCTCAGCTGCTGCAAACGAAATCGAGATGCGTGTGCCCTCTTGTGGTCAAGTGCAGCATTGCGCTCTTGCATCACTTTGCATCTGGCTAAACATGGGACCTGGAGATTGGAACCGCTGGAGATTGGAACAGGTGTTCTTAGGCTTAGGAGGCAGGCGCCTTAACCCCTAAGCCCTGCCTCTGTATTTTATAACACTCTTATCAGAAATACCATGCCAAGAGAGGGCACTCAGATTCCAGCATCCAGCCTTATTTTCTGGTGCAGGATATAATTGGATAAAGCACAACCCTATTCAGATTTTACTGATGTTTGTGATACTGTTTAGGGGTGTTGGGCTCATTTTCTCTGCTGATTAAAGAATTAAAAGGGGGCTGGAGAGATGACTCAGTGTTTAAAGGTGCTTGCTTGCAAATCCTGACTGCCCAGGTGTGATTCCCCAGAACCCACATAAAGCCATATGCACAAAGTAGGGCATGTGTCGAGTTTATTTGCAGTGGCAGGAGGCCCCAGTGCACCTATTCTCTCTCTCTTTCTGCTTGTGAATATAAATGAATAAAAAATTCAAAAGGGAGAATAAAAAGGCAGAAGTGTATTTAAGAGAACAAAATTTATTTAAAAGTAAGAGGTAGCCGGGTGTGGTGGTGCACACCTTTAATCCCAGCACTTGGGAGGCAGAGGTAGGTGGATCACCATGAGTTCAAGGCCACCCTGAGACTATATAATGAATTCCAGGTCAGCCTGGGCTAGAATGAGACCCTACCTCAAAAAAAAAAAAAAAAAAAAGTAAGAGGTGAAGGGCTGGAGATGGCGTAGCAGTTAAGGTGCTTGCCTGCCAAGCCTAAGGACCCAGGTTTGACTCCCCAGAACCCACGTAAGCCAGATGCACAAGGCGACACACGTGTGCACGTGGAGCTTGTGCACAAGGTGGTGTTCATTTGTAGTGTCTGAAGCCCTGGCACTCCAATGCTCTCTCTCTCTCTCTCTCTCTCTTTCTCATAAAAAATGCAGGGAGTAAAGAAAGCAGAGAGAACAGACTGAAATCCAAGCCCCCTGCTCCACACACCCCGGAAGTCCACTTTTATCAAATGAGGGAAGCCCACCCAGAGTCCATGATTGGTTAGTTTAAATGAAGGTAAAGGCACTGGTTGATCCATGATACATCCATCACTGCCCCAGGTCAAAGCCCACCAAGCCAGCCTGCCAAACCAGTGCACAGGTGGAAATGTTCATTTAGGTTAGGAAGAAGAAAGAAGCGGGGTCATCATCCCCTTCCTCTTGGGTAGAATATAGTCACCTACCAAGGACTCCCCCCTCCCGCCGTCTGCTTAGCCAAGGAAACTGTCTAGCTCCTATAGTGTTTCATTTGTAATGAGAATTCTGAGCTACTCAGCATCCCTAGTCCTTGAGGACATTCAAAATAATAAATGTAATAGGTCTTTAAATAGGATTATGTACAATAAAAGTTCAAGCAAAAAGATTTTTTTTTTTTTTTGCTCCTGAACCCTGAAAGCAAATTATGCACAATTTATTTGGTCTGCTCAGCTGGAGGTGCCAGGGCTGGAATGAGGTGTGAGGAGCTCATCTCACACAGTCTTAACAGGTCTTATTGGATGACTGGGTTTAAATCAGGTACAAAGGATGGGGAAAGGAAGAGAGACTGGGAGACAGGCAGGAAGTAGTGAGGACAGCCAGATGCATGAATGACAAATAGTGAACTGGATCTTTTTCTTTTTTAAAAAATATATTTTATTTATTTATCTGAGAGAGAAAGAAAGAGGTAGAGAGGGGCAGGGAGAAAATGGGCGTACCAGGGCCTCCAGCCACTACAAATGAACTCCAGATGCATGCACCCCCTCGTGCAACTGGCCTACGTGGGTCCTGGAGAATCGAACAGGGATCCTTTGGCTTTGCAGGCAAACGCCTTACCTGCTAAGCCATCTCTCCAGCCCCCTCTATTTCTTTTGATACAGGGTCTTATTCATATAGCCCAGGCTGGCTTCAACTTGCTAAGGATGAGCTTGAACTCCTGGTCTTCCTACCTCTACATCTCAAGTGCTGGGATTATAGACGTGTCCCAACACAACCTGCCACGGAAAAGACCTCTTCAACTCAAAAATGGGCCAGGAAGTTATTTGGGGTTCGTGGGGAGTCCAAGAAAGTCCTTGAACCCCAAACCCTTAGTTCATGTCTGTTTTGAGCCAAGGAATTGTATAAAATAAGACCAAGAAGGATAATTATTAAATTATTATATTTATTTAGGGAAGTACAAAATCAAAAGAAAGAAAATAGATACACTCAAGTGGTCTGAGCGCCCACATGGTGGGCCTGGAAAAAATGTCAAATGAGAGTTAGGACGGAGAAGAAAGTACACAAAGCTGCCACAGTGGAGGGCAGACGGGGTAGAGCCCATGTGGGACTAAGGTGCGGGAAGCTTACCAGAACCTCAAAGTTCAGGAGAGGCCAAGAGAGCTTGCCCTCCCCTGGCAAACATATTTATAACTGTATGGTGGTGGGCCCTACCTTCAGGTTCAGGTGAGCCAGAGAGATAGCTGATTGGTCTGGGCTAGAGGCTGGCTTAGGAAGAGTCTAGCCATGATGCCAAGTTCTGGGGGCTGAACTTGACCAACCACAATGTCAGGGTTAGATTAAAATTCTTCTTGGAAAGGGGACTTCCCTTCCAGGAGGGGTCAGGTGGTTTATGGAAAAACAGATCTAGGGAAGTGACAAGAAGTCCGATCATCCTTCGAGTTCTAGGAAAGTGGAGACTGCAAGGATAGGTAGGCCCAAAGGCATTCCTGCTTCTTACTGTCAGGGGCCCCGTCACCCTACACTACCTAACAAAGCTACCTCACTCCCTCTCAGACGAGGACCAATTGGTTCTAAGATTTGCCAGGAAAGACTAACCAGGAAAATTTTAGAAAACTGAGGTTGCACGCATGGTATTTTGGATACAGGAATAACGTTCCTAACATGACGGGTTTCCTATGTGATTGGCATTTTGTCTAACCAAAAAGGAGCAGTAAGTGCTTATTATCTGAGCAGCGACGACCTCCTTTCCAGCACAACGCTCCTTGTGTTTTCCTGAAGCTGGTCTCATTGCCCAGGCGGCCACAGGGCTCCTGTGGGTGGTCTAGTAGTACCTGGTCATCAGTTTTACTTTTCTGCCAAAATAGCAAGACTTTCCTCCCCCTTTTCACCCTTTTCCTTCGCACACTAAATCCCTTCTGCCGTGAAGTTATTGGAACATTTCTTACACACGTCGATTTTGGACCATAGGCAGATGGACTTGGTTGGAATCCTGGGGGCTGTGGTATTTACTGAAGTCAGGCCAGCCCGCCATGCTGGAGCTGGACTCCTACTGGGTCCATTTGCACTTCTGTCACCTTGACAACAGATCTTTACCCTCCTGGCTGTTCCTATAGTGCTTCTGTGATGACAGGAGGCATGCTGGGAAACCTCGAGCCTCTCCCTGCTCAGCTTTACCTCCCTGGAGTTTTCCAGCAGGAATCCTGTTCTACAGGGGTGCCCTCCTGCCAGGACACAGGCTTTCTGGGAGATTAAACACCCTCCTGGGGAAATGCCAGTTCTGTGTTATGTGCTCTCAATCCGCAGAGTCCTGGGCAGTGCTAGGAGCCCTGACAGTGCTTAAGATAATAGTCGAAGAAATCAGATGCTTGAAAACATTTGGGTCTTGGTGTGAAACATAAGACTCATGTCTGGCAGTTCTCAGTGTTTGCAGAGTGACATCACACAACGTCAGTGCTTTTAAAATCCCAGTAGCCTCTTGCCAATGCTCTGGACCCTGGAGCTTCTCACTCATTAGCTCCATGGATGACGAAGGTTAACCATGTCGTACAGTTACTCCGTGGATGGTGATGGTGTACCTGGTCTTGCAGTCACTAAAGGGTAGGAGGCCAGGTTTCCTATTGTGTTAGTTATTTTTTTCCTCACCGCTGGGACAAGATGTCTGACAGTTTAAGTGAGGAAGGATTTATTTCGATTTACAGCTTCAGGTTACAGTCCATCACGGATGGGAAGGCCTGGCAACAGGAGCTTGGAGCAGCGCTGGTCCCATTCTGCCCATGCTGAGGAAGCAAAGAGCTGTGAATGCCGGTCCCAGTCATGCTCAGTCAACTCTCTCCTTTTTTAAAAAAATTTTAAAAATTTATTTATTTATTTATTTGAGAGAGGGTGGGGGAGAATGGGCACGCCAGGGCCTCCAGCCACTGCAAGCAAACTCCAGATGCATGAGCCCCCTTGTGCATCTGGCTTTCGTGGGTCCTGGAGAATCGAACCAGGATCCTTTGGCTTTGCAGGCAAACACCTTAAACGCTAAGCCATCTCTCCAGCCCTCCCTTTTATAAAATATTTAATTTTAATTTATTTATTTGAGAGAGGGAAAGAGGCAGAGAGAGAAAGAATGGGCACGCTAGGGCCTCCAGCCACTGCAAATGAATTCCAGATGCATGCACCCGCTTGTGCATCTGGCTTACATGGGTACTGGGGAATCAAGCCTCAAACCAAGGTCCTTAGGCTTCACAGGCAGGTGCTTAACTGCTAAGCCATCTCTCCAACCCATTTATCCACAAGAACAGGTGAACGTATAATGCGTTTCCTCACCTCTCAAGAGGACGAAGCCGCTGATTATAGCTTCTCCCATCCCTGCAGCAGGTGTCTGCGTAGACTACAGGGGAGTCTGCAGAACTGCTGATCACAGTTCTCCTTGACCTTCAAGTAAATGATCAGCATTGAATCTGTAATGCTTTAAAAATACCTGCCACCTTATTTTGCTCCATTGATTTGCTCCCAAATCAACGTTTATTTTTAGATAAATGCCAGCACACAGCTTCAATTATCTTCATGTTTAATATGTTCTTGTGCAGTCAAAAATACATTAAAAATTAAAATTAATTTCCACCTTACTGTTCTTACACTGCTGGGTAATGCTGTTTGACACTGTCCTATAGTGTTCTACACATTGGCATTATGCTTTGAATTAATGAACCTGGTTGTTTATTGTCTTGGGCATTATTCATTCTTCATTTTTTCAATTGTTGTAAAACTTTATATATCATAGGTTTTGTTGGGAGGGGTTGTTTTATTTTGTCAAGGTCGGGTCTCACTCTAGTCCAGGCTGACCTGAAACTCACTTTGTAGTCCCAGGTTAGCCTTGAACTCACAGTGATCTTCCTACCTCTGCCTCCTGAATGCTGGGATTAAAAGTGTGCACCTCCAAGCCCGGCTACCTCATGGTTTGAGCACCAAGCAATCAGATGAACTGTGCTTGAGAGATTTTCTTTTATGTAGGGTCATGGGGGAGGAAGGACAAACTATTGGAGCAGTATCTCTAATATGCCAGCCAGCAACAATGGAGTCCATGGAGTCTGAGTAAATTTACACCATTCCTTGGGCCAGGGTTTTGAACTGTATACAAGGGAGAGAGTTAAGCTGGGGGTGATGGCACACGCCTTGAATCCCAGCACTTGGAAGGTAGGATCACTGTGAGCTTGAGGCCAGCCTGGGGTACAGAGAGAATTCCAGGTCAGCTTGGGCTAAAGAAAGAGACCCTACCTTGAAAAAAAATTTAAAAAGGGGCATGCATGTATGGATGTGCACATGCATGTGGAAGCCAGAGGACAACCTCTGATGTTATTCTTTAGGCACCATCCACCTTTTTTTTTTTTTAGGATTTAAAATTTTTTAAATATTTTATTTATTTATTTATTTGAGAGAGAGAAAAAGTAAGAGAGAGAGACAGAGAATAGGCACACCAGGGCCTCCAGCCACTGCAAACGAACTCCAGATGCATGTGCCACCTTGTGCATCTGGCTTATGTGGGTCCTGGAGAGTCGAACCGGGATCCTTGGGCTTTGCAGGCAAACACCTTAACTGCTAAGCCATCTCTCCAGTCCACCATCCACCTTTTTTGGGACAGGGTCTTTCAGTGTCCTGGAGCTCAACAATTAGGCTAGACTAGCTGACCAGTCGGTTCTAGGGATCCACCCAGCTCCATCTTCCCAGCTCTGGGATTAAAAGGGTGGCCATTATACCCAACTATTATTTTTATTTACTTAAAAAATTTTATTTGCTATGTTTTTGCTTATTTCCTTCCCTAGGCTGGTTTGGCATGGCTCCTATGCCACCATCTTACCTGGAAGTCTATTTTTTACTTTTGTGTGTGTGTGTGTGTGTGTGTGTGTGTGTGTGTGTGTGTGAGAGAGAGAGAGAGAGAGAATTGGTACAACAGGGCCTCTAGCCATTTCCATTGAACTCTAGATGTGTGCGCCACCTTGTGGGCATATGTGACCTTGTGTACATATGTCACCACATGCGCCTGGCTTATGTGGGTTCTGGGGAGTCGAACCTGGGTCCTTAGGCTTTGCAGGTAAGCACCTTAACCATTAAGCATCTCTTCAGCCCCCAACTATTTTTTATTTATTTATTTTATTTATTTTTAAAAAATATTTTATTTTTATTTATTTATTTGACAGAGAAGTCGGGGTGGGGGGAGAGAATGGGTGTTCCAGGGCCTTCAGCCACTGCAAAGTCCCTTGTGCATCTGGCTAACATGGGTCCTAGAGAATTGAACCTGGGTCCTTTGGTTTTGCAGGCAAATGCCTTAACTGCGAAGTCATCCCTCCAGCCCTATTTTTTATTTTTTAATTTTTTATTTATTTATTTATTTATTTATTTATTTATTTATTTATTTATTTATTTATTTGTGTTTTGAGGTAGGATCTCACTGTAGCTCAGGCTGACCTGGAATTCACTATGTATTCTCAGGGTGGCCTTGAACCCATGGCGATCCTCCTACCTCTGCCTCCCGAGTGCTGAGATTAAAGGCGTGCACCACCACACCCTGCTAATTTTTTAAATTTATTTATTTGTAAGCAGAGAGATGCAGACACAGAGAGAGTGTGTATGGGCACACTAGGGTCTCCAGCCACTGCAAATGAACTCCAGATGCATGTGCTACCTTGTGCATCTGGCTTTACATGGGTCCTGGGTAATCAAATCCCAGTTGTTAGGCTTTGCAGGCAAGTGCCTGAACCACTGACCCATTTCTCCAGCCACTCCCCTCCCCAGCTATTTTTTTATATGTGGGTCCTGGGGAGTGAACTAAGGTTCTCATGCTTGCAAGACAAGAACTTTACCAGCTGAGCTATGTCACAACTCTCTTCTGCTCTTTTCTTTCCATGAAATCCCCCCTCCCGCTCAGCCTACTAGAGTAGTTGATTTTCCAGAAGTGTTGCCTGAGTCTAGAATTGCAAATCTTTTAACTAAACGTGTTGTCATTTTGTCTTTTTTTCCCCTTTATTATTACTTTTATTATTTGGGAGAGAGAGAGACAGAGAGACAGAGAGACAGAGAGAATGGGCACGCCAGGGCCTTCAGCTACTGCAAATGAACTCCAGACGCATGTGCCACCTTGTGCATCTGGCTTACGTGGGTCTTGGGGAATTGAACCTGAGTCCTTTGGCTTTGCAGGCAAGTGCTTTAACTGCTGAGCCATCCTTGCAACCCTCATTTTGTCTTAGATTTTGCCATAGATTGTCTTTACTTCACTTTTCAGGCCAGAATGGCTTGCTGAGATGTCTCTGTGTACTGTTGTCACACAGGCATTTGTTGAATAAATGTTCCAAAAGCCTTGCCTTTATTATTTGAAGCTGTGCTTGTCTTTTTAGGAAGTGTCATCTTGCCCTCTGTGGCTGCTTCTTTCACCACCTCATTCCTCATGCTCCAGAGAGGTGGACATATGTCACAGCAAAATTTCCCCCTGAACACTGGTACACAGGCTACCATCAAAGATCTTGTGCCTAGTGAGTCCATCTGGCCACTTCAAATTTTGGAAAACCTATAGATAACATTGATGAGATGATACAAGAAGTGAAGTTTGCTAAATACCTAGCCATAGGGAATGGTTAAGTGTATCATGAATTTATCATTGGATGAATTTACGATGCACCAAATACATGTTTATGTGGTTTGTAATAAAATAGAAATGCTCATAATGTTAAGAGAAAAAAAATAATCACACGGATAATTTTAAAATACCCTTAAGCCAAGAGTCTTTCATTCCAGCACTCGGGAGGCAGAGGTAGGAGGGTTGCCGTGAGTTCGAGGCCACCCTGAGACTACAGAGTGAATTCCAGGTCAGCCTGGACTACAGTGAAACCCTACCAACAAACAAACAAACAAACAAACAAACAAACAAACAAACAAACAAACAAAAATACCCTTACTCTAAGAAACTGGAAAATCATTAAAAAAAAAAAAAAAAGAACAACAACAAAAAGAAACTTGCCGAAAGCCGGGCGTGGTGGCGCATGCCTTTAATCCCAGCACTTGGGAGGCAGAGGTAGGAGGATCGCCGGGAGTTCGAGGCCACCTTGAGACTACATAGTTAATTCCAGGTCAGCCTGGACCAGAGTGAGACCCTACCTCGAAAAACCAAAAAAAAAAAAAAAAAAAAAAAAAAAAAAAAAAAAAAAAAAAAAAAAGAAACTTGCCGAGAACACACCTGCATAGTCTTTGTCCTTAGGCAGTAGAAACCTACGGGTTTCTCCATCTCCGCCGTGAGGGGCAGAGGCTGGCAAGAGCACTGTCTGCAGATGGCTGCTTTTTCTGAATCAGGCTTAAAGGCTGTCAGAAAAACAGTTTCTCTTCTTCATTCCCAAATAAGTAGTTGGGAGAGGAAAATCAACTTCATTTACTTTTTTCCCAGGTGGAAAATGCACTCTTTTGCTCTTTTTTGGTAATGACAAGTAAAATGCAGATGGGAACAAAGGGGGGGGGGGATAATCAGCCAACTCCTACTGCCACGCTCTCGAGATAAGCACCAACAAGCCGGGAGAGCTGCCAGAAAAGGCAAAGCCAGCAAGACTGAGGAGGTTGAAACGGGAGTCTGGGACCAACCCGGTCCTTAAAGTGTCATTTTTCTAGTCTAAGAAAGGCAGCCTGAACAGTGAAGATTTAACTATTTGTTTATTTAAAAATTATTTTGGAGCCTGGGATGGTGGATCCCACCTTTAATCCCAGCACTTGGGAGGCAGAGGTAGGGGAGTTCGAGACCACCCTAAGACTACATAGTGAATTCCAGGTCAGCCTGAGCTAGAGTGAGACCCTGCCTCGAAAAAACAAAAACAAAAGTTTATTTTGGGGGCTGGAGAGATGGCTTAGTGGCTAAGGCACTTGCCTGTAAAGCCTAAAGACCCAGGTTTGATTCCCCAGTACCCATGTAAGCCAAATGCACAGGTGGCATATGTCTCTGGAGTTCATTTTCAGTGGCTGGAGGCCCTGGTGCACCCATTCTCTCTCTCTAATAAATAAATAAAATATTTAAAAAATTTTTTTGAGGTAGCCCACATACTCTCAGGGTGGTCTTGAACTCATGATGATCCTCCTACCTCTCTACCTCCCAAGTTCTGGGATTAAAGATGTGTGCCACCACACCCATCTAAAAATTGCTTTTGGAGCTGGGGGGCATGGCTCAGCATTTAGCGGTGCTTGCTTGCAAAGCCTGTTGGCCAGGGTTTAATTCCTCAGTACCCAAAATGACATGGAGTACACACGGTGGCTCATGCATCTGGGGTTTGTTTGCAGTGACAGGAGGCCCTGAAATGTCCATTCTCTCTCTCTCTCTGCTTGCAAATAAGTAAATAATAAATAAAATACCCCAAATTATTTTTTTAGTGGCTAGGGAAATGGCTCAGTTGGTAAAGCATTTGCCATGCAAACATAAGGATCTGAATTTGGATCTCAAACACCCACATAAGCCATACCACCCTGACTGTGCCTGATCTCATCTTGAACACCCCCTAAATGCTAAGCATGGTGGTGTATGCCAGTCTCTCCAGTTCTGGGGAGAAGGAGACAGGAGAATCCCTGGGGCATGCTGGTTATCTCACCTTACCAAATTGGTGAACTCTTGATTTAGTGAGAGACTCTGTCTCAGTGAACAAGATAGAAAGATGCCTGACATTGACCTCCACACACACATATATGTATACCCACATGCACACATACACACATACCATACACATACACACACATGTAAAATATAAAACCAAATTTCTAAAAAAAAAATATTTATTTACTTGCAAGGAGAGAGAGAGAGAGAGCTAGAAGACAGGTGGACAGAGAGAGAATGGGCATGCCAGGGCCTCTAGCCACTGCAAACGAACTCCAGACGCATGTGCCCCTTGTGCATATGGCTTACATAGGTCCTGGGGAATTGAACTGGGATCATTTGGCTTCACTGGCAAACACCTTAACCACGAAGCCATTTCTCCAGCCCATAAAACTAAATTTTTAAAAGTACTATATTTTTTTCACTATTTTTTTCATTGTCACTATAGCATAAAAAAATACATGAAGGCTGGAGAGATGGCTTCGTGGTTAAGGCACTTGCCTGCAAAGCCCAAGGACCTGTGTTTGACTCTGCAGATCCCTGTAAGTCAGACACACAAGGTGACATATGTGTGCAAGGTTGCACATGCTCACAAGATGGTGCACATGTCTGGAGTTTAATTGCAATGGTTGGAGGCCCCAGCATGCCAATTCACTCTCTCTCTCATAAAAAATAAATAAAAATAGGGTTGGAGAGATAGCTTAGCGGTAAAGGCGCTTGCCTGCAAAGCCTAAGGACCCATGTTCAGCTCTCCAGATCACACATAAGCCAGACACACAAAGGTGAGGCAATCGCAAAGTTGCACATGCCCACTAGGTGGTGCAAGCATCTGGAGTTCAATTTCAGTGGCTGAGGCCCTGGTGCACCAATTTTCTCTCTCTAAAAAAAATTAATTAAAAATTTAAAAAAGAAGG
Source organism: Orientallactaga sibirica (assembly GCA_036365145.1). NCBI lineage: Eukaryota > Metazoa > Chordata > Mammalia > Rodentia > Dipodidae > Orientallactaga > Orientallactaga sibirica. The sequence goes on along the minus strand of JAEOAD010000038.1, from coordinate 5,269,707 downwards.
AAAAAATAAAAATAACCAATAATACTAGCTGGGTGTGGTGGTGCATACCTTTAGTCCCAGCACTTGGGAGGCAGAGGTGAGAGGACTGCAGTGAGTTTGAGGCCAGCATGAGACTACATAGTGAGTTCCAAGTCAGTCTGGGCTAGAGTGAGACCCTACCCTGAAAAACAAAACAAACAAAAAACAAAACATGGTACTGTGGGGTGGTCAGCTCAGTGGTAGAGCATGAGTTTAGCATGTCTGAGGCCCTGATTTCAATTCTCAGCACCAAAAAGCAAAACTAAACCATATATCATTTTGGGAAGTGCTAGTTCAAGAGCAAGCTACCCATGAGGATTCATTTTACCTTTAAAAACTCTTGTTACCAAGCTTTAGAGATGGCTTAGCAGTTAAAAGCCAAAAGACCCAGGTTTGATTCCCCAGGGCTCACATAAGCCAGATACACAAGGTGGTGCATGCATCTGGAGTTCACTTGTTGTGGCTGGAAGTCCTGGTGCAACCAATCTCTCTCCCCTTCAAATAAATAAATAAATAAATAAATAAATAAATAAATAAATAAATAGATAAATAGATAAAAAATAAAATAAAAATTCTGGTTACCTGGCATGGGGATACATACCTGTAATCTCAGCTGTCCAGGACGCTGAGGCAGGAGGATCACTTCAGCCTCAGTAACAAAGTGAGACTCCCACCTCAACACAAATAAACAGATAAGCAAGAAATGAACACAGGGCAGGAGAGATGGTTCAATGGTTAAAGGTGCTTGCTTGCAAAGCCAGCCTGGAGGGTTGATTCCCCAGTACCCACGTAAAGCCAGATGCACAAAGTGGTACATGCATCTGGAGTTCATTTGCAGTGGCATGAGAGCATGGTGTGCCCATGTGCACACACACACACACACACACACACACACACACTCTTAAATAAATAACTAAAGGGCTGGAGAGATGGCTTAGCTGTTAATACTGTGAAGCCTAAGGATCCGGTTTGATTCTCCAGGTCCCATGTAAGCCAGATGCACAAGGGGGTGCATGCATCTGGAGTTCATTTGCAGTGGCTAGAGGCCCTGGTGCACCCATTCTCACTCTCCCTCTTTCTCTCTCTCCCTGTCTCAAATAAATAAATAAAAATAAAATCTTTAAAAAAATAAATAACTAAAAAAATTTACTTTTAAAATTTATTTGCAAGCAGAGAAAGAGATAGAGAGATAGAGAGAGAGAGAGAGAGAGAGAGAGAGAGAATGGGCATGCCATGGCCTCTTGCCACTGCAAAGAAACTCTAGATGCATGTACCACTTTATGCATCAGGCTTTATGTGGGTACTAGGGAATTGAACCCATGTCATTTAGGCTTTGCAAGGAAGCACCTTTAACCATTGAGCCATCTCTCCAGCCCATTCTTTTTAAAAAAAAAAATATTTTAGGGCTGGAGAGATGGCTTAGCAGGTAAGGCGACTGACTGCCTGTTAAGCCTAAGAATGCCATTCAATTCTCCAGGTCCCACATTTAGCTAGATGCAAAGTGGCACAAGGGTGCAATGCCTCACTTGCCCACAAGGGGGCACACATGTCTGGAGTGTCTTCACAGCCGCTGGCGAGCCCATTCTCTGTCTCACTCTCTCTATTTCTGACTCTCTCTCAAAAAAAATTATTTATGTGAGAGAGACAGGGAGAAAAAGGAGCAGAGAGAGAGAAAGAGAGAGAGAGCACCAGAGCCTCTAGCCACTGTAAACAAACTCCAGATGCATGCTTCACCTTGTGCATCTGGCTTTATGAACCTTAGTCCTTAGGCTTTGCAGGCAAATACCTTAACCATTAAGCTATCTCTCCAGACCCTTTTCTTTGTTTCTTTCTTTTTTAAAAATATTTTATTTTTATCCCCCCCCTTTTTTTTTGTTTTTGAGGTAGGGTCTCACTCTAGCCCAGGCTGACCTGGAATTCACTATGTAGTCTCAGGGTGGCCTTAAACTTGCGGTGATCCTCCTACCTCTGTCTCCCAAGTGCTGGGATTAAAGGCGTGCACCACCATGCCGGCTCCCCTTTCTTTCTTTTTTTTTAAATATATTTTTAAATTTATTTGCAAGGAAAGAGAGGAACAAGTATTTTTTAAAAAACAAGCAGAACTCTGATTAACATCACTTTTCTCCAAGGCACTTAGAATATCTACAGCCTGGATACACAAGCCCCCTTATAGAATGCTATGCATATTCATCCTCCTGGTGATTATTCTAAACGGAAATATCCTTATCAAGGGGTGTTGGTGACTTCCTTCTGTGTATTTCTGCAGGATTTATCAATACTGTATGCATTTCCGACAGATCCTGGAGTATGTGAATTACAAATTGGGCATAAACAGGCTGGCTTAACAGGTTGGATCTTTAGGCTTGTGTCTGAATATTAAAATGTTTCCAGGGCTGAAGAGCTTGCAGTGTGTCTGAATTCAGATCCCCAAACCCCACATAAAGCTGGATGCTGTAATAACACTGTCATCCTAGCTTGCTTATGGGAAGAAGGGAGGCAGAGATAATGAGAACCGCCCAGAAGCTCATAGGCAGCTAGTTAGCCTGCTTGAAGCAGTAAACAATGAGAGACCTTGCCTCAAACAGAGTAGTAAGGCAAGGGCCGACACCCGCAGATGTCCTCTGACCTCACATACACACAGCGGCAGGCTGGGGCCCACACTCACACATGAACATGTAATGCACATATTCCAACCCAATACCCCCACTGCTTTCAAACAAAACAAATCAGGACAGAAAGCTAACCACCCCCAATGAGCTTGGACTTTTTTTCTAGTCTCCAAATGGAACATTTCTTTCTTTTACTTCATAGGGACTAACAGAAAATTCTGTAAGATTGAGGGGGCTGATGGACCTGTTTCTCCACGTTGCTTGAGTTAGTGAGGATTCTTTCCCCACATGACGGAAGGGAATTATTGGTTTTAACCTGTCCTGGGTAAACTGGTTCAGATGTCTCATCATTCAAATTAACTGGAACAGCTCCAGTTTTGGGATCCTGACCTTGAGTGTAGAAATGGCATTGTTCACTCATTCATTCTGAATTAGCTAAGACTCTTGGTGCCAGCCATAGAATGTGAACTTGAATTTGATCACTGATGTGGGTAAATAAGATATTTGGCTGTTTCCTAGAGCCCAAGCGTAGACATGAAGCTGAAGCTGGGTGTGGTGCTGGTGGTGCATGCCTTTAATCCCAGCACTTGGGAGGCAGAGGTAGGAGGATCGCTGAGAGTTTGAGGCTACCCTGAGACTACATAGTCAGCCTGGGCCAGACTGAGACCTTACCTTGAAAAAACAAAAAGGAAGAAAAAAAGGAGAAGAAGAAGAGGGCTGGAGAGATGGCTTAGTGGTTAAGGTGCCTGCCTCCTAAGCCTAAGAACGCTGGTTCCAATCTCCAGCGGTTCCAATCTCCAGGTGCCACGTTTAGCCAGATGCAAAGTGATGCAAGGGCTCAATGCCGCACTTGACCACAAGGGGGCGCACACATCTGGATTTCGTTCGCAGCAGCTGAGAGGCTGCTGGCGCGCCCATCTCTGTCTTCCTCTCCCCCCCCCCGTGTGTCTCTCAAAAAAAAAAAAAAAGAAGAAGAAGAAAAGGAATAAGGCTGAGTTGAGGGACAACTAGAAGTAAAGATCGAAAACCTCTAAAACTCTACTCCAACTTATACTTGATTTCCCTTTTCTTTGCAGAGGAAGGTTTCCTTTACTTATGTACTATTTCATCCTGGTCCAGACACACAAAGGGAATTAGCTTTTTCAGTTCTAGTTCTAAAAATCCTGGACAAGGCTGGGCATGGTGGCACATATCTGTAATACCAGTACTTGGGTAGCTGAAGCTGGAAGGTCTTGAGTTGGAGGCTAGCTTGGGCTACATAGCAAGACCCTATCTTTCTAGTGTGTTTTTTTAAAAAAATATTTTTAGGGGGCTGGAGAGATGGCTTAGTGGTCAAGGTGCCTGCCTACTAAGCCTAAGAACCCTGGTTCCAATCTCCAGGTCCCATGTTTAGCCAGATGCAAAGTGATGCAAGGGTGCAATGCCACACTTGCCCACAAGGGGGCGCACACATCTGGATTTCGTTCACAGCAGCTGAGAGGCTGCTGGTGTGCCCATCTCTATCTGTCTTCCTCTCCCTCTGACTTTCTCTGTCTCTCTCTGTGTCTCTCTTAAAAAATATTTTTTTAGAGCTGGAGAAATGGCTTGGTGGTTAAGGCGTTTACCTGCGAAACCAAAGGATCCCGGTTCGATTCTCCAAGATGAACGTAAGCCAGATGCACAAGGGGCACATGCATCTGGAGTTCATTTGCAGTGCCTGGAGGCCCTGGTGTGGCCATCCTCTCTCTCTGTCTGCCTCTCTTCTATCTCTCTCTCTCTCTGCTTGTAAATAAATAACTGAAATATATTTTTAAAAAATGATGAAGCAGGATAAATAAATATAAAAACAAATTTAAAAATATTTTATTTGTGGGTGGGGGGTGGGAATGACAGGACCTTTTGCCACTGTGAGCAAATTCAAGATGCATGAGCCACTTTATGTGGACACTGGGGAAACCAACCCAAGCCAACAGGCTTTGAAAGCAAGCGCTTTTAACTGCTGAGCTATGTCTCCAGCCCAAAGACCCTGTCTTTTAAAACCAAATAATGAATTATAAAAATAAAATAATTAAAATTTTTGGAGAAGAACTTTGGTTGGCTTGGCTTTGGTCTGAACTGGTTTGAACAGCCTCCAGCTAAAAGCTTGGCCAAGTTGGGTCACATACTAACCCTGACATATGAGATGTAGCTGGGACAGCCAGGCCACATTGCGCTGACACGGCCTTCTTGTGGATTATGAAAAGAGGCTGCTAATTAAGCAAAGCAAAAGATGCCCACTGCCTGTTTCTTTCTTTCTTTTTTTAAAAAATATTTTATTTATTTGACAGAGAAAGAGGGAGAGAGAGAGAATGGGTGTGCCAGGGCCCCTAGCCACTGCAAAGGAACTCTAGACATGTGTACTCCTTGTACATCTGGCTAACGTGGGTCCTGGGGAATCAAACCTGGGTCCTTTGGCTTTGCAGGCAACTGCCTTAACTGCTAAGCCATCCCTCCAGTTCCCCACCCCCTTTTAAAATGAAATACCCTTCTTCAAAAGCAGTAGTGAACCGGGCATGGTGGCACACGCCTTTAATCCCAGCACTTGGGAGGCAGAGGTAGGAGGACTGCCATGAGTTTGAGGCCACCTTAAGACTACAGAGTGAATTCCAGGTTAGCCTGGGCTAGAGTAAGACCCTACCTCAAAAAACAAACAACAACAACAACAACAACCACAAAAAACAAACAAACAAAAAAAACAAGCCAGACATGGTGGCGCATACCTTTAATCCCAGCACTCGGGAGGCAGAGATAGGAAGGTTGCCATGAGTTCGAGGCCACCCTGAGACTACATAGTGAATTCCAGGTCAGCCTGAACTTGACCTAGAGTGAGCTAGAGTGAGATCCTACCTTGGAAAACCAAAAAAAAAAAAACAAACCCCAAAACAAACAAACAAACAAACAAAAAAACCCCCAACAAGTAGGAATTAAAGCAGGCACTATTTTGCCAGTATACCAAGTAACCATATTTTGTTTTTGTTTCCTGGCAACTGTTGTGTTCCTACCATGTGTTTCGTGCCATTACCTAAAGGCTGTTTTGGATGGCTGTTAGCCTTGCTCATGCCCACCTCTTTCTCATTCTTCATGAGTGGAACAGTTGCCTTCTTGACTAAGATCAAGCGGCATGTGTCACCCAATTACTCCACAACAAAAAAGAAGCTTCTCTTTCACCTACACGGTTTTTACTTCCTTTCTTTTCCTTCCTTCGTGGCCCTTCTCTTCCTCCCAGTCTCAGAGGAAAGATTCGCTCTTGTCACTGGAAATCCATGAGACAAAGACTGGCCAATGAGAATAGGCAAGGAGTGAGAGACATGTTAGAACGGCAGCTTGCCAGTGGATAGTGATCTCGCTCTCCTTGCCCCACACCGTAGAAGTTCTCAGCAGTGGCTGAGTATGTGTTGTCTTCCTTTAGTTGTGCCACATACAAAGCTGAATGATAATTTGAAGCCACTTTTGGCTTATTTTGAGAAATCCCTGCCAACTGCATTGCAAATACCCGAAGTTTGTAGATTGAAATAACAGTGATAGCAAACAGGGTGAATTGTTTTCACACCCTCTGTGGTGGCTTTTCTATACTATTCAAAAATTTACTTTTGGGCCTGGGGAGATGGCTCAGCGGTTACAGGTGCTTGTTTGCAAAGCTTGATGGCCTGGGTTCAAGTCCCCAGTACCATGTAAAGCCACATGCACAAAGTGGCATATGCACCTGGAGTTTATTTACAGTGGCAGGAGGCCCTGCCGCGTCCATTCTTATTCTCTGCCTCTCCTTGCAAATAAATAAACAATATTTAAAAATTTACTTTTGGGGCTGGGTATGGTGACACATACCTTTAATTCCAGCACTCAGGAGGCTGAGGCAGGAGGATCACTGTGAATTCAAGGCCAGCCTGAAACTATATAGTGAATTCCAGGTCAGCCTGGGCTAGAGTGAGAGCCTACCTTGAAAAAATCAAAATAAAAATTACTTTTAATATTTTATTTATTTATTTATTTATTTGAGAGAAAGAGGCAGAGAGAGAGAGAGAGAAAGAGAAAGAGGGAGAGAGAGAGAGAGAGAGAAACAGGGAGAGAGAGAGAGAGAGAGGGCATGCCAGGGCCTCTAGCCATTGCAAATGAACTCCAGATGCATGTGCCACCATGTGCATCTGGCTTACGTGGGACCTGGAGAATCAAACTGGGGTTCTTAGGCTTCGCAGACATGTACCTTAATCACTAAGCCATCTCTCCAGCCCCAAAGAGTCCCTTGATTAGATTTGTATCTCTGGTTTCTAACACATCCTATCTAATACTAAACATAATTGAAATCCCCGAGATCCACATAAATATATCTTTCATTTTACATGAAATATTTCAGTATATATCTAATATATATGAACTTTAAAAAGATACCTCAGTGTCATTAAGCCATTAATGACAGAATTGGCAAAAATTATTTGATGTAATATACTTTTCTATCTTTTACCTACATCTTTCTTCATTTAAAAATGTCTTTTTAGGAGTGGAGACTTACCTAACATACACAATGCCCTCACTTGGGCCCTAGCACCACAGAATTTTTTTTCCAAGTAAAATTCTTTTTACAGTTGTGATGGTTAATACTATCAATGTGAGAAGATTTAGAATCACCTAGGAGACAAATTACTAGAAATGTCTGTGAGAGAATTTAAAAAAAGATTTTATTTTTATTTATTTATTAGAGACAGAGAGAGGTGGAGAGAGAGAAAAAATGGGTGGGGCAGTGTCTCTAGCCACTGCAAACAAACTCCAGACTCATGCGCTCCCTGGAGAATCAAACTGGGGGCCTTAGACCTCACAGGCAAATGCCTTAGCTGCTAAGCCATCTCTCCAGCCCTTTGTGAGGGAATTTTTAGATTAGGTTAACTGAGGTGGGAAGTCCTACCGTAAATGTGGGCGTCATCATCACGTAGATGGAGGTCCTGGTGGGATTGAAAAGGAGTCAGAGGGCTGAGGGCAAACGTTCTTCAATGTTCTTTGCTTCCTGACTGTTGGATGCAATTTGACTGGTTGGTTCATGGCCTGCTGTCATGCCTTTCCAGCCATGATAGACTGAATCCCCTTGAACTATAAACTGAAATAAACCTTTCCTCCCTTATATTGCTTCTTTTCACATATTTTGTCACAGCAACAAGGAAATTTTGTCCAACCAGAGGCCACCACCAGAGGCATTTGGTTGATACATGCCTAATCTATTTTAACCTATTGCAATCTCCTGCCCTCTAAAAATCATTGCCTCGTTGAAGAAACCGGATTATCTTCTATATGTGGTTGATTGTTTCTAGGTACTTCTAAGTCTTTTAAATTCTTCCTCTATTCCAGATATTTCTGGTAGGTGTGTTTATTTTTATATTTTTATTTTTTTTGAACGTGTCAAGAATAGTTCATCGACAGGTACATGGATTTTCTATAAGAGCTTGAATTTGATCAAGTCTTGACCTCTTCCGTATTCTTAGGCTATCTAAAATGGCAACTTAATCCAGGTGTTTTTTTTTTTTTGTTGTTGTTTTTTGTGTCTCACATCGTTTGCTCACACAACTTGCTGTTACTACTCACTTAAAAGCTAACTTTTAACTGTGAAACAATTCTAAGAACTACGTTTATCTGTCTATCATCCATCTCTTGCCGGCGAGGATACTAAAGGTTACAGAGTTTGAGTCGTCTGTTGCAGGTTACAGTGTGCGTTCAGGGGTGGAACTGAAATTCCAAGTCCCTAGTAGCGTTCTACACTCTTACTTTCCGTCCTCACAGGACCCGGAAGTACTCGCTCCCGGAAGCCGTCCTTCCCCGCCCGGCGTCCCTCGGCGTGGCCGTCCCGCCTCAGGCAAGCGCCGGGAAACCACATTTCCCAGAGCGCACCGCGCGGGCCGCTGGCCGGCCGCCGCCATTTCCGTGAAGCCGCTGGCGCGGCCTGCGATCATGGCGCTGTTCCCGGCGTTCGCGGGCCTCAGGGAGGACCCCGGGAGTGGGCCAGCCAGGAAAGGTAAGCACTCCAAAGGGTCGGGGAAGACGTAGTGGCAGTTTCTCGGGCCCACGTCTCCGCCGGGGTCTTGGATTTGTTTATCCTTCTGTATCCCAGAGTGCTCCGCGGCGCTGCAAAGCCTTCTGGTCCTTCGGCCCCTGCCGGGACTGCGGTTGAGGGTTAGGGAGAGGGGACGAAGATGGACGGAGACGCCTTGCAGCTAGGGCTAACTTACTACCTTTTTTTCTTTTTTCTTCCGAAGTTGGGTCTCACTCTAGCTCAGGCTGACCTGGAATTCACTATTTAGTCTCAGGGTGGCCTTGAACTCATGGTGATCCTCCTACCTCTGCCTCTCTAGTGCTGGGATTAAAGGCGTGAGCCACCACGCCCGTCTCTTTAACTGCCCTTTGGGTTTGGACATCGTTCTTTCTCCTAGCCTCATCAGTTAACTTCTGAAGCAGAAATGATGGAGCTGCAGTCTACAGAGAGTCTTATATTTATTTGCGGGCTGGGGAGATGGCTTAGTGGTTAAGGCGTTTGCCTGCGAAGCCAAAGAAGTGAAGTTCGATTCCCCAGGACCCACGTAAGCCAGATGCACAAGGGGGCACATGCATCTGGAGTTCGTTTGCAGTGGGCTCAAGGTCCTGGCGTGCCCATTCTCTCTCTCTCAAATAAATAAAAGACACAAATTTATTTGTGAAAATATCTTTTTTAATTTTTTAAAATATATTTTATTTAATTATTTACTTGAGAGAGAGAGAGAGAGAGACAGAATGGGCTCGCCAGGACCTCCAGCTACTGCAAGAGAACTCCAGATGCACGCGCCCCCTTGTGCATCTGGCTTACGTGGGTCCTGGAGAGTAGAACCGGGATCCTTTAGCTTTGCAGGCAAACGCCTTAACTGCTAAGCCATCTCTCCAGCCCCCAAAAAAATCTTTCAAAAAAGATTTATTTGCAAGCGCCGGGGAGACACCAGGACCTCCTGCTCCTGCAAAAGAACTCTCGATCTTGCTGCCACCCTTGCACCTGGCTTTATGTGTATATTGGGCACTCGAACCCAGGCCATCAGACTTTGAAGCAAGCACCTTCAATGGCCGACCACTTATCCAGCTGGAGAGACTTTTTTAAAAAAACAAAACACAATTGTAATTTTAAGGCATCTGGTGTATTCCTGATTTATTAGGCCGTATACTCAGCGAAGTCAGAGACAGTGTCCATTAATTGTTGCATACTTAGTTCTTAGAAGAGGTCCAACATGCAGTAAATGTTCAGGGAATATTTGTTGAATATACAGACAAATAATATTAGTACTTTTAACAGTATGTTGCATAAGTGAACCTTAAAAATACAATATGAGGGGCTGGAGAGATGGCTTAGCAGTTAAGGCGCCTGCCTGCTAAGCCTAAGAACCTGGTTCCAATCTCCAGGTCCCACGTTTAGCCAGATGCAAAGTGACGCAAGGGCGCAATGCCGTACTTGACCACAGGGGGACGCACACATCTGGATTTCATTCTCAGCAGCTGAGAGGCTGCTGGCGTGCCCATCTTTAATCTGTCTTCCTCTGTCTCTCTCCAAAAATAAATAAAATAATAAAAAAATTTAAAAAATGTTTAAAAAATACAATATGAGCTAGAGTGCTTTAGATGCTACAGGCGAGCCACATGGTAAGAACTGCAAGAGAAGGATCAAGGAAGATTTTATGTATTAGCTAACTTTGGGGATGAATTTTCAGAGGGTAGGATTTGACCATTAGATACAGTAGATGGCATTCCAGAACTTTCACTCAGTTTATAGAAGCAAAACAGGAATCTGTGCAGGGAACTACATATATTCCAGTTTGAAATAAGATTAGGGCTGGTGTTAAGAGATTATAGTGGCCTTTAATAAAAGGTTAGTGTGTTTTTCTTTTTAAATGTTTCTTTTTTTGATACCATGAATTATACTGTTATTACAGGAATGCATTCAAAAGATTGTGGTTAACATACCCAGGGTGAAAGACTTAACACTTTTTTCATACAATTTCTTAACTTTTTTCAAGTCTCATTAACCTTAGAACAAGTTACGGTAAAATTTTAATTAAATCTTATGAAAGTGCTTCAACATTATGGTTTTATAGCCATTCTTAGGGACCCTAATGACCTCAGTTATCCTTAAGGCACATAAAATGCCAGCATTATTGCCAGCTTTTTCTAAATTTCTGTGGAAACACATTCAAATTTAAATGTTTTTATTTTATATTTATTTGAGAGAGACAGAAAGAGGGAGGACAGGAGAGAGAGGTTATAGGTGTGCCAGAACCTCTTGCCCCTGCACAGGAACTGCAGACACTTGTATCACTTTGTGCTTTTATTTTTATTTTGGAGTAGGAAAATTGAAGGTATTAACTCTAGCATCAGGATATTGATAAAGGATCTTTTTTTAGAACTCCTGTGTAGCTCAGGCTTGCCTCTTAACTCAGGATGATTCTCCTACTGCAGCCTCCCAAGGGCTGGGATTATAGGTGTGAGTTGCTGCACCCAGCTTAGAGGGGCTTTTTAATAAAGTATTTTAAATTTAAGTACAACTGTCATTCATAATGAAATTAGTTACGATTATTTTCATATCATGGAACTATGAGTCAGTGTTCCCTTTTTCAAAGTGTCTCAAAAATGGCTTTTTACAGTTTGTTTGCTTAAGGAGGGATCCAGAAGAGGGTGGGATCTACATCACCTTTTGAGCATGTATCTTTTAGATCTCTATCTGTATAATACATTTTCTCCCTCTTCTATTTTCTCAGATGATGTACTTGTTGAGGAAACTGCGTCTTTTGTCCTGAAGACATTCCCATCAAATATTCATGGTGTCATTTAACATGTTTGTTTATTCTTATTTCCTGTGAACTGGTAACTAGATCTAGAGAACTGATGCGATTTGGTATAGTTTTTATTTTTGAAAAGTTTGTTGGAAGTACTGTACATATATCGTATTAGGAAGACCCAGTCTTCCTCAGTGATAAGATTGGTCAGTGGATTTATATGCATCAACCTCATTCATTTCTTAGGAGTTAACCATCAATCAACTTTTTAATCTTGTGACTTTTTTTTGTTTCAGCATGGTATCTTGCTATATAGCTCAGGTTGGCCTCGAACTCACAATCCTCCTGCCTTAGCCCCATGAATACTGTGATTATAGATATGTGACACTGTACCCAGCTCTAATGCAATGATTTTTTTACATACTTATCTCAGTTAAATGCTGAAATCAACATAGCATTCATATGTTCAGACATTTATTTTTATAATATGCAATGATTTTTGTGGCTGTTTATGACTAGTGTTTAGATCCATCATTTCATTGAAATTGCACCATGATTATTTTTCTAATTTTATCATTCCTCCTCTGCTTTTCTTCTTTCTCCCCTCCCTCCCTCCCTCCCTCCCTCCCTCCCTCCCTCCCTCCCTCCCTCCCTCCTTTCTTTCTTTCTTTCTTTTTCTAGACCAGAGAGAAACAGAGAGAGAGGAAGAGGCAGAAAGAGAGAGAGAATGGGCATGTCAGCCACTGTGAATGAACTCCAGACGTGTGCGCCCCCTTATGGGCAAGTGCGGCATTGCGCCCTTGCATCATTTTTTTGTGTCTGGCTAAACATGGGACCTGGAGAATTGAATGGGCATTCTTAGGCTTGGCATGCAGTCACCTTAACTGCTAAGCCATATCTCCAGACCTCCCCCCCCCCTTTTTTTTGAGAGAGAGAGGAAGAGGGTAGAGAGAGAGGGAGAGAGAAAGAAGAGCGTGCCAGGGCCTTTAGCTGCTCGAAGAACTCCAGACACTTGCATCCCCTTGTGGCACATGTGTGACATTTTGTACTTGCATCACTGTGTGTCTGGCTATGTGGGACCTGGAGTTTTGAACATCAGTTCTTAAGCTTTGCAGGCAAGCGCCTTAACTGCTAAGCCATCCCTCCCACCCTCCTCCTATGTTTATTACCATTCGTTATTGTAATAAAGAACTATTGGATTCCCTGAAATATGGTTCAGTCAGGAATTTATGGGATGAGTGCTTAATTCATTACCTTATCAGTTTGAAAAATAATGAAGTGGGGTTCCTAGCAACTTCTACAGCTGACCACCAAGGTGGTTTTTTAAAAATATATTTTATTTATTTATTTGAGAGAGAGAAAAAGGGAGAGAGAGAAAGAGAAAATGGGCATGCCAGGGCCTCTAGCCACTGTAAATGAACTCCAGATGCATGCGCTCCCTTGTGCATCTGGCTTACGTGGGTCCTGAAAAGTCGAACTGGATCCTTTGGCTTTTCAGGCAAATGACTTAACCGCTAAGCCATCTCTCCAGCCCAACATGGTTTTAAGCTATTTGTGTAAGTGGGAGAAAGAATGGGTGTACCAGGGCCTATTGCCACTGCAAACAAACTGCAGATGCATGTATCACTTTGTGTGTCTGGCTCTGGGAAATCAAACCTGGGCCAGCAGGCTTTGCAAGAAAGTATCTTTAACCACTGAGCAGTCTTCCAGACCCCAAGGTTTTTTTTTTTTTTGTTTGTTTGTTTGTTTCAGTATGAACTTAAGAATTTTTTATTTACTTACATTTCAATCTATTATAGGTTTTCTTCTAACATTCAAATTGTCCTGTGTTTGGTTATGAAGTCTAAAGAGGTTGATGCCTGTGTGCTTTTAGCATGACCTAGTTTTCTTTAATAGCTTGCTTGTCTTCTGTCCTAAGACCTTTTAGAATTCATCACTTACACATTCTCTTGTTGCTTGACTTGGCACTTTCTAAAAGAAACTTATAATTCTTCTAATGGAAAATGTCATAAATATGTTAAAATCACAAACTAGGTGTTAAAGGTATTGTCATTACTGGGTTGTCTTTATCTCTGGAACATTTCAGTTTTCAGAAATCAGGAAGAGAAAAACACATTGTGTTTTATAGTGATATTTCCAGGCTAAGTTTATGAGTACAAGGTTTTAACTTGGGTTCTTTGATTTAATTTATATATTTTTCTCTGTGCGGAACATCTTTACCTAGTGTATTGTGTCATGACACAGTTACCTGAATGATCAAAATAAAAGTAAAATATGAGTAATACTAAGAGTTTCAGATATATATATATATATATATTTTGGTTTTTCGAGGTAGGATCTCACTCTAGCCCAGGCTGACCTGGAATTCACTATGTAGTCTCAGGCTGACCTCGAACTCACAGCTATCTTCCTACCTCTGCCTCCCCAGTGCTGGGATTAAAGGCATGCATCTCCATGCCTGGCTTCATTATTGTTTTTTATTTACTTTTTACAAAATATTTTTATTATTTACTTGCAGAGGGTGGGGAGGAATAGAAAGAATGGGTGTAACAGGGCCTCTTGCTATTGCAAACAAATTTTAGATGCAAGTGCCATGTTGTGCATCTGTTTTTACATGAGTATTGGGGAATTGAACCCAGTACGGCATGCTTTGCAAGCAAGCATCTTTAACCACTTTTTCCTGGCCCCTAGTTAACTTTTTATTGACAACTTCCATACATATCAGTAACACATCATCATTATAGTCCCTTCACTACCTTCCCTTTTCCCCCTCCCTTATCTCCTTTCTATTGAATCTCTTCTTTCCAACTAGTCTCTCTTCTATTTTGATGTCATCGTTTTTCCCCTCCTATTATGCAGGTCTTGTGCGCAGGTAGCATCAGCCACTGTGAAGTCATGAAGAACACTCCACTGTCGCTTCTTCTTAGCATTTTGATGAGGTTTGAGTCCCCAGTGGTCACCAACCATCTGACAAGAGAAGCTTCTCTAACCAGAAATGAGACTAGCATTAATACATGGACATATTGTTTTTTCTTTGAAGCACAATCTCACTCTGGCCCAGGCTGACTTGTAATTCAGAGGAAAAAAACCCTTCCATCTCTTCCTCCAGACTGTTCTTTTCCATCCTCACAGGTTCCATTTTCATAGTCAAGAATGTTTTCATTTCCCCTTCTTAATAGCAAGTTCTGTTTCCCTTCTCTTAAATGCTTTGTATTCTGGACTTAAATCTGAAGATGACTCCTAGAACAGTGTGTAGAGATCTCACTGGTGAACGTGGTGGTGCGCATGCCACATGCTTTATCCAACTGGTCCCCTATTAAGGACATTTGAATCATTTCCAGTCTTTTGCTATTATAAATAGAAACACGGTACTTTCCCCCTTACAATGTAAGATACTATTAGGAGTAGTGCATACAGAGTTCCAATTAAAACAACGTTAAGTTCCTAGACAGGAAAGACAGGTGCTGTCCACTCCACGGGTTAGGTAAGTGTTGAGAATTAGGCAGACATTCATCAGTTACCACATTCAGTAGAGGCTGAAGGAGGTGGTTTACGTTCAGCCCTGCTCATCCTTTGAACAGGTAGAAAGAGTGGTGGTGTGTCAGAACTGTACACCTGATAAACAATGAAGTCAGTCTGAACACAGTTGTTCTGACTCCAGAACTTGTGCTTGTATACTATAGTGATGGGGTCTTGTGGTTGGATTCCTGGTCTGCTTCAAACTGGAAGTTGCCTCACATTCTCTGTTTGTCACCACCTCTTTTTCTTTTTTTGGTTTTTGAGGTAGGGTTTCCATTTAGTCCAGGCTGACCTGGAATTCACTATGTAGTCTCAGGGTGGTCTTGAACTCAAGGTGATCCTCCTACCTCTGCTTCCTGAGTGCTGGGATGAAAGGTGTGCGCCACCACACCTGGCTTCTGTCACCATCTTTAAAATCATATTTTAATTTATTTATTTGAGAGAGAATGGGCATGCCAGGGCCCTACTCTGAGCATCTAATTTTATGTGGGTAATGGGGAATGGAACCTGGGCCATCAGGTTTTGCAAGCAAGTCACTTTAACTCCTGAGCCATCTCCCAGCCCCTGTTGTTAATATCTTAACTGCGCCTCTCAACTTCGTTTGCTGGCAGTTTTTGTCCACATATGTTTATGATCCCAGTTTCTTTGCCAGAAAATACGGGTTTTGATAAAAATGAAGAGATTGGCTTACTTTGTAAAGGAATAAACCTCTTCCTTGGTATATGTGCTAATTTATTTGTGTCATCGGCCTGAGAAATGTTTTTGTTAATTAGCATCTCCAGAGGGGTGGGCACTTAACTTCTGAGTTCACTTAACTTCTGAGTTCACTTAGATCAGTAATCAATGCTGTTTTGTTGTAATAAGTTAGAGAATAGCCATTGAAATAGATGGGGCCTGGAGAGATGGCTTAGTGGCTAAACGCTTGCCTGTGAAGCCTAAGGATCCTGGTTCGAGGCTTGATTCTCCAGGACCCACGTAAGCCAGATGCATAAGGGGGCGCATGCATCTGGAGTTTGTTTGCAGTGGCTAGAGGCCCTGGCACGCCCATTCTCTCTCTCTCTCTCTCTCTCTCTCTCTCTCTCTCTCTCTCCCCCCCTATTTCTGTATCTCTTTCTCTCTCAAATGAATAAATAAATAAATAAATAAAATATTAAAAAAAAATAGAATAGCTTATCCAGTTATAATTTAAGATTTGTTTTTAAAGTTTAAGCTGATTCATGGCAATTCCTTCTGTCTATGGTAGGATTGAATTAAAAGCATTTCAGTAGTGAGGGAGAACTAGTTATAGAATAAACTTGCCACACAAAAAGTATTTCAGTGTTAAATATTCACTGATGGTTCGATTCTACTAGTTGGCTACATGTTTTTGTTAGAACAGGTCTGAGGTGTTTTTTCTGCCTGATGCTTCTACAGAACTCTATTTCTTATACATATATACATAAATATGTATGTGCATGGTGCGGTACCAGGTTCCAGGCACGTTCTATCCTGCCGTTAATTTACTGACCCACAAGGATCGAAGATTTTTCAGTTCTCTCCAGTTCTAAACTTTTGGTTTCTTATTGGTTGTCTCTGTAATATGTTATATCCTGCTTGGTATTAGCACAGTGAGCGAGACACTTACTTAATTACTATCAAGTACTGTAAAGTGTGTGAGCTTGTAAGTACTTACTGAAAATGACTTTACAATATGAGTAAAGTGTCTTCTTTTAAATTTATTTCTTTCTTTCTTTCTTTCTTTCTTTCTTTCTTTCTTTCTTTTTTTTTTTTTTTTTTTTTTTTAAGGTAGGGTTTCGCTCCAGTCCAGACTGATCTGGAATTCACTATGTAGTTTCCAGCTGTCCTCAAACTCACAGTGATCCTCCTACCTTGGCTTCTCAAGTGCTAGGATTAAAGGTGTGTGACACTGTGCCCTGCTAAAATGTCTTCTGCTCTTAAAAACTTTAGGATTCTGTTTAACTAAAATTGAATTTATTGATTTAAAGGTATTATCTGCCCAAGTGAGAAGTGGTTGAATGTGAACACCATACCTTGTTCACCACCATCTCCCCAATACCTACATTTGTGCCTGGGTATGTAGGAGGTCTTCAGTAATTTATTTAATGATTAAATACACACAGTTACTATTAAGAATGAAAGAATAATTGAACTCAGGCCAGCGGGCTTTGCAAGCAAGTTCTTTTAGCCACTGAGTAGTCACTCTGACCCCTTTGTCAGGTATCATTCTATACGTCAGTATTATCATAAACAAACAAACAAACAAAAAAAAAACAACAACCCTGTCAACCCGTGATATGTTCCAAGAATTTTGAAGAAAAATAGAGAGAGAGAATGACAATGGTGAGGTGGTCTGACCTTTCTGGACACAGCGCCTTAGTCCACTAGACTGTCCTGACTGCTTTTTTTTTTTCCCCTCTGACCTTTCTGATGAGAGAAAGCTCAAAACAGAATGAAAAAGAGGCAAGTGGCAACCTAGAGTCTGTCTGGGGTAATTTGCTTCCAGGCAGGAACAAAGGTGGAGCCTCAGAGTAGGGGTGTGTGCCTTGCCCGGCCTGGACCAGGAAGTCCTGAACTTCTCTGCAGGTGTCACTTTTCATGGCCTGCACATCTGCGAGTCTGTCTGGAGGAACCACTGAAATTATTTCTGTGACAACTTTTCTGTAGACTATGAAGCACTGTGTCAAAGCTATTTTCTTTATATTGACTTCACCAAGTATTCGTAGTGTCTAAATCATCAAGGAGCGTAATTATTATATTACAGTTCTGCCCTTTCATTCTTTTACTGTTGAGGTGAAATTCATATACCATGTAATTATCCATTTTAAAGTTACAATTCAGCGGCATTTAGTGTTCTCATAATGTTGTGAAAGTATCATCTCTCCAGTTTCAAAACTTGTTTCAAATTCTAGTAACTAGATCAAAACTAGTTCAAGGCTGGAGAGATGGTTTATGGTTTAGGCACTTACCTATGAAGCCTGAAGACTCAGGTTCATTTCCCCAGATCCCACGTAAGCCAGGTACACATGGCAGCATATGCATCTGGAGTTTGTTTGCAGTGGCTAGAGGCCCTGGTGTACCCATTCTCTCTCTCTCCTCTCTCATAAATAAATAAAAATAAAATTTAAAACAGTTCAAAACTAAATTTTTGCTCTTGTATTTTATTTTTCATGATTTGTTGTGTGGTGTTGGGGATCTAATCCAAGGCTTCCCACTTGCTAGGCAGGGGCTCGACCCCTGAGTTAACACCCCAACCCCCATCTTTTTCAATAGAAAGTTATGATATCACTCCTGAGATAGAATTCCCTCATATATGACTGTTCTTTCCATTTGTGGCTATGTGTATGAGTTCCCCTACCCCATTTATGTACTTATTCAACAGGGATTTATCACATACCTTTCTCCCACAGTAGGAAGTATGTTAGTGTGGTATCTACCATACTAAGGATACAACAGAGCCAATGACAAGTTGGACCCTACATCCAAGGAACTCATAATCTAGCAGGGGGCTTAGACACTGAATAGATAGTTGACAGAAAATTAACTTACAAAAAGAAAATTATAATGCACGATTATAGGAACAAAGATGCTTTGGGGCTTGGGATGTAGCTATGTTGGTAGAGTGCCTGCCTAGCACACACAAGGACCCAGACTTGATCCCTGGCACCACATAAGTGGGGCAAGGTGATCCAAACCTGTAATCCCCGTACTTGGATCAGGTCTTCAAGGTCATCCTTGGCTATATAGCAAATTTCAGGCCAGCCTGAAATTGTGTTAAGAAATATTTGTGGGGCTGGAGAGATGGCTTAGCCATTTAGGCGCTTGCCTTCAAAACCTAAGTACCCAGCTTTGATTCTCCAGCACCCATGTAAACAGGATGTTCAAGGGGGCACATGCGCCTGGCGTTCAGTTGCAGTGGCTGGAGACCCTGGTGCACCCATTCTCTGTATCTGTCTTTTTCTCAGTCTTTTTTTTTTTCTTGGTTTTTTGAGGTAGGGTCTCACTGTAGCTCAGGCTGACCTGGAATTCACTATGTAGTCCCAGGGTGGCCTCGCTCGAACTCATGGCGAGCCTTCTACCTCTGCCTCCTGAGTGCTGGGATTAAAGGTGTGCGCCACTACGCCCGGCTTCTCAGTCTTTCTTATAAATAAATAATAAATAGACCCTAAAAAAGAAAGGTTGGGTCACACCTGTAATCCCAGCACTTGGGAAGCACAGGTGGGAAGATTGCCATGAGTTTGAGGCCACCCTCAGGTTTCATAGTAGATTCCAGGTCAGTCTGGACTAGAGTTAAACCCTACCTCAAAAAAGGGGTGTGCGTGTGTGCTGGAGAGCTGGCTTAGCAGTTAAGGCAGAAAGCCAGAGGACCCCAGATTGATTTCCCAGTACCCATGTAAGCAGATGCATGAGGCGGCACATGCATCTGGAGTTTGTTTGCAGTGGCTGGAAGCCTTGGCGTGCCCATTTTCTCTTTCTTTCTCTCTCTTTCATTCTCTTAAGTAAATAAATAAATAAATAAAATATATTTATAAAAAGAAAAAAAGAATGAAAAGATTACGAATGCTGTAGTCAATTTGTAGGTGATGGATTTTTTTTTTTTTTTTGGTTTTTTGAAGTAGGGTTTTGCTTGAGCCCAGCTGACCTGGAATTCACTCTGAAGCCTCAGGGTGGCCTCAAACTCATGGCAATCCTCCTACCTCTGCCTCCTGAGTGCTGGGAATTAAAGGCGTGCACCACCACTCCCAGTTAGGTGATGGATTTTTAAGGGATGGCCTCAGTTCGTATAGTGGATAGTATCATGTGAGTTTCAAGATGAAGCCGGGGTTCAACGTCCTCATTCCTGTTTTCACAAGTATTTCTCGAGTCTGGGCATTGTGTGCTCTAGCACTGCACTAGGAGTCAAGAGTGTAGGTTTAGAAGAGGCAGGCAGGGATGAGCTGGGAAACTAGACTGCAAGAGTTGAAAACCAGGCAGTGTATGTGTTTGACTGAAAGAATAGTTTTTAAAATATTTTATGTTATTTGTATTTATTTATTTGAGATAGAGATAGAGAGAGGGGGAGGGGAGAGAATGGTCTCACCAGGGCCTTTGGCCACTGCAAATAACTCCAGATGCATGCGCCACCTTATGAATCTGGCTTAAGTGGGTCCTTGAGAATTGAACCTGAGTTCTTTGGCTTTGAAGGCAAGCACCTTAACTGCAAAGCCATCTCTCCAGCCCCAGAATAGTTTTTGTTTGTTTGGTTTGAGACAGGGTCTTATTCTGTAGCCCGTGCTGGCTTGGACCTGTGTAGCCCAGGCTGTCCTCAAACTTATAGTCTTCCTTTTGCCTGAGTTTTCTAAGGGCTGGGATTATAGCTGATAGCCCCCATCCCAGGCTGTTTTTGATTTTTTTTTCCCAAAATAAAGTTTCACTTGGGTTAAAGAGATGGCTCAGTGATTAAGGTGCTTACAAAGCCTAATGACCATGGTTTGGTTCACTTTGGTTCCCCAGGACCCACGTAAGCCAGAGGCAGAAAGTGGCGCACACGTCTGGAATTCGTTTGCAGTGGCTGGAGGCCCTGGTACACCCATTTTCTCTCTCTTTCTTTATGTCTGTCTGTAATCTCTCTACTTGTAAATAAATAAAATATTTTAAAAATTATTTATTTATTTAAGAGAGAAAGAGGCAGGCAGGCAGACAGAGAGAGACAGACAGACAGTCAGAGAATGGGCATGCCAGGGCCTCTAGCTACTACAAATGAACTCCAGATGCATGTGCCACCCAGTGCATCTGGCTTTATGTGAGTACTGGGGAATTGAACCCAGGCCATCAGGCTTTGCAAGGAAGTGTCTTTAACTGCTGAGCCATCCCTCCAGTCCTGTGTTTTTGGTTTTGTTTGTAGATTTGTTGTTGTTGCCTCTCCCGTATCATGTTACAGTATCATTACTAACCTGCTCCCTAGTGGGATTTGATTTGACTTAGAATGTACTTTGAAGGCAGAGGATAGATAGTGAAATCACAGTGGGCAAGTAGTCATGATAGCGTCACGTCCATCAGTGGCAGGAGAGTTGAGGAGATGAGTGTCACTGAAGTACAGAATAGCACCATGGCATGGTGGAAGACACTGGGTTTTGAACCGTACGTCCATGCTCAGCTATGTGCCCTTCCTATGTGACTCAGCCTGTGTGGGTGTCTAGCTGTTGATCTGAAAATGAGAGGAAGCTGTCTTTAAGTTGTGCTCAGCTCTGAAGAGCCTTCTCAGACCACCTTCCACCATCCAAACACTCAACCAGAACATCCCTGCCTTTTCTCTTTGGCATTTGGAGCTTCTCTGAAAGATTTTGTGTGAAAAATGAATTCCCAGCTAAGAAAAATTTGAAACTCTATGGACCAGGTGATTACAAAGTCCTAGTGTTCTTGCTTGTATTCTGTGCACATCCAGCTAGTGTCACAGCAGTTTATCAGATGAGAATACCTTTGACCTTTTGAGATGAAAGTCACACCTGGAGGGCTGATGTTGATTTGAGTTCATAAACTACTTTGTAGACAGTGGTTCCGTGTGGCAAAGCCTCAGGTGCATGCTGAAGGAAGACTTTGTAGAGTCACGTGCTGTATGTTGTTTCAGTGTTTGTATTTCTTTCCACTTACTCATTTGTGCAACTATAACTATACTAAGAGCTATTGTACATATGAAATGGGTGGATTACATTATATATATATATATATATGTGTGTGTGTGTGTGTGTGTGTGTGTGTGTGTGTGTATAAATTATATCTCAATAATATTTTAAAATTGTGTGGCCTTTTTCTGTTGTATCTACAACCATTTCGTGGGTTCTTCTCAGCATATGATTGCGCTGAGCTAAGTCCTAACACAAAGAGGATAAAATACTCACCGCCCTGTGGGCTTCCTTGCTACCGCTAACCCATGCTTTTTCTTCCCTTCAGAGTTAAGACTATTAAAGTTGGAAAATAAGTAACTGAGAAATAGTTAATTGTGGAAAAGTTAGAAATTACAGATAACCAGGAGAAAGCTTTTAGACGTTTACTCTCAGTGTAACTCATTATTCATAACCATTACTTACTACTCTAAATGACCTGAGGTGATCATTACTAACATTGGTAACCTTGCCATTAAAGATTGCTACCTTATGTTTTTATTTCCTCAGAAAAAGAATATTGTAAGAAAAAGTTTGTTGGGCTGGAGAGATGGCTTAGCAATCAAGGCACTTGCCCACAAAACCAAAGGACCCAGGTTCTATTCCCCAGGACCCATGTAATCCAGATGCACAAGGTGGCGCATGCATCTGGATTTTGTTTGCTGAAGCTACAGGCCTTGGTGTGCCCATTCTCTCTCTCTCTCTCTGTCTCAAATGAGTAAATAAAAATAAAATATTTAAAAAAAAAGTTTGTGAAGTTACTATACTAAGATAGAACATTGGAGATATATATATTTGCTCTAGCCCAGGCTGACCTGGCATTCACTATGTAGTCTCAGGGTGGCCTCCAACTAATGGCGATTCTCCTACCTCTGCCTCCCCAGTGCTGGGATTAAAAGCATGTGCCACCATGCCCGACACATTGTGTATTTTTGAGAAGTTTGTCTTCTGTCAAAAAATAAACATGGTGGATTTTTTTTTTTAAGACACAGGGTCTCACTGTGTAGTCCAGCTGGCCTGAAATTTGCTATGTGGTTTAAGCTGTCCTTGAACTTGTGGTCCTCCTGTCTGCCTCCCAAGTGCTGGGTACAGTCCTGTGCCACCATGCCCACATAGCATGAAAGGTTTTTATACATAATTTAATTATTTTTTTATTTTTTTGGTTTTTCGAGGTAGGGTCTCACTCTGGTCCAGGCTGACCTGGAATTAGCTATGTAGTCTCAGGGTGGCCTCGAACTCTCGGCGATCCTCCTACCTCTGCCTCCCGAGTGCTGGGATTGAAGGCGTGCGCCACCACACCCGGCTTATACATAATTTGACCTTTTAACTTTCTGTTGTCTAAATTGTCTACTGGGAGGTTGCCATTTCTAGTTTGAAACCAGTTCCAAGTCAGCCTGGGGCCAGTTAGTTCCTGCCCCCAATAGTGACTTAAGAAAAAGAGAAAGGCCCTAAAACTCAGGAAACATCAAAGGCAACAGTAGTCAACACCAAAATACAGCTTGTTTGAGAAGGGTAAAGCCAATCAAGAATGTGTCAGTGACATGTAATACATATCCTTTCCTGACATGGAAAGAGAGATTAGCACTTCCAGTGCAGGCCTATGTATCTGGCTTTGTGTAAGTAGGCCCTGTTACCTTTTGGGATGGCTTCCAATCTCACCAATGCCAAGTACCCACCTGGATCCCTCTCGGTGCAGGGTGGCTGGGCGTGAATGAGTTTGCTTGGACTCCAGGCCTGGCTCAGGCATTGATAGCAGCCCTGGGCCAGTCACTGGCCCTGTCTCGCCTCAGCATCCCTCTGCTCTGTCTGTGATCCTCCCTACCCCGTAGTCTAGGGACAGGAACAATGTCTCTGAGCCATGCAGGACCACACAGAGCCAAGTGCACCTGGAGCTAACTCTCGCCCATGTCCTCCAGCATGCCCACAGAGAGGGCCCTGGCTAGGAAAGACATCCAAAGCTGTTTCTCCTCAGAGTGTTTTGACTGTTCTCAAAATTTCATGAATTTCATTTGGCTTCTGTGGATAGTTCAAAATGCCTGAATGATGTTGGCTGTGTCGGGACTCAAGCTGATGAGATGGGTGGTCTTCTGGCTTTAGAAGTCCTACTGAGCTAATCTCATCAATCTCTTCTTTTTGCATGTGCAGAATTAGACTGGCTGAGCAATCCAAGCTTCTGTGTTGGATCCATCACATCGCCGAGCCAGCAGACTGAAGAAGCCACAGCCCCTGCTGGTGCAGGGTCACCACTGAAGAGGTGTTTTTTTTTTTTTTTTTTTTTTTTTTTTAATATTTATTTATTTGCAAGCACAGAGGGTGGGGGAGAGAATGATAATGAGAATGGGCATCCAGGGCCTCCTGCTACTGCAAATGAACTCCAGATGCATGTGCCACTTTGTGCACCTGACTTTACTTTTGTTTTTTGGTTTTCCGAGGTAGGGTCTCACTCTAGCCCAGGCTGACCTGGAATTCACTATGAAGTCTCAGGGTGTCCTTGAACTCATGGCGACCCTCCTACCTCTGCCTCCCAGGTGCTGGAACTAAAGGCGTGCGTCACCACGCTTGGCTGACTTTACTTTTTTTTGTTGTTTGTTTTGTTTTTTTGGAGGTAGGGTCTCACTGTAGCTCAGGCTAACCTGGAATTCACTATCTAGTCTCAGGCTGGCCTGGAACTCACAGCAATCCTCCTACCTCTGCTCTGAATGCTGGGATTAAAGGTGTGAGCCACCACGCCCTGCTTGACTTTACATTTTTTACCACATGTATTTCTGCCATTGTCTGTGTACTGTCTCTCACTTACCTTAAATGATGCTCCTTGGGAAACCTGTGATAAAAAGGTGAAGTAGAGCACTTCCTTTTATTTACAGCAGAGAGGCTCTGTGCCTCCCCTTACCTCACTCCTGTGGAGTAGTCCCCTTCCCTTTGCTTGTTGTGGCAAGTACACGGTGCACTCACTGCCTGTAATTAGCCCACAAGGGAAATGGCATCACCATCACCGTGCTTCTCATGTAACTTTGCTAACCTCATCAGTAACCTTTAGAATCTTGTAGTTTGGGTATTTCTTTAGTTGCATTTTCAACACTGAGGTGAAAATAGCATATGTAATATAGCAGGATAAAATCTAGAAAGCATTAGGGAAAATGACATACAAATCTGTGCAGCTGTGAAGGAATGTTTTGTAGATGGTTGACTAGAGGAACGTCCTTCCCTTCACAAGCAGTGATGTCTTCATTGCTGTGGTGCAAACCTCCTATGTGAAGTGCAGAGGAAGCCTTTGGAGATTGCTAGTAGGTGATGACCAAGGGCTGTAGACACTTCAGTAATGAGGAGCCCATTGTCATAGTCTTTTTTTGTTTTAACATTTTTATTTATTATTTATTTATTTGCAAGCAGATAGAATGAGAGGGAGAGAGAGAGAATAGGTGTGCCAGGGCTTCTTGCCACTGCAGATGAACTCCAGATGCATACACTACGTTGTACATCTGGGTTTACATGGGTATTGGGGAATTGAAACTAAGTTGTCAGGCTTTGCAAGTGCATACCGTTAGCCACTGTGCCATCTCCAGCTCCAGTCATTATCACCTTTAAAATGACCACAATTAAACCTGTTTTTTATTTTGTTTGCTGTAAGGACATGTTGGCATAATATAAACCTTAATGTTGCTAAGTAATACTTTATTTGATAGAGTAACTGGTAGGTTACTTCCATTTAAAGAAACATAAAGTATAGATTTAGAAAGAATTAGAATTTCTCCTAATAACTGATTTTTTTTTTTTTTTTTTTTTTTTTTTTTTTTTTCGAGGTAGGATCTCACTCTAGCTCAGGCTGACCTGGAATTCACTATGTAGTCTCAGGGTGGCCTTGAACTCATGGTGATCCTCCTACCTCTGCCTCCCGAGTGCTGGGATTAAAGGCGTGCACCACCACACCCGACTTGATTTTTATTTTTGGTAAGGTTCTTGAGTCTTGAAGGTGAGTTGTAATCCAGGAGGGTACTGTCTAGTATAGGGCAAGTAGTAAGTTTATGAGAGCATTTCTAGAGCTCCTGCTTACATATGTATGTAACATGTATTATTACATGTTATTTTTCCCACCTTTTTTTTGATAATAATTATAAAGTTGGTTTTCCCACACAGGAACCTTCTGAAGTCAGAGCTCTTAGACGAGAGCTACACTAAGAAAGAGGTTACGCAGATAAATAGGAAAAAGAAGAAGGAGAAAAAGAAAAGAAGGAAGCAGCAGCACCACAAGAAGACGAAGCGGAAGAGTGAGGAGTGGAGCAGCGGCGAGTCCCAGCCCGGCTCCGACTCTGGGAAGGACAGACCTGCTGGGGCCAGCAGGGATGCTCACAAGGAAGCCGAGACGCCCAAGTAGGTTGCTGTCCTCCCATATCAGAGCTACTGAATGGTGAACATTATTGTTGCCATGAAGTAGATGTTTAGACAATTGTTTAGCTAGGCGATCACAAGGAGGCATATCATTGGATAGTTTAAAAAGAGAAAAAAACTGAGCCGGGCGTGGTGGCACATACCTTTAATCCCAGCACTCGGGAGGAAGAGGTAAGAGGATCACCATGAGTTCAAGGCCACCCTGAGACTACCCAGGTTGGCTTTGAACTCTTAACCCTCTTGCCTCCACCACCTTCTACCCCATGCCCAGCTTGATTTGAGATCTGGAATGCAGATGGCACTCATGCCAAGCAGTGGTATGCAGGTCAGTGTACGGTGTAGTGAAGGGCTCCCACCCTGCGGCTGCCAGCTTCAACAGTCCAGAGTTCAGAAGCATTGTCCTGTGTCTTGTTCAGTTACTTCTGGGTCACATGTGTACAAACTTTCTTTTTGGTTGAAGTTAATACAGTGCTTAAAGAATTCCTTTTGCCCTTTTTCTTATTTCACATTTGTTTACAACTACTGTATAAAAGGAGACCACAGTGTTTTCTCTGTATCTCTCCCCATAGATCACTTGAGCAAATTGTCTTGGGTCACAGCATAGGTGCTTAGCATAGCCTTTCCTCTCTGTTCATTTGAATATCCTGTTGCATAGGAAGGCATGTTAAGGGAGATAGGTGAAACTACCTGAATTGTTGCTCCTTCAACCTTTTTTTTCCTTTGTCCATTTTAGATGAGAATTTTTTGTTTGTTTGTTTGTTTGAGGTAGGGTTTTGCTCTAGCTCAGGCTGACCTGGAATTTATGAAGTAGTCTCAGGATAGCCTTGAATTCACTGGTGATTCTCCTACCACTGCGTACCAAGTGCTGGGATTAAAGGCGTGCGCCACCATGCCTGGCGAGAATTTTTTTTTTTAGAGGTAGGTTCTCGCTCTAGCCCAGGCTGACTTTGAATTCACTATGTAATCTCAGGGTGGCCTCTAACTCTTGGCTATCCTCCTACTTCTGCCTCCCAAGTGTTGGGATTCAAGACATGAGCCACCATGCCCATTTTTTTTTTGGATTGTTTGAGGTAGGGTCTCACTCTAGCCCAGACTGACCTGAAACTCTCTCTGTAGTTTTCTGGCTGGCCTTGAACTCACATTGATCCTCCTACCTCTGCCTCCCAAGTGCTGGGATTATAGGTGTGTGGCACCACGCCCAGTTTAGATGAGAGAAAATTTAAGTATGTGTCTAGGGCCTGCATAAAGTCATTGTGATTCTTTTATCTTTTTAGGAATTTATTGACTTTTCAGATTCAGGTCTGTAAGGGAAAGACCCAACTGGTTTGTAGATTTTATTTAATTATTTATTAATTCATTGTAAGCAGAGAGATACAGACGGAAAGAGAGAGTGGCGGGCTGGGGTACGGGGCAGAATGGATGCACCAAGACCTCTAGCTGCTGGGATTAAATGAACTCTAGAAGCATGCCTGTGTGTCTGGCTTTATGTGGATACTGGGGAATTGAACCAGGGTCATTAGGCTTTGCAGGCAAGCATCTTAACCACTGAGCCGTCTCTCCAGCCTGGGATTATTTACTTTTGTTGTGTGCTGGGAAGTTCTGTTGATGCAGGGAGAGCTCTGTGGTGGGTCATATCTGGAACCTGGCCCTCTGTTTCCATGGGTGGCAAACCCTGCAGTCTTCTGGGTCCCCAGGTGCCGTCTGATCAGCAAGGAAGAGCACTGTGGGTCCTGTGTGGCTCTGAAGAGCAGATGGATCTCATGCTCTGTGTATACAGGGGTGTACCTGCAACCATGCTTGCTCTTAGGGAAAATGAAGAGTCTTGCACAGACGCTCTGAATTGGACTGAATGTAGAAGGGCAGGAATCATGGCTGTCTCCTCCTCCCTCCCCACATTCCTTGACGTAGGGCCTGATAACAGTACCTTTTTGCTATATGAATGATTTAATATATTATTGATATTTTAGTTTAGCTACTTTAATTGTTGTAGCCTCTGAAAACTTACCTGTTATCCACCTATCTACTTGTCTTTTCTTAGCTGAGGGAAACAAGTTTTTTTTTTTTTTTTTGGTTTTTCGAGGTATATATATATATATATATATATATAGAGAGAGAGAGAGAGAGAGAGAGAGAGAGAGGTGGAGCTTTGGGATCTCAGTGGAATCAGACAGGTCTTAAGAGTGGAGCCTGGCAGCTTAATAAAGAAAAGGAAGAGGGGCTGGAGAGATGGCTTAGCGGTTAAGGCGCCTGCCTCCTAAGCCTAAGAACGCTGATTCCAATCCCCAGCGGTTCCAATCTCCAGGTCCCACGTTTAGCCAGATGCAAAGTGGCGCAAGGGCGCAATGCTGCACTTGACCACAAGGGGCACAAACATCTGGATTTCGTTCACAGCCTCTGGCGCGCCCATCTCTATCTGTCTCCCTCTCACTCTCTGTCTGTCTCTCTCTGTGTCTCTCTCCAAAATAAATTTAAAAAAATTTTAAAAATAAAAAGAATAAAGAAAAAAAAGAAAAGGAAGAGACAAGCTGAGCTGACATGCTTGCTCTGTCTCTGCCAGTAAAAAGTCCCTCACCAGATGCAAGGGATATACCAGCACCACATTCTGGGACTTTGCAGCCCCTCCAACACTTGGCTGCTGGGCTGGAGAGATGGCTCAGAGGTTAAAAGCACTTTCTTGCAAAGCCTGAAGGCCCTGGCTCAGTTCCCCAGGACCCACATAAAGCTAGATGCACAAAATGGCATGTGCATCTGGAGTCTGCAATGGCAAGAGGCCCTGGTGTGCCAGTTCTCTCTCTCTGTGTGCAAATAAATAATTTTTTTTTGTTTTTTTCATTTTTCGGTTTTTCAAGGTAGGGTCTCACTCTAGCCTAGGCTGACCTGGAATTCACTATGTAGTCTCAGGCTGGCCTTGAACTCACAGTGATCCTCCTACCTCAGCTTTCCAAGAGCTGGGATTAAAGATGTGTACCACCTTGCCTGGCCCAGCCCCACAATTTTTAAAGTTTGTTATTTTACTGAGTATCTTTATTAAGATCAAATAGAGTGCTCTTCCCCTTTGCTTTTGTTTTCTTGCTGCCAAGTTCTGTGGTCTCTTTCTGGTAATGCTGGCCTGGAAGAATTGTTTGTTTCCACATAGGCAGGTCTAAGATGTTAGTGAGTTGTGCATGTCTTTCCATGATGTCAGGAAAGTAGGTTCATGAAGGGAAGCCTACCATGTGGGACTGTACTTCAGGGATCCAGGGACAAAGTCCCCAGAGCTTAACCACTAATGACCTTTATTCCTGGGTTAGTACTCCTCTTCTCCATAAGTGGAGGTGGCTCCTTCCTGGCACACAGCTGACACCACATCTGCTTCCTGGTCTCATACCACCAGGGAAGAGATGGGTGCTTGTTTATTCCTCAGAGGTGAGTTACACCTGGCTCTTCCTTTTCTTTTCCATTGCTGACTTTCCTTTTCTTTCTGGAGTGTACTAGTTTCTTTCCAATGGACATTCCTTCCTTTTTTTTTTTGTCCTTTAGGGTTTTGTATTGAGAACCCTTCCATAGATAGGCAGGAGAATGTCTTAAATCACTATACATCTTATACTTTTCATTCAACAAATACTTGTTGAGGAGTTACTTGATGTTCCTGAAATGCCATTCTCTTGTATTTCCTGCCAGGAATGATTAGAAGCCTCCACAATCTTTAATTGTATCTGGGCAGAGCTGAAAAACAAAGAGGGAACAACAGTTAATGACTGTTTTGACTATTTTGGCAGTTTGTTATGTCAGCAGCATTATGAGCTAATTTCTTTAGGGGGAAGAAAGATGTTAGATGCCAGAAAACCTTCCTGCCTCTCACTGGGGATGTGGTTCCATTCATTTGTATCCAAGTTGAATGCCTGCTAGTCCACAAATTAGTCCCAAGAGATAAATAAGGGCCTTCTCTTACAGGGGAGCCTCACAGTTCTACCCTTTCTGTTAGCGGTCCAGGGTGTAAACAACACTCCAAACCCAGAGCCCAGATAATAAAATATAACTGAGAGCACACCAGAGTGACACTAGAGACTGACCATGATACTTTTTTTCTTATTGTAAAAAAAATCTTGTTCTGGGGAGATGGCTTAGCGGTTAAGGCCCTTGCCTACAAAGCCAAAGGACCTAGGTTCGATTCCCATGGGTGCCCTGGTGCACCCATTCTCTCTCCTCACTCTCTCAAATAAATAAATAAATAAAAATATTAAAAAAAATCTTTTGTGTGTGTATGCCTGTGTTCATGTGTGTGAGTGTGGGCACATGTGTGCCATGTCACAGTGCGTGTGTGGAGGTCAGAGGGCAATTTTGGGTGTTGGTCCTGGTTTCCACTTTAAAAAAAAATTCTTTATTTGTTTATTGGAGAGCAAGAGAAGGCACACATGTGCACTAGGGCCTCCAGCCAATATAAATGAACTCTAGACGCATGTGCCACCTTTTTTTTGTTTGTTTGTTTTTTTCATTTTTCGGTTTTTCAAGGTAGGGTCTCACTCTAGCCCAGGCTGACCTGGAATTCCCTCTATATTCTCAGGGTGGCCTCGAACCTTTGCCTCCCGAGTGCTGGGATTAAAGGCGTGCGCCACCATGCTCAGCTCGCATGTGCCACCTTATGCAGCTGGCTTACATGGGTACTGGGGAATTGAACCTGTGAAGCCTAAGGACTAAGGTAGGAGGATCGCCGTGAGTTCGAGGCCACCCTGAGAATATAGAGGGAATTCCAGGTCAGCCTGGGCTAGAGTGAGACCCTACCTTGAAAAACTGAAAAATGAAAAAAAACAAAAAAAACAAAATTAAAAATACATTTACATGTGTGTGTATGAGTATATCAAAGCCTCTTGCCACTGCAAGCAAATGCTTCATGCTTGCACTACTTCTGTATCTGACTTACGTGGGTGGCTTGGGACTTGAACCCAGGTTGACAGACTTTCCAAGCAAGCGCTGTTAACTGCTGTGCTATCTTCCTTGCCCCCTGCTTTACAAACTTTTTCCAAGAACAGACGTCCCCTTGTTAATCTTTATGAATGTGTATTTATGTGTATTTCCGTGTGTTTGATGTCATGTTGGGCTTGAAAAGTTTTAACTTTATTTCTGAAAATGCTGAGTATATTACTAGAAGTTTTCTAAAGTACCTATCTCTTTCCTTTGTCCCCTAGTCAAGACAATAATGCTGCTGTCAGTGCTGAACATCACACTGTTTGGCTGGAAGATATTCAGACTCTGACAGGAGAAACCTTCAGAACAGACAAGAAACCGGATCCTGCCAACTGGGAGTATAAATCTCTCTACCGAGGGGATATAGCACGGTATCCATTTTGATTTGCCCTGGTTTTGTTATTGGAAATAACTTCTTTCTCCTCTGAAGTCTTAGCACTGTCTGTCTGTCTTTCTGTCTCATAGATTCTGTTTGGTTTTATCCATTGATAAGTACCTACTGTACCTGTCTTATCAATATTTTAAAAAGAAAGCTTAAGCGTTGAGGGTCAGTTAATTTTATCCCTGGTGCATAACATAATGCCTAGAGGAGTAATGTTTGTTGAGTGAATAAATCTTAAAATACCTAAATTATAATTAGCTGTGACAGAGTATGCAAGAACTCTGTCTAATCTACGTGTCTTAAGCAGTAGTGGAGCATTTTTACTTGTGCATCCCTCTCATGTGTTATTTTTAAAGTGACATTTAATAGTAATGACTTTTCAAATTATTTCTAGCATATACCACCAGATGTTCATAAAAATATGTGGTGGTATTTGCTTTAGTAATGAATTTGAGCTTTCCCCCTATAATCTGTCAATCACAAGTATATGAGAGTTGGAGAGATAGCTCACTGGTTGAAGGCACTTGCTTGCAAAGTCTGATAGCCTGGGTTCGATTCCCCAGTACTCATGTAAAGCCAGATGTACAAGTGGCACATGCATCTAGAGTTCATTTGCAGTGGCAAGTGGCCCTGGTGTGCCCATTCTCTCTCCCTCTCTCAAATAAAAATTTAAAAAAATTGAGTAAGCTAGATGAGGTGGTGATTGTACACACCTGTAATTCCAGCTACTTGGGAGACTGAGGCAGGAAGATTGTGAATTTTAGGAAAGGCTAGGCAACTTAGTGAGAACCCCCCATCTCAAAACAATAGCAATAACAAAGACAAAATTGGAGTATTTATTAAAACTGTAGATGTTTAGTATTTTGTAAGAAACTTGGGGACATAAAGAACAGTAATACAGTCTCTGTTCCCAGCTACAGGTCATGAAAATAAAAGGTAAGGGAATCACGGGATTTTTTTTTTAATAGGCCAACAATATGTTTCACTTTCCAATGCCCTACCACATCTCCCAGTTTTCATCATGTTTCATTCATCCTGAAATGCCTCACCATGTAAACAATTCCAACTGATATTTCCTTGTGATGAGCTTATCTGATTTGCTTTTCAGTGTCTCAGCTACATGCTGGCATCTAAAAGCTCTTTCCCTCCTCTCCCCTCCCCTTCCTTCCTCTCCCTTCATCTCCCTTCCTTTCCCCTCCTCTTCACTTCCCTCCCCGTCTCTTTTCCCTTTCTTGAGATAGTGTCTCACATAACACAGGCTGGTCTCAGGCTTACGGTGTCGCTGAGGATGCCATTGAACCTCACCTCTCAAGTATTGCTTCATGGTGTTCCACTGTGCCTCTTTTTCTTCATTTGTATATTGGGGAGGTAATCCCTGCCCCGTCTTGTACTCAAAGATGTTTGATAGAGAACTGGAACTTGGTCATTATAATGGGTTATTACATATTAGATTAGGAGAGGAATAAAGGAAAGAACTTAAAGAGTGGCTCTTGACATTTGGCTAATGAATGGCACACACCTTATGAAGAGAGTAATTAGATACAACTTTATTAATCTTAACTGTGAAATAGTACTATTAAAAGGTGTCCTGGTAATGTAGTGAGGTTGAAGTGAGGTGGTCTTGCCTGGATTAATAGCAGTATTTGTAGTTGGTCTGCAGATGCTAAGCTGGTCAGAGGACCGTGGGATTGTTGTGTCCACTACTGGGTTTTCACACTGGGATTGGCGCTGACTAAATAAGAGTGTGGACAGGATGGTGAGCAGTTCCTTAGGGGGGTGACCAGCACTGAGCACTAGGTATGGGCTGATGGGGAGTGAGGCTGTTAACCATTATTGTCTTCCAATATTGTGGGATCGCCCTCTCGGGGAGGCAAAATCAGGACTAAGGGAAGGTTCCGCAAGTCACGTGTGGCTCAGTAGGAAAGCACGGCGGCAAGCATGAGTGGGACCGGCAGTGACGTGGCATATGTTGAAGTCATACAGTGAGGGAGGGAGGGAGGTTCTGAAGATGCCATGGGTATGAAGATAAATAGTCGTTACCTTTGGGAGCTTCCTTAGGACTTCTGACTTGGTAACGCCAAGCTCAGACTATTCCTTCCTTTTTTTCATAGATTGTTTCTTTAGTTACATGCTAGATGAAATAGTTGGCTTATGTTTGTCAGCCAAGTTGTTCTTTTAAAATTTTTTATTTAGCCGGGCGTGGTGGTGCACGCCTTTAATCCCAGCATTCGGGAGGCAAAGGTAGGAGGATCGCCAGGAGTTCGAGGCCACCCTGAGAATACAGAGTGAATTCCAGGTCAGCCTGGGCTAGAGTGAAACCCTACCTTGAAAAACTGAAAAATGAAAAAAACAAAAAAAAATATTTATTTGCAAACAGAGAGAGAGAAAGAGAGAGAGAGAGAATGAATTGGCACACCAAGGCCTCTTGCCATTGCAGACTCCAGATGCATGTGCCATTTTGTGCATCTAGCTTTATGTGGGTACTGGGGAACTGAGCCAGGGCCTTCAGGCTTTGCAAGAAAGTGCTTTTAACCTCTGAGCCATCTCCAGCCCAGCAGCCAAGTGTTGGAGGGGCTGCAAAGTCCCAGAATGTGGTGCTGGTATATCCCTTGCATCTGGTGAGGGACTTTTTACTGCACTGTCATGTGGCAGAGACAGAGCAAGCATGTCAGCTCAGCTTGTCTCTCCCTTTCCCTTATTAAGCTGCCAGGCTCCACTCTGAAGACCTGTCTGATTCCACTGAGATCCCAAAGCTCCACCTCTCTATATAAATTTGAGGACTAAATTTAAATGTGAGGATGAGATTGTTGGGTTGTTTGTTTTAATTTAAAAAATTTTAATTTATTTATGAGAGAGAGAGAGAATGGATAGATGTGCCAGGATAGCCTGCAAACGAACTCCAGATGCACGCATGCGCTGCTTTGTGTATCTGGCTTTACATGGGTATTGGGGAATCAAACTGGGCTGTCAGGCTTTGCAAGCAAGCACCTTGAATTGCTGATCCATCTCTAGCCCCTCCCCTATTTTTGAGACAGGTTTTCACTCCATAGCCCAGGCTGTCCTAACTCGCTGTGTAGAGCAGGGTAGTCTTATTTTTTTCTTTAAAGTGTTTTGAATTTTTAAAGGTAGTGTCTCACTGTAGCTTAGGTTGACCTGGGATTCATTATGTAGACTCAGGGTGGCCTCAAACTCATGATCCTCCTGCCTCAGCCTACTGAGTGATGGGATTAAAGGCACGCACTACCATGGCCAGCTAAACAGGGTAGTCTTGAACTCATGGTGATCCACCTGCCTCAGACTCTGGGATTGTAGGCATGAGCCGCCATACTGGCTAAACAGAAGTTTTGAAGAGGACATTAGTGTGAGTTTTATTATCACTGTGACAAACTGAGAAAACCAACTTAAAGAAAGGAAAGAGTTCTTTTGGCTCGTGGTTTCAGAGTTGTCAACCTATCACAGTGGAGTGGACATGGTGGAACAGAGCAGCTCACATGGTGGTTAGGATACAGCGATACAAAGAGAATTGCTTGCACCAGTTATTTTTTCCTCCTCGCTTCCCTTTATTCCAAAGCATTCAGCCTATGTGTTGGTGTCCGCACATTCTGGGCGGGTCTTCCCCCCTTAGTTAATCCTCTGAAACTCCTTCACAGACACAGTAGGGGAGTGCTTTGCTATTCTCCTGGGGCTTCTCAGTCCGATGAAATTGACAACCAAGATTTACTGTGAATATTTCAGAGAATTTGTATGTATATTTGAGAAAATAGTTCCTTGAAGTAGAATTACTTGAGCAGTAATGAGGCAAGGCAAACAGAGGGTTCTTTGCACAGCGGAGAAACTATGGAGGGAGAACCCATGCTGAAGTGGAAATGTCAGGAAATGGGTACTTCTCTTCTGTCCTTTCACTCCTAATGGCATCGTTTTATTACACACATCTTAAATCTGCACAGAGGCTGGGACTTTGACCCTCATGTGCACTTCCTGTGTTGTACCACTCCCATTCTACTGGGCTTGCTTCATCACACCTTTTAGATACATTTCACTGTGAACCCTAGACAGTACATTACCTCTAAATACCCCAGCAAGCATTTAGTAACTAGAATTCAGTATTTTTTCCTTTGGATTTTAGATTTTACATGCAACATAATGTACAAATTGTCAGTCTCTGAGTACTGACAGATGCGTTATGCATAACCCTGTCACTGTGACCCTCAGACACTTCCTCATGCTCCCTTTGCAGTCAGCCCACACCACTCTTCCCAGAGGCAGTTGCTGTTCTCATGTTCTTTCCACCATCAGCCAGTTTCGCCTGGCTGGGATTTTGTGTAAGTGGGATCATGCAGGGTGCATCTGGCCTCATTCACACGGTGTGGTGGTGTTGAGCTTGCTCATGTGGTGTTGATCGGTAGTTTGTCCTGTTACTGCTGGTAGCATTCTCTTGTATGGCTTCACACCCTTTGTTTGGTCTTTCTTCTCCTGATGGACACCTGGACTTTTGCCAGTGTTTGGCTGTTAGGAATCAAGCTGCCTAGAACATTTGGGCACAAGTCTTTGTGTGGACATGTGGTTTCCTTTCTCTTGGGTAAATACCTAGGAATAGACTTGTTGGGTCATAGGGTAGGTCTGTGTTTAGTTTTTTAAGAACAGCCACACCTTTTCCCAAAGTGATTGTACCAGTTTACATTCCCATACAGAAAGTCCTGGTTACTCACCAACGTTTAATATTACCAGTCTTACAAATTTTAGCTCTCTAGGGTGTGTGGTGTGCCTCATTGTTTTTAAAAAATGTTTTAAATTTATTTGCATGAGAGAAAGACAGACAGACAGACAGACACACACACACACAGAGAAGAGAGAGAGAGAGAGAGAGAGAGAGAGAGAGAGGGGGGCCTACGGTCTCTGCAAACAAACTCCAGGCACATGTGTCACTTTGTGCATCTGGTTTATTTAGGTCCTGGAGAATTGAACCTGAGTCTTTTGGCTTTTCAGGCAAGTGCCTTAACCACCTAGTCATCTCTCCAGCCCCACCATTTGTTTTAACTGGCATCTGCTTGATTACTAGTGGTACTGAGTACTTTCTCATGGGTTTTTTGGTTATTTAAGATTTGTGTGATATTTTGGTTCAGAACTCTTGCCCAGCTTTTAATTGGGTTCTTTGCTAAGGTGCATACAAAAGAGTGCACAATTTTCCTTAGATTTTGCTTGTGTAAATACTCAGTAGTCCCTCTGTCCCTCTGGGACAGCTTCGTGCTGCATGAAAGCACTTCAGAAAGCCAGTCTCCCTTCCTCTAGAGTAGAACATCATCAAATGGAAGTTCATTTCATGTACTTTGTCTCAGGATTTACACAAAAGAACCTTAGACTTGTGTGTTAGCTTCTAAGCAGGGTCCAGGGCAGTGTTGAAAACAGGGCAGGTCTAGGAGACAGATAATGCAGGGTCCCAGATTTCAATATGCTTCTTGTTAAATACTGTAAAAGGGGCTCATTTCTGTCTTTTCTGAAAAATACAAAGTACTAAGATCTAAAAGACATAAACTTGACTTCAGGAAAATGTTGGGAGAGGGTTGAAATGTCACAGGAAGAGTGTAGCCAGGTAGAAAAATGCTAAGTGCATGTGGTTCTGAGTAGACACACTGAAGGAAAAGTGAATTTGGATATGCATGGTAAAATTACTTAAAGAGTTGAGGTCTTGTGACCCTTCAGTTATCCATGGTGGTGCGCATCTCTCAGTTACATGCTTTCATTTTTCTAATGTAAGATACAAGAGGAAAGGAGACTCCTGCCTGGGCATTAACCCCAAGAAGCAGTGCATATCCTGGGAAGGGGCTAATGCAGTCAAGAAATCCTCACGTAAGCACCCGGAGCGCTATTTTTCAAAGAAGAGTGTGGGGCTGATGAACACCAGTGGAGTTGCTGTGAGTAGCAGAACGGAACCTCCTTCCTCTGAGCCAGTCGTGTTTATCCCCGTGAAAGACTCGGATGACGTGGCTACTCCTGTTGCCACCTGGCTGAATCCTCTGGGGATTTATGATCAATCAACGACACAGTGGTTACAAGGACAGGGTCCAGCTGAGCAAGAATCAAAGCAGCCAGACTCGCAACAAGACCGAGAGAATGCTGCTCTGAAGGCCAAAGTGGAGGAGTTTAACAGAAAAGTTCGGGAGAATCCTTGTGACACTCAACTGTGGATGGCATTTGTGGATTTCCAGGTAAGTTTCACTGTCCTGGTTTTTACTTTGGTATGACATTCTTTTTTTTTTTTTTTTCCAAATAGTTTATTAATTTATTTGAGAGAGAGCGAGAGAGAAGCGGGGGGAGAAGAGGCTGATATTTAGAGAGAATTGGATGCATCAGGGCCTCCAGCCACCTTGTGCATCTGGCTTACGTGGGGACTAGGGAATCAAACCTGGGTCCTTAGGCTTTGCAGGCAAGCACCTTAACTGCTAAGCCATCTCTCCAGCCCTGGTATGACATTCTTGATTAGGGAAGACCCATTTACTCTTCATTACTTTTTTTTTCTTCTTCCCTCCCTCTCTTTTTTCTTTCTCCTAGTGCTGGGGATTGAACCTAGGATCTTGTTTATGTTAGGTAACCAGACTACAGGCCACACTGAGCTACGTTCTCTGTCCTTGCTTTATTTAGAGACTGGGCCCAAGTTGCCCAGGCTAGATCTGAACTCTTTTGTTTTTTCTTTTCTTTTCTTCTCTTCTCTTTTCTTTTCTTTTTCTTTTTTTTGGAGAGAGTCAGAGAGAGAGAGAGAGGTGTGGCATTGTACCCTTGTGTCACTTTGCGTCTGGCTAAATGTGGGACCTGGAGAATCGAATGGTGTTCTTAGGCTTAGCAGGCAGGGGCCTTAACCTCTAAGCCATCTCTCCAGCCCTGGATATGAACTTTTGATCTTCCTTCCTCTGCTTCCCAAGTAGCTGGGATAATCAGTGTGTGCCACCATGCGTGACCTTGTAGAACTTTAAAAAAAATTTATTTATTTATTTGAGAGAGACAGAGTGAGAGAAAAAAGAAGCACCTAGAGGGAGAATGGGCATGCCAGAGCCTGTAGCCACTGTAAATGAACTCCAGATGCATGCCTCACCTGGTGCAGCACTCTTTGAACTGCTGCTAAGCAGCCTGCAGTGGGCATCTAAAGATGATTAGTTGTAGCCCTGTGCTGAGCTTGCTTAGACACTAGCCAGAACCCTGCTGTGTGAGAAGTGCAACTTGGGGAAGAAATTCTATGTAGCAATATGGGAATGGAATCAAATTGGAGCAGCATTTTTTTTCTTTTCTTTTTGTGGGGGTGGATTGAACCCAGGGCCTCACCCATGCTAGACAAGCACAGTATTACTGAGCTGTACCTCAGCCCAGAAACAAAATTTTGAGAGAAAAGTGATGTTCACTAGGCAGGACAAGACATTCCTGAAGTGCAGAGCACATAGGCAAAGTGTACAGAATTATGAAAGGACAGGGCTGCCTAGTTACTTGTTAGAGCTGTGTGTTCCTTGCTCAAGATACCTGAATTTGTCTTCGTACTTCTGTTTGAACCACTCATTCAGTGATTAGACTTTGGCTGTTTTAGTGGTAAACTCGGCTGTTCCTTGTTCAAGGGGTGGCATACTGTAGTGGTGCTGAAATCGGAGTTCAAACATGAGGGAGATGGCTCAGTGTTAAGAGTCCTTGCTTTACAAGCATGAGGACCGGAATTCAATCATTAGCACCTAAGTTAAAAAAACAGGTTGGGGCTGGAGAGATGGCTTAGCAGCTAAGGCGCCTGCCTGCTAAGCCTAAGAATGCTGGTTCCAATGTCCAGCGGTTCCAATCTCCAGGTCCCACGTTTAGCCAGATGCAAAGTGACACAAGGGCGCGATGCCACACTTGCCCACAAGGGGGCGCACACATCTGGATTTCGTTCACAGCAGCTGAGAGACTGCTGGCGCGCCCATTTCTGTCTCCATTTCCCTCTCTCTCTATCTCTCTCTGTCTGTCTCTCTCTCTCTCTCTAAAAATAAAATAAAAAATAATAATAAAAAATTAAAAAAAAAAAAACAACAGGTTGGAGGGATAGCTTAGTGGTTAAGAGCTTGCCTGCAAAGCTTAAGGACCCAAGTTTAATTCCCCAGTACTCACATAAACCAAATGTACAAGGTAACACATGCACCTGGGCTTCATATGCAGTGGCTGGAGGTCCTGGAGTGCCCATTCTCTGTTTGCCTCTCGCAAATAAATAAATAAATAAATATTGAAAAAAATTAAAAACAAGCTGGGCATGGTGATGCACACCTTTAATCCCAGCACTTGGAAAGGAGAGGTAGGAGGATCGCTGTGAATTCGAGGCCACCCTGAGAATATGGAGTGAATTCCAGGTCAGCCTGAACTAAAGTGAGACCCTGCCTTGAAAAAACAAACAACAACAACAAAAAAAATACAAACAAAAGATTAAAATAAAAATAAAATTAAAAAGCCAGGTAGGTGTGGCCATCACACCTGTAATCCCAGCCCTGAGAGGGGCAGAGACAGATCACTGGGGCTTGCTTGTTAGTCAGTTTAACAAAAATAAAAACCAAACCAAACAAAACATAATAAACAGGGAGCTCCAGGTCAGTGAGAGACTGTCTCAAGGAAATAAGGCAGAAGATCAATACTGGAGGATACTTACTGTCCTCTGCATGTGTGTATGTCCATGCATCTGCATATACCATGCACACAACCACACAACAACAACAAAAGACAGTTCAGTTAGGTGAAATAGACAAAGACCAAACTCACTAGGTGACCCAGGCAACCAGGGACCCAGTGTTTTGTAGAAGTTGTAATAAGTTGTGGTTATCACCACAGTCACCACAGTCCTAATACGAGTTCACTGTGAAAGGCATAAAACCCATGGGGGGTGCAAGGTGACCCCCACATGTTGAGCCGCCAGGGAACACAGGCTCGTTGTCCACATTAGTGAGCTGCTGTTTTTGTTTGAGGACGAGGTCTTCAGGAGCCCTGGCCTGCACGTCCTGGAGCAAGGAGAACAGGAGAGGTGTCAGAAGTCCCTCAAGCTCCTCCTGGAGAAGAAGCTGGCCGTGCTGGAGCGCGCCATCGACAGCAACCCAAGCAGCGTGGACCTGAAGCTCGCCAAGCTGAGGCTGTGCGCCGAGTTCTGGGAGCCGTCCACACTGCTCAAGGAGTGGCAGAAACTGATCTTCCTGCATCCCAATAACACGGCCCTGTGGCAGAAATACCTTTTATTTTGCCAGAGCCAATTCAGCACTTTTTCAATATCAAAACTTCACAATCTCTACGGCAAGTGCCTGAGCACTTTGTCTGCTGTTAAAGATGGCAGCATCCTATCACACCCTGCCCTGCCTGGCACAGAAGAGGCCATGTTTGGTAAGGAGATCACCGGATATAATTGTGTGGGAGGAGTTATAGTTTTGTTTGGTTCTCATTGAAAACAAGGGCTTAGTTTTTGGTTATTTTAGGAAAGTAAATTGTCAGAACTGATTTTTTTTTTTAATGGCATTCTGGTTGATTCCAAGATTCCCCTCTGGCTCACAGGGTGAGTATGGGGGGCATTAGAGCCAGTAGAATTAAGGAAAAGAGCACCAGACAAGAAATTGTAACTTTTCTCCTTATTCACCAAACAACCATACTAAAAGCGTAACTTCTATGGCTGTTCATGGCTCACCTCTGTTCTAGGGTCTTTGGCAGTGACATACACAAAGCATGCTGTTCACTACCTGTGTATACGT
The DNA here is from genome assembly GCA_036365145.1 of Orientallactaga sibirica. Taxonomy (NCBI): domain Eukaryota; kingdom Metazoa; phylum Chordata; class Mammalia; order Rodentia; family Dipodidae; genus Orientallactaga; species Orientallactaga sibirica. Next base: position 5,228,697 of record JAEOAD010000038.1, on the reverse strand, counting down.
TCCTGGTACTGTGGTGCTAGGATTGCTTTTGGTGTATCCCAAAAGAGTCTAAAATAAAAATTTTGGCAGCAGCAAGGCACAGGAGGCTGCATATGATGCAGGAGCTGGAGAATGGCGCTCTGCAGCTTGAACCTGGATCTGTCCTTCGTTGGCTCTGGTGTGATAGCAGCAGATTTCTTAACCTGTTTGAGCTCATTTCTTCATCGAGAGCAATACCTGCTTCACAGGGCTGGTTTGCATGCTAAGGGAGATGCTGTCTGGCGAGTCCTGCTCCATGTGTGGCATGACACACACACAGCAGGCAATCCCTTGATTGAAACTCCTCTTAAGTACTAATTATTGTTAGCATCTAGAGACACAAATACATTATTCCAGAAAGAATAAACCTTTGTCACACTGACATTAATAGTCTCATATTTGGGGCTGGAGATATATGTGGTATGTGCTTAGCATATGCAAGGTTCTAGTTTTAATCTGCAACATCAAAAATATAAAACAAATTACAAAATATTTCTTTTTTGAGGTAGGGTCTTCCTCTAGCCCATGTTGACCTGGAACTCATTGTGTAGCACAGGCTGGCCCTGAATTCATGGCAATCCCTTTACCTCAGCTTTCTGAGTGCTGGGATTAAAGGCATGAGCCACCATGCCTGGCACAAAGGATTTTTTATTTTTATTTATTTTATTTTATTTTATTTTTTTGGTTTTCCAAACTAGGATCTCACTGTAGCTCAGGCTGACCTGGAATTCACTCTGTAGTCTGAGGGTAGCCTTGAACTCACAGTGATCCTCCTACCTCTGCCTCCCGAGTGCTGGGATTAAAGGTGTGCACCACCACGCCTGGTGACAAATGATTTTTTAAAAAAGACTTTCATATTTGGTATTTGTGATGTTTGTATATCTTGATGTTATTAAAAAATGGAATTGTGTCACAATTAAGATGAACTAAGAACTTCAAGCATGGAAACAATTTGTTCACAGTGGACCATGAAAAAATTGTTGGTGACTAATGCCATCTAGTGACGAGTTGAGTGACTTCTGATAAAAAGTGACGCCATTCTTTCCCTACCATTTCCTTATAAGAGTGCTTCAAGTAGTTGGCGACAGCATTAAGAACAAACTTCTGCTTTGTTTTTGATACTCTGTATAGTTTCCATTGTTAATATTTGTATTTTGTGGTAGTTTCATATAAAAATTAGAAAAACAACAGTACTATTATTAGACCTTTTAAATGAGGACACTGGAAATGTAATGGTACTTTTTGAGTATTTGGTTATATTTTCCTCCCTTTTTGGTGTCAACAAGGAGTTCTCCCCTTTGCCTCCTGTCTGCAGCCCTCTTTCTCCAGCAGTGCCACTTTCTGCGGCAGGCTGGCCATTCGGAGAAGGCCATCTCTTTGTTCCAGGCCATGGTCGACTTCACCTTCTTCAAGCCTGACAGTGTGAAGGAGCTGCCTACTAAAGTACAGGTACCATTGCATGCCCAATCTCTCTCTTTCTCAGAAACATTCCAGTGTGCAAGGAATCTTCCATAAGGAAAGTGGAACAGCCAGGTGTGGTGCCACACACCTTTAATCCCTGCACTCGGGAGGCCAAGGTAGGAGGATAGCCATGAGTTTGAGGCCACCCTGAGACTACATAGTGAATTCTAGGTCAGCCTGGGCTAGAGTGAGACCCTACCTCAAAAAACCAAAAAGAAAAGAAAGAAAGTGGAACATGTCAGAGAAATAAAATAGGACTCCTCCTTCCACCCGTAATACAGAGTCACTGGTAGGCTTGCTCTCTTGCACATGGCCCTTGTTTAACGCAGTTTATTGCCACAGTCAGAGGAACAGTTGTGCCATCTTAAGCCATGTGCCACTTTCTCCAACTCTTGTCTGGGTCATGTGTTGCTGCACAAAACCCATCCTCTGTCTATAATTGAGTTGTTCATGAAATTATAAGTGGGCATTTTGTCACCACCTTTCTCACTGAGGGTTCATGTCTTAGATGACAAGGGGGCACTAACACTGTTTGTCATGAGGTAATAAACACAGTAAGAGCTTTACATAGGAAAAACCATCCTTTCTCTTTCCCACGGAATAAAATGCAACTTTGTGCTTTGCCAAAAAATGGGGCCAGAGGAGAAGGAGAGATTGTTGGAATACATGTTGATGCTTCAGAAGTCTTGAGCAGCTAAGTCCCCATCATGACGTGCCACTGAAGGCTTTTTTTTTTGGTTTTTTGAGGTACGGTTTCATACTAGCTCAGGCTGACCTGGAACTCACTATGTAGTCTCAGGGTGGCCTTGAACTCACGGTGATCCTCCTGCCTGTGCTTCCTGAGTGCTGGGATTAAGGGTGTGCGCCACCACGCCCAGTGGGAAGACTATTTTTATCACCTTTAGACAGAACTGGGTTAAAGAATTATACCTGGTGTTATTGGCGTAACAGATTGTTAGTAGACCAGATCAAGCAATTTAGGATGTTTAAGAGCATGCTGTGCTTCAGAAGAGGTCTGTAACCATCTGTAGGTCAGGCTGTGAATCCCTCCTTCCCCATTCCTGTCCGAGGCTGGCTGTCTGGGGTGAGAATAGTTACTGTGAAAGGCCCTGCTCTAAAGTTTGGAGAGAACTGATCCACAGGGTTGAGAAGTTAAATACCAGCAGCACATGTTTCTAAAGCATGTACATGTCAACTTTGAAATAAATACAGCTGCGTGTCTAACAGTGTTCTACATTGTCCCTGTAACTAAGAAATACTGCCACCACCAGTATTCTGCCAATTCTTTTTTGGGGAGAAGCTGGCAAGTGAGTGCTTGCTCCCCCAGGCACATCACCCCTGACAAAGCAAAGGCAGATTGAACCAGAGTTTACTTTGATGAAACAGTGTGTTTACTGGGCTTTGTTACAAAACATGGTCAATGGGTTCCTTGCAGGAGTGTGGAGACCCCAAAGCAACCACATTGAAACATGGGTAACAAGCCATGGGCCAGATGGATGGAGCTGTTAGGGGTCACTTCTGAAGCACAGCTAATTCTTAAACAGAAGAACGTAAGTGCATCCTCAGATTGCTTTAGTAGAGAGGTATGACGCAAGACAGGCTGTTTCCACAGAAGGGCCTGTGTTTCTGTGGGATAAAACACTGGTTATAAACATTTGTCACACGATTTGAAAAAGTCTCTTTCTCTTGAGTGCCCTCTTTATTCTTTGGCACTGAGGTTTGAAATACAGGCTAGGCGTTGAGTGTACTTTTTCTTACTGCTCTTTGTAAGGACAAACCATGCTCTTCCCATTCCCTTTCCTGAGGGTGACTGGCACATGCTTAGAGTCCTAGGCCTGTTTCAACACCTCCCTCCACCCTGTGACTCCTCCAGGCATGTGGGGCACTGTCCAAGCCAAGGCTGCATAATCCTGCCACTCTCACCCCATGCGGTTCCCATTGGAAACCTGCTTATCCTCAAAAGGTTTCTTGCAAACGCTTTCATGAGAGTAGGTTGTTGGCTCACTCTTGAAGTCCTGGTGCCAGTTGATAAGATGATCACGTTCCTGCTCAGTGCTGTGTTCACATTGTGTTCCACGGGGAATGATTTACTGCAGACCTCATGTCTGAGTGGTTGGAGGAGGGCCTCTCTGGGCCAGGCTGTAATGCACATGGTTTTGTTCCACACATCTGTGGCCATAAAGCAATTGCTGAGTCCCTACTATATGTTGAACACTGTGCCAGGTGTTAGGACTTAACACCTCCCTTTAAGAGTGAAGCCTGTCCCATTGCAAGTTTGAATTCCTTTTCCTTCAGAGATCTTGAAAGCATCCTGACTTCAGGTATCAGTTAGAAGATCCAGTGGTGTTAGAGGAGTTGGCAACAGCTAGGTGTCACTGTCTGGGTCATAACTGGGAAACTATTCCTTTCCTACTAGCTTTAGGTCCTTGTCACCAGACCTTGGTCAGTCTTTTTGTAATCTAATCTCCAGTGTGTCATCTCTTTGCCCTTGCCATGTTTGTTAGAGGTCACTAAGTCCTGGCCACACTTCAGAGTGTGCATACTGAGGCAGGGGTGGGGCGATGGGGGCCATCTTGGATGCTGCCTAACACACTATAATAAAGTTATTTTTTTCTGTTTTGAGGTGTGTATCTTGTATTGACTTCAAATACTAGTAGCATGTCCCTATGCCCCCCTAATGTCCACTAGTATTTATTTTGCCCAATGACTCAGCAGTTTTGCACAGGGTAGGCCTGACTTCTATTTCTTCAATTTGACAGGTAGAATTCTTTGAACCCTTTTGGGACAGTGGAGAGCCCCGGCCTGGGGAGAAGGGAGCCCGGGGCTGGCGGGCATGGATGCACCAGCAGGAGCGTGGTGGCTGGGTGGTCGTCAACCCAGGTAAGACTCCTTGCGGGGAAGACAGTGTGCCTTTTTATTCTGGAGTTTGTTTTCCATCTTCATGGTTGTTGCTCTGTGTAAGCTACTTATTGGCTACTTAAGAACATTGTACAAACATCAAAATGCCAAGAGCACACTCAGTAGACATCACGCAGAATAGACTGTTTCTTCCCCTTGGAGGCTGTAAAGCAGTCAGCATCTTCCTCCTCCAGTACACAGCGCTCCCAGGATTTGAGGGCTTCCAGAGAAAAAGCTTCTTCTGTATAAATTGTTTGTAAAGTAGCAAGATTACTGCTAACCTCCACAGCTCCAATTCTTTTTAGTGTATATTTAAAACATCCTTTGTGTTCTTTTGGCAATGTTCAGACCAACAAAGCTTTTGAAAGATTCTTGCTTTTTAAGGAACATTACAAAATATTTTTAACTAGCATTTGTATAGCTGTCATTCTACCTGATCTCAAAGTGCCTTTCAGTTTTGCACTCTCAACACAAAGCTATCCAGTAGAAATATAATGCAAGCCACTTCTGTGGTTCCAAATCTTCTAGAAGTTACAATTTAAAAAGTAATAAGAAACAGGTGAAGTTACATGAGTAAAGACTTCAGTTGACCCAGTTTATCAAAACATAATCATATCAGCATGCTCAGTATTAACAAATCAATACTTACTGTTGTCATACTTTTTTTAATTAATTGTTTTATATTTGAGAGAGAGAAAGAGAGAGACAGAGAGGAAGAGGCAGAGAATGGGCGCACAGGGTCTTTCAGTTGCCATGAACAAACTCTAGACGCATATACCCCTTTGTGTGCATGTGTAACATTGTACACTTACGTCACTTGCATCTGGCTCTACCTTGGGATTTGAACAAGCATTCTTAGGCTTCACAGACAAGCACCTTAACTGCTAGGCCGTCTCTCCAGCCCAGTTATACTTTTTTCATATGATTTTGAAATACAATGTGCATTTTATACATGTAGCACATCTCATTTCAGAGCAGCTATTTTAAAAAATGTAATTAATTAATTTATTTATTTGAGAGAGAGAGGAAGAGGCAGATAGAGAGAGAGAGAATGGGCACACCAGGTCCTCCAGCCACTGCAAACAAATTCCAGACGCCTGCACCACCTTCTGTATCTAGTTTATGTGGGTCCTGGGGAATCGAACTGAGGTCCTTTGGCTTTGCAGCCAAATGCCTCAACCACCAAGCCCAATCAGCCCAGCCCAGAGCAGCTACTTTTCAAGTACTTGGTAGCCACATGTTCCTGGCCATGTCTCGGACAGTCTAACTCTTAGACATCAAGGAACTGCTTTGTTGCCTGAAAGACAGTTCCAGTGCAGAGGGAGATCTGCCAGGCAGATGGTTTCATGGAAAGTACCAGGAGAAAGCAGTGAACAAGGACTTGCAGTATTGGCTTCTCCCCTGGGCTCAGCCTGCCTCTTCTCCCAGCATGACCTTTCTGGCCGTGGGTGCTTCTTCCCATCAGATGGAAACACTGGATTAGATGCCATAGCATAGAGTTCTGGGCATCTCTTCCTGCTAGAGGAGCAGACACCTGCAGGGCTTTGCTCTGGGCAGTGTCATCAGGTGGTGATCATGCCTCACTGGGGGCTGTGGAAGGTTCCACCATTTAGATCTCCCTCGAGTGTTCTTTTCCAAGAGAACCGAACAGCTGCCAGGCTGACTGTGGATCTCTCTTTCTTTCTCGCTCTCTGTCTCTCTCTCCCATGTGTAGATACACGTGGAGGCCAGAGGCTGACATCAGATGTCTTCTGTCATTCTTTACCTTATTTTACTGAGACAGGGTCTCTCCCTGAGCCCAGAACTTGCCTGTCTGACTAGTCTAGCTAGCCAGCTTGCCTCAGGGTCCTCTGTCTCTGCCTCCTGAGCACTGGGGTCCCAAATGAGCTGCCATGCTCATCCAGCATTTTCGTAGAGGCTGGGGAGCCAAACCCTGGTCGTCACTTTTATGCAGCAAGTACCTTATCTACTGTGCCATCTCCTTAGTCCTACGTGACTTTATCTAAGTAGGGAACCAGATTACATGTGAAATGGAAGTAAGCATTACACTACTGGCTACCAAGACCGTGAGCAAGAATGGAAGATGTAGTATTAACAACTGTCCTTTTCCTTAGTAACTGATTCAGTATGGGTCTACGTGTGTCACAGAGCTTCCACACCACTGTGATACTTCTTACAGCACTATCTAGAGGCTGTGGCAACATCCTTCTCTGAGTATCCAGATGTCAGGTGGTCATTCATACTTAGATGGAAAATAGAATTTGGATGAAAAATGAGAAAGGTTGTGCAGATGTTGAAGCTGTTTTTTAATTTTAAATATTTTATTTTTATTTATTCAGTTGAGAGAGAGAGAGAGAGAGAGAGAGAGAGAGAGAGAGAGAGAGAGAGAGAGAATGGGCACGCCAGGGCTTCTTGCCACTGCAAAGGAACTCCAGATGCATGTACCACCTTGTGTAGCTGGCTTACGTGGGTCCTGGGGAATCGAACCGAGGTCCTTTGGCTTTGCAGGCAAGCACCTTAACCGCTAAGCCATCTCTCTAGCCCTTGAAGCTGTTTTTTTTTTTTTTTTAAATTATTTATTTATTTGAGAGAGAGAAAGAGGCAGAGAGAGAGAGGGAGGGAGAAAATGGGCACACCAGGGCTTCCATCCACTGCCAATGAACTCCAGATGCATGTGCCCCCTTGTGCATTTGGCTTACGTGGGTCCTGGAGAATTGAACAGGGATCCTTTGGCTTTGCAGACAAACACCTTAACCACTGAGCCATCTCTACAGCCCCCCTTGAAGCTGTTTTTAACTTTTACATTTTCTTGTCCATTCTGACCAGTGACATCTTTTAAGAAGGTTGATGGGATTTTATTGACATTCAGAGGCATTTCTTTTTCATGATCACAGCAGTGTATTTCACTTCCTGTCAGGTTGTAATCTCTAGGTATGTCTTGTCTGTCCAAAACCATGAATTCCTAATATACAAATTCAAGTATCTGAATCTGATATATAACTCATGATATATAACTCTTTTTTATAAAAAGATTTCTTTTATAGTGCTTTAAGGTATTCCTTTAAAGGAAAAATGGGCACACAGGAGCTTCTAGCCACTTCAAATGAACTCTAGATGCATGTACCCACTTTGTGGGTACTAGGGACTTGAACCCAGGTTGTTGGACCTTGCAGGCAAGTGCCTTAACCTCTGAGTCATCTCTCCAGCCCCATTTTAGCCATTTTTAAGTGTAGTTCAATAGCAAGTACAATTACACAGCCATTACCCATGGCCATGTCTGGAGCTTTCCTTCTTCCCCAGCTGAAACTCCCAGTTAACCTCAGCCCTTACTCCTCTCCTCCCTGACAGCTCCACTGTCACTCAGCTGTGGGTGTGATCCCTTCAAGAGCCTCCCAGGGGAGGGCTCCCACTCGAGTGCTTTTGTGGTTGGCTTCTTCCACTTCCATAGTGTCTTGAAGGGTCACACATGTTGACTAGCATGTTTGGGAATTTCCTTTCATGTAGTTTGAACAGGATTCTGCTGTGTGTGATGGCTGCTCGGGATGCTTCATTCACCTTCGGCTGTTAAATGTGCCACTGTGAGCTGGCTTTAAAGAACCACTTTAGTCCCTGCTTTCACTTCCTTGGATTAACTATTCAGAAGTGGAACTGCCCAGTCGTGATAATTCTGTGGTTAATTTTTGTTTGTTTGTTTGTTTTGTTTTTCAAGGTAGGGTCTCACTAGCTCAGGATGACCTGGACTTCACTATGTATTCTCAGGGTGGCCTTGAACTCATGGAGATCCTCCTACCTCTGCCTCCCGAGTGTTGGGATTAAAGGCGTGTGCCACCACGCCTGGCTTTACTTTTTTTTTTTTTAACATCAGTACCATTTTATATTCCCACCACCAGTGCTCTCACACACTTGCTTTCTGTATGTATATGTAATTTTTTTGGTTTTTCAAGGTAGAGTCTTGCTGTAGCCCAGGCTGACCTGGAATTCACTCAGTAGTGGGGGTAGCCTTGAACTCATGGCAGTCCTCCTACCTCTGCTTCTCAAGTGTTGGGATTAAAGGTGTGCACTACCACACCTTGCTTCAAAAGATATTTTTATTTATTTATAAGGGGGAGAGGGAGACAGAGACAGAGACATTGAGAAAGAGAGAATGAGAATGGGCATGCCAGGGCCTTTTGTCATTGTAAACGAACTCCAGATGCATGTGCCATTTGTGTATCTGTCTCTACATGGGTACTAGAAAATTGAACCCAGCCTATCAGTAAACACCTTTAACTGCTGAGCCATTTCTCTACCCCCATGTAACTTTTTTTAAAATTTATTTGAGAGAGAGAGAGAGAGAGGCAGGTAGAGAGAGAACATGGGATCACCAGGGCCTGTAACCACTACAGACTCCAGATGTATGTGCCACACATCTTGTGTGCATCTGGCTTTATGTGGGTATTGGGGAATCGAACCTGGATCCTATGGCTTTGCAGGCAAGCACCTTAACCACTAAGCCATCTCTCCAGCCTTCCATGTAACTTTAAAAAAATTATTTATTTATTTATTTATAAGCAGAGAGAGAAAGAAGAGAGACAGACAGAAAGAATGAGCATGCCATGGCCTCCAGCTGCTGTAAACAGACTCCAGATGCATGTGCCAATTTGTGTATCTGGCTTTACATAGGTATTGGGGAATTGAACCCAGATCATTAGGCTTTGCAAGCAGGCTCCTTAACCACTGAGCCATCTCTCCAGCCCCATGTAACTTTTTCTTTTGAGGCAAGCCTAATAGACTGGCTTTCCTTTCCCCCCCTCCCACCCTCCCTCCCTCCCTCTCTCCCTCCTTCCCTCCCTCCCTCCCTTCCTTCCTTCTTTCTTTTTTTTTGTGAGAGAGAGCAAGAGCAAGAAAATTGGCCCACCAGGGCCTCCAGCCACTGTACTTGAACTCCAGATGCATAAGCCACCTTGTGCATGTGTCACTTTTGCATCTGGCTTACATGGGATCTGGGGAGTTGAACCTGGGTTCTTAGGCTTTGCAGGCAAGTGCCTTAACTGCTAAGCCATCTCTCCAGCTTCCCATGTTAGTTTTTATTTATTTGAGAGCAAGAGAGAGAGAGAGAGAGAGAGGGAGAGAGAGATAAAGAGAGAATGGGTACACAGGGCCTCCAGTCACCGCAAACAAACTCCAGATGCATGTACTATTGTGCATCTGGGGAATTGAACCTAGATCCTTTCGCTTTACAGGCAAGCACCTTAACTGCTAAGCCATCTCCCCAGCCCCCATATTACTTTTTGATATGACTTAGCACAAGTCCCTTGAATAAATCCATCTCATTGCTTGTACTTGTGGCTTGTTCATATTTGTACTGAGTAGGTCCATAGTATAGACGTGTTAGCTTGTTTACCGTTCACCTACTGCAAGAAACTGGGCTGTTCTCAGTTTTTGGCTATGATAGATAAAGCTCCTATGAGCATGAATGGATAGCTTTTTGTGAGAACACAGGTTTTCATCTTTTTGCCATTATAGTAGGTGCATTTTAGTTTTATAAGAAACTGCCAAACTCTTACCCTCCATGGTTATTACACTTTTTATACCCTGTTTTCCTTGTAATATTGAGCTTTGCAGGCAGTGGAGACTTTGCTTCTCTTCCACTTTACATGTTCAGACTTAGGATACAAAACAAAATCAGTGGTTGAATATCCTGAATTAACCTTTAAAAAAAATTAAGTTACATTATATCATAATGAATCATAAAGCCAGTGCTCAAATTTGCAATGGCTTCAGGAAATCAAAAAGTCAGTGCAGTCATTAAATACTATTATTCTAAAATGCTTGTCTGAAACAGTAACTTCTAGCTACCTGCTGTTCTTAAAACAAAATTAATTCAAGAGCTAGAGAGATGGCTCAGCAGGTGCTTGCTTGCAAATCCTGGTGGCCTGGGTTCAGTTCCCTAGTACCCACATAAGCCAACTGCACAAAGTGGTGTATACTTCTGGAGTTTGTTTGCAGAGGTAGGAGGCCCTGGTGTGACCATACTCATTCTCTCTCTCTCATAAATAAATAAATAAAAAGAATTCCGTTCCTTTACTAATAAACTAAATTTCAAGTGTCCCAATAAGTCACCTGTACCTAGTAGAATGTATATTAGCAGAAATAAAGAGTATTTGGGGGGCTAGGGAGATAGTTCAGAAGTTAAAGATGCCTTGTTCCCAAAGCCTGATGTCCTGGGTATGCCAAGTGGTGCATATATCTGTTGGTGTTTGCTTGCAGCAGTGAGACACTGGTGTGCACATGCATGTGTGCACACATGCACACACACACAATTTTTATCATCTCAGGAAGTTCTTGTGGGCAGTGCTACTCTAGAATGTCATTCCTATTTTTACTGTGATAATATTAAAAATCATCTGGTTCCAACTTTTTTTCTCCCTTTTTGTCTTCCCTGCTTACATGAGAGTCCCTTCCTGTCCATGTGCCAACACACAGGATGACTCTAATCCATCCCAGCCTGCCACATGCCTGCATGGACCTAGCACAGCAGGCCAATGGGTCATGATGGTGGTTTAATCTGTTGTTTGATCCCTGTCCAGATGAGGATGATGATGAGCCAGAAGAGGAAGAACAGGAGATAAAAGACAAGACTCTGCCCAGATGGAAGATTTGGCTTGCTGCTGAACGTTCCCGAGACCAGAGGCATTGGCGGCCCTGGCGCCCCGATAAGACCAAGAAGCAGACTGAGGAAGACTGTGAGGACCCTGAGAGACAGGCATGTACCCTCTGCTATGGAAACTGACCATAGAGCTTTGCTCCTCTCACATCCCCATGGTATCTGCTTGGTTGTCTGAAAAGAGGTTACTGGGCTCCAGGCCCCTGCTGGCCTAGGCAATTTCCCCTGCTCCTGTCCATGTCCTGAGAAATCTCCCTCTTGCCCATTTTCAGGCCATAATTTCACTGGCTGCTGGTGATGTGGAGTGGATGGCACTTGACCAGATAGTTCCTTCCCCAAGTGAGTTTCTTGTGGTCAACTCTCTGGATATTGCCTGCTGGGTCATTTAGTTAATTTGTCATGTGAATCCCTGTGGCCTCAGGTTCCAAACACTCGATTACTGTCCTAGATTCTTTAATTGTGCCCAGCCTCCACCTCACTCTTGGATTTATGGAGATGCAGCCTCTCTGTCTGACTCTGGAAGACAAAAGGGACAAGATGTAGAGGCCATATTGGGACAGGTGGAGTGTGCTTTGTCTTGATGGAGAAGGAACTAGTGCTGAGACTTCACTTGTTTGGTCTTTTGCTGTCACTAAGTCACTTGGCACTTGTGCTTAGTGGCCAGCAGTTCTTTTAACTTTTAAACTGAAATGAAGGAAGAAGTGAGTGCTGCTCTGATGGCTGGAATTGAACCACTGTAACAAGAGAACCAAGCCTGTTGTTGGTGTATGACATGCTGCATGCATAAATAGAGAAGTTTTTTCAGTGACGAGGCTCTCAGACCCTCTCTGTGAGTGAGGTGCCTTGACGAGGGTGGGATGCCTCTTGTCTACTTCTTGTCACCCATGTCTAGACCATTTTCCCCTTGTGGTTGCTCAGGTAGTGAGTGCTCCTGGTGTTGAAGGGACATTACTTTGACACCAGAGCATGAAGCCCCAGAGCCCTTGCAGTATTTGAGGAGTAGTGGATGGTCTGGCCAGGCTAGTTAGGACAGAAACGGGAGTGGAGGAGAGATGATTTCTGGCCTGGAAGAAGCAACTTCCAAGGAACCCTCAACTCAGTGGCTGGCCTGCTGCAGGAGGAGAGTGCTTAGGAAGCCTCTGAGGCCCCTTCCCGGCTGAAGCCCACCATATGTTCAGAGGAGGGTGGGGATATATATATATTTTTTTTTTGGGGGGGGGTGTTTGTGGATTTTAGAGTTTATGGTCAACTGTTTGGAAGTTGGTTCTCAAGGCTTAGGGTTCTGTTTATCTTCTTGAAGCTGATTTCTAGACCAGATTGCTAGTATGAGAAAATGCTTATGAAAGCTCCAGAAGAAAAGCTTTCTGAGTGATGGCTTGATTTGAGTCCTGCACAGAGTAGTTTATTGTGCTGGTGTCTGATTCTGACTTCCTTTGTGAGAGCCAGAGACCAGTCTGCCAAAGCACTGTGAGGCAGAGGGTAGTGTCCTTGGCCGTACATTTTACAGCGATGAAAAGTCAGCTGTGAACGTTTTCAGTTGTTAGGCTCTTTCTCTGCTCCTAACATGGTCTGCTGCTCTTTCTTCTTACCATCTACCTAGAAGTTTTCATTTTCTGAAGCCCATTTGTACAAAGAAGCCACAAATAAAATAAAATGTTTTCATAGGGCTGGAGATGGGACTCGATTCCCCAGGGCCCAGGTATAAGCCAGATGCACAAATTGGCACATGCATCTGGGGTTCGTTTGCAGTGGCAGGAGGCCCTGGCACACCCATACTCACTTCCTCTCTGTCTCAAAATAAATAAATGTTTTTTCATTTATTTGTGATGAAAGAGAGAAAGAGAATGGGCATGCCAGGGCCTCTAGCCACTGTAAAACTTCAGACAGTTGTGCCATCATGTGCATCTGGTTTATGTGGGTTCTGAGCAAACACCGTAGCCACTAAGCCATCTCTCCAGCCCTCAAAATAAATAAATTCTTAAAAAGTTTTAGGAATATTAGGTCTGCTTACAAAGCAATCTTCTACACACAAAATGGCCTGGATATCCATGATCTCCCAGTGCCTGGTACTACCTACACAGGACCCTCATAATAAGAGGAAAAGATGTTGACGTCAAAATAAAAGACAGACTGATTGAAAGGGAAATGAGATAGGATGGAGAGTGGATTTGTGAAGGGGAAAGTGGGGGAGGGGAGGGCAATATCATGGTTTGTCTATAATTGTGGAAGTTGTCAAAAAAAAGTTTTAACAAGTTTTCATAGTTGTAATTTGCCACAATAACTGAAAAGCTTTTATATACGCTCTTAAATCAACCTGATTCTGGATTTTCTGTGATCCCAGCAGGATGGTTTGAAAGCTGTTGGCTGCAGCCTGTCTATGCATTCCCTCTCTCCCAGTACTCCCTGCATGTGTGGAATTACTAATGGCACCCTAACTTTGCATTGGGAGACCACTGTATTTTTTTTTTTTTTTTTTTGCATTTTCAGAAAAGTTAGCTACTATATATAATTTAATTGGAATACTGTTGACTTAGTATGTCCATAAGAAGAGTTGAGAAAATCATGGCAGCTCTTGCTCATGTCATTGATTGGGTCCCTGTGTTTTGCTTTGGTGAAGGTTTTGTTTGACGACATTGGGCAGTCGCTGATCAGACTCTCTAGCCAAGATCTTCAGTTCCAGCTCATTGAGGCCTTCCTGCAGTTCCTGGGTGTGCCTTCTGGCTTTATTCCTCCCGCCTCCTGCCTTTACCTGACCATGGACGAGAGTAGCATCTTTGATAGTGGACTTTGTGATGAAAAGCCCTTGACTTATTTCAACCCTTCATGCTCGGGCATCAGCTGTGTTGGTCACATGGACCAGTTGGGCTGTCCTCGCTGGACCAAGGGTCACAACCGCGAGGGCGAGGAGTTTGTTCGCAACATCTTCCACCTTGTGCTGCCTTTGTTCTCTGGCAAGCAGAGGTCTCAGCTCTGCTTCTCCTGGTTGCGGTACGAGATTGCCAAGGTAACGCCAGTGGCCTCCTCCCCTCATTTGGGCCTTTATGCTTTATATCAGTATTCCACATGGATCACAGGACCTCCTGCTTCTCTGGGAGCTGTGCTACAAAACCTCCTTCTCAGTGACCTTCAAAGGCACCTCAGGTGTGGCTGTCCCTTGGAGGAGCCACAGTGACAGGTGGAATGCAGGACAGTCCTGCACTCAGTGGCTGGAGTGGTCTGTTGCTTGTGCTTATATGGGCAGTTAGTGTTAAGAACCAGCATCAGCTTAAGAAGGGTTAGAGGATTTGGGACTTAATAGAGTAGAGAAAATAAGCTACTTAGCCTGAGCTTTATGCTCTCAGCGACAGAATTAGGCTCGAGTCACTGTTCTGCCCTCTGCTGGCCAGTAGTGGTATATGCCCAAGTTCTGAAGCTGTCTACAGGTTACACACCAGATTGTATTAAAGTAGTGACTCTGAATACTGTCACGTCCTGAACTACGGAGTATTATTAGAAACATGAAGCAGACACAGGGTCACTGTATGTTTCATGTGAGACACAGGTTCCATTCCCCCAGTGATGTCTTGTCTTTGGGAAGAAAAGGAAAATGTGGGGGTCACATGTGTGTCATGGGAGAAGAACATTTAGAGTGTATAAACTTTGTAGAGCCAGGTGTGGTGGTGCATATCTTTGACCCAGCACTTGGGAGGCAGTGGTAGGAGGATCACTTTGAGTTCGAGACCAGCCTGAGAGTGTAGAGTGAATTCCAGATCAGCCTGGTCTAGAGTGAGACCCTACCTTGAAAAACAATAAAAACAACAACAAAAAATAAGTAGAACTTCCAGGTGAAAACCTAAAGGTGTTAATATTGGCAACTTTTGCCTGGCACAGTCTTAATTTCTTTCCCAGCTCAGAGAGTCTTGGCTGACCAAACCCACGTAGAAGGAAGGGCCCACACTTTGCCATTGCCAGTTCTTTCTGAAGAGATTGCTTGGAAATTAGAGTGCCCAGAGCTGCCTTCTTCTTTTTTCTTATAGGTCAGTTGGTGTCTACACTCTAAAAACAAGAAGAGATTAAAGTCACAGGGAAAGAACTGCAAAAAACTAGCTAAAAATCTCCTTAAGGAGCCAGAAAACCGCAACAACTTTTGCCTCTGGAAGCAGTATGCACACCTGGAGTGGTTGCTTGGCAACATAGAGGATGCCAGAAAAGTGTTTGACACTGCACTCAGTATGGCAGGCAGCAGTGAGCTGAAGGACCGTGAACTCTGTGAGCTCAGTCTGCTCTATGCTGAGCTAGAGGTGGAACTGTCACCAGACTCGAGAGGGACCCGAGCTGTTCACATATTAACCCGGCTGACTGAGAGCAGTCCCTATGGACCCTACACGGGGCAGGTCTTGGCCATTCACATTTTGAAAGCTCGAAAGGCTTATGAGCATGCGCTGCAGGACTGCCTGGGTGACGGCCCTGTCTCTGATCCAGCTCCTGCCGATTCCCTGGACTGCCTGAGTAGCTTGGTCAAATGCTTCATGCTCTTCCAATATTTGACAGTGGGGATCGATGCTGCAGTGCAGATATATGGGCAGGTATTTGCCAAGCTGAAGGACTCTAGTTCCCCAGAAGGCTCTGGCCTACATGGCAGTGCTGACTCCCAGAGCTTGACCAGTGTTCTTGAAACTGTTACCCTTATGCACACAAGTCTGTTGAGATTTCACATGAAAGTTAGCGTGTGCCCCTTGACTCCACTGCGAGAGACGCTCTCAGAGGCTTTAAAACTGTATCCCGCCAACCAGGTTCTTTGGAGGTCATATGTACAGATTCAAAATAAGTCTCACAATGCTAGCAAGACCAGAAGATTTTTTGATGCAGTCACCAGGTCTGCTAAGCCCTTGGAACCTTGGCTATTTGCGATTGAAGCTGAGAAGATGAGGAAAAGATTGGTAGAAGCTGTTCAGAGGTAATTACTTGCCATCTTGTTCCTACACTTCACAAACCTTTATAGGATGGTTGCAGTGTTCCCAGCCCCCTGCATATAGAGTGGACATGGGCCTGGAACACCTGCCATAGGTGCTCCAGCTGTTGTAGGATCACATTGAAAGATGAGTAAGATGCACAGGTAGTAGCAGCATCCCTCATCCTTTGATGCCTGGCCTCCTGGGTCCAGACTTTTGGCCTGAACGTTGCCTCTGGTATGCTACTGGTAGGCTGCCAGTGTCTGAGCAGCTGTGATGACAGCATCGTGGTTGAGAGCACAGGCTCTGGAGGTCAGCTGATTCCAGTGCCAGTTCTGCCACTTAGCAGTTAGGTGACTGTTTAGGCATGTCACCTCACCTTTCTAATAGGTTGCTCTTCTGTCAGATGGGGTCCATGGAGGTAGTGCTTGGTACAAAGACAAGGTATGGTAATGGCTAGCTTCTCACAGCATTGTCACTGAGCGTAGTGTCATGCTTAGGTGTCGTCTTTTGACACAGCACATGACATCTCAAAGTTAAATGGTAGTCCTGGGAGCATCCTTGCTTAGGCATCGTTGTTCCTTCTGGAGTATTTACTGTTGCTTCACTCCAAACTTACAAATTAGGCAAAATTGATTTTGAATCAGTTTTCATTTTGCTTGCTTTTTATTTCTTCCTTTGGGATTTTATTCACTCCATCTGAGTCTTACTCTATGTACTTTAAATTAATTGAAAGTCTTTCTAGAGAGTGGATTTTGTATTCTGATTAGAGTAGGTTCTTTTAAAAAACAGATGCAAAGAGTTGTGTATGACCCCTGACAGTGCAGAAACCACAGAACCCTGGCCCCTGCCTTCCTCAGGCTTGAAGATGCAATGGCACACCTGCACTTGGTGCCAGCCTCTCACACCTGAAGGACAGCACCCCAACCCTGCAGCTGTTGCTGACCTTTGTAACCGTTAGAGCATCCACCTTCTGCCATGCTGGAAAGAGCTTGTCTGAGTGACCCAAGTCCTTTCCTTGCAGGGTAGCTGGGAGAGAGATCCACGCCACCATCCCTGAGACTGGCCTTACGCATCGGATCCGAGCCCTGTTTGAAAATGCAATTCGGAATGAGCAGGGAAGCCAGTGCCCCTTACTGTGGAGGATGTATTTGAACTTTTTGGTAAGAAAATATCTAGACTTTCTGTTTTTGTTTTGCCAAAGCTCTGCTTCTTTCAGAGGTATAAAAAAGCAGGTGTCCAATAGCCACTGCCAGAGAAAGCAGCAGGGTATTGTCACAGCGTGGCGTTGGTTAATCCTGATGGAGTAATGTCCCATCTTTCAGAACCTGGATTTGGGAATGGGCAGGTCACAAGTTGTGTATTTACTCAAGATATTTGGTAGAATGAAATTCAAAAGTAATTACTGGGCTGTTTGGTGTAGTAGAGCTTAACATTGGTTTCCCTGAAGTCAACAACTTGGAAAATAATCTGTTTTCATTTCAAAGAAACCTATTCTGGGGCTGAGAGATGGCTTAGCAGTTAAGGCATTTGCCTGCGAAGCCAAAGGACCCAGGTTTGATTCCCCAGCACCCACGTAAGCTAGATGCACAAGGGGCACATGAATCTGGAGTTCGTTTGCAGTGGCTGGAGGCCCTGACATGCCCATTCTCTCTCTCTACTTGCAAAATATAAAATAAACCTATTCTTTGCTGTTCTGCTCATAATTTCCTGGTTTTGATGCTGTTTTGTTATTAAACAATTAAGTTTGAGTCAATTTTATTTACTCATTGGCTTGGGATAGGATCTCACTATGTAGCCCAGGCTGGCCTAGAATTTTCAATCCTCTTGCCTCAGCCTCCATTGATATGTGCCACCATGCCTGGCTTGAAAGCTGTGTTTTAGAGAGGTGAGACAATCAGGATTCCCAGTGTCCTGGTTATTTCATTTTCTGAAAGATACTTTTCAGCCGGGCATGGTGGTGCACACCTTTAATCCCAGCACTCGGAATGCAGTGGTAGGAAGATCACTGAGTCTGAGGTCAGCTTGAGACTCCATAGTGAATTCCAGGTCAGTCTGGGCTAGGTGAGACCCTACCTCAAAAATATTTTTTTTCCCACAAAATGGCAATTAAAAAAATTTTATAAGATCATTAGCCTCATCTCATTGACACATCTTATGTCAAGCTGTTACTAACACTAAGGCAAGGTGATTTTCAGTAAGGCAGGAGATAAAGGGCTTTAAAAGTCAATTGGTCAGATTGGAAAGCAGGCTCAATGTTAAGTGTGCTTCCTATGCAAGCATGAGGGCAGGATGGGACCTGAAACAGCCAGAATTTTAATCTCTAAGTCCCATGTGAAGAGCTGGGTGTGGCCATACACACCGATAACTCCTGTCCCACAGGGGAGCAAAGACCCCATAAGCTCCAGACACAGTAAAAGGAGATTCCTGCTCAAAAGAAGATTGGCAGATGGGCAGAAGAGCTATGGAACAGGGCACCCACTGTTCCACTCCAGCCACTGTAGGTAGGAGTATAGGGTGCTACACCACACCTTGCATACATGTAAGTGGAAAAAAATTAGTAGTGCCAAATGTTGACACCCTGAGGACAGCGGAGGTAAAGAAATGATCTGCCACAGCTCTGGCCCCAGAGCATTCTCTGGCACCTGGGCGGGCGCATTACACCAGTTACCGTAGGTGTCAGGTGCCTGCATAGCTGACTTCTGGCAGCTGAGGGCCAGGTGCAGATTGTGTGTGTTCAGCATCTCTGCGTCATGGTCATTTTTGTATATTTTCCCTTAGGTTTCTTTAGGAAACAAAGAAAGAAGCAAAGGTGTGTTCTACAAAGCCCTTCAGAACTGTCCCTGGGCAAAGGTAAGGCTTAAACACCATGGTATCTTGGGCTGGAGAGATGGCTTAGTGGTTAAGGTGCTTGCCTGTGAAACCTAAGGATCCAGGTTCAATTTCCCAGGACCCACATAAGCCAAATGCACAAGGTGGTACATGTCTGGAGTTCGATTGCACTGGCTAGAGGCCCTGGCGCACCCACTCTCTCTCTCAAATCATAATTAAAAAAAAAAAATCACCAAGGCATTTTCCAATTCCCAGGAACCTTCCTGCCAGGCTCTGCCCAGCCAGTGTCATCAGGGATGTTTGGCTCTGGATGGCACTGTCCTGTTCCAAGGCCTTTTCCTAGGGACACTCTCTAATGGACGTTTTCCTTTCTTTGCACTGATGCAGGTGTTTCATGGGGTTTGCTAGTTTCCCATTTCCCGGGTTCAGCCAGTTGCCAGCAGAATTGGGCCCCATGTCCCACCCAAACTGAGGGTGATTGCAGTGCCAGCCAACCCCACTGGCCAGGTCAAGAGGGCTTCAGTGTGGTGTTTGCTCCCTTTTGCTGCTGTGTGGGTTCAGTATCCTTGGAAAGCCTGGATTGAGAGGGACGGAGGGCGGGCTTGCTGGGCCTGCTCCTTGCTCACTGCAAGTGTTGGTCTCTGCTGCTGCCCCAGGTGCTCTACATGGATGCTGTGGAGTACTTCCCAGACGAACTGCAGGAGGTCCTGGACCTGATGACAGAGAAGGAGCTCCGCGTGCGCATGCCGCTGGAAGAGCTGGAGCTCCTGCTGGAGGACTAGTGATGGGTGGGGCTGCACCTGTCCGAGGAGCAGAGCGAGGGATAGCGCCCTGGCTGCATGGGGGGTTTCTGTGTCTTTTGGGTCTGTCAGTCCTACCCGTTAGGCACAGGCTTTGGATGGATTGTTTTACATATTATATATGTGACTCTGTACAAATAATAGTATCATGCCAATGATTATGAAACCATTGTTGTTAAGTGTGTAGTTTCTTGCTCCTTTGGTTTCATCCTGTTAAGATAGCACCAGCCCTGTCACACTGCATGTAGGCCTTGGTAGTGTCCTCGGCCCTGCCAGACCTCCGACTGTGGAGTCAGCTCTGGGTACTTAACACTTAGACGTACTCCCCCCTTCCCGTGGGCTGGTTAGCAGGAGAGCAGAACGCTCCTATCTTCTGTCCAATACAGTGATGCTCATGAAACATTTGCCATTCTGTCCTGGATCAGGGCAAGTTTCTTGTTATTCCTTGAATTCTACTCTGATCATATCTTCTCTGGTAACATCTCTTGGAAACTTGTGTGCAACCTAAACCTGGGAGTTTAAGTGCATGGTAGGGAACGGAAAGCCCTGGGCAGGCACAAGCACCTTCTGTAAGAAGCAGGCTGGTGACCATAACCCACAGAATGCCCCACTGCCATACCTGTTTTCTGCTCAACCTGACACTGGTGTGCAGCAGAGGTGCTCTTTTGTGGTGTTGCAACACTACCAGGTGGCTCAGCAGTTAAAAGCACTTGCTTGCAAAGCCTGCTGGCCTAGGTTTGAGTCCCCAGTACCCATGAAAAGCCAGATGCACATGGTGCATGCAACCGGAGTTCCTTTGCAGTGGCAAGAGGTCCTGGTGTGCCTTTTTTTCTTTCTTTTTTTTCAGTTTTGTGAGGAAGGGTCTTGCTCTCTAGCCCAGGCTAACCTGGAATTCACTATGTAGTCTCAGGGTGGCCTTGAACTCACAGCAATCCACCTATCTCTGCCTCCCGAGGGCTGGATGAAAGGCATGCCCAGCTGTTTTTCTTCTTAAGGCCATTCTTTTACTTCTGAAGAGATCTTTAGCAGTCATTTCACTGCTAATCGGGTGGGGAGGAATCGCTTACCTGTCTTGCTTCAATACTGCCAAGAAATGGACAAATTGTCTCTGGCTCTGTGAGACAAGGTCTTATGTGGACCATGCTGGCTTCAAATTTGAAATGTACCCAAAGCCAGCCTTGAGAGCTCCCCCTCATTCTGCCTCTGCCTCCCCATTATTGGGTTGGTATGTTCTACCATGTCTGGGTAGTTTCTCTTCTATTTATTTTCAAAATTATTGCCTATAGAATTGCCAGTGTTATGTAATATCATCTCCTTCCTCCTGCCACCACCGTCTTCATCTGCATGGGCTCCACTATTCATCAAGCTGCCCTCATTTGGATGCCCTGTCCCAGACTGAGTACCCCTACCCAAATGGCATCCTCACCCTGCCTGTGCTGAGCCCACAGGCTGCACAGCTTCTTGTGTGGACCCCCACCCTCCCACGAGTACTTTGTGCTCTTCCTGCACAGGGCCACCCATGTGATGGTCTCTATCAGCTCCCAAAGACATTCATATCCTGGAACCATGAACATGCTACATGGCCAAGGAGCTCTGTAAAATATGAACGTTCATGTGGGGGGGGGGAACGTGGAAAATGCCTATAATCCTAGCACCTGGAACACAGAGGCAGGCGCACTAAAAGATGGGAGGCCAGGCTGGCCACATACAAGAAACTCTGCCTCAGTAACACCAACAACCTCAACAAAAACAAAAACCCCAAATAAAATAAGGTTACCTGGACTGGAGAAATGGCTTAGCAGTTAAGGCACTTGTGTAGGCCAGATGCACATGGTGACACATGCGTCTGGAGTTCATTTGCAGCGACTAGAGGCCCTTGCACTATTCTCTCTCTAATAAATAAATCTTGCAAGGAACTGAATTCTGCCAGCAACTCCAGAAAAAAAAAAAAAACGCAGTCCTGCTCATACCATGATCTTAACTTACTAAGACATGCTGGCCTTTTGACCTACAAAAGAGAAATTTGTGATAATTTCTTATGGTGATTACAGAAAATGAATATGCCTCCTCCTCAAGCCAGCCCATTACATGCCTTCATCTGCCCCTCCTACTGACTTTGAAGAATATCACTTTTTGAGAAAGGAATGAAGGAAAAAAGAGGTAAAAGGAGGCTCTAACAGGTTGAACCCAGGAACAGAAACAGGCACAGGGTATAAGATTCTTCACTAACCCCGAAGTTTCTTTTAAAAGGTTCCTGTCTCTTGGAAACACCTATGTCTATTCCTGAGTGGAGAGCACTTGCATAGTCCAGAGGAAAGCAGTGTCCTCTGAGAGCAACAGCCACATGAGCTCTGCAGCTATTACCGTAACCTTCTCTCCTCCTACTGTGGTCCCAGAAGCTTCCCCGGGGCAGGACCTTCCACTTTTGCAGTGGAGGGCAGGTGTGGAGCCATAAAGCAGGGTGTGAAAGCATACGCTTTAATGGAAGCCGAGAGCAGCATGGCAAATGACCACCAAAGGGAGACCACCTGGTAGGCGCCCAACATCACACTCCAAAGACACAGGTTCTGTTATTAAAAATCAACTAGAAAATGGATTCCTCAGGAGACAACTTCCCCAACCTCATCCCTACCTCTTGAGGGTGGGGAAAATTCAACATTTTCATGAAGCAACTGCGGGTTACTAGAGGTAGAGGCCCTCTGGGGTGCCTTCTTGCTTTTTATAAAGAACATTTTCTTTAGATTTTTTGAAGTCTTCATTTGTTACTTTCATTCTACGTTCTCTCAAGGCCATCAAACCAGCTTCTGTACAGATTGCCTGAAAGAAGAGTATGTTCAGAGTTAATTATTTTTATCTTACACAATTCAGAGAGAGATTTTGAAATTGGGTATAAGAACAAACACAAGTTGTTCATCTGGAAACAAATTATTTTTTAGATGTCCTAAGCACTCTAGTTTCTGAAAGGATTTGAGATGGCATAAACTGGGAATACTTTCAAGGAAGTGGATTGGCGCAAGCATCAAGAACTTTAAGTTTTGTCACAGGCTCTAACAAGCTGTGTGGCCAGGCCAGTAGGCTGTTTAAATAGTTCAACAAAAAGTAGGTGTTTAATGACAGACACAGACAGGTAAACTTAAGTACTGGTAAATTAGGTGATGGGTGTGTGTGTGTACAGTACCTGTGTCCTGCAGGTACTAGTGTTTTAACATTTCTGAATATTTCACAAAATTTTAAATAAACTGGTGAAAAACAAGTAATTTCCATTAAAAAAAAAAAAAAAGATTTTGTTTGCCAGCTAAGCTATTAATAGTTCTGTAGGATGGAGGTCAGTGGTCTGGAGACACAGCACAGGCAATGTTCTGGAAAACACAAGTGTGTGCTGTTACCACCTACCCACAGTGCTTGTAGCAATGGCCCCAGATTCTCTCAAGGAAAGCAGGCTGTACCCACATTCACTGCTGTCAGGCCTTGCTTTATATACAAAGACTGGTCAGCTGAGGACAAGCATCTTAACTACCAAGGGGTATAATACAGTACAGCCTATCAGAACACAAAGACAGTGGGTCTGAGCTCCTCTGCAGCTTTGAGGTGACTTCTTCCAACAGGCATTTCACCACATGGGGCTGAGTGGACACACTGGAGCAAGTCGGCCTTGCAGAAGTGGCAGGCTTATATTAGTGACAACCTTGTGGCTAAAAGAATTTGAGGTCATTTCTGTCATAAAATACATTAAAAGACTTCAAATAAAAAACAAATGCACCATTTAGATGTAATACTAAGTCAACACAATGATTTTGATATCAAAACCTAAGGTATCCACACATCTAGCTTAACTGCCACCCTACAGTTTGCAGTCTCCTAATTTTGGGGCTATATTTGCAGAGATAGGCCCACCCAGCCAGTAACTCACTTTGATGTCAGCCCCCGAGAGGTCATCTTTTGCCATGATCAAGTCGTCCAAGGTCACATCATCAGCCAGGGTCATCCTGCTTGTGTGAATCTGAAAGATGCGCTTCTTGGTCTTTTCATCGGGCAAGGGGAACTCGATCTTTCTGTCAATGCGCCCTGCAGGTACAAAGCTTTCAGTCACATCCCTTCCAGACCCAGGCTCTGCCTTGCCTCAGAAAGAGCTTTTATCTCGCTCCCTCACACATATGGCTTCTAGTTAGGTGTTCTGTGAGCATGACAACCAAATCCTAAAAAGAGAACATTCTTTTTTTTTAAAAGTATTTTAAAAATTTGTTAGGGAGAGAGAATGGGTGCGCCAGGGCATCCAGCCACTACAAACAAACTCCAGATACATGTGCCCCTTTGTGCATCAGGCTTACGTAGGTCCTGGAGAACTGAACTGGGATCCTTTGACTTTGCAGGCAAATGCCTTAACTACTAAGCCAACTCTCCAGCCCTGAGAACATTATTATCTGTAGCCTGTAAATACCTATATCTAAATTCTCTTCATTTAAATACTCTGCTTTGATACTTTTGAAACTAAATGAAAAAAGAACAGTTCTTGAATGGCATTTAGTGTCCAAGGTCAGACCTATTTTCTAAGAAAATTACAAAAGATAGCAAGCAAATTACTGCTTTAAAAAAAAAAAAAAAAAAAAAAGAAAAAGTTTGTTACCTGAATATAAAGAATGAATATAAAGAATATAAAGAATGTTATTTCTTCAGGGGGAAAAAAAGCAAATTCTTGAAACTAAACAGGAATATGGGGTATAAAGGAAAAAAGATCAAAGATGAAAACTCTAATTCAGAGGCAAAGATGCAGACTGTAATCCCTCTTAACTGTGGTCTCAAGGAGACCAATTTCTGGTATTTTGTTTTACCATGTTTCACCACAGTATTTGTCATCAAGTATGTACATCATTTTATAATCATCCCCAAAACACACTTAAAACACAACCATAAATAAGCCCATTAGTTCTCTCTGATGGAAAAAAAGAAAGCAAATTTAACCTGGTCTGATAAGTGCTGGGTCCAGAGTTTCTATTCGGTTTGTGGCCATGATAACTTTCACATCGCCCCTTGAGTCAAATCCATCCAACTGGTTCAGTAGTTCCAGCATTGTTCGCTGAATCTCTCTCTCACCTCCAGAGTTCGAATCATACCTTTGGAAAAAGAATAAATGAAAACCCAACCATTCTGTTAAATGGAGACTTGAAGCAAAAACCTGCTATAGCAGAACTCTAACATTCTTAAAAAAAAAATACTTCTTGGAGCCAGACATGATGGCACATGCCTTTAATTCCAGCACTTGGGAGACAAAGGTAGGAAGATTGCTGTGAGTTCAAGGCCACCTTGAGACTACATAGTGAATTCCAGGTCAGCCTGAGCTAGGGTGAAACCCTACTTAGAAAAACCTAAACAAACAAACAAACAAATAAATAAATAAATAAATAAATAAAATTAATTAATTAATTAATTAATTTTCTTGGCCTGGAGAAAAGGACCCTGGTTCAATTCCACAGGTCCCACATAAGCCAGATGCACAAGGTGGCACATGCGTCTGGAGTTTGTTTGCAGTGGCCAGAGGCCGTGGTGCACCAATTCTCTCTCTGTCTCAAATAAAAATAAAAATTTTAAAAAATATTTGAGGAAGAGAGGGAAAGACAACTGGCTGGCAAACACTCAGGCCCCTTTGCTTTGCTACAAGGATTCAAACACAGGTTGTCAGGCTTTGTAAGCAAATTCTTTAACTGCTGCTTTAACAGCCCAAACTTCAGTTTTTATAATCACTACCCAGCTTACAGAGTTTTGCTTATAGCAGCACAAATAGACCAGGGTCTTATCAACCAAGTTACAGATAATTTCTTCATAACACTTTTTCTTTAATTTTTTTTTTACTTTTGTTTATTTGACAGAGAGAGAGAGGGGAGGGGGGGAGGATGGGCGCACCAGGGCCTCTAACCAGTGCTAATAAATTCCAGATGCACGCGCCCCCTTGTGCATCTGGCTAATGTGGGTCCTGGGGAATTGAACCTGGGTCCTTTGGCTTTGCAGGCAAACACACCTTAACTGCTAAGCCATCCCCCCGCCCTCTTTTTTTTTTTTAATTTATTTTTATATTTTTGTTTATTTGAGGGGGGAGGGAGAGAGACAGACAGAGAGAGGGAGAGAGGAAGAGAAGGAGAGAATGGGTGCACTAGGGTTTCTAGGCACTGCAAACAAATTCCAGACGCATGTTCTACCTTGTGCATCTGGCTTAGGTGGGTCCTGGGGAATTGAACCTGAGTCCTTTGGTTTTGCAGAAATGTGCTTTAACCACTAAGCCATCTCTCTATCATAGCACTTTCTGTGCCTAAAGTTTCATTATTTATTCTGTCTTCCTGTCTGGTGTCTGATGCCCCAACCTGACAGTGAAATTCCTGAGGGCAGACACTGCCATGTTCACAGTTGAGTCCTCCAAGTCCATATAGTCCTAGCCCAGGGAAAATGCTCTGATGTGATTATTCATGGCTCATCAACTTGCAGACAGTCCCTGCTCCTGGGTAGGTATAAGTTACCAGGTTCCTATGAAAGCACAGCCTAGAGCATATGGCCATGTGCAGCAAGAACTCGCTACACAGTGAAGGCCCGGATCATTCTTCTCACAGAGCAGCGATATGGAAAATGCAAGTCAGGTAAGAAAGTCTACCTTTTGGTCCCAATGGCATCAATTTCATCAATGAACACGATGGATGGCGCATGTTCTTCGGCAACTCGGAACAATTCCCGTACGAGTTTGGGCCCGTCACCTAGGTACTTCTGAATGAGTTCTGAGCCAACCACTCGCAAGAAAGTGGCTGAAGTTTGGTTTGCTACTGCTTTGGCTAACAAGGTTTTACCTATTTTAGATAAAGACAAAGGGAAAAAAAGAAAAACCACTCATTTGCTGCTCTAATTTAGAATCATTCCCACCATAAAAAGACACTCCCTTAAATGGGTAGACATCAGTGATGCCACACCAGGCATCCTGAGATTCTGTTCTTCTAACCTGAAATGTTTTGACTATTTTGAACTATTTTCCTAAAGTCATCATGAAAATGTCAGGCAATACCCTTTGCTTGGTTATTTTCAAACCCTGAACCTAAAGGATCTACTAATGAATTACTGCGATTACCTATAGGAACAACCATTCTGGATGAGCAATGAAATGAATCTCATTTTCCCTCAAAGCGAGCCTTGCTCAGTCCCATTCAAAGCTGTACATAAAACCTGACCCACAGAAGGATTCCCAGGGCTTGCTGGCAAGCTCGCCTAGATGAATCAATGAGCTCAAAGTTCAGTGAGACCCTAACTCAAAAAATAAAGTGAAGAGCGAATGAAGACAACTGAGGTTCATCTCTGGCCTCTACGTGCACACATACAAGCAAATACATACAAAATTAATTCAACTCAGCTAGGTATGGTGGTACACACTTATGATCCCAGCTCTTGGAAGGCAAAAGTAGGATGATTAGGAGTTTAAGGTCATCCTCAGCTACTTATGAGTTCGATGCCAGCCTGGGTTCCAGGAGACCTTGCCTCAAAAATAAAGAAAGAAATTAACTTGATTAATCCAACTCAGGGTTAAAAAAACAAGTAAACTCCTATGGAACTGTCAGTGTAAAACACTGTCTGTGAGTCTTAGGTCTGGCCCTAAAGAGACCCACTAAGTGTTCTTGAGCTCAGGCGCAGGGCTCATTACCCCAGGGGAGGTGCTGGCTAGGGCCAGGTCCACCCTCAATGGAACTTAAAATGAGAGCTGCAGAAACCCTTACACTCCTTGGTGTGTGGCAGGTCCTTCCCAAGGCAGTTCCTCTCACCAATCTCAAGAGACCAAACACTGTTTGCAATTCTAACTTATTCCGACTCTTTTTTTTCTTTTAGGTCGGATGGGGTCAACAAAGAGCACCAATCTGAGAATTCTAGACCTTTAGGCCTTGGCCCCTGTGACGGTGGGTGAGGAGGGTTGAGTGTAAGCTTATGATTCAGAGGGAGCTGTGGCCAGAGTGGAAGAACATGGAGCTGAGCTTTGTGTTGGGCGGCAATGATGTTCCAGCTTCAGCCTTGTTATCAGCTCAGTGCTCACGGCTACTATGGCCCTGGGCTCATCATCAACCTCTGCAATGTGCATTTCCTGAGGGAAGAGGAGGGGCTGCAGCACGGTGGTTTCTTGTAGTTCCAGGCTTCTGGGAGATTCCCAGTCCCTGCAATGAGGACGGCCTTGAACACAGGCCAGCTAGAAACATGGTTCAATCCTCAAGCACATGACTACTCTGTAATTTGCAAGGCAATGAAAGTATTGGTTTCTACAACTTACTCAGAACAGCTTACTGCATGCTGAATCAAATGGATACGTATTTTTACCATCACTCATTCAACAAATACTTACTTGGTACTAATGGCCAATATAATAAAGCTGATCTGAACACCTCAGAATCACTTTGGAAGTTATTCTCTACCACGCCCTGAAGGCTTGGCCATGTGTCAATGAATGTATGACAGTTTGTGGCTGAGACCAGCATCAGCATTTTTTTTAAAGATTTGTTTGTTTTTCGGTGTATGTGCGTATTACATGCTATATGCACATGTGCATGAACAGGCCAGAGGAGGGCGCCAAGTGTTCTCTTCTATTCCTCTTCTACCTCATTTCCTTGAGGCAGTCAGTCTCTCACTTAACCTGGAGGTCACTAATTTTGCAGCAGACTGGCTGACTAGGGAGGCCCAGGAGTCATTTTGTCTCTGCCTCCCTCAGCACTGAGGTTACAGGCATGCACGGCTAGGCTTAGTTTTTATGTGGGTGCTGGGGATTGAACTCAGGTCCTCATGCTTGTGTGGCAAGTGTCTAACCCACTGAGCCATTTTCCCAGCTCCAGCATTTTTTAAAGCTCCTAAGGTGATTCTATGTACTTGAACAACCAAGGTTAAGACACTGTTTTTGGCTTTTTGAGGCGTGGATGCTGGGGACTGATCCCAGGGTTTTGCTAAATAATAGGCTCTACTTCTAGCTCCTGAGTATGCTGTAAACTAAGGAACTGTGGTGTCACCACTGACAGTTTAGCAATTACAACTCGCCAGTACTGCTGCTAGAGTTGCCTTACAGTCTCAAACAAAGCATACCTGTGCCTGGGGGACCGTAGAGAATGACCCCCTTAGGGGGCTTTATCCCCATCTCTTCATAATATTCAGGATGGGTTAGAGGAAGCTCCACAGACTCCTACAGAAAAGAAACACTCGGTTTAAAAAAAGTTCAAGTCTTTTTTTTGTTGTTGTTTTTTTGTTTTTGTTTTTTTGAGGTAGGGTTTCGCTCTAGTCCAGGCTGATCTGGAATTCACTATGTAGTCTCAGGGTGGCCCCAAACTCACAGTGATCCTCCTACCTCTGCCTCCCGAGTGCTGGGATTAAAGGTGTGAGCCACCACATCCAGCTTAAAAAGTTTGTCTTAGTGAAGTTATTAACATGATTTAATATCAGACAAATATTATGTTTTCAGCAAAAGGAAGTGAAAACTGTTACTCTTTTTAGAGAAAGTGCACTTAGTCCCATTAGCAGCAAAGTGTGCTGAAGTAGAAGTCTACCCCTTACACTCCTAGCAGTGTCCCTTTTCTAAACTGTGCTCAATTCACCTCTAATCTTCCAGCTCAAGTCAGTCTTGAACAACACTCAAGCTATTCTGGACCACAAGTGACTCAAGTTAAAATTCACCCTTTTCAGTTAAAAGGGACATTACATTATGGCTATTTCCCAGCTGTCTGAGAGGTCAGAAGCAGAGGGAGATCTGTGATTGTTCTGAATGACTTCCCTTTGAGTGCAAGAGTCAGCGGAGAGCTGGCCCAGAGCCACCCTGAATGACCACATCCCCAAGACTCCAGAACCACTGTAGGCACAGCAATTAAGTTCTAGGCCCCAATACGGCCTAAGTGTGTACAGGGACCTCCACACAACACAAGTCAGCACAACTAGTAACATCACATTTTCACACAGAGAATTCACAAATTATTAAATGTCAGAAGTATTAAGCTGAAACTGCTGCAGAAAGTATCATATAAATTACTGTTATTCCTAGCACCTAGCTCAATAGTAAACACATACATATCCATAATTGGAAAGTTCTGGGTCAAATACTGGCCTGATCAATAAAGAAAAACAAATATGAGAAACAACTCCAACCGACAGCTACAAGAAACCAAGAGTCTGAAAAGCCAGGGCTGGTTCCCCAGCAGCCATACCTTAATTTCCTGGATTTGGTTGTCCAGTCCACCAATATCTGCATAGGTCTCCTGGGGGGCCTTTTCCACTTTCATCACGGTGACCAGGGGATCTGTGTCATCCATGAGCACCCCTATCACAGCATGCACCTAAAAAGGAACACTGGCTTTGACACATCAAGTTCCCTCAGTCTGTTTCCTCACTGTGGTGCTGATCCCAGAACCTCTTCCCCCATATCCAGGAGTGCCTCCTTAGAGACCAGAAACTCACCTTGTGGTTGAGAAGGACTGAGCAGCCTGGTTCCAGCAGATCCTTGTCCACAAATGAAAGGATGCTGACATAGTGTTCGGAGCCCACAGATGTGGACACGATGGCGTGATTATCATCAATGATCTCTTCCAAGGTTCCTACTGACATTGGGGTTCCCCTCAGATCATCTACTTTTGATCTTTCCTCCTAAAGGATAGACCAAGAAGGAAAAGCAGCTTAGCCCTAAAGGCATATGACCCTACATGTCCTTAGACTTGCTTTGAAAAGGTACCAAGCAAGGCTTCGTACAAGCCTGCATAGGCTAAACTATGTTTTAAGTTTTTATCTATTTATTTGCACGAGTGTGTGTGTGTGTGGGGGGGGTATGAGCATGGCAGGGTTTCTTGCTGCTGCAAATGAATGCCAGACACTTGTGCCACTTTTTGCATACAGCTTTATGTGGGTGCTGGAGAAATGAAATTGAATGGTAGGCCTTGCAAGCAAGCAAGCAAGCACCTTTAACCACTGAGTCACCTTTCCAGACCTAGGTTCTACTATTTATATCACATTTATCTGCTGAGAGATGTAGGCTCTATCTAAATAGCATTCACCTTGTAAAAAGGAAAACTAAGAGTAGCTTCTTTATTTGCAAGCAGACTGAGGTAGAGAAGACAGACAGAGAGAATGGGCGCACCAGGGCCTCCAGCCACTGCAAATAACTCCAGAAGCATGCACCTCTTTGTGCATGTGGCTTTACATGGGTCCTGAGTAATTGAACTCAGGTCATTAGGCTTTGTGGGCAAGCACCATAACCACTGAGCCATCTCTCCAGCCCCTAGAGTAGCTTCTTTACATACCTCTTGTTTTTCTTCTAGTGGTTTCATTTGTTCTTGATTTCTAATGAATTCCTCCTCCATGAGAAGATAGTCTTTAATTCTCTCCAACTTCAGTAATTTCAAGCGGCACTGGGTGTGAGGTGTCACTGTAGTTTAAAAAATCAGGTTTTAGTATACCCAGACCTTATAGTTTGCAATAAAGGAAAAGTATGAAAAATTTAAAAATAAGGTTAAGGTAGTTTCTGCAACGTTCAAATTTTGCTAACTCCAAATAGCCTATATGGACAAAGAAAAACAAAGTCACTAACCCAAAGATAGTTTGACTTATTTTTTCCAGGACACTAATAAATAAAAAGTGTTACTGATTCTTCTGTAGGCATACACTGGTGCAAGTTACATGCTAACTGTACACATATTCATCCATTTGTAGAACTTGGCAGCACCATGCGTCTTTTGTGACAAGTATTTTCCCTTAGTTTCTTTTGGTTTGGTTTGAAGACTCATGCCACAGAAGAACAGCCAACCCTTTCTTATTATTACTGAGTTTTCTGACTTACTTCAGAAGGCCTCTTCTCCCCTAAGATTAAACATGCCTAAATTTTCATGTGTTTACTTTCCAATGTGTATCTATAATCCAATCATCAAGAGGCAAATGATCTAATTTCATTTTCTGTCATCCATTTACACGAAATAGCCTTTCCTATTCCCCACAGAACTGAAATGTTTCCTTTAGCATATACTAAATACTTGTGTAACTCCAGTTTTTGGTCTTTCTACTCTGTTCTACTGACAGAAATGTCTCCTTTTGTATTAGTACCATACTGACTTATTACAGTAGAATAACAAGCTAGTTTTACCGTTTGAATCTGTTTTTTATTTTTTGGTTTTTCAAGGTAGGGTTTTGCTCTATTTAGCCCAGGCTGACCTAGAGAATTCACTATGTAGTGTCAGGCTGGCCTCAAACAATGATCCTCTTACCTCTACTTCATGAGTGCTGGGATTAAAGGCACGTGCCACCATGCTCAACTGAATCTGTTTATTAACTGAGCAATATTTTAGAAAGTAGTTCTTCTAAGTTTGGAAGGATATTTGTAGATGGGGGGCTGGCTGTATTTGAGTTGATGCATGAAGGGCTGATAAGCAAGTAGCCAGGGAAGGACCCAGAAAAGAACATCTTAAACAGATAGAAGAGCAAAGGCTCTGGTCCACAGAAGAGTCAAAGGACACATGGCAGATATGGCAGGGTTGCACATGGAGAAGATGCACGGGGTCAGAACATCTTTTTTCTTCAATTTTTATTTATTTACTTATTTATTTATCTTTATTTTTATTTATTTACTTATTTGCAAGTAGACTGAGATAGAGAGAGACAGAGAGAGATGGATGCGCCAGAGCCTCTAGCCACTGCAAAGGAACTCCAGATGCATGCTCCACCTTGTACACCTGACTTATGTGGGGACTGGGGAATTGAACCTAAGGTGCTTGCCTGCAAAGCCAGGTTCAATTCCCCAGTACCCACATAAGCCAGATGCACAAGGTGGTATATGCATCTGGAGTTCATCTGCAGTGGCTAGAGGCCCTGGTTGCCTGTTCTCTCTCTGCCTGCCTCTGTCTCTCAAATAAATATGTTTTAAAAGGGGGGAGGGGCTCGAGCAAGACTCTAACCTCGAGAAACCAAAAAAGTGCCATGATCTGAAGAGGGAGGGTTTCTCAGTGTCCTCCGTCCACATAAAATGGCCAAACACCCCCTCTCTAAAGTTCACACCAAAGTGCTGAGAATTGACAGTGGAGTGTTCACACTGAGTGAGACACATACTTCAGTGATTTGCAATACTGTCTTTCAGACAAAAAGCTGCTGTGGTATTCATAACCTCACAGTGGCTGATTCTACCTACACAAGACCTGCATAACAGGAGAGAAAAAAGTGATGACATCAAAATAGAATAGAGCCGGGCGTGGTGGCGCACGCCTTTAATCCCAGCACTCGGGAGGCAGAGGTAGGAGGATCGCCATGAGTTTGAGACCACCCTGAGACTACATAGTGAATTCCAGGTCAGCCTGGACTAGAGTGAGACCCTATCTCAAAAAACAAAACAAAACAGATTAGAGATTAGTTGGAAAGAGGAAGGGATTCAGTGGAGGAAGGACTCAAAAGGGGAAAAAAGGAGGATGGTGGGAAAGAAATATGATCATGGTATATTGTCTATATGTATGGAAGTTGTCAATGAAAAGCAAAAAAAAAAACTTTTAAATTTGGGGCTGGAGGGATGGCTTAGCAGTTAAGGCGTTTGCCTGCAAAGCCTAAGGACCCAGGTTCGATTCCCCAGGACCCACATTAGCCAGATGCACAATGGGGCACACACATCTGGAGTTCATTTGCAGTGACTGGTGGCCCTGGCGCGCTCATTCTCTCTTTCAAATAAATAAATAAGTAAATTTGGATGATGTTCAGACATCATCAAATTTAAATACAGTAACACTTATTTCACAAAAGAAAAGTATTTCTGAGTTACTCAAGTTCACCCTGGATCTTGTAATCTAAAACTATCTTTTGTGGTGGTGCACACCTGTATCTCAGTCCTTGGGAATCTACAGCAGGAGGATCAGCCTGAGCAACAGGGAGACCAAATCTCAAACCAACCAACAAGAAAACAACCTATATTTCCAATACTATACTCAGAGAAGCTAGCTATTTAAAGAAATCCTTTTTGTTTTTCAAGATAGGGTCTTTCTCTAGCCCAGGCTGTCCTGGAATTCACTATGTAGTCTTAGGCTAGCCTCAAATCCCCAGCAATCCTCCTACCTTAGCCTCCCAAGTGCTAGGATTAAAGGCGTGTGCCACCATGCCCAGCTATTTAAAGAAAATGAATGTGATTTCTTAACATGAGACACATTCATGTAACATTGTATTTTAAGATAAAAAGCAACTTTTATGTCAACCTAGGCCACACACAAGAGGTAGGTTGAGTAGAGCTTCAACCAGAGCCACAGCTTGAGCCACCCCTCATTTCCTGTCTCTCTTTAAACCTTATGTCACAAGCACAGAGGTGCTTTCTCCAAGGAACTAGGGAGACTGCAAAGACCAGCCAGGTCATTACCCAGTGGCAGTTTGCTGGCAGCATCTGGTCCCTTTGTTTTCTTCTTCTTTTTTCCCACTCTAGTTGGTACGGGAGGTTCATATTTCTTTTTCTTGTCCTTGAGTTTTTAGAACAACAGGAAAAAAGTCGTCACATGAAAATCATAAAACAAAACTATTTCTGAATTACAATCATCTATTTCCAGGTTACTTTACCTTTTAGGATGACATTAAAAACTGCCTTAAAAAACCTAAATTTCATATTCCTGCAATTTTAATAAGTAAAATGTAACTGTAGTAATACTCATAAACACCTGTTGACAAGTCAATGTTGTTTTATAAACAGGCAAAAGGTGTTCTAAATATAAGTCAGGTTTAGATAAATGGCTACTAAGTCATTTTGCTTTTGAAAATTTTATAGCTCATCAAAGAACTCAGCTGAAGACTATGACATTTCCCACAATGTGCTCAAATCGTGTAAATATCTAGATTCTTACTTACCTTATCATCCTTCTTGCCACCTCCAGGACCATGACCACCACTCTGACTTTGACCCTGAGGGTGGAGAAGATAGACACAGATGTAAACTCAGAATATAATCACTTCAAAAGAACATCTTTCTTGTACTGTTATTCTATAACATGAACACATACCCCATTTTCACATGTACAAACCTAGGTACCTTCTATCTAAGATGTTATTTAGTGTGGTAGAGATTACTTGCAACTGACTTCATCTTAGGACTCTATTAAGCTATAACTACGGAGTGTGACATTTTTTTTTTTTTTTTTTTTTGAGAGAGACAGAGAAGAAGAGGCAGAGAGAGAATGGGTGCTCCAGTGGCCTCTCAGCTGCTGTGAATGCATTCCAGATGTGTGCGGCCCCTTGTGGGCAAGTGCAGCATTGAGCATTTGTGTCACTTTACGTCTGGCTAAACATGGGACCAGAAGATTGAATGGGCGTTCTTAGGCTTGGCAGGTAGGCACCTTAACTGCTAAGCCATCTCCCCAGCCCAGGAGTGTGACATTCTAATATCACCCCTCTTGAGCAGAAGGCACAGCTCTTGACATTCTTTAACATGAAACTACCAAACTGAGGCTACCAAGAGTATGTTTCAAGCATCTATGAACACTGCTGATGTACATGCTCAACAATCATTAACTCTCTGCATAGAGCACACTGGGATCCAGAAGACTTTCTTTTTAATAGCAACTTATTTACTTCCCACCCCAAAGCCCCAGGTATCACAATTCCTTACTCATCCTAGGGGAATCTTGCTGACAGATGGGGTAGCCAGTTTGTGGAGTGCTTATTATGGACCCAACTCTATTCTAGGCACTGTCATTAATTCCAAACATACAATCCCCCAACATGTGTTTCATTATTCTCTCTATAGATGAGGGAGGCTCTAATGAGCCTGGGCCATGGAATTTGAATTCTGGCTCTATCACTAGAGGCTATGTAGCCTTGGGTAAATCACATTGTCTCCTTGAGTTCTGATGTCCTTAACTGCAAAGCAGGAATGATACGAGTTCCTCCTGTTGTGGAAAATGAAGTAACACATGTAAATCACCCGCCCCTTCCATGATTTAAGTAAGTTCTCACCAACATATATTACTGTGAATAAGGGAGGGTAGGGTCAGGATTTTATCTGTCAGTGTCACTTCAGAATGTGGGGGTTAAAATAGTCCAAATCCACTCTGGTTCCATTCTTCATCATCTCCTATCTCCATTCCTTCACTCTTCTTTTCATCCAGTCCATCATCAGGACAGCTATCACCTTCCTGTTTTAGTTTCATTTAATTTTTACTTTTTATTTTTATTTTTCTGAGGTAGGGTCTCACTCTAGCCCAGGCTGACCTGGAATTTACTATGTAATCTCAAGGTGGCCTCGAACTCATGCAATCCTCCTACCTCTGTCTTTCAAGTGCTGGGATTAAAGGTGTGCACCACTGCGCCTGGGAAAGAGAAAGAGAATGGGTGCTCCAGGGCCTCCAACAGTTGTGAACGAATTCCAGATGCATGGGCCACCTTGTGCATCTGGCTTTGCGAGGGTACTGGGGAATCGAACTCCTTAGGTTTTGCAGCAAATGCCTTAACCACTGAATCATCTCTCCAGCCCCAAGAACAGCGATGACCTTCTAAAACAAACAGCTGACCCTTCAGTTCTCAAAATCCATCAACAGCTCCTTGTTCTTAATGGTGTCATGCCCAAACTCCTAAGTTCAGCATGCTTGGCCTGTACCATTGGGCCTATACCTAGTTTCCAGGTCCATCTGCCTTTCCCCTCCTCCCTTGGAGACAGATTTGCCCCAGTAGAGGGCATTGCCCCAAATTGGTCCTATACCCCATGTCTGAGGCATCTTACATGTTTCTCAATCTCTTACTGAATACTTAAAATGTGATAACGTGTACTACACATTATTGGAATATTATCTCACTTAATTCTTACAAACAGCATGAAATTGGCTTATCATTACCCCCAGTTTATGGATAAAGAAACGGAGGTCCAGGGAGATTCAATGATTTATATTCTGTCACAAACACTGTTAGATAGGAACTCAGGAACCACATTCAGGTCTGCGCTACACCAAAACCTGGGTGTTTATCTATTGTTCTAGACAAGACAGGGCTTGTGTTCTGCTACATCTTTTTAACTGTGTCTCAGTATCCTTCTTACCAAAATGGGTAGGATAAATACAAAGCATTAATAATTACCTCCAGGGACTTTTGTAAGGCATAAGGGGAAAGAGCTGGAAAAGTCCCTGGCACATGTTTAGAACACAACCCAAAAGTCTTCATAGGCCTTCTGTGTATCCTGGCCTTCCAACTCATGATTCAGGGTGAACCCAGTCCCACCTCAGGTCCTCTGCACTGTGTCATCATTTTGCCTGCTCCATTTATTTGCAAGAGCTACTCCAGTCCTCCCTCAGTTCAGGCTTCTGTTCAAAATTTCATTTCCAGCCTGGCATGGTGGTGCACGCCTTTAATCCCAGCACTCGGGAGGCAGAGGTAGGAGGATCCCCGAGAGTTCAAGGTCAGCCTGAGACTACATAGTGAATTCCAGGTCAGCCTGGGCTAGAGTGAGACCCTACCTCGGAAAAAAAAAAAAAAAAAAACAAAATTTCATTTTCTCGGAAGGCTCCTCTGCCGACAATCTATCAAAAGGGGGGGGGGCGGGCTGGAGAGATGGCTTAGTGGTTAAGGCGTTTGACTGCAAAGCCAAAGGACCTCGGTTCGAGTGCCCAGAAGCCACGTAAGCCAGATGCACAAGGGGGCGCATGTGTCTGGAGTTTGTTTGCAGTGGCTGGAGGCCGTGGTGCACCCATTCTCTCTCTTTCTCTCCCTCTGTCTGTCTGTCGCTCTCATATAATTAAAAAAAACACAAGCCACCGCAGCCTTCCCGCAAGTCACCGGACATCGGCGCCCGGCTCGCTGCCGTCCTCACTACGCTGTTTTCTCGGAGAACTGAGCGTGCTCTCCGGAATGGAAGCGCGCGAAGGCAGGGGCGCCACCACCGCTGCCCACGGCCGCGACCTCAGCGCCTGTCCCGCGGCCTGGACACCCGGAGCAGGCGGGGGCGGCCCGGCTCCAGCGCCCCGGGGACTCCGGCAGCCCGCGTCGGCGAGGAGCGAGGCTGCGCGGGGCCCGCTCTGCCCGCCGGCCGCCCACCCGTCCGTCCGTCCGTCCCGCGGTGGCCGAGCGCCGTCTCCCGCAGCCTCGGCCCGCCGACCACACCCGGCCGGAGCACCGCGCGGCCCGGTCCTCCCGCCTCGGGCGCTCCGATCCCGACCCACTGCGACCACCAACCGAAACCCTTAGTCACTCACCATCTTTCTTCGGCCGCTCCAGACTCTGCTGCCGGAAGTGCCTGTAGCAAAGCGGCCGGTCACAGGCGGAAGTCAGTGAGGAACAAACTACGGGAGCTCACCAGGACCAATTTCCGCACGGACGAGGTTGTTGTCAGCGACGGCGGGAGCCTTGTAAACATTTTTCCCGAAGATATTTAAATTGCTGCTATTGTTTTTTTTGTCTTTTCGACAGTTGTCAAAAAACCAGGACAAGTGTGAAAATATTAAATGAT
The DNA here is from genome assembly GCA_036365145.1 of Orientallactaga sibirica. NCBI lineage: Eukaryota > Metazoa > Chordata > Mammalia > Rodentia > Dipodidae > Orientallactaga > Orientallactaga sibirica. The sequence goes on along the minus strand of JAEOAD010000038.1, from coordinate 5,190,693 downwards.
GCGAAAACCATGAACGAAAAATAAGTATTTGCTCCAAGTACTAGAATGACATTTGAAATTAGTAAATTGACATGTACATTGACATTTAAGTTGTTTGATCTCTGGAATTTATCTGCTCGTCTGAGGGTTAAAACACAGAATCCCCATGTTTAGCCTAGGCTGGTCTTGAACTCGGAGATACTCCTACCTCAGTCTTCCCAGTGCTGAACCAACACACCCGGTCTTCCTCTGAGATTATTTCTTTTCCTAATGAGTCATCTGAGCCTGTGGGGGTTTTGTTGCTTGCCTTTTCCTAATGACCTTAATGACTTATGATGATGGTTAATGTCTTACAATTCCTCATTTTGAAATTGTTGGTCAAGTTCATCATTTGTTGCATCCATGGGGACATGAGAAAAATAGCAACTTCCCTTTCTGCCACTGGAAGCTCTTAACAGGTGCTCAAAATCCTGCATCTCGCTAAACAGATAAATTTATTTGGCTGCCCAAAGTTAACAGCCAAATAATTTAATTTTTTTTAATGAGAGAGTGAAAACTGGCACTCCAGGACCTCCAGCCACTGAAATAGAACTCTAGATGCGTGTGCCAGCTTGTGGCATGTGCAACTTGTGTCACCTTGTGCGTCTGGCTTATATGGAACCTGGAGAATTGAACTTGGTTCTTAGGCTTAGCAGGCAAGCACCTTAACCACAAAGCCATCTCTCCAGCCCTATTACATTTATTTTTTTTTTAAATTTGCAAGCAGAGAGGAGAGAGAGAGAGAGAGAGAGAAAGAAAGAGAGAGAGAAGGAAAGAAAAGGCATGTCAGAGCCTCTAGGCACTGCAAACCAACTCCAGCCACACACCACTTTGTGCATCCAGCTTTACATGTGTACTGGAGAAATGAACCCTGGTCATTAGGCTTTGTAGTCAACCACATTACCTGCTGATCCATCTCTCCAGCCCCAGATATTTCATTTATTAACATATAACACATACATTCCTTCCTATATAGTATTGTTGAAATTCACATTCAATCAAAAATTTGAGACAAAGAGCACCCTGAAATACAGGATTTATTGAGGTGTTACAGATTCTAGCCAAAGGTAAAAGGACCTGTGCTAGGACGAGTTCTCTAAGCCAACCAGCAGCATGACCAGAGATTAGTTGGAAAAATGTGTACCAGACCTAAGGGACCAGCATATTTTTTTTTTTTTTTTTTTTTTTTTTGAGGTAGGGTCTCACTCTAGCTCAGGCTGACCTGGAATTCACTATGTAGTCTCAGGGTGGCCTCGAACTCATGGTGATCCTCCTACCTCTGCCTCCCGAGTGCTGGGATTAAAGGCGTGCGCCACCACGCCCAGCTCGGGACCAGCATATTTTATAATGACATTTTTGGGTCAAGGAACATATGTTACTGACATTGAACGTATATTGGGGACAGGTAAGAAGTCAGGACACTGCAAAACAGATAGCCAGGGGAGCTAGAGATACACAGTGGGGACCCACCTTACCTGGAGCACTGGGCAGTTGTTAAGCACTGTTAAAATCTGTTTAAAAAGGGCTGGAGAAATGGCTTAGCAGTTAAGGTGTATGCCTGCAAAGCCTAGGATCCAGATTCGATTCTCCAGGTCCCACGTAAGCCAGATGCACATGGAAGCACATGCATCTGGAGTTCATTTGCAGTGGCTGGAAGCCCTGGCGTGCCCCTTCTCTCTCTATCTCTCCCTCCCTTTCTCTCTCTCTGTCTCTAATAAATAAAAATAAATAAATCTTTAAAAAAGAAAAACAAAAAAATCTGTTAAAAATCGGGCTGGAGAGATGGTTTAGTGGTTAAGTCGCTTGCTTGCGAAGCCTAAGAACTCAGGTTTGATTCCTCAGAATCCACATAAGCCAGATGTCTGGTAGCACATGTGTCTGGAGTTCATTTGCAGTGGCTAGAGGCCCTGGTGCATCCATTCATCCATTCTCTCGCTCTTTTTCTCTCTCTATCTCGCAAATGGATAATAAAAAGATTTCAAAAATCTGTTAAAATCATTATCGGTGTTATAAGTTCTTGTTATTCCTTCTGATGTTATGTTCCCAAATAAAGATATTGGGGAATGGGACAATCAGATTCCTTAATTAGCAGCCATTAGCTTTCCTGTGCTGCCCTGACGGCCTTGAACAAAAGGACTCTCAATTAGCCCGCTGGACTGCCCTCAACACTGGTCATGTTGAGACTCCACAGACACCTTGAGAAAACTACAGGATAACACAACTGAACTCACAGCCTCCACCAGGGCAGGTTCACACAGTTGGCACCCCACTTTTCACTATCACAGCCTCAATAGACTCTACATGACCCCGCAACCATTTCTACATAGGTCGGAGGGGATCATCTCCCCTGATGGGTTAGCAGAGGGACTGCTCTATAACCAATACTAAAGAGCCAAGGCTGCGATCAGTACAAACACACACCTTCATTGAGGTGTGATGGGTGCTGGAATCAGTCCAAATGTCCCACGTCTGGCTGCATGAGCACGCTGTTCCCAGCTCACTCAAAGTGTAGGCTGGGAGACACTCTCCTGTGCATCCCTTAGTGTCACAACATCAGGCTCAATAAAGTTTTCTTTTGAGTAAGTGTGTGTGTGTGTGTGTGTGTGTGTGTGTGTGTGTGTGTAGACCAGAGATGGGTGTAGGGTGTCTTCCTCAATGGCTTGCCACCTTGCTTTTTGAATTTTTTTGTTTTGTTTTTTTGAGGTAGGGTTCAGGCTTACCTGGAATTCACTATGTACTCTCAGAATGTCCTCAAACTCACAGCAGTCCTCCTATCTCTGCCTCCTGAGTGCTGGGATTAAAGGTGTGTATCACCATACCTGGCACTTTTTGAATTTTTTAAAATTTATTTTTATTTGTTTATTTGAGAGAGAGAGAGAGAGAGAATGGGCATGCCAGAGCCTCCAGCCACTGCAAATGACCTCCAAACACATGGGTCACCTTGTGTATCTGGCTTATATCAGTCCTGGGTAATTGAACCTTGGTCCTTTGGCTTTGCTGGCAAGTGCGTAAGCTGCCAAGCCAACTCTTCAGCCACCTTTTTGAATTTTTTTTGTGGTTTTTTGAGGTGGGTCTCACTTTAGCCCAGGCTGACCTGGAATTCACTATGGAGTCTCAGGATGGCCTTGAACTCACAGTGATCCTCCTACTTCTGCCTCCCAAGTGCTGGGATTAAAGATATGTGCCACCACACCCGGCTTTACTCTTTGAATTTTTTTGGCATTTTTTTATGGTTTCTCAAGGTAGGGTCTCACTCTAGCCCAGGCTGACCTGGCATTCACTATGTAGTCTCAGGGTAGCCTTGAACTCACAGTGATCCTCCTACCTCTGCCTCCTGAGTGCTGGGATTAAAGGCGTGCGCCACTATGCCTGGCTTCTCTTTGAATTAAAAAAAAATTTTTTTTTGAGCGAGACAGAGAGAGAGAATGGGCACACCAGCAGTCTCTCAGCAGCTGTGAACGAACTCCAGACGCGTGTGCTCCCTTGTGTGCATGTACGACATTGTGCGCTTGCATCACCTTTGCATCTGGCTAAATGTGGGACCTGGAGATTCGAATGGGCATTCTTAGGCTTCACAGGCAGGCGCCTTAACCACTAAGCCATCTCTCCAGCCCTCTCTTTGAATTTTTTTAAATACGGTTCTCACTGAACCTGGCGCTCACTGATTCACTTAGACTAGCTAGTCATTAATCTCTAGGGATTCTACTGTCTCCACCTCCCCAGTGCCAGAATTACAAGTGTGTGATGCTACATCTAGCTTTGACATGGTTCTCAGGTTCTCATGCTTGTGTAGCAAGCACTTTACCAACTGAACCATCTCTCCAGCCCGTAAGTGGTCTTTTCTTGCTAACATTTGTAGTGCGGACTGAGCCTGCAGCACGAAGAAAAAACAGCAGCAAGAGCATCAGTGACACCTGAGCAGTCAGCTGGCTGAGCTGTGACTATGGCAAGACAGCCATCTGTTTACACCTGAAGAAAAAGCTACAAAATAGTGTAAGAGCAGCCAAGGCAGGAAGCAAAGGGCCAGTGGAAGCAGAGAGCAGGCAAGAGAGCAAGAGACTGGAGAGCCGAGGGAGAAGGATAAAAGGCTGTAAGGGTCCAGAGAACAGGCGCTGCAGGCCCTCGTCACTGCAAGAGTTACAAACAGCTACTGGGTCATCAGATCCAAGGGCCTCAGACAACCCAGGCTGAGAGCTGGAATAGTTGCCATTGTTAAGGGCTAAGGAATTCCAGCTTTCTACAAAAGAGCTATTACACTGAATGTTGTCAGGGGCTGAGGAACCCCAATATGTAGGCCTACCTGGAAGTTGTATTGGCAGCCCTAGCAAGGGCTGAGAACCCCCAACTTCCTAGGCCAGCACAAGAGCCATAGCTGTTGTAGCATTGAGGGTCCTGATACCCGAGGCCTGCACCAGGACTATAAAACCCTGCTGTATATGTATAGAGGGAGTCTATCAATAAAGGTTTTTAAAATTTAATTAATTTATTTTATTTTTATTTATTTGAGAGAGAGAAAGCAGATAGAGAGACAGAGGGAGGGAGGGAGAGGAAATGGTCACTCCAGGGCCTTCAGCCACTATAAACGAACTCCAGACTCATGCGCATCTGGCTTACATAGGTCCTGGAGAATTGAACCTGGGTCCTTTGGCTTCACAGGCAAACACCTAAACCGCTAAGACATCTCTCCAGCCCCAATAAAGTTTTTTTAAAAGTGTGTTTTGTGCCGGGTGTGGTGGCTTACACCTGTCATACCAGCACTGAGGAGGCTGAGATGTGGGATTGCTATGAGTTTGAGACAGCCTGGGTTACAGAGTGAGACCTTGTCCAAAGGTGGAGGCAGACAGGTCCCTTAGAGTTGCTAGCCAGTCAGTCTAACCTACTTGACAAGTTATAGGCCAGTAAGAGGCCCTGTCTCACAAAAGGTGGTCAGTGGGGCTGGAGAGATGGCACATTGCATAAAGCATTTGCTGCAGATATGTGGGAGCCTGAGTTTGGATCTCTAGAATTACCATCAACCTGGACACTGCAGCACGAGCATCTGCCATCCAAGCGCTCCTGCAGTGAGATGGGAGAATCTCAGGAAGCTCGTGGGCTTGCTAGCCTGGTCTACGCAGCAGCGAACAGGTGAGACTCTGTCTCAAACAACGAGGAAGGCAAGGACTGATGACACCCAAAGTTGTCCTCTGACCTCCACACATGCACTGTGACATGGGCACACCTGCACATACATGCGCGCGTGCACACGCACACACACACACAAAGGAGGACACCGCCTAAGGAAGGACACCTATGACCTTCACACACACATGCACACTCACTTGCCCATATGTGCAACCAAACACAAGCACACACACACACACACACACACAAAGATAAATAAAGCATATTTTATTTTCTGCATCTTTAGGGCATTGAATACTAAGGATGCTTTTGGGTTTTGAGTTATCATTTATGACACTCTTTTAAAAATATTTTATTTAGGGCTGGAGGGATGGCTTAGCGGTTAAGGCATTTTGCCTGCAAAGTCAAAGGACCCAGGTTTGATTCCCCAGGACTCACGTTAGCCAGATGCACAAAGGGCACACATGTCTGGAGTTTGTTTGCAGTGGCTGGAGGCCCTGGCGCACCCATTCGCTCTCTCTCTCTCTCTACCTGCCTATTTCTGTATCTCTCTTTCTCAAATAAATAACTAACTAAATAAATAAATAAATAAAATATTTTTACATTTTATTTATTTAGTTATTTATTTGAGAGAGTTGGGGAGGGAGAAAGAGAGAGGGAGACAATGGACACACCAGGGCCTCCAACCACTGCAAATGAACTCCAGATGCATGTGTCACCTTGTGCATCTGGCTTACATGAGTCCTGGGGAATCGAACCGGAGTGCTTTGGCTTTGCAGGCAAGTGCCTTTACTGCTAAGCCATTTCTCCAGCCCCATTTATAACACTCTTAATCAAAATGATTCACTATGTTGTAGTGTACAATAGCATAATTTTAAAGAATTAAAACATCAACTGTTATTGGAAATGCATTTCATAATGAGCTGACACCCCCTATTTCATCTTTCGTTGGCACCTCGGTATCATTTGTACTTCTTTTAATAAGGAGAAACTTTGTATGGACACACCATGGGTTGATACTATCATTTCCCTCTTCTCTGCCTCCATTTTGCTGAGGGTCCTCCTCAGTGGGCTTGCTGGTATTCATCATGGGTTTGTGGGTTATGAGTTGTGGAGCAGCAGTCAATCACGGGGGGTAGTTAATGCCTCTTGTTATGCCCTTCCACCCTGTGGCTCTTACAATCTTCCCACCCCCACTTCTGCAAAATTGCCTTAGCCGTGGTGGGTGTGTTTTAAGTCTACTTTAGTGTTGAGCTCTCAGCAGCTTCTGGATTTCTGCTTTGATATGTTTTGAGTATCCTCAGTGTTTGTCTCCATCACTGTGGTGGTGTAATTCAGGTGTCCCCCATAAACTTAGATGTGTTGAATGCTAGCTTCCCAGCTGATGGAGATTTGGGAATTAACACCTCCTGGAGGCAGTGTATTACTGGGGGTGGGCTTATGGGTATTATAGCCAGTGCCCCCTTGCCAGTGTTTGGCACACTCTCCTGTTCCTGTTGTCCTCCTGATGTTGGCCAGGAGGTGATGCCCACCCTCTGCTCATACCATCATTCTCCCCTGCCATCATGGAGCGTCCCCTCAGGTCTGTAAATCATAATAAACCCTTTTTCCCACAAGCTGCTCTTGGTCCGGTGATTTCTGCCAGCGATGCGAACCAGACTGCAACACTCACCCTGGTGCAGGTTGTCAGGGTCACCGTGAAAGCAGCACTCTGGCTTATCTCACCAGTTCCTCTGTGGTTGCACCTGGGCCCTGGCTGAAGTGCAAACAGTGGTTTATCTCCTTAGTTCTCACTACCTTCTGCTCCCAGCAAGCATGTTTTCCCCGTGTCTACCCTAGTTCTATTATTATTCTTCATCTTTATAGAAGTTAGATTGAGAGCTCTCGTTCATGTAAATGAGATGGGAGTTTTGTACTGAAAATGTAATCATCTTCTTTTCAAGCCTTCCATCTTGCAAATATCACAGATCAATCAGTGAGCAAAATTGATTAGTCATGGTCAACTGAACTGAGCCTTTTCCCAGCGCGATGGCTGTGAACCAGAAATAACTTGTTCTTTAGTCACTGGAGCCATTAACTTTCTCAGTTCTGGAGAAATGCACACAAAATGCCTTTCAAAGACTTACTAACTATTACCCATCCATCTTACCTGTTACTTCTTCATTCAATTAAAAATATATCTTATTATTATTTATTTATTTGAGAGAGGGAATGAGGCAGAGTGAGAAAGAGAGAATGGGCACGCCAAGGCTTCCAACCACTCCAGATGCATGCGCCATCTTGTGCATCTGGCTTACATGGGTACTGGGGAATCAAACCGAGGTCCTTTGGCTTTGCAGGCAAGCGCCTTAACCACTAAGCCATTTCTCCATCCCCTCGTCATTCAAAATTTAAAGTAATAACCTGAAAAAGGATTGGAGAAAAATTTGTATCATTAGTGTTATACTTTTAGAAGTAAAAATTTTTTATTTTTTATAATATACACCAATTTTAACACATTTTGGGCAAAATTTTCTGAGACATAATAATCTGGGATCAAAAGTAAACCCCAACTTTAATGTCCTGGCTGTTGTTCATAGGTGTTCTGTGCTTGGCCCAGGGGTGAGACAGGTGCCTGCAGTTCAGTTTCTCATCAGCAGAGGGTGCGCTGCAACCAATACTACATAGTGCCAGCAGCCAGTTCCTCCTTGACAGGTAAGATGCATTTTGTAGGGCTGTCTCTAGCCCTGGGTTGCTAAAGACAGTATAAATAAGAAAACATAAGAAAGCCATTGCTTTACCTCTCAAGAGATTACCCAAGTTAATAATTTTGTGTGTTTTATTCAGGATTTCTTTCTCTTTTATGTATATCAAACAATTATTGTGACCATATTATGTATTTAATATACTCTCCTTTTTGGGAGCCAGGGTCTCACTATATAACCCAGGGTGGCTTCAAACTCACAGCCATCCAGCCTTGCCTGTATTGCCACATCCAGTTTATATTTTCTCTCTTTAATTAAAGTATCATGATCATATGATCATAAACATTTCCTCCATGTTATCAGCTACATTTTGGAAAAAATTAGTTTTGATAACCCTATAGTATTTATTATATAGATGAGAGACATGTGAAAGTTGTCAAAAGCAAAACAATATTGCTTGGATCATCTTTTGTTTTTAAAAAATATTTTATTTATTTAACAGAGAAAGAGGGAGAGAGAGAGAGAATGGGCATGTCAGGGCCTCCAGCCACTGCAAATGAACTCCAGATGCATGTACCACCTTGTGCATCTGGCTAACGTGGGTCCTGGGGAATCAAACCTGGGTCCTTTGGCTTTGCAGGCAAACACCTTAACCGCTAAGCCATCCTTCCAGCCCTTGGATCAGCTTTTAACACGAGGACTGTAAATAAACCGGGGAGATATGAAGGAAGGATTCCTGGGCATGGCATCCTGGTAGCAACCATGGCAAAGGATGCTGTGAGAACCAAGAGCCTGCATGGAGGCCACCTCAGCAGTACAGAGGAAGTGCTTGTGCAAGCATAGCTGCCTGGCAGCGGTCTGTCCTCAGACTAATGCTTCTTGTTCTTAGTCCTTGTGGTGGAAGGCTATTGCCTCAAAATAGTTGAGGGGATTCTCTCCTCGTGTGCTTAAAAACTTCCCTCTCCGGGTATGGTGGCTCACACCTTTAATCCCAGCACTTGGGAGGCAGAGGTAGGAGGATCACCATGAGTTCAAGGCCACCATGAGACTACATAGTTAATTCCAGGTCAGCCTGGGCCAGAGTGAGACCCTACCTCGGAACAAAAAAATCAAAAACTTGCCTCTGTCTCAGCCTGTCTGAATCCATCCATGCTTTACTGGCATGCATAATCCATTGCAATGCTCCGCTATTCCCAAAGAGGAGTCAGTATTGCATGCGTGTGTAGCATGAATGTGGGTGGGGATGTGTGTGGAGGGTGTATGCACGTGTGTGTGCAGAGGCATGCTCTCTGTGTACACAAAGGCAGAGGCCAGAGGAAAGGGTTAGGTGTCCCGCTCTCACACTCTTCTGCCTTGTTTCCTGGAGGCAGCCTCTCTCATTGAACCTGGAGCTCGTTGAATTTTCATTAGACTGGCTGACTAGTGAGCCCCAGTGATCCTCCTGTCTCCGCTCCCCTCAGCACTGGGGTCACAGGCATGTATGGCCATGCCCAGCTTTTTACCCGGGTGCTGAGGTTAAATCCAGGTCCTCATGCTTGTGTGGCTTCTGAGCCATCTCCCCAGTCCTGGAGGACAGGTATTCATAGGAGATTTTCTCTCTGGTTTTTGTTTAGATTGACACAGGCTTCTTTTTCATTCAGTATTTGTTGGCAGCCTGCTCTGTGTCAAACACTGTTGTAGGCACCGGGGAACATTCCAAAGCTGTCACCTCACAGAGCTTCTAGCAGGAAAAAACATGCAACAAGGACATGCTCTGCCTATTGGAGGTCACATAACTTATATCAAGCCCACATCTATGGGTACTTTATTTTTTTGTTTATTCAGAAAGAGACAGAGAAAAAAGAGAAAGAGAGAGAGAGAATGGGTGCACCAGGGCCTCAGCCACTGCAATCAAACCCCAGACGCTTGCACTACCTAGTGGGCATGTGCGACCTTGTGCTTGCCCCACCTTTGTGTATCTGGCTTATGTGGGATCTGGAGAGTCAAATGTGTGTCCTTAGGCTTCGTAGGCAAGTGCCTTCACTGCTAAGCCATCTCTCCAGCCCCACTTTGATGACTTTTGAGTCACCTCAGTGTTCACCATCATCTGAAAAGAGAAGGTTCTCTAACCAAAATGAGTGTCATACTAATAGATGGGCATAAATATAAGTGCTTAGAGGGCAGTTTGGTGGGAATAATATATACATTTAGCCAGTACAGAAGTCATTACTCCCCTAGGATCATTTAGGTAAATTTTGTACACAATAAAGCACACAAATACAAAAATTAAAATGCATACTGCATACATACACCCCTGTGCTACCACCAAGAAGATAATATATAAAATCTTGTGGGTCATCCAGAAACTTCTTGCATGCTCTTCCTAGTTTTACCTGTCCAAGCCAGAAGCAAGCATTGTCCTGATTTTTTTTTATCATCATCACTTAGTTTTACTTGTTCTAGAAATTCATTTAAATAACTCAAATGCTACACACACATTTTGATAGGCAGCTGCTTTCATTCAATACACTTTTTTTTTTTTTTGAGGTAGGGTCTTGCTCTAGCCCAAGCTGACCTGGAATTCACTCTGTATTCTCAAACTCACAGCAATCCTCTTACCTCTGCCTCCCAAGGACTGGGATTAAAGACGTGCGTCACTACGCCTTGCTCAATACACTTTTTGAGAATCACCTCTCTTGTTATCTGTACTCATAATTCAATGTGTGTGTGTATGTGCATGCGTGCATGTGCACATCCAAGTTTGCATTGAATCTAGGGTCTCCTATTTTCTCACCATGCACTTTACCACACTGAGCTGTAGTCTCAACTTTCAGTAATAACAAAAATAATATTAATATAATGTTCTATTAGTTTTTCAACTCAGCTCAATCTTTTTTCCCATTTTTTATTTTAGAGAAAGACAGATACATAGAGTGAGAAAGAAAGAGAGAGAGAATTGGCACACCAGGGCCTCAGCCACTGAAATCTAACTTCAGATGCTTGGGCCACCTAGTGGACATGTGCAACCTTGCGTGTGCCTCACCTTTGTGTATCTGGCTTACATGGGATCTGGAGAGTCTATCATGGGTCCTTAGGCTTTCAGGCAAGTGCCCTAACCACCAAACCATATCTCCAGCCCCCAGCTCAATAATTTCATCTATCATCTATCTATCAATCATCTATCTATCTATAAGCAGAGATAGAAGGGAGACAGACAGGGGGAAAATGGGTATGCCAGGGCCTCCAGCCACTGCAAAGTAACTTCAAACACACACACTACTTCATGCATCTGGCTTTACATGGGTACTGGGTAATCAAACCTGGGTCATTAGGCTTTGCAAGCAAATGCCTTAACCGCTGAGCTGTCTCTCCACCCTTAATGTTACTATTATTATTTACAGTATTGGAGATTGAACTCAGGGCCTGTTAAATGCTAGACAAGTGGTGCTCTACCACTAATTTATACCCCTAGTCCAATTTTAATTGTTGCATGATATTTCTTCATATAGTTATATCACAATCTGTCTCTCCATTTATCTGGGACAGTCACCTGGGCTGTTTTTAGCTGTGGGCTACCACCTGTACAGCCTCTGTGCATGCTCTTGCACATGTGTTTTGGTAGCTGCTTGCACGCCCAGCTCTTGGGTCGAAATGTTGGTCATAGTTCTCAGAGATACTGTTTTCCAAAGTAGTCCTACAGTTTTAGATGGGCACCAGCAGTACCCAAAAGTTTTGGTGGTTGTGCCACTTCTCCATCACCTGGCATTGCCTGCCTGGCTTTTGAATTTTAGCCACTCCTGTGGGAGTGTCTCACTGTGGCCGTTATTTGTACCTTATCTTTAAAAAAAAATATTTTGTTTATTTATTTGAGAGAGAGAAACAGGGGGAGAGAGAGAAAAGAGAGAGAGAGAGAGAGGGAAAGGGAGAGAATGGGTGTGCCAGGACCTCCAGCCACTGCAAAAGAACTCCAGATGCATAGGCTTCCTTGTGCATCTGGCTTATGTGGGTCCTGGAGAATCAAACTGGGATCCTTTGGCTTTGCAGGAAAACGCCTTAACCACTAAGCTATCTAAGCCCTGTACCTTATCTTTTAAAAAATATTTTTCAAGGGCTGGAAGGATGACTTAGCAGTTAAGGCCTTAGCCTGTAAAGCCAAAGGACCCAGATTTGATGCCCCAGGACCCATGTTAGCCAGATGCACGTGTCTGGAGTTCGTTTGCAGTGGTTGGAGGCCCTGGCGTGCCCATTTTTTTTCTCTTTCTCTCTCCCTCTCTCTCTGTCAAATAAATAAATAAAAACAAAATAAAATTTTATAAAAATATTTTTCAAATTTATTTGCAAGCAGAGAGATTGAGAAGAGAGTGTGTATGACACACCAGGGTCCCTAGATACTGCGACTTCCCTTGGCTTCACACTTGCAGCACCTCTGCCTATTGAGTACTGGAATTAAAGGTGTGTACCACCACACTCGGATTATTCTGAGTTATTTAATTCTTCTTTTTAATTATTCCTCTTATTTTATTTTAAATGGTTTTGTAGTGGCATGAGTTGCAGTCTCGAAAATTCACTATTAAGTGTAGAGTTCAACAAGTTTTGGGGAAAATATATAGTTATGCCATTGCTGCCACCATCGAGTTTTACAGTGTCGTCATCATGCCAAAGCTTAAGAGAAAAATGGAGCTTAGAGAAAGAAGCAAACACATGACAGCAGAAAGTTCTGGATTCCCCTGTCCCATCTCCTGCCCAGGGAGTGAGGCTCAAGAAGGATCATTTCTAGAGACTGGGCTTTCCTGAAGAAATGCGGCCTATGCCTGTTTCCTAGACAAGGGTCAGGTCCACATTTCAGATCCTGTGGGCACCAGGGGGCAGCACCCAAGATGGGAATTCAGCAGTAAGCCTGGAGCTGGGGGCCTCCCAGGGACACACACAGACTGCTCTCTGGCTCTCACAGGCCCAGAGTGTATGATGGGAGCAGCTCATATTGGCCATGGAAGGAGACGTCAGCCAGCCAAGGCCTGTCTGCACACCTGTCACTCAAGCGGATGCCACGGAAAGCAGCTGTCTGGACACTGATGAGTCCCGACCAGGAGGTTTTGTTGGGATTCTGGCAGGGGGAGGGTTGTGAGGCAGACCCCCAGCAGAGGGACCGGGGATATGACATGAGAGGTCATTTACACAAAGTAAATGTCAGGGGACAGGACAGTGTGGAGGACCCCAGCAGACTGGGCAGAACCCAATGCGCCTCCTGAAGCTGGCATTTTGGCCACCGAGAGCAGAGGGGCACACTTCCCTCTAAGAAGTGTTTGTCACCCCTACCGAGCATGTGTCAGTCAGCAGGAGAGGTGGTCTTGCTCTCACAACAATTGGGGGCGGCCTTGGCATTTACTAAGCAGGGACACCAAGTTCTCATGATGTGTGCCACAGTCTAGCTCAGCCAAGAACGCCCTTCTCAGATGCAATGCACTCCACTGTGCACAGCTGACCTGCAAAGGTCCCCTACCAGACACTCACAGCCCTCCTCCCCACCCACACGCTGGAGCTGCAGGGTGGGGGTAGAGAAGGTGACCTCTTTCCCCTGTGGGATATTGAGCCAGGAATTGGGTCTTGGGGATGCTTTGGAGTAGACTAGAATTTTGTTTGTTTGTTTGTCTGTCTGTCCATTTATTTATTTATTTATTTATTTATTTATTTATTTATTTATTTATTTGAAGTAAGGTCTTTAACCCAGGCTGACTATGTACTCTCAGGGTGGCCTTGAACTCACAGTGATCCAGCTACCTCTGCCTCCTGAGTACTGGGATTAAAGGTGTGCATCACCATGCCTGGCTTTTAAACTGGACCTTTTAATCAGCATGAGTCTTCCAAAAATGTGACTGTTCTTAATATTAGAGATAGCCAGAAATTCTGGGCAGGGAGGGAAATTACTTAAGGTGTGGGTTGAAAGCTCAGGCCAGAGAAGCTCAAAACCATTTCTGTTCTGGATTTTCCTTGAGGTTTAGTAAATCAGAATTCCTTCATTCATTCACTCACTCATCTCTTCACACATTCACTCATTCAGTGTTCATGGATGTACTTGCCCCGGCCAGCATCTGGGCGTGGTGCCGAGTGGCAGAGGTCCTGGTCTGTCCCTGGGCATTCCACGTCCCTATCCCAGCCACGATACCTTTGCACCATCACCCCTCAGCCTGGACTCTGTCTTCCTACACTTGATCAGATTGCTACAGACTCAGGTTCGTCTCTTCCTGGAAGTCTTTTCACTCCCTCAGGACGATGCTGGCCTAGTCAGGCATCAGGTCCCCTCCCAACCTGGGTTGCCTCATTATCCTCTCACTAGAAACCTACACTGGGGCTGGAGACATGGCAGTTAGTAGAATGCTTGCCAGGCAAGCACAGAGACCTGAGTTTTGATCCCCACCACCCAGGTAAAATGCCTGTAATCTAAGAACTGGGGAGATGGAGGCAGGAGGATTACCAGGACTTTCTGGCTAGTTAGTCTAGCCAAATTAGTGCTTCCCAGATTTAGTGAGAGACCTTGTCTCAAAGAAAAGAGAAGGTGAACAGGTGATTGTGAAAGGCACCTGATGTAGGCCATGTCTGTTCCCTGGAACCCGTGACTGGTCTCCTGACTTCTGTGAGAGGGAAATTCAAGGAGCTCCCCTGATGGAGCAGACGTCATGAGCTCATCCTGGGATCGGAGCTCAGAAGTCGATATCTGAGCCACCCTCTGCCCCATTCCAGCAATCCCACGCTTGGCTCTACCTGAGCTGTGCATAGCATGCTAACAAAGCCACCACCAGCATATTCCCGTGTGTCCCCACAGGTGCTACCAACTCCCAGGAGATGCCCGCCCTCTGTGTGCACAGGGAAGCCCACATGGAGGTAAGATTAGGTGTGATGTGTTAACAGGAGTGTTCAACAAATGCCAAAACATGGCCCCCTCTCTCTCTGTCTTGGCAAAGCCTTCTTGACAGAAGAGCCTCCCCGGGGACTCTCCCAATAGCAAGTCCCTGTGGAATTTTCACAGCTGAGAAACCAATTGCCAGAAGGGCTCCAGGCAGGCTGCCTCTCGCCAGCCGTGGAAGGACTCCTCTATGGAATACACTTGCAGAATGCATCACAGACACCATTAGCCAGATGTGTGGGCCCTCGCCCGGCACAGCTGTGAGGCTGTGACCTTGATCTCCCAGCTGCAGACTCCGGAGATTATCAATGCTGCTGTAGCCTTCGAGGTGGGACCTTGTTTGTTATGCAGTGTTCCTATCGCAAAAACAGACAGACACAACTCCCCCCACCCCCAAGGGTCCCTTTCTTTATATCCAGGTCTTCAAATGGGGTTACAGTTCTCTGGAGCTATGCTGTATAGGAGACCCAAATAGCAGCATGTGGGTGTTCTCTTGAGCTTCCATGGGGACTTGGGGCTTGAGAGCGCTAAGGCTGGAGATGTGCTTCTGGATTTTATCTGGTTCTCATGGAAAGTGTGTTGAGCATCTACTGTGTACGTGGAACTCTGGCTCAGGAAATAGAAAAGCCAGCTCTGACATCTAGGGATGGCAATCAATGTGCGCTCTCTGGACCTCGTTTCTCCTGATGTAAAGCAGGGGCGGTGATGGTGATGATGACTATGATGGCTTCCATTTGATAAACAAGTCCAGTGTGTGAGGCTTTGGCGCCATAACTTATCCAACCCTCATAAGCACCCTGTCATATAGAGCCCACTAGTGGCATTATAGATGGAAAAGAAGGAACTAGAACAAGGCTCAGAGAGTGTGCTGGGTAGGACAGAGTCCTTTCAAAAGTTAATGCATGTCAGGGGTTGGAGAGATGGCTTAGCGGTTAAGGCACTTGCCTGCAAAGCCAAAGGACCTCGGTTCTATTACCCAGGACCCAAGTAAGCCAGGTGCACAAGGTGGCACATGCCTATGTTCATTTGCAATGGCGAGAAGCCCTGGCACTCCCATTCTCTCCCCCTCTCCCTCTCTCTCAAATAAATAAATAAATAAAGAAAAGAAAAGAAATTTTTTTTTTTTTTTTTTTTTTCGAGGTAGGGTCTCACTCTGGCCCAGGCTGACCTGGAACTAACTATGTAGTCTCAGGGTGGCCTTGAACTCATGGCGATCCTCCTACCTCTGCCTCCTGAGTGCTGGGATTAAAGGCGTGCGCCACCACGCCCAGCTCAAGAAAAGAAAATTTAATGCATGTCAGAATGTGACATTTGGCAATAGGAGCATTGTAGATGTTATTTCCTTGGGAAAGTTAGTATTGAGTGGAAGGAGCCCTTACCTCGGTGTGATGCATGTCCTTATAGAAAGATGATTTGTAGCTGGGCGTGGTGGCGCACGCCTTTAATCCCAGCACTCAGGAGGCAGAGGTAGGAGGATCACTGTGAGATTGAGGCCACCCTGAGACTACCTAGTTAATTCCAGGTCAGAGTGAGACCCTACCTTGAAAAAGCAAAAAAAAAAAAAAAAAAAAAAAAAAAAAAAGAGAACTTGTAGCTCCCCAAACACTGACACTCTCATAAGACTATGCTATTGTCTTCAAGCCACCCAGTTGGTTGTCATTTGTGACAACAGGTTTTAGGAAACAAAAACCAAGAGCATAAATAAGTTGCCCAGGTCCCACAGCTGGACTCCCAAGCCAGTTCTGATCAGGGAGCCCTAATGGTGAGTCACGAGTCGATATCAAATGAGTCAGTTGCACTGCAGCACAGAGCAGAGGCCGTGCTTGCTGCTGCGATTATTACTGCTGTAATTAATTATAGGTCACCGCCGCTCTCTCCCCATCCCCCCCCCCCCGCGCCCCACTCTGCGTACTTCCCGGGGGTTGATGTGAAGATCAGCGAGATAATGAATGGCTTGTAATCTCTCAAGACCCAGACAACTGCAAATTATATTATCATTAATGGTATCACAGGAGGCAATGAAATAAAGAAAAAACACTGCTAATTTTTTCACACCCACTGAAGTGTGTTTATCCAAGCAAGGGGAGAAGGGGACCCAGCAACTCTGTCTGTGGTTCATTTATGTCACCAAATGCTGCCAGGTGCAGGGGAACAGGAGGGAGAATCATGCTACGTTTCCACTTTCCCCGTATCCTGACGTGTCCACATGACTTTGTAGCCCTTCCCCCTTCCCGCTAATGTGAGTCATATATATTTTCTGCTCTTGACTTTGGGCGGGCCCTGTGACTTGTTGGTCAACAGGACAGGATGGAAAGGCTGGTGTGTTTCACCTTCTATGTTTTCACCTGCCTTCCTTTACCCCTACTCTCCCCATGAGAAGACCGTTCTAGGCAACTTGATAAGTGTGAGATGAGGGATATCCGATGCAGAGCCACCCCCAGCTGGGCCCAGTGTGCATCCTACTGCAGACTGGTGAGCCTGTTCCTGCTCACTGTTGTTGCCTTTGAGGCTTCGAGCTCATTTGTTCCTCAGTAGAGTTGTTGTCGTGACAGCAGACAGACACTCCTGCCTAAGAACTCCCTCCGTATCCAGGCCTCAAATGGATCGACCATCACTGCAGCATGTCTCCCAATGAACTCAAGTAGCAGGGAAGGTGTTCTCTTGAGCTCCCATGGGGACTTGAGGGGATGGTTCAGTGAATAACATCTAATGTCTCTGTGGCTCTCGGTAGCTCCTTGTCTCTTTCTTTTTTCTTTTTCTTTTTCTTTTTCTTTCTTTTCTTTCTTTCTTTCTTTCTTTTTTTTTTTTTTTTTTTTTGAGGTAGGGTCTCACTCTAGCTCAGGCTGACCTGGAATTCACTATGTAGTCTCAGGGTGGCCTCAAACTCAATAGCAATCCTCCTACCTCTGCCTCCCGAATGCTGGGATTAAATCTCATTTAAAAAAAAAAAGATATTTATTTTGTTCATTTGTACATGAATGTGTGTGTGTGTGTGTGTGTGTGTGTGTATGGGCATGCATGTGTCATGGCACACATGTAGAGGTTGGAGGACAACCTGGAGGTGTCAGTGTTCCACCTTCTTGAGGCAGCTTTGGGTTCTCCTGGCTCCACCTCCCACAGCTGTAGGCACGTTGGGATGACAGACATGTAGGCCACGTCGCATGCGGCTTTGTGTGGGTGCTGGGGAGCTTGAATCCAGGTTGCCATGCTTTGCAAGCAAGCATCTATAACCATTGAGCCATCTCCCCAGCCCCTGACATATTTTTCTCATGTGTGTGTATGTGTGAGAGTGTGGCATGTGTGGTGTGTATGTGGCATATGCACATGATCTAAGTACACACATGCAGAGATCAGAGGAGGATGTTGGGGGTCTTCTCACGCATCTTCACGTTTCCTTGAGAACCCGGAGCTTCCAGTTATGGTCGGTGTGGCTGACCAGCAACCCCAGCAATTGGCCATCTTTGCTTCCATGGGACTGGAGTTACGGGTGTGAGTGGTCATGCCCAGCTGTTTTGATGGGTGCTGGGAAACAAGGCCTTCTCGGGCCCTCGTGCTTGTGTGAAAAGCACTCTTTCGCACTGAGCCATCTCCCTAGCCCCATTGTCTCTGATTTCATCTGCCAAGTGGGAGTAAGAGTATGTTCATTTTAAGATTATTTTGAGCCTGGCATGGTAGCACATGCCTGTGATCACAGCATGCAGGAGGTTAAGGCAGGAGGATCATAGGTTTCAGGCCAGCCTGGGCCTTGGGTATTAAATGATGGAATGTCTGAGAGGTTCCGGACAGAACGTGGCCCGGAGCACGTCAGTAATCGGCGGCTCCTCAGTGGTGGTTAAGTGTCAGCACATGGGTATGGATGTATGTTCTTCGTTCCTCCAAGGCACGAAGGCAATTTGCCTGTGTAGCCAATGTCCTTCATTGAAATCCTCACAGTGCCTGGGCCTCTTCATCCTGCCTGTTAATTCATAGTGTGACAGAAAGAGGTGTTGCGGGCAGGGCTGCAGTGGAATCCCTATTTAGGGATTAGAGTCAGTTGGATGTTCAATGTGTGGAAGTATTTGAAGACACTGCTTCTGTTGGTAACAGATGGGACAAGCCAAGCCACCATCAATGTCACACACCTGAACTCATTGGTGGGGCCATTTGTGGAAGGAAGAGAGATGTGAGCCATGTTCTGTTGTAAACACCCAAGCTCCTCAGCACAGGGTGTCTTTAGAATGCTTCTGGGAGCAGGGACGGCTTATCTTTCCCCATCTGTCCTCCTTGTGTATCGCTCCCTCACTCCTCCAAGCTGTTTAATCAGCTTTCTGTCACTATGACAAAAGATCTGAGCCAATCACCTTCAGAGAAGAAAGGTTGGGGCTGGGGAAAGGTTCAGTGGGTAAGAGTGCTCACTGTACAAGCGTGAGGACCTGAGTCTGATGCCCAGCACCCAAGTGAAAAGCTTGGCATGTTCACACATGCCTGTAACCCTGGTGTGTGGGGGTGGAGACAGGAGGAGCACGGGGGGCTGACTGGTCAGTCAGTCTAACCAAGGAACAGTGAGCTCCAGATTCAGTGAGAGTCCGTCTCAAGGAAACAAGGCAGAAGAGAGATAGAGAACATCTGACCACCCCCAGCCTCTGCACGCACACACACATGCATTAGCACATACATATGCATGCACCACACACACACCCAATACATAGTACACACATGCCAAAAAAAGAGCAAAAGTGGGCTGGAGAGATGGATCATCATTTAAAGGTACTTTCAGTGTCGCAGTTCCTATGTAAAGCCAGACAGTCCCCTCAAGGGTATGTCTCCAATGATCTATCTTCTTCCCAGTAGGTCCTACCTCTTAAAGGTTCCCCCACCTCCCACTAGCACCATAGACTTCTTACCAAAACCGAAAAGGCCTCTGGGGAACACTATATAAATCATAGCAGTGATCCTATGACACATGTTTGGAATCATCTAGAGATGATTCAAAAACTCACAGTGAAGTTATAGAAGTTACCTTCCTGTTTCTGGAACAAGTTTAATTCCCAGCTTACAGCTCTGAGGGGAAGATTCATTATGGCGGGGAAGACGTTGCATGAGCAGACAGCCAGGGCATCATAGCTTGTCACTTGAGCAGGGAGGAAGCAACAAGAGTGAGCTCGTTTCACTGGAAAGCAGGGCTGAACTGTAAAATCCCAAAGCCGGCTCCCGGTGACACACCTCGTCCAGCAAGACGCCACCTCCCAAAGGGTCCTCTAGCTAAGGACCTAGTATGAGGCTTAATCACAAACACATGAGGCTATGGGTGATAGTTCACATTCAGATCACCACAAAAGTGAAAGGAAATGAGGTAAAAATACCAAAGTAAGACAATGACTATACAGCTACCATTTTACTGAGTGGTTACTATGTGCCAGGAACATTCGTGGTTGATGTCAGTAGTATATGGGGCTGGTAAACCTCAGAGAAGATTTAACATTAAATCTCTTTTAGGATGAGAGGACCAGGGGGAGAGAGATAGAGACTGAGGGCGGAAGAGCATGCACCTAGGGGCCCAGGAACTCCCTGCCCCTCTGGTCGGTGGCCAGTCACGTTTCTGAGCCGTGGGATTCTCTTGTTACCATCCCTTGCACTCTTCCTTAATTCTCTGCACATCTGGGCTCGGGCACTTCTGTTTTAAAATTTATTTGAGAGAGAGAGAAAGAGGCAGAGAGAGAATGGGCATGCCAGGGATTTGAGCCATTCACCGCACACAAACTCCAGATGCGTGTTCCACCTTGTGCAGCTGGCTTACGTGGGTCCTAGGGAATTGAACATGGGTCCTTTGGCTTTGCTGGTAACCACCTTAACTGCTGAGCCATCTCCGCAGCCCTTGGGCACTTCTTGAATGCTAAGTCTAGTTAGTTTCTGCAGGTATTAGTCTTGTAATCATCAGGGGAATCTGGGCTGGGTGTGGGGTTAACAGTGTGCACATGCTAAACTATTAATTACATGTACTTCAGGGTCCTTTCTATAGTATGGAGATCAACTGCGTCTTTGCAATACAGAATATGAAAATGGCCTCAATGGTCCCTTCTGTCCCCTATCAACAGTAGCAACCACCTCTGTGGGAACAGGCACTATAAAGTATGTTACTTTGTCCCTGCCTAGTCCTGACGATGCTTTGGAAGGTAAGTGTCCCACATCCATCTTACAGATAAGGATCTTTCAGCAAACACAACACAGTAGCAAGGGGCAGACCACGACTAAACTCGGGTCTCTTAATGTAGTGGAAAAGAAGCTGAAAGCTGGACTGATGCACTAAGTCACTGTAAGAGTTAACTGCTAAGAAGCTGGGTGTGCTGGCGCGTGTCTTTAATCCCAGCACTTGGGAGGCAGAGGTAGGAGGATTGCCGTGAGTTCAAGGCTACCCTGAGTATACAGAGTAAATTCCATGTCAGTTTGGGCTAGAGTGAGACCCTACCTCGAAAAATAAAAAAATAATAACATAAAGAGTTAACTGCTCAGGAGCTGAACTTATTTCTCTGTCAGTAGCTGAAGGGATCCCAAAGAGAGAACGGTCTAGGGGGGACCCAGAGGGACGATAAGAGGGAAGGACAGTTTGGACTAAAATAGAGTTTATGGTTAGGGCGACCCGACTACATGGTTCATATGCATGATGATTCATAGGTGTGTTTTGAAAAATTGTTTTGAATCATATAGACTGTACAAGCTGTCATGTCCTTCTGTGAACCAGCTGCCTGCTTGCTCCCTCACCCCTCCCCTTGGCTATGAACACTATAAAATGAAAGTAAAATCCCAGCTTAACGCTGAGGTTACTTTGGTCCCTGGGAAATAAACTCCTCTACTTTCATTCATGCTGGCGTTGGAGTGATTGTTTCAGAAAAGTTCCACATTTCCGGAGGCCCCAGCCAGATCCTCCTTCACCACGATCCCCGTTGGTCAGGAGGGGCTGATCCTACTGGGCTTCCCAGCCTGTCAAAGGTCCCTGAAACTGAGAAGCATGTGCCCCTGACATGATTGTGGGGTCTCCTTCTAGGTGGACCAAGGAGACTGTGAAACCCAGGAATGGAGTTCCTGAGTGGAAGGAGACAAGACTGAGCCAATGTCTGCACCAGGTAAGAACTCCCTGTAATATCGAGGTTTGAAAGAGCTGCGTGACTGATCACCCATAGGAGATTGCAGCTGAAGCTCCAACCTGATACTGGAGTTGCGCTGTTCTCCTTTGACACTCGACGTGATTTCGAGGTTTGGTTTTGGTCTCTGGAGTTGTAAACAGAATAGGAATTGAAAATGGGAATGCATAGCTTCTGAATGAATGAATGTGTGAGGGGGAATGTGCGAGATGTCTGGAGTCTGTTTGAAAAGTGCACTTGATATGAATGTGTGTGTGTGAATATGGATGTGGTTCACAGCCCAAAAGCAGTCCGTCCTCAGGAAGGCTTTGTGTTTGTCTCTGTATCTGTTCTGCAGCACCAACACAGTGGGAAATTCACTGTGGGGAAGTCCTCCGCTAAGCCCACTGTCCTAGACGGCATAGGCAGCTTTTAATGTTGAATGGCCTCCAGAGGGAACACTGAAAGTAACTAAGATCACAGACAGGGAAAAATGCAAGATGCTTTTTTTTTTTTTTTTTCTTTTTGGTTTTGCAAGGTAGGGTTTCACTCTGGTCCAGGCTGACCTGGAATTAGCTATGTAGTCTCAGGGTGGCCTCGAACTCTCGGCGATCCTCCTGCCTCTGCCTCCCGAGTGCTGGGATTAAAGGCATACGCCACCACGCCCAGCTCAAGATGTTCCTACTCTTAAAGAGTTATAAATTGGTAGGATCAGAGAGCTGCCCTGTTGCCCTGAGAGAAGTTCAAAACTCCTCCTGAATTTTAGAAGGAAAAACAAAAACAAAAACAAAAACAACAACAACGTGTGCCACCACACCCGGCCATCCATGGTTTTTGGCTCTGAAAGAAATGTTGTAAAAAGCCGGGCGTGGTGGTGCATGCCTTTGATCCCAGCACTTGGGAGGCAGAGGTAGGAGGATTGCCATGAGTTCGAGGCCACCCTGAGACTACATAGCTAATTCCAGGTCAGCCTGGACCAGAGTGAAACCCTACCTTGAAAAACCAAAAAAAAAAAAAAAAAAAAAAAAGAAATGTTGTAAAATCCCAAAATGTGAGTGAAAGCCACTCAAGCCCTAAACCCAACCACATACCTACCCAAAGAGGAGGTAGGGGCCCTCCACCCTTGCAAGGAAGGGCTGTGCTGTCCTGTTGTGTTCCCCAGGGGCAAGAGGTCAGCAATCAGAAATCAGCAATCTGGGGCCAGTTCCAGACAGATACTAGATACCTGGGGGTGGGGGAACTTGTCTGAATTGTTCTCACATGCTGTGTCTGGGGCAGCTCTCCAGAACAAGGATGAAAACGGAGGACTGACTACACATGAGACTGACTACACACGAGAAGACACCTACGATGTGTCACTGAGTGCTTTCCCCTGAAGGGCTTGATCTGTATGATGGCCAGGTGGCCTTGGGTATAAGATGTGGAGCCTGATCCACAAGTCTCATTGTTGGATAGGGAGGCAAGGCACAGACCTCTCTGGAATTCAGGCTGCCCCCAAGAGAATCCCCGATGGCTACAGATGCGTGCGCCCTCTTGTGGTCAAGTGCGGCATTGCGCCCTTGCATCACTTTGCTTCTGGCTAAATGTGGGACCTGGAAATTGGAACCGCTGGAGATTGGAACCAGCATTCTTAGGCTTAGGAGGCAGGCGCCTTAACCGCTAAGCCATCTCTCCAGCCCATGGTCTACTCTTTTACAAAAGGTTATTTCAAAGAGGCTTTTGAGGACAATAGAAATATATATAAAAAAAGTAAGGTAACTTAAGGGAATGGAAGCAACATGTGATTTGTCTACACAGTAAAAATAATTTACAATGTAAGTTTTTGTTGGTAGTTATAATGAGATAACCTTACTAAGGAAGAAAAACTGGAGAGGAAACTTTAAGTGTTGGATGTTAAGTGTTTGGTAAAAAAGATTGTTACATCCAGGCGTGGTGGCGCACGCCTTTAATCCCAGCACCTGGGAGGCAGAGGTAGGAGGATCACCATGAGTTCAAGGCCACCCTGAGACTACATAGTGAATTCCAGGTCAGCCTGGGCTAGAGCGAGACCCTACCTCGAAAAGCCAAAAATAAAAAATAAAAAGATTGTTACAGAGTGGTTACATAGATTGTAAGGCAAAAGTATATAGATGAAAGTATGACTAAGTTTAAACAGAAGGTTAAAGACAAAGTTGATTAATTAAGTCTTTGTTTTGTCAGAGTACAGACTCCTTGGGCTATAAAATATGACTATTAGCCTGGGGCTTATGTCAGACTAACAAAGGCTGGCCCTAGCTAGTTGTAGGATGCTATGGTATTTAGGTTGTAAACTTAAAACTTTTACTCACTGATGTTATCTAGTCATAATAATGGTTGTAAGATTGTGAAAGACTGACTTTAGAGTGCTCAACCAAGTGAGCTATGTTCTTCTATTTGTCAACCTTTTAACTAAATCTTAAGGTTAAAACTGTCTCATTAGTACTTAACTATCTCATAAGGTTATTATATTTAAAACCCTGTATTTTAAGATGGTTCCTGTCTTGTTTATACTGGATTTGCTGGGGGTTATCACTGAAGTTATATTATATTCTAAATCTTAGAAAAGGTGATTTAGTGATTATAACTTTGTTCTTAGGAAAACTGAGGAAGCTCCCTATGTCTAAGGGAAATCCACTGTATACAAACAGTGTTAATATAGTTTGTCTAAGCTTTCTATACTCTAACAGTCATAAATATTGCTTTATGTTAATTTATAAAATGGTTCAGTGGTTAAAGGTACTTGCTTAAGAAATTATTTTGTGTCTGTCAAAAGGTCTCTAATATATGTTTAAAATCAGGCTAGTTTTTGGCTTAAGAATGACCAGTTTTGGCTTTATTCTTAAGCTATGTATAATCAGTTTCAGTCAAGGTTTTACTTAAGAAATTGTCTCATTTCTGGTATCTTAAGTTCATTGCTTATAAATATATTGATTCTTAATACATGTTCCCTGCTCTAGAAAAATGATCTTAAACTCTGCTTGCTGTTCTGCTTCCAGTTGGGGGGTAATTTGTACCTGTATAAGTATACAGACTAGCCAGAGTTGTTTTCAAACTCAGATTCCAAGTTTTTATACTGTCCTGTCTTCCTGGCATATAATTTCTAGATCAAATCAATTGATTTGAAGTTGTTGGTAAAATATTGTTTCCAGGGCCGCTAACATGTTCTGCCTATACTTACAACCGACAGATACTTAAAAGATAAAATGTGTATGCTTTCTATGTTCCAGATATAGCTTATACTGTTACCTGACAACTAAACTTAAATGCAAATCAGAAAGATTTTTAAACTTTTGTGTCATTCTCTGAGCAGATCTGCTTTGCTAACCAGATATGTTCTGTACTTCTTTAACTAGATATTTTGCTAATCAGCTGTGTACAGTTTCTCTGAGAGATTAACAGCCATTTATAGAAGCCTAAATCAATTGGAAACATTGGGGTTAAAAGGATAACCAGTATTTTGGTTCCTGCTCCCAGGTCAGAAGGCCACAGGAGATGATGGGACACTTGCTGGCTTCTAGCCTCTGGTAAGTTACCTGTCTTCTTGATCAGGGAGGATATGGAGACCCAGGGATAACCTCCAAGTCAGTGTGTCTGCAACAGGAGAGTCACATCTGAGGAAAATCAGTCCTTCAGGCTTCCCCAAAGAGGGAGGGCCACTTGGTCAGCGTGGCCTTGAGTTATCCCAGCAGATGACAATGCTGAGAGACATAGAACTCCTCAGAGGTCCCTAAAAGTCTCTCCTACAGAGCCATTATTGACCCCCAAAATATAAGACAAACTTAATTTTGGCTGCCTGCATGGTTTTAAACACCCAGTAAGAGAACAGTGTAAACAAAGATTCAGACTAATAGGCTCCCCATCTGATGCTGACTTACAATACTAAACTCTACCATTAACTCGTGCCCTCTGCCTCTGCCTGTCCCTGATTAGTGAGCCACTGTTGCCTTTAAATACAAATTCCAAAACTTGTCCTCACTGGTTACATTTACCTGATAGTTATTGATTTGTATTAGTCTGATCTCTCCTTGATATGTCTTATTAAAGGATATATAAAACACTAAGGACAGATCTCAGACCCCCATCCTGGCATGTAAAAGCAATGGAAAATTCTAGCTGTTTGTACTTGCTGACGTGGGGGATGCTGGTTGGTTGAAAGTGTCTCTTTGCTCAGATTTATAGAGGTAAGCCAGATTCTCCTGCCATTGATGGTGCTCCCTTAAGATCTGTAACACAAGGGGGGGGGACCCACATAACCATCAGCCAAGGGGTATAGATTCATCACCCCACCATCAAGAGAACAGTGTCCTTAGCTGATTGTAGCAGCTAACAGGTCACCAAGAACACAGAGGGTCCCATTCAGGTCAAGCTCCAGAGGACACGTGCCCATGACAAGGAGACTCTAGCCCTGCTTTAGTCACGCCAGAAGCTGACTAGTCTACGCACAGCAGAAGCTTGAGGAATTCCACATGGGATATGGGGGGTTGGAAATGGATACGATGTTCACCAGTCATACTGGTGTTTGCTGTGCCTGGTTAGGAAAGTTACATGGGCTCATGGAAGAGGAGGGAAGCTCCTGCCGAGGAGCTGAACTTATCTCTGTCAGTAGCTGAAGGAATCCCAAGGAGAGAACTGTCTAGGGGGGACCCAGAAGGATGATAAGAGGGAAGGACAGTTTAGACTAAAATAGAGTAAAACAGAGCTCATGCTTAGGGTGACCTGACTGCATGATTCATATGCATGTTAATTCATAGGTATGTTTTGAAAGATTGTTTTGAATCTTATAGACTGCACAAGCTAAGTATCATGTCCTGCTTCTGTGAAGCAGCTGCCTGTTTGTTCGCTCACCCTCCCTCGGCTATGAACACTATAAAATGAAAGTAAAATCTCAGCTTTATGCCAAAGTTACTTTGGGGAGCGATTCCAACTTCGGTCCCTGGGAAATAAACTCTGCTTTCACTCATGCTGGCGTTGGAGTGATCTTTTCAGAAAAGTTCCACAACACTAAAACTCAGAGAAGGGTGACAAATGACCACCAGAGCGAGCAAGTGGAGAGGTCAGCTCCGCCCACCCTCCACCTCCACTCCCTCCAACTCCACCCCTCACCAGCCCTCCTTAGAGGCTCAAGATGGGCACAGTTTGGGTGGGATGCCAGGCTGCTCAGCAACAGTGGCTGGGGCTGGTCAGGATCCAGCTGACCTTGAACATGGTTTCCAGATCCAGGCCACACTCTGTGTCTCGTTTGCCCATCTACCTGTGAGGACTTCTGTCTGCCTCCTTTTGCTCCACTCTCCCAGGACCACGGATGCAGACTTTTCTGGAAGTTTAACAGTAGCTGGAATTGAGCTATGGTTAGGCCGTGCTCTGGGGACCCCATGAAATGTGCCTATGCCAAGCAACACATGTATCCATTTGCCCACGGGAACATCCCCTCTTCCAGGTGTCCATCCCACACACGATTCCCTCCCTCCCTTGCTTCCTCCCAAGTGCGTGTCCATGCAGGCACCCATCCCACAAGCGTTCGTGGAGCACGCACTGTGCCTGGTACTCTGCTGGATGCCAGATACATGGCCCAGGCCAAGGCCGAGCACCCACCCTCCCTGGAGCTCCCATTCCAGCAGGGAGCTGCAACCGAGAGATGAACCCTACCAAGGTCGGTGGAGGGCAGATCTGCTCTGTTGCTTCCCGCTCTGTGCCCTCATTTTCTCTTCCCAGCATTCGTAACAGCAGTAATAGCAGCCATTTACCACTGCCCACTCTGGGCTGAGCATTTTACCTGCATTAGCTCAGTGCATCACGACAGCAGCCCCAAGAGCTGCCATTATCCCTGTGTTACAGCCACAGAGAGGCCACTAGACCAGGGTCCCACAGCTTATCGTTATGACTGGAAGAAATACAAACTTGGGATCTCTGACCTCCAGTGACCTTCCAAGCCCCCCCCCCCCAGCTTATGTGGTGGCCTTGTGTATACCCACAGCATGGAACACACCTTCTTAGAGGCTGCAACTTACAATAGTTCTTTCTGGTATCATGTTGCACCTACGTACTGGATGGATATTATTGTTTTTAGCCCTCTCAAGAACGCTGCAGGGTAAATACCTTTCAGAGAGGGAAACTGAGTCTCAGGGAAGTCAAATGTCTTATCTCTGGTCACATGCATCATAAAAAGTAAGGACTGGGGGTTGAGGAGTTAAAGGCCCTTGCTTCACAAGCTTTCTGACCAGAGTTCAAATCCATGGCACATAAAGCCAGGCATAAAGTGGTGCAGGTACCCTCAATCCCAATGTGTCTGTGGCAGCAGGACTCTGAAGCTCAAGGGGCCAGCTAGACTGGCCTTCCCAGTGGTAACAATAAGAACATGAGAGTTTCTGTCTCAAAAAAAAAAAAAAAAAAAAAAAAAAGATGGGGGCTGGAGAGATTGCTCAGTGGTTAAAAGTGCTTGCTAGCAAAGCCTGATGACCCAGGTTCAATTCCTCAGTACTCATGTAAAGCCAGATGCACAGAGTGGTGCATGTCTTGAGTTCATTTGCAATGGCAAGAGGTCCTGACGCACCCATTTCCTCTCTCTCATTGCCTTTCCCTCCCTCCCCCTCCTTGAAAACAAATAAAAACAAATAAAAACATTTTAAGTAAAAAAGTGAAGGAGGGGCTAGAGAGATGGCTTAGTAGTTAAGCACTTGCCCGTGAAGCCTAAGGACCCTGGTTCAAGGCTTGATTCCCCAGTACACAAGATGGCGCATGCATCTGGAGTTGGTTTGGAGTGGTTGGAGGCCCTGATGTGCCCATTCTCTCTCTCTCTCTGTCTGTCTCTCTGCCTCTTTCTCTGTCTGTTGCTCTCAAATAAATAAATAAATAAATAAAATAAACAAAAAATTGACCAAGACATTGAGGCCATCCTCAGACTTTCACACATGTACATACCATGAGTACACTCAAGAGCACCCCATCACACACACACACACACACACACACACACACACACACAGTAGAAAAAGAATAGGGCTGGCACCAGGACCCTGCTGACAAGCCCTATCTTACATTTATCCTTCACCTAGGAAACACCCATCCATCAAGAGCTACCCATCCAGTCTAGATGTCATCTATTCACGAAGTCATCATCGACTCTCCGAGGCCTAGTTTCCTCTCCCATATTCCTGCTGTCCCTTTAATTCGGCCTATGTGTGCTTTGTTTGTTTACCTCTTCATCCTTGTCCTCAGGCAGTGCGACCCCTGAAGGCAGAGCTCACCTGCTGTGCTATAGTAGTAATCATCTTGCCTTGCTTTCTCCTCCAGAGTTTGGGGCTCTAATCATTTAATTTTATTTCTGATTTTATTTTATTAGTTTTTAAAAAAATATTATTTATTTGAAGGGGGGCAGATAGAAAAAGGGAGAGAATGGGCATGCCGGGGCCTCCAGCCACTGCAAACAAACTCCAGATGCATGCTCTGCCTTATGCATCTGGCTTACGTGGGTCCTGGAGTATTGAACCTGGGTTCACTGGCCTTGCAGGCAAGTGTCTTAAACACTCAGTCATCTTCCCAGCCCTCATTTCTGATTTTAAATGGCTAACTAGTTGTCCATTTGTTTCTGCCATTTGCTGCTAAACCTGTCCTGGAGTTAGGTAGCAAAATAAGGGCTGTAAGATCAAGTCCAGCCCTCGGCAACACTGTAGACTGGACCCTCACCGTTCCTTCTCCACTCTGGGCTCCTTAACAGTGCTTCTTCCCCTGTGGGCATTCGGATCCCCACCTTTGATTCGGTCTTTTCCTATTAGCAATACTTGCTGGTCAACATTTACCCCAAGGGAGCCTGGGACCCTTGGGTTCTCAGCAACCTGCATTCACTTCAGAAATCACTAGAAGCTGCAGCCATCCACAGTGTGTCACTATGAAAAGTACTGAATTATGTTCGATAATGCCATGGCTATAAAGATAAGCATGAGCCAGCATGAACTATAGTAACACTTTTTTTGAAAAGAGTCAAGCCTTTCCTACTGGCATTTTCCTGGTGTCCCCAAGGCACCCTGTGTGCTGTATCTGATGGACATGTCAACTGATTTGAAGAGTCAGACGCCACCTTTTGCAGCCATCTAGAAATGGGGTTGTTAATCACTGGAGAAAGATCCCATCAGGCTCTCAGAGGGACAAATCTTTCTGGGAAGGAAATGGCACTCTCGGGGCCTTTTGAAGAGATGGCAGGCTTCATGCTGCGCTTGCAAGTGGGCTCTAAGGGCAGGTCTCTGGTGTCAGACAGGAGCGCTCATTAATCCCCTGGCGACAATGACCAGCACCACCTGTGGGTGGATGGAACACCCTTTCCTGTCCCTCCATATGGGGGTTCCGAATCCTCAGGACCCCAGGAAG
Organism: Orientallactaga sibirica; assembly: GCA_036365145.1. Taxonomy (NCBI): domain Eukaryota; kingdom Metazoa; phylum Chordata; class Mammalia; order Rodentia; family Dipodidae; genus Orientallactaga; species Orientallactaga sibirica. Next base: position 5,160,514 of record JAEOAD010000038.1, on the reverse strand, counting down.
GGCTGAGAAGCTTTGGTCCTGGGGTGCTACATTTGAGTAAGACGGACAGCCCTGCTCCTCCCACTTGTAGCATCCCAGACATTTTCCTGCGCTGGTCAGGCCCTCCCAGCTCCCAAGGGACATGAGGGGGTGGTCTGCTGTGGGTAGTCCCACCTGAAGAGAACCAGTCAACCCCAGGCCTCTTAGAGACACCTAGAGGCATTGAGGAGCCCCAGGGACTCCCCCAAAGCATCTCAAGGGGCATGGGAGTAATTTCCTGGGGACCTGCCTTCAGGGCAGTGGCAAGACTATGGGCGCCAGGCCACTGAACCAGGGACTTGGTCAGCCGCCTCAGCCCCCTGCTGGCACCCCACTTTCATGGCTGGAGAAAGTGAAACTCTGGTGCCAGCTGCCAATTCCAAGGTTTCCCAGCTAGAAGCAGGCCTCTAGCCTGGATGTATCCTTCTCCATAGTCCACCTCTCCTCTGGCTGGTGAGTTTCCTCTGGATGGCTCAAACCCAATGATGGTTATTTGAGGGGGTGGGGCGGGGAGGGGATCCATTTGAGAGACTCACCTTGAGCTTGTGGCCACAATGTGGATGCCTGTGCTCTTGGGCTGTATTAATGGAGAGGCTAGGAATCTATAGACTTAATGTAGTGACAGGACAGTGTGGGAGCCAAGGAGGACCTAAGACATCTATCCAGTTTAGTAGAACAGACCCTCCTTGGACAATGGCTTCTCTTTCATTCTCTTTCCCAGTGCTATGAGAGTTACAAGTTCCATGTCTCTCTGTGTGTGACTGTCATCTGCTTATTTGTGGCCCAGGACACATGAGATTTTGTTTTGTTTTGTTTTTCGAGGTCCGGTCTCACTCTAGCCCAGGCTGACCTGGAATTCACTCTGTATTCTCAGAGTGGTCTTGAACTCTCGGCGATCCTCCTACCTCTGCTTCCCAAGTGCTGGGATTAAGGGTGTGCGCCACCATGCCCGGCTCAGAACACAAGAGTTTTACATGGTGATAAAGGATGACAGATAACCGGGCTGTGTGTTCACTGCAGATGTCTCACTGTAGGTGGAAGGAGAGCCAGGCTGACGGTGGTGGGATTGGCAGCACAGCACAGTGAGGCAGGAACGCGACCTCTGATGCTGTGAGCATGGCAGAATTTGCAGACTGGGAGTATGGGATGGGCTCGGAGATGGGTCCAAGAACCGTTAGTTTCTAGTAACAGTATCAAAGTCACACTTGTTTGTGACAACAGCTAACTTTTAGGATGACGACAGATGGATCAGGCATTTGGATCATTAGTCATCAAATGGGATTTTGTGGTGATTTGTTTCCCAGAAACTTAGGTGTTCTGAATGTCAGGTTCCCAGCTGATGGAGATTTGGGAATTAATGCCTCCTGGAGGCAGTGTATTGTTGGGGGCGGGCTTATGGGTGTTACAGCCAGCTTCCTCTTGCCATTGTTTGGCACACTCTCCTGTTGCTGTTGTCCATCTGATGTTGGCCAGGAAGTGATGTCCATCCTCTGCTCATGCCGTCGTTTTCCCCTGCAATCATGGAGTTTCCCCTCAAGTTTGTAAGCCAAAATAATCCTTTTTGTTCCTCCACATGGTCAGGTATTTTCTGCCACAATGTGAACCTGACTGCAACAGTTTTCTTTCCAAAATATAAAGTCCCTTGCATGGGGACTTATTCACAGTCACCTTGAAAATGGAATGTATCCATGAGCCGTGGAATTCCATTTAGAAAAAAAAAAAATCAGCTGGGCGTGGTGGCGCACGCCTTTAATCCCAGCACTTGGGAGGCAGAGGTAAGAGGATTGCCATGAGTTCGAGGCCACCATGAGACTACATAGAGAATTCCAGGTCAGCCTGGGCCAGAGTGAGACACTACCTCAAAAAAAAAAAAAAATCCCTCAGGGTCCATTGAAGAAGAGATGGCGAAGAATGTAAGAGCCAAAGGAAGGATAAGACTCCTTGCAATGCACTCTTCCAGACACAAAATGGCCTCGATATCCATGACCTCACAGTGCCTGGCACTACCTACACAAAACCAGTATAATAGGAGGAAAAGGTGATGACATCAAAATAAAAGAGAGACTGATTGAGAGGGGGAGGGGATATGATGGAGGGTAGAGCTATGAAGGGGAAAGCAGGGGGGAGGGAATTATTATGGTTTATTGCCTATCATTATATGGAAGTTGTCAACAATAAAAACATTTTTTAAAAAGTAAAAGAGAAGCTGGGCGTGGTGGCGCACGCCTTTAATACCAGCACTTGGGAGGCAGAGGTAGGAGGATCGCTGAGAGTTCGAGGCCACCCTGAGACTACATAGTTAATTCCAGGTCAGCCTGGACCAGAGTGAAACTCTACCTCGAAAAACCAAAAAAAAAAAAGTAAAAGAGAAAAAAATTTCTAGCTGGGTGTGGTGGTATACGCCTTTAATCCCAGTACTTAGGAGGCAGAGGTAGGAGGATCACCACAAATTGGAGGCCACCCTGAGAACACATAGTGAATTTCAGGTCATCCTGGGCTCCAGCAAGACCCTACCACTGAAAAGAAAAAAAAAAAAAATGCCGATGAAACATTAAGGCGATAGTGACAATGAGATGGGCGGGCTACTCATTTTTCCAGACTACAGTGCAGATTCTCTATCTCTTCTGGGAAGATGGAGTTGTTAGTACTCCAGGTTCATTCCATGAACTTCCCATTCCTTCCTTTCCAAGGCAACGAGGATTCTTTTTTTTTTTTTAAACAGCTTCATTTTATTTATTTATTTATTATTTTTGGAGAGAGAGAGAGAGGGAGAAGGAGACAGATAGAGAATGGGCATGCCAGCAGTCTCTCAGCTGCTGTGAATGAAATCCAGGTGCGTGCGCCCCTTGTGGTCAAGTGTGGCATTGCACCCTTGCGTCACTTTGCATCTGGCTAAACGTGGGACCTGGAGATTGGAACCAGCGTTCTTAGGCTTAGGAGGCAGGCGCCTTAACCACTGTGCCATCTCTCCAGCCCAGCAATGGGGATTCTTGAGGCGCTTAGGGACTCCTTAGGGAGGAGGATGAGAAGGCGGAGCTTGAGATACCAGCAGGAGCTGAGGGCCACTTGTGAACCCCAGTCGGAGCTATCTGTTGGCAGGCACAATGTTGTAGCCCCACCACCATCTGTCTTGTCTGCTGTGTGGGGGAGGCTAGGGTCAGCGGGTAGTTGGGTGTGTTATATCAGCGCAGTTCAATTGGCACACTTTTCTGGAATGCCCGCAACTTACTTGGGCTTACACTCCAGACCCCGCTGCCAAAGACCTTAAATGTTAGGTTGAGAGAGCATTCTATTTGGCAGCTGGAGAAAAGACCTGAAGGCACTGGGCACCTGGGCACCTGGGCACCTGGGCACCTGGGCACCTGGGCACCTGGGCACCTGGTTCCTTGATTTGTTCCGCAGTGTAGAGATGACGTGAGAGGGAACCAAGGCTAGAAAGCGGAAGGCCATTAGTGGGGAGAGACACTTAAGAGAGCTAAATTGAGACAATGCTGGGGCCATGAAGCATGAGGGGCCCTAATCAAACCTCAGGGTCAGCGCTTTGTCGGAAGGACTCAAGGCTTGAACCACTTTCCTTGAATGACTCAGACCACCCATTCCCATTTGGAATGCCCCCAACCACCTGCCCACTTATCTGTCTTTCTTGAAGAGGCCCATGCCTTGAGGCAAGGTGGACCTCCCTGTAACCAAGGAATTCCAGTGACCCCAGTGCCCCATAAATATCCCCTAGTCTGTAAGGGAAGTGGGTTTTTAAAAAATATTTTATTTTTGTTTATTTATTAGAGAGAGAGAGGGAGAAAATGGGCACACCTGGGCCTCCAGCCACTACAATCAAACTGCAGACACCTTGTGCACATGTGCAACCTTGCACATGCATCACTTTGTGCTTATGTGGGACCTGGGGAATCAAACCTGGGTCCTTAGGTTTTGCAGACAAGCGCCTTAACTGCTAAGCCATCTCTCCAGCTCTGGGAAGTGTTTTTTTTTTTTTTTAATTTAAAATTTTTTTATTTTTTTATTTTTCAGGGTAGGGTCTCAGTCTAGCTTAGGCTGACCTAGAATTCGCTCTGTAGTCTCAGGGTGGCCTTGAACTCATAGCACCTCCAGGGAGCTGGGATTAAAGACATACACCACCACGCCCGGCCGGGAGTGGGTTTTGACCAATCTTCTCAAATAGCCTTTCTCAGGCTTTTCCTGAATAAAGCCAGTCTCTCCTATTGAGCCAAATCTTCTCTCTCATTTCCTTTCCCACTTCTTCTAACATTCACAGAATTCAGAAAGGCTGATACACTCACAATTAGAGTTCATTTAGTGGGAGCATATAGATCAAAATCAGCAAAGGTAAAAAACACATAGAGGAGAGATGCAGGCTAGAGATGCCAGAATGAGCTTCCACTGCCCCGTCCCCGAGGCTTAGGTCTCTCAGCAGTGATGCGTGGCACTATGTGTAAAGTGTGGCTAATTAGGGAAGCCCAGGAGTGCCTTGGTATTCACAGTTTTTATTGCAGGTTGGTCATAGGACCATAGTCACCCATGTGGCTGACAGCGAGTTCTTCAGCTTCTGGCCCCTCCTGGAGTCTAGGTGATGTGGCATGGCCCAAGGCCTCCACCATAAATTGTGTTGGCAGCATAAAGTTCTGGATGACCCAGGGTTCCAGGAGAACACAGGCTCTCTTAGCAGGAGGCTCTGCTGGGCTTCCTTAATTGACCACAGGCCTGCTGTCTGACTGGATACAGAGGTGGAGAAGAGAGAGTCCAGAATGATCCTCGGGTTTCTGGGTGGATCAGGACGGAGGCAGAAATGTGGTGTTGTGTGGATGCCTGGCTTATGTAATAGTTTATAGCTGGCCTATTTTTTTTTGTTCACCCTAGATTATAGGCATGCATTAAAAAACGAACAAGTAAGAGAGAAAATGGCATCAATTTCCAGTCTCCTCCTCTAACCTCTGACATGAATGCCGAGACAATGGCTAGTCCAAACCTGAGCGACTCTGCTAAGTCCCCACCTTTCAGTCCCAAGCACCATTCCAAGTAATGACTACAGTCACTTTCTCTTGTGGGAAGCAGGGCTTAATTCCTCATCCATTGTGTGTGCCTTGGACCCCATTATGACCAAGGACCACAGCATGAAAGTAGCAGGAGAGGAGTCACCCCCCCAAGTGGTCCTGCCTGAAGAGGATCTACAATTCCTTTTTTATTTTTATTTTTAATTTTTTATTATTTTTTTGGAGAGAGACCCAGAGAGAGAGAGGGAGAGGAAGACAGAGATGGGCGCGCCAGCAGCGTCTCAGCTGCTGTGAACGAAATCCATATTTGAGCGCCCCCTTGTGGCCAAGTGCGGCATTGCGCCCTTGCATCACTGCATCTGGCTAAACGTGGGACCTGGAGATTGGAACCGCTGGAGACTGGAACCAGCGGTCTTAGGCTTAGGAGGCTTAACCCCTCTCCAGCCCTCTAAAATTCCTTTTCAAAACTTAAATGCACCGGGTGTGGTGGTGCACGCCTTTAATCCCAGCACTCGGGTGGCAGAGGTAGGAGGATTACTGTGAGTTCGAGGCCACCCTGAGACTACAAAGTTAATTCCAGGTCAGCCTGGGCCAGAGTGGTGAGACCCTACCTCGAAAAATTAAAAAAAAAAAAATTAAAATTAAAAAAAAAAAAAAAAAAACCTTAAATGCACTGGGCGTGGTGGCGCACGCTTTTAATCCCAGCACTCAGGAGGCAGAGGTAGGAGTATCACCGTGAGTTCAAGGCCACCCGTAGACTACATAGTGAATTCCAGGTCAGCCTGAGCTAGAGTAAGACCCTACCTCGAAAACCCCAAAGAAACTTAAATGCTTTAAAAAATTTATTGAGGGTGGGAAAGGTGTGGTCCTCCCTATTGTATAATAATGAAGTCTGAAGTTCAATGACTTCTATGATCAAAAAATTTTTTATTGAGCTCTTTTTTTTTTTTCTTGAGGTAGCATGTTACTCTAGCCCAGGCTGACCTGAAACTCACTGTGTAGTCTCAGGGTGGCCTCAAACTCACAGTGATCCTCCTACCTCTGCCTCCTGAGTGCTGGGATTAAAGGCGTGTGCCATTATACCCGGGTAGAGTTCTTTTTTAAAATGTTTTATTTTTATTTATTTGAGAGAAAGAGGGAGAGAGAGAGAGAGAAAATGGGCATGCCAGGGCCTCCAATCTCTGGCAATGAACTCCAGACACATGTACCATCTTGTGCATCTGGCTTACATGGGTCCTGGGGAATGGAACCTGGGTCCTTTGGCTTTGCAGGCAAGTGCTTCTAAGCCATCTCTCCAGCCCTATTGAGTTTTTTATTTGTATTCATGTGTGTGCTATTGACAGGGGGGTACTGTTAGGGTGACTTGGCCCCTGAAAGTAAAAAAGGTGGGGAACTCTGCACTTGCTACAGGTCAAAGGATGATCAAGATTCTTATCTCTTATCTAAATCTGTTTTTCCACAAACAACCTGGGCCTCTCCTGCAGGGAAATCTTTCCTAGGAATTAAACATTGTGGTTGTTCAAGTTTAGCCCCTGGAACTTGGTCTCAGGGCTAACCTCTTTCTGAGACAGCCCCTCACCGTAACTAACCAGCTATCTCTGGTTCACCTGGGCCAGAAGGCAGGGTCCACCACCGTAAGGTTATAAATACATTTGCTAGAGGAGAGCAGGCTCTCTGAGCTGCTGGTCACTTGGGAACTTCCAGCTGCTGGTGAGTTTCCCCTGGGCTCAGACCAGGCCCAGCAGGGCCAGCGGAGGGTGGACCCCCTAGCCCTTACTCTCCCCATGAGCTTTATGCCCCCTCCAGCTCCCCACATGGCAGGAGTTCCTTGAACTTTCTTTTCTCTCTTTTCTTTCCAGGCCCTCCACGTGGGATCTCTAGCCATGTGGGTGCCTTTCCTTGGCTCTTCCTTGGTACTTCTCTCAATAAATATAATTTAATAATTATCCTTCTCAGTCTAATTTTATTCAATTCTTTGATTAAAATTAGAAACAAACCTAGGGTTTGGGGTTCAAGGACTTTCCTGTACCCCTAGTACCGTGTTGCACCATGGTAAGTGGCCAATCTTGAGGTGTCTGCTTCTCTTCCACCCTTCTTCTTCTTCTTCCTCTTCCTCTTCCCCTTCTCCTTCTTTTGAGGTAGGGTCTCACTCTAGCCCTGGCTGACCTGGAATTCACTATGTAGTCTCAGGGTGGCCTTGAATTCATGGTGATCCTCCTACACTTACCTCCCGAGTGCTGGGATTAAAGCCGTGTGCCACCACACCCAGTTTCTTCCACCCTTGAGACAGGGTCTCTTCCCACTGTGAATGAACACCAGACTAGCTGGCCTATGAACTTCAGATTCTCCCAGCTCTGCTTCCCATTGTCGTGTGTGAATTCAAGTCCCAGACACCACTTTATATGGAGGCTGGAGAACATCAAACTCCAATTGTTAGGCTTTGCAAGTAAGCAGCTTTCGCTGCTGAGCCATCCCAAACTTAGGATGCAAAAATTCTGAAGAGGTCCCTGTCAGGAAAAGCTGATTTTTTTTTTTTTAATTTGAGAGAGAGAGACAGACAGAGACAGAGAGGAAGAGGCAGAGAGAGAATGGGTATGCAGGGTGTCTCAGCCGCTGTGAACAAACACCAGACATGTGCGCCCCCTTGTGGGCAAGGGTGGCATTGCGTGCTTGCATCACTTTTGCATCTGGCTAAACGTGGGACCTGGAGAATTGAACAAGTGTTCTTAGGCTTTGCAGGCAGGCGCTTTAACTGCTAAGCCAGCTCTCAAGCACGAAGCCAGGCTTCTTACTGGGAGTGACTCTCCCTAACTGGCTTAGGTTTCACACAGGGCATGGTGTGTAGTTTTTATTCCCTGAAGTAAGATCTGGAGTTTGATTGCAGTGGCTAGAGTCCCTGGCATGACGATTCTCTTTCTCATAAAATATTTTTAAAAAGGTGGATAGTGAAGCTGGGTATGGTGGCCCTTAGTCCCAGCACTCAGGGGCTGAGATAGGAGGATTGCTATGAGCCAGACTGGGACTACAGAGTGAGTTCCAAGCCTGGGTTAGAGTGAGACCCTACCTGACTGAAAGAAAAAAGGTGGACAGTGCCTGAGGAAGAATATAGGAGGGTGTTCTCTGGCTGCGTACATACATCCACATGCACACACATGTACACACACATATACAAAAAAGAAAACAAAAGCAAGGAAAGGAGAAATTGTCATACATTAGAGGAGACAAGGGAGACGTGAAGAGGAAATGTAATCATTTGATTCTAGAGCAGAAAGAGAACATTCGTGGCAAAATGAGTGAGATCTGCATAAAGCCTGTAGTTTAGCTAATAGAAACTAATCAACATTAATTTTGGAATCTTTATTTGTGGCATGGTTAGGGAACAATATAAACAGGGGAGTAAGGTAAAAGGTTTGGGGAATTCTTTCTTTGCAAATTTGTATTATTTTTGTAGCTTTTCTGTAAAATTATTCCAAAATAAGATATTAAAATAATTAAAAAATAAAAATGTTCACTGGATGTTTTTATGACCTCAAATTCTGTCTTTCCCAAAGGGAATTTTGTGACACAGTTGTTCTTTTTCTTCTCTTTTTTTTTTTTTGAGGCAAGTCCAACAAACTGGCTTTTTTTTTTTTTTTTTTTTTTTTTTTTGAGAGAGAGAGAGAGAGCCTTTGGCCACTATACTCAAACTCCAGCATGCGCCATCTTGTGTACATGTGTGAGCTTGTGCGTGCATCAGGCTTACGTGGGGATCTGGGGAGTCAAACATGGGTCCTTAGGCTTCCCAGGCAAGAGCCTTAACCACTAAGGCAACTCTCCAGCCCCCCAGTTGTTTTTGTGACTCCTTGTTTCTCAGGTTCTTTTGCTGAATCTGGGCAGTTGCTGGTGTTGAGGGCAGGGAGGGGCTCATGTCCAGCCCCGTGGTGTTGCTAACCAGTGGAGGGCAATAATGAAAGCCAGCCTCACTCTGAGTGCTGCCAGCATGCAGACATTTACTAGTAAGTGGTCAAGTTTTCAGAAAAGGTGTCTCTCTCCATCTCAAGGCCGCAGATGTGAAGGCTTCAAGTGACAATGTGCTTAGGGCAGGGCAGGCAAGTGTTGGTCTGTGGCCCATCAGCCTTCAAAAGGGTGCTCATTACAGGCCTCACCAGTATCACACTTGTCACAGTGGGTCCTGATTCGTCCTCAGCAGTCCATTAAAGACTGCATATATAATGCCTCATGCTAATTAGCCCGTGGAGTTGTTCCAGGTTTGGATTCACTAGGGGATACCACCTTTCTGCATCCCATTTCTCATACTGAATAGTCACAATATAACAGACACAAAATGTCTGCAAAGAAAGCATCCCACACACAGGCAGGTGCCTTGAAACTGGAACTGACTGAGGAAATTCTGCTCAAACTGTGAGATTCTTGAGTCAGAGGCAATTGTCTGCGATGGGAACAATGTCTCCATACTCAGTTTAGAGATTGGACACTTGAGCGTTTCGACAAGAAAGTGTCTGCCTGACAAGAAGTTTCAAACCGTGTCTGAGTCAACCTCCCCCACGGCCATCACTGCGCCTGAGGAACAAGTTAAATAAATGAGAAGGGCAGTGTTTGGGATCAAGACAACTAGACATTGTAACTTGATATGCTCTAACCAAGTAGCTCCATTTTCACAAAAGATCTTTGACTACAATGTATAATGACATCTTCATGAATGGTAATTTTGAAGAATTACTCTCCTTTGTGAAGCCAATCAGAGATATTTATTGGAGATAAAAGGCAATGGGTCCCTTTCTCACTGAAGGGGTTGAATCGGAAGTATTAACCTAAAATGCTCCAAAGGCGAGAACACATAGTTCTCAGAATAACCCAGGAAAGGATGAGAAGGTGAGGTGGGAAGAAAGAAGAGAGAGACGCCTGAGAAGAATGGCGTGTGTGTGTGTGTGTGTGTGTGTGTGTGTGTGTGTATGTGTAAAATAACAGGGACCACACATATGTTCACATGAGAAAGCATTTAGGGATCCATTAAAAAAAATCACCTTTTGGGGGCCGGAGAGATGGTTTAGTGGTTAAAGCGTTTGCCTACCAAGCCAAAGCACACAAGTTCAGTTCCCCAGGACCCACATAAGTCAGATGCGCAAGGGGTCACATGCATCTGGAGTTCATTTGCAGCAGCTGGAGGCACTGGTGTGTCCATTCTCTCTATCTCTCTTCTTTCTTTGTTTCTTTCTTTCTGCTTATTTTTGTCATAAATAAATAAATAAATATCACCTTTATGGGGCTGGGAAGATAGCTCAGTGGATAAATGATGACTGGAGTTCAAATCTCAATAACCATGTAAAATGCTGGGCATGGCAGAGCATGCTTATAATCCCAGATCCCAGTGCTGGGGAGGCAGAAACTGGAGGATCCTTGGGGCTCTCTATCCAGCCAGCTTAGCCCACTTGGTGAGCTATTTAGAGAATGAGAGACCTTGTCTCAAAAACAGTGGACCATGTTCCCGAGGACAACACATAAGGTTGTTTTTGGCCTCCACATGCATGGACACACACATGAACCGCCCCCCCGACCCCAACCCCCACACAATTTTAAAAAAAGTTTTAAATCACCCTTTAACTCAGAACCTCAGACCCAGAGTTGACTCCAAAAGCAAAAGGTAGAGTTCACAGCAATGGTTTACACAGAGTATGTACATAACTAATAAAGAAAAAAAAGAATTCACAACAATGAGTCAAATGGGCTTGGGATACATCTAACCTTACAGGGTAAGGAATTCCACCTTAACACATGCCTCCCCACGCAGGGACAGCCTTTAATGAGTTCCACACCACAGGCTGAAGTGTGCACATCTCAAAGACAAGCCCACCTTAGTCATCGTTCTGCTTAGGCTTTGCTGAGTCACTCCTAAGTGGAAGTAGGCCAAAGACAGGTCGCTAAACTCTAGTCAGGCTCAAGAAGTCCACTAGGCCTCACACCCGGGCCTCTTAGGGCCCAACACAGGGCTGTGCTAACGGGTGGTAGATTCTTGGTAAATGTTTGCTAAATAACGGGGTATAGTTGAACACAGCTGTGGCGGGTATGGCCCTCAAACTGCAAATGGCATAGCTCACAAGTAATGCCAGGCGAACCTCTTTTAGCTTCATTAACTTGTACTTAATCACTAATTAAAGACATGTTTAAGTGTCTCATTTTTGTGTGTGTGGGGGCAGTTTTCAAGGTAGGGTCTCACTGTAGCCCAGGCTGACCTAGAATTCACTATGTAGTCTCAGGGTGTTCTCGAACTCACAGCGATTTTCGTTAGGTGTCCCCCTTTAGAAGCACTTATGGGAACAGGTAGTGAAGGTGACTGCCACAATGGGCTCAGTAAGAGCTGAAAAAGGGACACAGCTGCCAGGATGACTCTACGATTAGAAGGGGACCATGCCGATGACACAGCCTACTGTCTTTAGGAGCGGTCAAACTTTGTCCCTTTATTGAGACTGAATGCTTACTATGAGCCACGAATTTTTGGTAATTTTATAACATACACTTACTTTAATATATTTTATTATATATAGTTTGAAACAGGGTCTTGCTATGTAGACCAGGCTGGCCTCAAATGTGTAATGATGCTTTTGCGTCTGCCTCTGAAGTACTGGGACTAAAGGTTTATACCACTGTGCCTGGCCAGACTATATCTTTCAAGGTGTTTAATGCAACTGTTCAGTTAACACAATTATTCACTGGGGTTACCATGAATAAATTAACAAACTTGCCCATATTCAAGCCCCCATTTTTCTGATTTTTCCCCATAATATAGTAGAATATAGTGCTGTTGCAGTCAGGTTCATGTTGCTGGCAGAAATCACCCAACCAAGAACAGCTTGTGGGAAAAAAGAGGTTTATTTTGGCTTACAGGCTCAAAGGGGAAGCTTTGATGGCAGGGGAAAACGATGGCATGAGCAGAGGGTGGACATCACCCCCTGGCCAACATAAGGTGGACAATAGCAACAGGAGAGCGTGCCAAACACTGGCAAGGGGAAACCCATAAGCCCACCCCAACAATATACTGCCCACAGGAGGCGTTAATTCCCAAATACCCAACAGCTGGGAACCCAGCATTCAGAACGCCCAAGTTTATGGGGGCACTTGAATCAAACCACCACAAGTACTGACCCATTTTATTTTATATTTTTATTTTGAATACTTACAAATAATAAAGGGGCTGGGGAGATGGCTCAGCAGGTAAAGGCACTTGATTGCAAAGCCTGCTGGTCTGGGTTCAATTCCTTAGTAGTCATATAAAGCCAATGCACAAACTAGCATTTATGTCTGGAGTTTGTTTTCAGCAGCAATAGGCCCTGCCTTACTCTCTTTCTCAAATACATAAATTAAAAAAAAATAAGTGGGGTGTGCTGGAGAGATTGCTTAGTGGTTAAGGTGTTTTCCTGCAAAGCCAAAAGATCCCGGTTTGACTCTCCAGGACCCATGTAAGGCAGATGCACAAAAGGGCACATGTGTCTGGGGTTCATTTGCGGTGGCTAGAGGCCCCGGCTCACCCATTCTCTCTCTCTTTCTCTCTGCAAATAAATAAATAAATTCAATATATTTTAAAAAATAATAGCTAGATCTGGGGAGATGGCTCAGTGGATAGACAGCTTGTTTCATGAACATGAGTACCAAAGTTTGGGCCCCCAGACTCTTCACTGGATTTATAAAACGCTCTTCATAAAGAATTAAAACACCACTGAAAAAAATCTAAGTTTAAAATTATTTCAAACCGTTCAACTCAGTAAAAGTCATCATTAATGCTGGGTGAACATCATTTCAAGTATCTTTTGAAGTGTTGGGATGTGGCTATCTAAATAGATGGGTGAGTGATAGAGACCTAAGTGGAAACACCAAAGTTCTCACAAAACAGGATTGATCTGTATATGACATTAAAGACAAGCATTAATTTTAGTTTTACTTGAGTTTAGTAGGAGAAGCAACTATCAGGAAATAGAAGTCATTAAACTTGAAATAATTATTTCTTCTTTTGAGATATATTTTTCAAGAGCCACAAAAAAGTCAACAAATGGCTTGGATGATAAAGTACTTGTTATGCACATGTGACTATCTGAGTCTAGATTCCCAGAACTTGTGTAAAACTGGATGCTATGTAATTCCAGTGCACCTATGGCGAGATTAGAGGCAGAGACAGGAGAAACCTCTGGAAGCTTGCAGGCCAGATAGTCTGGCGAATGCAACAATGAACAGGAGACCCTTCCTCAAATAAGGTGGGAGGCGGGGACTGGCTCATACTCGAGGTTGTCCTTTGACCTCAAAATGTGTGCTGTGGCATGCACTCATGTGTGCGTGCACACACACAAACACACACAGAAACACACACACAAAGGTAAAAAAAATATTAAGAGATTATCCAGGCATGGTGGCACATGCCTATAATTCTAGCACTTGGGAGGCTGAGACAGGAGGAATGCTGCAGTTCAAGGTCACCCTGGGCTACACAGTGAGTACCAGACCAGCTAGGGGAGAAAGATTGTTACATTTCTTTGTTTTTCAATTTTTAATTAATTAATTATTTGTGTGTGTGTGTGTGTGTGTGTGTGTGTGTGTGTGTGTGAGGAGTGCATGTGTGGAGATCAGAGGACGATGCTGAGGCATGTTTGCTCCACTTTCTTTGAGACCGGGTCTCTTGCTGTTGCAAAAGACCATCTTGTCTGACCCTCAAGCTCTGGACTTTCCTGGCTTCCCCTTGCACTGTCATAGGTGCCTTGGTATCACAGACGCCTGTGCCACTTTGCATATAGCTTTATGTGGGTGTTGGGAAAGGGAACCAGGGCCCACAGGTTTTGCTACGTGCTTTTTAACTGCTGAGCTACCTCTAATGTCCCTTCATTTCTTTTTTAATTAAAAATTTTTTTTTGCTTTATTTTGGTTTTGGTGTTTTTGTTTTTGAGGTAGAGTCTCACTCTAGCCCAAGCTGACCTCCTGGAACTTATTCTGTAGTCCCAGGCTGGCCTTGAACTCACAATGATCCTTCTACCACTGCCTTCCAAGAGCTGGGATCAAAGGTGTTTGCCACCATATCTGGATAATAAAAAATTCTTTAAAAAAACCCTCTATTTACTTATTTATTTATGAGAGAGAGAGAGAATGGGCACACCAGGGCCTTTAGTCACTGCAAATGAACTCCAGACACATGTACTACCATGTGCATCTGGCCTACATGGGTTCTGGTGAGTCAAAATTGGGTCCTTAGGTTTTGCAGACAGGCACCTTAATGTCTAAGCCATCTCTCTAGCCCTAAAAATTAAATATATATATGTATATATAATTTTTATTTATTTATTTGAGGGAGGGAGGGAGAGAGAGAGACAGAATGGGTGTGCCAGGGCCTCTAACCATTGCAAACTCCAGATATATGCACCACTTTGTGCATCTGACTTATGTGGGTCATGAGGAAGTAAACCTGGGTTCTTAGGCTTTGCAGGCAAGCGCCTTAACTGCTAAGCCATCTCTCCAGCCCCTAAAACAGAAACACCTGCAGGCCCAGGTTCACTTCCCCAATACCCATGTAAAACCAGATGCACAAAGTAGCACACACATCTGGAGTTTATTTGCAGAAGTAGGTGGCCCTGATGCACTCATACTCTCTCTAGGCAGGCTTTGCAAGCAAGCACCTTTAACTGCTGAGCCATCTCCTTAGCCAGCCTGCCTTCCTTCCCTCCCTCCCTCCCTTCCTTCCTTCCTTCCTTCCTTCCTTTCTTTCTTTCTTTCTTTCTTTCTTTCTTTCTTTCTTTCTTTCTTTCTTTCTTTCTTTCTTTCTTTCTTTCTTTCTTTTTTTGTTTTTTTTTGAGGTAGGGTCTCACTCTAGACCAAGCTGACCTGAAACTCATTATGTAGTCTCAGGCTGGCCTTGAACTCATAGCGATCCTCCTACCTCTGCCTCCTGAGTGCTGGGATTAAAGGTGTGAACCACCGTGCTAGGCTCATTTCTTTCTTCCTTTTTAATTTTATTTTTAAAAATTATTTTATTTTACTTATTTATTTGAGAGAGAGAGAGAGAAAGAGAGAATTGGCACTCCAGGGCCTCCAGCCACTGCAAACTAACTCCAGACGCATGCACCACCTTGTGCATCTGGCTTACGTGGGTCCTGGGGAATCGAATCAAGGTCCTTTGGCCTTGCATGTAAATGTCTTAACCACTAACCCATCTCTGCAGCCCCCTTTTTAAAAAAATTAATTGTATGTTTCACTGATATGTGGTGTCTGACTTCCAGGTTTAAATGATGAATGCATTATCATTTTTACTTTTCCTTCCATCTTTCCCCAAAACTCAAATTTTATAATGTATTTATCCTTTCCATTGTTCTCATCAATTATTGTTATTCTTTTTCAATTCATTCAATCATAAACGCTCACAATCACTTTAGTGTGGGATCGTCACTCCCAGTCCCTTTCTGTTCCCTTGACTTCTCCGCGCCTGAGCTCTTTCTCGGTGTCACAAGTGTCTGGTAGGCGTCTGTGTTCTTGGGGTCTTCCGTGATGGTGGACGTCTGCGCCCTAGTGCTCTGGTCCCACTGTGGTCTAGTCTAATGCTCTTGGGAAGCACTTTTGGTCCTTTAAGACAGGATGGTTATCACTCCATCATCCCCTGGCAAGTGCTGTTGCTGGGGAGGAGCCGGAGGGTCACTGTCTCTCGGGGCAATTTTCTTCTTCTGCATGTAAAATACCTGAAGCATTTGCTTTCTCTTTCCTGTGCCTTCATTTCTCCACTTGTAAAATGTAGCCCAGAAAAAATGGTAGTTCTTGTTAGTACTAAATGAGATCATTATTTAAAGGGCTTGGCACAGTGCCTGGCTCAGAACCAGCTTAATAAATGTTAGCTACTGTGGTTGTTATAGTGAGGGCGCAAAAGGTCAAGAATGCACACGGGATTCTTCCAGGCTAGCCCATCAGAATCTTGAGTGGCTGGTACAGAAAAAGGGCCTTTGGTGATTAGGTGGGAGGAAAAATTCAATTAAAGTAACTAAAGAGCAATGGAAGGCACAGGAAGACAGTGAGACTTACTGGTAATAAAAGATCTGAAATAAGAGAAATCAAGAAACAGAATCAAAGTGTATCCCAGGATAAAATGCAAGTTAAATTTGTCAAAATGACAAAAAGAGGCAAGGATATATTTAATTCCAAAAAGAGAAAGTAAAGGAACAAAAGAAAGCTCAATTTGCAAGGCTCACAGGGTGGTCTTGCTTGTTGATTCCAGTCCAGTCACTGGCTCCCCCGGTGATGGCCGTGTGGTCCAGGACTCCTCCGTGCTGCTTGCTGGCCATTATTACGTTCTTAATTTAGTTCATAGATTTCAACTTTAACTCGCCTTTTCCTTAGCGTTCAGCCTGTTTGCGCTCTCCTTTTACCTTCTCTTATATTGATTTTACGTTATTTTGTAGTGTGTGGGCACAAGGGTAACCTTTTTTCTCGTCATAGTGTTCTTCTAAGTTGGCTTTTCCACTTATCTACCTTCTTCATGCTGTGTTCCTTTATTTCTGCTTTTGGTTGTAATATGTTTGTGTTGATGCTTCCCCTTCCTCCCTCCCTCCCTCCCTCCCTCCCTCCCTCCCTCCCTCCCTCCCTCCCTCCCTCCCTTCCTCCCTTCCTTCCTTCCTTCCTTCCTTCCTGTAAGATCAGGATGGGCTCCCAAGATGGAGTTGCCAAGTTCAGCAGAATGGCGACAGGGACATAAAGAAGTGGAGATCCACGTTCCTCAAGAAACTGCCCAGCCATTATCCCTTCCTTGCCTAACACTGCCCCCAGGTCATGGTTTCCTGTCCCCTTATTTTGTAAGTCGCCTGGTCACTGTTCTGGTGTCATATCCTGCCTATCTTAGATCTCCCCTAAAGGAACCTTTCTTCAGCTTTCCCCCTTCCTCACCTTCCCTCAACTGAAAAGGCTCTCTAAAGCCCACTATCTGCAAACTCAGGCTGGCTGTGCTCCTCTCTAGAGAGTCAGTCCTGGCAGCTCGTGCTTTTCCTGAATAAAAGCTTTCATCTTTGCCTCAGAGTGGTCTGCGTGGTCTCAGTCACTTCCTTCCTTCCTTCTGCAGAGACATTTTCTGGAGGGGGTTTACAGTGTGGGTATCTTTTTGCCTCTGTTTGCATTAGAATGGAGGTCAGTTTCCCTTGCTTTCCAAGCTACTGTTTGAGGCTGGTTGTGAGCTCCAGATTAGAGTGAGAACTGAACACCACATGAAGCTGGCCACCTTGACCTCAGGGCAAGACTAACCTCAGATGTCTTTACTGGAATCACGCCCTCAGGCTTGTAGTTACTGCTCCGTGTTAATCTTTATTCTCTTATGGCTCCTGGAGAATGTCAAGATGGCTGAGCAGCCCAAGATGGCTTCTCTTAGGTCTGTTCATTCTCACTCTAGCCCAGGCTGACCTGAAATTCACTATGTAGTCTCAGGGTGGCCTCGATCTCACAATCTATCTACACAATGATCTATCTACCTCTGTCTGCCCAGTGCCAGGATTAAAGGGGTGTCCCACTGTGTCTGGCTTGGTTACTTGGTTGCCCCTGCAGACGAACTCGATGCACGTTCCACTTTGTGCATGTGTCTTTATCTGGGTACTGAGGGATCCAAGCCAGCAAATCAAGAACCTTTAATCGCTGAGCCTCTTTCCCACCCCCAGGGTTACTTTGGTTTCACTCTGTGTTGGCTGTCACTCCTGAGCCTGCTGCGTGCTCATGGGAGATGCTCAAAGTAACGAATGCCGTGACTGCCCTTGGGGCCAGGATCTTCCTTTACTGAGAGCTTTGCACCCTCAACTCTCAGTCACACGACCCTCAACACTGGCACATTTGTGGAGCTCTTCCTCTGGCCTTTAGTTATAAAATGTGCCACCGTAGTGAGACCAGCCTTCCCGAAGCATTGCGGAGACTGGCTTTGTACAGGGTAGCTTTGCTGTGAGTTTAGAGTTGAGCCCATGCGCTCATTGCTAGCTAGGGAAGCTTCTCTCAGGGGAGGGCAGTTGACATTGAAGCGACTCAAAACTCATCAAAGATGGAAATAAGAGACTGTCGAGAACTCAACACTAAAAGAGACGTCTCTATCACGCCTTCCAAAGCCCAGGGAAGAGGGAGTGGGAAGAATGTAAGAGGCCCAGGATGCGTAGGTGTGCTTTGGGGCACTGTCCCCCCACACCCCGACATAAACTATTGGTGCACTCATGATCCCCACAATGCCCCCCCACAAGACCTGCACTGCTCTGAGACCATCAATACTAAGACATGGAGGATGGGGGAGGACAAAAGGAATGAAACATCAAAACAGAGAATGGGGGCTGGAGTGATGGCTTAGCAGTTAAAGTGCTTGTCTGCGAAGCCTTAGGACCCAGGTTTGACTCCTCAGGACCCACATAAGCCAGATGCACAAGGTGGCACACGCATCTGGAGTTCGTTTGCAGTGGCTAGAGGCCCTGGCGCGCCCGTTCTCACTCCCTCTCTCTCCTCCCTCTCTCTCTGTCTCTAATAAATAAAATAAAAATAAACCAGAAAAAAAAATCAGTTATGTTTCCTTTGGTCACTTAAAAAAAAAAAAAAACCAGAGAATGGACTGTTAGAACTAGAATGTCTCCATTTAAAAAAATTTTTTATTTTAAAACTCTGATAGCTGGTTCATTGTACCTCTTTATTTCCCAGAATGACTCAGACCCATTATTTCCTGGAATGGCCCAAACCTCCTATCCACTTATCATTTCCCTGAAGTGGACCGAACCCTGAGTCAAGGTGGACCAGCCTGCAACCAAAGAACTCCAATGCCCCCCCCCCCACTGCCCCATAAGTATCCCCTTGTCTGTAAGGGAAGTGGCCAGAGTCCTTCTGGAGCTTTCCTGAATAATGCCTGTCTCAGCTGCTGAGCCAAGTCTTCGTCATTCTCTCTCCTCTCATTACCCGATGTTTCTGACAAGGATTATTGGGAATTGAGGAGGCTCCTCTGTAGAAGGAGGGACAAAAGAGGACAACTAGATAGGAATATGATCCGACATACGTGAATATGTATATTCATGTATTAGAGAGCTCAACAAGGGCTGGAGAGATGGCTTAGCTGTTAAAGGCACTTGCTTGTAACACCCGTCGGGTGGAGTTTGATTCCCAGTCTCCACATAAAGCCAGATGCACAAAGTGGCGCATGAATCTGGAGTTCCTTTATGGTGGCAGGAGGCCCTGGTGCACCCATACTCTCTCTCTCTGTCTGCCTTGTTCTCTCTGTCTCAAACAAAGAAATTAATTAATTAATATAAAAAATTGATCTCAACAAAACATATGTATATGGAGAGAGAGGGGGTAAGGAGAGAGAAAGAGAGAGAGAGGGAGAGAATGAGAATTGGGCTGAGCTGACTCTCACGGGGCTGTGGGGAAATCAGTGGTGAGAGGCCCCATTGTGCCCGGAGAGGGTGGGGGTGGTGCCCAAGGTGACACAGGTGGAGAAAGTGAGGAGGAAGTCTTGGGGGAAGCCTGCAGGGTTTTGATGCCTCAGTGGTGGTGTGTCCAGCCATGCTGGCTACACAAAGCTAATCTGATCTTGGTATGGGTGGGAAGCCTTCACACCAAATCCATGTCAGGTTCTGCATCTTCTGTGAGGCCGTCCCCTTTGTTGCCCAACCACCGCCCACAAAGCAGGCATTCTCAAATGCACATATAAAGAAGGACCAGCTCTGTGGGGAGAGGGAAATACAAATTCCTTGGCTTCATGCTAAGTTCTTCTTATTCAGGTGATCTGGGGGAAAAGCAGGAAAATCCTCATTTAAAAAAAAAAAAACACTCTGGGGCTGGAGAGATGGATTAGCGGTTAAGGCACTTGCCTGTGAAGCCTAAGGATCCAGGTTCAATTCTCCAGGTCCCATGTAAGCCAGATGCACAAGGTGGTACATGCATTTGGAGTTCGTTTGCAATAGCTAGAGGCCCTGGTGCTCCCATTCTCTCCCTTTCTCTCTCTGTGTCATAAATAAATAAATAAATAAATAAATAAATAAATAAATAAATATTTTTTAAAAACCACCCTGAGACCGTTGCGGAAGAGGGGGCGGATAGAATGGAAGAGCCAAAGGAAGGGTATGACTTCTTACAGTGCAACTGCCCAGACAGAAATTGGCTTTGATATCCATGACCTTGCAGGGCCTAGCAATACCTTCGCAAAACCCTCAAAATAGAAGAAAAAGATGATGACATCAAATTAAAAGAAAGACTAATGGAGAGAGGGAGGGGATATGATAGAGATTGGTGTTCTAAAGGGGAATGGGGGAGGGGAGGGAAATATCATATGTTTTTTGTATGTAAGTATAGAAGGTGTCAATAAAAAAATAAAAATAAAAAAAAACCACCCTGGGAGGCAGATATGGTGGTGGCAGATGCTTGTCATCTCAGCACTCAAGAAACTGAGGCAGGAGGATCATGAGACCCTGTCTCAAAACAAACCAAAGTGGGGCTTGAGAGATGGATCAGTGGAGAGGTAGTCGGTTCAGGCAGTTAGGGTGACTGGGTCCCTGAAAGTAAAAAGCAGAACCGTCTTTGGGCTTTGCTAGAGCTCAGAGGAGAAGCTGGCGTCTTATCTCTTGCCTAAAGGAGTTCCCTAGATTGGTTTTTCCACCAGCAACCTGGGCCCCTCCTGGGAGGGAGATCTTTCCTAGGACTTAAATCTCTCCTAACATTGTGGGTGGCCAAGCTCAGCCCCCCAGAACTTGGCATCATGCCTAGCCTCTTCCTGAGACAGCCCCTAGCCGAGACCAATGGGCTGTCTCTCTGGCTCACCTGGGCTGGAAAGTAGGGCCCACTACCGTAAGGTTATAAATATGTTTATGAGAGGAGGCCAAGCTCTCTGGGCTGCCCGACCTCTCCTGAACTCCAGCTGCTGGTGGGCGGAGACAAGAGGAGATCCCCAAGCTCCTGCTGCCGCATGGGCTCTCTACCTTCTCCTGGCATGGCACTTGCCTGCAAAGCCAAAGGACCCAGGTTCGACTCCCCAGGACCTACGTAAATCCAGATGGACAAGGTAGCACATGCATGTGGGCTACTGGATCACTCGTTGTCTTTCAAATAAATAAATGAATAAAATAAAGATATAAAAATCCCCTCTCTAAATGTGTTGCCTCTCTTTTTCTGTATTGTGTCTGGAGATGGCACTGATCTGAGTGAACATCAATAGCACTGAGATGACCCCAGCTGCCGTCCTTGCCCCGTACATTAACCTTTCTACACTGTACTGGCATTTCAAGTCCAAAGTGGCTCATGTATCTGGAGTTAATTTGTAGTGGCTAGAGGCCCTGGTGCACCTATTCTCTCTCTCTCCTTGCAAATAAGTAATTAAAAATTTAAAAAAAGTTTTATTATTTATTTATTTATTTGAGAGAAAGAGAGATACAGAAATAGGCAGGTAGAGAGAGAGAGAGAGAGAGAGAGAGAGAGAGAATGGGCACACCAGGGCCTCCAGCCACTGCAAATGAACTCCAGATGCGTGTGCCCCCTTGTGCATCTGGCTTACGTGGGTTCTGGAGAGTCGAGCCTCGAACCAAGGTCCTTAGGCTTCATAGGCAAGTGTTTAACCACTAAGCCATCTCTCCAGCCCCAAAATATTTTTTAAACATTAAATAATTTTATATCAAATACAATGTTCTGACTTTTCTTTTTGTTTTAAAAAAATCTTTTATTTGTTTGCAAGGAGATAGAATGAGAGAAAGAGAGAGAGAAGTGGGGAGGGGGGGGAGAGAGATAAAGAGAGAATGGGTATGCCAGGGCTTCAAGCCACTGTAAATGAACTCCAGATGCATGGGCCACTTTGTACATCTGGTTTTACGTGGGCATTGGGGAATCAAACCCAGGTCGATACACTTTATGGGTAAGTGCCTTAACAACTGAACAATCTCTTCAGCTCCCCTTTTCTTTTTCTTTTTCTTCTTCTTTTTTTTTTTTTTTTTTTTTTGTTTTGTTTTTCAAGGTAGGGTCTCGCTCTAGCCCAGACTGACCTGGAATTCACTATGTAGTCTCAGGGTGGCCTTGAACTCATGGCAATCCTCCTACCTCTGCCTCCCGAGTGCTGGGATTAAAGGCGGGCGCCACCAGGCTTGGCTCCCCTTTTCTTCTTTTAATCAGACTTTTGTCAGTTTAATTTACAGAGTCTCATGACTGAATATAAGAGGGTAGAGGGAAAAGATTTTTTTCTTCTCTTATGACTAAGATCCAGTCCAAGTGCCAAGAACAAGTTTCCTTCTGTCCTGTAGGGCTGATGCTCGACAGTGCATTCATTCTTCAATGGGAAAAATGTCTTTATTTTTCCATCTCCACACAGTTTTGTCTTAAGGTACAATCATAACTGAGAAAAATAACAAGCACAGCTTCTAAAACCCTAGGCTGGGTTCCTTAGATCCTTTCCTCTAAGGTTGACTAAAACACCATTAGTGGCTCTTACCATGGATCAGCAGGAGAGAGGTAAAGCCCAGCTGTAACCTTCAAAGAGTTTATGGAGTAAAGAAACCCTTGTGTTATTAAGCACAAACATTTCAACAAAAGCCTGAGACAAAAAAAAATAAAGCATGACCAAGCTGTCTATGAGTAATGCAGGACGTGACTCAGGGCACAGAGGGGCTGGGGCTCTGCAGGCTGAAGTGGACTGGGTCGGTTTAATAAAGGAGGGTGGTGAGGAAAGGGCCACAGGGTGCAGAAGTGTGTGCAAGTGTGAACACCAGTTCCTGGGAGGCTCAGAACCGGCAATGATGTCAAGATTTTGTTGGTGGCTGGCTCATATTTTGCTCTTGTTTTCTGTCTGCCTCCAACCAGGTAGGCACTTTTTTACAAGTTAGATTCATTATTTTTCATTTTGAGAGAGGGTGAAGTGGCATGGGCCTGGGGAAGGAATCTGCACTCCATTCCCTTGTCACCAGCATAGGCCATGCCATGGCTCTGAGCCCCTGGTGCAAGCGGGGACCATGCCTGCTTTCCTAGCACATTACTAAATGAGATTTATTTCCTTTATTCTCCCTCCTTCCCATCCTTCCTCCCTTCCCCTCCCTCTCTCCCTCCTTCCTTCCACTCTGTGTGTATGTCGTTTTTTTAAAACTTTTTATTTTTTATTATTTTTTTGGAGAGAGACACAAAGAGAGACAGAGAGGGAGAGAAAGACAGAGATGGGCGCGCCAGCAGTGTCTCAGCTGCTGCGAACGAAATCCAGATGCGTTTGCCCCCGTGTGGTCAAGTGCGGCATTGCACCCTTGCGTCACTTTGCATCTGGCTAAACGTGGGACCTGGAGATTGGAACCGCTGGCGATTGGAACCGGTGTTCTTAGGCTTAGCAGGCAGGCGCCTTAACCCCTAAGCCATCTCTCCAGCCCTGTATGTTGTTTTTGAGACAAAGTCCTGTGTAGTTCAAGCTGGTCACAAATCTCTGCCCCCTGACTGAGGGGATTCCAGGCACATGTCACCTCACCTGACAAGAGACCTCTCTTGGAAAGCTAGAGAGTTAGGGATGGAGGGCTGGGAAGATGGCTCAGGGGATAAAGTGACCACTATTTAAGTTCGAGTACCTGAGTTTGATCCTCCCCGGGTTCCACATTAAAAACCAGAAGCTGTGGAGGGCTTCTGTAATTTAGCACACCGGTGCTGACAAGAGGTGGGAGGCAGAAACAGGAGAACGTCCCAGAAGCTTGTATGTAGCAAAGAACAGCAGAGTGAGAGCCGGGAGTCCAGAGAAGCCCTTCCTCAAACGAGGGGGACAGGTGAGGACAGACCTGGAAGCTGTTCTTTGACCTCTACACGTGCACTGTGACATGCACACACCAGCACTGTCACACTCACATGGAACACACACGCATGAACATGAATGCACACTAAGAAAAGGAAAGAAGGAAGAAGGGGCTGGAGAGATGTCTCAGTGGTTAAAGGCACTTGCTTGCAAAATCTGATGGCCTGAGTTTGATTCCCCAGAACCCACATAAAGCAGGATACACAAAGTGGCGCATGCATCTGGAGTTTGTTTGCAGTGGCTAGAGGCCCCGACATGTCCATTTACTGACTCTCTTTCTCTCTTTCATTTTCTCTGTCTGCTTGCAACTAAATAAGGTTTTTTTTTTTTTTTTTAAATAACAACATTGATTACCTATTTCTTTAAAGAAGAAAAAAGGCTTCAGGCTTAAGACCTTTGCTGGGATACAGGACATGACCAGGATTTAATCATAGTTTTGTCTTCACTTTATCGGCTTTCATAATTATTGCAGTTCATATTTATAGCAAAGGCTACAGTCTTCAATTTAGTTAGTATGACAGTCTGTTTTTCAAACAAAACAGATGACCTGCTGAGCTGATGAGATGTTAAGGAGGCAGAAGTATGGAGGTGTGGTACAGCCAGGACAAGTGGTACGGATGATGGTCATGAGAGAAGCAGGGAAGGCTGGTTCACTTTCTTTTGTCACAGAGAAGCACAGGGAGCCCTCCTCTCACCCCTAACATGTGGTGTGTATCCAGGGGAGTCTCTGAGCTGCTAACACAGGAACCTGGGCAACCACAGCGCCTTCTAAGAACAGCCATTTTCTTCTTGGCCAGTAAGTTTCCAGGGCAATACAATCCCATTTCTGGTGGGGAGGCCTCTGGGTGACAGATTAGGGGGCAGGGCAGAGGAAATGAGTGAGGAGGGCTGAAGACATGCTGAGAGGGGACAAGAGGAAAGCAGCAGTAAAGAGAAGCCTGGTCGTCATCACCCGGGGAGCACACGGTCTACACACCCACTTCCTTTGCATCACGTGGTCACCTGTACCCGGAGACCTGTGGGTTCCCGCTTGGATGACCACCATCTGGAAAGGTCCTTGTTGACCAGTTCACGTCTAAGAGTACTGAGTGACCTAACTCAATTACCTACCTACTTTGCAGTGTTTCTTCTTTATTTTTGTTTTCTCAGGAAATGATCATGCCACAGCCTCCAGCCACTGCCGACAAACTCCAGATGTGTCACCTTGTGCATCTGGCTTATGTGGGTCCTGGGGAATCGAACCTCCATCCTTTGGCTTTGTAGGAAAGTGCCTTAACCGCTAAGCCATAGCTCCAGCCCACTTTGCAGTGTTTTGTTTTACATATTACTCCTTTCCTTTCCTTTCCTTTCCTTTCCTTTCCTTTCCTTTCCTTTCCTTTCCTTTCCTTTCCTTTCCTTTCCTTTCCTTCCCTTCCCTTCCCTTCCCTTCCCTTTTCTTCCCTTCCTTTCCCTTTCCTTCCCTTCCCTTCCCTTCCCTATTCTCCCCTCCCTTCCCCTCCCCTCCCTTCCCTCTCCTCCCCTCCCTTCCCCTGCCCTCCCCTCCCCTTCCCTTCTGATCCCTCTCCACCATACATGTTCTCTTCTCCTCTCCCCTTCCTTTCCCTCTCCTCCCCTCCCTTCCCTCTCCTCCCCTCCTCTCCCCTCCCTTCCTTTCCCTTCCCTTCCCTTCCCTATTCTCCCTTCCCTTCCCTTCCCTTCCCTATTCTCCCCTCCCTTCTCTTCCCCTGCCCTTCCTTCCCTTCTGATCCCTCTCCACCATATCTGTTCTCTTCTCCCCTCCTCCCCTCCCCTCCCCCCCTCCCCTCCCCTCCCCCCCTTCCTTTCCCCCCCTTCCTTTCCCCTTTCCTTTCCTTTCCTTTCCTTTCCTTTCCTTTCCTTTCCTTTCCTTTCCTTTCTTTATTCCTTGTTCTTTTCTCTCCCCTCACTCTCCACCTCCTTCCCTGCCTTATTGCCATCATAAATACTACCACGCGTTTCTTCTTATACTGGTTCTCACATGTTCCCGCTGGGAAGCCCTGTAGAAGAGAACAAACTCGTGCTCTGAGACTCACGGGGGGGGGGGGAGTTTTAAGAAGTCCACTGTCGAGTTTTTTATTTTTTCCTAAATGTAGCTGAGTCTGGGATAGTGTCTCATACCTGAAATCCCAGCACTTGGAAGGCTAAGGCAGGAGGATAATCATGACTTCAAGGTCAGTGTGGGCCACAGGCCAGCTTAAGTTACAGTATAAGACTCTTATCTCAAGAAGAGCAACAAAAATTAGCTGAGATACTTGTGCCATATAGGGTCTGCCTACAGAAAGCCATGTGCTTTGACATAACCTCTCTCCTCCCCTTACCTCTTCTCCCTTCCCCTCCCTTCCCTTCCCTCTTCTCCCTTTCCCACCCTTCTCTTCACTCTCCTCCTTTGCCCTCTTGCAAAGTTGACTCTCTTGGAAAATAAGCTTCCCTCTCTCTCTCTTTCTCTCTCTCTTGGAGATGAAAGGACTTGCTTTATGCCAGCCACCGTAACAGGAACTTGAAGCTCAGGAAACCAGTGGTACTCCGGGGTTCTTGGCGCAGAGCCCAGGGGCAGCTTGCTCTGTGACTCCAGCCACAAAGTTCTTCAGCCCCTTCCCCTTTAAGAAGAACCCGGTACTAACCAAGTTCTCTACTGTGCTAGTTCATCTCTGGTTGTCAACTTGACAGGATGGAGAATCACCATGGAAACAAAGGTCTTGGCATGTCTGTGAGGGATTTTTTTTTTTTTTTTTAAGATTAGGATTCTTGGGCTGGGTTTCCTGGACTGTATAAAAGGAGAAAAGCTAGCTGGGCATTTATTATCCATCATCTCTCTGCTTCCTCCCGGTTGATGCCAGTTTGCTGTGCCTGCCGTGCCTTTCTTTCCCCCTGGAACTGTAATCTGAAATCCATCTTTTCCTTCCCTAAGCTACCTCTGGCCTGGTGTTTGCTCACAGCAATAGTGTGCGACTGCTCTATCTACTGTGGGGCTGTGGTGCAGACCAAGTTCAAAGCTAATGTTGCTGTTCATTCAGACTCCTGCTGTTGGATGCTTCTAGGATTATGGTGAAAACTTCTGGGTGTGCAAGCTGGAAACCAAAGCAACTCAGTCTACAAAGGACCGTGGGAAGGAGGGCTCTGTGACCCCTGACTCCTCCAGTGAGGAGTTGGTGCCCCAGGCCCCCTCATCACAAGCTCTGCTCTGCCTTTTCCTCATGAGACTGGATTTTAGCTATGTCTTCTTTACCTTGAAATTTCTAACAGTGCTGTGTGTGCTCTCTCTAATCTTATCAAAACACCAGCTATTTAAAAAGTTCTTCAAGGGGCTGGAGCAATGGCTTGGTGGTTAAGGCCCTTGCCTGCAAAGCCAAAGGACCAAAGTTTGACTCCCCAGGACCCACGTAAAGCCAGAGGCACATGGTGACACAGGCATCTGGAGCTCCTTTGCAGCAGCTGGAGGCCCTGGCGCACCCATTCTCTTTCTGTCTATCTGCCTCTCTCACTCTCTCAAATAAATAAACAAAAATGTTTTAAAATTTAAAAAAATCCTCAAACATATATATATCCCTCTCTGTTTCCTGGATGGAGATCCTAGCTGTGTGGGAGACCCCATTGCTGGACCTGTTACAGTCCCTGAGGGCAGACTTCCAGTTGATGAGAGAGATGGTCATAAACTGTCTTCTGGTCTGGAATGTTGATGCTCATATCTCAAAGGTTGACTTCCAGCTTCCTTTTCTTCTGAGTACAATGAATGTCTGCTTCATCAGCACTCCCTTCCCGCTGTCCTCAATGAATACCCATGGCCTTTTAGTTAATAAAATGAGAATTTATTAAAATGTCAGTTCTAATAAATAGTCAGTTGCCATCTCTATAATGAGCTCCAAGCCCTGGTAAAAATGACATAGTCCATGTGACCATTCGAAGGGACAATGTTAAGATATCATCGTCAATTACAAAAGGGAGTCTTATCTCTCCCCTATCCTAGTGCCACCATCTTGCTGTTGCAAAACTTTAAGGCCTGAAGTTTTCTTATCACATGAAAACCCAGGAACACTTCAGCACAACCCTCTTGCCTTACAAATAAAAGGAAAACAAAACAAAACAAACAAACACAACCTGAGAAGGGGTATAAAGAGTAGGAAAAACATTTTTTCCCCCATCCATGGAACCAACAACAAATCTGTGCATAAAGAAGTCTGGCAGAAAAAAGGCCTAGACATATTCTGGAATATTCTTTTATCTTGTGGGGCTGGGAAAAATGATGAATTTAGTTATTCACAGTTCCAGGAAGAATTGGGGTTTTCAGGTTTTCCTTCACAGGTGACAAATCTGTCAGGAGGAAATCAAGGCTGGAGTGAAACCAGTCTCCCACCGACAGCTGAAACTCTGGAGGAAGAGGAAGGCGGTGACAATGCAAGTCTTATGCTGATTTTGTGATTCATTCTGAAAAGAAGGAATTTGAACTTCAAGAGTAATGTAAGAGGCAGGCCTGGAGGGTCCAAGTCCCCAACCCTGGGAGATGGTTGTTGGTTGGGACTAAGGTCAGTTTTCGAAAGCTAATGAGAATAGCTCCCAGGTGGAACGCAGCTAGGGCTCAGCGGAACACATCTCTTGAATGGCAGGCCCTCATCTTCCACCTGCCCTTGAGCGTCCGTGCCCAGTGACCACTTCTGCCTCCTACCTGTCACTACTGGTCTCTGCCAACCTGTTGTTCATTATTGCAAAGGCTCCCACTCCACCTGAGAATTCATTGTCCCGAGACTGTACACTGGCGGGCTGGTGGGGCACGCCATTAGCCATTTCAGAGAGCTGCTTCTGCAGGATGGCCAGAGAGACTTTGTTGGAGTCCTTCATGGAGATCATCTCCCCAGACAGACGTCGCCCATCCGTGTCACTCTCCATCACCCCGTCTGTTTCTATGGAGATGTTGCACCTGTTTCGGACATTGCCCGGCATCACCACATTCCGCCGGGACCGCAAGAGTCCTCTTTGGCATTGTTGGCACCCGCCATCCAGTTTTCTCAGGATCCAGTTCACGGTCTGTTTGATGAGGATGGAGATGACATTGAACAAGGAGTAGATACAGCAGACGCCCATAAGTATGAAGACAAAGTTGGCAAAGCGGTAGAGCCCTTGGCTTTCATACTGGGCGTTTTGGCTGCTGACAAGGTCCCCAAAGCCAATGGTGCTGAAAGCCACAAAACAGAAGTAGAGTGAGTCAAAATAACTCCAGCCTTCCATGGCAGCGTACAGAGCCGAAGCCCCACAGGAGATGGCCACGGAGGCTGAGCACAGGATCAGCATGACGTAGTACACCGAGGGCTTCCAGCCAGCCAGGCTGTCTGCCTCGTCCTTCTTCAGGGCCTTTGAGTTGTCCTGAGCCACAGCCCCACGTCTCCGCAGCTGCTGCTGGTGGCAGGATCTCATGACATAGGCGATGACAGTGATGAGCCGCTCCAGGAAGAGGTTGAAGAACAGGATGGTGCTGGCACAGCCAATGAGGCCATAAAAGATCAGAAAGATTTTCCCTCCTACCGTGGCTGGTGTTGTCATGCCAAACCCTAAAGGAGACAAAAAAAAAAAAAAAAAAAAAAATCAAGAAGAGGGAAGGGTGAGAGAGGTCTCAACTGGGAATGGGGCTGAACGATGGCTGGCAAAGGACCTGAAGAAATAGCGTCACAAAGTCACTTAGTCCTAGCCTTTCTAGGAAAGAGCGGAGAACTCCCGCCTCCTTTGGAAGCCACGCAGTGTTGTTCAGCACACAGAGCCGGGCTGTGGCAGGCACATATGATGCTATTGTACAAGGCAGGAAAAGGTACCTTTCTTCTGGGTGGATTCAGACAGCATCAAATGGCTTGGTGACAAGAATGTGGCTGGATTTCCGCTTCTCTCCCTGCTTTGCTAGTTGTCCTTGTACAGAATGCCATATGAGCACTTACACGCAATAGACCTTGCTCAGAGAGCCTGAAAAGGTTCATAGCAAGGAAAGATGTACGCAGGCTCATAAGAATTCATTCATTCCACACATACTTAACGAGCTGGGGCTAGATCCTGAGAAAAGACAGCTCTGGCTCCTGTCCTCCTGGAACTAATTCTAATTCAGTGAGAGGATTAGTGTATTGTGTACTAAGTGTTGGACTTGAGGAGACACAGGGCTCTATGTGGCTGCTAAGAGGGGACCCCATCTCAGACTTAAGGGTTCTGAAATGATTACACAGGGAGACCTGGACGCCATAGAAGAGTTAGGCAGGCAGAAGTGCCTGCCAGTGGCAATAGTTATGGTGGCTGATACCCCTCCCGGTCCAGAGACTCAAAGATCCCACCATAGGTAGAAATGAGAAACCAGTTCAAGATTTTCTCATCATTTAAAGAAAAATCATTCAATCTGCTTTTGGAGTGTCAACAGACACTGGATGGAATCGTTTGCTAAAATATTAAATCTCTCTCTTGCCTTTGTCTCTATTCAGTTTCCATTTCCCAGCTTTTCTGCACAGGCATGCAGGTCACCTGCTGAGAACACGTATTATAGGCTAATGGATGTCAGGAGGAAAACCCGAAATAGAAAAGAGATCCAGGTACACACAGTGTTTCTCACTAAGGGCAGCGAGGGCCAGCCCAGGCTGATTGGCGGATGTGGACTCCTTCCAACAAATGACACAGGCTGGCTTGTGGAGGAGACTGGCATTCGAGTCCCTGTGAATACAAATGCCAGGAAGGAAACGAGTGCCAAGTATGCTGCCCTGAACTCAGCTTCTCATTCAAATGAAAGCTCCTCTTTTCCATCTTTATTTTTACTTTTAGATTCTGTTGTAATTTGAATGTGAGCTGCCCCACACAGACTCAAAATCGCCCCTCACTGACTCACGTTTCACCACTTTGTTTCCCTTTGGTGGTGCTGCTTGGGAAGGCTGTGGAGCTTCTAAGAGGCGGAACCTTGCAGGAAGAAGTGGGTCACTGGGTGTGGGTCTTAAGGTTTTATAGCTTGGCCCCACTTCCTGCTCACCCCATGCCTCCTGATTGCGACCCAAGGTGACCAGCTGGCCTGCCACTCTGTTGCCATCCCTCCCCCACTGCAATGGAATACGTACCCATTTGAAACTACAAACCAGAGTAAACCCTTTCCTTCCTTAATCTGCTGCTTCTTGTCAGGTATTCGGTCACAGCAATGAGTCAAGTAACTAATACAGGTTCAGTTTTGTCCCTGGGTCCCGTCACTAGAATCCCAAGCCTCAACCATCATCTTTTCCTGGTAATTCCCCTCTGCCTCCAAGCAAGTCATTTTCCTCATTGCTACAGCTTAGCCAGTTGCTGCCTGGCCCAGTGCCCTCTGACAAGTGGTCAACTCAGATGTTGAGAGGTGTGGGCTTATGGAGTTATGACCTCCTGGTGTCCTGAGGTTGAACCAAAGAGCCATCTTTTCCCAAATGCCCAGATGTGTGCTTACATAACCACTTGATTCTACAACTAAATCCTCCATTCTCTCCTGAGCCCATAGGAGCTGTGTTTGGGTAGGAAGCTCATGATCTAGGGCCAAGACAATGGAGGAAGTCTTTTAGCTGGGTGGGATAGAGAGAAATGGGCAGGAGGATTGTGTAAGGCAGGACTGAAGGACAAGGAAAAAAATGCGATGAAGAGTTTGAGGGTTAGTGAGGGCCCTTAATGGAAGGGGAAAGTAGAGTATCACCCCTCCTTTGGAAACCCATGTGTTCAAAACCTCAGCCACACTACTCATGGGAGTTCTTATTTATCCTCGTTATGTAAAGAAATTGATTGTGGTTGCCTTGTTAGGAGCTTAAATCCTTACCCGCAAGCTCACGTCGCAATGTGACTGTTGAAGTTGTGGGGAATTGAGTTTAATGACTCAAGCAAATTGAGTCTAATGACTAAGCTGAGAGCAGTATCTTTTTTTTTCCTACCCAGTTAAAACACACACACACACACACACACACACACACACACACACACACACTAAGTGGTGGCAAGCGATTAGTCCCCGATTATCTGAGGAATGTGGAGCCACCTTCAGTGCCTTCCCTGGGTTCTCAGGAACAGGACAGGTGGTAGATGTCCTCCCTAGCAAAATTAAAAAAAAAAAAAAAAAAAGACAGAAAACTGAAGGCCAAGACTAGGTACTGCTGCTCTAGTCCTGAAAGAACATGCAACACGTGGAAAACGTATCCCAGGCCATTTTTTTTTTTTCACCTGATAACACTGTAGAAAGTGGCTGGCGCTAACTTCTGGATGAGGAGGACCAGACACAACACGGGGTGTGCAGAGGACAAGGAAGATGATTCAGCTCATAAAATGGTCGCTCTGAAAGCATGAAGACCTGGGTTTGGATTCTCAGCATTCACAGAAAGGCAGACATGGTGCTGCATGTCTGTAAGCCCAGTGGTGGGGATAGACATGGGAGCATCTTTAGGGTGCACTGCCTCGCTAGTTTAGCTGAATCAGTGACCTCCAAGTTCAATGAGAGTCTACGCCTCAAAAAAACAAAAGTGGGGGCAGGCTGGAGAGATGGCTTAGCGGGTAAGGTGCTAATCTGTGAAGCCTAAAGACCCATGTTCTACTCTCCAGATCCCACATTAGCCAGACACACAGGGTGAGGCCAGCGCAAGGTCGCACATGCCCACTAGGTGGTGCAGGTGTCTGTAGTTCGATTGTAGTGGCTGAGGCCCTGGTGTGCCAATTCTCTCCTCTCCTGTCTCTCTCTCTCTCTCGCTCGCTCTCTGAAAAAAGAGGGGTGGGAAGGGACTGAGAAAAACACCTGATGTTAACCTCCTGCCTTCACCCACATTCACCTATCCATGCACCCACTCCCCACACACATGTGCACTCGTACACGAACGCATATACACATCCTATGCACCCTAAAGGGAAGAACTTTCTCCTGCATCCTTCTCATTCCTCACTTGCCCCCTTGGGGGGAGGTGTCGTTCTCGGGAAACAGAGAGGCAGGAGTTGAGGATTTGCTCCTGGTTCTCAGGTAATAGTGACAACTAATTCAGGCTTTGCAATGAATGTCCCCCCCCCCCAGTTCATATGCTGATATCCTCACCACAAAACGGATGCTATTGGAAGGAGAGATCTTTTTTTAAAATTAATTAATTAATTATTTTATTGACAACTTCTTTAAAATTTTTTTATTATTTTATTTATTTTTGGAGAGAGACACAGAGAGAGACAGACAGAGAGGGAGAGAGAGACAGAGACGGGCGCGCCAGCAGTCTCTCAGCTGCTGTGAATGAAATCCAGATGTGTGCACCCCCTTGTGGTCAAGTGCGGCATTGCGCCCTCGCGTCACTTTGCATCTGGCTAAACGTGGGACCTGGAGATTGGAACCGGGTTCTTAGGCTTAGCAGGCAGGCTCCTTAACGGCTAAGCCATCTCTCCAGCCCTGACAACTTCTTTAATTGTTGACAATACCCCATGTTATTTCCCTCCCTCCCCCATTTTCCCCTTTGAAATTTCACTCTCCATCATATCCCCTCCCCCTCTCAATCAGTCTGAAGGAGAGATCTTTGTGAGGTGATTTGGTTGCGGAACCTTTGTGGGGGCCTTAGTGCCCTTGGACTCCTCAGAGAGCTTCACCCCTTCTGCTGTGTTAGGATACAGCAAGAGGGTCTATGCGAGCCCTGGTTTAGACTTCCCAGCTTCCACAGCTGTCAGCAATACGGTCCTTCTGTCTATAAGGCACCCAGTCTATGGCATTTTGTTATAGCAACCCAAAGGGACTAAGACAGCCAACCGAGATGACTTGGACAGAATCTTTGGCCTCGGAGCACAGCAGCATGGTGGGACAAATAAGTGACCTCAAAAGAAGTCACAGACAATCAAGGACTACGATGAAGGATGAGGAAGTGATCTCCACGGCAGGGGACAGAATGCAGCCTCACAATGGGGTGAGCGGCTTACGCTTATCCAGGTACATCACCGATGCCAACTGACCAGCCTGAGCAATTGGTTTTTCTAATCGATGAGGCTTCTGGGAATTTTGTGTCATGTCAAGGACTGAACGTGCCTGGATTCTGTCTTGCCTATTTGGTTTTATAACAGCACTCTATTTAGTGAAAGAAGGAATTTTTGGTTACTTGTAATATTGACTTGATCAGCCAGAAAAGTAGTAGAAAATACTAAGAGTGGAGGCATCCTGGACACAGTAGAGATGGCCTCCTAATGCTCACAGCAAGGGCTCCTCAGGCTGGAGACTAAGACTTGAGCACATGGGCTTTTGGAGACACTCCAGGTAAAACCTGAGCACAAGTGTGCTTCTTTTATACCAGCGTACCTCTTCATGGGAATATTTTCAAGTTAGTCCAGGCAGCACACCACTTCATTCGTTCATCAACAAAGATGTACCTATGGCTGCCAAGGACTTTCTTCCTTCCTTCTTTCCTTCCTTCCTTCTTTCCTTCTTTCCTTCCTTCCTTCTTTCCTTCCTTCCTTCTTTCCTTCCTTCCTTCCTTCCTTCCTTCCTTCCTTCCTTCCTTTTTCTTTCTTTCTTTCTTTTTTTTTGAGAGAGACAGAGAGAGCGAGAGAGCGAGAGAGAGAGAGAGAGAGAGAGAGAAAGGAAGAGGCAGAGAATGGGCATGCCAGGGCCTTTTCAGCCACTGTGAATGAACGCCAGACGTGTGTATGCCCCCTTGTGTGCACGTGCAACTTTGCGTGCTTGCATCACTTTGCATCTGGCTAAATGTGGGACCTGGAGATTTGAACGAGCATTCTTAGGCTTCACAGGCAGGCACCTTAACCACTAAACCATCTCTCCAGCCCAGGACTTTATTTCTTCAACATCACCACTGTGCCATTGCCATACCTGATAAAAATTGCCACTAATTCCTTAACATCAAATAATATCTGGCTATGGTTTGCATCTGAAATGTTCCTCCAAGGCATGTGTGGAAGGCTGGGCTGCTGTGCTGTGGCAGCTCTGGACCATGGCAGAAACATTAGAAGGTGGGGTCTAATGG
This sequence comes from Orientallactaga sibirica, assembly GCA_036365145.1. Lineage (NCBI taxonomy): Eukaryota > Metazoa > Chordata > Mammalia > Rodentia > Dipodidae > Orientallactaga > Orientallactaga sibirica. The sequence goes on along the minus strand of JAEOAD010000038.1, from coordinate 5,125,766 downwards.
AAGCATGTCACAGCACTGAGGGCAAGCTGATACCTAATAGCTCCTTCCTCTGCTTCTTAGCTGTCATGAGGAGGTCAGTTTCCTCTACCACATGCTTTTGCCACGATGCTCAGGCCTGAAAGCAGCAGGGCCAAATGAGCATGGACTGAAACTTCTGAAACTGTGAGCCAAAATAAACCTTTCCTTCTTAAAAAAAATTATTATCATTTAATTATTTATTTATTAGAAAGATGGGGAGAGAGAGAGAGAAAGAGAGAGAGAGAAAGACTGGGCACACCAGGGCCTTTGGCCACTGCAAACAAACTCTAGAGACATGCACCACTATGTGCTTCTGGCTTATGTGGGTTCTGGGGAATCGAACCTAGTTCCTTAGGCTTCACAGGCAAGCGCCTTAACCAGTAAACCATCTCTCCAGCCCCCCCCTCACTTTTCCTTCTTTTAAGAAGTTGATGTCAGGTACTTTGTTACAGAAATAAAAAACTGACTAATATTCATGCTTTTACTCTTAATAGTGACATTCCCTGACAATCCCAATGTCAGATAATAGAGAGATAAGTAAGTGACAGAGCTATTTCAACTGGTTCATATATCATGTCATAAAGTCGTAACATTTGCTATTTCTGGACTGCCCTATCTCTAACTTCATGTTCTTCATGCTTCCCTCTATTCAAGGTGTTGTATGTCTGGCTGCCAAAAGCACTTTAACTATGGTGATATCTATAGCTACACAGATATGTTTTATAAAGTTTATTCTTTCAAAATGAAAAAGAAAACTGATTATCTGCAGCTTCCAAAAGAGATTCATCCCTTAAGAGAATGCATCCCTTCCCTTCATAATAAAAGTACCCAGGCCCCCTGCCAAGAGACTTGTTACCTGCATGCTTTTCTTGGGCCCACTCTCATCCTGTGGAGTGTAGTCTATGCCTTTATTCTTACTTTTAATAAATCTGTAGACTTCCACTTAAAAAAAAAAAAAGTTTATTCTTTCAGCTGACAAATAACATAATGAGGTGCCCCATAGTCCAATTTTGAGTTGTTCTGAAGACACTCTTTGGCTCTGCTTTTTTTTTCTACCTAACATTTTTCTCTAATCATGAAGAACCCCTTAAATACAAAACACAGATGTCTGTGGGTAAAGTTCTTGTCTTCTTAAAGAAAGTTAAAGATAGAGGCTTAATATACAAGGGTGAGTGCTCCCAGACAAGAATTACATCCTTTGGGAAGTCATCATTTCATGTGTGTATGTGCACATGCACGTGTGTGTGTGAAGGCCAGAAGACAACCTTGGGGTTTGTTCCTCAGGTGCTATCCACCTCTTTTGAAATAGGGTCTCTCATCGGCCTGGATTTTGCCAAGCAGGCTAAATTAGCTGGCTGGCAAGCCCCAGGGATCCTCCTGTCTCTGTCTCCCCAGCACTACAGTGACAAGCATGCATCATTGCCACAACTGTTTTTTTTTTTTTAATAGGTTCTAGGGCTGGAGAGATGGCTTAGTGGTTAAGGCACTTGCCTGCGAAGCCTAAGGACCCATGCTCAACTCTCCAGTTCCCATGTTAGCCAGATGCACAAAGGAGAGGCAAGCTCAAGGTTGCACATGCCCACTAGGTGGCGCAAGCATCTGGAGTTCGATTGCAGTGGCTGAGGCCCTGGTGGGCCAGTTTTCTCTCTCTCTCTTGCACTCTCTAAAATAAAAAAAATTAAAGACATAGCTTTTAGGGATTGAACACAGGTCCTCATGATTGAGCTGTCTCCCCAGCCCGTAGTAAGTCATAACTTCTTGCTGTTAGAGGGAACCGTGGGAAGACAAATGTTGCTGTTATGGTTAACTAAGGCAGAAAGCTGGTTACTGGGATTGAAACATTGTGCTAAGCGCACAGAGTAGGAAGAATCCTTGGAAGACAGTGTTTACCTTTCAGGGGCTTTGAACCTCATCTTGGAGATAAAGCACCAGAAACAAACAAGGATGGAACTTGCCCAAGGGAGTTTCTAAACTCAAGTCACCTCCAGATGACACCAGAGACAGTGAGTGCTGGCAAGCTTCTGCGGATGGAAGGTCTCCTTCCATCTTTACTTACAGCATCAAATCAACAGAGAGAGGAGTAAGATGGAAGGAACTGAAGACCACCCAGGGCATCCAAAGGGGTTTGCTTGAGTGCAGATCCCTGATCCCTCCCTACTAGATCAGGAGCCTGGAGCTGAGCCCAGTACCTTGCCAGGAGATGGATGATCTAAGAGAATCACTGTTGTAGAGTCTTCCATCCTGGACAGGATTGTTTAATGATTTGACCAGAGGAGGACTGGCAATGAAAGGACTGGGTGAACATCATGCTTGCAGAAGGTTCATAATGCATTTGGTCTCTATATAGTCTTGTAGTGAGAAAAGCAGAAACCAAAGGGAGACTGATCGGCCTGCCTTTGTTCTATGGACTACTGGTTCACGAACATCCATCCTCCCGGGTCCCCGAGATCCAGGCCGTGGGACTGTTCACCCCAGCTCCTGGAGGAAAGCAGAATAGTGCCATGTGGATGATGACAAGCTATGATGACAGACAGAGCCAAGTCTTGTGCTCCAAGCCTCACGTAGTTCTCATGTCAATCCAGACAGGAGCTGTTTTCTTTTTTCCCCTTGTACATGAAGAATCCAACATGCAGAGTTCAGTCACCTTCTCAGGTGGATATAGCTTGGTGGTGGTCTGGGTTCTAGTCTGGACTATTCTTTTTAATTTATATTTATTTATTTATTTGAGAGAGGGAAAGAGGCAGAGAGAGAGAGAAAGAATGGGTGTGCTAGGGCTTCTAGCCACTACAAACGAACTCCAGATGCATGCACCACCTTGTGCATCTGGATTACGTGGGACCTGGAGAATCAAACTGGGTTCCTTTGGCTTTTCAGGCAAATGCCTTAACTGCTAAGCCATCTCTCCAGCTCCCTAGTCTGGACTACTTTTTTTTTTTTGAGGTAGGGTGTCACACTAGCTCAGGCTGACCTGGAATTCACTCTGTATTCTCAGGGTGGCCTTGAACTCATGGCGATCCTCCTACCTCTGCCTCCTGAATGCTGGGATTGAAGGCGTCTGCCACCACACTCAGCAATCTGGACTATTCTTAACCCAAGTGAATCATGGTCATGACTTATTCTAGTGGTCTTTTTGGTAAAATGAGGAGGACCCTCCTAATCTCACCATTCTGTGATCTGGGAGCTGAGGCCCAGATCTGTGCTTGTTCTGTTTGTCCAACCATGCTGGGATTCTTGGGGGAAGTGCCTTGGACTCTGCAGGGCTCTTCATCAGGCCAGGCAGGCAGGCCTACGCTGGATCTGAAGACCATTTCCAGCCATAGCGTCTCTTAAGTCAAAAGACATGGCAGGTGGGTGAATGCATCTCCCTAGATACCAAGCAAGCCAGAGGCAACAGCATCTCCACCTCACAGCTCAGGTACTGTTTGGCGGCAGGTAACTGCTGTGGATGTGGAAGTTGCCAGCTCTTCTTAGAGTTGAGGATATTTTTGGACTGTGATAGTCTTAGGGTTGTGACTCCTCTTTCATTTTAATGACATCAAGTCATCTTTGACAAAAAGATGATGGGATGTGTTATCCAGATGCTTTAGTGGATAAATGATCTTCCAGGTAATTTCTGGACTAGAGGAAACATCTAGGCTCTTAGGAGTGGGGGGCTTGTAAGGAAAAAGTCAACCACTGCAGTCCTAAGAATGAAAGCTGATGGCTGCGATGTGAAAAATGAGGGCTCTTTAAATCATCGGCATGGTTCATTAGCATGAATTTCAGGCAGTTTTGTGCTCTGAAGTTACAAAACTGGCCTGCTGGGAATCAGAATGTGGCAGCCCCTGAAGAGGAATTCAAAATTTTCATTTCTTTGAGAAAGACACTGAATTACAGGGATGTCTCACTGTGTGATTCCTGCTTCCTCAAACCTTTTTCCTCCTCACAAACACTTGCTAGAGTGATGGATGGAATTAATGCTGGAAGCACTAAATGCTGTCATTATTTCTGACTCGTCCCTTGTCGAAGGGGGGGAGAGGATCAAGTGATTTCCATATCTCAAGGCAGTGTTCCCAATGCTACTGCTTCTCAACTTTCAAATCTTAGAACTAACTACTCCTTAAAAGCAAGCAGATATAATTATGTTCTCTCCTGAACTAAATTGCCCTCCCCCAGACTCAGAAGAAATGGCTCAATTAAGTAGAGTGTCACCACCACACAGGGCACATGACTGAGGAAAAGTGCTTTTTCTTCCACAACAGGGAGAATCTGCCCAAGACATCTTGAGGAGTTATCAGTGCAGAAGACATCTTTGTTCGGATGGGATTTGGGGTAAACAGCTGCAAGTCATTTCGCATTTCCTTTGCAGGGTGCAGACACGAAGGGTTCCCTAGTCGGGTCCTTGGTGCCCATGGCAGAGGAAGCTAAGCTCCGTGGCTTGGCCTGGGATGGGTCCTCACCACGACCCTGGATCAGCACCTGGATCCCTTTCGTTCTCATTGGCAGGACACGATGCCAGAATAAAAGAAGCCTATGGAAGGAAAAGGGTTTAATTCAAAATTTTCATTTCTTTGAGAAAGACACTGGATTACAGGGACATCACACTGTGTGATTCCTGCTTCCTCAAACCTTTTTCCTCTCACAAACACTTGCTAGAGTGACGGATGGAATCAATTCAGCTAAGGGTCAAGTGTGTAGGAAACAGGGTGGGACCAGAGAGCTGGTGTCACATTGTCACATCTGGCAAGGAGGAAGTAGAGAGTGATGGATGCTCAATGCCCAGCTTGTGTTCTTCTTCTTCTTCTTCTTTTTTTTTGAGAGAGAGAGAGAGAGAGAGAGAGAGAGAGAGAGACAGATAGAAAATAGCCGCACCAGCAGCCTCTCAGCCACTGTGAACGAACTCCAGATGCGTGCGCCCCCTTGTGGGCAAGTGCAGCATTGCGCCCTTGCGTCACTGCATCTGGCTAAATGGGGGACCTGGAGATTGGAACTGGGGTTCTTAGGCTTAGCAGGCAGGTGCCTAACCACCAAGCCATCTCTCCAGCCCCATTCTCCTTTTTATACAGTCCAGGAGCCCAGCCACACCTAAGGTCCTTTCACCTCAACTAAGTAATCTATCTATCTTTCCATGGCAATTCTAAATCGCGTCAAGTTGACAACCAGAGATTAACAGTAACAGACCCCACTGTTACCCTCATCGGCCTCTTTAGCTCCTTTGAGCAGTCCTAGTGCTCCCAGAAACCCCGTTTGAAAGCCAAACATCTATCAAACATCGGTGTCTCTCTCATCTTCCACGGTTCAATGCATGTGTCCTACGTAGCAAGAATGAAGTGCGACCCAAGGATACAAAATCATAGGATGATTCTAGAAGAGAGTTTTTGCATTTCTGGACATGGAATAGCCATGAACTTAAGATGCTACATGGAACCTGAAGGCACAACTCTGACATGGCTCCCTCAACAGCCAGCCCCCCAGATGAGAGCTGCAGCTCAGCCACCAATAGCAGCCCACTGCCTGCAGTTCACTTATCCACCGCTGGGTCCCAGCAGCCAAGTCTGATGACCCCGTTGGCAACCTGTGCAGCTGGTGGGATGTGGGCTCTGCTGTTGGGCACTCACAGGGTCACGTCATTACTGGGGACTTCAGTAGACTTGGCAATGCTGAGCTCACCAGGCCCAACATCACCTACCAGGAACCCAGTTGGTACAGCAGTCACAGCCTATGCCCTTGCTTTTCTGAGATAAAAGTAGTCTTGAGGGGGTGGAGAGATGGCTTAGCGGTTAAATGCTTGCCTGTGAAGCTTAAGGACCCTGGTTCGAGGCTTTATTCTCCAGGACCCACGTAAGCTAGATGCACAAGGAGGCGCACACATCTGAAGTGCGTTTGCAGCGGCTGGAGGCCCTGGTGTGCCCATATTCTCTCTCTACCTGCCTATTTCTATATCTCTCTCTCAAATAAATAAATAAAAATAAAATATTAAAAAATAGTTCTTGACATGTGCCCAGAACCAGGGTGCCAAGCTCTGTGAGGGTTTTAGTGAAGTTCTGGAACAGTGTAGACTTGCACATGGATTGATATAATCAAGAGCTTCAAGTTGAAGAAGTGAAATTCGACTCTTACGACCAAGTTTTTTAGAAGAAAAATTAAATTGATAGTGAAAGGATAAATTGTAAATACCTGACTAAACCTTTCTTGTTGCTCAGAATGGCCTCATGTTGCAGTCAGGTTTGCATTGCTGCCAGAAAACACTTGACCAAGAGCAGCTTGTATTAAAAAAAGGGTTTCTTTTGGTTTACAGACTACAGACTACAGAAGCTCCATGATGGCAGGGGGAAATGATGGCATGAGCAGAGGGTGGACATCACCTCCTCACCAACATCAGGTGGGCAACATAAGCAGCTGGACACTGGCAAGGGGACACTGGCTATAATACCCATAAGCCCGCCCCCAACAATACACTGTCTCCAGGAGGCATTAATTCCCAAATCTCCATCAGCTGGCAACCTAGCATTCAGAACACCTAAGTTTATGGGGGACACCTGAATCACCACATTCTGCCCCTGGGCCCCATAAACTGATAATCATCCATGTTGTAAAACACAATGCATTCAGTCCAACTTTAAAAGTCTCCATAGTCTTAGATCTTTTAACTGAGCCATAATACCAAGAAAAACAAAACAAAACAAACAAACAAAAAAACAAACAAAAAAATCCCCCAAAACCCACAATGGCCCAGAATAAACACTCACACTACAAATGATGGCATTGGGCATAGCAAAGAAATATTCAACCAGTACAAGATTTAAACAGGGAAAAAATCAAACTCTGTAGCTCCAAGTCCAACAACTTTAGTCACTGACAAATCTCCATACCTGATAATTTTAACCAGCAAGTCTCTGGAGTTCCAATTCTGCCCTTCCAGCTAGGCTACTCATAGTCCTGGAAAACTTCATCTGGGACCGGCAGCTCTCCTTAGCAGCCATCTCGTGGTCTGGGCAACTCCACTGGGTCTCCACTGCAACACACATGCCATCCTCACGGCTCCATTGGTTCTCTATGCAGGCAATTCAGCAAACCTGCTTCACACTGCCCATGGCCATTTCCAAAACACAAGACCGTGTTGCAAATTCAATTACCCACTCTTTCCTGCATTCTTATACTCTATAATACCATCTGGGGTGCCAATTTGTTAATCCAGGGGGGAATAAAGCAGACTTTTAAAAACAGGACACTCCAGCCGGGCGTGGTGGTGCATGCCTTTAATCCCGGCACTCAGGAGGCAGAAGTAGGAGAATCGCTGAGAGTTCAAGGCCATCCTGAGACTACATAGTTAATTCATTCCAGGTCGGCCTGGGCCAGAGTGAGACCCTACCTACCTTGAAAAACAAACAAACAAAAAATTGAGGCTCTTTTTTTTTTTTTTTTTTTTTTTTTGGGGGAGGTAGGGTCTCACTCTAGCTCAGGCTGACCTAGAAATCACTGTCATGTCTCAGGGTGGCCTCAAACTCACGGTGATCCCCTACCTCTGCCTCCCAAATACTGGGATTAAAGGCATGCGCCACCACGCCCAGTTTAAGATTCTGCATTCTTCCTGTTGTTCCAAGAGCAGCTTGTATTAAAAAAGGGTTTCTTTTGGTTTACAGACTACAGACTACAGAAGCTCCATGATGGCAGGGGAAATGATGGCATGAGCAGAGGGTGGACATCACCTCCTCACCAACATCAGGTGGGCAACATAAGCAGCTGGACACTGGCAAGGGGACACTGGCTATAATACCCATAAGCCCGCCCCAACAATACACTGTCTCCAGGAGGCATTAATTCCCAAATCTCCATCAGCTGGCAACCTAGCATTCAGAACACCTAAGTTTATGGGGACACCTGAATCACCACATTCTGCCCCTGGGCCCCATAAACTGATAATCATCCATGTTGTAAAACACAATGCATTCAGTCCAACTTTAAAAGTCTCCATAGTCTTAGATCTTTTAACTGAGCCATAATACCAAGAAAAACAAAACAAAACAAACAAACAAAAAAACAAACAAAAAAAAATCCCAAAACCCACAATGGCCCAGAATAAACACTCACACTACAAATGATGGCATTGGGCATAGCAAAGAAATATTCAACCAGTACAAGATTTAAACAGGGAAAAAATCAAACTCTGTAGCTCCAAGTCCAACAACTTTAGTCACTGACAAATCTCCATACCTGATAATTTTAACCAGCAAGTCTCTGGAGTTCCAATTCTGCCCTTCCAGCTAGGCTACTCATAGTCCTGGAAAACTTCATCTGGGACCGGCAGCTCTCCTTAGCAGCCATCTCGTGGTCTGGGCAACTCCACTGGGTCTCCACTGCAACACACATGCCATCCTCACGGCTCCATTGGTTCTCTATGCAGGCAATTCAGCAAACCTGCTTCACACTGCCCATGGCCATTTCCAAAACACAAGACCGTGTTGCAAATTCAATTACCCACTCTTTCCTGCATTCTTATACTCTATAATACCATCTGGGGTGCCAATTTGTTAATCCAGGGGGGAATAAAGCAGACTTTTAAAAACAGGACACTCCAGCCGGGCGTGGTGGTGCATGCCTTTAATCCCGGCACTCAGGAGGCAGAAGTAGGAGAATCGCTGAGAGTTCAAGGCCATCCTGAGACTACATAGTTAATTCATTCCAGGTCGGCCTGGGCCAGAGTGAGACCCCTACCTACCTTGAAAAACAAACAAACAAAAAAATTGAGGCTCTTTTTTTTTTTTTTTTTTTGGTTTTTGGGAGGTAGGGTCTCACTCTAGCTCAGGCTGACCTAGAAATCACTGTCATGTCTCAGGGTGGCCTCAAACTCACGGTGATCCCCCTACCTCTGCCTCCCAAATACTGGGATTAAAGGCATGCGCCACCACGCCCGGTTTAAGATTCTGCATTCTTCCTGTTGTTCCAATGCAGGTCAGCTGGCCCAATCTCAATGGCTGTACTCTCTTAATTGCAGTTGAACGGGCAGCAGTTTTATCCAACAATTTATTCTTTGGTGTGCCATATCGCTCTGCTCACACCAGTCCGTTTCTATGCAATGCAACCCTGCATAAGTTCTCAGGACACAGGCATAACAGCAAGCCTCTCACACAAACTGCATCTAGCCCAGTCCAGGCAAAGCTGTTTCTCACCCTCATAAGCCAAACCTCACAGTCCGTACTTCTTACTGCATGCAGGTCTTTCAACTCTGACCAGAATAGTCCATCAAGCTGTACTTACAGCACTGCAAGGCGTCTCTTACGTTAAGATTTCAAATCCGTCCACATTCCTCTTGAAAATCAGCTCCAAAAGGCCAAAGCCACAGAGTCAGGATTCCAGCACCACTCTTGGTACCAACTGTACTGTTACAGTTAGGTTCAAATTGTTGGCAGAAAACACTTGACCAAGAGCAGCTTGTGGGAAAAAAAAGTTTATTTAGGCTTACAGACTTGAGAAGAAGCTCCATGATGGCAGGGGAAGACGATGGTATGAGTAGAGGGTGGACATCACCTCTTGGCCAATATCAGGTGGACAATAGCAACAGGAGAGTGTGCCAAACACTGGCAAGGGGACACTGGCTATAATACCCATAAGCCCGCCTCCAACAATACACTGCCTCCAGGAGGCGTTAATTCCCAAATCTCCATCAGGTGGGAACCTAGCATTCAGAACATCTATGTTTATGGGGGACACCTGGATTAAACCACCACAGCACAGAAGAGGTTGTTCTGACCACTGAGCAGTTCAGACACAGTAATCCTGAGTGCTAGGATTAAAGGTGTGCACCACCACGCCCTGCTCTCCTCCATTTCTTTAAAGAGTCCTCAGCAACACACAACTCATATCTCATTCATTTCAGATGTACCGTCTGGGCTGGGAGCTAAATAAGTCACTCTTCGTAATAAACTAGTCTTTGAAGGAGTTCTTTTGGGGCTGTTCAATTTTGATAATCGTAGTTCCAGAAAGCAGTTATAGCCTTTCTTTGCCCAAAGCCAGGACAGAAACCATTTTCAAAAGTATTGTGACATTTTTAGTACAAATGGAAGCAGCATACATGACTTAACTGCCAGAGGAAATGTTCAAAAAATATTATAACATCTTGGCATGTTAACTATTCACAGAGGAAGGAGGGAGGGAGGGAGAGCGAGAGAGAGGGAAGGAACGAGAGAGGAGATAGGGAAGCAACCGTGACTTCAAGCACTTCTGAGACTTGGGGTGTTAGTTAACACAGATGCTTGGGTCTTCAGTGAGTTCTTTAGAAATCTGAAGAAGAATGAGGCCAGTATTGCCGAGCAGAGCCGGGGTCCGCTCTCCACCTGCTGAACTTCCTGTCCATCCCAGGAGTCATGTTCACTGGGGTCAGAGTTGGTGGCAAAGGCATGTGGTTAGAAAAGCACACACAAAGAAAGTTGGGCTGAGAGATGGCTTAGCAGTTAAGGCTCTTGTCTGAGAAACCCAAGCACCCGGGTTGGGTTCCCCGATACACACATCAACCAGATGCACAAGGTGGCGCATGCAACTAGAGCTCGTTTGTGGTGGCAGAAGGCCCTGGCATGCCCATTCTCTATCTGCATCTTTCTCTCTCTCTCTCTCTTAAATAAATAAATAAATATATTTAAAAACTATTTTTAAGTTTATTTTTATTTATTTATTTGACAGAGAAAGAGGGGGGAGGGAGGGAGAGAGAGAGAGAGAGAGAGAGAGAGAGAGAGAGAGAGAGGGAGAATGGGCACACCAGGGCCTCCAGCCACTGCAAACGAACTCCAGACACATGAGCGCCCTTGCGCATCTGGCTAGCGTGGGTCCTGGGGAATCAAACCTGGGTCCTTTGGCTTTGCAGGCAAACACCTTAACCACTTAGCCATCCCTCCAGCCCTTAAAAACTATTTTTAAAAGAAAAGCCCAAAGTCACTGTCACCATCAGGGAAGAGAAAGCACACAGTCACGGTTCTTCTCCGGGAACAGAGGGACAAAGTACCATTCTTCTCTGGAGAAGGGGAGGAGGAAGGAGCAGTCGCAGATGTAAACAAAGGGTACAGAAGGCAGCAGCTGAAAGCACCCTCCCCGGAAGCTTCTGGAACTGACACAAAGCGATATTCTGATGACATCATTTTCAGTTTTACTGGCAAAATAGGCTTTACCATGGGAGTTGATCTAACTTGCCCCTTTACCCCTTAAAAATCATCTTCTACCTTTGCTTTGTCTGTACCTTCAGCTTGATCCGTCACCGGTACTCTTTGTGAGCACTTAGTCATTCGATAAACATTGACAGAGCATCCGGTAAATGCCAGACCGTGGGGGAACTGTTAACTGGTTGAAAAAGAACATCACCCCTCAGCGTCCTTCCCCTGGTTTTCTTCTGGGACTCACACTTGTCTTGTGAAGCTTCAGGACCATTTTATGAGTTTGAGAGAAACCAAAAAATGGGGCAGACCAGCTATAAATCTTGGCAGCTGCCAGGAGGGGAGAAATGGAAAAAGAGACAGTCGTGCCTTTTGAGTTAGGGACTGCAAAGCGGGCAGGTTCAGCAATAAGGGTCAGCAAGCAGCTGTATGGGGGAAGCATTCTTCAGAAAAGCAGGAGCACACGCAGAGTGGGCAGGCTTAGGGCAGAGCTGTGAGCGCCAGTTTCTGCTTCTCATCCATGTCTTTTCTTGTGAGGTTTCTGTGAACTGCACATTTGTATCTTTAGCCTATTTTTTTTTTTAAGAAGAAAGCTGTTTTTTAAGATTTTATTTTTATTTATTAGAGATGGAGTGGGGAGAGAGTGAGAGAGAGGGAGAGGGAGAATGGGTATGCCAGGGCCTCTAGCCACTGCAAACGAAACTCCAGATGCATGTGCATCTGGCTTACATGGGACCTGGAGAATCGAACCTGGGTTTGTCTTCTTTTTTTTTTTTTTTTGGTTTTTCGAGGTAGGGTCTCACTCTGGTCCAGGCTGACCTGGAATTCACTATGCAGTCTCAGGGTGGCCTCGAACTCTCAGCGATCCTCCTACCTCTGCCTCCCAAGTGCTGGGATTAAAGGCATGCGCCACCACGCCCGGCCCTGAGTTTGTCTTCTTGCATAAATTGTTTTGAGGTAGGATCTCTATCCCAGGCTAACATGGAATTCACTATGCAGTCTCAGGCTGGCCTGGAACTCATAGAAATCCTCCTGCCTCAGCATCCCAAGTGCTTGGATTAAAGGCGTGCACCACCACACTGGCACATAAATATTTTGTTGCTATGCAGAAGTTTAATTTTCACACTGACATATCAAGTTGGTCTATCACAGATTTTGGTGTTGGGGGTCATGGAAAATCCTTCTTTACCTTAGAAAGGTATTTATGGTTCTTGTATTTAAAAACAATGGAATACTTAATTCTTGATAGCAGGGACCTAACACCCTGAAATACTTCATTTTACTTATCATCATTTTAAATTTAAATTTCTTTGAGAGAAGTGCACATCAACATACAATTATAAGAAGAACAAGGAAAAAGTTCTGTTGGTCCCTTATCCAGTTTCCCCTGATGATATCACTTGGTAAAAATATAATTTAAAATGGTATGGTGGAGCTGGGCATGGTGGCACACGCCTTTAATCCCAGGCAGAGGTAGGAGGATCACTGTGAGTTCCAGGTCACTCTGAGACTACATAATGAATTCCAGGTCAGCCTGGACTAGAGTGAAACCCTACCTTGAAAAAGAAACAAAAATAAATAAATTAAGTTAAATTAAACTTAAAAATCAATAAAATGGCATGGTGACACATGCCTTTAATCCTGGCACTCAGGAGGCTGAGGAAGGAGGATGGCCATGAGTTCAAAGCTAACCTGGGACTACAAAGTGTACTAGAGTGACACTCTGCCTCAAACAATACCAAAATAAAACAAAACAAAAATAACAATAGTGTACGCCCACAACCAGTGTATTAGCAGTTCCACTCACTGATCCCATTCTGATTTTTCTTGTACTTATGCATGTGTAGGCACTTAGTTCTACACAATTTTGTCACACATGTAGGTCCCTCAGCACCATTTTTTAGATAGTCTATTTGTTCTCCACTTCCTCAAAATGTCACTTTTTTTTGAAATGTCACTTTCTATCAGAGACAAAATTCTTATATTTATTTGTTTCTGAATTTTATATTTTGTTCTACTGCCTAGGCATTCCCCCCCCTCTTTAATTTTCTTCTTTTTTTGTGTGTAGGCGTGTGATGTGATGAGTGCAAAGCATGTGTGATGTGTGGTGCATGCATGTGTGTGTGCTGGGTGCATGCCCCCTGCCTGTGCACGTGGGGGCCGGGGAGAACATCAGGTGATCAGCTTCTTGCTTATCCACGGATTTCCCTGTGACAGGAACTCAACTCAGAGCTGCTGTCCATCAGTGAGCCCCAGGGATTCTCTGGTTTCTGTCCCTGAAGACTGGGGTTACAGATGTCTTTTATCTGGGTTCTGGGGAGTCGAACCTAATGGTGTCCGGCCAGAGAGACTCTCATATTTAAGTATTTAAGTGACAAGCACTTTTTTTTTTTTTTTTTGGTTTTTTGAGGTAGGGACTCACTCTGGCCCAGGCTGACCTGGAATTAACTATGTCGTCTCAGGGTGGCCTCAAACTCATGGCGATCCTCCTACCTCTGCCTCCCGAGTGCTGGGATTAAAGGCGTGCGCCACCGCGCCCGGCTGTGACAAGCACTCTTAATGGCTGAGGCAATCTTCCCAGCCCAGCTCTTCTTTTCTTAACACATTCAAAGACACTTCTCTCTTCTCCCATCTCCCCTCTTTCCCTTCCTTTTCACATTTTTCTAAAATAAAACTTTCCTTGCTTATTTTCTGTTCAGTTTTTATGACGAGCACTAGAATCATTTGGATAAGATCCAACAATATTTGGATTTTGATCGGGGTCACCTTATATTTAGAGATTCATTTGTTGAGAAATGACATCCTTACCAAATTGACTTTTTTCCCTCTCTTTTTAGAACTCTCTTTAAAATGAGCTTTAGTAGAATTTTGTTTCTTCATCTGAATTCTGCACAAGTCATGTCTCACTGATTCCTCTTGAGGAGGATATGAATGAGATCTGACGAGATCGTTCCTTCATCTATACTTTTGGCTGGTTGTTTTCTTATTGATTTTTTAAAAACTTTGTTTTATTTCTGTTTATTTATTTGAGAGAGAGACAGAGAGAAAGAAAGAAAGAGGGAAAGAGAGTACATGGGTGCACTATGGCCTCCAGCCACTGCAAATGAACTTCAGATGCATGTGCCACCTTGTGCAGCTGGCTTACATGGGTCCTGGGGAATTGAACCTGGGTCCTTTGGCTTTGCAGGCAAGTGCCTTAATCACTAAGCCATCTCTCCAGCCCTTCTTATTGATTTTTAAAAATATTTTTATTTGGCAGGCTGTTAGAACGGCTGTCGCCATGTTGAGCAGCGAAGCTATTAAAGGCTTCTCCTACTTGGTAACTGCAACTACTACTGTGGGCATTGCAGATGCTGCCAAGAACGTCGTCTGTCCGTTTGTTTCCAGCATGAGCTTCTGCTGTGTATTGGCCATGTCAAAAATTCAAAATCAGCCGGGCATGGTGGCGCACGCCTTTAATCCCAGCACTCGGGAGGCAGAGGTAGGAGGATCGCCATGAGTTCAAGGCCACCCTGAGAATACAGAATGAATTCCAGGTCAGCCTGGACTAGAGTGAGACCCTGTCTTGAAAAACCACCACCACCACCAACAACAACAAATCAAAATCAAGTTGTGTGGTATTCCAGAAGGCGAGAACATGGCTTTCAGAAGGACAGGCAACCCCCTTTTTGTGAGCCACAGAACCAAGAAGGACATCGACTAGGAGGCTGCAGTTAAAGTGTCCCAGGTGAGGGAGCCACAGCTTGATTTCGAGAGAGCAAAGAAACCTGAATGGGTTATGCTGGCAGGTTTTGCACTCCCCTTGGTTGTGTACCCATTGCAAATGCAGGAGGTTTGGGTGGCTATTATTGCCCTTGCCATGGGTCACACACACTATGATGCATCTGGCAGGATCAGGAAGGGGCCTGCGCCTCTCAACCTTGAAGTGCCCTTCTATGAGTTCACCAGTGATGATGTAGTGGTTGTTAGTTAAATACGTGGACTCAAGGCCTAGCCTTCTTTTAATCTGCATGTCCCCTGAGAAGCACTGGGAGATCAAGCCTTGTGTACTTCCAAGTTGATTTAAAATA
The DNA here is from genome assembly GCA_036365145.1 of Orientallactaga sibirica. NCBI lineage: Eukaryota > Metazoa > Chordata > Mammalia > Rodentia > Dipodidae > Orientallactaga > Orientallactaga sibirica. The sequence goes on along the minus strand of JAEOAD010000038.1, from coordinate 5,110,558 downwards.
TTGAAGAATTGTTAATAATGTATTTGCAAACGTTAATGTGAAGTAAGTTGCATTGTTGGTTACCATCAAACATTCACTTAATAAAATTTTTTGGTTTTTCGAGGTAGGGTCTCACTCTGGCTCAGGCTGACCTGGAATTCACTATGTATCTTCAGGGTGGCCTCGAACTCACGGTGATCCTCCTACCTCTGCCTCCCAAGTGCTGGGATTAAAGGCGTGCGCTACCACGCCCGGCTCATAAAATATTTTTATTTATTTATTTGCAAGGAAAGAAAGAGAGAGAGAGAGAGAGAATGGGCATACCAGAGCCTCTTGTCATTGCAAACAAATTCCAGATACACATGCCACTTTGTGCCTTTAGCTTTACATGGGTAGCGGGGACTCAAACCCAGGCTGTCAGGCTTTGCAAGAAAGCACCTTTAACCACTGACCTATGTCTCCGGCCCCTCTTATTGATTTTTTACTGTGGTGAAATATACATAGTACAACCTTGACCATTCTAAGAGTTTTTAAACATATAGCACCACGTTCCCAATATTATCACCACTATCCATTTCTAAAACCTGTTCATCATCCTAAACAGAGCCTTTGTAACCATTAAGCAGTAATTACCTGTCCTCTAAAACTACACCCTACTTCCTGTCTTCCAGAATGTGCCTGTTCTCAGCACCTCATTATGCAATGTCTGTCCTGTTGGGTCTAACTGTTGTCACTTAGCATCGTGTTTTCATGGCGCAGCCTTGTTCTTGTCTGTGAAGTCCACATTGCTTTTTCTTTATCCACTTAGGCCCCACTGGCAAGGTTTCTTTATTCCTTTTGGCCCTGTGAAACACAGGGATACAAGTGTCTGTTTGAACGTCTGCTTTCAATTCTTTTGGGAATATCTTAAAAAGGGATATTTTACACATTTTACACCTGGCTAGGGTGGCATGCAGTAGGAAGATGGTGGTTACATTTGTAATTAGAAAATATATTAACGGCCCAGCATGGTGGCTCACGCCTTTAATCCCAGCATTCAGGAGGCAGAGGTAGGAGGATCACTGTGGGTTCAAGGCCACTCTGAGACTACATAGAGAATTCCAGATCAGCATGGAGTAGAGTGAGACCCTACCTGGAAAAACCGATATATATATATATATATATATATATATATATATATATATATATATACACATCTGTCACCCAGAATAATAAAATAAACAGGACTTTTTTTTTTTTTTTGAGATAGGGTCTCAGGTAGCCTAAATTGGCCTTGAACTTGTAGTTGAGGATAACCTGGACCTTCTGATCCTCTGCCTTCACCTCCCAAGTGTGGGGATCACAGGTGTGCACTCCCATGCCTTGTTTACACACCGCTAGAGATTGAAAAGGGGGCTTTGAGCATGCTAGACAAGCACTATACCCACTGAATTACACCCCCAGATCTTCAAGGTTCTTGCTAAGTTCTGTTTCCTCTTGGTCTTGACTCCCTGTCACAGATACTCACAAGTTCTTGTCCATTCCTAAGCCACGAGCACAGTGCATTCTAGATACCTGAACCATGCAGGTGCAGTTGTTCATGAAAAATCAGTTCTCGTTGTGCTTTGAGTCTTCTGGGTGAGGTGACTCACAACGGAAAGCACATTGGAAGGGTGTGGAGGGCTTCTGCAGAAGGCCACTTCCAAGCCAGCCCAAGTGGGTGCAAGGCCACAAAAAGCAGGTGGATTTATCTGAAATGCTGTCTGGTCCATCAATATCTGGTTATTTATTGTAGGCCTGATAATGCACTTAGTATATATTTCTTTTCTGCTTGCCTCATAAGAAAAGTCATTTTTCTTTCTAAATTGGTTGTTCTTGTGTTGCTGTGGCCTGAAGGCTGGAGTGGCTTCCTGACCAGTACATCTTTGTATTCTCAGTTAGCTCCTTAGAAGCAGAGGCATGCCCTTGCAAGCTCCCAGCGCCCCCCTCCCCAACACACACACGCTATTTAAGAGCACTGAGCCTCAAGTCAGACTGTCTGGATTCAAATCTCAGCCCTGTCTCTTACCCCCAAGAACACCTAAGCAGAAAAAAGGGAGATGAGTGATGTCAACCTGGACAGTTTGGATCATAATTCTTCCTCTTTATTTATTTGAGAGAGAGAGAGAAAATGGGTGCATCAGGGCCTTCAGCTACTGCCAACAAACTCCAGATGCATGTGCCCCCTTGTGCACATGTGCGACACTGTGTGCTTGCATCACTGTGCATCTGGCTTACAAGGGACCTGGTAATTCGAACATGAGTTCTTAACCTTAACCGCTAAGCCATCTCTCCAGCCCTGGATCATAATTCTAACCATGGGCAAGTTAGGTACACTAATATGTGCCTTAGTTTCTTCATCTATAAAACAGGACAGTAGTAGCACCATTTGAGAGGATTCAGTGACTCAGGATAGTTCACCTATCCTATGCTTAGGAGTTCTAAGGGTCAGGTCTTTGGCATTGCTTGTTTTTGCAGTGCTAGTGTTGGAACCCAGGCTAGGCAAGTGCTCTACCACTGAGCTACGCCCAGCCCAACAGTGGAGGTCATGTGCCATGGACAGCTGCTTGGGGTACCACACAGACGCCACTCAGTAGTGTTTTGGGGCCATGGTGACCTCGAGAAGATTTATTATGTAATCACATCCATGCCCTCCTGCATCTAGACTAGCAGGAGACGGTTATGAATGTAGACCCCATAGCCACGATCCAACTGTTGGCTGGCTGGCTGAGTCTATGCTCTCGAGAGCTGCTTGCTTTCACACCTGGAGTCTTCTGGTTTCTAATGGGGAAAGAAGGGCCTGTGGCTATGTTGGGAAGGGTGCAGAAGTTCCTGGTCTATGCACTCTTCCTGTCACCAGGACAAGTGACTCCCACCACCCAACAGGAACAGTTTCCGTGTTTGGCTTCACAGGCTCTCCTTTTAGGACCCTCCCCGAGTGTGGGTCTGCCCCAGCAGAGCATCACCTCAGGTGGGCAGGGCCCTTGTCTAAGATCCTCCTGTCCTTGTCATCCAGCCTTCAGCAAGCACTGGGTTCATGTTTGTTGACTATCTGGGGATAAAGGAGACAGGCGAGCCGGCAGGCAGGCAGGAGAGATTAGCTGCTGCTTCTTCCTGCACTCTGCTACCTACCTGCTCCTGCCACACACACTGGCTCCAGAAGCCTTCACTGGTTCTCCAGTCCCGTCCCCACCTCAGAGACGACCCCCCACTCCCACAGTGCCTGGTGCCAAGTCCCTGAAGAGGAATAGCCTGCAGGCATCCAGGTATTGAGCCTGTCTTTGTCTGGCCGTGTTAATCGTTCATCTCTAGTTGCTGGGAGCCAAGAACAACAGGCATACAATGAGACCGTGAGCTACTCAAAAGTGGGACTGGGCCCATCCTGTGCTGACCCTGACCCTCTGGCCCTGGGCCCAGTCTGCTGCTGGCCACATTTCCAGGTCAAGGCCTTGCTGAAATCATGAGTGCTTCCTTTAGAGAACGTTGGCTTCATTCATTTTTCTTTTTCACTGTCAAGGGCAGATAATAAAACAAATGATCTTTGTTTTCCCATCTCTTTTCTAAAAGACACTAGCTGTGAGGGCCTGGAAGTGGATGGGGGGTACACCTCATTGTCTCCCTGAATCACCAAGGCCATGCCGTGTCAGTACAGATGGCACCCTCCCAGCCCAGCCTTTGTGCTCTAGGCTACTGTCACATTGAGACCTTGACACATCTGCTGATCCAAATCTAGCTCAGGCCTGGGCATCGAATCCAATCTCAGCTGTAGACTTCCCCAGGGTACGCGGCCCATGACCACTCTCCTCTGATCCTTTGCAGAAGTATCGCCAACATCGGTTCCCCGCCCCCCTTGCTCACAATACACTTGATTACTAAGATGAAACATCTCAAATGGTCTGGAAAGGCAGGGATGGATTCTTATTAACTGAGGATGACAATAAATAGTCAATACCAATGTACAATTATCAAAGTGTGCTCATCACACAGACTCGGCTCTGTTATCTCTGGGGCCAGGAGTGGTGGCGCACGCCTTTAATCCCAGCACTTGGGAGGCAGAGGTAGGAGGATTGTCGTGAGTTCGGGGCCACCCTGAGATCAGCCTGGACCGGAGTGAGACCCTACCTCAAAAAACCAAAAACAAACAAACAAACAAACAAAAAAAAAAACAGACATGCCACCATTGCACCCGTTGGCTCATTTGGCCTGGCTGGCCAAATTTAAAGCTTGCAGTGTTCACTGTTGAGTACCTTCACTGGTGTTTTCTCTCTCCCATTGACCTGCTTGCAGTGTAGCTTTTTCCAACTTTCTGTCAGCTGGTCCTCATGGAGGAGGCTTTCAGCTCAGCTCCAGCAGGTTTTCTCAGTCACCTTGCCACCCAAGTATGTGGAGTCTTTAGCAATAGGGTCTTACCATCTATTACTGGTGGGAAACCAAGGGCCTAGGCAATGGCCTATAATGTTTTGGGGGTATCTGTGACCTTCCTGGACAACAACTTACTGGAAGGTATCCCATCCCTGGCACTGAAAATTTTCTAGTAACAATCTATGGCTTCTGAGTGTTCCATTGTCCAGAGAAGTAGGTTTCCATATGACTTATTTATATCATCTTAGATTTTGATTAGCCCTCCCTCCACCGTTCCTTTACTCAATCTCTTCCCCTGACCTCACTTAGGCCTTTTCACCCCCATTAATCTGTTCTTCTACTTACATATATACAATACCATTCTATTAAGTCCCCCCTCCCTCCCTTTCTATTCCCTTTATATCCCCTTTCTAGCTTACTGGCTTCTGCTACTGAGTTTTATTTTTACTCACATAGAAGTCCAATAATTTGTAGCTAGGATCCGCATATGAGAGAGAACATGTGACGTTTTGCTTTCTGGGCCTGGGTTACCTCACTAAGTATAATAATGGCATGGGGGAAACCAACTGCTCTCTAATTGGACTGGAGGCCTGCTCCATGGGAGGGAACACATCCCTGACACTGAAAACGTATGACAGGGGTAGTCATGAGTCCTAAGGGTGTAATGTCTGCTGGTGTCTCACTAAATGTATATACTATATAGTCACCAAACTGCCCAGTAAGCAATTCTCTTAATGTCCACACCTATATATTAATGCTACTCTCACTTTTGATTAGAGAAGCTTCTCTTTTCAGATGATGGCGGCCTTGGGATGGCTCAGAAGGCACCATGGTGCTGAGAAGAAGTGACAGAGGAGTGCTCAGCACTGAAACATCTCAAACCTACTTTCCAAGGCTCAGGGTCCATTGCGGAAGAGGGGGCAGAAAGAATGTAAGAGCCAAAGGAAGAGAAGGACTCCTTACATCGTGCTCCTCCAGACACAAAAATGGCCTGGATATCCATGACCTCACAGTGCCTGACACTACCTACACAAGACCATCATAATAGGAGAAAAAGATCATGACATCAAACTGAAAAGAGAGACTGATTGAGAGGGGGAGGGGATATGATGGAGAGTGAAGTTTCAAAGGGGAAAGTAGGGGGAGGGAGGGAAATAATATGGGATTTTGTCTACAATTAAAGAAGTTGTCAATTAAAAAAATTTTTAAAAAAAATCTCTGGTTGTTCAGGCGTCACCTCGTCAAAGCCATCAGAATTATTTTGAAATTGCACTGCTGGGTGTGCCTGAACATATGCGATTTCTCACTGCTTGAATGCCAGTAAATGCATCTGTTACATTTATTTGTACATAAAGTAAACTCTGGTCTTTTTTTCCCCAGAACCCATACATACTGTAAGCAACATTAAAAAGCACAACCATTGGTTTGGGGAGAAATGCATCCATTTGCAGGACATTTTGTGTCTGGAGGAGCACGTTGTAAGGATTCCTCCCCTTCCTTTGGCTCTTATGTTCTTTCCACCCCCTCTTCCGCAAAGGACCCTGAGCCTTGGAAGGTGTGATAGAGATGTCTCAGTGCTGAGCACTCCTCTGTCACTTCTCCTCAGCACTGCCATATCACTTTGATGAGCACAGGATAAAGATATTAATGAAAGCTATAAGCTTTTGTTGGCTCCATCAGAGAAATCTGAGACAGGACAAAACAGGGAGGATCCCAAGCACAGAGAGGGTTCCAGAAGCAGAAACCATTAAGGAGAGTGTGCAGGACCTGCAGAGGCAAAGGGTCAGCCTCTATACTGGACTGGGAGCTGCCGCAGGTCAGCGACAGTGCGTTCTTTGTTTGTGTGTGTAGTGTCTTACACACTGAGGGATGGTTACTACAGAAAATGTGATTTCTGGATTATCCTTGGGCAGGATACTCAGGCTGTTCCTGCCACCTCTCAGCCCTGCCCACAGGCAGCAGAGCTCTGGAAAGGCATCGCATGTGTCCTTGGCGTGCTGTTCCTCTCTTCTTATCACTGAAGACCCGGTGCAAAGACTGCTTTTCCTTGAAGCCTCGCTCAGGTCATCCTCCTTCCCTGTCTAGAGCAACCTTCATTGTTATCTGTGGGACATGATCCGCCGACAGGGTATTCCCCTCCTGGAGATGATGGGCCTTAGGACCCTGGGGTGCAGGGAGAAGATCTCATACCTGAGAGCCATGAGACTTAGGGTGGAGGACACCTATTTTGTACAGACTTTGACTTTGACATCGTCTTATGGGATTATTAGTGTGGTACTAAGAGTGGGTGGGCACATCCATAAAAGAGAAAAGCTCCAGAAGAGATTCTTGGAAACCAAGAGTTACAGGTGGTACAGATCATGGCTCAGATAAAGTGTTTGTCACGAAAGTGCCCAAGTTTGGATCCACAGACTCCGTGTAAAGGAAAGAACCAGTGATGGGTTTCCGTAATCCCAGATTACAGTTCTGTAATTGCCTATGGTGAGATGGGAGGCAGGGACAGGAGAATTTCCCTGACGCTGTGGGCCAGCTAGCCTGGCAAATGCAGTGGTGAACCCTGCCTCACAGTGAAGATGAGGACTAACACCCGAATGTGGTCCCTGATCCACATGCATGGTATGGAACATGCTCACCTCCACTCACACATGTGAATATGCACACACACACACACACACACACTCACATATCATACTCCCATACACAAACACACCAGAAAGAAAAGATACCCCTTATCTCCCCAGACTACCGTGCACACGGCATACTGAAACTCTGCCACAAAATCAGTTCAATAAACTCAGCCCTGCAACCAAGTGGGTGGTCTTGTCCACCCTCCCATGTTGGAAGCAGCTAGGCAGCATCCCCTCAATGCTGGTCATATGTCCAAAGGAAAAGAAATTTGTATGTTGGAATGACATCTACAGTGCATGTTTATTGCAACCCTGGTCAAAATAGGCAAGATATGGAACCAACCTAAATGTCCATCAACAGATGAACAGACAAAATAACGTGGTATGGTATACACAATAGATTATTCTTTGGCTACTTAAAAAGAATGAAATTCTGTCATTTGCAGCAACATGGGTGGAACTGGACTGTGTCATGAAAAGTAAAATATGTCAGGCACAGAAGACAAATACTGCATATTCTCACTTATATACAGGAGCTAAAAAGCTGATTTCATAGAAGTAAAAATAGAATAGTGGTTACCAGAGCCTGGAAAGGGCGCGGAGGGGGGGAAGATGGAGCGAGGATGGTTAAGGGTACAATTGCAGAGGAGGAATAACTTTCAGTGCTTTGTAGCACAGCAGAATATCTGTGGCTGATGACAACTATTAACTGTATATTTCAAAATAGTGATTTGAGAGAATTTTTAATGTTATCCACACAAAGACATAAAATGCCCAAAATGACAGATATGCCAATTACCCTGATCTGATCACATATATTTCATACATGTATTCAGATGTCACATTATTACTCAACAAATTATATATATGTATATATATTTTCTATAGCAATTAAAAAGAAACAAAAAAGAAGAAACAATAAGAAATCTATAATTAATTTTTACCTAGTCATCAAAGAAATGTTTATTGAAGTAGTTTTGTCTATGAAGATTTTGTTTTGAGAGAGACAAAGAGAGAGGGAGAGGAAGACAGATAGAGATGGGCTTGCCAGCAACCTCTCAGCCACTGTGAACGAAATCCAGATGTGTGTGCCTCCTTGTGGGCAAGTGCGGCATTGTGCCCTTGAGTCACTTTGCATCTGGCTAAACGTGGGACCTGGAGATTGGAACCAGCGTTCTTAGGCTTAGGAGGCAGGTGCCTTAACCGCTAAGCTATCTCTCCAGCCCTCTATCAAGATTTTTAACATTTCATTTTTATTTATTTATTTGACAGAGAAAAAGGGAGAGAGAGAGAGAGAGAGAAGGAGGGAAAGAATGGACGTGCCAGGCCCTCCAGCCACTGCAAAAGAACTCCAGATGCACATGCCCCTTTGTGCATCTGGCTAATGTGGGTCCTGGGGAATCGAACCTGGATCCTTTGGCTTTGCAGGCAAACACCTTAACTGCTAAGCCATCCCTCCAGCCCTTCTCTATCAAGATTTTTAATGCCAAGCATTAATCACGCAAATCAATCCACGTAATATCTACAGAGTATTATTATTTTTGTTAAGTTTTTATTATTATTTATTTATTTGAGAGAGAAAAAGAGGCAGATACAGAGAACTGGCATGCCAGGGCCTCTAGCCACTGCAAATGAACTCCAGACACATGCACCATCATGTTCATCTGGCTTACATGAGTACTGGGGAATTGAACCTGGGTCCTTAGGCTTCACAGTCAAGTGCCTTCACTGCTAAGCCATCTCTCCAGCCCATACTGACTATTATTGAGTACCATATTTCTAGAAAACAATAAACAGTGTGTATATATCAAGAGCCTGTAAATGAATCATTTCCCTAATACCTTAGAATCAGTTCTAGAGAAGTGAGAAAATCAAATAGTGATTTCAAAATTTAGAAGCTTTAAAAAATTCCAAAAGCATCGAATGCAATATTGTCCCACCATAGGAAGCAATAATAGTGACATGATTGCACTCGTGGTTGAGACAGAAGGAAACTAGGAATAGATGGGGCCTTCAGCGGCTGCGACAGCCTGCAGGCTATTTAATGGGAAGAGACTAGGCACGGCCTCTTCTCTGTCTCTATCCAGCACTGGGCAGCAGGTCCTAGAGCTACCAGACAAGCGAAAGAGATAAAAGTCAGATTCCAAAGGAAGAAAAATGGTTTTCATTGATAAAAGACACGGTTGTCTACATGAAATACCTCAGTTGTAATCTAGAAAAAAAAAGTCAGTAAGTGAGTTAGTGGATTTGCAGGACACAAATACAGAAATTGCATTTCTATATTTGGTGTGGACAATCAAAAAGTAAACAAAAGGCCTGGGGTGGGGGTAACTTGGTGGTAGAGTGTTTCCCTAATATGTACGAGGCCCCTGGGTTCTACTCCCAGCATTGCCAAAAATATTAGACTTAAATTTCACTTATAATACCATTGAAAATACGAAACTTGAAACCATTTCACAAAAGGCATACAAGATCTGTACACTGAAAACTACAGTGAGAGAAATACAAGAAGACATGAACATATGGGCAGTTGTGCAATGTTCATGTGTCAGATTTATCATTTCATTATGATGCTAATGTGCCCAAGATTAATTTATAGATGAATACAATCCTAGTTAAAATCCCAGCATCAACATATAGCAATTAATAAGCTAATTCTAAGATGTACATTGGATCTGCAAAAGCGTTAGAATGCCAAAGCAACTTTGAATAGGGTTAGAGACTTACAGTTCCTGATTTCATGCTATGGCTGCAAATAATTCAAGTATTTGTGTAAACACACACAGATGGCTTAGCGGTTTTAGCATTTGCCTGCAAAGCCAAAGGACCCCAGTTCGATTCTCCAGGACCCACGGAAGCCAGGCACACAGGAGGCGCATGCATCTGGAGTTCGCTTGCAGTGGCTGGATGTCTTGGTGTGCCCATTCTCTCTCTCTCTCTGCCTCTTTCTCTCAAATAAATAAATAAAAGTGCACGTAGAAGAGGAGCTAATGCTTCAAAACAGGAAGGCAGAAGGAGAGCTCTGGGGCCAGGCTGTTGCTTTTATAACAATCATCTCTTAAGAGTAAGACCAGTGCCCTCACTGGACCTATGCACCCCCACCAGGTCCCTTCTCATCATCACCATCCCAGGAGCAAGCCTCCAATCATGAACCTCCCGGAGACATGGAGCATCTAGACCACGGCTACGCCCAAGCATGCCATTGTGGTGCAAGGTTTTCATTTATTTATTTATTTTGTTTTGTTTTTAAAAAAATTTTTAATCATTTTTTGTTTTGTGTTTAAACACTTTTCTTAATACTTTTATTTATTATTTGAGAGAGAGAAGCAGAGAGAGAAAGAAAGAGAGAATGGGCACTCCAGGGCCTCCAGCCACTACAAACGAACTCTAGACACATGTGCCCCTTGTGTATCTGGCTTACATGGGTCCTGGGGAATCGAACTGAGGTCCTTTGGCTTTGCAAGCAAGAGCCTTAACCGTTAAGCCATCTTCCCAGCCCCTAATTTTTTTTCAGTTTTTTTCAGTCAGCCCAGGCTGACCTGGAATTCATTATGTAGTCTCAGGGTAGCCTCAAACTCATAGCGATCCTCCTATCTCTGCCTCCTGAGTGGTGGGATTAAAGGCGTGGGCCACCATGCACAGCTCACTTTCTTTTATTTCAAAGTGGTGAGAAGAAGATATAAGAAAAGCTCGGTGTCCTTTTCCCATCTGTCTCAGAGCAGATGTAGCGTAGTCCACGGGGACACATCTCAAGACCGCCAGTAGCTGTGTTAGACCCTGTCTAGTAAACCCCACACCTAACGCTTGCCCACAATACCCTGCAGCATTACCTGCAGAAATCTGTCTGTTTTATGCTCTAATGCCTCCTCTGCACCACTACTCTTGCACTTGGAGACCATGATTAAGTAAGAAGGAAGGTTATTTGAACATGCACACCACGGTACTATCAGTGCCCTTCTGGTAACCAAGATGGGTACTAAGTGATTCACAGGAGGGCACCAGATAGAGCACAAATACTCTGGACAGAGGGAGGGGTTGTGGGTGGTGTGGGATTTAAAACTCATGAACTGGGGCTAAGCAAATGCTCACTGGATAAAGCGCTTGACATAGCATGATCTCAGAACCCAAAGAAAAAGTCAGATCCCATCGTGCCTACAGGCGAGAAGAAAGCAGACACAGGCGAAACGCCAGGAAGCTCGTGGGCCAGCTAGCCTGGTGTACGCAACAGGGGACAAGGTACCCAACTTCCATACTTCAAATAAGGTGGAGGGTGAGGATTGGCACCCAAAGTGGCCCTCCGACACCCACATGTTTGCCATATGTGTGCCTGCACTTACACATATGAACATGCACGCACATATATACCAGCAAACTCATGAATCAAAGCCAGGCGTGGTGGCTCACACCTTTAATCCCAGCACTCAGGAGGCAGCGGTAGGAGGATCACCATGAGTTTGAGGCCACCCTGAGACTACATAGTGAATTCCAGGTCAGTGTGAGCTAGCATAAGAACCTACCTCAAAAATAAATAAATAAAATAAATTTTAAAAAAAGAAAGAGGAGAAAAGGAAAGAAAAAGAGAAACTCATGATCATTTCTGGAATGTTCTATGTAGCATTTTTGGGTTCTAGTTGATTGCAATTGCAGAAAGTGAAGCAGTGAACTATAAAGGGGGCAGGGCGACTACTGTGACTCTGTAAAAGGCTTCCTCTGTCTACCAGGAAGGGCAGAAACACATCAAGGGAGACAAGTCCAGACTCACATCAGCTCAGAGACTGAACCGTAGGAATTCTTCCTTACTTACAAACCTTATGAACTTTAGCCCTTCTCTTGTTTTCCCCAAGTGTCTCTCTTCTCACGGTTTGGCATCCCAGAATTCCAGTGTCCTTTCCCTTCGTCTTCCCCTTCTCTGAACATGCGCTGCTCGTCTGTCTGATGCAGGTTGTGACCACCTCTTGGTGTTTCTCCATCAAACGCTCTCGTGCATGAGCAGGATGCTCATATTATGATATCTACTTTTTCTTGTCAATCTGCCTTTCCTTAGTGTGATTTACAAGGCCAGCTGGAGGGTGCAGGAAAAATGTTTCCTTTATCTCATTACAGCATCAAGGCTATTCAGTTGGGTTGGATTTTTTTTTTTTTGGTTTTTCAAGGTAGGGTCTCACTCTAGTCCAGGCTGACCTAGAATTCACGATGTAGTCTCAGGGTGGCCTCGAACTCATGGCGATCCTCCTACCTCTGCTTCCCGAGTGCTGGGATTAAAGGCATGCACCACCATGGCTGGCTGGAAAATGTTTTAATAAATGATGCTTAAAACATTAGACAGCTAATTGAAAGGACAAAGTATTGAGACATACAACAATATAAATAAATCTCAAAATGATGATGCTGAGTGAAAAGGAGCCAGTCCAAAAAGAACTCATGTGTAATTCTAATCACAGATAATTCTAGACCATGTAAATTAATGCGCAGTAACAGAGAGCAGATGGCTGTAATGGGGAAGGAGGATCAGCTTGTAAAGTACATAGGGACACTTGAGAGTGACAGCTATGTCCATGAACTACATTGCTTTGGGGACTTCCTGGGTACATAGAAATGTGAGCATTTATGATTGCTCAAATGGCACATCTTTAGTATGCGCAGACCACCGTGCGCAAGTGTATTTCATTAAAGCTGCAGGCAACAACATGATGGTCTGTCACTAAGCGCTCTGGTGATACTTTTGAGTCTTGAAGACTGATGCCACTTCTTTATATGTGTGTACTGTGGGGAAAGGGCTGCCAGGACCGCGGTCAATCTTTGAGTCACTTCCTGGGAAGAAGTAAGGACTGGTAGTGAGGGACGGGAGGGCAGTTAGCAGGGTCCAGCTTTCTTGCCTTGTCCATGAGAAGTTACAGTGTCCAGAGGCCTTCTGTCTCTGAAGAAGGGGTGGTGGGTGGTAAACTGGTATCTTCTCATTCGCTATTGGTAGGATCTTAAATTGGCCATGTAAGAAATGACATGCCTCCTTCCAGTGATGGCTGAGCACTGAGGCAGGCTCCCTCCAGGACACACTGCTTTTAAGCGGCCATCATTCACTTACTTACTGCCTAGGGAGTGTCAGAGCTCTGCCCGAAATGGCCAGAGGAAAGATCATTTAAAAAAAAAAAATCCACCACGCCAGACAGAGAAGGACTTTGATGATTTCTTCCTTGTCACGAAACCTAAAGCCCACAGGAGCCACTGGCACGTTACTCTTGGCTCCCATCCAATGTCTGGCTCTTAGACTCTGCAGGGCACGATTTCTTGGCCTCAGATTACCCAGAGTTGCAGGATCTGATGGGGACAAGAAGGTGATCTCCCGGGGAGAGACTTCCAAGTGGAGTGGGTTCTGGTTATTTCCACGGCGCTTAGCTCAGGACCAGATGCGCCTCTCTACAGTGAGGGGTCTGCTGTGGGAGCGATGAGGAGTCCCAGTCTCCACCACTCCACCAGTGACAGCAAGTCACAGCAATATTCCTAGGACTCATGTAACTGCTTTGTAGAATGGAGTGCAATCACAGTCAAGTTCATTGCCTCTTACCCGGCCTTGGAATACCAGAATGTTCTTAATGCGTGGTTGAGCTTCTAGCACCAGAAGAAATGAATAAGTCTTTGGAGTGTTTTGCTTGGCAGGCCAGGCACTGGAAAGATTTAAATCTTGAACTTGAGGGGCCCCACAGGACATCTCAGTGGCTGTGTGGTGTAGTGTCCTGCTTTTCCTCATAAGCTTCCTTGAACCTTGCCCCCAGAGTTAGGCGGTGGTCTAAGCCCTTCCTCCTTCCATTTCTCATGGTGACATCTCTGGATGTCTGGAGGCCAGGTCCTCTATCCCCCATGTGTCAAGCCTGATTGCCCCCACCTGCATGCTGCTTGCCTGGTCTGCTGTGGACTTTGCCAAAGGATCTTCTGTTCTTGCACCCTCTCATACCACATCTTTCCAGGATCCACAGTAAGCTGTTACATTCTTGTCACAGTGGAAGAGTGCATGTTACAAAATTTAAATCAGGGCTGGGGGGGAGTGGCTTAGTGGTTAGGGTGTTTGCCTGCAAAGCCAAAGGACCCAGGTTCAATTCCCCACATCCCACGTAAGCCAGATGCGTAAGGTGGTGCATGCGTCTGGAGTTTTTTTTTGCAGTAGCTGGAGGCCCTGGTGTGCCCATTTCTCTGCCTCTCCTAAATAAATAAATAGTAAATAAATTAATTAAAAATATTTTTTATTTATTTGAGTGTGAGAAAGAGGGAGAGAGAGAGAGAGAGAGAGAGAGAGAGAGAGAGAGAGAGAGAGAGAATGGCCATGCCAGGGCCTCCAGCCACTGCAAACAAACTCCAGATGCATGGCCACCTTGTGCATCTGGCTTATGTGGGTCCTGGAGAATGGATCCAGGATCCTTTGGCTTTGCAGGCAAACACCTTAACCAACAAGTCATCTCTCCAGCCCAGTAAGTAAATAAATTTTTGAAGAAAGAAAATATACATCAAGGAGACGGCTCAGCATTAAAGGTGCTTGTTGTTTGTAAAGCCTGTCAACATAAGTTCAATTCTCCTGAGCACCCAAGAAAAGCCAGATGCAATGTGGCACATGCACCTGTGGTCCCAATGTGCTCTGGCAATGGGAGGCAGTGCCAGAAGGATCTGAAGCTTGTGGGCAGCCAGACTGCCATTTGCTTGCAGCAACAAGAAGGGCAGAAGAGCACAGACACACAGAGGTTGTGCTCTGACCTCCTCATCACTCAGTGGGACACATGTGACCCCCCCGCCCCCATACACAGATATATGTATATATAAAATAAATAAATAAATAGGAATCAGATCTTGCCCATGTATTGCTTTAAGTCATCCAATGACACAAAAGCAATAGCCCTGGCCCTTCCCCATGCCTTCTAGGCCTACATAACACTGAGTCTTGCCTGCCTTCAGCCCTCAGCAGAAAAAGCCCCCTGAGGACAGAGTACAGTCAATCATACAGGTAGGGTTTCAGCCCTTTCTTGTTCTCTATCTGGGGCCGTTGTGCAATGCACACATGACACAACTGCACATGGCATCTTTGAGTAGTCACTCAGAGTCCCACGTCAGGTCCCAGGGGATAGACTTATACCTCTCTTCCTGTGGGCCTCTGTGCCGGGACATTTTATATGAACTCCAGTTATCTGTGGTAAATAGGGCATGGAGATATGAAAACCAAACAGGCCCCGTGCTCACTTCTATAACTCGCACAGATGCAGGGCTACAATTGTCAGTGTGTCATCACAGTGTGCCAACCATAGGATCTCAGCACACTACAAATACATGACAGAATTCAGGGAAGCCCATTAGAGATTTGGAACGGTGTGGCTGGGGAGATGGCTCAGTTGGTAAGTGCACTCGCTGCATAAGCACGAGGGTCTGAAACCCCTGGGTTTGATTCCTCAGCACTCACATAAGAGACTGGGCATGGCCCTACACTCTGTGACCTCAGTCGTGTGGAGAGCAGAGACCAGAGAATCACTGAGGCTCTTGAAAATGACAAGGTCCTGAATCAGTGAGATTCCATCTCAAGAAAACATGGACATGTGATCAAAACATCTGATGTTCTCCACTGGCCTCTGTGCATACAAGTAGCACATGCCTGTGTACATCATGTGCCCATCTCTCTCTCTCTCTTGTCTCTCTCACACACCACATAGTACACACACAGTAAAAAAAGAAATTCAAAATGGGAGTACAATAGACATTACAGGGCTGGAGAGATGGCTTAGTGGTTAAGGTACATGCCTGTGAAGCCTAAGGACCCTGGTTCGATTCTCTAGGTCTCACATTAGCCAGATGCACGTGGTGGTTGGTGCATGTGTCTGGAGTTCGTTTGCAATGGCTAGAGGCCCTGGTGCACCCATCCTCATTCTTTCTCTCTCTCTCTCTCCCTCCCTCTCTCTGTCTCTAATAAATAAATAAAAATAGACATTACACGTACACGGAAAATGCTAGGTGGATAGACAGAATTTCCTCACTGTGATTATTTGGTTGAAGTAGGACTTGCACAGGCCTTCCTTTTGCTATGCCCAAATTGTTTACTTGTTTTTTTATAGTAACTACTATCACTTTTGTAAATAGATGAAATAATAATTAGTATTAATATAAAACTATCTCCATTCCAGCACAGTATAAAATAACACAGATAAAAAGTCAAATCAATTGCTCCAAATTGCAGGTTCTTTTCCTCCACATTTAATTCCCTGCCATGGGTGCCTGGAAATCACCCCCAGTGGCTGAGATCAGAGGAGGAGACACTGTCAACCATGAATAATCAGCTCCGAAAGTCGTCGCCCACTGCGCCATGGCTGACAACAAGTGCTCAGAGGCAGAAACAATTGTGTTTGCCCTGTGCACTAAGCCGCTTGCCAGGCGCACGGTGAAATCTACCTCTAATTATTCGAAGCTGCAGGCTTTTTAAATGCACAATCGTGTGTGTAAGCGGCTCATTACCAGCGCACCAAACCACAGAGTGGGAAAATGAATTCCAACATTGGCAGTTGTAATGTGATAAACACGCAGCTGGGAGTCAATTATATTGTTCACATTTTTACAACTCATTTATTTTCTCCATTTATTTTCTTATTTTTTAGAATAACTTCACAGCTAATAGGTTTCACTCATTGGTTCCCAATGTGTCATTTTTAAACAAGAACGGGAGCCCTGGCCACGAGGCAGAAAAGCTAAAACAATGAAAAGCGTAAATTCAGACTAGGCCTTGTGATAAGCAAACTGGAAGTGCAGGTGGCCATCCAGGTAGACAAAGGTGTGCACTTGACCAAGTGGGTTTGCTGTGGTTCTCCCTACCTGAGCACACAGATGAAAAGAAGAAATACGAATCAGAAAGACTCAGGAGTCATGTGGGACCTGGAGGGACCTGGACACTGCTCCTCCACAGCCTGTGGTTGGACAGCCCTTCCTTTGTGCTTCCTCTCTTTTCTCTTCCATTGTTCATTTTAGCTACTGACAGACAGACAAAGATGCTAGCACAAGTCACCCGTCCAGACTTAACTGGTGATGGCCTTTCACAGGCCCAACTGCTATTTAAAGACCGGCTGAGACTGTTGGTCCCCTGGTACGTAGGAAGGTTAGGAGAATCCCCTCCCCAGACTCTCTCAGTTAACTGATAGCTTCATGCCACATCTGATCCAGCCAGGCATGGGGTCAGAGGTAAATCTCCTGCTGTCCAAAGACCTGTCCCAGTGTTGCAGGCCTGCCAAGGGAAGAAGCATTGGTTCTGGGGGGTGTGCTTGTTAGAATAATTACCTCTAGTGTTGACTATTTGAAAAAAAATATTATTTATTTGTTTGAGAGATAGAGAGGAAGGGGGGGCAGATAGAGAATGGGCACACCAGGGCCTTCAGCCACTCAAATGAACTCCAGATGCATGTGCTATCTTGTGCATCTGGCTTACATGGGTCCTGGGGGATCAAACCTGGGTCCTTTGGCTTTTCAGGCAAGCACCTTAACTGCTAAGCCATCTTTCCAGCCCTAGTGTTGACTTTTATTTTCAATAAAATCTTAGAAGTTTGAGCTATGTTAAATTCTAAAATTCTCCTGCTAAATTTAGATCAGTCCCTTGTACACAACAGAGCTACCTGCATGTCCATGTGTACTGTGCCACGGTCACAATAGCCAAGTTGTAGAACCACCAAGGTGCCCACTGACAGGGGATGAATAAAGAAATGTGGGACCGAGCTGGAGAGATGGCTCAGAGGTTAAAGGCACTTGCTTGCAAAGCCTGAAGGCCTGGGTTTAATTCCCCAGTATCCATGTAAATCTGGATGAGCAAAGTGACACATGCATCTGGAGTTTGTTTGCGGTGGCTAGAGGCCCTGGTGTGCCCATTATCTCTATCTCTTTAAATAAATAAATAAATAAATAAACAAATAAATAAATCTTTTTTTTAAAAGAAATATGGTACATATGCACAGTGAATTTTTATTCAGCCACAGAGAAAAGCAAAAGGTGGTCATATCCAGGAAAATGTATTGAACTGGAAATTATCTTGTGAATCGAAATAAGTCAGAATCAGAAAGATGAACATTACATGTTTTCTCTTACATGCAGCTATCAGATATCTTTTAAAGATAGAAGTTAGAAGGAGGACTGTTTGGGAAGGGAAAGGGGACCAGTGGCGAGGAAAGAGGTTCAGCTTGAGAAGGTAACAGGAAGGATGAGTATGAGCAAAGCACATTATGTACACAGATGAAAATGTCACAGTAAAACCCGCTGTTGTTACCATTGCTATGCTAATAAAAGAGAAAAGCCAGAAAGAGCCTCAACAGAGACAAAAAAAAAAAAAAAAAGTCAGCTGCTTTTTCCCTGCTCAGCTTTCTCAGAAGTTCTCACCACAGGAATCTCCCTTCTCACCTGGGTTCAGCATTTGTCTGGAGGGAGTTCCAGGCACCCTACCTCTACCAGGAGCCACCTGCAGGCAGCCGGTTGCCTCTTAGGAGGAAGCATCTGCCTGCTGGTCAACTTCATCCTGCAGCAAAGGCGGATGCAGCAGGCCAGGGATGGGAAGTGCATATACCCAAGGTGCCCAGACTTCCTGCATGCTCCTCTTTCCCCCGTCTCAATCCCTGTGCTCTCATTCGCGGCCTGGGCACTTTGCACAACCCTCAGACCAATCTCCCCGTTGGATGACATGTTGCCATCAGTGGGCATCATCTGCTGTCCATCCGCTGCACTGCTGTCCTGGCTTTGATATGCCAGGCCAGCCGTGTGTACCCTGCTGATGACGTAGGAGGCCAGAGTTGGCCTGGGTGTGCCCTAGAGCTCCCAGATCCTGTGGAGTGGGTTCCTTCCTGGCCAGTGAGTGACAGCTGCTGGCACGTTCTCATCTCTCATGGTGGGGGTGGGGGGAAGCAGCTTATAGGCACTAGAGCTATCACAGGGGGATTCAAGCAACGGGCAAAATTTTGTGCAAACAATGCTATGTCTCTACTCTCAATCAGAAATCAGAACTTTCACTCGGAGCCAAAAGGCTTCTTCTTCTTGGGAAAGGATCCGCACAACCCAGAGTTGTAAATGCTCCCAACCTTCTCCCTACACCAGTACTTCCCACATCCCACAGTGACACGGAGGCCACATCCTGCCAATCACAACAGGTGTGTTGGGCCTTGCTAGTAACAGGCTGGACCTGTGAGGAGGCTGGCCTGAACTATTGGACATGGCCAGGGGCCCTGGGCTGTGGGGTTGCAGCTGGCCCTCTGTCAGGGGTTCCTGGTGACGGTGATTGCCTTCCCTATGTTGTAGGGTGTGGTTAGCTGTCATCGCTCAGAGTGGGCAGAACTGGCGAGGCCCTCCCCCCAGACCCTAAAAGGCTCTGACCATTCCATAAGTCAGACTTTGACCCCACAGTTCCTGACCTGTGGCTAGCTGCCCAAGAGACCCTCATGTGGCTAAAGTAGCCTTCTCACCCCTCACAGTTTTGAAGTCACAGCTTTCTGCTAATCTCCTCTTCCGCCCTTCCCCCTACCTTCCCTTATCCTTCCCCCACAGCTTTGAAGTTACTAGTCCTTCCTCTATCTAGATAACAGCCCATAAACTATGCACCTGATTGCCATATAGTCTGTACGTGCCATCTCAACCTTCCCCAAGTGTTAATAAACCCACCCCCCTTGAATAAACGAGTGCTGTCCATCAGATGGTTTCCC
Source organism: Orientallactaga sibirica (assembly GCA_036365145.1). Lineage (NCBI taxonomy): Eukaryota > Metazoa > Chordata > Mammalia > Rodentia > Dipodidae > Orientallactaga > Orientallactaga sibirica. Next base: position 5,090,883 of record JAEOAD010000038.1, on the reverse strand, counting down.
GGGTGCTCATTGCCCCATCATGTGTTCATGTGTCGTGCTCACCCGCCCAGCCAGAAATGACCCTGCTGCTCCCCTCCAACTCCTCTCTCCCTCGCCTGGGACATCGGTGGCCAACGACCCCAGGGAATGGGAATGGAACGAGACCCACACAGGTTGGTACTCCTATGCAAGTCTGTTGGCCCACGGAAACCATCAGCCATAGGGAAGAAGGCAGGAAAGGCCTTCTTAAGACTCGACGCTGGGTAGCGGCCATCAAATAGGAAACAAGGGAAGCTCCACCTATATGTGTTTGGGAAATCTGTGAAATGACTTATGGAGGTTTGTTTCTCAGCCTCGGGATAGGGTGAGGCAGGGCTGAACCGCAGCACCTCCCTTCCCTTGGCTCCCAGGGAGATGAAGGTCGACCTCAGCTATGGCTGACTGCACAGCCTAAGGAGATGCTGGCCCGCTGCAGGCAGCACACTTCCCCCTGCCCTCTGCCAACGAGTCATCAGAACAGATGGTTTTTGCTGGTGAGAGCCGCTTTGCCCTGAGCATTGTTCTCCTTTTGATCGAGTCTCAATTGGAGGGCTTGGAACAGACTGGCATGTTTTTCTTAGAACACCTAGGTCAGCAGCATGGGGGGGTGTGTCCCCGGATGAGACACTGGGCCAATTCCTCTGCGACTTAACAGCCTGCCAAATCAGGTGTATACAGAACACTTTAGAAGGAAGCTGGGGGCCAGCGGTGTTGCTCAGTGGTTAGGAACTTGCTCAGCATACACAGACCTTGGGTTTGATCCTCAATACCAGGAAATACAAATAAAATACAAATAGAGTTGAGATACTTTAGCAAGACTTGGCAGAAACTCTTTTTTTTTTTTTTAAAAATATTTTCTTTCTTTATTTGAGAGAGAGAGAGAGAGAGAAAGAGAGAGAATATGAATGGGTGGGCCAGGACCTTCAGCCATTGCAAATGAACTCCAGACACATGCGCCACCTCGTACATCTGGCTCTTATGTGGGTACTGGGGAAGCAAATCCGTGTCCTTTGGCTTTGCCAGAAAGCATCTTAACTGCTAAGCCATCTCTCCAGCCCAGAGACTTGAACCATTATGTTCACTATTCATGGCCATCTTGATCTCCCTACGCCCCTGATTCAGAGAACTTTCTCCATCTTGTTTTCTTCTCAGCTAGTGCTCCTTTTTATGATTTGTTTTCCAGTGCTGGGGATTGTACCCAGGGCCTTGTGCATGCCAGGCACTTATTCTCTGCACGATCCTCTGCCCAATGCATAAAGAAACTTCTGTGACTGAGGTTGAGAGCAGCCCTAACCTATGGGCATGAACATTAATATTTACAGGGCAGCTTGACAACCTGTCCATTTAGCATATCAGCAGTGGTAGGACCTTTGAGCTTGTTGAACACAGACTTTAGACCACGATTAAGGTCTGAGAAATGAATCAAATCCAACCAGAAGGTAGTTGGTTATCCCCATAACAATCATGTCATGATTACACCAGTGGACACATCTTGCCTGGCGGGTCAGGTGTGGGCACACAGGGTCTTCAGCTGGGTGAGACTGCTGATTACTTTCCGCCCCCAGCAACCTTCACAGCACTTCTGGCACTAGGACAGCAAGGCAGCAGGTGATAAGCCTCCAGCACAGTTTCAGCTTGATAGTTCTACATTCTGCAACCAAAGTGCGTGGTGTTTTCACCTTGTCCTCTAGCTTTGGTGGACAACCAAAAGCAACAGAAATAGCTCTAGTGTTTTAGGGGCCTCTGTAGTCTCCCTGACCAACGACTCAGTGGGAGGCATCTTATCCATGGCACTAGGATTTTTGGTTAATAATCTCTGATTTATGGGAGCCCTGCCCATGTGGCATATATTTGTTCAAATTATTTTTTTAAAAAAATATACATGTATATATTGCAAATAAAAATATTTTTATTTATTTGAGAGAGAGAGAGAGAGACAGAGAAAGAGGCAGACAGACAGAGAGAGAGAGAGAGAGAGAAAGAGAGAAAGAGAAAGAGAAAGAGAAAGAGAAAGAATGGGTGCACTAGAGCCTCCTGCCACTGCAAACAAACTCCAGATGCATGCTCTACTTTGTGCATCTGGCTTTATGTGTATACTGAGGAACTGAACCCTGGTCGTTAGGCTTTGCAGGAAAGTTCTTTAATTGATGAGCCATCTCTCCAGCCCTAAATTATATATATATTTATAAATATAAAATATAAATATAAATATATTTTTATATATTTGGTTTTGCAAGGTAGGGTCTCACTCTGGTCCAGGCTGACCTGGAATTCACTATGTAGTCTCAGGGTGGCCTCGAACTCTCGGCGATCCTCCTACCTCTGCCTCCCGAGTGCTGGGATTAAAGGCGTGCGCCACCACGCCCGGCCTAAATTATATTTTAATTAGCTTACAAAGTAGTGGACGTCCATATGGCTTTTTCCTATGTCTTTAGCCTTGGTTAACCCCCTCCCACCTTCTGCTGGGTTTTGACAAACCTTCTAAGTCTATGCTCCATAATGGCAAGAAAAGTAGACAGTCTAGGGACTGGAGAGATGGCTGAGAGGTTAAGGTGCTTGCCTGCAAAGCCAAAGGACCCAGGTTCGATTCCCCAGTACTCACATAAGCCAGATGCACAAGGTGGTGCAAATGTCTGGAGTTCGTTTGCAGTGGTTGCAGGCCCTGGCATGCCCATTCTCTCTCTCTCTTTTTTCTCTCTCTCTGCCTCTATCTCTCTATCTCTCTCTCAAATAAATAAACTAAATAACTTTAAAAAATTAAGGAAAAAAGTGGCCAGTCTGAAGTTCAGAAAAGAACCATTACCCCTGCATACAAGGAACTGGTGTTTATTCTTATTACCCAGACATGAACTTGCAGGTATCTTTCCATAGGTGATAATGAGTTTTTCCTCAAATCAAACCCATTCTTTCTAGTCTTCCATCTAATCAAAGGCATGGGCTTAACAAGATAGCTATCCAGGGTGAGGGTTCAGTTTGCAATCACAGGAAAGCCCTGTAACCGGGTGGAGATTAGACGGACTACTCTGGCCTCATTAGTGGGTAGCCCTCGGCAGCCAAGCTCATCAACTCAGCTCTGCACATAACTATCCCCTAGCTGTGCCAAGGGATGATTTGTGAAAGGCCCGGGCCTACATCCATCATTTCAGCTACAGTGTCAGGGCAGGAAACACATGGCTCATGGAAGTCAAAAGGAGCTGGGAATGCATGGTGGGAAGAACTCAGTCTCCAGGTTAGCAACATACAGTTGCATTGAGCCACATAGGGCATTGTGGAAATTGCTTTCGTGGGGGTATATACGTGTGTGTGTGTGTGTGTGTGTGTGTGTGTGTGTGTGTGAGTGAGTGTGTATTTTTTGTTTTATTTTTTCGAGGTAGGGTCTCACTCTATCCCAGGCTGACCTGGAATTCAGTCTGTATTCTCAAGGTGGCCTTGAGCTCATAGCGATCCTCCTACCTCTGCCTTCCAAGTGCTGGGATTAAAGGCGTGCGCCACCATGCCTGGCTTTTGTTTTGTTTTTTGAGGTAGGGTCTCACTCTAGCCCAGGCTGACCTCAAACTCACAGTGATCCTCCTACCTCCACCTCTTGAGTGTTGGGATTAAAGGCGTGCACCACCACGACGCGTGGCCGTGGAGTTGTTTTTACAATAGCAAATCCACAGAAGAGGGACCACAGAGGCTGCATGGAAATCAGAGAAGAGGGAGGTGTGAGGTGATCCTCAGAAAGAGCCAAGCTTGTTCCAGGGAAACAGGAAACCACAAGTGTGGACTCTGACTTCAACTTGCCTGGTTGCAATCTTGCCTGGGTCAATGCTAATTCTGTGATCCTTGGCAAGCTCCTTAACTGATTTGTGCCTGTTCTGCTTTTGTTTTATGTAACATTTAAAAATCAGCTTTATTGGGGTTTAATTCACAAGCTATATACCACCCCTTAGTAAAGATACAAGATGTGGAATTATGCCATCATCATAAACCTTACTAGAGAACTTTCTGTCACCCCAAAAGAAAATTCACACTAAGAGAGAGGAATGGAGAAACCAGGCATGATAACACACACTTGTAATCCCAGCCCTCGGGGCTGAGGTAGGAAGACATCTGAAAGTTTGAGGCTACCCTGGACTAGCAACCCCACGGAGGAGGGGCAAGGAGGAGGGAAAAGATGGTACCAATGCAGGATACATCCATACCAAGTATGTTCTTAACAACAACAAAAAATTAAAGCTGGGTGTGGTGCGCACGTCTTTAATCCCAGTACTCAGGAGGCAGAGGTAGGAGGATCACTGTGAGTTTGAGGCCAATCTGAGACTACATAGAGTGAGACCCTACCTTGAAACACCAAAAAAAAAAAAAAAAAAAAAAAAAAAAGAATTAAAAAAGGGGTGATGGGGAGGTCAAAGTGATCAAGCACATTGTCTACATGTATAAAGATGTGAAAATAAAATGCAGTATTTTACACAATTACTCTATACTAGTAAAGAAGAAACCTCATCTCCACGAAGAGTCACTCATTGAAAGACCTTACCTTTATCCAGTGCTTGATACGTTATGTCACATAAACCTCAACAGCCCTGCAAGGTAGATGGGCGTGGTTCCAAGGGGCAGAAGAGGAAGCGGTAGGAGGATTGCTATGAGTTCGAGGCCACCCTGAGACTACATAGTGGATTCCAGGTTAGCCAGGATTGAAGTGAGACCCTACATTGAAAAACCAAAAAAAAAAAAAAAAAAAAAAAAAGAAAAAAATCTATGATCTGTTTACTGTTTACTTTCCCTGGAAAGCCCTTTGGAACCATTGTGTGTGTGTGTGTGTGTGTGTGTGTGTGTGTGTGTGTAAAAGGAACATACCTAAAATATGTAAAGCCTCACATTATTTAAAGAATGTTAAGACACTCTTGTCTCTGTGTATGACTCCTTAGCTACAGTGAGTGAGGACCGGGTGAGCACTACCAGGGATTGGCCAAAATGTGGGTTACTAGAACTTACTCTACCATGAGAAAGCAATGTTACCAATATGTAGGAGACATCAGGGAACTACATTGTCATGCAGAACAGGTGCACATCCTACAGTCCAGTCATGCCATCCTAGGTATTTTTTCTGGGACCGTGCATGGCTCCCAATGTGGGGTCCTGGATCAGCAGGCTCTGCATCCCCTGAAAAGATATTAGAAATGCAATGCCTCTGTCCCCCTGCAGGCCTACTGAATCAGAAGGCGTGGGAATGGGACCAGCACTGTATTCCCTCCAGGGAATTCTATGGATGTTCATGCTCACGAACGGCTGCATGAAAAGAACATGCTGCATGCATCTTTAACCCCAGTCCCAGAGCAGAGATATGAGAATCGCTGGAGCTTGGGGTGGGCTGGGGGAAGGCAAGCTCTGCAATCGGAAAGAGACTCTGGCTCAACTAAGATCCATTGGAAGAGTGAAAGAGTGGGACACCCTAGGTTCCACTTTGTCCACTACAGGCAGGCACACCACACTACGGGTGAGCACATGGGGTACCACAAGGATACCTATCTGTGCTGTCATCACACACGCACACACACGCACGCACGCACGCACGCACAACAGAAGCAGCAACAAAGAACATTCATACCTGTGCGCCAAGGAGACATCCTTCAAGCATGCTCACTGTGGCAAGAAATCACAGAGAAAACGCCAATACTTCAAATCAAGAACATCAGTGAGTCAGCTGTCAATATTCATGATGACACAGCAGTGAGACAAATGAACTGCAGGTTAGGGTCCGCAGAGGGGAACTGGATCTTAAAGCAACATTGAGGCTAACAAGAAAGCTGCCGTGGACAACATTGGTGTGCTTCTCTTATAAATGTCAAAGCCTACAACAAAGCAACAGATGTCTGGTGGTCTAGTGGATTTAGTGCCCTCTCCTAAAATAAGGCAATGTTTTTTCGTACAATTGCATACATATGTGATAAAGTTATTAACTCGGAAGAACTAGGGGAAGGATAAACACGCAGTTCAGGGTAGTGGTCTTCTGTGGGACAGGAAAGTATTGGTAATGCCTGCACCCTCAGGCTGGGTGTTCACATTATTAGAAGGATTCATAACTCACATTTCTGCCACCCGTGTTCTTCTGTATCCAGTATAAGTTTATAAGGGCGACGGAGACTTCTGCCAAGTCCCATACTATCTATCGCTTGCTTGATTAGGAAAAAGCTGCTCAGGGAAAATGTTCTGTAAGAGACAGAATGTTCCAGAAGAGTCAGAAGAGTCTAGTTAATCTAGACAGGTTTATGGTTTCCGAGGAACAGAGTCATGAAGAGGAATAAGCTGCACAAAGGAGTGCCTTGTCTCACCTCCTGAGACTCTGCTGGATGGGCCCTTCCTTTGTGTGGGTCATTCATTCACCAAGTGCCCAGGGTCCCATAATGCACTGCACAGGCAGCCCACAGTAGCAGGGAACAGTGCAAAGCCAAGGGAAGATGCTGGCCTAGGAGCCCCAAGGTGGGTGAAGATGTCTTGGACACTGCCACCAGTGTGCTTAGCGTGATTGTTTTTTTAAGACCACCAATTGACTTCTCCCTGGGACTGGAAGTAAATTGCTCTTTGAAAAGTTATAAATCTTCCCCAGAACAGAAGAATCAATTTCCTTTGAAGACAGGGTGCTTACCCATCTCACAAAGCACTTAAATATTTGTGCTGAGTTTACTGTTAGTGATGAAATGCTTAATCCCTATTTTTCCTCTGTGAACTAAAGGGGAAAACACCAATTTTAATTTCTATATACAGACAGATTTAAAATGGACTTGTGTTGGATTCCCTCAGTTTCAAGGTTAAGCCTTTAACCTGGGCAACTATCATTAGTTTCCTATAACACATTTTTCCCCCTTATTTCCAGAAATTATCTCCGGAATGGTCCCAGGATGCACTCTGTCAAGTGAAGGACTGTCAAGCATTACACAGCATCACCACTCCTCAGGAGCGAGGGCAGGTGAAGCAGGAAGTCAGGGCCAAGGCAAAATGACACACAGTGAGCACTTTCCCCTTGAGACGCCTTCATGAACAAAGGTCCCCTCTCAACACAGGACTGCTCTGGGGGCTGGCCCAGCTCCAAACAGGGGATCCTTTCTCCATCCAGAATATGCAAAAGTGTTCATCCTACTGAACAGAATGCATCTGCTACTCGGGAAGAAACATTCAAACATTTATTTTTTTAATTTAATTTAATTTAATTTAATTTAATTTAATTTAATTTAATTTAATTTTTTTGGAGAGAGACAGAGAGTAAGGGAGAGGAAGACAGATAGAGATGGGCGCGCCAGCAGCCTCTCAGCTGCTGTGAACGAAATCCAGATGTATGTGCCCTTTGTGGTCAAGTGTGGCATTGCGCCCTTGTGTCACTTTGCATCTGGCTAAATGTGGGACCTGGAGATTGGAACCGCTGGAGATTGGAACCAGCGTTCTTAGACTTAGGAGGCAGGTGCCTTAACCGCTAAGCCATCTCTCCAGCCCCATTCAAACATTTATAAGACCTGTGTTATTTCACTTAAGATTTCTTTAGAAATCTGGGAGGATGCTCAGTGGTTATAGGTGCTTGGTTATAAAGCCTATGAGCATGTATTCAATTCCCCAGCACCCACATAAATCCAGAGACAAAATGGCACATTCATCTGAAGTGGCAAGAGACCCCCCTCAAAATAAAATTTTAAACATTTATTTGGGCACATGTGTGTGTGTGTGTGTGTGTGTGTGTGTGTGTGTGTGTGTGTGTATGCACCAGGAACTCTTACCACAGCAACCAGAATGTCAGATGTTTGTGTTCTGGGGGTCAGCTTTATGTAGGTGGTTGGGGAATTGAACTCAGCCTGGAAGGCTTTGCAAGCAAGAGCCTTTAACCACTTAGCCATTTCCCCAGCCTCCATAATTTCATTAAAAAAATAAACTTCTTTTGGGCTGGAGAAATGGCTTAGCGGTTATGGCATTTGCCTGCAAAACCAAAGGATCCCGGTTCGATTCTCCAGAACCCACGTAAGCCAGATGCACAAGGGGGCACATGCGTCTGGAGTTTGTTTGCAGTAGCTGGAGGCCCTGGCACACCCATTCTCTCCCTCTCTCTCTCTCTCTCTCTGCCTCTCTCTCTCTCAAATAAATAAATAAATACAATTAAAAAAATAAACTTCTTTTAATTTTTAGAGATACGGTCTCTTCAGGCTGGTTATGAACTTCTGATCTCACAAAGTCTTCCCACCATAAACCTGATAAGTAGTTGAGACTATAGGCCATCTGCTACCATGTCTGGCTAAAATTTTTTTAAATTGTTTTAAAATAATATAGATTCACAGAAAACTTATGAAGGTAGTGCAGGGAGTTCTTACATTGTACCTTACATCTTCTGTTCCTCATTGTTAACATCTTCCATGAATATGATACATTTCTTACAATTGATGTCCCAACATTGTCACAGGACTACTAGTCAGATTCCATAATGCATGTATATTTCCTTTATGTTCCCATGAGGTCCTTTCTCTGCACCAGGACTCCATGCTGGATATATGTTACTTTTTTTTATTTATGAGAGAGAGAGAGAGAATGGGTGCACCAGGGCCTCCAGCCACTGCAAATGAACTCCAGATGCGTGTGCCCCCTTTTGCATCTGGCTTACGTGGGTCCTGGGGAGTCAAACCTGGTTCCTTTGGCTTTGCAGGCAAAGCACCTTAACTGCTAAGCCATCTCTCCAGCCCTTTTAAAAATTTTTAAAAAATTTATTTATTTGAGAGACAGAGAGAGATGCAGAACTAGGTAGGAAGAGAGAATCATGTTACTTTGAATTGTCACTGGTTTGTGATAGGTCTTGTAGCTTTCCCATTTTGATGAACTTGACAGTTTTGACATGTCCTGGTTGCTTTTAGAATGTCTTTCAATTTGTCCAATGGCTTCTCATGATTATCCTGGAGTTATGGGTTGGGGGAGGAAGCTCAGAGAGGGGAAATGGTCTTTTCATCGTATCTCATCAAAGGTGCACTCTGTCATCACCACATCCTCGAGGATGCTGAAGCCTGGACTGCCTGTCTAAGCTGGTGCTGGACAGGTCTCTCCTCTGGGAAGTCACCCCCTCCTCACCACGTCTGCCTGAATTCTTTGGAAGGAAGTCACTACATCCAGCCCGCACTTGGAGTGGGACCTTAACGACCTGCTTTTGTGATGGTAAGGGTATTGCTCTGGTCTGAATGTCTACATCCCTCCAGCCTTCATATGCTGAACTCTAACGTCCAACGTGCCAGTATTAAAAGGAGAAGTCATTGGGAGCTGACTATGTCACAGGAACAGAGCCCTCATGTATGACATGAGTGCCCTGACGAAAGGGGCCACACAGAGCTTGTGTGCCCTTCTACTATACGAGGACACACAGAAGACCCATCTGACTCTGTGGAGTCTTGATTCTGGACTTCAATCCTTGAGAACAATGGGCAGTGCATTTCTCTTGTTTATAAATCACTCCATCTAAGGTATTTTGTGGTAGCAGCTGACATGAACTAAGGCAAGGAGCTGAATAAATAATTTGGAATTCTTCAGGAGAATAAATGCTTCCCATTTATTTGTTGAATTACTTACTAACCACAGTATGGCCCCATGAATATTTATTTTATACTTGAGTTATTACTAAATATAAGTTCATTTTATTGCTTAAATTATTACAGCTTTGGCCACTTGGTCTTTAAACTGGCTCCTGTGTCCCTTTGACACACCATGTTTTCCATTTTTTCAAAGCCATTTCTTGGTGTATATTATTGTACCATGACCTTTCACTCTAAAACTAAGAAGATTAGGGGGTTGAGGATGGTCAATGAAATCCAGAGCTATTATTATTGTAATTTCCTTTACAAAGACCTGCACATTCTAAAAGATCAGTCATTCCTGTATATATATATATTTACCGTCAAAATGCTCTTTTCTTCAAGCTACAGTAACAGGCTTTTCACTTTCCTTTCAGTTAGAATTTCCATCCCAAAATGCAGAGCTTCACATGTCAGCAAACAGACCCATTAAGCTGAGTACCTTCTGGAGACGGTAACTGGAGTTATTACAAAATTGATCGTTTCCCCTCTAATGAAGTGTTCACATTTGAGTTCATGTTGTTAAGTTCCATGGCAGTAAGGAGGATGTCTTATTTTTTTCAGAGTTTAGCTACACCCAAGCTCTATTGCTGTTGCAACAAATTGCCACAAATTTAGTGGCTTTAAACAACACGATAACCTTCCAGCTCCGTTGGTCCAAAGTCTGGCTTGCGTTTCACCAAGCTAAACTGGAATGTTCACTAGGAAAATATCCCTTTGCCCATTCAGGTTGTTGATGGGACTCAGTCCCTTGGTGTTGGGAATTGAGGTTCCAGATTCTCGAGGCTGCCTGTGTCTTCTATTGGGGACCCCCTTCTCCATCTTCAAGGCCAACAACCATTACGTCATATTTCCTTGGCTTCTGCTAGGAGAGATCCTCTGCTTTTAAGATCTCTTATGTTTGGTTTTGGGATCTTAAAAAATTATTTATTTATTTATTTATTTTTTGCAAGCAGAGAGTGATAGAGAAGACAGACAGACAGAGAGAATGAGCACACCATTGCAAACAAACTCTAGACGCATGTGCCACCTTGTGCATCCGCTAGGGAATTGAACCCAAGTCCTTAGGCTTTACAGGCAAGTATCTTAAATGCTGAGCTATATCTAAGCCCTGGGATTATTATTTTTTTTGCATGTATTTGTGTGGCTGTGTGCATGTGTGTTCGTGTGTGTGTGTGTGTGTAGATCAGAGGTCAAATTCAGGTGTCTTCCTCTATGGCTCTGGCTCTCCATCTTATTTTCTTGATATAGGGTACCTCACTGATCCCGGAACTCATAGATTTGGTTAGACTAGCCAGCCAGCAAAGCCTGGAAATCTCCTGATGTCTCTGCTTCCCCAGAGCTGGGATTACAGGCACACTCCCCCATGCCCAGCTTTTATATGGGTGCTGGGGAACCAAACTCAGGTCCTCATGCTTCTGGGACAAACAATTTACCCACTTTACCATCTTTCTAGCCCCCCTCGACATTTGTTTATTTTATTATTTTTTTTGTATTTATTTTTACAAGAGAGAGAGAGCATTGGTGTGCCGGGGACTCCAGCCACTGCAATCAATCAAACCACAGACATGTGCGCCACCTTGTGCGCACATGTGACCTTGTGCACTTGCGTCACCTTGTGTGTCTGTCTGGCTTACTTGGGACCTGGAGAGTTGAACATGGGTGCTTAGGCTGCACAGGCAAGTGCCTTACTGCTAAGTCACCTCTCCAGCCTGGTATTTGTTTATTTTTAATTTAATTTTATTTATTTAATTTTAATTAATTAATTAATTTTATTTTATTTTAATTTTACAATCATCTACACAGGTCCCAGGGAATGGACATCTTTGGGAAGGTGTGTTACCTGGCCTATCATATTAGCATAGAGTGCCCTGTGGAAGGTGTTCCGGTAATGACTAACTACTCTAATGAGAGAGCACAAGGGCCCTGTAAGCTGGGTGCAGGGTGCACATGCATCGAGCACTCCCAGTCCAGCTGGTTCTCGGGTAGCTTGTCAATTGGAAGGCGTTCTATGTAGGGAACAATAATTATTTGCTGGGCAGAAAGCATGACCATCTAGAATAAGGAAAGTAAATAAAGGCTCTCTTTAGGATTTCACTTATACGAGGTTCTCAGTCTTGAGTGAACATCAGAATCCCCAAGGCGCTTTCAACAGAATGTGACCAATTAAGTCAGGATCTCTGGGGGTTCGACTATTTGTTAAAAACTCCCCAGGCGTTCTGAAGCACAGTGGGGGGTGAGCCAAGGGCTTGGAATTAGCCGTTCTTCATAACAGGTCTCCTTTTCCTCTGCCATTTTCTACCTTACTTTTTTAAAGAATTTTTTTATTGACAGCTTCCTTAATTGTAGACAAGATCCCATGGTACTTTCCTCCTTCCCCCTACTTTCCCCTTTGAAACTCCACTCTCCATCATATCCCCTCCCCCTCTCAATCAGTCTTTCTTTTCAGCTGGATGTCATGATTTTTTCCTCCTATTACGATGGTCTTGTGTAGGTAGTGTCAGGCACTGTGAGGTCATAGATATCCAGGCCATTTTGTGTCTGGAGGAGCACGCTATAAGGAGTCCTACCCTTCCTTTGGCTCTTACAGTCTTTCCGCCACATGTTCTGCATTGGAATCTGAGCCTTGAATCCACCTTACTTTTTTTAAATTTTGTTATTTTTTGAGGTAGGGTCTCGCTCTAGCCCAGGCTGAGCTGGAATTCATTATGTGGTCTCAGGGTGGCCTTGAACTCAGGGCACTCAAGAGGTAGATCCTCCTACCTCTGCCTCCAGAGTGCTGGGATTAAAGGCATGCACCACCATGCCAGACCTTCACCTTACTTTTTGAGACAGGCTTTCTCACTGAACTTGGAGCTCACCGATTTGGCTAGTCTACCTACCAGCATGCCCCAGGGATCCTCCTGAATCCACTTCCCATGTGCTGGGATCTCCAGCATGTGTCACCATACCTGGCTTTTATGGGGGTGCTGGGGAGGCAGACTCTGGTTCTCATGCTGTATTACCCACTAAGCCATCTCCCCCGCCCCTGGAATCCTTGTAAGGAGGACACTGGGACACACACGCAGTACTGAGACCGTGTGAACACACAGGGAGAAGGTGGTCATGTATAAGCCAAGGAGTGTGGCCTCAGAAAGGACTAACTCTACTGACACCTGGATCATGGTGTCCAGTCCTCTGCAACTGTAAGGTGAAGTCAATGGCTGGTGTTTCAGCAACCCTGGCTGTGGAACTTTGCTGTGGCCTCCCTCGCAAACCGGCTTGGAGTTTAGTCCCGGCTGTGCTTGAGCTTCCTTCCTAACTTTAGTTCCTAGAGGCAGGGTTTGCTTTTGACCTGTTTCCCGGAAGCTCAACAAGCCATTCTGACAGAGCAGGACTGGTGTTCCAAAACCACAATCAGGACTGGAGAGATGGCTTAGCAGTCAAGGTGCTTGCCTGCGAAGGCTAAGGACCCAGGTTTGACTCCCCAGAACCCATGTGAGTCAGACGCACAAGGTGATGCATGTGCACAAAGTAGCACACGTGCTGGAGTTTGTTTGCAGTACGTAGAGGCCCTGGGCCCATCAATTCTCTCTCTGTTTCTCTCTCTCTTTCTTGCTCTCTCACTCTCATTAAAAAAAAAAAAAAAAAAAAAAAAACACCACAATCAAAGAAGCCTCAAAGTTGTCTTCCTGCCCCAGCTCTACACTAGTCGTCTGTCATCTTGGCTGTCAATAAGCTCCAGTCTCTTCCCCTGAACAAAGCCTTGTGAGACCACTGTGATAATGTGAGATGAGGAATCTGGAAATCTATCCAGATCTTTCCACAGCCTGGATTGGATGGATGTGAGGGATTATCAGGAATGTACTGAGGGATGAGGACGAGCAGTGTCATAGACCAAATCCATGGACATTTTTCTTTTCTTTTACCAGCTCAGCTGTGATTCCCCTCCCCCACCCTCCAAGGCAGGGTCTCACTCTAGCTCAGGCTGACCTGGAATTCACTATGTATTCTCAGGGTGGCCTTGAACTCACAGTGATCCTCCTATTTCTGCCTCTCGAGTGCTGGGATTAAAGGCATGTGCCACCACACTCAGCTGATTTATCTATCTATTTATTTATTTATTATGGTTTTCCAAGGTAGGGTCTCACTCTAGCTCAGGTTGACCTGGAATTCACTATGTATTCTCAGGGTGGCCTTGAACTTACAGTGACCCTCCTATCTCTGCCTCCTGAGTGCTGGGATTAAAGGCGTGCGCCACCACGCCCGGCCTGATTAATTTTGTTATAACTTATTTTTGTTTATTTTTATTTTATTTATTTGAGAGCAACATACAGACAGATAAAGTGATAGAGGTAGAGAGAGAGATAGAGAGAGAATGGACACACCAAGGCCTCCAGCCACTGCAAACGAACTCCAGATGCATGTACCACTTTGTGCATCTGGCTTACGTGGGTCCTGGGGAATTGAGCCTTGAACCGGGTCCTTAGGCTTCACAAGCAAGCACTTAACCGCTAAGCCATCTCTCCAGTCCCTGATTTGTTTTTCAAATTAGTTCTAACATTGATCTTGGTGGGTTTCCATAGTGTAGTGGTTATCATATTTGCCTAACTTTGTTCCTTGCTGAGTTATATTTTTTTATGAATATTGAGTGTTTTGGGTAGTCTGTGAATATTAGTTTCTAAGTAAAGCCCAACAGTTTCACACATGATCCTTAAAAAAATGTAGGTACAACCCTTTGGAAGGCCATACCAAATGATGGTGAAAAGCCTTCATAATAGTTCCACACAAGCCAGGCTTGGTGGCACACACTTGAAATCCAGCACTCAGTAAGCTAGATGGGAGGGTTGCTAAGAGTGTGAGGCCAGTCTTGGCTACATGGAGAGCACTAAGCCACTGGGACTGCACAGTGAAACACAAGCTCTGTCTCCGGATGTATACATGGAGGTACACAGTCCTACCCTGGTGTCCAGAAAAAATGCTAAAATCTAGGAATGGTTTTATTGATACGATCACTCATAGCATTTTACTAGCACTATACATATGATACCAAATGATACCATACCATGCTATGACATACATTTTATGATTACTATGCATACTATACCAAACTGTACCATACGATACTACCGTACATTATAGTAAAACTACACATGAGAGCAGACTATAGCATACGATACTACCATCCATACATTGTATTACCTGTATACATACTACATACTTCACAAAATGATGCCACATCATACTATACCACACCACACCACACCATACCTGTCCATTATACTGTACTGATCATAGCATTGCATGTGGTAGTGGAAAATCAGCCACAGACCCCACATCTCGTAAGAGGGGATTAAATAAAATATAGTGCATGTCCATCATGGACGATGATGGCGCTGACAAAACTGTGAGAATATTTAATTATGGTGCTTTCATAAGAAAAAGACACACAAGGAGCTGGAGAGATAGCTTAGCGGTTAAGGCACTTGCCTGCAAAGCTAAAGGACCCAGGTTCAATTCCCCAGGACCCACGTAAGCCAGACGCAGAAGGGGCGCATGCATCTGGAGTTTGTTTGCAGTGGCTGGAGGCCCTGGCATGCCCATTCTCTCTCTGCCTGTCTCCTCTCTATCTTTCTGCTTGAAAATAAATAAATAAAATTAAAAAAAAGAAAAGAAAAGACACATAAGAGAGATCAGGCTGAACAGAAATCCAGTGAGGGGTTAATAAAGTGGAAGACACGGACAATGCACAATCTCCCTTCTTTTACTTCTCTAACTTTCTAACTTTTTTTTTTTTTTTTTTTTGGTTTTGCGAGGTAGGGTCTCACTCTGGTCCAGGCTGACCTGGAATTAACTATGTAGTCTCAGGGTGGCCTCGAACTCTTGGCGATCCTCCTACCTCTGCCTCCCAAGTGCTGGGATTAAAGGCGTGCGCCACCACGCCCGGCTCTTAACTTTCTAACTTTTGTTCCATGGCGAACATATACTGCATTTATTATGTGAGAAGATAGATTACAGTTAATATAAAATAAACAACAATGTAAAAGAAACAGGAGACCCGTTATCTTAGGGGTTCAGCTGTCCCATTGCAATGCCTCAAGTGGTCAAATTCCATTTAATGACATGGTCCTGACACTGTGACATCCCTGCCCTAGGGTGTCCTCATGTGGGTGTAAAACACATCCTTAGGAAGTCTGTGTCTAAGGGAAGCAAAGCCAGAGGCTGCCAACTGCTGCTTCAGCAGCTTCTCTTTTATCCCCTTTAACAAAACATTCTCCTTAATGAATTTAACAGAAACATGCCAATGAGGTCAATATTTACATAGACCTGTGGCTCTGATAAGGCACATACATCATTCTTACCCTCTGTGTTTTTAAATTTTTTTAAATTTTATTTATTTATTTATTTGAGAGAGAAAGGGGTGTGGGGTAGAGAGAGAATGGGTGCACCAGGGCCTCCAGCCATAGCAAATGAACTCCAGATGCATGCGCCCCTTTGTGCATCTGGCTTACGTGGGCTCTGGGGAACCGAACCTGGGTCCTTTGGCTTTGCAGGCAAATGTCTTAACTACTAAGCCATCTGTCCAGCCTCTGTGTGTTTTTTAATCTTTGTGTGCGTTTGTTCAAGTGAGTGATTGCAGGCATCCACATGGCATGGCATGGCATGTGTGTGGTCAGATGACAACCTCGGGTGTAGGTCCTCACCTTTTCACCTGTGTCAAGGCAAGGACTCTTATGAACCCCAGACTTGCTGGCCCATGAGCTTGCAAAGGTTCTCTGTGTTGGCCTCCCATCTCACCTTAGGTGTGCTGGGATCACAGATACCTGTTACTGCATCTTGCTTCACACGGGTTCTGGGGAAAAGCACATGGCAAGTGTTTTGCTCACGGAGCCATCTCCCCAGCCCCTCCTTCCTACACTTTGTAGCATGTTCTACATGGTGATCTCTTGCTCTGTAGTGAGCCAGGGGTCTAAGTGTGGACTTACTTCCTCCTCCACTCTCATCATCATGCCCAGTGCTTCAAGTCCTGCTGGAGAAAGGCTGCAGAACGCTTTCAGTCAGCCCAGTTCTCTAGGACTGATGCATCTACCCTAACAATTGCATTACCTCTCCAGCCTGAGCCCGTGTGTGTCAGTCAGCTTTCTATCACTATTATACATCAACTCAGATAATCAGGGTATGAAGAAGAAAGGTTTGGCTCACTTTTTTTTTTTTTTGAGAGAGAGAGAGAGAGAGAGAGAGGAAGACAGATGGAGATGGGCGCGCCAGCAGCCTCTCAGCTGCTGAACAAAATCCAGATGCGTGTGGCCCCTTGTGGTCAAGTGCGGCATTGTGCCCTTGCGTCACTTTGCATCTGGCTAAATGTGGGACCTGGAGATTGGAACCGGTGATCTTATGCTTAGGAGGCAGGTGCCTTAACTGCTAAGCCATCCCTCCAGCCCTTGGCTCACATTTTTGAGGTTCCAGTCTGTGATCAGTTGACTCCATTGCTTTGGGCCTGTGGCGAGGCAGCAATTCATGGCAGGAGCAGGTGGTGGAGCAGAACCACTCACCGCATGGTCAGGGGTCAAAGAGAGAAAGGGGCCAGAGTCCCACAATCCCTTTGGAGGGCATATCTCTGATGATCAAAGGACCTACAAATAGACTCCATTTCCTAAAGGTTCCATGACCTGTCCAGAACATCACCCCAGGATGAAGCTTGTAGCCTACAGAACTTTGGGGGAGACTCAAGACACACTGCAGCCCCATCTTTCTGGCTAGATGCGGCCTTCCTTGCTTTCATAGTAGCAGATCCTCCTAAAGGCACTGGGTATGTGGCCACATAGAAAAACTACATTTCCCAGTTTCCCAGTTGCAATTAGGGGAGGCCACGTGACCCAGGCGGCAACTACAGGATTACATATGCCCTCCTGTTTCCCCTCATAGTGGCTGCAGTCTCCAGTTATGTGAATGAATTTATCAACTATTTAAATTGATTTTTTATTTTTAATAAAAATTTAAGCTATCTGCCTCTTTCTCTATGTCTCTCTCAAATAATAAATAAATAAAATATTTTTTAAAAATAGAAAGGTAAATAGATACATTGAAGAGAAAAGGCATAATATGTTGTCATGGTTAATTTTTTTGTTTTGTGTTGTTTTGTTTTTTTTGAGGTAGGGTCTCACTCTGGTCCAGGCTGACCTGGAATTCACTATGTAGTCTCAGGGTGGCCTCGAACTCTTGGTGATCCTCCTACCTCTGCCTCCTTAGTGCTGGGATTAAAGGCGTGCGCCACCACGCCCAGCATGCTGGTTATTTTTTATTGCCAGCAATGCTTCCAGGAAGGATTAAGTGAGGGAGCGAGACCTTCTGCAGAGTGGTCAGCCCTTTCAGCAGCAGCCTACGTACAAGGAGGTTCCTTGCTGATGAGTGCATCACCCTGTCCTTCATTGTGTCTGCTGTCCTTCATTGATACTGGAGCTCAGCAACTTCACTCTTCTCACATGGACGGAAGACCGGTGGCTCTCCAGGAATCCTGGAGGCCTTCAGTACCAGACTGGGACTGTTGAGGCCCCCAGCCTCATGATCTGAGCAGCCACCAATCTGGTTCTCAGATTCTCCTGCCAGCAAACAGCCACTGTTGAACTGCCTAGCCTGTGTCATCGAAGTCAATCTAGTAAAGTAAATCCCTTTTATAACACATATTCATTCTATTGGTTCCGTTCCTCTAGAGAGCCCTGACTCATACAAACATCAATGTTTATGTGTCTAAAACTTCAACTACTGACATTCATGATGAAATTCTGATTGGCAACTTGGAAAGTGAGTGCTCTCTCTGAGAATTAGAAAGAAGGCACGCAAACAAAAAGTTTGAAAATCACTGCTTACGGAGCATGAGGGTCCAGGGAGCTGCACCTTCTTTGTTCCCATGAACGATGTTTTGCTCAAACCCCAGCACTAGAAAGTTCTCTGGGACCTTTGTACAAAAGAGGGTATTGCAAAATTGTCATGTCAGATGTCTCAGAAACAAGAAGGAAAGATACTGTCATTCCCCTTCTTATTGATTTCCTTCCCTATTCTGGCCAGCAGCTAACGAGTCCCAGATCTTCGCCCTGCATGGAGCAGCTGGTGATGGATGAGAAGAGCCTCTGATCGACTCCAAACACTAACTTCTGATCCAAGTGCACGGGACTAAACACAGGCCTTGCTAACTCCACCAATAGAAAAATGGGAGACATTCCACAGAACCACCTCATAGCTTGCTCTAAGGCTACATTGTGAATATAATATATATACATACATACAAGGATTGTTTTGAGTAATCAGGAAGTGCACAAAGCAATCTTTGGTCTTCTTCACTGGGGTGGCACATGTACATACAGCATGTGTGCACACACACACACACACACACACACACACACACACACGTCAACAACAACAAGATAACCTTATATAATAACAGGCAAAGGGTTTAATTAGAAAGGTCTCTAAGGAAGAGATATAGGTGGCTGACAAGGGGGAAGGATGCTTGCCACCATTAGTTACTGAAGAAGTGCAAATTAAAACCACAGTGAGATACCACGTCACACTTACTAGGTTGGCTACAACTTAAAAAAAAAAAATTGAAACAAGGGCTGGAGAGATGGCTTAGCGGTTAAGGTGCCTGCCTGCTAAGCCCAAGAACACCTGATCGATTCTCCAGGTCCCACGTTTAGCCAGACACAAAGTGACGCAAGGGCGCAATGCCGTGCTTGCCCACAAGGGGGCACACATCTGGATTTTGTTCGCAGCAGCTGAGAGACTGCTGGTGCGCCCATCTCTGTCTCCCTCTCCCTCTCTCTCTGTCTCTCTCTCTCTGTGTCTCTCTCCAAAAATAAAAAAAAAAAAAGAGAGACTTCAGAAGGCTACTGAGTGGGAAGGGGAAGAAGGATTCCTCTGAGTGTTTTTTCATTTTATCTTACTGGTGGTTACAAGGATACGATATATATGACAAGTGTAAACAATAAGTGTATAAATTCACTGAGCTGCACACTTCAGACTTATGTCTTTGGCTGCATATGTGTCATATTTCAATAAAATGGTAGTTTTTAGAAGGCAGGCACAGAAGAATATACTTGGGAGACCTTCCATCTAATGAAAAAAGTAAGCAAAAACATTAAAAAAAAAAAAAAAGCCAGCGAACCTGCCAGGCATGGTGGCACATGCCTTTGATCCTAGCACTTGTGGGCAGAGGTAGGAGAATCGCTGTGATTTCAAAGCCAGCCTGAGACTACATAGTGAATTCCAGATCAGCCAGGGTTAGAGTGAAACCCTACCTTGAAAAATTTTTAAAAAGGGGGGCTGGAGAGATGGCTTAGTGGTTATGGCATTTGCCTGCAGAGCCAAAGGGCCTCAGTTCGATTCCCCCAGACCCACATAAGCCAAATGCACAAGGGGGAGCATGCATCTGAAGTTCATTTTCAGTGGCTGGAGGCCCTGGTGCTCCCAGTCTCTCTCTCTCTCTCTTCTCTGCCTCGTTTTCTCTCTCAAATAAATAAATAAAAATAAAATATATTTAAAAATTTTTTAAAGGAAAAAGGGAAAGAAAAAGGAGTGAAAACAGCATACCGTGTAGAGCAGGCCCAGTGGTGCATCAGAGGGAGACCCTGCTCCTCACATGCACTGTGCCATGACCACATGATTGTGCATTTACTGCGGCAATTCTTAATCCCAGCTGATGGGAAATCATCTCAAGCACTTTTAATACTTGCCAATGCCTGACACCTCCCACAGAGATTCTAATTTAATTGGCCTCAGCACAGAAAAACATTTTTATAACTCCCCAGGTGATTTTTGTTGGGGTGGATAAACTCTGGCCCATGAACCAGAGCAGCTTGATGCGTGTCTTTGTAAATAAAGCATTTCTGGATCACAGCCATGCCATCCATTTCAGTAAACCCCAGGCTGCTTTGGGCTATGGTGGCAGCTGGGTCAGGGAGAGCAGCTGCAGTGGGGATCACATGGTCTTCAAGCCTGCTGCAGCTACTAGTTGGTCCTTCACAGAAAATGCCACCCAACAGCTGGGTGAGGTCAGAACTACACCAGGCAGGGTGTGGAAAACATGCAAATGAAAGCCCAGCACCATGGACCCCCTGGCTCAGGCTCTCCAGGAATGAGGCTTGAGCATGAATTATTTGCAAGTTGCTTTTCTCAAGGGCTCCTCAGATCTTCTTCTTCTTCTCTTCCTCCCCCTCCTCCTCCTCCTTCTTCTTTTTGGAGAGAGTCAGAGAGAGAGCGAGAGAGAGAGGGACAGATAGAGAATGGGTGCACCAGCAGCTTCTCAGCTGCTGTGAATGAACTCCAGACATGTGTGCCCCCTTATGGGCAAGTCGGCATTGCGCCCTTGCATCACTTTGTGTCTGGCTAAACATGGAACCAGGAGAATCAAACAGGCGCTCTTAGGCTTAGAAGGCAGGCACCTTAACCCCTAAGCCACCTCTCCAGCCTGAGGGCTCCTCAGTTCTAAACCCATGTCCTGGATGCTTTGTGGTGATGATGTTCCCCAAAGGAAGCTCAGGTACCAGTGGTGGTGGGCTGGCCACTCCCAAAACAATCCATGCAGTGCTAGAACTCAGATTCTGGGCTGGGGAGATGGCTCAGTGGATAAGAGCACTTGCTTCACAAGTATGAGGACCTGAGTTCAAACCCCAGCTGCTGGGCGTGGCCATGAACAACTGTAACTCCAGTGCTGACTGGGGAGCAGACCAGAGGATCCCTGGGGCTTTCTCGTCAGGCAGCCTGACTGGAGAATGATGGGCTCCAGGTTTAGTGAGAGACTGTCTCAAGGCAATAAGGCAGAGGAGTGACAGGATGCCTGACATCCTTCTCTGGCCTCTGCATGCATGTGCACAGAGTATGTGCATCTACACACACACACACACACACACACACACACACACACAGATGCCCAGCATCACCCTTCCACAACTAGAAGGCTGAAGGTCTGGAATCCCTGCTGTTCTAAATCAAGCAACCCAGATGAAAAGCAGAACCCAATAAGCCCTCTGTGTTTGGGAGCACTGACATTTAGGAGTGGAAATGAGACCAGATACCAGCCTCAATATTTTGAAGAGACATTTCCAACTGGATCCTGGACTCCACATTGAGTTAGTAGAAGTCAGACGATTTTGATGGATATCAAATTTAAGTGCAAACAAGAGTTGGTTCTGCCCAGGGCACATGTGGATGTCTGTGAATATCTTTGTAAATATTTATTTATTTATTTACTTACTTACTTAAGAGAGACAGAGAAAGAAAGAAAGAGAGACAGAGAGTGAATGTGGGTATGCCAGGACCTCCTGCCACTGCAAACAAACTCCAGATGCATGCCCTACTGTTGCAGTCAGATTCAGATTGCTGGCAGAAATCACCCAACCAAGAGCAGCTTGTGGGAAATAAGTTTATTTTGGCTTACAGATTCCATGATGGCAGGGAAAAGCGATGGCATGAGCAGAGGGTGAACATCACCTCCTCACCAACATCGGGTGGACAACAACTGCGGGAGAGTGTGCCAAACACTGGCAAGGGGAAGCTGGCTATAATGCCCATAAGCCCACCCTCAACAATACACTGTCTCCAGGAGGTGTTAATTCCCAAATCTCCATCAGCTGGGAACCTAGCATTCAGAACACCTAAAGTTATGGGGGAAACCTGAATCAAACCACCACATTCCGTCCCTGGGCCCCATAAACTGATAACCATCCATGATGAAAAATGCAATGCATTCAGTCCAACTTTAAAAGTCCCCATAGTTTTTATCAATCCTAATGATATTCAAACATCCCCACAAGCCAAGGCCTTTTAACTGAGCAATAATACCCAAAAAATTCCCCCCCGAAACCCATAATGGCACAGAATAAACATTCACACTACAAAAGATGGCATTGGGTATAGCAAAGAAATATTTAGCCAATACAAGATTTAAACAGGGCAAACATCAAACTGTAGCTCCAAGTCCAACAACTCTAGTCAGTGACAAAACTCTAAGTCTGATAATTTTAACCAGCAAGTCTCTGGAGTTTCAATTCTGCCCCTCCAGCTAGGCTACTCACAGTCCTGGAAAACTTCATCTGGGGCTGCTAGCTCTCTTTAGCAGTCATTTTGTGGTCCCAGCATCTCCACTGGGTCTCCACTGCAACCCACAGTCCATCCTCATGGCTCCACCACGTCTCCATGCAGGCATCCAGCAAACATGCTTCACACTACCCATGGCCGTTTCCAAAACACAAGACCGTGTTGCACATTCAATGACCCTCTCTTTCTTGCATTTCTTATATACCACAGTACCAGGTAGGGTGCCAATTTGTTGATCCAGGGGGGAATAAAGCAGATTTTGAAGAACAGGGCACTCCTTGAGCACTCAGGCTCCTTCAAGAGTCTGCATTTTCCTGTTGCCCTAATGCAAGTCAGCTGGCCCAATCTCACAGGTTGTAATTCCTCAATTGCAGCTGAGTGGGCAGCAGTTCCATCCAAAGATTTCATTTTTTTTTCTGTGCCATATCCCTCTACTCACACCAGTCCATTTCTATGCAATGCAACCCTGCACAAATTCTCAGGACATGCTCATAACAGCAAGCCTCTCACATAAACTGCTTCTAGCCAAACCTCACAGTCCATAGTTCTTACTGCATGCAGGTCTTTCAACTCTGACCAGAACAGTCCATCAAGCTGTACATACAGTGCTGCAAGGTGTCTCTTAGGCCAAGGTTTCAAATCCTTCCGCATTCCTCTTGAAAATCAGCTCCACAAGGCCAAAGCCACACAGCCAGGTGTCTAGTAGCAATGACACCACTCCTGGTACCAACCTTACTGTTGCAGCCAGGTTTGCATTGCTGGCAAAAAAACACGTGACCAAGAGGAGCTCGTGGGGAAAAAAAGGTATATTTTGGCTTACAGACTGTAGGGGAAGCTCCATGATGGCAGGGGAAAAGACAGCATACATCACCTCCTCACCAACATTAGGTAGACAACAGGAACAGGAGAGTGTGTCAAACACTGGCTAGAGGAAGTACCCAGAAGCCTGTCCCCAGCAATACACTGCCTCCAGGAGACAATAATTCCCAAATCTCCATCAGCTGGGAACCTAGCATTCAGAATACCTAAGTTTTTAATTTTTTTAAAATTTATTTTTGGTTTTTCAAGGTAGGGTCTCACTCTACCCAGGCTGACCTGGAATTCACTCTGTATTCTCGGGATGGCCTCAAATTCATGGCGATCCTCCTACCTCTGCCTCCCAAGTGCTGGGCCAGAACACCTAAGTTTATGGGGGATACCCAAATCAAACCACCACACCTACATTGTGCATCTGATTTTTACGTGGGTACTAGGGAATCGAACCCTGGCCATCACTCTTTGCAAGCACGTGCCTTTAATTGCTTAGCCATCACTTCAGTCCCCTCCCCTGCCCATGAATGCCTTTGATCTGCACAAACTCTGAGGTGAATCTGAAGAGCTTTGCAGGCACAGTGACTCCATTCAGCAGGAGAGGAAGCAGCCTGCCAGGTTGCTACATGGAGAGAAACAGAGTTGCCCAGCTAGCAGAGGCAACCTACGGACAGCCATTATCAGCTGTTTCTAGAAGAGAAACCAGCAATCTCATATTCACAGTTATTCTCTCTCTCTCCTTTTCTCTCTCTCCAGGATGAGACACAAGAATGCCCCGAGAAAGAGAATCATGTGTCTCCTGAGAGAAACACAAAGGAGCATGGAACCAGACCCCTGCCCACAGGGTGCTCTTGCACGCACCTACATGGAAGGACAGTGCATTCCATACACACCTGCAGATAGCTCTTTGGTCCTGAGAATGAGGATGGGCCATTGTCATTAAGGCTGGATTTATTCAAGATTTTCAAGGACTAGAGCCAGGCGTGGTGGCACATACCTTTAATTCCAGCATTCGGGAGGAAGAGATAGGAGGATCGCTGTGAGTTTGAGGCCACCCTGAGAATACAGAGTGAATTCCAGGTCAGCCTGGGCTAGAGTGAGACCCTACCTCGAAAAACCAAAAAAAAAAAAAAAAAAAAAAAAAAAAAAAACCCACAAAGATTTTCAAGGATTAGCAGAAATTTAATTTGAGGTCAAAACCAGTTTCCGAAACTTGGCTACACATTAAAATCACCTAGGGAGATTTTTAGGTGCCTGAAGAGCAGGCCTGAGCTGAACGCAGACTCTCTAGGGAGCATAAGAAGACATTTGGTATATGTTGGTGCTTCTCTGGCGATGCCAGGCTGAATACCAGGCCAAGACACAGATAACAAAACTGGAGCTCAAGCAGAGGACTGGGAAGAGGAACGAATCAGGGTATACAGTCCGCAGGGTCAGCCACAGCTTGATTTGTAAATAAATAGCCTTGACCCTGTCGACTGTCCCGAAGGGGTGGGTGAGAACTCGAGAGACTGGAGTAGGCACAGTGACCCACCACTGAGGAGAGCGCGGAAAGGGTGGTGCTGAGGGATGACAGAGAAGCCAGCTCACCCGAGAGAACCGCAGCCTTGCTCATTGTGGCAAGAGTGTGTGCTTATGGGCAGCTCTGTGGTAGCCAAATGCCTGCACAGAAAGAAGACCGTTTCACTGCTGTGGCCTAGGCACCCGGAGTAGTGATGCTGTGGTGAGGGAGAAGAGAGATCTTTGTGTCCAGAGTTGGAGACACTGAACGACCTTCTCCAAAGATGTCCAGGTCACCCTGTTCGGTCTTAGCACAAAAGATGACAGTTCACTGTGTCCCTCTACTGTCCTCCCCCACTGTCAGATTAGAGCAAGAAAAGTCACTAGGAAAGGGGCACAGCTGGGAGAGAAAGGCTAATTGAGCTGTAGCTGGGAACGAGTCCTTTCATCCCTCCCTGGGCTAATCCACTGTGTCTGTCAAAGCCACTGAGGAGAGGCTTCTCAGCTGTGGACATGTGAAATGTCACGCACACTCATGCAAAAGTGAAGAAATGTATGCGTGGCTTGAGCAGCTAGGTGCCAACCATCCAACCAAGACACAGCAAGTTTTCAGAAATTCAGCTGAGCCTCAGCCTCGGTCAGACATTGCAGGATGCCATCTGAGATTTGGATGGGGAAACCAGACTTTGATCCTCAAGATTTTGGGTGGGGGGGGGTTTGGCTTTAGTGGGATTGAGCAATGATGAGGGGACTCAGCACTGAGATGCAGACACACAGAGTTTCTGCTTTAGGGTGTAGCTCTCAGCAATGTGCATTTTTGACAAGCATCCAGGTGATTCAATAGAAGACCCAGCCTGAGAAACGCATGCCCCGAATCCCCAGACACTGGGCCCAGGAGGAATTGAAGGTCTCCATTAGGCTTCTCAATGGTGGTCCCAAGCTAGCAAGAACCACATCACCTGGAAAGTGGAATGATGCCCCCATCCCCAGTCAGATGCATTTTTAAGACCTTCCAGGTCATTGACATACACATCTCGGGGTCACTAATGTCAGAGTCCTTAGTAGAGACAACACTTTCCCCTCAGGGCTCTCAGGAAATTTATTTAGCGGGTGGTTTGGTTGTCATAATGATTTGGCATTTAGTGGGCAGGAGCCAGGGATTCTAGATTTCCGGTACATTAAAGAATTATCTTGCATCCTGAATGACTTCCAAATCTCTGCCTGGGTTTTCAAGTATACAGAACACTTGTCTGCCTAATTCTTGCTTTACAAATAGCCATTCTTTTTATGCACAACTTTAATATACACCGACATTTCCAGGAATGCAACAGTCATATACGTTGAAGCATGATCCAAGATTTAGAAGTGGCTTTCTGCCCTCCAGGAGTCCATAGCTGAAGATTCAATCAACCTTCAGTAGAAAACAATTGGGGAAAATGTCTAGAAAAAAAATGCATAGATTTTTTTTCACCATTAATTATTCCCTAAACAATGCAAGGCCAATGGCCATTGGCCTGCCACTTTTATTGGATTAGGGAACTGCAAGCAACTTAGAGGTGATTTAAAGTATAAGAGAGAAGATACTTGGGTATATGCAAAAACTGTGCCATTTTACTTACAGGACTTGAGCTTCTATGAATTTTTGAGTCTGTAGAGGTGCTGGAACCAATTCCCATGGATAATGAGGTACAACTATATTAGAAGTGCAATTAAGAGTTATGCACCATGGGCTGGAGAGATGGCTTAGTGGTTAAGGCGCTTGCCTGAGAAACCTAAGGACACAGGTTCTATTCTCCAGTACCCACGTAAGCCAGATGCATGTGGTGGCGCACAGATGCATCTGGAGTCCGCTTGCAGTGGCTAGAGGCCTGGGCACACCCATTCTCTTTCTGTTAAATACATAAAAATAAACTATTAAAAATATTTTAAAAGGAGTTAAACACCATCATAGTCCTTGGAAGGAAGCTACTGCCACTGTTTGGCTGAATGCGTACATTGTGTCTATCACGTTGCCCTCTCAGTGCTTCTGTTTATGTTGATAGATTAGTGTTGCTTTCTGGGCTGGATAGATGGCTTAGTGGTTAAGGCGCATGCCTGCAAAGCCTAAGGACCCTGGTTTGATTCTCTAGGTCCCACGTAAGCCAGATGCACGTGGTGGCGCATGTGTCTGGAGTTCATCTGCAGTGGCTAGAGGCCCTGGCACACCCATTCTCACTCTCTCTCTTTCTCCCTCTCTCTGTCTCTAATCAATAAAAAAATAAAATAAAATAAAACAAATAGATTAGTGTTGCTTTCATCTTTGGTCAGAGGAGCTTCTTTTTTGCAGTGGGGGATGGGAACAAGACTTTTGGGTGCTCTGTGCTAAATAAGACACCTCCATGTTGCCCTCTGAGGCTCAGGGAACACTGTGGAAGAGGAGGTGAAAAGAATGTAAGGGTCAGGGCTGGAGAGATGGCTTAGTGGTGAAGCGCTTGCCTGTGAAGCCTAAGGACCCCGGTTTGAGGCTCAATTCCCCAGGACCCACATAAGCCAGATGCACAAGTTGGCGCATGCATCTGGAGTTCATTTGTAGTAGGCTGGAGGCCCTGGTGCACCCATTCTCTCTCTCTCTGCCTCTTTCTCTCTGTCTGTTGCTCTCAAATAAATAAATAAAAATAAACAAAAAATAAAAATAAAAAAGATCGTAAGGGTCAGAGGACAGAACGGGGCACTGCAGAACAGTGTTAGACGTGATGTGGTGCTGCTTTCATGAGCTCACAACTGGTGTTAACCTGCACACGTTCGAGCCCGTCAACATTCCATCATGGCAGTGGAGTGGCTCACGAGACCCCCACCATCCTCTGGCAATTAACGGTTGCTGGGGGAGGGGAAGTTGCCTGTATTCCAGTAAATAGCCCCCAGCCCATGCTCATGCAAGCAACTCTACTTAAACCCAGTGGGACGGACACACACACACACACACACACACACACACACACACAACAGCAAAATAAAACTAGGACTAGTTGGGAAGAAGGTTTTCAGCAGGAGTGGAAGTGGAATAAGAAAAGGTGAACATGATCAAAATATATTATATACACGTATCAAATTGTAAATAAATAAAATACATTTTTAAAAGAGTGGTGCACCAGGCTCGCCCATCTCACTGTGGACAGCACTGCAATGGTGTGTGGGAAGCACACCTGTGTCACCCTATCCATGGGTACCAGCACCCGACTGACGGCTTCACTATAGCTGGATCCCAGCATTGATGCACCAAGAGATACGCTGTTTTACCTTAAGATGTTTCCTCTTTCTTCTTTATAATTAGGATAATCTTTTGTGAAATAATGTATATAGATGATTGATTTAATCTATAAAATTTTACTCGGGAGAGTGATGTTTTATGTCTAAAACTTCATTCTGTATGAGCATATTTTCTCCACATAAATGAAGGAAGTTGTCAGACAGGACGGGAATGGAGAAGATCTACTCAGATGGTATCATCCCATTTTCTAGACAAAGGACTTGAAGCTTAGGGGAGATGCAGTGCGCCGGGTCACAGGACCAGGCACCCAGGCATCCAGCTTCGACCAAGGCTTGGCCTCCGTCCCCAGCACTCTCAGTGGGCTCCTTGTCTCCACAGAACACCTTTGTCAGCTCTTGCTGAGGCCTTGACCGTGACTTGTGATGTCATGTAGCCTTACGAGGAACTACAAAAGCTTTGCTGAACTCCCAGTTGTTACATTCAACTCTGGATATTTTCCTTATAGATGCAGAAATTACAAAATAAATGGAGCTCTTCTTTCCAGCTGTCTGTGGACGCAAATTTCTACCTGTCCTGGTCTGTTTAGAGTTCGATTCAAAGACCTTCAAGGAAAATGGCCAGCAAAACAGTAACTTCCTTGACTTTGGAAGGCAGGGGTTGTATAGATAAACACCCCAAAGCCTGGGGTTCTGAGCCATTAGCAACACCGATGTCCTCAGTGGCAGAAATACAGAGCCACAGGATAGGTGGTAATTAATCTGCATGCTACATGCTTCCACGAACCATATACGCACTTAGGTGGTTCCGATGTGGGTTCCTCTGTTGTCTGCTTTATCCTTCACAGGGAAGGGTGACTCCTTTTGTCTCAGCCGCTATTTCAGAGGAAGGTTATTAAGGGGCTAGACGATGGAACAGCTACTTCATTGAAAGTGGAAAGAGAAGATCTCACACCTTCAGCTGAGGCTGAAGGATGGTGACATTTCTTAATGCGCTCAGAGAAGAGAGGTAAGTTCAGCAAGCCTGAAGCAAGAAGGAGCCTTGGGAATTAGAACAGAACAGAGGACAGTGTGGAAGACAGAAAGGGTATGACTGAATTACTGGATGTGAGAACAGATCCAGTGCTATCCCCTCACTTGTAAATAGCAAAAGGGTTGAAACTTAGTCCCTTAATCAAAAGAGTGACCCTCACCAAAGAGCAGGTTTCTCCTGCTTTCCTTGCCAACCTGGGTACAGTGGACTAAGAGGACATGTGCGCCAGAGGAAAACCAGAAAATGAGAATCATCTTTGTGAGATGCTTCTGGAATTCAGATGATCACACAAAAGGCTTCAAAGAATTAAAAAAAAAAAAAAAGATAAAATTATCAAGCAAATCACAAGAGTCTCCAAGCATGGTAATGCATGTGTGACAAGTCTTATTGCCATCTGGATGCTTGCTGTGCCAAGGGAGGAAAACATCTTCAGAGGGTTTGTATTTCAGAGAGGTTTTTAGAAACCCAATGAGTAGTCTACATGACAAGAGATTTGAAATGGAGTCTATAAAAATCACAAGTGTTACTGCTGTACACAAGAAATGGCCCAGAGAGAAAACTCAGGAGTGACTCACGCTGAACACCAAAGAACACAGACAGGAGACAAGAAGTCAGCTGGGTCAGTGAGGTCTTCACTCTGTCCTTGAGGGGGAGCGAGGTTAGGAGGTTGAGCCAAGAGGAGGGAAACTGATGTGAATGGAAAATGGGCAAAGAAGTGAGGTCATGGAATTGTCAGAGAGAAACGGTCAGGGAAAAGAGACAGAGAGAGAGAGAGAGAGAGAGAGAGAGAGAGAGAGGAGGCACGCAATGAGGTTGAACCTTTCAACAGAAATGGGAGAGGTAAAGACAGGTCCTCAGGAAGCAAGAGGCTGAGCTCAAACATCTGGCTACGATCTGTGCTTCTTTCAAGCAATTATAGCAGAAGACACAGTTAAGTCTTGCAGGCAGGGGTTACACTTGTCAATGTCTCGCAGCTGAGGGAGGGAAGAGGTAAACCTTTTTCTTCTAGGGGTGGGGAGAGTCTCTAGCTTCCATGTGTTTGCTTTCCTTCCCTTCCTCTTCCTTTCCTTTTTCTTTCCTTCCTTCCTCCCTCCCTCCCTCCCTCCCTCCCTCCCTCCCTCCCTCCCTTCCTTCCTTTCTTTCTTTCTTTCTTCCTGGGGTGGGTCTCATTCTGGCTCAGGCTGTCCTGTAACTCAGTATGTAGTTCCAGGTTGGTTTCAAAACTCACAGCAGGGCTGGAGAGATGGCTTAGTGGTTAAGGTGTTTGCCTGCAAAGCCAAAAGATCCTGGTTCAACTCTCCAGGACTCACATAAGCCAGATACACAAGGGGGTGCATGCATCTGGAGCTCATTTGCAGTGGCTGTAGGCCCTGGCATGCCCATTCTCTCTCTCTCTCTCTCTCCTCTTTCTCTCTCTCAAATAAATAAATAAAATATATTTTAAAAAATATTTAAGGGACTGGAGAGATGACTTAGCAGTTAAGGTACATGCCTACGAAGCCCAAGGACCCAGGTTCAATTTTCCATGTCCCACGTAAGCCAGATGCACATAGTAGCACATGAGTGTGGAGTTTATAGGCAGTGGCTAGAGGCCCTGGCATGCCCATCCTCACTCTTTCTCTCTCTCTGTCTCTAATAAATTAATAAATAAAAATAAATCTTTAAAAAATATTTTTAAAAACTCACAGCAATCCTCCTACTTCTGCCTCCCAGGGGCTGGGATTAAAGGCCTCCAGATGTTCCTTAATCCCCAAACATACTATGTTGTTTTTCATGGAAAAAAAAGTCCCTGGAGCCGGGTTAGTGGTGCACGCCTTTAATCCCAGCACTCGGGAGGCAGAGGTAGGAGGATTGCTGTGAGTTGGAGGCCACCCTGAGACTACATAGAGAATTCCAGGTCAGCCTTTGCTATAATTGAGACCCTACCTTGAAAAACAACAACAACAACAACAACAACAACAACAACAACAAAACCACACAAAGCCCTGGATAAAATCATCCAAGTGGACCTTGGAATCTGAGTGCTAAAAGCAATGAAATTCTCTGAATCTATTGTCTAATGTAGGCTAAAGCTTTCCGAGTCAATTGGAAAACAGCAGACCCTCAGACTGACAGAGACTCACTGTTCACACGGAAACAGATGTGGGGAGCTCCAGTTCCCAGAGGTGATGTCTAGATAAGGGAGGAATTTCGCAGGCAGACACAGGAGAGAATAAGCCACCTGAGAATTGATTTCCAATGACCAGGAAGTGTGTGGGAGAGAAGACACTGTTATGAACGCCGCTGGCTCAGGAGGCATGGAAATGATGGATTCTGGAGCTGGACCGTCCGGGCTTGAATCCTGCTGTTGCCACTGGGCTTTTCAGCACATGCAAGATGGTTCCTTAATTTTCCTAAGCTTTGATTTCATACCCCAAACTGGAGACCCACTACTCCATAGAAGAGTGATGCTCTGAGCCCGATATCCAGTGAGCTCTCTGCACTTGCTTGCTGGTTCCACCAAATTCTGAGTTATTGGAGTCTCTGAGCAGCCAGAGAATCCATTTCAATGGTGGTGTTTTTGAACATGACATTTCCACTCCATGTCAGAGCTGGCTTTTCCATATGAAGACAGGACATCTTCACTAATACTGATGACCCAAGACAGGACTTCAGAGCAGAGACATGCTGGGACTTTTTGTTTTTGTTTATTTTGAGGTAGGGTCTCACCTAGCCCAGGGTGACCCGCAATTCACTATGTAGTCTCAGGGTGGCCTTGAACTCACGGCGATCCTCCTACCTCTGCCTCCCGAGTGCTGGGATTAAAGGCATGCGCTACCACACCCAGCATTCATGCTGGGACTTCTGATCAGGAGTTCAAAAAACAGCCTTCCAACCCTACTGTACTGAGTGGGAGTACATGATATTTAAGGAGAAAACAAGTATGGCGTGCTCACTGCATGGCAGACAGAATTCTGAACACTATCTGTGTCATTGCATTTATTCCCAATAACTACTGTGAGGTTCTGTGGTTACCAACCCCTTGGTACAGATGGAGAAACTGAGGTGCAGTGAAGCAAACTATTTTCCGGGGAGACTTGCATCTATATTCTGTAGCCTACTGAGTTGTAAAGAACAAAGAGTTTTTGAATAATGGTACATCCAGAAGCTGTAGACTGTTACTAGAAAATTTTCAGTGCCTGGGATGGGATACCTTCCAGTGAGTTGTTGGCCAAGGAGGTCCTGGAAGCCTCCAAAACATTAAAGCCTATTGCCAAAGCCCTTGGTTTCCCTTGAGAAACAGATGATAAGACCCTATTGCTGAAGGCATCTCTTGCCTGAGAGGCAAGGTCACTGAGACAGCAAGCTGGTGCTGAGCAGAAAACCTTCTCCCTGTAGACCAGCCAACTGAAAGCTGGAAAAAGCTGCACTGCATGCAGCGTATGGGAGACAGAAGTCATCAGCAGTGAAAACAGTGGACACTGAATATTCAAGTTTGGCCATATAGGCCAAATGACTGAACGGGTGAAATAGTGGCATGTCTGCTCTTGGGGTAACCAACTGCTCCATAATTGGACTGAAGGCCCTCTCTATGGGAGGGAATACATGCCTGGTACTGAAAAACCTAAGCAAAAGTCTATGGCAGGTGAGGTCATGAGCCTTAGGGGTATAAAGCCTGCTCTCATCTGGTTAAATGTATATATTCTTCCCACCAAGCTACCCTGAAAGCACTACACTTAATGTTCATGTTCACATATTAACGCTACTCTCACTTCTGGTTAGAGAAGCTTCTCTTTTCAGATGGTGATGACCACTGGGATGACCCAAAAGGCAACATAGTGCTGAGAAGAAGGCATGGAGGAGTGCCCAACACTGAAACATCTCTGTCACACTCTCCAAGGCTCAGGGTCCACTGCAGAAGAGGGGGCGGATAGAATGGAAGAGCCAAAGGAAGGTTACAACTCCTTACAATGCAACTGTCCAGACAGAAATTGGCCTTGATATCCATGACCTTGCAGTGCCTAGCAATATCTTCACAAGACCCTCATAATAGAAGAAAAAGATGATGACATCAAACTAAAAGAGAGACTAATGGAGAGAGGGAAGGGATATGATGGAGATTGGAGTTCTAAAGGGGTATGGGGGCAGGGGAGGGAAATATCATGCATTTTTTGCATGTAAGTATAGATGTTGTCAAAAAAATTTTTTTTAAAGATCAAAGAGGCATCTTCAGGGGCTCTAGTACTCAAATGCAAATCCAATTTTTATTTATTTATTTATTTATTATTGACAACTTTCTTAATTGTAGACAATATCCCATGGTACTTCCCTCCCTCCCCCCCACTTTCCCCTTTGAAACTCCACTTTCCATCATATCCCCTCTCCCTCTCAATCAGTCTCTCTTTTCATTTTGATGTCATGATCTTTTCCTCCTATTATGATGGTCTTGTGTAGGTAGTGTCAGGCACTGCGAGGTCATGGATATCCAGGCCATTTTGTGTCTGGTGCAAATCCAATTTTAAAAAGGCAGCACCTCAGAATATTTTTTTGAAAAAAATCATTCCATTATTTCATGTAAGGAAATCAGAACTATAAAAACGGCCATTACAGGTTGGACAAAATTACTGCTTTCCTTTGTCCAATCCACTGCCTCGCACCCTGAGGCGCCTGCCTGACATCCGTAGACAGATTAGGTCCTCGTGTCTGTTCATTCAGGTAGGCAGTTCTGTTCTCTCTCCAGGAAATAGAAAAGCCTTATGTTCTGAAGGTCACCAATGCTGGCCAGAAATCAGCTTATTAAAATGCAATTTCCTTTTGTAGAGTAAACTTCCAGTTCAGCCTTCATTAGGTTCAACATTGCTGTGCTTTGAGAACTGGCTAATGGTAGAAAAGTCATCACAAAAATTCCTACCATCTATTTTGGAGTTTCTGGGTAGAAAGGTGGACTCAGTTCTTTGGGGAGACTCCCTACATGCATCTCCCTCTCCCCACCCCTTTGATAAATAAATGAGATATAAAAATAATTCTTTTTTTATTTTTTTATTTTTGGTTTTTCGAGGTAGGGTCTTACTCTAGCTCAAGCTGACCTGGAATTCACTATGTAGTCTTAGGGTGGCCTCGAATTCATGACAATCCTCCTACCTCTGCCTCCCAAGTGCTGAAAGATATTAAAATATTTCTAGGGATCTGGAGAGATGGCTTAGCAGCTAAGCACTTGCCTGTGAAGCCTAAGGACCCCAGTTCAAGGCTCCATTCCCCAGGACCCATGTAAGCCAGATGCACAAGGTGGCCCATGCATCTGGAGTTCATTTGCAGTGGCTGGAGGCCCTGGTGTACCCATTCTCTATCTATCTGCCTCTTTCTCTCTCTGTCTGTCTGTCTCTCTCAAATAAATAAATAATAAACAAAAAAAATAGTTCTAATGTAAGAGGCTGGGAAAATAGCTTACTCAGTAAAGCACTTGCTTCACAAGCACGAGGACCTGAGTTAGGAGCCCCTGTACCCATGTAGAAGCCAGGTATGATTCCAGTGCTTGAGATGTGGAGACAGGAGGACACCATGGCCTTCTGGCTAGCTTGTCTAGCTAAAGCAGTGAGCTCCAGGTTCAGCGAGAGGTGACGAGCAGTCAAGGAAGACACTCAAACATCAACCTCTGTCCTCCTCATGCATGTATACACCGATGTGCCCACACACATATGCATGCACGCACACACACACACACACACACCACCACCACCACCAATTCTAACTTAATTTCAACCTAATCAATAATACTATCCAAGAAAACACAGAATATTTTTCCCATCACGTGAGTGAATTTAAGCAAGGAAAATAAATAACAATGAAACAGCCATTTCTTTTTAAAGTATGATGTTTTCCACATGCTGTCTAAAATGACACCTAGCCCCAGTGGTACTTGGGGAACTCTGAAGAGGGAATGTTCTTGTGCTGACATGAATTTCAAGCCCTTAGGTCAGTGCCCGCTACACGGAGCACTACAGAGACACGAAGCAGGTCAGGAGGCCGAGAGAGACTGAGGAGGTCATCCGTTTGTGCTGGTGGGATCCCTGACCTGTCTGTGGGGAGCTGGGCCCTTGTGGTGAACTCTCCTTGGATGTTTGTGTGTTTGAGACCCACCTCCCCTTGTTTGGTCCTTGGGATGCTGCTTATGTTCTGTGCTGATGGGTAATAAAGTAGACACAAAACATGGGGTGATCCTGCATCCCTTTCTGTTTCCTAAAGGGGAATTTTCATTGTGACTGTCTTGTTTTCCTTCCAGTAGAGTACCCCAGTGTGTTGGGGTGGCTTGGTCTACAGCTGGTGAACACTGGCATCTAGGAGCCAATAGTGTCTTGCATGCTGTAGCTCAACAGCACCTTGAATATTCTCCATCAGAGATGAGGCACTTGGTTCATAGCCATTGGAAACACAGCTGATTACACTGGGAGAAAAGTCTCTGGGTATACAGGAAGTAGAGGTTATGCTGAGAAGTACAATACAATACAGAACGGAGATTTGGGGTGTCAGCCCCACCTTCCTTTCAGCATATTTAGATTTAGCAGCCATGTTTATTACGCCTGACCCAACACCCCAAGAACTGGGGTTGATTGGACAAGGGATAAACACCCTATAGACGTTTGTCCAGTTAAATTCTCCCAGGCTTGTAGACTTGAAGCTAGGAGGTAGTAGGCAATCACTGGTAGTTGTTTCAACTGAGGAGATTAAAAACCCAAGGGCTGAGGCGTGGCCACCAGCGGCCAAGAACGAGGAGAAGCAGAAAGTGGAAGTCAGAGTCAGAGCTAAAAATACAGCAGGCTTGAGGAGAGACGCAAAGGAGAGAAGCTTGGAGAATGGCTGTCGACTCCTGCTGGTCATGCCTGCTGGTCCTGGCTTAGCACTCCTGAGAGGCCTGCTCATAATTCTGCCTGAGCCACAATGTCTCCTCATAGTGCATTTTAGGGCTTGTTTGAGCTCAGTTCCTAATACTTGTGAGCAAAGAAGCTTGACTAAGAATACAGAAAACACAGTCACACTCTGCTAAGAAAGCCGTTCCTGCATTTC
This sequence comes from Orientallactaga sibirica, assembly GCA_036365145.1. NCBI lineage: Eukaryota > Metazoa > Chordata > Mammalia > Rodentia > Dipodidae > Orientallactaga > Orientallactaga sibirica. The sequence goes on along the minus strand of JAEOAD010000038.1, from coordinate 5,054,595 downwards.
CAGAACAACATATTACAATGCCTTGTTCTGTTGCAAAAGCAGCTCAGAATTCAGGTGTCTCACCACCTGAATAAATTTGGAAATCATTGCTCCAATTTGTTGGAAGAATTAGATCTTTGGGGATTCTTACCCAAATATATCTAAGAAAAATAAGGTTGCTAAGTAATGCAGTAGAAGGTATGTTAACCATAGTGCTGGCTTTAAAGGAAGAGCAAAAGTCAGAATTATCTAAAGAAGTTTTAGTGTTTGTTTTAGATTGAGATACCAAGGCCCTGTGCAAGATCTGCTGAATCAAAACTCCAGTTAGAAAATAGTTTCTTAAAAACCCATTTGGGGGCTGGAGAGATGGCTTAGCAGCTAAGGCACCTGCCTGTGAAGCCTAAGAATGCCTGTTTGAATCTCCAGGTCCCACATTTAGCCAGACACAAAAGTGACGCTAGCGTGCAATGTCGCACATGTGCACAAAGGGGCGCACATATGGAGTTCATTCACAGCAGCTGAGAGGCCATTGGCGTGCCCATTCTCTCTCTTTCTCTCTGTCACTCTCTGTCTCTCTCAAATTAAAAAAAAAAACACCACTTGGGCTGGTGAGATGGCTCAGTGGTTAAAGCGCTTGTCCTACAAGTGTGAGGACCTAAGTCTGAATCCCAAGAGCCCAGACAAAGCCAGATGGTATAGTGGACATGGGATCCCCATGTATTTATAGTGAGAAGGAGACAGGAGAATACCCAGAAGCTTGCAAACCAGCTTCCCTGGCAACCACAGTGGTGAACAAAAGACCCTGCCCCAAACAAAATGGAAGGCAAGGACCAATGCTGAAAGTTGTCCTCTGATTTCAACACGAGTGTGGACTGTACATACACACACACACACACACACACACACACACACACACACACACACATGCACGCACCTCCAGTAATAGTCTAGGCAGTTACAGTTTCTGAAAAGTTCCCCAGAAGACCTTGAGTGCCCCTCTTTAGACAAAGCCCTCGATCTCAGTGCCAAGGGCCATCTGAGGGAAGGAAGGATGCTAGAGACCACACATCAATGTAGAGCTAACCACTGCTGAGCACAGGGGTCCCTCAATGAAAGGGTACAGGGCTAGAACTCCTTTCCAGATCAGCATTACCATCCTACTCTGCCCGTGATGATGAGTCTCGAACATCCCAAAAGACTTACCTTTGAAAAGGTAGGGTAACACGTCGCCCATTTGTTAAATGCTTTCTCTAAAATAGTTCAGTTAAAGACAGGTTTGGAGCAAACAAAACTGTAACGCTCCAGAAAAGTCTTTGAGAATGAGAAACAGCATCTCCAGGTGTTGCATAATCCCACGGTGCCATGGTGTACATGCCACGGAGGCTAAGTCCCATCTCCCAGGAGTTGACTGCGATGAGGCATGGTCGGTTAAGGTGGAGGAAAAGAAAGGAAGTTAAGCAAGAGCTGCGTGCTCTGAGGTTTCCTCTCATGGGGGTGGGGGGATGATAGAAGCAGCTCTATTGTCAAGAGAAGGCACTTCATACCTGCCTCGCCTGTGGTCGATCAACCGAACAACCACTGTGCGGTCCTATGAGCCCGTCACTGGGATCTCTAGGGAAACCATCATTTGGGGGAAATCTACACTGTCGGGGGTAGTGGGGGAAGCAGGCCAGTGTTGTCAGCAGCCCGAGGAGCCCCGCCCCCACCCACTTTAGGTTCCTCCTCAGGTAAAGCCAGATCCTTGACTGTGCTGCAGAAAAGAATTTCAGGATGAGTCAGAGGGAAGTAAAGTCAGCAAGTTTATTAAGCCGAGATGAGGGATACTACACACTTTAGATTTAAACATGGGCAGAGAGGACGAGCTAGACAAACAGAGACTGACTGACTTAAGAAAAAGATAGTACACACCCAAGACAGACATACAGAGGAAGAAAGAGAGAGAGAAAGAGGGATGGAGAGAGAGATGCATTAGGCCTCTATAATGACTACTATATACATATCTATCTATCTACATACATACATACATACATACATACATACATACACACAATTCTATGCCTTTCCAAGTTTCATTGCTGAAGCTGCTGGTCCCTGGCTACCCCTTTGTCCATCACTATTGGTGACTCCAAGACTCTTCCTTTAGCTCCCTTTCCAAACCTCACATCCATAAATCTTTTCCAGAAGCATTCTTGCTCACTAAGAGCTAGGCATTAAAATATCTAGTACCCTTTATTGATGCCTTAATACTCTCAGATAATGAGATATTTGTGGCCCAATCACAGCACAAGGCAGGCATCCCTGTGTGTTCAGTATCCCAGGCTTGAAAGCAGTCCTCCCCCAGACACTGGAGCATTCTCTAAAATCAATATGGATGCCATCCAACAAGACCTCAAAGTTCTATTTTGCTTTCACTGAGCTGTGTCAACTACCTACTATCTATCAAGAGAAATTTGACATGATTAAACCAAAAAACATTTGAAAAATTAATTTCATGTGGGAGGTCCACTGGGCAACTCTTTCTTGTGCTTTTGACAAAAAGCTGGGTGATGAGATTGCTTAGTCCTCATATCTCAAACTCAACACTTAAATCAGGAAACAGGGGCTACAGAGATGGCTTGGCAGTTAAGGCGCTTGCCTGTGAAGCCTAAGGACCCATGTTTGACTCTCCAGACCCCATGTAAGCCAGACGCACAAAGGTGAGGCAAGTGCAAGTCCCACTAGGTGGCACAAGTGTCTGGAGTTCAATTGCAGTGGCTGAGACCCTGGCATGCCAATTCTCTCTGTCTCTCTCTCTCTAAAATTTGTTTTTGAAAAAAATCAGGGAACAGAAAAGAAGCCAACTGCAGTGATAATGGCCAGTGCCCCTCAGAGCTTAGAAGGCAGGACCATAGGACACAGTGAGCTGCTCAAAGAGGGCTTCCATACAAGTGCAGCCTGGGCATAGCTGGACTTTCCTACTTCCAAAGGGATTCAGAAGTCTAGACTTTGACTTGGGAACTGATTTTTTTTTTTTTCGAGGTAGGGTCTCACTCTAGCTCAGGCTGACCTGGAATTCACTCTGTAGTCTCAGGGTGGCCTTGAGCTCATGGTTGATCTTCCTACCTCTGCCTCCCGAGTGCTGGGATTAAAGGTGTGTGCCACCATGCCCGGCTTGGGAATTGATTATTAAAAGTTGGTAACTAAGGGCTGGAGAGACGGCTCAGCACTTAAGGAGCTTGCCTGCAAAACCTAAGGCCCTGGCTTTGATTCCCCAGCACTCACGTGGAACCAGATGCACAAGTGGTGCACGTGCCTGGAGTTCGTTTGCAGTGGCTAGAGCCCCTGGGGTGCCCATTTCTTTCTATTTGCCTCTCTTTCACCAATAAATATACAAAATAAAAGTTGGCAAAATAAAATAAAAATAAAGGGCTGGGGAGGTGGCTCAGTGGTTAAAAGCACTTGCTGGGCAAGCCTGATAACCAGAGTTCAGTTTCCAAGAGCCCATGCAAGCTGGACATAGGAACACATGTTTCTGCAATCCCTGTTTGCTTATGGGCGAGGTGGGAGTCAGACACCAGGAGAATCCTGGGAGCTTGCGCGTCAGCTGTCTTGGAGTCTGCAGCAGCAAAGAGCAAGACAGCCTGTCTCAACCGGGACAGAAATGAGAACCCACATGCTAAGGTGGTCCTCTGACCTCTATATGCACAGATATAACAAACATACTCATTCAGATTTTCCCAAATGCTTAAGTTGACAGCCACGTAAGGAAGCAGTGGCTGGCTGGTCATGGGAGTGGCTGGCAAAGGCTTCTGGGAGATGGTGGTAAGCAGCTCCACTGTGACTTCTGCCTCCAGTGACGTCACCCTAGGAATATTTATTTTAAAGTATTTTTATTTATTTGCAAGGAGGGGGGAGAGAGAGAGAGAGTGAGAGAGAGAGAGAGAGGAGAGAGACAGAAAGGAGAATGGGTGCCCCAGGGCCTAGTGCCAATGCAAATGAACTCCAGGCATATGTACCCCTCTATGCATTTGGCTCTATTGTGGGCAGTAGGGAATCAAACCTAGGTTGCCAGGCCCTGAAAGTAAGTGCCTTCAACCACTGAGCCATCTTCCCAGCACATGGGAAGAAGAGGCAGGTGCTATGAATCAAGTATGCTTTTTTATTTTATTTTATTTTATTTTATTTTATTTTATTTTATTTTATTTTATTTTATTTTATTTTATTTTATTTTATTTTATTTTATTTTAGGTAGCTGGCTAGTATTTACCAACTTTTCATCACTTGTGAGCCAAGCAACACAAATGGCCTTTGGCCTTTGGCTTGTTGATTATAATTTCCAATTTAAACATAAAACAGGTAGTGCTAACTAGCCACAATGCAGAGTTATGTATCCCAAGTTAGAATTTGCAACAAAGAGCATCTATGGTGCTGAGGCCCTAGGGGAGGTGGGCAGTGAGTCAGAGTGATTCTATTACCAGCTGAGGAAGAAGGCTGAAGGCTCAGGGGTAGCCTGAGCGAGGCCGGCTACAGAATGCGCTCAATAGTACAGCGTGTGTAAGTGCTATCTCTTGCCCACTACCCTGAGGCATGTGGCCATTTGTGCTCCCAACAGTGACCTCAAGACCCTATGGCACTGCGAAGCCACCTCTGAATTATCAGGAAAGGATGGGATGTGTTACTTGAGCAATAGTGTGTTCCCAGTGACTTTGCAAACAGTTGCTATAAACAGCCTTCACTAACCACACACAGTGCCCACAGCAGCCTGGAAGCTTCCCTCTTCCTGTTCATTCAAAATCTTCCTTGGGCCAGTTTCAATTCCTATTCTAATTACAAGGATCCTCCGGCAGTCAGGGGAAGTCTACTGTCCCTCTGAGAATGCATTTTTTTAGTGAATTAAGCAAAATTCACAGAATGACCAAATCTGTCATATTAAAATACAGTTCTGAAACCATGGAACAATGTGTGGCACATTATATGTGCTGTTATTAAATCATGGAGCTACACTGGTCAGTTATAATATTTGCTAGAGACAAGAAAGGTGAAAATCCCCGTGTGTGACACCCAGACGTCTTCCTTATTGCACAGCCTGGCATCCCTGGTTCTTCTAAGCAATAGCCTTGAAAAATATTCATCTAAGCTAGTGGTATACGCCTACCATCCCAGCACTTGAGAGGCTGAGGCAAGAGGATTGTCTCAAGTTTGAGGCCAGCCTGGGCTACATCCTGTCTAAAAAAAATTAATCTATAAGTCAAATTCAAATACAGTGATGGTAAAAAAACAAACACAGAACCTGGGCCATGGGTTTCATTTCCAGTTTCACTAGAATTTTGACAATCTCGAGGACAAACACTAGGCCTCATTTCAGTCACAGCTGGATTGAATAGAAGTTATACATCTTGGCTGTGCAACTTTAGGTAAGCTACCTAATCCTCATGCTTTTGTTTTCCCACAGTGGGGACAATAATGGCCTTGTGTTACAGGATGAAGGATTACTCGTGTTTGTAGAATGCTTACGATAGTACCAAGGAAGAGGAAGCATTCAGTACATATTGGCTGTGAGAATAAGAGTCTTGCAAATTCATTAAGAAATTATGGTTTATAAATTCTCAAAAATATGTAGTACCTGGCCAGGTATGATGGCGCATGTTAATCCCAGCACTTGGGAGGCAGAGGTAGGAGGATCACCACAAATTTGAGGTCACCCTGAGACTACATACTGAATTCCAGGTCAGGCTGGACTAGAGAAAGACCTTACCTTAAAAATCCAAAAAAGGGGCTGGAGAGATGGCTTAGTGGTTAAGGCGCATGCCTGCGAAGCCTAAGGACCCTGGTTCGATTCTCCAGGTCCCCATAAAGCCAGATGCACAAGGGGACACACATGTCTGGAGTTTGTTTGCAGTGGCTGGAGGCCCTGGCATGCTCATTCTCACTCTCCCTCTCTCTTTCCCTCTCTCTGTCTCTAATAAATAAATAAATAACTAAAAATGTAGTACCTATACATATTTACAACTAAAATGAAAATATGTTTTTTACAAAGCTGTTACAGTAGCAAATAATTTGAAACGATTTATATATCCTATATGGGGGGGGCAGATAAATTACTTAGCAACTGTACTATGGCCATGGAACCCAGGTGACTGCAGGAAGATGTGAGAACAACAATGAAACACTCTTCAATTCACCAGCCGGACAAAGGCCAGCTATGTCACTCACATTGGGGGTGAAAAACGAAAGCTTTCCTGCTAGGATCAGGAAGGAGGTGACATGTCTAATGTCACACTGCTGTTCAACATAATGTTAAAGACTCTACCTAGCAGGAAACAGAAGATACAGATTTTCCAAAATAGGAAGGAAGAAGGAAAACTATCTCTTCAAAATTATAATCTCATGGGCTTGAGCAATGGCTTAGCAGTTAAAGTTCTTGCCTGTGAAGCCTAAGGATCCAGGTTCTATTCCAAAGTTCTTCAATCTAGAGCATAAAGCATGTTTGCAATTGAGTACTAGCTATACAAATAAGAAGGGTTTCTTTCCTTTTATATATAAACAGGAAGAAGATTAACGTTGCTTAAGGCTAGGTGTGGTGGCCCAGTCCTGTAACCATAGTACTTGGGAGGATGAGATAGGAGAGTTCAAAGCCAACCTGGGCTTTGAACCCTATCTTACATCCATTTACACGTTTATACATGAAATTATACAGACGGCTATTGAATATATGAAAAGATACTCAAGCCGGGCGTGGTGGCGCACACCTTTAATCCCAGCACTCGGGAGGCAGAGGTAGGAGGATCACCAAGAGTTCGAGGCCACCCTGAGACTACATAGTGAATTCCAGGTCAGCCTGGACCAGAGTGAGACCCTACCTCACAAAACCAAAAAAAAAAAAAAAAAAAAAAAAAGATACTCAATACCATGTGTCATTACAGAATACAAATCTGAATCATAGTGAGATATTACTTCAATCCACAGGATAGTCACAAGGAGTGAAACAAATAGGGGAAGTGTGAAGATATGGAGAAACTAGAATCCTCGTAGGCTGTTGGTTGGAATGCCAAATGCTAGGGTTACATTGGACAAAAGTCCAACAGTCTTTCCAAAGGAAAAAAGCAGAGCTATGCTATGACCCCAGCACTTCTAAACCTGGGCATACAGCCAAGAGAAATAAAAACAAATGCCCACACAAAAGGTGGTACTCATTCAAGATGGCACAGCATTATTCATAATAGCTCAAATATGAGAATAACTCACATTCCCATCAACTGATTCGCTGATGCACAGAATACATACAGAAAAAATATTTGGCATTAAAAAGGAATAAATTGAGATGTTACATCATGAATAACTTGAAGATACTGAGAGACTACAGCTACAAAAGGCTGCATAGTCACATAATTTTATTTATATGGAATGCCCTAAATTGCAGATCTCTAGAAACAGGAAGTAGATGTGTGGTTGCTTAAGGGCAGAGGGTATGTGCATGATTGTTAAAGGATGTCAAGATGCCGGGTGTGGTGGCACACGCCTTTAATCCCAGCACTCAGGAGGAAGAAGTCAGAGGATCACCATGAGTTTGAGGCCACCCTGAGACTACAAAGTGAATTCCAGGTCAGCCTGGACCAGAGTGAGACCCTACCTCGAAAAACAAAAAACAAAAACAAAAACAAACAAACAAAAAAGGATATCAAGAATTTCTTTTCAGGATGATGAAATGTGCTGTGATTGTAATAATACCTGATCTCAAATTATATTACAAAGCCAAAGTAACAACAATAACAGCAGCAAAAAGCATGGCACTGGCACAAAAACAAACATGAAGTGAGTGCCATAGAACAAAAGTCCCAGAAATGAATCCACACAGCTACAGTAATCAAAAACATACATTGGCCAGGCATGGTGGCGCATACCTTTAATCGTAGCACTTGGGAGGCAAAGGTAGGAGGATCGCCATGAGTTCGAGGCCACTCTGAGACTACATAGTGAATTCCAGGTCAGCCTGGGTCAGAGTGAGACCCTACCTAGAAAAAACAAAACAAAACAAAACAAAATTCTGGGAAAAAAAAAAAAAACACTGGATTTCCACATGCAGAAGAATGAAACTAGATCCATATATTTTATCCTGTACTAAAATCATTTCAAAATGGATGAAGGACCATTTTCAAAATGGAAAATGTTAGAGGAAAACGAGATATAGGTATAGCTAAAGGATTTTCTTAAAAGGACTCTGATAGTACAGGAAATAATCCCAAGAATTAACAAAGGGGTTCAGTGGAATTAAAAAGCTTCTGCAAAGAAAAATGCTCAGCAAAGTGACGTGATACTTTACAGAATGAGAGAAAAGCTGTAACAACTATAAACAGAGATCAGATCTTGGATATATATTTGCAGAAACTAATCACCAGGAGAACCAGGTCATCCAACCAATAAATGGGCTGAACAGGAATTGAACAGATACTTCTCAAAAGAAGAAATACAAATGGCCAGTGAAGACTTCAGATGTGTTCAACATCCTTAGCTATGATGGAAATGCAATTCAAAACTGCTTTGAGAGTCCATTTCACCCCAGTCAAGAACAACAACAACAAAAAAATTGGCAACACATGCTGAGGGGCATGGAGAAAGAGGAGCCATTACACACAGAGGGTGGGAATGTAAATGTGTGTGGCCACTGTGTAAAGCAGAGGGGAAGTTCTTCAAACATCTCAAACTAAGCCAGTCATGGCAGCTCACACCTTGGATCCCAGCACTATAAAGGCTGAGGTAGGGCCCCCAGGGACCCTCCTGTCTATGCTTCTCCTCACTGGCACACACTGCTACACCCAGCTCCTTACATGGGTTCTGGATATCCGAACTCAGGCCCTCAGGCTGGCACAGCAGGTAATCTACCCGCTGAGCCATCTCCCCAGCCCTAGACATATTCCCCCCCCCAACTGTTTATTCAACACTTCCTTCCATCTAGGGTCATAAAGGCTCCCTAAATTCAACATTTTCAATATTCAGGTTGCCCCACAATAGCCTCCACTTTGGTGTCTCTTTTTGACAGCAGTAGCAACCCCTACCAAGAAACCTGTGCTAGTATGTGTCTGACCTGTGCCCTTCTTGCTTCCCTTCTTCCCCACTTCTCTTCCTGGGAACTGTCCCCTCTCAGTCTCTACTGCTTCCTCCCCTCACACTCCCTCTGTTTCCACACAGGGTAGGGCATGATCCTGACCTCCCTCTACTTAAGTTTGTCTGGCAAGCGTGACCCATGACCCGCAGAGCTCTTTCTAGCAACTCAGGAGGCACAGCGGCTTTTTCAGTCTGAATTTCTGGATGCTGCTCACTGACACATCGCTGCCTGAATATACACTTCATTCCCCAATCACTTCTGAAGCTGGCTGCGGCCCTGTGAGAAGACTCTGGTTAATGAAATGGAAGGGGAAGGAGTGGAGACTGGGGAAACTGCAGTGTACACTGTGTGCCCCACTGGATCACTCTGTACTCTTTATCCAGCTTTGGAGTGACTGACTACACAATTTCTTTTTACAGCTATTACTTTTGGGTTCACAGGCTGTTAAACAAAAGAAACCAGGCCTTCTCACAATGCAAGAAACAGCACAGCGCACCTGTGTTTTAAGTGTGAAAACATCTTGAACATTTGGAGCAAAGAGCTGGGGTTGATACCAGAAGCCTTACTGAGGATAATGTCAAAGGCAGTGTACCTTTTAAATACTTAATTTATTTATTTGAGACATATATATATATATGGAGAGAGAGAGAGAGAGAGAGGGAGAGATTGAGAGAGAGAAGATGAGCATGCCAGAGATTTCAGCCACTGCAAACAAACTCCAGATGCATGTGCTACCTTGTGTATCTGGCTTATGTTGGGGTCCTGGGAAATTGAACCTAGGTCCTTGGGCTTTGTAGGAAAGTGCCTTAACTGCTAAGCCATATCTTCAGCCCTAGTGTACCTTTTAAATTCCAAACCCCCAAAACTTCAAGATTCAGCTGGGTGTGAGTAGCTTATAGGACACAGGGAAACTGCAAAATGAAATGATCCAGGCCAAAGAAAATCAAGAGAGAGAGAGAGAGAGAGAGAACCATCAAGAACTGTCATGAGTTGTCACATGATAGTTAAGAACAGTGGAAGGAGGGCAGCAGAGGAACTCCAAATACCCAACCAGTGACTGACACACAGAGGCCCTTCAAAAACATCAGCTAAAACCATAGCTGAGGTCAGCAGGTAGCAATGAAGAAAAGAACTGAAGAAAAGAACTAGTGAGCTGGGAGATAAATGGAGATTAAACTCCAAAGATGGGATTAAGTAAATTGACCAAAACAAGGCAAAAGAACCTGGCTGATCTTTAGAATCATGACCTTCCAATCTGAGAGTCATAGGGGCAACAAGATCAGCAAAGTGCACGGGGTGCCAGTTACTTCCTCCTTGCTAGGCCAAAACACCTGACCCGAAGCCGCTGAAGGAAGGAAAGGGTGCGTTTCGGCTTGCAGTCTCCAAAGGAAGCTCCATCGAGGCGAGGCGGGGAAAGCATGGGCCGGGAAGGCAGCAGGACAGCACATCCCCACGTCAGCAGAGAGGAAGGAGGGAGCGCGAACTGGCAGGTGGGACTGAACTGTAAAATTTCAAGGCCTGCCCCCAGCGACACACTTCCTCCAGCAAGGCTCCACATCCTAAAGATGCCATAACCTTCCCAAACAATGTCACCAATTGGGGATTATATATATATATATTTTTTCAAACACATATAGGGGTATAAACACTTAAAACACCACACAGGGATTATCTCATGTTCCATTAAGAAAACACTTGAAGAAAAAAGAAAACAAAATCTCAGGATTGAAAAAAGAATTGAGCGTGACATTAGCTGTTCACAGAATTCCTTCTGAAATCTGGGCGTGGTGGCGCATGCCTTTGATCCCATGCCTGGGAGGCTGAGGTAGAAGGATTGCCATGAGCTCGAGGCCAGCCTGAGACTACACAGTGAATTCCAGGTTAGCCTGGACTAGAGTGAGACTTGGCCTCCAAAAAACCAAAAAAAATTTTAAAAAGAAATTTGTCTGAAAATAGTCCCAGAGAGAAAGCCACCACCTAGACAGTTTCTTAGGAGACATACTGTTAGTCGCCTACACAACATTGTTATTACACTACACAGCCCTTCCTTGCTTGCTGTAAAGTTAACCTAACTGACTTCATGATGGTCATGAGTTCCCATGCAGACGTGTTTGTATGGCCAGGAGTTCAGGTGACACCGCTCTGGACAGGGAGATGTCAGTGGAAGTTGAGGCTTTTGAGAACATTCTTTACAAGAGACCCACTCAGCTGTCACATACTTTTTACCTCTTCCTGTCTCCACGGCGATCACAATTCCCGGAGAATCAAGGGCTATTTTGTAAGCACAAGGAAGACAGCCACCACCTATGTCTGCCAGAGCACGAAGACAAGGGCTGGGAGGCTGGTGGTCAAGTGGGACTGTTAGACAAGCCGTGGACATGGCCTCTGTGCTTCTCAAGTGGGACAAGGGCATTTCAGTGCTTCTCCGCCTTGCTATTGGCATTGTCGTTCAGGAGCAACCCAATGCAACCTGCCACTGCTCTATTTATCACTTTCTTTTCCTTTGTCATGACTGAGACAAAGCGACACTGCTGAGAGGAGAAGGAGGAATGCTCCCCGAGGGCTCAAGGCTGGAGAAGCACCAGTCACAGAACACAGAAGGCGCTGTGTGACTGCTGTCTCGCGTTCCCTCTCACTCCACTCAGTGCTAACCAGGGCATTGTTTCCACACCACATAGAAAAAGCAATTTTTGTAAAAGTTTATTTTCTTATCTTCACTTTCCATTTGAAAGCAGAAGAAAAGCTAGAAAAATATACAATGGTATTAAGTAAAAGAGCCACTGAAGCCCGGAGGTCTACAAGCAGAAAAAGAAAGGAATGCAAGTGAATATGGTGCTATGGAAAGGGAAAGATTCTTGCTGGGAAGAGTGTCACATACTTAAATGCCAGCACTTAGGAGGCAGAGGCAGGAGAATTTCCATGAGTCAGAGGCCATCCTGGGCTATATAGTGAGTTCCAAGGCAACCTGGAATAAATGAGACCTTGTTTCCAAAAAAAAAAAAAAAAAAAAAAAAATAAAATAAAAAAGAAAAGGAAAAAGTCTTAAGTTCTCAGGAGGCTGAGGAAGGAAGATCACAAGTTCAAGGCCTGCCTAGGCTACAGAGTGAATTCAAGTCAAACTTGGGCAACTAACTCAGTAAGACCCTGTATTAGTTACCTTCATGTTGCTGGGATAAAATAGCTGACAAAAATCAGTTTAAGGAAGGAAGGGTTTATTTCAGCTTGAAGTTCTAGGTGGTGGAGAGGGCATGGATGCAGGAACGTGAGGCGGCCGGTCACATTCAGTCCATAGTGAGGAAGCAGAGAGCCATGATTGCTGGTGCTCAGCCAGCTCTCTCCTTTTTACACAGTCCAGGACCGCAGCCTGAGGAATGGTGCCTCCCATAGTTAAGGTACGGCTTCTCACCTTAATTAACCTAATCAAGATGACCCCTCATAGACACACACAGAGGCTAATCTAATCTGCATCAATCCCTTGGGTGATTCTAGTTCCGGCCAAATCGGTCATCCATTTAAACCCTTACATACCCTGTCTCAAAGCAAAAAGTAAGTAATGGGTTAAGGATACAGCCCAGGCAGTGGTTTTAGTGTGCTAGGATGCAGAAAAAAAGGAGAGGTGAGGAAAGGGGAGAAGAGGAAGATGAGGAAGTGAAGAAGGGAAGGGGGGAGAGACAAAAAGAGAAGAAGAGGAAGAGAGAGCGCACACCGAGGAAAGGAGGAAGAAGAGTCCTCCAGAGTAGTAAGGGGCAAAAGGGTTAGGAGTTAGGGAGAGACAGGCTCTCAGTCTAGGCTAGGACAAAGATCCCATGATGCTGATTGCCGCTTCAAAGACTGGGACAATAAAGGTGTGAGGGGAGGGAGTGGGTTGGACCCAGAAGACTCAGTATGACTCCAAAAGGGCACCTCCATTTTATTTACAAACAGGAAAGATAGTGGTAGAGTGGGATTTTATCCTCAGAGTGGTTCATGTGGGGGTGGAGCAGATGACTCAGCAGGTGAGGGTACTTGCTACATAAGCACGAGGGCCTGAGAGGGCCTGACGGACCCTGGCTGGGTTTGATCCCCCAGCACCCACAGAAACAACTGGCCATGGCCTCTCACACACACACCTGTAACTCCAGTCCTATGGGGAGCAAAGTCTGGAGAATTACTGGTTCACTGGCCCGTCTGGGTGGAAAATGGCAGCTCTGAGTTGAGTGAGAGACTTTGTCTTGAGGAAACATGTGGTAATAGCAGGGGACACCTGATGGTCTTCCCTTGTGTCCACAAGGGGAGTGCGCATCTGCATGCACACACATGCTCACACATACCACGTTACACATACACAAATGCACACACTAATAAAGAAATCTTTTTTCTTTTTTTTTGCTTGGTTTTTCTGAAGTAGGGTCTTGGTCTAGTCCAGGCTGATCTGGAACTCACTCTGTAGTCCCAGGCTGGCCTCAAACTCACAGTGATCCTCCTACCTCTGTCTCCAGAGCGCTGGGATTAAAGGTGTGTGCCGCCACACCTGGCAAGATTTCATTTTATTTAAACATTTTATTTATTTATTTGAGAGAAAGAGAGAGAGAGAGAGAGAGAGAATGGGTGCACCAGGGCCTCCAGCCACTCCAAACGAACTCTAGATGCATGCGCTCCCTTGTTCATCTGGCTTATGTGGGTCCTAGAGCATGGAACTGGGATCCTTTGGCTTTGCAGGCAAACGCCTTAACAGCTAAGTTATCTCTCCAGCCCAAGATTTCATTTTTGATCATACTCAGAATGAACAAAAGAATCCCTAGTCCACCATCGTAAAAACAAAACAACAACAACAACAACACACACACACACACACACACAAGACTGAAATGAAAGATAGGGAAGTACAGAATGGAGGATAATATACATGAAATCAAACAGCAATTCACCAAATTTCCCTGTATGTGGAAAAGTATAAAGCTAGTTTAAAAAATAAGAAATACAGGGTCTAGGGAGATTTCTCAGTGGGTAAAAGCATTTGCTGTGCAAGCACGAGGACCTGAGTTTGGATCCCCGGCACCCCATAATAAGGTGGGCAGGGTCCCATATGCCTGTCATGCCTGTGCTGGAGGCAAGAGAGACAGGAGGATTGCTGGGACTTATTGGGCACCAACTTAGCTGAAAAGTACAAGCTTCAGATTCAGTGAGAGACTCTCCAGGGAATAAGGCAGAAAGTGACAGGGCAGGATACATGATGGCCTCCCTTGGCCTCCATATGTGCATACATGGTGCGTGCACATACACGTGTATACACATGCACATACCACACACAACCAAAATCTAAGTAAAATACAAAATTATGTTAAGTGTCTATTTAAAACAAAAAAAAATGACTAAAGATGACAACTAGGAAGGTGGCTTAAAAGTCAGCAAATATTTGCTCATAGGATGTAGAAGTTTAATTATATCTACACTTATAGATATTAGCACATAAAGCATGAGGATGTAAAGAAACTTAATCCCAATGAAAATAAAGTTATGCCAGGGATACATCTTGCAGCAGTGAATTCATGTGTCCTAAAACACGTAACATGTTACCGGTGGTGAGTTTGTTAGTGCTGGAGGGTAGTTGGAGACAGTCTTCCCTTCAGCACCAAAATTCCTTGATCTAAGAGAAAATCCATCTCCAATATACACTGGCACCAGGATACAAAGAAACACTCAAGAAGTAAAAAAGAGAATTGTACAACATGCACATTCTCAAATCACTATGTGATATTTTTAGCAATAAATCAGGGCATAATTATGAGCTAACCTCACGGAACCTTTTCAAAAGCAGGCTTTTAAAATAACACTCGAAATGAGTTAAATAGCCACACAGAGACTGGATGCAAATGTTTATTTTAGCCAGGAAGAGGATCTGAATTTATGAAAAACTAGAAAAGAAACTGTCAGTCAAGTGAGTATATTTTTTTCCACATATCAAAAATTCAAGTCAATAAGAAGGTGGTTGAGGGGGCTGAGGAGATGGCTCAGTTGGTAAAATGCCTGCTGCACAAGCATGAAGGCCCGAGTTCAGGTCCCCAGCACCCGTGTAAAAGCCCTCCAGTAAAGGATTCCAAACATCCTTGGGATCCGCATACCGGGAGCTGTGCAGCTGCTCTGTGCAACACTGGCCAGTGATACCTGTGTCACGGTATGTCATGGCAGTCCTCATTCACATTTCTGGTGAGACGTCACAGACGTATTTACTCACCACATTACCTTGTCTCCTTCATGGCAAGCTGTCGGAGAATTGTTTTTAATTCCAGTTGGAAGACACTGAGTGTTTGCTAGGAAGCCATCTTGGATAAGAGGATCATTTCATGGTTATTACCAACAAATGGAAAACCAGAGCCAAAGTTTGGGTTCACTTTTGGTGAATATACAAGTCCTTCTGACATCTGTGCTTCTGTATGTCAACAACTGTTACCATCCCATCCTACTCATGTTTTCTTTTTTTTTGTCTTTCCAATATTTTAAGTCTGTTATTGTCCATTTCTAGGGCAGTGTGCATAGAATGTGAGGGAGAATTGTCCAGGGTTGGACTGCATAGAATGTGTGGGAGAATTGTCCAGGGTTGGACTGGTGGGAGACTATGTAAGCTTCAACCCTTGAAGGCAAGTGGGGTCGTGTAACTTTATTTGGCTGATGAAATATAAGTGGAAGTGACTTGTGTCATTTCTAGATGGTTGGCTATTTAATTGCTCAATTCCTCAGCCCTTTCTTCTCTTCCTGGCAATCAGGAGGAGCCATGAATGCAGTAAGAGCAGCCTCGAATGTTGAGACGGCACAGGAGCCAACAGCCCAGACAGTCACCCCAGCCTCAAGATGACTGTGCAAGAAAGAAGTGAGGTTTTGTTAAGAGATTTGTTGTGAGATTTAGGGGCTAGTTTGTAACTGTGCCCTAGCAACTATATCACAAAAGTAAAGTTATAAATATACAGATCAGCACAGATAGTAACTAATAAATGCCTCTTTGAGGGAAAGCTATGCACATAAGTGCCTTTGCAGGATATATTGTCACTAGACTTCTCTCAATACTTTAAGTTGATTCTGATTCTTTAAAAAATTATTTATTTATTTGCAAGCAGAGAGAGAGAGAGAGAGAGAGAGAGAGAGAGAGAGAGAGAGAGAGATACAGTGAGAATGGGATCACCAGGGCCTCCAGCCGCTGCATACAAACTCCAGATGCATGAGCCAACTTTGTGCATCTGGCTTTACATGGGTGCTGAAGAATCGAACCCTGGTCATAAGGCTTTGTGGGCAAGTACCTTAACCACTGAGCAATCTCTCCAGCCCTGATTCTTGTTTTAAATTTGATTACCTGTCCTTTTCACTATTAGCATCCTTGAATTGTATACTCAGAGTATAATATTCTACCCTGACGTCCTTAAATTGATGGAAAAAGTATACATTTATCATTTTAACTGTTTAACATGGACAGTTCAATAGCATTAGGTATATTCACAATGCTTTGTAAACTTCAGCACTGTCTATACCTAAAACCTTTTTCACCATTGCCTGCAGTCATCCCATTAAATGATAGCACCCTCTTCTTGCCTCTTAGCCACTGGCAAATTCCACTTCACTCTGTCTCTATGAACTGTTTATTCTAGGCACCTCATATAAGTGGAGTCAAAACTATTTGTGTTTCTGTGTCTGGCCTAGCTCAAGAAGTAATATTGTTTTGAAGGTGCATCTACTTGTTTTGTAGGTAATAATATTCCATTGCATATACCACATTTTGTTCATCCATACATCAATTAATGGCCATGGTTGTTTCCACCTTTAGGGTACAGTATGTAATGCCATGACAGGCACTGGTTGTACAGTTATCTGTGGGAATCCTTATTAAAAAACAGCAAGTACTGTTATTCTAAGAGCAAGGAATGAAACAATTTACATGGGAAATGTTAAAAGTGGGAATGTGCTCAGCCGGGGCCTGGTGGCGCACACCTTTAATCCCAGCACTCGGGAGGCAGAGGTAGGAGGATCGTCGTGAGTTCAAGGCCACCTTGAGACTACACAGTGAATTCCAGGTCAGCCTGAGCTAGAGTGAGACCCTACCTCAAAAACAAAACAACAAAAAAAAGTGAGAGCATGAACTTAAGTCCCCACACAATGCTTTGTAGTTTGTTAACATGCATTCCTTTACAGGAGCTCGCTGTCCTTCCCCAGAACCTTGGAAGGGGCAGGCTTTGCAGAAGGCAGTGGGGAGGAAGTGTGCTAATACTTACCCAGAAGCTTCAATGGGCCAGATTTTAGGCTGGGCACTTTCCTGGATGAAAAGGATGGGACTCAGAGGGGTTAAGAAGCATGCTCAGGTTCCAGAGGCAGTACCAAAGGTTCCAACTCCTGACTGCTTGGGCTCCTTTTAGTCCACCTGTAAACTGCTGTGTTTGCAGCTCTAAAGCCCGTGTTCCTGCATGTCCTCCTGCCTATGACATTCAGGGTTCCTCACCAGCCCATGCACAGGTGGCTCCTTCCTACCTTCCCACCCATGGAGAACATCAAGAAGTGGTTTGTGATGGTAACAGGGAGAATTCAGGCCCTCAATCTCATCAAAACCACCTCTCGAGTAACCATTCAGTATAAAGAAAAATCCTGCAAATTCAGTAGAACCAAGATAAGTCCCAAGGTGACTCCTCCTATTCAGTCTGCTCTCCCCAGCTCTTCCCTATGTCGAAATCTGGATTTGTCTTCTGACGCATAGACGATGTGTTGAGGGGTTTGTGGAAGACTGCTAAGAGACCAGCAGAGAAAGTGGGCTGTGGGAGAGGACTGTGGGGGGATAGCATTCCTCTGCCCTGGCCCCCCAGGGTTCTAGTCACCATGGACAATGCTGTGAGAAACTTGGGTGGGGGGCAGCCACCGTCTGTAGTGCCACTAGCCTGCTGTTGGACAGGGCCACCAGGATGAGATGGGGTTACTAGCCAGGCCTGAGAGCACAGAGCACTTCAACCAGCCCTCTTCTGCTCCCTCCCCAGCCAGCTGAAGCCCTGGGTTCTGGGCTAACCTTGGGAAATCTTTCTCTACTAATCACACGTAAGCCTGATCCTTCTGTGCTTAGAGCTCCTTCCCCAGCAGCGTGTCTACATGACACAGTGATGTAATCACATGTAAGCCTGTAATCACATGTAATCACATGTAAGCCTGTAATCACATGTAATCACATGTAAGCCTGATCCTTCTGTGCTTAGAGCTCCTTCCCCAGCAGCGTGTCTACATGACACAGTGATGTAATCACATGTAAGCCTGTAACCACATGTAATCACATGTAATCACATGTAAGCCTGATCCTTCTGTGCTTAGAGCTCCTTCCCCAGCAGCGTGTCTACATGACACAGTGATGCGTGGGAGCCTCGAGGAGGTTCAGCTTCTCACCAGTGACACTGACAAGACCTTCTAGAGAATACATAGCACCCAGCACACAGGCCCCGCACCGCTGCCAGCATGAGCCTGAGTTGGGGTGGCTTCCATGTCACTTCCTTTCTCTGGCTCGCATTCAAAGATTACCCCCTCCCACACACCCCAGGCTTTTTTTTTTTTTGGTAGAATTGCTACATCTTCTCCAACTCCCTCATCCCCCGATTATACTTCAAGGATGAACAATCTTACGGATGTGATGCACAGGCATATTTCCTGTTCAGGGAGAATAAAAGTGTCACTGATGGTAGTCACACCACTGCTCAGTTCTCAGTGGCCCCCAGTCACCTCCTGATAAGTTCTTAGTTCTTCATCTTGCAATAAAGGCTCCCTCCACGTCATCAGCCATCAGGCCTTCCTAGACTTTTAGCCTCTAAACCCACCTCACGCCCAACTCAAACGGGGTCAGCCTAAAGGTCACTTCTTCCCTAGTTCCTCCTGGCACTAAACACTTTCTTTTCTTGGAGTCTTCACTCACTCTTTTGACTCCTGATCTTTAGCTCTGAGCTTATGCCAGTTTGAAGTTACGAACAGAATCTTAAATCCATGCTTTCCTTGGACCCGTGGCTTATGTATGCATAGTCCTTACTCAGTAAACGTTCATGGTTCCCTGTCCGTGTCTAAGCTTCCCCACAATGTCCATGGACTCCTTCACCGAAAATCTACGGCCTCTCTGCTTCCTCGCTTTCGTGAGCTAGCTGCGTGTGGCTCAGGCCATGCCCGGGAGGAAAAGACAGGGGTCGTTCTAAAATGCTCCCAAGTGAGGCAAGGCTATGGGGGCACATTCCGAATGGCAGGGAGGCACCTGTTGACCTCCGCACCCTGGTGATGATGAAGCGAGGCCAGGCCGCGGGGTCCTGCCTGCTCGGCGATGCTAACGCTCACGCAATTACTTACCTATGGTGGACACGACGGTGCCCACGAAATAGAAGGCGCCGGTGAAGTCCCAGCGCGGCCGGACGTGGTCCACGCGGACGCCGGCCCTGGTGGCTTCCTCGTAGTGGCGGAGGAAGGCGCGCAGCTCGTCCCGGCTCAGGTTGTGGCCGCGGCTGAAGTTGGCCAGGCGCTCGTCCCAGCGCTGCTTGGCTTGCAGCTCGTGCGCCAGCTCCAGCGCCGAGAAGACGGCGGCGCCGCCCACCAGGTACAGCACGATGAGTCCCGCCAGCAGCACGAAGCGCGCGTTGTCCTCGTTCAGGTGGCCAGGGCCGCAGCCGCATCCCCGGCCGGCCATGGCCCCGAGAGGACGGCCCAGGCCCCAGGGGAGGTCGGGTTGCTCCCCGGGGTTCAGCCGGCTCCGGGGGCAGGCTGGCCCATGACCGCGGCGCGCCTTGACTCCGGGGTTTCGAATCCGCTTTGGCGCCTCCGCGGACTTCTCCTTAACGAAGCCCAGACTGCGGGAGTAGGGGCGCAAAGTCCCGGCTTCTGCTTGGCACCGGGGTGCGGGTGCTGGGTGTCCACCCACCCCCTTTCCTTCACCACCACCCTGCTCCAGGCCCTTCTCAGATGGGGGAAGGGGCGTGGCACATCTTCATGGCAAACTCTCCAGCGAACTTGAACTTTATCCGAAGCGCAGATCGGAGGTCCCTGGAGATGGCTCGGTCATCAGAACCCTCCCCGGTCGCTGGTCCTTTGACCATCGCCTCCCCAGCTGCAGCTGGCTAGGCTGCGGGGCTGTCTGCTGCCTCTGGTGCTTCCACACGTGGATGTGAGGTGATGATGCATCCGGGTCGTGGTGTCCCACAGAGGATGAAGACCCGAACCACCACTATCACCACCACCACTACCGACTGGGCGGCATGTACACCCAGGCGTCTGTGGACTCTCTGCTGCGGGCGGACCGCTGCGAGGAGGAGACCAGAAAGGGAGGTTGGAACAAGGAGTCAAGGAAGTTAGGAGCATCTCCCCCAGGCAGCCTCCTTCGCCTCCTCTGCACCCGCCCTCCCCTGCGCCCTTGGCCTCCCAGTCCTGCACACGACATCCTGTCCCTGCGGTTGGCTGTGCCAACTCGGCTCTCCGAGAGGCATCCAAGGACAGCGGCCAGGAGACCACGACCCTAGAGGGTTCCATCTCTTCCATCGGCTCCGCTGCCTGGGCTCTTCGCAGAGTGCTCCCGGCTACCCCGTGCAAAGCTACAACAAACCTTTCCAAGCAGTGTGTGTGTGTGTGAGGGGGGGTTGTCCCCGCCTGGACCGCAATACCACTACCTTGCAAAAGGCGCCAACGCCGCGGCTGCGCTCAGGTCTCACTTTCCTGGGCGCACGGTCCCCGGGCATCCTCTTCGCGTGGTCCCTGCCCAGTGGGGCTGGCAGTCGAGGTCCATGCCCAGCTCTGCCTTCCCCATGGGCTCACTGCAACAGGTGGAGCCGCGCTGCTGCCCGCCGCAGCGACTCCACCCCGTGCCCGCCTCCCCGGCCCGCGGGGGCCTGACTCCTACGCGCGCCCGCAGACGCGGCGAGCTCCGCAGGCCAACCCCCCAGCTTTCGGGGTTCCCATCCGGGTACGAAGATCTCCCCAGCGGGTGCTGAAGAGCGGAGCGGGGCGGGGCGGGGGGTGGGTGGGTGGGGTGGGGAGTCGGGCGCTCGATCGGCCTGCGTGGTGGACTCCTTCGCTGTCAGAAGAGGGCGCTCCTTCCCCTTCAGACACATCCTGCCCCCAACAGTGTGTCCACCTGGACCAGGATCACCAGCCTGGGCATATGGGAGTGAATATGGATGCGCAAAGCCATGGGTACGTGACCATCCACGAACTCAGTAGAATTTCTCAGTCCGTGGAAAGATGTGGAGAGAGGAGTCCCAGCAGAGTCCCCCCAACCCCTCAGGCTTGCAGTCCTGTCTGGTAATTAAAAAAAAAATTAAGCCGGGCGTGGTGGCGCACGCCTTTAATCCCAGCACTCGGGAGGCAGAGGTAGGAGGATCGCCGTGAGTTCAAGGCCACCGAGACTACATAGTTAATTCCAGGTCAGCCTGGGCCAGAGAAAGACCCTACCTCGCAAAACCAAAAAAACAAACAAACAAAAAAATTAAATTATTTTAATATTTTATTATTTGAGAGAGAATGGGGGCGCCAGGGCCTCCAGCCACTGATGCATGCGCCCCCTTTTGCATCTGGCTTACGTGGGTCCTGGAGAATCGAACAGGGATCCTTTGGCTTTACAGGCAAACCCTTAACCGCTAAGCCATCTCTCCAGCCCTTGTTTGGCAAATTTTGAATAAACGCACAGCTCAGGTGAGCGGTTCATCTTTTATTGGATCTGCGGAGGTGGGAACAAGAGCATCACGGGTAGTGAGTATAGGGACATGTGTATTTCCCGGAGTGAAGACTCGTTATCTTTTCCCAGGCTTATCGTGAAAAAAAAAATCAAATTTACCAAAAAGTTGAAGAAATTTTATGACACAAGATTCTACAAGTGTATTTCACTACACTTTATTATAAATCCATATCTGTTCTTCTTTACGTCCATCAACCCATTCAGTTTAGGGACCATCTTGGAAAGTTGAAGACATCCATACACTTTGGCCCCATCCCCAGCACTCGTCTTGATTAGAGTTATTTACAGGCATTTTTTGTAGTAAAATTCACATACAATGTCATGCACAAATCTTCAGAGGACCATTAGACAAGTTCTGATCAAATGCTAGTCTATTTCACACTCTAACCATACATCACCACTGGTCAGAGTTCCTTTCTGGCAAATCTCCAACCACATTCCTGCAGAGGTAACCATTGTTCTGAAATTTTCTACCATGAATTATTTTTGCTTTGATTCAGTTTGGCCTGTTCTAGATCTCCAGAATCTGAGACTCTGTTTTGTGTATATATATGTGTGTGTGTATGTGGTTTTGTTTTCCAAGGCAGGGCTACACCATAGGCCAGGCTGGTCTGGAACTTAAGGGAATCCTCTTACCTTTGCCTCACTTATGCTGGGTTTCTACATGTGAGCCAGACCTGCAGAACTGTGAGAACCAGGCATGTCTCTCTTGGGTAAAGCATTTTCTTTTCTTTTCTTTTCTAAAAAAGATTTATTTTTATTTACTTATTAGAGACTGAGAGAGGGAGAGAAAGAGACAGTGAGAATGGGCACGCCAGGGCCTTCAGCCACTGCAAACGAAGTCCAGATGCATCTGCCACCATGTGCATCTGGCTCATGTGGGACCTGGAGAATCAAACCTGGGTCCTTAGGCTTTGCGGGCAAGCTCCTTATGTGCTAAGCTATTTCTCCAGCCTGGGTAAAGCATTTTCTGAGGTTAACCCATGTTGCACGTCTTAGTAATTAAATTTTTTTTTTATCATTTGGATATGACATTATTTTTTTTTAAGCCTATGGCATCTGGTATTTCAGACAGTCTCCCATCCAGTACTAATCAGACCTGATCCTGCTTAGCTTACAAGATCAGATGAGAGCAAGTATGTTCAGGGTGATATGGCCGTAGACAGATATGATGTTTTATTCACTGCCCAATTGATAGAAAGCAGGATTGCTAGAAAATTTGAGTTATAAATAAAACCACCAGGAAACACAAATTCAATTAAAAATAAATAATACTTGGGCTGGAGAGATGGCAGCTGAACATGCCTAAAGTGGTGTGGTGCATCTGGAGTTCCTTTGCAGTGGCCATCATCCCTGGCAGGCTTTCTCTCTCTATGTCTGCCTGTCTCTAATAAATACATAAAATATTTTAAAAACAAAACTTTTAGGAATATTCCTATACATCTGCTTGTGGAGTCTTATTTATTTAAAATGTTTTTGTTTATTTATTTGAGAGAGGGAGAAAGGCAGAGAGAGAGAGAGAGAGAGAGAGAGAGAGAGAATGAGAATGGGCACACCGGGGCCTGTAGCCCCTGCAAATGAACTTCAGACACATGTACCACTTTGTGCTTATGGCTTTATGTGAGTACTGGGGAGTCAAACATGGGTCCTTTGATTTGCAGACAAGCGCCTTAACTGCTAAGCCATCTCTCCAGCCCTGCAGATTCTTTTTAAAAATATTTTTGCCAACTGTCTTCATATATGTACATGATGTATTTTGATTAGAGTCCCCACTGTCACCTTCATCTCCTCCTCCTTGATCCCTGACACTGAATTCTTTCCAAGTAGTCCTTCTTCTTTTCTGACATCTCTCTTTGACTTCCTCTACCATTCATGATGGAGTGTTGATGGGCCCAGTATTGTGTAGGCATCAGTAGTCACTGTGAGGTCATGGATGCAACAGTCACTTCATGATTGCAAGATGCATTCCACAGCTCTCCTCCCCATCCGTTGGCTCTTATATTCCACAGCTCCCCTCCCCATCCATTGGCTCTTATATTCCACAGCACTCCTCCCCATCCGTTGGCTCTTACATTCCTCAGCTCTCCTTCCACAGCACTCCTCCCCATCCGTTGGCTCTTACATTCCACAGCTCTCCTCCCCATCCGTTGGCTCTTACATTCCTCAGCTCTCCTCCCCATCCATTGGCTCTTACATTCCACAGCTCCCCTCCCCATCCATTGGCTCTTACATTCCACAGCACTCCTCCCCATCCGTTGGCTCTTACATTCCACAGCACTCCTCCCCATCCGTTGGCTCTTACATTCCTCAGCTCTCCTCCCCATCCATTGGCTCTTACATTCCACAGCTCCCCCCCATCCATTGGCTCTTACATTCCACAGCACTCCTCCCCATCCGTTGGCTCTTACATTCCACAGCACTCCTCCCCATCCGTTGGTTCTTACATTCCTCAGCTCTCCTCCCCATCCGTTGGCTCTTACATTCCACAGCTCCCCTCCCCATCCGTTGGCTCTTACATTCCACAGCACTCCTCCCCATCCGTTGGCTCTTACATTCCACAGCACTCCTCCCCATCCGTTGGCTCTTACATTCCACAGCACTCCTCCCCATCCATTGGTTCTTACATTCCTCAGCTCTCCTCCCCATCCATTGGCTCTTACATTCCACAGCTCTCCTCCCCATCCGTTGGCTCTTACATTCCACAGCACTCCTCCCCATCCGTTGGCTCTTACATTCCTCAGCTCTCCTCCCCATCCGTTGGCTCTTACATTCCTCAGCTCTCCTCCCCATCCGTTGGCTCTTACATTCCACAGCACTCCTCCCCATCCGTTGGCTCTTACATTCCACAGCTCTCCTCCCCATCCGTTGGCTCTTACATTCCACAGCACTCCTCCCCATCCGTTGGCTCTTACATTCCTCAGCTCTCCTCCCCATCCGTTGGCTCTTACATTCCACAGCTCTCCTCCCCATCCGTTGGCTCTTACATTCCACAGCACTCCTCCCCATCCGTTGGCTCTTACATTCCACAGCTCTCCTCCCCATCCGTTGGCTCTTCCACATTCCTCCCCATCCGTTGGTTCTTACATTCCTCAGCTCCCCCCCATCCGTTGGCTCTTACATTCCACAGCTCTCCTCCCCATCCGTTGGCTCTTACATTCCACAGCACTCCTCCCCATCCGTTGGCTCTTACATTCCTCAGCTCTCCTCCCCATCCGTTGGCTCTTACATTCCTCAGCTCTCCTCCCCATCCGTTGGCTCTTACATTCCACAGCACTCCTCCCCATCCGTTGGCTCTTACATTCCACAGCTCTCCCCCATCCGTTGGCTCTTACATTCCACAGCACTCCTCCCCATCCATTGGCTCTTACATTCCTCAGCTCTCCTCCCCATCCCTCTTACATTCCACAGCTCTCCTCCCCATCCGTTGGCTCTTACATTCCACAGCACTCCTCCCCATCCGTTGGCTCTTACATTCCACAGCACTCCTCCCCATCCATTGGCTCTTACATTCCACAGCTCTCCTCCCCATCCGTTGGCTCTTACATTCCTCAGCTCTCCTCCCCATCTGTTGGCTCTTACATTCCACAGCACTCCTCCCCATCCGTTGGCTCTTACATTCCACAGCACTCCTCCCCATCCATTGGCTCTTACATTCCACAGCTCTTCCCCATCTGCTCTTACACTCCTCCCCATCCGTTGGCTCTTACATTCCACAGCACTCCTCCCCATCCGTTGGCTCTTACATTCCACAGCACTCCTCCCCATCCGTTGGCTCTTACATTCCACAGCTCTCCTCCCCATCTGTTGGCCCCTACATTGTTTCCACCATCTCTTCTGCAATATTCCCTGAGCCTTGGATGTTCCATCCTGTTATAAATACTTGGCAGTACCTGTCATTTTAGTTTTAAGTACACTGTATACTGGAAATTATGGTGATTTCATTGTGGTTTTAATTTGCATTTTCTTGCTGTCTGATATGCTGGGCATTTGTATTTCTTTGCAACTTGTCTGTTGAAATATTTTTCCCACTTAAAAAAAATGTTGTTACTTACTACAGTGTTTCCTTAAGTATATAGGCCATCACTTCTCTTTCAGATGCATCTTCTGCAATTATTTTTCACCTCTGGCTCACCTATTTCTTTAAAAAATATTTTTTTACAGAGGTTTTTAAATCTGATGAATTCCAATTTACCAGTCTTTAATGTTTAGTGCACATTTTTATTTATTTAGTTTTTTTTTGGGGGTAGGATCTTGGCTCTAGCCCAGGCTGACCTGGAATTAGACTCAGGCTATAATCAAACTCACAGTGATCCTCCTACCTCTGCCTCACAAGTGCTGGGATTTAAGGTGTGCACCACCATGTCCAGTGGGTGCACTTAAAAATATATATTTTATTTAGGGCTGGAGAGATGGTTTAGCAGTTAAGGCATTTGCTTGCAATGCCAAAGGACCTCAGTTCATGTAAACAAGATGCACAAGGTGGCACATACATCTGGAGTTTGCAGTGGCTGGAGGCCCTGGCACAACCATTCTCTCTCTCTGCCTCTTTCTCTCTTGCTCTCTCAAATAAATAAATAAATAGATAAATAAATAAATAAATACAATTTTAAAAATATTTATTTATTTGAGAGAAAGAAGGGGGGAGGAGAGAATGGGCATGCCAGGGCCTATAGCCACTGCAAACATACTCCAGACGGATGTGCCACTTTGTGCATCTGGCTTATGTGGGTACTGGAGAATTGAACCTGGCTCCTTAGGCTTCACAGGAAAGTGTCTTAACCACTAAGCCATCTCTCCGGCCCTGGTGCACTTTTAACATTAAGAAATGATTGACTCTTTTAAGGTTGCAAAGATTTTCTGTCTCGTTCCCCCAGTTTTTATAGCTGGATCATGTGGATGTCCATTTATTCCAATGCCATTTGTTAAGAAGAAAAGTGGAATGCATTTATTACAGAAATCTGTAAATGTCTTTTTGCCCACTATTTCTTAATCACTATGCCAATTCCCCTGTGTTAAACTAGTTGTATGTAGGTCTTGAATCAGGAAATATAACTTTTTCAATTCTTCTCATCTTTTTCATTGATGTTGTAAAGTCTTTATTTCCATAAAGGAAAAATTACAGTCATGTGTTAGTTAATTACAACAGAAAAAACAAACAAACAAATAAACCTGTGTGATCTTTATTAAGACTGTGTTGACTCTGTTTTAGAAGAGAGCTGACATCATGATAATTCATGACTGAGGTATACCAAATCTGTGTATTCAGATCTGTCTTCCTAGGAAGCTGGAATGCAGAGTTCTTGCAAATCTTTTGTCAATTCATTCCAAAGTACTTTTTGTCCTTTAATGCTATTGTAAACAGAATTTCAAATGTTTTTCATTTGTATAAAATATAAATGAGTTTTCCAAATTAACTTGCATCCTGTATCCTTGCTAAACATTTAAAAAAGTTTATTTGTGTTTGTGTGCCAGTCTCTTGCTGCTACAAAGGAACACCCATCAACTTTATGTGGGTACAGGGGAACTGAACCTAGACTGGCATACTTTGCAAGGAAGTGCCTTTAACCACTGAGCCTGGCTAAGGTTTTCCACTAGTTGTAGTGGTTGTTTTGCTGATTCTTCCAGGAGTTACGATGGAAATGGTAATATTGATCTTTTTTTCTCTTGTCTTATTGCAGTGACTAAGATCTCAGTCCATAATTGAGTAGGAGAGGTGGAGCAGTTAACCGTGTCTTGCTTAAGATCTTAGAGGTGGTCCTTCATCAATACACACCCTGTGCGCTGGGGAACTGTCCTAGATGCCCTCTGTGCAGTTAAGGAAGTTTCCATTTATTCTTTTCTTTTCTAACGTTTCTTTCTTTTGAAATAAACTCTGAATGAGTGCTGGATTTTGTCAAATGCTTTCTTTGCATCTACTGCAGTAATCGTAGTTTTCATGTTTATTCTATGAATATAATATGCTGAATTTCATCCATTGTTTTTGCATGAACTGTAAGTAGTAGTCACATTTAAAGGACAAACATTGCATTTTCTGGATAACTTTTACTTGGGATTTATATTCTATCATTTTTATCCTTCTACTTTTGGGGTTTGTCTCTTTGTGTAGCTTCTTTTGGTGGGTGGGTATTTGGGAAAAAGACCTCTCTTCTTTGTTAGCACTTATTCTTTAATTTTAAAACTGTAATTTTCCCTGTTAGCCCAGTGATATTGATGCCATAGACACTTTTTGGAAAATTTTTTTGAGGTAGGGTCTCACTCTAGCCCAGGCTGACCTGGAATTTACTATTTAGTCTCAGGGTGGCCTTGAATTCATAGTGATCCTCCTACCTGTCTTCTGAGTGCTGGGATTAAAGATGTGTGCCACTGTGCCTGGTGGATGTTACATTTTTATATTGTTCAGAACTTTCTTTTTCCTTTTTTTGTTCATGTGCATAGGTACTGCTTAATTTCAAAATATTTTAATATTTGCTTTTTTTTTTTTTTTGGTTTTTCGAGGTAGGGTCTCACTCTAGCCAGGTGGACCTGGAATTCACTCTGTAGTCTTAGGGTGGCCTTGAACTCACAGTGACCCTCCTACCTCTGCCTCCAGAGTGCTGGGATTAAAGGCATGTGCCACCACGCCTGGCAATATTTGCTTTTTTATTTTACTTTTTAAATATTTTATTTTTATATTACTTGAGGGGATGGGAGGGAGAATGAGTATGCCAGGGTCTCTAGCCACTGCAAACGAACTCCAGACATGTGTTCCACCTTGTGCATCCACCTTACGAGGATCCTGGGGATGGAAACTGGGTTCTTTGGCTTTATAGGCAAGCACCTTAACCACTAAGTCATCTCTCTAGCCCACTTTTTTATTTTAAGGACAAGTCATTTCTAACTTCTTAACAGTGAGGCCAGGGAATCATCTTGTCTATTTTAAATCTTTCTAGATTTACAGAATTGTTTTATGCTGTAGCCACAAGGTCAATATGGTGAATATACTTCATGCACTTGAACATGTGAAGTATTCTGCAGCCAACTGCATGTGGTGTTCTGCTATGTCAGTTAGCTTGAGGCGAATAATAGCGTTTTCGGCTCTTCTTTCTCTACTAATGCTTGTTCTAGTTAATTCTGTGGATTGGTGAGAGAGGAGTATTTAAAAATCACTGGTATAATTGTGTTGTTTCATGTACTTTGAAGTTGAAATTAAGCATATGCATTTGTGTTTATTATTGCTTCCTGGTGTGTTGACTGTTTTATTTATATGAAAAGGTTCTTCACCTCTAGTAAGACCTTTAGCTCTGAAGATTATTTTATCTGATACCAGTCCAGTCACCAGGGTTGCTGTGTCTTGACATTTGCATGGCATCTTCTGCAGTATATTTACTTGTCTCTGGCCTTTTTATTCAAAGTAGATTTGTTGTAAGTAATATATAGCTGGGTCCTTTCTGAAGGTGAATGAGTCAATTCCACTGATTTTCACGTTATAATTGGGTTGACCAAATGAATACTGTCAAATGGAGCTCATTTCATAAAGGAAATATTTTATATTTATTCTATTCAATATGGTAGTAGTTCTTGAAATGTGGCTATGATAACTACCTCGATAAAAACCAAAAACCCAAACCAAACCAAAGCAACAACAACAAAAAGCAGAAGCTTACTCAGTGTGGTGACTTTCTTCCCAGTGTTGACTCCCTTCCAGGTTTTGCCCATGTTTGGTCATTTTCAGCACTTATATATAGTTGGGTTTTTAAGAAGGTTTTCCACAGAAATTAGTTTTTATTTGAGAGTTACTCCAATAGAAGCTGCATTGTTTTTTCCAGAAACCTGAATTTATTTGATTTTTCTCTTAATCCTTTAAAAAATGTTATTTGAGAGAGAGAGAGAGAGAGAGAATATGAGTGTGCCAGGGCTCCCAGCCTCTGCAAACAAACTCCAGATGCATGCGTCATCTTGTGCATCTGGCTTACATGGGTACTGGAGAATCAAATCTGGGTCCTTAGGCTTTGCAGGCAAGTGCCTTTTAACTGCTAAGCAATCTCTCCAGCCCCTTTCAATCCTTTATAATGCAATTTTCAAACATATCAAAATTGCAAGCCTTACAGGGCAAACTATAAATCTATTAACTAGATGGTTCAATTACATCTCCCTGTACTTGATTCATCCTGGGTCAAGATATAGGCTTCTAACCTTCTGTCTGTCCTTTGCAGTAAACTGCCAGCCCAAGTACTTCAGCACCATCACTAAGGAGGACCAACAATGGTTGAGTTTTCCCTTCAGGATGTAGGATTTACCTGTACACCAAATATCCCTATCTGAGCTTCACATTCTCAGACACTCCCCTTTAAAAAGCAATGTTACAGAGCTATAATTTATATTCAAGAATGACCCATTTGTCTATAATGCTGGTGGCTTTGTAAGATCTAACCACCACCACAAGCATGAAATATAACCAATACCACAAGCATTATTTCTTTTATCCTTAATTAAATCCATTCTCCCCACCTGTTCACTTAAGAAGAAAAAGAAAAAAAAGCCATTCAGTTCTATTACTTCAAGTGGAAGCTAAGGAACCATTCCCCCAAAAGTAATTAGAGACCATGTGGAGAGGCTACCCACTGCCCAACTGGTCCTGGAGGGCCAGAGAAGAAAAGATGGAAACACAGACCTTTAGAAGTGTCCTAGGCTAACTCTAGAAAGGTGCTAAGTGGCTGGTTAGGACCACAGTCTACCTTCTGACCTAAAGGTGGATTCCACCAATGCCAGCACAACAATGCCCACTGCCGGAGGCTGTGATGGCATGAGGAGTGAAGGAGGCAAGTGCTTGCTCTAGTTAGTTTTTAAAAAATATATTTTATTTATTTATCCATTTGAGAGAGAGAGAGTGAATGGGTGTGCCAGGGCCTCCAGCCACTGCAAACGAACTCTAGATGCATGTGCCTTCCTGTGCAGCTGGCTTACGTGGGTCCTGGGGAATCGAACCAGGGTCCCTTGGCTTTCAGGCAAATGCTTTAACCACTAAGCCATCTTCTCTAACCCCTGTAGTTATTAAGAGTGAAACACTGGACAGCTCCACATGCCTCTCTTCATTATGAAACAAACTTCTTCCCAGAGGTGAGTGGGGCATGCTTGGTATGTACAGACACTCAAATACTGCTGGAGCATCTTGTAAATGGTAACACCTTGGCTGAGTCATTCTCATTTCCATCATTCCCAATGCCTTTCCCTCCTTACCAAACCCAGTCAGTTAGATTCTCCCCCACATTTCAGTGGGTTTGCACCAAGTAGGAGAACCAAATGCTCAGCAAGTCCCAGTAGGGCCACACTCTGAGGAGACTGCTTAGAAGGCTCTACGTGACAGGGTCTGCTAGGCATGTAAGGCAAGCTCCACTGCTCTCTCCCCATCCGTAAAGACCCGCATCTCCTTGTCAGCCTTCTTCATCAGCATCACCTCACTCCTGCCCTTGGTCCTGGCCGACTAGCATGCTGACACTGCTTTCTGGGAAGCAGGCATCACAAACCTTTCAGGGCAGCAGGTGCACAGGTGGCTTTACAGCCTTTCAGGATGTGCTGCTGAGGCTGTCTACAGACAAGACTTCCTGGAAACGGAGCCCCTAACCGAGGGGGGTGCGAAGGCCTTGCCCTCCGTGCAGCAGAATGGGATTCTTAAATTTACCCATCTTCCAGAAACAACCTGGGTTAAGAGGCCTGGAAGTGTGCTAGTCCCCAGCAGGCACGGGTTTCATTTTCTATGCTGAAGTTGCCATGCTCCAAGTGCCACAGAGACTATCGATCCTGGGCCTTTGTAACTGATAACAACAATTAAAACTTAGATTTATGGAGTTCGTGTCACTGCTCCTGACACTATTTTATCTGATCATGGTCATTCTGTGAGGCAGGAAGGACAAGTGTTGTCCCAGTTACAGATGGATGCTGGCATTAGGGCTGGCAGTTTCCTGCAAAGGGCAGAAAATGTAAGGTTAGAAGCAGATGTCTAGGGATAGAGCTGGACTAGATAATTTTAAGTGCCTTGCAGTTTACTTCACAGTGTCAGTCAAATTTTATAACTCAGGCAACTGTCTGTTCAGACTGGATGGAACTAAATCTGGGAAGGAATGTATTTTGCATCGGAACTTAAACACACTCAGATAAATAAGTTGAAACAAAAATAACCTCACTCTACTATAAAGAAGCATTTACTATTCTAATTCATCAAAAAGTACTGGGCATGACCCATTGAATTGACTCACTGGTGAGAATTTTATGGTTTACTGTGGGGTTGTGACCCACAGTTTGAAAAATCGGTTCTAAAACATTCAGATTACAAAAGCTCATCTATTCATGCAGCTGATCCACAAACTTGGACTTGTAAGTACATTCTACAAGCTTCTTAAGAAGCAGGCATAGTGCTAGGCCTTCACCCGGAGGCACTGCTGGCTCAGAGTAGACCTCCCAGAAACACCCCAGGATCTAGAGTGGTTCATCCAGAATGCACGCGTGTCCCCAACTGTCTATTCCCAAGCATACCCCTGTGGTTGGAGCTGTGTGAGAAGTACCCTTTTAATTTTTTTTTTTTTTTGAAATGGCCAGCTGAAGGGAGATGGGCTCCCCCAAAAGGTAACTTTACCTCCAGATTCTGGACAGCAGAGCTGCTACCTGGAGACGGTCTCCGTTGTATTGTGGGCCCCCTGGCTACGGCACAATTGGACTTCGGTCAGTCTCTTATTACCCAAATCTAATTAACCTCACCTTCTGTAACTATGAAAGAATCCTGACTAATGCATCCTTTCATTCCAATATTAAAAAAAATGTTATTGAATGGCAAATAATTATAGAGGCTTCTAAATTGGAGTAAAGTTAATTATCTGAACAAAATCAGCATTCAGCTGTCACAATTTCTAAAGGACCTATTAACAGTCAGCAGAGGCAAGTGCCATGACATCGTTTGTGTCCTTGGGCTCAGAAAGGGACATGTGCAGGCTTAGCCAGGACAGCCAGCACCAGAGATGAGGTCCAGCTCCTGTCCACTGCTCTCCTGGGTGATCTCAAACCCCAGTTTTGCTTCTGCTAAGCTGAAAATATCACTTGTTCCACACTCTGATGAAGATGTAGATAAAGTTCTCTTTAGTGAGAAATCACCTTAACATATATCTCATGGATGCTGTTTCTTCTGTGCCTTTCTGTTTTGAGCTTCTCTTTATCTGTATTTGGTTTGAACGCTTCCACCTAATAAATGACAACAGGGCTCTTTAAGAACCTTGCCACAAGAGGAACAGAGGACACTGACCCAAGCAATTTGGATCGGTGAAGGATTAACACGAGCCAGACTGGTTACAAGGGAACTTCCAGAGGATCAATGGCTGCTTGCATGCATTAATCGGGTTCTGCTTTGAGACAGCCTTAGTTGAAACTCTGTAAAATGTGGAATTTGCATTGCACTGAGACTTGCAAAGCTTTGGCCTCTGTTCGCTCATCATTTATTGTTTAATGAGGTCTCTGTTTTCTAGCACTCCCAGTACCTCATTTCCTGGGCTGCCTTTCACCCTCTCCTCTTCTCCCGCATCTGCCTGATTCCTTCCTCCCACCTGTACTCTAGAACGATGCAATCAATAGAAGCAGCAGACTTCTGAGAATTATTAGAACAAATGGTGGAATGTTGTTAGCACTCCTGGCTTTAACTTGAACGGATCCTGCTTAGCAGGAATTTAGGTCTGGCTTGAATAATTCAGCAACTCGGGCCTGTGTTCCAATGCAGCATTTGATGGTTGGCTTTATGTGTTGCGAGTTCGTTCTCTCATGCCAACTGTGGTGGTTTGAATGAAAAAAATGCCTGCCACAGCCTCATGTGTTTGTGATTAAACCTCGGCCTGGGAAGTCTGCGGAGCCTTTGGGAGGCAGAGCCTTGCTGGAGGTGTGTCACTGGGGGCAGGGCTTTGAGATAGTCTAGCCCAGTCCCACGCGCTGCACTCCACTCACTGTTTACCTCCCTGCTGTGGAGATAGGACACCTGGCTGCCTGCTCCTACATCTTGTGCATCTGTGATCCCAATGTGACTGTGACAATGGAAGGTATAACGGGGGAATCCAAAGATTGTGGGCCAGCTGGTCTTATGTTTGTTTGCTGTGCGGCAGTCTATTTGTAGTGGGGGATAGACACCCCAGTTGTCCTTAGACCTCCACATATATGTGTGTGTGCACACACACACAGTCCTCAAAAACATTAACAGCATGCTCTAGAGTGCTTCTTTGGAGCACTTTGAATAATTTATTCAGTCCCAAGAGAAAATAAAAGGATCATATTGTTTATCCGTTACTTTCACGTTGCTAGGACAAAAATAACTGGCTAGAAGTAGTTTAAGGAAAGAAACAGTTTGTTTTCAACTTACTGTTTTGAGAGGGTGAGTCCAACATGGTGAGGGATGCACGGCAGGAGCAGGAAACCAGCGTCCCACTGTCACACCTCAACACTCGCATCTAGTGACACACTCCAGTAAAGCTCTACCTCTTCATGGTTCCATAACCATACCTAATAGCTTACCAACTTAGAGATTTTCCATTCAAACTACCATATATGGGTATAGTGACTGTTTTTGTACCCTGCACGTTCACTATTATTCCTAGGGCACTCACTATTTCCTTTGTGTGCTGGCAGCTATGCCCAGAAAGCACATAGTACCCATTCTACCTACCACGCTGGCTCAGCCCTGCCCTTCCTCGAGCCCATACCCATGGGAAGGGCATGGGCCTGTGGACACCCAGGGTACAAACCCTTGGACAGTAGATAGCCCCTGATGTTACCATGTTTTCTCCTAGTCCACTCTATGAAACCTCTGTCTAGGAGGACTTTCAGGGCCCACGGCCCACTCGGTCTGCAGGAGTGTGGCCAGGGGACTGATCAGTGACAAGCGGAGAATGCAGTGTCAGGATTATGAGTGTCTCCCTAATGAATCAGCTGCAGCTGTGGCTGACCAGGCCTCACACCTTCCTCTGCCTGTGCAGACTGGAGCCCGGCACTCTGTCCTTCCTCAGCCCATGCAGGCTGGAGCCCGGCACTCTGTCCTTCCTCAGCCCATGCAGGCTGGCACCCGGCACTGCATTCTTCTTCGCCCATGCAGGCTGGTGCCTGGCACCGTGTCCTTCCTCTGCCTGTGCAGGCTGGCAGCCGGCACTGCATTCTTCCTCACCTGTGCAGGCTGGTGTCTGGCACTCTGTCCTTCCTCAGCCCATGCAGGCTGGCGCCTGGCACTGCGTTCTTCCTCGCCTGTGCAGGCTGGTGCCTGGCACTGTGTCCTTCCTCTGCCTGTGCAGGCTGGGCGGCCGGCACTGTGTTCTTCCTCTGCCCGTGCAGGCTGGTCCCGGGCACTGTGTTTCTTGGTGCTCACAGTGCTTCCCTGCAGCAGTGTTACCACCAGTGCAGTCTTGCAGCTGGAGGACTGAAGCCAAGGTGTTATCTTGGCCTTCCGCTGTAGATGTCTGGAAACTGGTGTAGTAGCAACGCGCCTAGTCCCACCCACTCCAGGATGGGAGCTCTGCACTGTGGCTCTGTCACAATCTTTCAGTCATCCGGCTTTGCCCGCTGGGCACCTGCTCAGGACTGGGCCCACCACTACATTGGCTTTTACTGCCAGGGCAGAGGCCCTCCCAGCTTCCTTCCAAGGCAGATGGACTCATCTGACAAGGTTTGGTATTTGGTGCATATAAATTAGGACCAGAAAAGCAGTATTAAATGTTATTTTTTTTTAAACCAGTAAAATGAACTTGTAAACTAATTCTGTGAGTTTTCAACTTTTTTTTTTTAAGCAGGAAAAAAAAAAAAAAGAATCCAAGTAACATCTGGAAGGAATTACTCTGGGTAAAGTGAAGACTCAGCTGTAGGGCGGGAGAGCTCCACAGCACTGTCTTCCTAGCCTCCTGCTTCTTCATAGCACCCCAGCCTGAGGTGCTCTTGAAAAGGCCTAGCTCTCCAAGGGATAATGTTGAGAGACGTTTTTGTTTGTTTGCTTTAATCTTTCAAAACTAATATTCAACTCTCCTAATCTGTAAGCTTAGATGGTTGGTGATAATCCGGAAGTCAGCCTCAGGCAGAAGAAAAAAGTATCTAAGTCACACCAGGAGAACACAGGCACACAGAGCAGAGGGACAGTGGCTCTGACCACAGGCAGCCATGTGACCTGTGACTATTCTTTCTTGGTCTTAGTTTCCTCACTTGTGAAATAAAAGCACTAGATTAGGTCACCTTTTGGACTTCTTACAAGTAAAATACTTGTGCATGATTTTGTGAACTATCGTGTCTGGAAATTTCTAGGGATGGAAAAGATATATGTGTAGCTTGTGGAAGGGGAGGTGGGTGGTCCAGGGGGAGTCAGCCAGGCAGCAGGACTGTGGAGAGGGACGAGAAGCCTTGAGAAGCTGGGATGAATGGGATGGGGAGTGGCAAGTGCATGACCAGGTCCCACCAGCCTGGGCCAGGGATCCCAGGAACGTCGCAGACATGTCCAACACCCCAGGAGTCACAGTGAGAACCCTAAAGCAGGACACAGACCCGATGACTGCACTCTTGCTCTGAAGCAGGTGAAGGAAGGGAGCTTCTGGGGATGGAGCGTGGACGCACCCAACAGAGTCAGGCTCTAGTTCAGGACACTGTCAGCATCGTGAATGCCCTACCACCATGAGGTACAAGTCTTAACATTGTGATGTTTAATAACTTACTTTCAAGAGCATAAAAAAGTGAATTAAGAAAATAACAATTCTTATTTTAGTGAGAATGTTCACAGGAATGACCATTGACAGGAGGTGTGCAGGGGTGACAAAAGACTGTAAGAGCTGCTATAGTATAGACAAGAACAGACAATGTTTGGGGCTCAGTGTGTCACACTCAACTTTCACAGCACTTGAAGTCTTAGGAAGGCACCCACATGTTCCCATGTGTATCTGGTGCTCTGACATAAGGGATGTTCCAAATCCAGGGCCGATCTGGGGGAAAAAGCACATTACATAATGTTTGGACAGGATCACAGAATGTCTACCCACCTGATGAGATAAAAACATCTGTGTGCTCAATTCTCCAAGTTGTAAAGACCATTTTCTGAGTAACCCAGATGGTACCCACTGCAGACATGGCTTCTGTAAGGTTCATGTCAGGACCCAGGCAAAGCGTGCTGGGACAGACCTGGGTGAACGCACGTGCCATGGAAGACACAACACCTGGCACACAGCCCAAACCACAGCAGCTATTCCTTCTCCTGTTAGGAAGCCAGCAGTGAGCTGGCATGTTTCTGCTCTAAACTGATCAAGGGCCCAGGGTCACACACATGGAATGTTTTTGTCAGGTTGTTAAAGGTCAGCGATCGGTGGGGTATGAAGCTCTCCATAAAGGACTACAGACCAAAGCCAAGGAAGCAACACACCTGGGCACGGTTCTTTGGAAAGGACACCTGTGAAAATTCACGGCATGTTGTAGGTGCTAAGGGGAACTTCTCTTCCTTCCTTTAAACTGATCAGAAGCTGCAAACACTTCAACAATTTGCTCTTATGGCACATCCCTACTCTGAGACTCAAGCCATTTCAAAAGAATCACAACGGGGCTGGAGAGCTGGCATAGTGGTTAAGGTGCTTGCCTGTGTGGTCTAAGGACCCATGTTTGCCTCTCCAGATCCTAAGTAAGCCAGACACACAAGGTGATGCAAGCACACACAAGGTCACACAAGATGGTGCACATGCCTGGAGTTCAACTGCAGTGGCTGGAGGTCCTGGCACGCCAGTTCTCTCTCTCATAAAGAAATACAAAACAAAACAAAACAAAAAGAGCCACAGTGATATGGGTAGGTTATAAATCTATCATAAGGACATCATTGTCTTGGTAAGTATTATAGACAGAAGGACCTCGAGGGGCTGCAGGGCTCATTGAAGACTGACCCTGCCCAGGTGAGGGCAGTGAGCCAGCACTGCACACTCACCTGTGGGACCCTCTCCCCTTCTCAAGAGGCAATGCTCGCTCAGAAGATGGCCTGGCCAACACCGCACCTGCTTCCCTCTCCTTGCAGCACTTGTTTGTGCTGAGTAATCTCAGAACACTCATGCTGTGCACATGGATGGGCAGGGAGAGTTCCCAAGATGGCAACAAATTACCAACACCCTGTTGTCTTTGGCCTTGAGATGGCTTGAATGCATGAAACCAAACCTTTTCTGTGACCTCACCAAGCTTGTCAGCGCGGGTGACTCCTGGGCCCATTTTCCAGGTTTGTTTCATAGAAAGCTTAGTGATTGTCAGGCCAATGGATTCTGATTTGACTTCCCACTGCTTTCCCATGCCCTTGCTCTCTTCCACCGGAACCATCATCTGTGTCCGGGTCACTCTGCTATCTATCCATCCTTCCCTGTGTATGGCTTTCTGGGGTAACATGGGCCCTGTTTCATTCCCAAGGCCGCCCCGATTCTTGCCCTATGAATATCTATTAGAAACATTCACCACAGTAACACCTAATGTGATGCAGGCATTTACCAGCCAGCCAGCACCTTCAAGAGCATCACTGCACCACTCAGAATCAGGCAATAGTGAGCCGACAAGGACCTGTTGGCAGATCTCATCGCTCTGCTTTATAAATGAGCAGAGTGCCAGCACCCATGGGCTTACTGTTTTCCTCACTGGCTGACGTGTCTACTATCATCTGGAGGGAAGTTAGAAAAATGGCCATGGTGAGGAGAGTAGCTGTGAGACTATCTTTGTGCCCATGACTCCTGGAAATGCACATTTCTACTCGCTGGCTTGAGGGAACTCGCTTTAAGCCTCTTAAATGTCCCATGAAAGAACATCTTGCCTTGCCACCTATTCATACACACATCAAAATTATGCATCAAGTGCTGGCTACCTGCCAGGCTTTGCTGGGTGCTCTGGATGGAGGTGAGGCAGACATGGAAGTCTCCTAAGTTTATAGTGCAAAGGGAGAGAAAGAGAAGCAGTGGCCACACAGGTATGACCTTCACGGTATTTACAGACTGATTTCCTCATCTGACTGGAAGAAGGTTCCTGACAGCCTGTTAAAGAAAGAATATTCCCAAAATGAGGGAGCTCATCTAGGCAGTTTTGGGCTGGGGCCCTGCACTGTGCACTTGGACCAAATTCCAAAGGTGGTCTTGATGCAGCTGGAGTCTGAACCCAAGGCTCAAGGGAATGGGCCATTGTCTTTTCTTTTTTCCTTCTTCCTGGAACATTACGGAAGTATTGAAATCAGAGGAACATGGCAGTGCTGCAAGGTTTCTTCCAGTTGAAGGAGACTGGGAGGATGAACAAGTGAGGTCTCTTTGTGTCTTGACATCTTAAAACTCTTTGCTAACTCCAAACTTAGCCTCCCAGGGGGAGGGAGATTGTGCTTATGTTTAAAGGGGCCGTGGAGGCTACAGCCAGTCTGCTTGTGTGACCTTGACCAAGCTGAGTGTCCTGAGTTCCTTATCTGGAAAAAGGGTTGTACTATAGTACTGTTACTGGAGGATTGTGAGGAAATAATGAATTAATTCATGCCACATGCTCACATCACTCCTGGCACAGGAAGTATGGAAGGTGCCGTTATAACCATCATAATTCAACTTGTAGGAGCTGGAGGCTACAGCACACCATGTTTTCTGAAGGATCTAAGTCAGGATTTTATTTATTTATTTATTTATTTGAGACAGAGAGAGGGAGAGTGAGAATGGGCACGCCAGGGCCTCTAGCCACTGCAAACCATCTCCAGATGCACGTGCCCTTTGTGCATCTGGCTTATATGGGACCTGGAGAATCGAACCAGCATTCTTAGGCTTCACAGGTATGTGCCTTAACCACTAAGCCATCTCTCCAGCTCTCTAAAAGTCTTTTAAAACATTCTGATAAATCCAAATAAAATGAAATCTGTTCTGTTCATCCAGGGGTAAGTTCCTTTCCCCAGCCCTCTAAGGAATGGCCCAGGGCTAAGGGCTTACTTACCACTCTCATCCTCAAACCCAACAAGTATGTTTCCCTCTATCCACCCTGTGGGGAGACTTTTTGAGGGGTCACTTTCAATTCTTTCTCCACAGTGAGCAGAAGCAACCTGACGTGTGGGGGAGCTCAAAGAGATGACCTAATTAGCATTAGAGTTCCAAGGACATTCTATTTGAGCCCACTCAGAAAGTAAGGGGTATACCTGAAATACAAAAGAAAATTCTAGAATATGTGCCTCTGGTTAACCAACTTAGCAATAGTGTGATTATTTGTAATTATGGTATCAGTGTTATTTGAGCCCCTTTGGCTCCCTCCCTATAAGGAGCCTCACTATTAAGCTGTGACTATCTCCTGCACAACAGAATGATCCAACTGGTGGGAAAAAGAATAATTCTATATATTTTTATATTTTTTTAATATTTTATTTTTTATTTTTTTTATTTTTGGAGAGAGACACGGAGAGAGAGACAGAGAGGGAGGGAGACAGATACAGAATGGGCGTGCCAGCAGTCTCTCAGCTGCTGTGAATGAAATCTAGGTGCGTGTGCCCCCTTGTGGGCAAGTGCGGCATTACGCCCTCGTATCACTTTGCACCTGGCTAAACATGGGACCTGGAGATTGGAACTGGGTTCTTAGGCTTAGCAGGCAGGCGCCTTAACTACTAAGCCATCTCTCCAGCCCAAGTCTATATTTTATTTGGGAAGGACCATCGAATCCACTTTCTGACTCCCTCAGTATTTTATAAATATGGACTTATTACTTAGCAGTAGTTCTGATAGGTCAAGATTGAAATTTATCCTAGTATCTAAATGTAAGGAACTATTTTAGGAGTCAGTGGTTTTAAAACAGTTTAGAGGATTACAAATACCATGTGTGTTTTATATCTGAATCATGTGTAGCTCATGTACCAAGCAAGTTGTGAGGTCCTTGTCTATTGCATAATTATATTTTCATCTTATGAGTGGTTCAGGCCACTTACATTAAAAATTAAAATAAGTTGGGCCTGGAGAGATGGCTTAGCACTTAAAGTGCTTGCCTGTGAAGCCAAAGGACCCAGGGTCGATTCCTCAGTACCCACATAAGCCAGATGCACAAAGGCGTGCATGTCTCTGGAGTTCGTTTGCAGTGGCTAGAGGCCCTGGCCCACCCATTCTCCCTCTGTCTCTTCTCTCTCTCTCTCTGTCTGCTTGCAAATAAAATAAAATTAAAAAAAAATTAAAATAAGTTGCTGGGCATGGTGGCATATGCTTTTAATCCCAGCACTCGGGAGGCAGAGGTAGGAGGATCACTGTGAGTTTGAGGCCACCCTGAGACTCCATAGTGAATTCCAGGTCAGCCTGGGCTGGAGTGAGACCCTATCTCAAAAAACCAAAGACATATATACATCTCCTACATACCAAAGATTGCATGTAACCTGATAGACACCAAATAAGTTGATCCAAGTTAACATCACATGTCAGTGTCATGTGCTTCCAGGATACAAAGCGCCAAGATGAACAAGAACTTTGGTGGCACTCTTGGTAAAGGTGCAGAGCCTGGACCTTGTTATGAGGAACAGGCTTACAGAGTTACTAGATTGCACTCTGCAAAGTGCAAGTGTCATGAGATACAACTGTGGCGCTGCTCCCAAGTAATGGGCACTAAAGACACGACACCTGAATGCAGCATGGAACCTGGCTTTCTCTGTTGCCATACAGGAATCTCTTGGAGAAAATGAAGAAGTCTGAATGCATTCTGCATGTACATAACATTGATTCACTGTTAGATGCTAATCTTGATCATTGTGCTGTGAGAAGATGCTTTTATTTTTCGGAAATAGATACTGAGGTATTTAGGGGATAAAAGGATATTATGCCTGTAGCTTTCAAATGGATCAGAAAACCTTAGGAGAAAGGAGGCAAATGTGGTGAAATATTGATTTATTTTTGTAAACTTGGGCAAAAGGCCATGAGAATTCTTTGTAGTTTTCTGTGCATCTTATAATTATGTCAAAATACTGTATTTATGTATGTCATGCATATTTTTAAAAATAATGAAACAAAGACAGTAAAACCACCTACTTAATAGAATGTAACAAATATCTTTGAAGTTCTGCATGCTTAGCTACTTAAAAAAAAATTATTTATTTACTTGAGTTGGGGGGTGGGTGGGAGAGAATGGGCACACCAGGGCCTCCAGCCACTGGAAACACATGCACCCTCTTGTGCATCTGGCTTGTGTGGATCCTGGGGAATAGAACTAGGGCCCTTAGGCTTTGCAGGCAAACGCCTTAACCGTGCTTAGCTAGTTCTTAATGTGACATACTTATTTTCCCCTCTTCCCTCCTTCATTGTTAGGCACCCAGCCCTGGGGGCTCGGGAATGCTAGGCACATGCTCTACCACGAAGACACATCGCTGGGCTTTAATACTTATTAAGTCAAAATATGATAGGCTTTCCTTTAACCTTACTTTATTTTACTTTTTTTTTTTTTTTTGAGGTAGGGTCTCACTCTAGCTCAGACTGACCTGGAATTCACTATGCAGTCTCAGGGTGGCCTTGAACTTATGGTGATCCTCCTACCTCCGCCTCCTGAGTGCTGGGATTAAAGGTGTGCACCACCATGCTTGGCTCTATTTTACTTTTTAATAATATAGGACACAAAGAATACTAAAAAAGGGGTACAAAGCAGATAGATTTTCAGAGTTGATACACTGATCTGGTTTGCTTTCTGTTCAGATTCAAGGTTGTACAACAAACAGGATAAGTGGAACTGCTTGTGTTTGAGAAGTTGATGACTTGGCTTTATTAAAGACCATAGGGGCCTGGGGGAGATGTTCAGCAGTTACAGGCCCTTGCCTGCCAAGCGTGCTGACCTGGAGTTCAACTCTCCAGTACCCACATAAATCCAGATGCACAAGAGGCTCATGCATTTGGAGTTTCAGTTGCAGTGACTGGAGGCCCTGTGTGCCCATTCTCTCTAGGTCTGTGTTTCTCTCGCTTGCAAAATAATAACTAAATCTAAAAATAAAAATAAGGGGCTGGGCTGGAGAGATGTCTCAGCAATTAAGGTGCTTGCCTGAGAAGCCTAAGGACCCATGTTTGACTCTACAGATCCCACATTAGCCAGACACACGAAGGTGAGGCAAGCACAAGGTCACACGTGCCCACTAGGTGGCGCAAATGTCTGGAGTTTGATTTCAGTGGCTGAGGCCCTGGCTCTCTCTGTGTCTCCCTCTAAAAAAAAAATAAGGGGCTGTAGAGATGGCTTGTCAGTGCTTGATTGCAAAGCCTAATGGCCAGGGTTCATTTCCTCAGTATCCATGTGAAGACAGATGCACAAAATAGTGCATGCATCTGGAGTATGCAGTGGCAAGAGGCCCTGGCATGCCCATTTATTCTGTTCTGTCTCTGCTTGCAAATAAATAAATAAAAATATTTTAAAAAAGAAAAAAAAAAAGACTTATAGGGATGGAGGTGTGGCTCAGTGGAAAAGGGCTTGCCTAGCATGTGCTGGCCCTGGGTTGGTTCCTACCATGGGAAAGTGGGGATTATTTTAGAGTATTTAATTTTTTTTTTGAGGCATGCCCAACAGACTGGCCTTTTTTTTTTTTTTTTTAGTGCAAGAAATAAGAGAGCAAATTGGTGCGCCAAGGCCTCCAGCCACTATAATTGGAATCCAGACACGTGTGCCACCTTGTGTGCATGTGTGAACTTGCG
This sequence comes from Orientallactaga sibirica, assembly GCA_036365145.1. Lineage (NCBI taxonomy): Eukaryota > Metazoa > Chordata > Mammalia > Rodentia > Dipodidae > Orientallactaga > Orientallactaga sibirica. Next base: position 5,011,205 of record JAEOAD010000038.1, on the reverse strand, counting down.
CTATGTTGTGTGTCTGGCTTATGTGGGACCTGGAGAGTTGAACATGGGTTTTTAGGCTTCACAGGCAAGTGCCTTAACTGCTAAGCAATCTCTCTAGACCTATTTTATTTTGTCTTTTTTGGTTTTTTGAGGTAGGGTCTCAATCTAGCTCAGGCTGACCTGGAATTCACTATGTATTCTCAGGGTGGCCTCAAACTCATGGTGATCCTCCTACCTCTGCCTCCCAAATGCAGGGATTAAAGGTGTGCACCACCACGCCTGGCCTATTTATTTTGACAAAGAGAGAGAAAGAGGCAGAGAGAATGGGTACACCAGGGCCTCTAGCCACTGCAGAAGAACTCCAGACACATGCACCACCTTGTGTATCTGGCTTACGTGGGTACTTGGGAATCAAACCTGTATCCTTAGGTTTTATAGGCAAATGCCTTTAGCACTAAGCCATCTCTCCAGGCCTAAAGAGACCATTTCTATCCTTAAAATGGATCTGAATTAAGTACAGCTTTTCAAAATCATAACCTAAACTTGGTGAAGGCAAAGGACTGGTGCCGGCATTGGGCATGTACACAGTAGGCTCTCAATGCTCTGTGACTGTGGAGAGAACAGATAAAAAGCAATGACAGCACACAGCGAGGCCGCCCAGGAGCAAAGCCTCAGTTTCTGTCACTATTCCATTCGATCTTTTTCTTGGTTTCAAGATAACATCTGGCTCCAGCTGTTCGCAGCACTATTCTCCTTTGCTAAGAAAGTAGAGAATGGAATCTTTACGTGTTGCCATGGCTCAAAGCCACTTTTTAAAATGAAGCACTTTTGAAATGAACTTAACCACTCACTTTTCTTCACCTTGACAGATGTCTCTGTATGGCTGCCTGGCTCTCTCGAGTGTCGGCTGTATCTGAAATGGTGACACCCGAATTGCTGGCATTGTTCTGCATGTTTCTGAAGCTGTGAAGAAGAGACTGGGCCACCAAGAAATCCAATGCACAGTGTCTCCTATGTGCATCTTTGAAAGAAAATGCCCAAGATATAAAAATCTCTGCAAAACATTGTAAAGCACTTTGCTTGCTGTGGCCAAATAAAAGATTTTATCTTTCCCCATCTAAGAAACTACCTGGTCTTAAACTTGCAAATGCTTTTTTACTGCAGGGAATGTTAAAAACTCTTTTACCTCTCCTACTGTTGCTGTCCTATTCCTCTGTAGATGAAGGTGAACAGGAAAGGACTGGAATCCAGCTAAGGAACAGGAGGGCAAGGCCCAGGATTGGATGAAGCCCAAAGCAATGACACCAGGACCCACTTCTGGTGAATGTGGGTTAAAAGAAAAGAGGAGCCTAAAGAACAGAAAAAAAGAGAAAAGACAAAAGTCGGGCATAAAGCCAGAGGCAGCAGGGACTGGGCAGTGTAAACTCGACTCAAAAGCCACTGCTGGATTGGGGAGATGGTTCAGAGCAAGCCTGATGACCAGGAGTTCAGATCCCCAGAACCCACATAAAGCCGGATGCAAGCAGCGCATCTGTAATCCCAAAGAGCCTATGGAATGGGAGCGTGTGGGCAGCTGGTTTGCATTCACAGTGTCAAACTGTAAGAGCGACCCTGTCTCAGAACAAGGTGGAAGGTGAAGACCCATGTCCTTAGGTTGTTATCTGACCTCCCCACACATGCATGTGCCATACATATGTCTATACATTCATATACACAGACACACACAGCCACTGCTCAGTTAGGGAAAGGAGAGGGGTTTGTACGAATTCACTGTCTAGTGGCCCAGGAACTGAGCTACACACTGCAATAGGAACAATTATGATCAAACCAGCCAGTGTATTGACTGCTGACTCAGAGCTCGACACTGCTTAGCCCTTTGCAGACACTGTCTTAGTGCCTTGTATGAAAGACGCTCTCTTCCTGTGATCCTTCCGCCGCTAGCTCTCAAGTGCTGAGAATACATACATGCACCACTGTGGCAGGTTTACATGGTACTGGGGCTTCAAGAATGTCAGGCAAGTACTCTACCAACTGAGCTACATGCCCAGCTCTAAGGTATACCTTTAAAAACAGTGTTTTCTTTTTTAAACTATTTTTTTTCTTGGTAGAGGGAGAGGTGGCCATATTCCATAAAATTATGATTAAAGTCTAGGTAACCTCTGTGAAGGAAAAGGAGCCAAAAGGAACACACAACACACTGAAAGGGCTCAACGTGTCACACATGCTTTTGAAGGAAGGGGAAGAATATTCACAGCCAGAGAGAGACAAAACCACCTGCACGTGGCAGGATGGCATGCTGACAGCGGGAGGCAGGATGAGTTTTGCACCAGCAGGTCAGCACAATGTAAGAAACGGGCCCCACAGAAATGAAGATGTGGTTTACCAAGACAACACTAAAGGCCCATTGAGGGTGGGGAAGTTGCCAGAACTCAGCCAGCACTGTTGAGGGACGATGGAGCAAAATGAGCAAGGCTGACTCCATGGAGGAGCTGAAGATGTATTAACATATTCCAGTCAGAAAAAGATGCTGGTCAGGGTTAGCATAATTTGCATATTGTAATCTGGCTTCTCATGCAGGCCCTGCCATCCGGGAGAGAACATGCCAGTTTTGGTCGTATGATCAGCACTTCTTGTTTCAAGTGAAGAAGAGTGTCCTACGTGTACAACTCACTCTGTACCAGCACGAGCCCATCACAAAGACGGCCGTCCTACGTGTACAACTCACTGTACCAGCAGGAGCCCATCACAAAGACGGCCGTCCTACGTGTACAACTCACTGTACCAGCAGGAGCCCATCACAAAGACGGACGTCATTCTACGTGTACAACTCACTCTGTACCAGCAGGAGCCCATCACAAAGACGGACATCCCTACGTGTACAACTCACTCTGTACCAGCAGGAGCCCATCACAAAGACAAACTCACTCTGTACCAGCAGGAGCCCAGCCCATCACAAAGCAGGAGCCCATCCTCGGACATCCCTACAACTCACTCTGTACCAGCAGGAGCCCATCACAAAGACGGACATCCCTACGTGTACAACTCACTCTGTACTAGCACGAGCCCATCACAAAGACGGACATTTTTGGGCAGATAAAAGTAACCTGTGAGTCTGGTCCGCCCCAGGACGAGGCAGATGAGTATCTACGTCCTGCCTTTGGGGACATCGGACCTGCTGCAGGCAGACATTCCTATGACTTTCCGTCATGAAGCACACTTGGTCGCCACCTCTGGGGAAGTCAGATTCTAGTGCAACAGTCCTCTGGGAAGTGTCTGTGAATGAAAACTATTTCATAGAGACACTGCCACCACATGTTGTTTTCACTTTCATGCTCACACACGTGTGAGCATGCAGAGGCTACATGAGGACCATCACAAGAGCCAGAGCGGAACCAGCTATGAGAGGTCAGAGGTCAAGCTGCACAGTGAAGAGGCTTGGGACAACATTACATGGCACTACTCCCCCTGTGAATTGCATCTTTAGCTTTGGAACTGGCCTTAAAACATGGAACAGTGTGTTTGCTATTTTAAAACTAGTAAACCAATAAATACACAGTCCTCTGTTTTGTTTCCACTATAGTAAACACCAGTAGATATAAAACTCAGATAACTAAAGTTCTTTGTGGTTTTTGTATAGGAGTGCAAAGGGGTTCCAAAACCAGCCAGTTTGAGAACGGGGAGGCCCCAGACAGGAAAGCAAAGGGCTCTGTGTAAACCTAAGTTTGCAGTGGGTTCCACGAATGAAACTCACACTGTGAGACCAAGGGCCTCTCCCAGGCTGTGTGCTTCCACTACGGTACAGTCCCCCCGTTCCCTTCACCAGGGCCTCACCTTTATTCCCGTAGAGCTCTGGAGGCAGGTCATACGGCACGGGAAAGGCGGCTGTGGGCCCCTGACTGCCAGAGAAGAATTTCTGCTTCACTCTGAAGATGTCCAGGCCCTGCAGACACAGGGAAGGAATCTATGATTGAACCTTACTTTCTGAATAAAACAGAAGATCTCAAGAAACAACTGCATCTTTCTGATACCAACAACAAATTCAAATGATTTCAGAGCTATTTTCAATGTTTAACAGGTCAACATATTTTACAACACCCCAAAATTATTTTCTTTCCTAAAGCTTAGAGGCTTATATTTAGGAATAAAAGCAAAAGTCTGCCATAGTTTAACAAGGCATAGAGAAGTCAAGAGGAATAATGTTGGGTATGAGAACCTGTTTCTACCGAATACTATGTAGTTGGCAGCTTCTGCAGGCTCTCTGTAGAAAACAGCCAGCACACTTCCAGTATTGCTATAGTAACATGCTGACTGCTCTCCTGTAGAATCAAAGTACTCCAATATAATGTGATGGGGATATTAAAAATGAAAATTCAATACCCACCAAATGGAAGGTTTATTCCAAGAAGTCTAGAACAGAGTGTTAATCTTAGCTCTGATTTAGAGTGGAGGAGGTTCTCCACCTAAGCTGACGTGCACGTTGACTTTCCTCTCTCATGGGCCTGCACAGTACAGGTGTTTATCACATTTGTAGCCTCTGGAACTGTCTACACAAGCATTTTCTGGGCCCTCCAGGGTCATTCCTGCACTCTGTTGGTCAGTCTGTCCCAATGCCCCCCATTTCCTTCTGTCCATTCACCCAATAAGATATTTACCCTCCAAATCCTAAATATGTACCAAACATGAGTACTGTCTTAAGAGCCATCAGAAGAACCAGGATGCGGCTGTGATGATGTAACTCAGTAAGAGCAGTACTGTCTTAAGAGTCATCAGAAGAACAAGGCCGTGGCTGTGATGATGTAACTCAGTAAGAGCAGTACTGTCTTAAGAGCCATCAGAAGAACAAGGCCGTGGCCGTGATGATGTAACTCAGTAAGAGCAGGCTGGCCGCAGGCACAATGGACAATACGGGGACCACTTGGATCTTGGCTTCAGACAGTCCTGAGTCCTCACCTTTGCTCTGCCACTTACTAAGCCACATGGATGGCTGATACTTATATTTGTTCATTCATTATGTTATTTCTCAAGCTGAAGAAATGTAGGAGCCCTAAGCCCACGGTCACCACATCTACTTCTTGTAATTTCTGCTTCACGAACCCCTTGTGGGGGCTTATTTGTTGGGCCAAACAAACACAGGCTCAACAGGGCAGTAAAAAGCGAGAGGCTGGCCACAGCCCCATCTAGCAGAAACAGGAAGAGCAAGCACGTGCAGCACAGCAGAAATCCCCACGCTCAACAGAAACGAGGTGGGTGGTTGAGCCTACTCTGGTTATGATGTTAAAGCTCCACCTGTCAGAACACACATGTTCCACAACACATGTGAACATACAATAAGCTCTGCTCCACGACTCCATGAAAGTCCCCCTTCCTTGTGAGTAGACCAAGATCCTATCTAAGTTTCCAGGTGAGAATTTGGGAACTTTTTTGATCAGGAGATCATCTGATCTGATTCCCATACTAGCATCAAGCGCCTCTCTGTGTGACGTGAGCTCCTGTCTTGGGGTCCCTGAAGGGAACAAGTGAACAAAGCTTCCCTTCTGGGCTTGGCACAGTACCAAGCTCTGGGTGTATGGGAGTCAGCTTAAACCACTGCGCACTATCCTGAGGGCATGTACAGTGAGGCATTACACACATACATTTACAACAGTTCAACAAATGACTGTCATGAGGAGTTGGTTTTGAAGAACAGGCACAGATACCACAGCGAGAGCAGGTGCATTTTAGACTGATGGGTAGAGCCTGGCCAGTGGAGACCTCCCTCACAAAGGTGCCACTGTCACTTAACTGAAAGATTATGTTCTGGAGGTGAGAATGGAAGGGATAATGTTGCAGGCTGGGGGAACAGCATCTCCAAAGGTCCAGAGTGCCCGTGCCTAAGAGATGGCATGTTCTGGGAACTAAGAAAGCTGCTCAGTGACCATTTATTATTTGTTAGGTCTCCATTTCTGCACCTGTGAAAGTGGGGCATCCCCCATCGTGTTAGTGCTTCTAACTTCAGCACCTGGCACAAGGGCTGCTGCACAGTAGGTCTGCAAGAACACAAGAACCACAGAGACCTGCAGGTAGGTATGAAGCTGGTATGCAGTGAGGATGAAGATACTCATGAATACAGTGAAAGGCCTGGCAAAAATACTAGGGAAAGGAGGAAGAATGACCTATTTCTGTGGCGGCATAAGGACAGGCTTTGTAGAAAATAACATTTTAGCTGGGCTTTGAAAAATTGGTATCATTTTGGTAAACAACAATGATAGGAAATATCATCAGGGGAGAGTAGACATTCAGGGGCAGGTTGGGCAAGCTCACAGCAGGAGCATGTCGGGGTGCTAACGCGGCACGACGATGAGTCACACTGGGGAATTCCGAATGAGCAGCAGGATGAACATCTATGGTTGGTACATTACACCCCTTTCATTCTCTAGCCATTAGAGACTGAGGATGGGCATGAGTCAAGCCGGAGGTGTTGGGGAAGGCACCATATTCTTGCTGGAGGAGGTCAAAACTCTGCTGATATGGCCTGAGCTCCTAGAATTCAAGCCCTGCATGAAGCAGGGACTCACCTTCTGTGTTTGTCTTGCTGCTTATGCCTGTTGGAGTTGATTACCCATCACTTGCACTCCAAAGAACAAAGCGCCCGTGAAGGAATATGGCATTCACGTCAGCAGAGAGCAGGGAGCTGCACAAGGCATTGGAAGAGAGACATCTCACTTGTCAGGGTGGCTGCAGCAGCCTGGGGAATAGTCTGGACTGGGGATTGCTAGAGCAGAAGACCACGAGATATCCCAGGAGGAACAGGAAGAAGACAGAATGGTTGGCCACAGAAGCCTAGCATTGCTAAGTTTAGGTACAAAGGGAGATGATTCTGAATGGCAGTGGTGTCAGTGGAAATAGACACAGAAGTGAAAGAGATGGGAAGGGTAAAGGGGAAGGGGAACCAGAAGGCAAAGAACTCCTGGAGGCTTGGGGCCTGATAGGCTAAAAGGACAACATAGCCTATGACACTTTAGGTAAAATACTTAACCTTTCTGGGCCTTGGTTTCTTCATCTGTTAAGAGAAGATATTAACTGTATCTAACTCACAGGGCTCTTGTGAGGACACAATTATTTAGAATGACGACTGGCATAGGGGTGCTCTCTGTCATATATAGGTACTCAAATAGTTTACAGAGAAGGGACACATCTAGGGGCTGAGCAGTTGCCCAGAGTGACCCAGCTACCGAAGGGGGCTAGACTGGAATGGAAGCATGTCTTACTGATTCTTGGCCCATGCTCCTCCACTAAACAAATGAATGGCCTTGAGCTCACTAGCAGGATCCAGGGCAATGAAAGATCTTGCAAATATAAGCGTCAGTGTTCAAGCAGGCAATGCAGTGTGAGGAAGAGCCAAACTCTGGAAGTGTGGCAGAAAAGAGCTGGAGGCTGGGAGGAAATGCCAATCTTATCATTAGCAAACAGCCTGATGGGGTTTGAAAGATGGTTCTCTCCTTTAGCTGCCAGTCACTGTATCTTCAACTGCATCATGGCAGATACTCTAAGGCCTTGACCCAGATCTGATGCCCTACATCTTCCAAGTCAAAACTCTATTTTGTGATCTCTGACCTCAGATAGACTTTTAACTATCCATGTCTGACAGGAACTAATATGCTTTTTTTTTTTTGAATGCCATTTCTGATCCAAATTCTAGGGTATTAAAAAAAAGTACCACTTTTCCCTTCAATCTTGATGTCAAATTATTTGAGGCTGTCTCCTAATTATCATTATTTATATATCACTGTGGTATTGCTTGGCATTTTACAAAACACAGGAAGGCACCCTCCCAGGCACAGATTCTTAAAAGACAATACACTTATAAAACACCAGGTGAGAGGGTGGACATGAGTCACACATGACAGATTGTTGGCTTTTCCCTCCCCAGCTTGCAGAGTGAACACACTAGTCTAGTTATCACTGGATGATCTGGGCTCAGCAGCTCAGCTCTCCACTGTAGATGCGGCTTGTTAGCTGCACATGCTCAGTAGCAACCTCGAATGTTAAGCCCACACCAGGCACGGGAACCCAGGATAACACAGCAAAGGCAGCTGAACTTCCCAGAAGGACGAGCTCAGTTGATCAGATGGGCTAATTGGTCGGGAAGGAAATTACTGAAAGATGGTGGCCTATTCTGGCTGGAGCTTAGGAAAAACTCATGGAGGAGGACACAGCAACAGGGCTCTGGAGGATGGTGTTTAGTACCTGAGTGACTGTCTGTGTGAGCGCAGGTCTGGAGGAGGAACAGTGTGGCATCGTGGGGGTGGCATCAAACCTGTGATAGGACTGAAAGCCTGGAGGACCAGCCTCCAGTCAACTCTGTGGTTTATGTGCCACCACTGCTGTCAGCTCCAAGCTCTGCTGGCACTGGGGAAGGACCAGGCACTGTTTCAAACTTTCTCATGCGACCCTGTGAATTAGTTACTATACAGTCCCCATTGTAGAGCCAAGAATAGGCCTACAGGAGCAAAATCACAGAGCCAAGCCTCACCCAGCTGGCAAGCAAGGCCCTGCTCTGGTTTGTCTCACTGTCAGGTCCTTTTTCCTGCTGTCATTTTGGCTTCTATAGATCCAAGGTCTCTAAATCTCCTTTCTTAGTGCCCTGGAGAGCTCTTTTCTTGGTTCTTGGGATCTCTCCAATGTGTTCTCCCATATTTGGTCTCCCTCCAAGTTATTTCACTGGGAGTTACTTCCATGGGAGAATGTAAGAGGTTACCAGGGTGCTATGTAAAATACTGTTGCCTGGCTATGGGGTTTATGGAACCGAAGCAATGGCTGGGCCAAGGCAGACAGGCAACGTGGTGTGCAGACAGAGGATAAGGAGAGGGCTCAGGTGGGGTTCTTGTAAGTTTCATTAGTGTCTTCTAGTCAGAGCCACAGTCTGAAGAAATCATATGTCTGTGGTATGGGCCATCTTCAAGAATGAAAATAAGTTTTAAACAGAAAAAGAAAGTTGAGACTTGAAGAATGAAGTCAAATAGAGACTTGGCTTTTTGAAGACTTGACTGACGTGTCCTTTATCCTGACCACAGCAAAGTAGGAACACACAATATAAGCTGCAAACGAAGCCGGGGCTCAGAAGAGGCCGAGATGGCTCTATGCCCTCATCAAGCGCAAGAACACTTGAGCTGCCTTCACCTAGGAGACAGCACTGGGTATCAGACCATGAGTCTCAGATGGCACGAACAAAGGGGCAGGGCAGGAGGAGTTCTGGTCACAAGATGTGAGGCAACCGTAAGTCCAAAGCCTGGCAAAGCCTAAGCTCAATAAACCCCTCAGGGAACGGAGTGCAAAGACAGGAATCCTTCCACCTCTCTGATCTAGATACACAGATAGCCTGGGACTTGGAACATAACCACTGATCTTTGAAGACACTGAGTCGTCCTTTTGTATATCAAGATTTTCCAAATTGAAACAACAGGTTAATTTAAAAGTTAAATACACCTAAAGTAAAAGGGCAGTCCAGGAATTACTGAATTTATAGGCTAATATTAAGACCCCAAAGAATAAAGCCGGATTTAAATCAATGAACTTTGATTCGGCACCTTCCTAGCTACCAAGAACCACTAAGTGCCGGCAACATAGCAGCGCTATGACACTAAGCTCTGGGGTTTCAGAACGCCCCACAAAGACACTGCTGATGCTCTTGTACAGGTAAGTTACGCTGACCCTGAGGAGAGAAGGCTTAATGGATTCATCCATTTAAAGCAAGTGAAGAAGTGGAAACAAGGTTTTACTTTCCAGGGACTTACGAGTCTCTAGATCAACCCCACAGGTTTCCAATGGCGTCTCTATTATGAATGGGACAGCCTGTCTCTACATCTGCTATAGGTTTTAGAGTTCTAGGAGTGTTGTCATATAGCCACCTGACTGCTGAGTAACAGGTTACTGTCCTAGCTGTGGGGAAGTGAGGCACCCCCTGATTATCATAGTGCTATCTTGAGTCACAGTGTAGGACACGGTGATGGAGATGGCCTACTGGAGCAGGGCAAAAGTGGCAAGTCTGGGTGCTGATAGCTCAAAAATGTGGTGACATGGACATGGAGCTCTGCCCAGGAGGCTCCAAGGAGGTGGGTGGGGGAAACTGTATCTGGACAGTGATGAGCCAGCAGAACAACTAGAGGGAAAGCTAAGAAAGACAGAAAACCTGGCCTCATCTCATGACGACTGTACTCTTGTCAGTGAGCAGTTTAAGGTTAGGATCAACATGGAAATCTTTAAGACATTTATTAAATGAATATACATGGATTAGCATTTGTATTGCAATAGACCTCTAGTTGTGTGTGTGAGCGAGTGTGTAACTTCAACAAGACAGCCTTAGGTAAGCTTTTCCATAATGAAACTGCTCCTACAATTAGTGGCCAGCCATATGTAAGCACCCCCATGCAGCGCAAGTTCAGTCTGCACAGACACTGCTGTGCAGCTTTCTTCTGCTCCTCTTGTTCAGCGTAGGGAGCGCAAAGCCCAGGAAGGACATGAGTGACAACCGGCCCACACCTAGACCTCATAGGAGAGCAGCTCAGTCTCACCAGTGAAATGGGATCTCTGTCAAGCCCAGGTTCCAGAAAGTTCTGGGATACAGAGGAAGGATGTCTAGAATGGGGCAGGTTGAGGATGTGGAGGTGGAGGCATGATGGTGCTGTTCTAATGGGGAGCAGGGCTGGTTCCTAGCGAGAGCTCCATGTGCTGTATAGTGAGAGGCGAGGGGTGAGGCCTGAGCAGTCAGGGGTCACAGCCAAGGAAGAAGGGAGGCTCACTATGGAGGCTGAATTCTGACTGCACATTGGAAGCATGTAGGCAGAGTCAGCAGACCATTGGGCAGCAGGTGAAGTGCATCTTGTGGGTGGCCTTGAGAAAGCTGGCTTTGAGAAGGGAGGCAGAGGCTAAAGTAGGAGTAGCTGATATGCCTGGACAGTGGCCATGGTGATCTGCCAGAGGTGACAGATTATCAAGCAGCATAAAGGAGTTAGGAATGATAAGTCCTGATTATATAAATAGGGAGAAGAGTTCATAAGGATAATTTCCAAGCTTCAAAGCAGGGCAGTGGGGTGAATGGTAATAGTGATTTATTAATAATTAGACTGCCTGGCTAGTGTGGTTTAAGTGATTAAGAAGATTTTGATGGCATTTATAATGCCATATATCCTTACAAACCTTCTGAATAATGTAAGTGATGATCATGGTAATTTAAGGATTATATTTTATAAAGTCCAAATTCTCTGAAAATTGGCCTGGAAAACAGATGACTTTCCACTATCCAAGTGGGACACAGTCCAATCCCAGTGAGTCATGTCCTGTGACCCTCAAAAATCAGGATTCCAAACTCTCCTGGAATATGTGCCACGCACACCCAGACCAGGCACACAGAACTGTTTCTTCTGGAATGCAACATACAGCTATGCAGTCTATCTGTCTGGAAGTCTCTTTGCCCAGTATTGAGTTGAGCGCATAGTCACTCATTTCTCAAGACCATCTCCTAGTTGGTTCCTTTCCCAGTTCTCCTGCAGATCCCGTGCTCTCTTTGCTCAGACTCCTTGCATCTTGAATGCTCCTGACCAGAATTCTCATCACATAAAGTCTGTGTTCCCTCAATTTACCCTTGAGATTCCCGAGAATGAAGACCCCTTCTCACTCTTCATTCCATCCCAGGGCCCACCAGAGGAGGCACAGGGTGCTTGTGGAGCTGAGCTAGCATCAGTAAGGTCCACCTTAGGGTGCTGAATATTCCTTCAGCTTCAGCTCACTGAACAATGTGCTTTGAGGAGAGAATCTGTATGCAGTCAGTTCTGTAACACACTTTTCCTTCAAAGGTGAGCAACCATTCTGGCATTTGGATGACCTTGGCAGGGCGAGATTACCTCTGGGTTCCATTAAAGTCAATGCCAGAGATACCACTACCGTGAAGGCCAAGCAAAAGCTTGTTGCTTTTCCGGAAGCTTCCTTTAACAGTAAACAGCACGGATGTACAATCAAAGACAGTCTCCTGAATTCCAAAACCTGAAACCACTTTCCATGGCTGGACAGGATGCACATCAGCTCACTTTCTGGTGAAAGGGCGAGAACTCTCCTCTGGGGTAGGATCAAGCCTGGGGGTGCAGAAGGCACACAGCAGAGGAGCCAGCGGATGTGGTGTGCCGGCAGCCGGCCCGAAGGCTGCTGCTGTGCAGGTCACAGAGCTCGCCTGGCCCCTCCCTCCCAAGTCAGAGATTTCAGTAATTTTTTGGGATTCTTGTCTTTCTCTAGCATCTTTTCTAAATTTCATTTTGTGGGCTTAACCTTATTTTTTTTTAAAATTATTTGCAAGCAGAGAGAGAGACTATGAATGTGAATATAAGGGAGAATGAGCATGCCAGGGCCTCTGTAAATGAACTCTAAATGTATACTGCACTTTGTGCATCTGGCTTTATGTGAGTACTGGGGAACTGAACCTGTTCCTTAGGCTTTGCAGGCAAGTGCCTTAAAGGCTAAGCTATCTCTCCAGCCCTTAACCTTGTTTTGTATAACCAAAGGACCTTTTGGTTCTGCTCACTCAGGTTGGATCACCTTGGGACATCTCTCGTATTGGCCACATATAGGGTGCCTATACAATTTATGACCATAAGCTCCCTGGGAAGGCAAGGTTAAAGCTCTTCCGAGTATGTCTAACTTTAGTGCTGTGCCCCAGTCATTTATGACTCCCCAAAGGACACAGGTAACCCAAGCAAATGGGAAGATGCTGGGACAAGGCCGTGGGCTTGCGGGTCCTTACAAGTGTCATGATGGAAGCTGCTGTCCTGGGCATTGAGACCGGCCACCAATGGCTGGAGATCTGTTACCTTCTTAATATGTTCTACTTTTTTCAAAAGTCCTGACTTTATAGTTCTTTCCTTTTATCATCCCCATGACCAGGGATCAGCTCAGAGCCAATTGTGCAAATGGTGACAACAAATGCCAAACAAAAATGACATGGGATGCATTCCACTCCTTAAGTTACTACCGGAAGACCTATCTTACAGGTCGCCGAAACCACAGCAAGCTGGACGCTGTGATCCCAGAATTGTGTGCTGAAGACCCTTGAGACTGGGGATCATAGAGAAAGACGAGTGAGAAGAGTGGGGCCTCCGGGCTGGACTGTCCCATCTTGTGCCCTAAAGCAGGACAACCATGCCTTTACAAGGCCGTGGACACTGGATTACTCAGTGCAAGCAGCATGTGGACGTACTTTAACAGGAGCAAAGAAACGAAATGTGTTAAAATCCCACAATACCAGCCTCAAAGGGGGCAGTTACAGTTTTGTACTGAAACCTCTAAGATAGAGGATGATAGACTGGCAGGGGAGGAAAGACGATGAAGAAGAGACAACTCCCCCAGGCACAGTGTGAAGAGAGACGTAACTGCTGAGGTGGGCTGCCACAGGCTGCAAGACTGTGAATCCCATTGCTACACGTGGGTCCACAGGCAAGTGTAGGGACAAGCACAGGGTCCACCCCCACCACCAGCTAAACCTGGTCCAGTCAGAGTCGTTCACAACGGAGCTGCGTGTTTATCATGTATTCGACAACAGCAAGTGGTTTAAAAAGGAGAAGTGAGGGAGTGTTAGCCATCTCCCTGTGAGGGCAATTCTGACTACATTCCATGGTTGAGTATACGCAGAGAGTGTGAGGAGGGAATGGGAGGTCCTTGGTGTGTCTCTGGGTAATGCTTTTCTGGGCCAAGTGTGATTCTGGTGTTTAGTGAAACATATGGCTTAAACCACCTGGTCCCTACAGACAAGCCAGACACTTCATCTGGTGTTTGACTGTAGAAACCGCAACCGTTTCAAAGTGGCCGATTAGCTGATGTGCTGGACAGCTTGAGAGACAGATGCCACTGTGGTGCATTTCTGTAGGCTCACTGGGCATGTCACACGTGTCCTCTGCTAACCCCAGGACTCTAGCAGATGATGTTTCTCTGCTTTTCAGCTTTGCTTGTGCCAGTTCCTCTCCACTCTCACCTGAGCCCTAAACCCTTCCCATCCTCTGACTCCTATACCAAGTCTTCCTGCTTCCCAACTGTGCCCTCCACGCATGTCCACCTACAATGACCTGTGCCTGGCTGGGTCCTCCACGCATGTCCACCTATAATGACCTGTGCCTGGCTGGGTCCTCCACGCATGTCCACCTACAATGACCTGTGCCTGGCTGGGTCCTCCACGCATGTCCAACTACAATGACCTGTGCCTGGCTGGGTCCTCCACATGTCCAACTACAATGACCTGTGCCTGGCTGGGTCCTCCACGCATGTCCAACTATAATGACCTGTGCCTGGCTGGGTCCTCCACATGTCCAACTATGTGCCTGGCTGGGTCCTCCTATAATGACCTGTGCCTGGCTGGGTCCTCCACGCATGTCCAACTATAATGATCTGTGCCTGGCTGGGTCCTCCACGCATGTCCAACTATAAGGATCTGTGCCTGGCTGGGTCCTCTACAATGACATGGCTGGGTCCTGTGTCCAACTACAATGACCTGTGCCTGGCTGGGTCCTCCACGCATGTCCACCTACAATGACCTGTGCCTGGCTGGGTCCTCCACGCATGTCCACCTACAATGACCTGTGCCTGGCTGGGTCCACCACAATGACCTGTGCCTGGCTGGGTCCTCCACGCATGTCCAACTACAATGACCTGTGCCTGGCTGGGTCCTCCACGCATGTCCAACTATAATGACCTGTGCCTGGCTGGGTCCTCCACGCATGTCCAACTATAATGACCTGTGCCTGGCTGGGTCCTCCATGCATGTCCAACTATAAGGATCTGTCCACCTACCAACTAATGATCTGTGCCTGGCTGGGTCCTCCACGCATGTCCAACTATAATGATCTGTGCCTGGCTGGGTCCTCCACGCATGTCCAACTATAATGATCTGTGCCTGGCTGGGTCCTCCACGCATGTCCAACTATAATGACCTGTGCCTGGCTGGGTCCTCCACGCATGTCCAACTATAAGGATCTGTGCCTGGCCCAACTATGTCAACTGACCTGTGCCTGGCTGGGTCCTCCATGCATGTCCAACTAAAATGACCTGTGCCTGGCTGGGTCCTCCACGCATGTCCACCTACAATGACCTGTGCCTGGCTGGGTCCTCCACGCATGTCCACCCTACAATGACCTGTCCACCTGGACTGTGCCTGGCTGGGTCCTCCATGCATGTCCACCTACAATGACCTGTGCCTGGCTGGGTCCTCCATCCCACCTACAATGACCTGTCCACCTACCACGCATGACCTACAATGACCTGTGCCTGGCTGGGTCCTCCACGCATGTCCAACTATAATGACCTGTGCCTGGCTGGGTCCTCCACGCATGTCCAACTATAATGACCTGTGCCTGGCTGGGTCCACTATGTCCACCTACAATGACCTGTGCCTGGCTGGGTCCTCCATGCATGTCCACCTACAATGACCTGTGCCTGGCTGGGTCCTCCACGCATGTCCACCACAATGACCTGTGCCTGGCTGGGTCCAACCATATGTCCACCTACAATGACCTGTGCCTGGCTGGGTCCTCCACGCATGTCCAACTATAATGACCTGTGCCTGGCTGGGTCCTCCACGCATGTCCAACTACAATGACCTGTGCCTGGCTGGTCCTCCACGGACCTGTGCCTGGCTGGGTCCTCCACGCATGTCCAACTATAATGATCTGTGCCTGGCTGGGTCCTCCACGCATGTCCACCTACAATGACCTGTGCCTGGCTGGGTCCTCCACGCATGTCCAACTATAATGATATGTGCCTGGCTGGGTCCACTATGCACGTCCAACTAAAATGACCTGTGCCTGGCTGGGTCCACCATGCATGTCCACCTACAATGACCTGTGCCTGGCTGGGTCCACCACACATGTCCACCTACAATGACCTGTGCCTGGCTGGGTCCTCCACGCATGTCCACCTACAATGACCTGTGCCTGGCTGGGTCCTCCACGCATGTCCACCTACAATGACCTGTGCCTGGCTGGGTCCTCCACGCATGTCCACCTACAATGACCTGTGCCTGGCCTGGGTGTCCACCTACAATGACCTGTGCCTGGCTGGGTCCAACTATAATGACCTGTGCCTGGCTGGGTCCTCCATGCATGTCCACCTACAATGATCTGTGCCTGGCTGGGTCCTCCACGCATGTCCACCTACAATGACCTGTGCCTGGCTGGGTCCTCCATGCATGTCCACCTACAATGACCTGTGCCTGGCTGGGTCCTCCATGCATGTCCAACTATAATGACCTGTGCCTGGCTGGGTCCACCACGCATGTCCACCTACAATGACCTGTGCCTGGCTGGGTCCTCCACGCATGTCCACCTACAATGACCTGTGCCTGGCTGGGTCCTCCATGCATGTCCACCTACAATGACCTGTGCCTGGCTGGGTCCACCACTCCACCTACAATGACCTTTGCCTGGCTGGGTCCTCCATGCATGTCCACCTACAATGACCTGTGCCTGGCTGTGTCCTCCACGCATGTCCACCTACAATGACCTGTGCCTGGCTGTGTCCTCCACGCATGTCCAACTACAATGACCTGTGCCTGGCTGGGTCCTCCATGCATGTCCACCTACAACGACCTGTGCTTGGCTGTGTCCACCACGCATGTCCACCTACAATGACCTGTGCCTGGCTGGGTCCTCCATGCATGTCCACCTACAACGACCTGTGCTTGGCTGTGTCCTCCACGCATGTCCACCTACAATGACCTGTGCTTGGCTGTGTCCTCCACGCATGTCCACCTACAATGACCTGTGCCTGGCTGGGTCCTCCACGCATGTTCACCTACAATGACCTGTGCCTGGCTGTGTCCTCCACGCATGTCCACCTACAACGACCTGTGCCTGGCTGTGTCCTCCACGCATGTCCACCTACAATGACCTGTGCCTGGCTGTGTAGTCCTTTGGTAAGCAGTCATTTACTATCCCATGTGACGCCTTCATGTCTTGTTTCACAGTATTTATTTAAAGATTGTTATTAACTTCACCTTTCAACCTGTAGTCAGATATCCCACTGCAAGAGGTTTTAAAAAGCTCACTGGCATGGATCAATGGTTAAGAGCACAGGCTTCTGGTCAGAATCCCGACCCTGCTACCTGCCGACAATGCCCAGATGCTGTGACTAGAGGAGGAGGATGCAGAAGTCCTATTCATTCCACATGTGCCCAACTGGGCAGATGGAGGCATGAACTTACAAATGCTGAAGGGAGGAAGAGGACGCCGAGCTCATAGGAGCGGATCATCAACTGGGTGCCGTTCTTCTCCAGTGCTCCCCAGGCAGCCTTGGACAGATTTGCGCTGTGGAGGGAGACAAAGGACACAGAAGGAGCCGACTCAGTGTGGCATCTTCGTGTGGGCCAGACATGCACAGCTGCTAGAGCATCGGTCAAGAAAATAGACAGCCCCAATCATGTTGATTCAGTTTTTAGCAGAACTGAAATCCTGCTGTGCCAAATTCTCCGGACTTATCTAACTGCTAATTTGGGACAGCTTCATCCTCATCTGCATTTCCTCCCAGGGCAGTTATTAACACAATTATCTTTCCTTGAAATATTTTATTTTTATGACCTGATGTAGACAGGTTTCTATAGAATTAAAAAAAAACCAGTAACAGTAGACCAGGAGAAAAAGTGACCCAGAACTGACCACCCAGGAAGTGCCAAGATGCACATTAGTTCTCACATACAATGGATGTTAGAAAGTTAACTTCACAGAAATGGAGAGAATAGTGGTCATTAGAGGCTGGGATGGGAGAGCTTCGGATGGCAGAGGGAAACCAAACAATGAGTATCAAAACAAGTTTTAGGGCTGGAAAGATGGCTTAGTGGTTAAGGTGCTTGCTTGTGAAGCCTGAGGACCCAGGTTCAATTCCCTAGCACACACATAAGACAGATGCACAAGGTGGTGTATGCATGTGGAGCTTGTCTGCAGTGGCTGGAGGCCCTGGCACACACATTTTCTATATCTGCCTCTTTTTCCCTCTCTCTCTAATAAATAAGTAAATTTTTTTTTAAAAAAAACAAACCCAAGTTTTAGCATTCTGCAGCGTAGTAGTGACCACAGCTTTGCATGTGTTTGTGGTGTGTGTGTGTGTATAATTTGCAAGGCAGGTACTTCTACTCACTGAGCCATCTTCCTAGAGTCCCTTTTAATATCAATTAGACTTACCCAAGTTCTATTTAATTTTTAAGATGTATAGTAAGAGCTGGGCATGGTGGCACATACCTCTAATCCTAGCACCTGGAGGTTGAGACAGGAGGATCAAGAATTCAACACTAGCTGAGGCTACATGAGACCTTGCCTCAAAAACAAAAAGGCACAACCTAAGTCCCTCTGAACCCTCTGGGGATAACTGCCTACTTGGAGCTTCTTTCAATACTCCATCAACTATCTAAGTGACCTGCTGTACTGCTGTCTGCTGCAACAGGAGAACCAAACACAAATAGTTACCATGTCAGATGAAAAGAATGGCTTCTGCTAAGGGCTCCATGAGAATAGACAGGAAGGAATATGGTAATCAGAGCTCAAGATGACAGACACACTTAGAGACCCTCCTGCCTTCTGAAGAGGAGCACAGTAAAGATGAGGATCCTTTCTATGGTTATGAATAGCACAAACATGGATGCTGCTATTTGTGTTGAGAGAATGCAGCATGTGTACGATGAAGCAGTACCATGACCATAGAAAAGAAAGTTTTCTTTTGAAGAAACTTTTTTCTGCATAATTTTCATGTGTGTACATAATGTCCTTTACTCACGACCCCCTCTTTGATCCCCCTTCCACTGAATCCTCCTTCTTTCCAATCAGGACAACTCCTACAAGTGTCTCATGTCAACAGTAATCACTGAGGGCGAGGTAGAAGTGGTCTTCCTGTAAAAACTTCTCTCCCTTTCTAGATTTCTCTGGACTTTTTTTTTTTTTTTTTTTTTTTTTGATGTAGGGTCTCACTCTAGCCCAGACTGACCTGGAACTCACTATATATTCTCAGGGTGGCCTTGAACTCACAGCAATCCTCCTACCTCTGCCTCCCGAGTGCTGGGATTAAAGGCATGTGCCACCATGCCCGGCTTCTTCTTCTTTTTAAAAGATATTTATTTATTTATTTATTTATGAGACAAAAGGGGTGGGGGAGAGAGGGCGGAGAGAGAGTGAGAATGGGCATATGCCAGGGCCTCCAGCCACTGCAAACAAACTCCAGATACATGTACCACCATGTGCATCTGGCTTACGTGGGACCTGGAGAATTGAACCTGGGTCCTTAGGTTTTGCAGGCAAATGCCTTAACTGTGAAGCCATCTCTCCAGCCCTCTGGGAGATTCTTTTGACTACCAGCAGCATGGTACCTCAAGCCAAAGTTACCTTCTAGAAGGTTCTTCCCTTGCTAACTGTGTTTCTTCAACACTCCACAATTTGAGGGCTAACTCCACACTCCAACAGTGGAGACCAAGAGGCACACTCTTACAGACGCTTCCTCCAACCTTGCCTTTGTAATTGGCCTCTAACGGAATCCAAGTATCTGTAATCTTAAAAACTCCATCCTGTCTGCTGTCTACTGAGCAATGGGTAGCCCTTGTACGTAGGTTGTATAGGTGACAAATCAACATTTCTTGAAATGTCATCTTTAATATTTTTCTACATTCTGAGCAATACTTTGAATCACTGGCTCCCAGGACATCCAGGAGGATGGGAAATGTATCTCCAAACTCGAGCGCTGCCTGCTCTGCAGGTGTTGGAGAGAGGCAGATTCCCGTGCAGTTGACGTGCTGACATCCTTTATGGGGCACAGTGACATCACGGCTGCTCTTCTGCTCCTGAAATTCCCTAACACCTGTTGTTACTCAAGATCCCCCGTCTATAGCTTGTCTTAGTGTCTTTCAAGAGTGAATTTCCCTGCCCATTCTTCTTCCAGCTTCCTCCTGCCTCTTTCTGGATCACACTGCCTTCTTACCTGAGGGTCATGGAGTACTTTGTTGTTGCTGCTGGATGTTAAATGATGCACCGTCATTAAAGAAGGCTGGGGTATTTTATTATTTTGGATTCTTTAAGGTATGCAATTCTACAAAGTAGAAGTCAGAATATTTCAAGCTCTACTGTTTGCCAGAAACTGCCCAAGCTACTAATGAAATAATGAGGAATGGAAGAGTGGTTTCAGGTGGACAGAGTTGTGTCAATAAAGGCTCAATCACAGACACAGAGTGAGGAGATTGTATATAATGCATGTGTGTGCACACTTATTTCATAGGCATCTTACATTACGTACATTCCGGGAGCTAGTTCAACGGTCTTTGTGAGACTTATCTTTGTCCCACACTGGAGCTGGGCATCTATACAGGACAGGCAGAAGCCAGAGGAAGGTGCACAAGGTGAGGCCAACAAGCTAGAGCACAAACTTGAGCTGCAGCTCAGCAGCACAGTTTGTTTTTGTGGTCTCTGACATTTCTGTGGTCTCTGGCACTGAGGTGACTGTTTTATAGAAGCCTGAACCTATGGCACAGCACAGATACATGGTGGGGACCAGGAGCAAGAGATGCTGAAGTGGACCCAGGGGAGGGTACAAGGTTCAGCTGTTACCTCATGCCAACAGGGTGAGCCAGCACACAGTGACATATGACGGAATGTGTGCTATAAAAGTAACAGCTGGCACTCACCCTCCAGTGATCCCTAAGAATCTCTCTAGCATTTATCCTATTCAGAAATATACAAGGAAGAGGATTCTGGAAAATCCAAGCTGATTCCATTAGCAAAGCGTCACCAGCATAAATGTTTGCATTCCTAAGTGAAACCCTAACCTGGAATGAAATGGTCTCAGGAGATAATCAAAACCTAAACGTGGAGCCCTGGCGACATTAGGTACCTTGTAACAGAGGCCCCAGAGAGCGGCCTGCCTTTTTACCCCAAGCAGCACGAGGAGAAGTTAGCCATCTGGAACCCTGGAAGAGGCCCCTCACCAGATTCTCCACCCACAGGACTTGTGTCTAGGAACCACCAGGTCTATGGTGCTTGTAAAACAGCCTGAAGTGAATAAGACACCACGCTGCTGACATCACTAAGCTGATTCACAGGCCTCTTGCCTACAAGGAGTGGATTATTATTGCCTAGAAGGTGGTGGATTATTCTGCCGTGGTTTTTCAGGTGTGGCTGCTCATTACAGGCTGGACCTTTGTTCCCAGTATGAAAAATTTGTACCAAAGGTTCAATTTCGAAGAGTAAATTTAATGGTATATAACAAATTTCTAAAGAAAATCCCAAGAGGCTGTAAGCGGCTTGGTCCCTGATTCCCTACCTGGTCTTAGGCTCCTGCCTCTAGAGCAGCGTTCATTTGAGACTAGCACACTTTTCCAAACCAGATGCTACAAGCCACCCATGCCCATACTCCACCATACTAGTTCCAAAGAGAAAGCCCCTAGCTTCCACAGAGAACCTCATTTGGACGTTTATGCTAACACATCGGGCAAACAGCTAAGCAAGAAAAGAGTGGGACACAATGCAGCTCTGCTCCATGCGCCTTTCAGGCTGATGCTGGCGACGGGGCAGCTGCCATGGCCAGTGCTGGCATGGGCACTGTCAGAGCTGCTGACTGGGTTCATGTTCAAGTTTCTGTAGAAGATGTTTGCATCTCTGAGGGTGACTGTTGCTATGGGAACACATGCTTGCTGATGAAGCATTTGTTTTTCTTCTTAATTACTTAGCAGTGTAGACAGCAGCTGCATAAAGAGTACAGACTGAGGTTTGGGCCACCAAACTTCTGGAGTGCCTGAGTGTGCGTGCGTGCGTGTGTGTGTGTGTGCATGTGTGTGTAGGGTGGGTAGGATGGGGAGCAGACATCTGCACAGACAAATGCAATGCACAATGTTAACAGCGGATGGTGGAGAAGAGCAGAGTGAACAGCTGCAGTAAGGGGGAAAGGAGGGCTCCAGCCAATGCTGCTGTCATCCTTTCTGAATGCCCTCACACCCCAGCAGCAGCAGCCGTCTGGACATGCAGACAGACAGTGCAAGTTACCTTCCTTCTGCACGGCCTATATAGGCTTCCTTGTACTGCTCGTGGGCTGTTTCTATGGACTGCAACAAAATTTCACAAATGATATGGAAAGATAGTCTTACTGTAAAGGAATCATACTGTGGATGGTATGGGTATCCACAAGAAGGTAAGCTTTAATTTTCAAAGACTCAGTTTAATTTTCCTCTAAAACCTCTTTTCCTATTGAGAATACCATTGAAAGTGTATAATAGGACTCTTAAACAGTGGGTGGATATTATTTATGAAAATTTCTGCATTCTAGCAGATAAAATACATCTTTAATTTGATTGCTTTGATTAAGAGTGGTGTTCAATAGTCCTAATAGCGACCAGACATCATTTAATTCTGTGAATTATGGGTTTTAAAATTATGTATCATGTTATGGTTTGAACATGAAATGTCTCTCACAGGCTCATGTGATAAAGCCTGATGATGCTGTTTTGAGAGTTGATAAAGATTTTAGGAGGTGGGACACAGCTAGAAGTCAGTCACTGAGAGCAAGTCCATGGGGAATCTTGTTCCTACTCCATGTGTCTCTGTTTCTGGTGCTCCATGGGTGAGGACCCTCTGCAACATGATCTCACCACCATGATGCTCTGCCTCACTGTGGGCCTAGACTCACCTTCCCCAGTGAGCCATGCTAGCCCTATGATATTTTTTTAAAAAAATATTTTGTTTTATTTATTTATCTGAGAGAAGAGGGGGGAGAAAATGAATGAATGGGCACACGAGGGCCTCCAGCTGCTACAAATAAACTCCAGATGCATGTGCACCACCTTGTGCCTCTGGCTTATGTGGCTCCTGGGGAATTGAACCTGGTCGTTTAACTTTGCAGGCAAGCGCCTTAATCTCTAAGCCATCTCTCCAGCTCACTAACATTTTAAAAATATTTATTTATGAGAGAGAGAATGTGCACTCTAGGGCCTACAGCCACTGCAAACAAACTCCAGATGCATGTGCCACTTGGTACTTCAGACTTTACATGGGTAATGGGGACTCAAACCCATTAACAACTGACAAGGCTTTACAGGCAAGCGCCTTTACTGCTGAGCAATCTCTCCAGCTTCCAAAACATTTTTGAAGTCCCAAAAATGTAACAATCTCTATCACCAGGAACATTTTGTGTTCCAGCTGCTCATCCTTTGTCTGTTTTGAGGTCATGAGCACAGGATTATTGTAAAACTTCATGATTTTAGCTGTCTTACTCAGGGTTAGCACATACCTGAAATTGAAATGGGTGGCAAAAGATAGGCCCACATTTATTTATTCTATCTTATACATGTATATCCCATTGTGTCAGCTCCTTTTATTGAGAAGAAAATCCTTGTTGATTGAACTATATCAGTGCCCTTGTCAAAAAGCTCTGATTATGTATGTGTCTCTTTATGGATGCTACCTGGTTGTGCTGATCAATATCTTAAAATAAAACCAGTCATGGGGCTGGAGAGATGGCTCAGTGGATAAGGTGCTTGCCTGCAAAGTCTAATGGCTGGTTCAATCCCCAGCACCCATGTAAAGCCAGAAGCACAAAGTGGCACATGCGTTAAGAGTTTGTTTGCAATGGCAGGAGGCCCTGATGTACCCATTCTCTCTCTTCTCTACTAGTAAATAAATAAAATATTAAAAAAATTTAAAAGACAGTTATAGGGGTTTTATAGTGAATTTTGATTTGATATACTCTAAGTCTGCAAATCCGGTTTTACTTCTTTTTTTCTTTTTCTTTTTATTAATCTCCCCCTTCCCTCAACTTTTTTCTTTGCTTTGGTTTTTCTTGTCTTACTGTACTGGCTATATAACAGTTCTTCAAAGACTCCCAGTAGTTGTCAATCTACGTAAGATGTTTCCCTATACCATCACCCTGAAATCACCCAGTCTCTGAAACTCTCAACACTGCCAGAGCCCATGGGAAACACCTTCCAGCTCACCTTGCTCAGTGTCTTAGTAGCTTGTGACTACTGCTAACAATGCCTCCAATCCCTGGCTTAACTGAAATGTAATGATTGTCTTTATCTTCTGCTGTACTTTGTACATTTCTTTCTGTTCCTTCCCTTTGGCTACTCCTTTTCTTCCACCAACCTCTCAATGTTAGAATACCATAATTCTCCACCTTGTGTCAAGGTATTAACATGGTTACCATCGCAGAAACAAAATCTGTCTGGAGGGATAGAGGTCCACTCAGGTCACAAAGAATCCTTACATATAAAGCTTCCATGCAGAGATACAACCTCCAAATTCAAAACACAAATCCAGAGAGATGGAGAGATGGCTTAATGGTTAAGGTGCTTGCCTGCAAACCAAAGGACTCAGGTTCGGCTCCCTAGGACCCACGTAAGTCAGATGCACAAGGGGGTGCATGCATCTGGAGTTCATTTGCCGTGGCTGGAGGCCCTGGCATGCCCATTCTCTCTCCCTGCCTATTTCTGTATCTCTTTCTCAAATAAATAAATAAAAATAAAATATTTGAAAATAAAACACAAATCCAAATCACAAGTAAGAGGCAACAGACCACAGAATTAGACTTATATGAACTCCAGATGACTTAGAATATAGAAATTCAGATATATAAGTCAATATAGAATTTCAAATTCTGTTATCACTCAAAAAGTAGTATAAAAATAAAGGCGGCTTTATTAAAAACAAACAAACAAACACAAAAGAAAACCCCAAACAAAGCACATCACCCAGTGATTATAGAATTAAGCAGAGAGAGGGCTTCAGTGAAATAACTATACAGAATATGATTAAGGAAATCAAACCAAACTTGCTTGAAAGGATGGGGCTATGAGGAAGAAAAGATAGAAAAGAAACTGGTGAACTTATGGATAACTATAAACAAGAACTCACTATAAAAATGACAATGAAGGCTGGAGAGATGGCTTAGTGGTTAAGGTGCTTGCCAGAAAAGCTAAAGGACCCAGATTCAATACTCCAGCACCCACATAAAGCCAGATGCCAACGTGGCACATGCATCTAGAGTTCATTTGCAGAGGGTAGAGGCCCTGGCATGCCCATTCTCTCTTATTTTATTTTTATTATTTGTATTTGAGAGAGGGAGAGAGAAAGAATTACCACTAAGCCATCCCTCCAGCCCTCAAATAAATATTCAAAAATGATAATGATTAATTTTGAAAGTCTAAAAGTGACATGGAACAAAAATTCTGGAGAATAACAATTTTGTATAGAAGGAATCATTGGGATTAGAGAAAAAAAATAAAAAAATGATTAACTATATTTTAAGCAGAAAAAAATTAAGCTTATGATGAGAAACTATACTTTTTACACTAATAGAAGACAAAGAACAAAGAGAATTTGAGCCAGCAGAAAGGTGTAGAAGGAGAGGCAAGAGAAATGCACAGCAACTAAGACTTCCCCTGGAAGCCATTCAAGGAAGCCTGTGCAAAGGGGCTGCTCGCTGGTGTCCTTGTCAGCAGCTACTGGCACTTGGACAGGCCAACTAGTAAGATCACACACAGAGGGGCCGTACCTAGCTTTGTCTCCAAAGGACGCACTGCTAGACACCAGGGCAGGGCGGCTCTAGAAGTACTACCTTGCCTGACACCATCTTGACTGCTGGTCTGTGCCTCCTGGGTACAGGTTCCCTTGGTTCCTGGCTTCAATCTGCCTCAGAGGAATGTTAAGGACTAAAGTATCATAAGTGTTTTTCCTCCATGGATCTGATCTTGCCCATTTTCTGCCTTTTAAGAACTTCTCAAAATTCTACCAGTCAGTCAATGGCAGCTTCCTTATTTTCCAACATTGCAAGTATAGGCAAGGCAGGAGAATATTCTTGGTCATTTGTTCTAATCTGCTGTTGGTCACTGGTTCACAGCTAATTCATTTATAAATGCTGTTCCAAAGCACCTGGGCTGTGTCACAGATGCCTTAAATATCATCACGAGGCTTCCTATTAATGCAACTACGTGCAACACAAGGAAACTAACACAGGCAAGAGAACTGCAGGCCTGATCACTCCGATGCCTCATGATCTGAAGGGGTATGTAATATTCACACCTGTTGATTTTAAACATTAGTCTAATCAACTACTGATCTTCAAAAAAATAGCCAGATATAGCATTAGAAGAGAATAATTCGATTAATCTTAGGTAGAAGTTACAGTAATAACCAAATATTACTGTTTAGTCCCCAAAGACACTTAGCTAATGTAGATATGAGACTTTGGTGGTGTCTTCCAGTAGTTCTATACTAGGTGATTCTGGCCCATGGAGGACACTTGGGAATGTCTGAAGACATTTTTGGGTTGTCATGATTACAGAGTGGAGTGCTACTGGCATCTAAAGGGGACCAGCCAGGGAGGCGCTCAGCAGCTAACAATGTCCAGGTCAAAGGACTGATCTGCCTTCCAGTGTCCCTGGACCCTCTACCTCACTGACTCAGCTTTCTCCACTTTACTACCACCTCTTCCTGCCTTTCTCTCTACTTAACTCTCTTGTGGTCTCCTGGATTCAGCATTTCTCCCAGTTGCTGTCCTTTCTGCTCTGCTCCTTCTGAAACGGAGCTCGGGCTCTGGCTATACCACCTGGGAGCTTTTCAATTTAGCACTTGCAACCACTACCTGCACAAGGATGGCTCCAACACAGCTCCAGTTCTGACCTTTTACCACTTTTCCAAACTGGCACATTTCCAACCATGAGCTGAATTTCTCTTTTGATGTTACCATCACCCAAGCCCAATGCTGCAAGATGGCATCTGCCAGCATGCCTCCTCTGAAAACAACTCCCTTCTCTCCACAGTCCTATTTATCAGGCTTAAAAATGTCATGTATTTTGGAATTGTTTGCTTCCTAGGCAATTATTCTAGCCAGTTTGTAGACTCTTCCTTCTAACATCTCTTTTTCGAATAAGGGCTCCCTAAGTCAGGGCCATTTTAACCCAAAACGTAGATCAAATGGATCTCCCGGCCTCAGATTTCTCATTCCTTATCTACTGCCAATGAGAAAGCACCAATGCTCCCTTTTCATTAAAGCAGAAAGTAATTGCCATGGCCTGGCATCTAAGACCCTCCAAAGGGTCAGAACTGATGCCTTTGTGTACGTGCGGGCATATATGTTGTGCACATGCATGGGTATGTGTGTGCCATAGCGCACACGGGGAAGTCACAGAACAACCTGTGTGTTGGTTCCCTTCTTTCTCCTTGGTTAAGACTGGGGATATGGCTCAATGGTTAGAGGCACTTGCAAAGCCTGCAGGTCCTGGTTCAAATCCCCAGTACCCATGTAAAGCCAGATGCACAAAATGGAGCATGTATCTGGAGTTGGTTTGCAGTGGCAGGAAGCCCTGGTGTACCTATTCACTTTCTTTCTTTCTCTCTTTCCTCTCTCAAATAAACAGAATATTAAAAAAAAAAAATCAAGGCAAGGATCTCTCATTGTTTTTGCAACTAGCTGAATATCCAGACTAGCTGACCAGTGAGCTTTGGGATTCTCCCACGGCTGTAGACATATCTCCATTGCCATTAACATGTTGGGATAACAGAGGTGTGCACTACTGTACGCCTGACCTTATGTGATGCTGGGGACCATCCCTGAATCTATGCTTAGTTTTACTTCACACTATTACTTTTCATGCCCCTTCTGCTTCTAGCTGAACTGAGGCACTCACTATCCCCAGACATGTCTCCTGTATCTTCACCCCTAGTTTTACAAACATCCATTTCTTTGTTCAGGAGGCTTGCCTTCCACTCTACCCACTCCTGTAGGAGCCTGCGCCCTTTCCTCCCCCATAAAGCTCATCTCTTTCAGAAGCTGTCTACTGCTCTTCCAGCCTCCAGATCTGTCCTAATGCTGAATCCTGCAGATGTTAGGCAGTCATGAAACATCTAATTAATTCAAGAAAAGAGGCTGATATACACATCTTAGAAGAGACAATTGATTGAGACTATTTTGCTCATTACAGTTAGAGAATTAAAATATTGAAAATAGTGCTGAGAAATGGCTTAGTGGTTAAGGCATTTGCCTGTGAAGCCTATGGACCCCAGTTCAATTCTCTAGGAC
The DNA here is from genome assembly GCA_036365145.1 of Orientallactaga sibirica. Classification (NCBI taxonomy): domain Eukaryota; kingdom Metazoa; phylum Chordata; class Mammalia; order Rodentia; family Dipodidae; genus Orientallactaga; species Orientallactaga sibirica. The sequence goes on along the minus strand of JAEOAD010000038.1, from coordinate 4,983,179 downwards.
CCATATAAGCCAGATGCATGAGGGGGAGTTGCAGTGGCTGGAGGCCCTGGCACGCCCATTCTCTCTATCTGCCTCTTCCTCTCTCTTTCTATCTGCCTCTCTTTTCTTTATCTACCTCTTCCTCTCTCTCTCAAATAAATGAATATAATAAAAATTAAAAAAAAAACATTGAAAAGGGCTGGAGAAATGGCTTAGTAGTTAAGGTGTTTGCCTGCAAAGCCAAAGGACCCTAGTTTGATTCTCCAGTTCCCATGAAAGCCATATGCACAAGGGGGCACATGCATCAGGAGTTTGTCGGTAGTGGCTGGATGCCATGGTGCACCCATTCTCTCTCTCTCACGCGCAAATAAATAAATAAATAAACAAACAAATAAATAAATAAATTTTAAAAAGACTTGTTTTAAAAAAACATTGAAAATAAAAATTTGGAGAAAAGGTCTACTGATAAGCAAAAAAAAAAAAAAAAATGTAAAATACAATAGTGGATTACAGTAGACAGAACTTGAAGTCACATGCATTTTGCCCACAATTAGTACTGACCTGCATCTTCCTTGCCTGTAATAGGGTAATATTTGCCTCACAAAGCTGATATAAGGATTGTGCCACATAAGGTTTGTAAAGTCTCTGGCACATAAATGGTACTTAATAAATGTTAGCTCTCACCAACATCAATCCTTTTCTAGGCTTATGAATGACGACTGTCCTCCCTGGAGTGACTCACTAAATGACGAGTTCTCTGGAAGGCAGGTCTTCCCAGGCCTCCGGGCCTAACCTCATTCACCAGACGGCATCACTGGTCCCATGCTCCTAGCATGAGTCTCCAAGGCAGAAATGCAAAGAAGGTACCCTCTAAGACGACTTATACAGAAGTCCGCCCCCTAATTGTTATCACAGATGGTGACAAGGCTCTAGAAACATACTAGCTTAGTTACAATGAAGCCAGCTCTGCAGATGTTGAGATCTTAGGAGAGGAAGCAGCAGAGGATGTAATGCATGGGCTGCATTTGGAGGGTAGAGTAAGCAGGAGACTGAAGAACACCACCATGCATTTTCAGACCGAGCCCAGTACTGCAAACCAGTCACACTTGCTGTGGGGCTTTGTGGGTTTAAGTTCTAATGAGTCACCAAAAGGATTCAGATGGATCTATTTGCAAATGTCATCTCGTTCCCTCATCACAGGCAAACCGTGACCTCCAAGTGAAGTCTCTCACATCCACAGAGAATTCTAAATGGACCATCAGGCATTCCAGGGCACAGTCTAGCCTCACCTTTAAATGGACCTTGATCTTGTACATACAACTATATTATGAAGACTTTAGAAGCTATCACACCAGCATGGAGGACACCAAATGACAAGAATTACTGTTGAAAGTGGTTTTCAAATTTCAGATCAGAATTGACACTTATGCCAGTGCAAAGCATCTGAGTATGCATTTAGCAGTAACTACTGTGAGAACCAAGCACTTCTTACATCTTATTTTCTACTGAGACTTCCCATTGTTTTGGTGGGCTGCTCACGGTGAAAAGCCCTAAATCCTAGCAACTGTAAGAGCACTCAGACTTGTCAGAGCGGAGTTTTAGCTGCCCTGTGACCTTGTAGCTCAGACTCTGGTTCTCCTTTCATCTGCTAGATGGATTTATGTCTTCTGCTCTGCCTGGGTTGTAATGGTGGATGGATGAGACAATCCAGGTGACAGTGACCAGTTCACTGCAAGGCAGAACACAAAGAAAGACTGGCAAAGTATAAATACCTTTACCAGATCTATATATGCTTGTTAAAAGGGCTCTGGGATTTTTCTTTTAAAGATTCTTTTCTTTTCTCAAACTTGGAGAATCATTCAAAGGAAACACATAGAGCAAACAAAAGACCAGTGTCTCCCGTTGAAGCAGGAACTGCCCACACTTGTCTCCCCTGGTCCACTCCTGTGGCCTTGTAAAGGGATTTCTAGAACTTAGAAGGAACACATTGTGAACAGTATAGATTACGCCCCAGCCCTGGCTAGACAGAGGAAAGGGGTGGGGAGAGGAGCGCAGCCACAGACAGTGGGCTGTCTGCACAGCCAGGGACGACCAACAGTGCCAATGCATGGCCAGCACTGACCGCAGTGAGCTGAAACCCTTTGATTCCCGAGTCTGTGAAGGCTGGTGCCCTGGCTTTGTGCTCCCAGGTCGCAAAGTAGTACAGCCTGCTGAAACCATTTCTTGTATTTTTGGAACCTGACAGTTAGAATATACGACTTCCACCAATACCTTTTGAGACAGTATGAGGAAGAGCCCTCTTGGGGTCTGTGATCACCTCACAAAGCCTGACGGCGCCTGTAACTACCCCAGAGCCGTGCTCACAGAGACCTGCTTCCTTCCTTCTGCCTCTCAGCCTGATACCCTGATTCTTCCACCACAATGTTTGTGCAAGTGCCCCGCCCCTCTTTCCCTCTACCACCTGTATCAAGGTCTCAGGAAGACTTCTAGCTTCTACTTTCTATTCTCCTTAGTTCAGCCACAGACTGATTCAGAAAGAGTGTGACTTGGAGGAAACAAAAGATCTAAATCCAGACTGGAGAGACTGCTCAGTGGTTAAGGCACATGCCTGCAAAGGCTAAAGACCTGCGTTCGATTCCCCATTAACCAGGTAGAGCCAGATGCACAGAGTGGCGAATGTGTCTGGAGTTCATCTGCAACAGCTGGAGGCCCTGCTGTGCCCATTCTCTCTCTCTCTCTCTCCTTGTAAATAAATAAATATTTTTTTTTTAAAAAAGATCTAATCCAAGTTCCAGTTCAGCCATGTACAAGAGGAGCAGCCAGAGTGCTCCACCTGCTTTTATATTCACAAATGGATGCTCCAGTAACATGCTGGCCATTTAGATCTCAGAAAGCCTTAACGAAGTTATCTTGAACAGTATGGTGACCAGAGCAGACCTGAACAACAGACACCAGTGATAATAAGATGCAGTTCATCATCTCACTGCCTTGTTTGAAAATGTTCAGTGACTCCCTAAGTGCAAAGTTTCTTGCCTGCCACTAACCTGTTCCTATCTCTTTCCAACCCCTCCCTACATAGGCTCCCTGCCAGCTCAGTGATTCCCCATCCTGCAAGCCTCCCACCAGGACCTTCAAGGTCGTGATGTCCTCTACCTCAAGTGTTCAACAAAGCCTAGTGTTGGCTTTCCATTCGTAGCAGCTACTTCTCACTGTGGGGACAAGACTCCCGACTAAAGCAGCTTGTGGAAGGAAGGTTTGTTTTAGGCTGACAGTTCTGAGGGGAGTTTCATCGTGGTGGAGGAGGCATGGCAACCGGCTCCTGTCTTCACACAGCAGCCGCAGGGAGGGAGCAGCCAGACCTAGCTGAGCTACCTCACAGCACACAGTGGGGCTCTTCCTCTAGCAGTGCTTCACCTCCCAAAGGTTTCACCTGCTGGGGACTTAGTAGGCAGCTTAATCACAAACACTTGAGGCTGTGGGGGACATTTTACATTCATATCACCACACCATTAGAACAAAAGAGTGGGCATAATTAACATACAAAGGCATGACCTATTTTGGCTCCCAGTTTTGGAGGTCTCACTTACCTATTGCTACTGCTTATAGCTTCTGTGCTCATTCATTCAGCCAGTATCTACAGGGATCTGTTCTATGCCAGGTTTTGTGGGGGTATGGTACCAATAACTTTAAGTTTTCTTAAAACACTTCTGAATCACGCTCATCGAAGCCCCAATTAGTGAACATCCTCAAAGCTGACAAAAATTTCTCGAGTGTCTAACTTCTCTGGCTTCCATCCATGTGGTCTGTTCACACCCATCTAAGCCATACCATGCAAGAGTAAATGTCACCCAGGGCCTGAGTCATCAGGCTGCTTCTATTGTTCTACATTGCTTCAACTTCCTATGATCATTCAGTCTTTTACTCATCTGTTCTGCCATTTGCAAACACATACACATTCCATACCTACTCAAGGTATTTGCTAGGTGTCCCAGATCTGCTCACTACCGAAATCTATATCAGGCTGTAGGGTAGATTTCAGGATGTGTGTTCAGGGGAATTTACTCTCTAGCAGCTCAGGGCACCATAGAGGTACTTACAGATAAGCAGAGCAGACAGGAGGGAGACTCCTGCAGGGAGTGGCTACAGAAGCTTCAGGAAGTAGTGTTTCTGTGACTTGACAGAGCAAGTACTTGGTAAGTGCCATGATTTGGAGAAGTGTGCCCTAAAAGTTCCTGTGTCCTTAGGGCGGTCTCCTGGGGCGGTAGTGGAACATTTGAGGTACTTAGGTCATTGGAGGAAAGCCCCCAGTGAGATTTCTGGAGTCCAGTCTCTTCCTCTTTCTTCCTTTGCTCCCTAACAATGAGGTGGTAGTTTTGCTCCACTAAGCACTGTCATGATGTGCCAAAGACCAAGCTAGCTTAGCAAACACTGTAAGAGAGAGCAATGGCAGAAAACAGGTGTGTGTGTGTTTAATAGGGCCTGAACCCAGGGCTCACATGTGCTGGGCAAGTACTCTAGCATTGAGCCATATTCCCACTTTCTTTTACTTTATACTTTGAGACATGGTCTTTATACTTTGAGACATGGTCTTACTAGTTGCCTAGGCTGGCTAGAACTCACTCTGCAGCCCAGGCAGGCCTTGAACTAGTGATCCTCCTACCTCAGCCTCCTAAGTAGCTGGGGATTACAGGCCTATAACTGGTCTGAACAGAAACTAAAATCAAGCTGGGGCAGAAGCAGGCCACTCTGGGTGGAGGGCCCAGAAAGAGATAGGAAGTGTGGCCACACAGCAGCAGGAGATGTCAGCAGGAGGAAGGCTGGGCCATTGCTGCTTGGGAAGCAAGAGACTGCAGGAAGTTTCTGAGCTCTCTATTCCTCCCAGGCCTTCAGTCAGAAATGCCAATCTCAAAGCAGAGGGTCAAATAGGGCAATGCCAACTAGAGCCCAAGTTTCTAGGTGGAGGGACCACACTGATCTTGTTCCTCATCCTTAACCAAAGCTTGGGCAAGAAGTATTCATGCCAGACTATGTAGGTTGGAATCTTAGCTCTCTCTGCTTACCTGCTAGGTCATGGGCACAAGTTATTTAAGCTCTTTATGCTTTAGTTTTCACAGCCTTTAAATGGGAATGAATGAATGAATGAATGAATAAATAAATAAATAAATAAATAAATAAATAAATGTTGTCATGTAGTCAAGTTAGTGGGGAAAAGAACTTAGCCAGCATGCTACACACTATACCAAGCATTGTTAACATTTATCGGTTTTCTCTCGAGGCTTGTCCCTGGTGGGGCACTTCCATGCAGCACCTGACCCCAAGTCACAGGCACACCTCATGACTAGCAGAGCCAGGGTACAAAGGGCCTTCAGGCTCTAGAGCAGGGGGCTTAAGGTTTTTCCCACCAGGGCTTGTGCTTCCAGAGTCTTGCTCACATGGGTGTGGATGGGGCATGCTGTCTCTGCTCTACTTGTATCAGAATATAAGAAAGCAAAGGTGGAGAATACCTTTAATCATCTTAAAGTTCAATCACTTGCAGCCTGTAGGACCAAAGTGCACGAGGCATACCAAAGAACTCCCATCATTTTGGGGCTTCTGTGCCAGACAGCCAAGTCTCCTCAATAACACCTCCAAGTATTCTTTTGTATGTTCCAATTTGATTTCCACCAAAAAACTCAGACAAAGGAAGGGGGAAAAACACTGTTTGAAAATCAAAGACTCAGACACTAGAGAAGAAGAATTACACAGTGATATTGAAAAGAAGAGGAGGGCGAGTGTCTTTTATGCTTCTTCGGAAAGTCACAGTGATTTTGTAGCCAAGCACTTGTCTCGTTTCCTCTGAGTGGCAGCACCAACATTTCTGCTCATCTCTATCTCACAGTGCCTGTTGGTTGCTAGGAAACCATAACAGTGCTCAGGCAAGTATTAGTAACCACCTTGTTTCCTGCCTCCCACAATGCACAGCCTTTGTCATTGTTCTCATTGGGTTAGCCAATTACACCTAGGCAGTGTCTTCTTAGCCAAGGGTTCTTCTTAACCTCAGTGTCTTGCTTGCCTGGTGCTGCAGTAAAATTTGACGGCTGTATTTGTCGTCATGTCCCAGTAATTTCTGTGACAACAGGCCGCTCAACAAACATGGGATGATTTCATGGTAGAATCCAAACAGATGGATTAAAACCATAAATAACTTGCCTTAAAAGGAAGCATCCAGACAAAAGAGAAAATTGCCACCCAATATTGCAGTCTGAGAACTTCAAGCTAATAAGTCTCTGACAACAGGTAACTGAAAGGACTGACCTTGAAGTAGGATAACTTTGATCAGTTATTAAATTAGCCTCATAATGAGATTAAAGTTTTTTTTAAAAAAATATTTATTTACTTATTTGGGAGAAAGAGAGGGGCAGATAGGGAGAGAGAGAATGGTTGTGCCACGGCCTCCAGCCACTGCAAACAAACTCCAGACACATGCACCTCCTTGTACATCTGGCTTCTGTGGGTACAGGGGAATTGAATCTGGCTCCTTAGGCTTCACAGGCAAGCCCCTTAACTGCTAAGCCATTTCTACATATTGAGTTTAAAAAGGCTGTATATCTAGTCAGGTCTTTAAGTCACATGTTGTATGAGATGTGTCATATATGCAAAGCACATAAAGATTTAGATGTTGATTTCATAAATCAAAAAAGGCCTAGTGAATTTGAGCCACTAAAAAAAAATCAAGAAATTAACTAATATTAAATACAGCATACTATGTTTATTGCTGCTCTATCATTAATACCCAGGAATGGAACCAGCCTAGGTGCCCTTCAACTGATGAATGGCTAATGATGATGTAGTATATACACAATGAAATTTTTTTATTCAGCTGTTAAGAAAAATGAAATTTATAGGGAAATGGATGTATCTGGAAAAGATTATAATAAGTGAGGTAAGCTAGGCTCAGAAAGTCAAATGTGCATGTTCTCTCTCATATGATCCTAGCTTCTAATGTTTAGATTTGTGAGTTGAAATAAAAGTCAGTAGTAGAAACCAGGAAGCTAGAAAGGGGCTCTGAGGGATGGAGGACAGGGGAAGGCTTAAGGGAGGTTAGAGTAGATATGTAAGTAGAGGGGCAGAATACTAGTGGGGGGATGGTGTAATAGGAAGGGGTGGGAAGAGGGTTATTACAATTTAAGATTTATATAAGCCATATGGAAACCCGCTTTTTTGCTAGCTAATAATATATATGTTAAAAAAGAGAGTTCAGGTGCAAATGTATCCTATGAAGGTGGATAATGTTGTGCCTAGAAAACCATAGCTTGTTATTAGAAACATTTTAGTGCCAGGGGTAGGATACTTTCCAGCAAGTTGTTAGCCAAGGAGGCCCGTGATGCCCCCAAAGTATTACAGGCCATTGCCAAGACACTTGGTTGCCCACAAGAACTAGATGGTAAGAACTTACTGCTGAAGACATCATATGCTTGGGCTGCGGTAACTGAGAAATCAAGCAGGAGCTAATTTCTCCTCTCTATTGAATAGCTGTCAAAATGCTGGAAAATGGCTTGCTGGGGGGAGAAAAGTCATCAACTATGTTAACCAGTAGTCGACAGCCAGACCAAATGTACTAACTGGTACAATGGTGTCAAGTCTGTTATGGATGAAACCAACTTCTCTCTAACTGAACTTGAGGCCTGTTCCAAAGGAGGGAATTTCTGCCTGATATTTAAAACCTAATGAAAAGCCTATGGCTTTGGAGTTTATAAGCCCTAGAGGGGAAACTATTACTGTTGTCTGACTAAATGGACATATTATGCCCACCCTCTAAATACTTATGCTTACACCCACATATTAATGCCATGCCCATTTCTGGTTAGAGAACCTTCTCTTTTCAGACTGCAGTAACCACTACGGTGACTCAAAAGTCATCAAAGTGCTGAGAAGTGACAGTGGAGTATTCAGCACTAAATAAGACATCTCTATCACATCCTCCAAGGCTCAGGGACCACTGCAGAAGAGAAGAAAGAATTTAAGAGCCAAAGGAATGGAAGGAGTGATTACAATATTGTCTTCCAGACACAAAGTGGCCTTGATAGTCGTGAGCCCACAGTGGCTGATGCTACCTACACAAGATCTGCCTAACAGGAGGGGAAAGGATAATGACATCAAAACAGAAGAGAGACCAGTTGGAAAGAAGAAGGGATTCAGTGGAGGAGGGGAAGGGAAGGTGGTTGGGCAGCATTATGATCATTGTGTATTGATTATATTTATGTAAGTTGTCAATAAAGACGTTTAACACTACATCATATGTTTATTGGGGAATATCCCCACATAGTTTCGCTTGTTATCCTCAGAGCATTCCATTAAACCAGATAAAAGTCCATATTACAAATTGGTTTTTCTAACATTTAAACAGCAAGATTAGTAAGTGGAAACCCAAGCTGAGACTTGAGTCTTTGGACCCTGTCGGGTTATTTCCTCACTGATTTGCTAGCTGGTCAAGTCATATCACCACCTCACCAGCTGAGGGCCCAGGCTTGACCACGTTGATGGTATTGATGCTATAAAACCCAGCAAACTAGCAGAAGTGGCCAGGACATAGGAACGGCAGACAAACTAGCTTTATCTTTTTATTACTGTGTACCTGTATTATCTTGAAAAAAAATCAATTTATCTTTTAAAGGGCTTTGCTTCAAATGCACTGCACAATGACACTGTGGTCAGCAATGCACCTGCATATATGATGGTGGGCCATAAATGGTGCTGGAGCCTGAAAATCCCTATTGTCTATTTCTTGGCTAGTAACATTGTAGCCATGGGGAAGTTTGTGGTGATGCTGTTGTAAATAAACCCACTACATTGCCAGTTGTATAAAAGTACTTAGCACATGATATTATAATACCATACCTAAAATTATATTTTAATAAATTTATAAATTATATAGGTATAAAATTATGTATATATTTGTAAGGTAAGGTGACAAAAGCCCAAAGTGTCAGGACATCAAAAAAAAAGGAAACTTAAAAAAAAGAAAAAGAAAAAGTTCCGTTTTCTGAGTGAGAGCTCAGGAAAGCGGCAGGCTCGGCAGTGAAGGTCTGTAAGCAACTGCCTACACTATCCTTTTATCCTTCAAGTGAACAACCTAACAAGCTATGCGAGGTAGCAACAGCCACACATATCAATCTTTGTTGTGCCACTGCATCAAGAGGCCACATGAAGCTTGGCATGGCTACTCGGAAGGATGAGGCAGGAGGATTACAGGGTTAAGTCTTGCCTGGGCAACTTAATGAGATTTGTCTCAAAATGAAGTAATTTTAAAAAAGGGATAGGGGCGTAGCTCAGTGGTAGAGTACTTGTCTAACATATACAAGGCCTGGGTTTAATGCCCAGCATTACACACACACAAGGCTATGTTGAGAACTGAGCTATATCATGTAAGTGTTTGTAAGCGATCTCCAGGGGTCCTCATAACAAAGTCAGCAGAGTTGCATTTCTCAGAGTGTGTCCTAACTGTTAAATAACACATGGCCACATTTATTGCTTATTAACTATATGACACATGCGCTGGTAGATGCTAAGACTCTAAAGGTGAAAAAGACCAGGTACTTGCTCTCAAGCACCCCATAATCTATAGATGGAAAAGGACTCAAAAAGACCAACAAAGATGGGGCTGGGAAGATAGCTCAGTTGGCAAAGTGCCTGACTTGCAAGCATGAGGACTTGAGCTTGGTCCCCAGTGCCCATGTAAAAATGTCAGGTATTGTGAGCCTGTAATCCCAGCATCAGAGAGGTGGAAACAGGAAGATCCCTGGGGCTCGCTGTCCAGCTGGGCTAGCCTAATTGGTGAGCTCCAGTCCAGAGAGAGACTGTGTCTCAAAGAAGGTTGCCATTGTTCCCGAGGATGACACTCAAGGTTGTCCTCTGGCCTCCACAAGCCCCTACAGGAACATGTACGCACACATGCATAAAAATGAACCAACAAAGATAATATAAAAAGAGCTGATTGGGCTAGAGAGATGGCTTGGTGGTTAAGGCACTTTCCTGTGAAGTCAAAGGAACCAGGTTTGATTCCCCAGGACCTATGTAAGCCAGATGCACAAGGTGGCACATGCATTTGGACTTTGATTATAGTGGCTGGAGGCCCTGGTGCACTCATTTTTTCTCTGTCTCTTTCTGAATCTTTTTCTATCTCTTATAAAAAAAAAATAAAAAAAGAGCTAATGAGGTAAATGGGGGATAATTTAAAGTTTATTTTTCTTCTGAGATGTTAATTTATTAATTTTATATGTGGGAAAATAAAGGCTTTTAATTTAAATAAGTACCAAGTCAAAAATGCTATGGAAACACAAAGGAAAAATAATGAATTGTGTCTGCTGAGCTAGAGGGTTCATTCAGAGGGAAACATTTGACATAGGCCTTGAAGAAGAAGCATAATTGCACTAGACAGTACAGGAAGAAAAAAAGAACCCGAGAAACAGCGTGAAAGAGAACTGTTGTCAAGGGAGATATTACTCATTCATTCAAAAATTTCTAAGTCTCTAGAGGCCAATGCTGCATTAGGCCAGTGTTCATCCATCTGGCAGAAAACACAAACAGCAAACTTATAATAAGCATGAAAATTCAAAATGAGTACTTTGGTAGGAAATGAACTGTGATAATTATAAGTTCATTTTTATCTTAGGTCAGAACAAAAATTCTAATGCAAGTGGTCCAATGAAATAAATAATTGTCTCTTACTGGACTACTTTATTAGAAATAGCTTTAGTACAGATTTTATGATTCTCAAGGATGAGGTAACTATAGCAACTATATATTAAAACATGATCCAGGATTCTTGAATAGTGTTTTCAATCATAAACCACAATCAAAACACATGAGAGGGCTGGAGAGATGGCTTAGCCTGCAAAGCTTAAGGACCCATGTTCGACTCTCCAGATCCCACGTAAGCCAGATGTACAAGGTGACAGGAGCACAAGGTCGCACATGCACACTAGGTGGCACAAGCCTCTGGATTTCAACTGCAGTGGCTGGAGGTCCTGACACGCCAATTCTCTCTGTATCTTATTAAAAAAAACACACACATGAAAGTATAAAAACTACGAATTCCTTGCATTTAAAAGAAAAAAATGGAAAAGGAAAACTATGTTGATGCTAGATACTTTTATAAGATTTTTATAAGATTTTAATCTATGACTTCCATTGGACAAACAAAGCCCCCATAATAGAACGCCAACACCCTCACTTGTGATGGGTTGAAAAATAACAGGAAGTGAGGAATGTGTATACCACAGATACATGGGAGGCACATTTCTAAGATGATGAGCCTTTTCAGAATAAGAACTTGGACCTTACTAATCTTTTTTGGGGCTATGTTTTAACAACTCTACAAACCTAAGTGAGTATGGTTCTTTGGAACAGTCATATTTCAGAGCTACTCCCTTCTACAAAGCTGCCTCCTTTGGCACCAGGCAAGTAGAGAACTGTACTCCACAAACTGCCTATTCCTTTATTCCTACAGTGCTTCTGTGAGTGATGCATATTTGCTGAGTGGTGGGTGGCTGGAGCTGCTGTCACTCCACAGCTTTATTTCTCATTGAGGGAAAGAACCATGCCACCTCACAAGACTCTGGGAAGAACGAGGCACACAGGCGAGGCCATGCCACTGCTAAATAAGGGCCACTCTCTCTCCTGATCCTTCCTGCGTATCTTTGCAGAGCAGAAATAACATGTTTCCCATGTGGTGCCAGGAGCCTGGAATTTGATAGAGATCTCCCAGGTGACCAAGGGACTGAGGAGAACCAGGAGAATGGAACAAGGACCTGGTGACAGGTGTGAAGGTTACTGTGTTACCCTGTGATTTACAGGTCGATAAGCTACAGTGAAAGGTTGTGGCCCTAGTCTTATTACAGATGTCTCAGGTGTTTGTAATGAAGTACTTGAATCATTACCCAATAAAGCTGATCTCAAATCCCTGCAGAAAATAGCTGCTGCTACCTTCACATCTGGCTTTCCTGGTTCAGGAATGGGATTGGCCAGGCCCAGTGACTCACAAATGGTTGAGGCAGGGTTGAAATCTGGACTTGGTTCTGCCTGGCTTCAATGTTGCTCTTTCCACCACTCCAACTTGTTTCCTTGAGAAGGATTTTGGAGTCTGTTCTATAGATAGTCCCTCACCCCAATGGCCTGTTCTCACTTCCCATTTATATCCCAGTCTCTGAAGGGCTGACCAACTTGGCTGCCCATGTCCACTCTCTTCCTCCAAAAACCCCTCTCCATTTGGCAGCATGACCTAGATTTCTGTCTCTCTCTCTTTAGAAAGTTTTTGTTGTTGTTTGTTTGTTTCAGAGACAGACAGAAGGAGGCAGAGAGAGTGAGTATGGGCATGCCTTGGCCTCCTGCCACTACAAAACAAACTTCAGATGCATGAACCACTCAGTGTATCTGGCTTTACATGGGTACTGGGAAATCGAACCCAGGCCATTAGGTTTTACAAGTAAGTGCCTTTAACTGCTGAGCCATCTCTCCAGCCCTGACTCTCTGCAAGACACTAAAAGATGATGTCACTACACTTAGGATCTTCTGTAGCCTGGATCAGCCTCTGCAAACCCACAAGAGCACCTCAACTTTCCACTTTCTGTACCTGAAGGCTGTTTTCAGCTACTCCTTCTGCCCAGCATGCTCTTCCTTCATAGGGCTGCCACATTCTCATTCACCAGCTTCAGCATAAAAATTACCTTCTAAGACTGTCTTCTCTGACCCCTGTAGATATGTTCCAGTGTATTCCCCCCGCCCATTTGGTAAGGCCTTATCTGATATGTTCATGTTTACCTGTGCATGATCTGCCTCCCCTACCCTAGTACACTTGACATGAAAACTCAACACCAGTCTTTGCTTCTTGCTTTCCACAGTATAGACAGTGCCTGAAACAAAGAGAGACTGAGTATCTGATCACCACAGAGTCTTGATGGGCATTCCATTTATTCTATCACTTAGCAGGGTCTTCAGTGTCACAGAGCATCACTTAGTGCCCCAAGCACAACAGGGACCATGTCCAGTTTAAGTCTCAGTTCACAGCAAGTCACATAGATGCTGCATCCAGGGCTCACTAGACTTCTTGAATCAAGAGCAGTAGGCTGGGTCTTACGATCCACTATATCACCAGGACTCAAGAATGCATGTTGAGCTGGGTGTGATGGTTCATGCCTGCAATTCTGGTTTGGCAAGGTTACGACAAGAGGATTGCTACATGAGTTCAAGGGCCACCTGGGCTAGTGTCAGACTCTGCCTAAGGAAGAAAGGAAAAGAAAGAAAGAAAACCAGATAGGGAGTGAGCATGGAAGAAAGAAAAGGGAGAGAGGACTGTGAGGTACTAAAGAGGGTAACTTGGCTCTGCTCTATGCCAGCTCATCATTGGTTAGTGAAGGTGGTGATAAACTTATAAAGGTAGGAGACTGTTTAATGATAGCCAACTATTAGGAATGGGACCAGGTATTTCTTAATGACTCTGGGCAAACAGAATTAGGATTCTTGTGAGGAAAGGAGATATGCAGGGCAGACTAGCATAATCTGCAGAGGCACTGCCATGGAGGAAGCACGAGGCAGGAGCCAAGAGAACCGTGTCTCAGCCCACTGTGCGCTACTTCAACAGAGCAGCTGGTGCGGAGAGTGGGGAAGAGAAGAGTCTGAGCTCATGTGTGTGATAATGCACCTTCTCACATGATCATGGCACGACCCCACTCATGGGCCCTGAGACAACACTGTTGCACTGGGAATTAAGTTTCCACTAATGTGCCTTGGGGACACATTTAAACCCAGCAAGGAAGCCCTGCCTGCAACAACACAGGCACTGTGCCTGGGAGAAGCAATGGATGGTCAAGCAGGTGTGATCTGGAGTGATCCCGCTAGGTTATCAGTACCTTATACTCACACCGAAGTTGTACTTGTCCACATCTACTTCTTTCCTTATACTCTATCAATGAGCTTATCACATTGAACTTTGAACTGACGGTGAGGTCACCCTGTGTGGTGCCTTCACAGGTGCTCTGTGCAGAAGAGGAGTTTCAGGCTCAAGAAGTTTAAGGAAAACCATGTTTGGCATTAGACATGATCACTACATGAGTAAAGGTGAATGCTGGGAAAGAAATCTCCTTCCACACAGGATGAGCTCAGATTCAGATTGGTAATGGTCTGATGTTGAGATAAGGTGACCACAAAAAAGCCAAGGTAATGAAATGTCTGGTATCTGTACTTTCCCTTGCTCTGAAAGAGATGACAAGACTGAGCTTTGACAGTTTTCCAAGTTGTCATTTATGTCTCTTAGGAATCCTTTCATGATTCTGGGATGGTCTATGGGTTTTTAAAATCTTTTATGTAATATAGTGAAACATGTGATTTCTTTTTTATTAAAGAATATTTTATTTGAGAGAGAGAGAGAGAGAGACCCATGCTTCCAGCCACGGCCAACAAACTCCAGACACATGTGCAAGCATGTGCATCTGGCTTTATGTGGGTACTGGGGAATCAAACCTGGGTCCCTTGGCTTTGCAGGCCAGCACTAAGCCACTTCTCTAGCCCCACTGTGTTATTTATTTTGACCTAATTGGTCCGTACCAAAAATTAAGCATAGGATTACCCCACTTTAACTAAGAGGGCATGGGCAGTAGGGTGAAGAGAGCCAGCTGGAGAGCCCAGACCCATCCAGATTCTGGGCTCCACCCATCCTTCTGTGTGACAGTGTGCAGCTTGCCTAACCACTCTGCCTCTGAGTCCTTGTGGAGCTGCTGTAAGAATTACATGAGTCAATTCGCAGGAAGAGCTCAGGACAGTGTCTGGCATATCAAAATCGCAGATGAATGTAGCTGTTGCCATTTATTCTCTTTGGCACGATGTATACGAAGAGTCCTCAGTCTCCATTTCCAAGTAAAATTAGAAGTTACGACTCCATAAGGACAAATTTCAAGTTCTTAAATTAACTTCAAGTAGTTATAATCAATTTACTTTAGTAACATCCAGTCAATATTAAACAGACATTCATCCACAATAAAACTACCACCAAATGTTAAGCAGTAAACTGACAGTGGGTGCTTTTTGACTGAGCTGTAAGTAAAGTGGCACCCTTGCTTCAAAAATCAACTCTATCTAAGTTATCTAAACTTGAGACTGCTTTATCATCTGCACAGAACTCAGACTCTTCCTGAAAACTTATGTGCATCCCTGTGCTGGCCCCTCGGCCTGCAGCTGCTTTTTTTCACCCACCAGGCCGTCCTCTTAGGCACCCTGTAGATCCACAGAAACATTCTTCCTTAGTGGGTGTATTAGTTACTTTTCCTGACACTGTGACCAAGTACCTGACAAAAACCAACTCACAGGCAGAAGGATTTGTCTGGCTCACAGACTGAGGGTCAGCAAGGTGGAAGTCATGGTGGTGGAGGATGTTGCTGGGTCCTCGTATGTGCAGTAGAAAAAGGGGAACAATGGTGCTCAGCCTGCTTTCTCCTTTTCCTGTGTGTATTCAGTCCCAGATCACAGCCCATGGGATGGTGCTGCTCAGATTTGTGGTAGATCGTTCCTTGATTAAACATCTCTGGAAACACTCTCACAGACAAAACCAGAGGTGTGTCTCCTAGATGATTCCAAATCTAGTCCAGTTGACAATTTGTTGTGGCTTGAATATAAAATGTCTCCCATAGCCTTAAATGTTTTGGACACTTGATTCCGAGTTGGCGGCAATCTGGGAAAGTCGTGGGGCCTTGGAGAGGTGGAGCCTTGCTGGAGGAGGGGCTGGCCTGGGATTTTATAACCTGGTCCCTCTGCTAGTGCTAGCCCAGCTCACTCAGACTACTCACACACAAGCTGTCTGCTCTGCCAGGCTTTCCCATGATGAAGCTTCCCTTCAAAACTGTAAGCTGAAATAAACCCCTTCCTCCCATTAGGTGCTTCTGGTCTAGTGTTTTGTTCCCACAATGAGAGGTTAACTCCTAACAATTAAATCACACTTGAACTTCGTGGGTATCTCTCTACTAGCCTCTACCTAAATAAGAATTCATCTTTAATGGTGCTTCCACTCTGCTCCTCTCACAGGAAGCAACTAACCTCCAGTGTCACATTAACGTAGGGCTCACACCCTCTCACTCTTTGTGTTCCCAGTGCCAAGCTCCAACTTTCCACAAACTACAAAAATCTAGCCTTTAGTCTACAAAAATCAGCCTTTAGAAAAGGATTATCCACATGGTTACATGAAGCACTGCCATTATTTCCCTCATTAATAAAACTATTCAAATTTCTGTGACGTATAGCTAAAAAAAAAGGCAGCTCTACTTTGAGGGAAAATAACCTTTAAATAGGTATTATGTGCAGCGTTTTCAATACAGTAGGAAGAGATTCCAGCTGGCAACATCAAGTCTTACAACTTCTCCATCCTTCCAGCTTGCCCAGTAGATTTTGGACTTGTCACCTTCACGATAATCATCTCTGCTTTCTCTGGACCCAACCTTTCCATTCTTACCTTACAAATCAGCCCTTCCAAATGGCCCCTCTCTCTCTCTCTCTCTCTCTCTCTCTTTTGTCTCTGGGTCTCCAGCACCAGGATTTCTATCTAGAGCTCACAAGATTTCACATCTCAGAGACCAATAGGGAGAATTCTTACACAAAAAGCTAAAATTCTCTTGCATTGTGGAAAAAAATTTTTCCCCTCCCCACAAAAAACCCCCTAGCCACTCCCTAGTATGGATATGATCTTGGATGTTTAGTTTAACATCTTTGGGACCCAGTGTTTCCTAGTGGAAAAAAATGACGATGAAAGACCTCTTTTTACCAAATAATTCATATCTTTTTCACACTGCTCTTCACTACATTTTTTTTTTTCAAGGTAGGGTCTCACTCTAGCTCAGGCTGACCTGAAATTCACTATGTAGTCTCAGGGTGGCCTCGAACTCATGGCGATCCTCCTACCTCTGCCTCCCGAGTGCTGGGATTAAAGGCGTGAGTTACCACGCCCGGCTTAACTACATTTTGAGAAAAATCAGATAGAAAAGTTAATAGGAAGAGGATTTTAACCAGAGCTGGAAATGCAATCCAAGATTTATGCAAGTGTCCTGATTCAGTAAGATCCTTGACTAGCATAGAAATGTTAATGTAAGAGGTTGAGTCCTATGACCTGAACTGTTAGGAAATTATGTCATACCTGATGGAAGAAAATATCACATCATTTACAGTACTTAACACAAATCAAAATAACAAGCCTTGGGGTACATGATAGTCTACTGCTCATAAATTTTCTAATCATAACATTTTAGAACTGGAAGCAGGCAGATTATTCTATCAGTACTTATCAGAAAACATAGCTCAGTCCACACAGACTACTGTATCAAAGAGCAGGAAGAAGGTCTACTAACAAAAGCCAGTTCCAGGGCTGGAGGGATGGCTTAGCAGTTAAGGCATTTGACTACAAAGCCGAAGGACTCCAGTTTGATTTCCCAGGACCCATGTTAGCCAGATGCACAAGGGGGTGCACATGTCTGGAGTTTGTTTGCAGTGACTGGGGGCCCTGGCACGCCCATTCTCTCTCTCTCTCTATCCCTCTCACTCCCTCTTTCTCTCTGTTAAATAAATAAATAAAAATAAAATATTTTTTTTTAAAAGCTAGTTTCAATTGCTGTTCTAACCAGTAACTAAGCAACTTCGTTTAAAAGACAATTATGGAATAAACAGTTGAACTGAAAGTGAAATGCAGTCTTTGAATAGCCAGGTCCCCTAATGGTTTTGCCCATTAACTTTGCAGAAGGTTGCTTAGCTTTAAGACTTAATTTCTCATCACTTCAGTTCAGGAATGTTTGCAAGAAACTGGGTGAGGGGACAGTAACAACCTCATTCTCACCAACATAACTAGGTCCCTGCCCAAAGTATTGTAACCCTTGCCACGTGTATTCTGCACCTTGGCATGTCACAACTGTCTCAGGCAATGGTTTCCCAACCCCAGTCGTCCACAGTTCAGGTCTTTATCCAAGAAGTCTACCTCTCCAAAGGCAAAAGCTTTTTATTTTTCTTTTTTTTGAGGTAGGGTCTCACTCTAGTCCAGGATGACCTGGAACTCACTCTGTAGTCCCAGGCTGGCCTTGAACATACAGTGATCCCCTTACCTCTGCCTCCCAAGACTGAGATTAAATGTGTGCACCACTATGCCTGGTATAAAAGTTTCTTTTCAAAAGCACAGCACAGAAAGTAGCGTTCATTCTCCTCAGCACCGTTCTGTCACACAAGGAGATACCTGAGCATGTACAGAGGGCCTGCTTCATTCCTGGTATCAAGCTCTATTATGGCATTTAGCTTTAATGGCCACCAAACATATACTAGGAAACAGCTTCAGGCCAAAGAAACCCCCCCAAGCTCATATAGCTGATAAGTGAAAGAATAGCATATTGAATGTTTAAGACTCAAAAGTATGTACTTTTCCACTCTGCTGTCTGCCATCTGACTTGCACCAACCATGATCTTCTGTTCCTTATCCTGAACTAGGCACAAAGGTCAGCCGCTGATGTCTTTTAACTAGGAAAGTGACATGATTTGATTCACAAATAGCTCTTTTGTTTAAAAGTATGTTCATGAGAGCTACTATTCCTTTCTTATACTTTAATTAGTTGCAGTCAACATCAATTATGTTACCAACTCATGGCTGAGTGTAAACCAGGAGTTAGGTACTAACACTCTAGTTACAGCTTTATATTTTAAAGGGCAAAGCAATTTATCCTTCTTAAAAAATAAGACACAAAAATGCCAGTGGGTAAGAAGTTCCTTGTAGAGGTGAGGAAAATATTCTAAAATTAGATTATGGTCATATTCACACAAATCTGTGAGCATCCTGAGCCATTAAATTGTAGACTTTAAATATGCAAATTTCATGGTATGTGAATTATATCAAAAGTGTTTTTTAAAAGGGCATGTAAGAGATTTGATTCCTCAAGTTTTAATTACCTAAAGAGAAACTGATGAAGAAAAAAATATCAACTTAATCTTTTATGTTTCTTCGATATTTACCCAAAATGTCAGTTTGCTTAATCCCTATTATTATTTCAGTATAAGGTAATAGAAGTAAATGCAATGTTTATGCAAAGCTTGTAAGCATCTATATATCTGTTCAAG
This sequence comes from Orientallactaga sibirica, assembly GCA_036365145.1. NCBI lineage: Eukaryota > Metazoa > Chordata > Mammalia > Rodentia > Dipodidae > Orientallactaga > Orientallactaga sibirica. The sequence goes on along the minus strand of JAEOAD010000038.1, from coordinate 4,964,093 downwards.
AAAACTCAGGGCTACAGAGATGGCTCAGTGGTTAAGGCACTTGTCTTTGAAGCCTAAGGACCCAGGTTTGATTTTCAAGGTCCCACATACATCAGGTGCACATGGTGGCACATGTGTCTGGAATTCTTTTGCAATAGCTAGAGGCTCTGGCACCCCCATTCTCTCTCTCTCTCAAATAAATAAATAAATAAATAAATAAATAAATAAATAAAATAAAAAAAGAAAAATCAGACAATAAGGACACTCTCTGAACATTAGTCACAGGCATTCCTCAAGGCTCGTATGACACAAGCAGGCTGAAAAACTGAAGATAATCAATTCATGGATCACTGTTTTAGAAATCCACTCCACATTCAGAGCGGGAGCTACCAAGTCCTCCTGTGGGAATAGAAGGGCCATTTACCTTGTGACAAGGAACCAGGCAATTTTACTGAAGTCTGGAGAGGGCCTCATATATGTCTTAATATGTGGCATGGCATTGCTTCGGCCAGATGTCTCAGCTGACCACTTGCTGGTGACAGGAGGGACATAAATCACTGGTCAGGAAATAATTCAAGTTGGATGTAATCCTAATACTAGGAAATACTAGGAAACAGCACGACAAGCAAAACCCTCTCTAAAAGCAGTAGGAGCATGGTCACTAAACTCTGTTCAAACAACAGAATATACAGTCATTTTGGAAAGCAGGTATGGTAAAGAGAATTCAGCACTACAAAAAGCACCAAACCCGTTGGACATACAGCTTTCTGACTTAACCTACCACACGTACATGTGCAGGCACCTACATTGTTGTTGCTGTGTTTTTACACACATGTGTCTATAGTCCCTGAATTCTCAGAAGCAGGAGCCACTTGTGTGTTCCAGTACACACTATTGAGTAGAGGCTTTACAAAGCTAGCAGAATGAAACAACATGTGCAAAATACAGTCTAACACATGTGAGTGTTGAAAAGCAAGTAGATAATTCAGAAGTGTTTGTAGAAATGATTTTAATTATTGTTATTTGTGTGTATGTGTGTGTGTGTGTGCACGGGTGTGGGTGTGCCACAGCATGCATTTGGAGGACAACCTCAGGGTTGTTGGTCCTCTTCTTCCACCTTGTTTGAGACAGAGTCTGTCTTGTTTTGCTGTCGGCTTGTAGGCTTCTGAGTTCTCCTGACTTCACCTGCCCCTGCCATTGTGACAGGCATGTTGGGATCACAGATGAATATGTCACTTTGTGTCTGGCTTTCACAGGAGTTCTGGGGATCTGAACTCTGGTCAGCAAGCTTGTAGAGCAAGTGCCTTAAACCACTGAGCCATCTCCCCAGCCCTCAGAAGTGTTTTGGTTTTCGCTTTGCAGTTTGCTTCTTAGTGTCTAGCATTGTAGGACTGAGGTCCCATGGAATAAACGGCCCCTCTCATGAAGCAACAATTCTGACTGATGGATATAAGAAGGGGGTTGCTCAAAGTAGCAGGTGTTTATAAGCACAAAATCAGAATTGGGTAGGTGTACCATTTTCTTCATTCAAGTGAAGAATTTAAGAATCTGACACTGAAAGCTCAACATAAAGAAATGTCCTCTATAAGGAGTCACTGCTCCGCCTCCATAGAACACTGAGGCCAGGCTCCAGGTCCATACACAGAAATGTGGTGGAAAGCTACTGAAGTGTAATCCTGCCTTCCTTTCTGATTGCTCAGTTCAACAAAAACCTACTGACCAGAGTGGGAAATGGGGGTTGTCTAGAACATGCAGGACAAGCAACACCATAGACAGAAGATGATCTAGAACTTGTGGGACAAGCAATGCTATAGACAGAGGATGAGGCCCAACCTTTCTTCCCCCTTTTCACTCATCACCTGAGCTCTGATGACATGTCAAGTACTCTCCTGCACCCCAGGGAACAGTGGCATGGCTCTGCCCATGACAGACTATCATAGTACTGATAGAATGATTATACTTTATACTTCAGCAAAGTGAACTGAAATGTTGCTTATGTAAATTTTAAACTTCCCAGCATGATCTTTTCCCCTGCCTAGCAATATTTAAATAGAATCCTCAGAGATAAATTTTACTCTTTGGTATTAAAAAACTATTCCAAAATTTTTTCAAAACCTTGTTTTAAATTATTTCTATCACTAACATATGTAGATGAAAGAATATAGCTATATTATATAAGGTTCCTTTTAAAGAGCAGACTGACATAACTTTCTTATTCTAAAGAAGAGCAGCATTCTGAACCAATTACTTACTGAAAGTAGGAATGCAGCCAAGTCTGTTTCTCAGCTGTCTGGATGCCATAGGGAAGGGAGCCCCCAGCTTTTAAAAGAAAGAAAATAAAACAAATAAAAATAATGAAATATAATTTGAAGCTTCTTCATTATCAATAAAATCTCAAATAAATAGTGAGGGTAAATAAAACACAATTTCCATTAGTTCATTTTAGGAAACATTCTTTCAAATAAAACGTCTATGTTTGTATCAGGTACATTCATGCTCATTTATTCATATTCTTTCTTTCTCTCTCTCCCTCTCTTTTGGGGACTGAGCCTAGGGACTCATGCATACAAGGTAAGTACTCTACCACTGAGCTATATCCACAGCCCTCTTTCCACTTTTTTTTTTCCCCAAAGTAGGGTCTCACTTTAGTTCAGGCTGACCTGGAATTCACTCTGTAGTCTCAGGGTGACCTCAAACTCACAGAGATCCTCCTATCTCTGCCTCCAGTGCTGGGATTAAAGGCATGTGCCATCTTGTCCAGCTTTTTCTACTTTTTATTTGGAGAAAGGTCTTACTAAGTTTTCCAGGATCTCAATCCATAGCCCAAGCTGGTCTTGAGCTTGTGATCCTCTTATCTCAGCCTTCCCAGGATTATAGGCCTATATGACCAGACCCAGCTTAGGTATTTTCTCTTTAAGTGGCTTCCTTTTCAGGGAGAAGAAACATTTAAACAGTAATTACTATCTGAAGAGTGAGGGTATTATGTAATCATTCAGTGGTGGTGTCAGCTACATGGATCTGAAGTGTCAGAAAGACCACAGGAAGAATCCTGGCCCATCCTACTCCCATCATGCAGGTAGAAACCTTGGGAGGCACTCCATGCTAAAAACTCAGTTCTGTCTAGTGTGCCTTTGCATCCTGCTATTTCCAAACAGGCCAGCTGAACAGAACAGGAGGAATGGAAAATAAATTAAAATATTCAGTAAACAGTTGTGTTTGTTAAAGCAAAATTCTGTAAGTCTTCTTCTTGCAAGGAGACTAGAAACACAGCTCTAAGTGGAAACACAACTAGAAGCCAATGCTTGTTCATGTCCGAAAGGCAGAAAACTCCACTGTAGATTCCCATTTCAAACACACGCTGGAACTTCTCCACAGTAACCTACAGCTTTGCACAGCACCATCATCCCACAAGGCACACCCTGGCTTCTACGACCAAGAACTAAAAGCATATTCCACTTTAGAATCAATTTTAAAATGCTTTATTGGAAATGCTGCATTCTTCCCCATCAAAAGTGCACTTTGAATGGCTCTAGCCTATTAGAAGTACAGAAACAAAAACTACCACCATGTCCTAGAGTCAAAGTGAAGTCATTTTAATTTTGCCATTAAAAAGCAACAAATGACAAATATAACCTGAACCTTACTGAAATTCTTTTGGCAAAGTCATATCTAATTTGGTAAGCTATAAATGGGGCTAAATTAGTCTTAATTTAGTGCCTTCTGCACCAGCCATCAGTGAATGCCAATCAGACTTTTCTTTTTCCAGGAGCACATACTCTTTGTGTTTTTGTTAACAATTCGACTGCACCATCTAGGGTGATTTGACTTCCATATAAAGGCTCAATGCCTAGTAGTGGGTTAAGTGAAATGGAGAATTGAGTTGACAGATGTTTAGAAGACAACACTGGCCTTTGCAGATGAAACCCTTGAGAAATGACATGTCAACTAAGTTACACCAAAGGTATGTTAATCATTAATTCTATGTAGTCTCAGGGTGGCCTCGAACTCACAGCGATCCTCCTACCTCTGCCTCCGGAGTGCTGGGATTAATGGCATGTGCCACCATGCCCAGCTTAATCATTAATTCTAAACCTTAAATGTGTTTGTGTCAGGGATTCCAACTTGGAAGAACTAGGGCGGGGCCGGGCAGATGTGGACACAGAGAACACAAAGGATGTTAGCTCTGTGCTGACAAGGCAGTCCTGTGGGAAGCTGATTTTACACGAAACACCTTGTCTGGACAAGCAACACATTAGATACCTGTGGTAAAAAATGAACAAAAATCACTACTGCACACAATTACTGACCATCTTTGCAACCCTGCACAGCTAACAGCGCCTGACTCATGATCCTGATCTGGTTAAGAGAACACATCTACATTTCTAACTAACTCTGGTAAGAACTTCTCCCAGGGCATTTATGGAATATGTACAAAACCCACAGCTGAAATGTTTCCCCAACAATTACCAGGATATCCTTCTAAGCTGGTCCGCACATTTTCCACAGAAGGATAGATCTAAAAGCAAGCATGAAAAGAGAAAAGCAATAACACTTGGAATGTAACATGTTGAGAAAAAGGAATGTTGACTAGCTTTTAAGAAAATGGAAATATCAATTAAAAATATTCAGCTTAAAAATTTAGAAAATATACTTTATATTTTAGAAAGTGTCCATATTACTGAAGCTAATAGGAAGCACGTATATATTTGATAAAAATTGATTTCAATATTCTTCCTCTGAAATGACAAACTGATAATGAATGGAATGGGTAATTAATCACTAATTCACAGGACTCTAATAGTTAATATAATTCTGCTACAGAATTATGCCAGATACTTTTTCTGTTGGTTTGACAACCTGAAAGAAAGAATGGAAAAACCACAGGTGAGTGGAGAGGCTCCTGAACAAATCAGCAAATCCCGTCCTCAGCACTGGAAGCTACTAGGGCCACAAATGACAGATAACTTTTTATCCAATCACAGGAGACGGCATCGATATGAAGGACAGTGCTGTCAATTCTTCTCTTGGACTAGAGACAACAAGGAGAAGAGAACTCACCAAATGAAGAGGAGCAGCACTCTTTACTGGAGTCTTGCCTTCCTTGCCCTGTCCCAGCAAGCTCCCTTTAAACTCGGAGCACAGCCATTTTGATTCATCGGCCCCCAGAGAGCCAATGCTTGAAAACTGACCCACTATAGGCCAGCCCTCAGCATTAGGCACAGACAGAGCACATTCCCTCAGAAGCTGGCAGAAACACAAATGAATGCTACAGTCACACACAGAACATTAGCTGAAATGCTGTATTATCTAAGAACATGGATTTTGGCTCTTGGAACAATTTCATACCCAATACACACACACACAATACACACACAAAACGTAATTTTCTTCTTTGGCAAGTATTTTTTAAATATAAAAATATATACTTTGGGCTGGTGAGATGGTTCAGCAGGTAAGTGCGCCTTTTGCACAACCATGAGGGCCAGGTTCAAATCTCCAGCACCCACGTAAACAGCTGGGCGTGACCACAACCATGAGTGACTCCAGTCCTGTGGAAGGGGAGATGGAAGAATTCCTGGGACTCCCAATGGGCAAGCTCTGGAATCAGTAAGAGACTCCATTGCATGGAGTCAGATGATGAGCCTGACACCTGATGTTTTCCTCGGCCACGGCAGGCGAGTCCACAGGACGTCACATCAGCACATACACATGCACACACCACACACATGACCCATACACAACACATATACCACACATACAAAGCAGTTTTAAATCCAGTAGGTGGGCAGGAGAAGTTTCTTTCCCAAATTCTTTCATTTGTACTAAAAGCAAAAACAAATTTAAAAATTGTATAAAGACCCATTGTAGTAGAAATGTCAAGTTAAACCATCAACCTTGAAATCAGACTGTTTAATATTCTTAAACAATACCTACATGGTTAAAGCATTGTGCATTTTAGCTCCTTTTCTTGGGGAGTGTGGTGGTTTGATTCTGGTCTCCCCCATAAACTCAGGTGTTCTGAATGCTAGGTTCATAGCTGATGGAGATTTGGGAATTAAAGCCTCCTGGAGGCAGTGTATTTTTGGGGGTGGACTTATGGGTGTTATGGCCACTTTCCCCTTGCCAGTGTGTGACACACTCTCCCACTGCTGTAGTCCATCTGATGTTGGCCAGGGGGTGATGTCCACCATCTGCTCATGGCATCGTTTTCCCCTGTCATTGTGGAGCTTCCCCTCAAGTCTGTAAGCCAAAATAAATCCCTTTTTTCCCAAAAGCTGCTCTTGGTCAGGTGATTTCTGCCAGCAATGCAAACCTGATTGCAACAGAGTCTTTTACATTCCCTTTACCATTGGGCTCTGAGCTGGGAGTGCAGCTGCTAAGGTAGAGCAAGGGCCTGGGGAGGTGCACAGACCAAACATCTGTGGTGGTCTAAACAGGAAAGAGAATGTATTTATATACAGATACACACCACCTAAAGCAAGGCAGAAGAATGATCTATATTTTCTGCCTTGACATTTATGCAAAGTGGCTGAAATAACAGAGCAAGTTTGGGAAATTTTATCCACTTAAACATGCATTGAGTGCCTACCTGGAGGCAGAAAAATAGCAAGAAAAATAAGCCACCGCTCCTGCCCCAGTGGAGATCACACTCTGACTGACGTTTTACTTAATTCAATATGTATTACCCTCCTTGCTACAGCTTAGGCATTAATATTTACATACACACTAACCTAACAGCTTAAAGTTCTCAATTTCCACTATGCTGCAGCATGGTGCAGGAAACAGAACTTAACTGACAACTATAAGACCCAATTTCTATGGTGGGCTCAGCCTCTGACAGACTGCATGGTCAGGGACAAGGCATCTTAGGGCCTGTTGCTCTCCCTGGAAGGACGCTGCGATGCAGCATGGGCTACAGAGTATGAGCAGTGGCTTGGCAACTCTACAGATGCCATTCAGCTCTCCACAAGATTGCCTCCACAGCAACATAAGCTATTAACATAAGCCTACCGGTTCACAACCATTCATGTTCACCAAACACTGCCTGTTTTACATTCACTACTTCACTAAATCCTTAACAATTCTGCCTACTGTATACAGGGCAAGGGAAGTAGGTTAAAGGACAACTCAAGGTCACATGGCTTATTTATCACTGGCCAGGATTTGAACCCAGGAATGATTATCCACCCAACAGCAATTCCCATAGCCAGGAGACTCCATTCTTTGGGTCAAGCCACAGGTTATCTTTAAGATCCTGCCTGCTTTAGCTGTGGTCTCAACTTAGAAAAGCAAATTCAAATGAAAAGTTTTCATTAACCAAGATGGATTCTTACATAAGAAAGGGGTTGAGCATCCCAGTTCTGAAAATCCTAAAAGGCCTCAGATCAGAATCGTTTTGAGGAGTAATATGATGCCAAGTGAGAAATCCCACCCCTGGTGTCATATCTAAGCACAGGCACACTAATACTGGGTCAATTATCCCACCCCCGATATCATATCTAAACACAGGCACACTAATATTGTGTCACATTATCATTAGGCTAAATGTTTAAGGTATATATAGGTAAATTTTGTGTTTAGATTTGGCCATTATTCCTCAAATCTGTAATTATATTACAGAACCATCCCAAAATAAAAAATCTGGACTACTTTAGCCCAGAGCTTTTGAAAGAAGGGAGGCTCCACCTGTATGTAGTTTATGGAAGAAGTGGAAAGACTTTGCAGAAAGCTGCTCCAGGGGGGATAGTGTCTAGACAAGTGTCTAAAGAAAGGTCTAGAACACTAACCTTCAACTTCCTTGTTGTTTTATCCTGTTAAAAACCTTTCTTTGTTCATTTTCATGCCAGCAGCAGATGCCATTTTACAACCACATTATCCTTGTGGGCACTGGCTTTATACACAATAGCCTTTACTTAATATGGTCTTGTTCTCCTTGGCTTTGGATGCTAAAAATCCTTGACTTGCTAAATAAGTGCCTTTAACCACTAAGCCATCTTCCTAGCACCCCCCTCCCCCACATGCTAATCAAAAACTACACTATTCGTATGAATGGGAGGCCTATAATTATCTTTATTATAAGAAATGAAAAAACTAAGAAATAGCTCATATATTTATGTCATTTACAAGTCTGCTCGACACCTAAAGAAGCAAAACCAAAAAACAAAAACAAAAACCAAAAACAACAACAAAAAAAAAAAACCAGAAAAACCAGCAAATACTTACTAAAAACTATAATTAAACAAGCAATTTATCAGTGGCTTACTATTCACCCAGAAGTGTACTAGAAATAAGAAACTACCATTAAAACATACAATTATAAAGAAAAAAGAAAACAGATTATTAAATTATTTAAATAAAATGTTAAAAGAGTGAAAGTTTTGTTACCTTCCTAAGCCTGAAATGTCCCCAATTATCTTTGAGACTTCCTTGGAAGCGTCCTGGGGTTGAGCCAACAAGGTAAACACTTAAAAGAAATAAAATGCACTTTATGAAACATAGCAAGGTGCCTGGTCACCCAAATGTCACAGCAGACACGTGCAAACCCACGGAACCATGAAATGTCCTAGGGACCAATCCATTTTGCTGCCAAGCCTCGTTCTCAGTCGTGATGGCTTAAGTTCATCGTCAAGCAAAGCGGCTACGAGCGGAACACCTGCGAGGTGTAACGTGCCAGGCAAAGAGCTCAGTAATTCTAAGAGCACCACCGTGGGAGACTCAAGTTCCATTACTGCCTTGATGCCCAAGAACTGTGAGCTGTGCACTCATCACATCTGCCACTCATTCCCTCATAAAGCGTAGCCCAATGCCACCCGCCCCTTTCCAGGGACCCTGCTTCTCAGCCTCATGTGGCTTTTGACTCCCAGACTCCTGCGATGGCACATACTTTGTTTCGGAGAGGTCATGTGCTCGAATGGTCTCTATCCACTCCTGGAGAGAAGGAACATTGTACGCCATCAAGTAACTGATGAGATCAGCTTTAAAATGTGTTTTTGACTCTCCAGATATGTGGGTTCCATGGTCAATTCGAGGATATAGGGGGCTCAACCATATTCTGGAATGGAAAAAAAAATTAACCTGCCATAGCAGTTATCATTATGGTACCACCATAGTGATTACGTATTCATCTTAAACACGAGGTGAACACTCCACATTTCTTCACACAGAGACTAGAGTGATTCCGAGGGAGGAAATAAAACTCTAATGGTTTCTCATTACAGAATTATGTATGAATGCCTTGTATTTATGAATTTAACATCCTGGCCATATCATGCCTACATCAGTGTTGCTCTTTAGCCACATTAGAAATAACAAAAAACTATCTGTACTAAGAAAAATGTATATGCAAACCTATTTTCAATAAGCAAACTCATTTCTATAAATGTAGTTTCTATAGTGACTTGAGGAGTTTTCATATTTGATGCTTTCTGATTTCTGGAATGAGTATATCCACATACAATTTTACATTAACTTCAAACTTTTAAGTATTTAATTCAGTGATAAATCTTTCATCTCATCCATTCTTTTCCCAAAGGAAAACAATGCATTTGCCAAAACTTCCACAGCACATCCCAAATTGAAAACAACCGTCTGTAATCCTAATCCTTCTATAAATTATTCCATGGCAGATTACAAAACAGTATGGCTTCACGCCTCTATGTTTGAGTTTCTTCCATGGCCGAACCAGATTAAGAGTCCTGCTCCAAAAGGATTATGTTGCAAGGTCCCATGGGAGACAAGGAATGGGCGGTCAGCAAAGCACTATGGTTGTTGTCACGGCCTTTCCCCTTCTGCGGCTACTTCCCCTGTAGTTCCACCCACCAAGCCAAAACAGAAATGATCCAATTTCACCTTCACTAAGGTACCACTCTCTAAGATAAGCCACAGCCAGCCACTAGGGTAGGAAGTATGCAGAATAAAGAGGATTCTAGGCTATACTTCTGTACCCTGTATGTGTTCCCAGTGGGATGGCACTTCATTTACTCCCTGCTCATCTTGGGTTGGCCTTTAGCATAGGAGCAACAGGGTTGACCCAGGAACCAAGCTCTGGACTGCATCTGCTTCTAACTGGCTTTGTCATTTTAGGTAAGCCCTATGACCTCTCGGGAGCTTTGCCTGTGTGTGTAAAGTGACCAGCGGGGCTGGACAGGTGTACTTGCAAGTGCACCTTGGAGCCCAAGGGTGAACAGTTCATACACAGACATGTTCTGGGTTAGGACCATGACAGGAAATGGCTTCCTCAACTAGACACTAAGATCTGAGGCTCTTCTAGTACTTTGCAGAATAAGATGAGAACACTACAGTGGGACAGGGGGACATAGCAGCTGAGGAGAGCTGGGACACTGGCATTGCACCGAAGAACCACAGCAGGCCAGCAGTAAGACTAGACTGCACACAAAACTGCTCTGAAGCTCTGGAAACATGACAACAGGACACTGCCACGTGTGAGAGCGCAGAGAGGGCCAAGAGTGAGATAACAGGGCTCTGTACCAGGTGACTGGCAGAGGCAAGCCAGAGCGAGGTTTCATGCCCTTGTCACTGTGGGTTTTGGACACTATGAAGCTACAACTCAGTCAATGCTTTTTTATGTTGTTGTTGAAATTTTAGTAATTTATTTTATAAAATAAAATAAAATAAAATAAAATATATAGCACTCAAACCCTTGCTCTTCAACTTTTTCCTCAGGGTAACAAGTGGAGAAAGCTCAGGAGTACTGCTGCCCATGAGCTAAGTTCATAACTCCACAATGAGCTAAAGGGTCTGGTGGGTTCTTACAGCCGTCTACCAACAGGCTAACTTGATAAATCCCTTTATTCTCATCACTACTGTTTTTCTAAGAACAAGTTCATCTAATCTCACTTCTTTTACTGATGGAGCTGCTTGAGGGTCCCCACCCAGTCCTATGTGGAATGGGTCATGCTATGCACATACGGTTCCAGGAGCTGCTGCTGAGATGCAGCACGAGGCAGGCCATGATGATCCTGGTAGGCAGGCAAAGCCACTGGAAGATGGACCATGGTTTGCACGGAGACCCAAAGACGTTTTGGATATACCAGGACTGTGCAAAGGCTACCATGGAGGCTGTTGCCTCGGGATGGAAGTTTTCCCTGGCTACTATGCCCAGCTGAAGGGGCAGAATTAGAAAATCCAGATTGCCAGTCACTGGTTATATCGGATTTGAACTGCAGAAATTTGACGTTTGCTTGATGGTTGTCGAGTTTACACTGTTCCAGTCTCTCCTTGCTATGCCTTATAGCAGTTGGAAATGTTTACTCTGTGCCTTTTTGTGTTGAAAGTATGTAACTTGTTTTGATTTTATAGGACTCACAGCTAATAGACTATCTTAAATTGCAGATTGAGACTTGGGACTTTAGAACTATCTTAAGTTGGTAGACTGGAGACCTTTTAATTTGGACTAAACACAACATAAAATGAGAGGATTATAAATCTACTGGGGGCCAGGGGTGAAATGTGATTGTTTGAATGGATGGCTCCCAATATATCCAGGATTTTATTAAAGTTTATAATTTAGATCTGCAGCCACCTTGCTGGAGGAGTTGCTGTGGATGGATCCTAGGATCCAGCCCTAAGGTGTGGAGGTAGATTTAGAATTCCAGTGTAAAGATATGCAGAGTGCTGGAGTTCTGCCTGGAGTTCCTGAAATGTGCTTGCTTGCTTTTTGGTGGTGCTGGTGTGGCTTGTGGTTTCTTTCTCTCTCTGCCTGCTTAGTCCTGTGAAAGAAGGACAACTTCTTCTGTCATTATGAAACTTCCCCTTGATTTGTAAGCTTCATTAAATCCCTTCTTCCATAACTGCTTAGTATGAAAGTTCCTATCAGCTGCCTGAAGCTGACTGCTACAGAACCAAAACCTAGACCCAACATCTGCATGGATAACAAACTGTGAGTGACACACAAAAGGCAGAAAAAGCTTTCAGGTCCACTCTTCCGTGAAGAGTCACACTCATGCGAACATACTGCAGGCTCTGGAAACCATACCAGTTTTAGTTTGTTTGACTAGAAAATAAAGTCATTGGGGATTTGGGGCCATTTTTACCATTCCTTTAACATAATCCTGCCCCACTCCCAGTTTTCTTCTGACACCTATCTGGGAAGTAGAAAGCATGAGTTCAGTGGGTTCAAGGATGAGTGGAAACCAGTCTTACCTGGTAAGTCCCAGTGGGAAAAAAAATTTGCTTTGCAGCTACTTTCCTGCCTCAGGACCTTTGTACATGCTGCCTCTATTTGTTTGTACAGTGTGTGCATATAATCATATTTCTGTTAAAACTGAGGAAAAAACTTCCGTGTATAAATATTTACATATGATTACCTATACAACAGTGACAGTTATAGATGATTGTGAACCTACTAGAAGACTGGCTCCCTCAAGAGAATGGAATGAAGGTGGGGTAGTTAAGAATAGTGCGGGATGGGTGGGTGCGGAATGCACTTGCCTAGCCTGACAAGAGAAAATACTGTAAACATTTTGATATTTCTGTTTTCTATCTATACACTATTTATACAAGCAGAAAAGCAGAAGGACAACGAAAAAGAAAGTGAACATTCTGGCTTTTGTCCTTTCTCACAAAAGCACAAACAAGGCCTCCAAGTGAAGAAGCCCTACGGACCCTTGTGTTTTCTGGTGCCAGTCTTCGCGGATGAGGTTGGACGTGTGTATGACCACTCGGAGGCCTTCTTCATACAGCAAGAGCATCATTTTCCTTCAAAGAGAACGGTGGGAATAAGACGCATTAATAAAGTTTTCAAAATACATAGTATCTTTCTAATGTAAATGCATCAGATAGCTAGTGGAACTCCTTTAAAAATTTTTTTTTATCTTTTATTTATTTGAGAGACAGAGAGAGAGAGGGAGAGAGAATGGACACACCAGGGCTTCCAGCCACTGCAAATGAACTCCAGACGCCACCTTGTGCTTCTGGCTTACGTGGGTCCTGAGGAATTGAACCGAGGTCCTTTGGTTTGCAGGCAAGTGTCCTAACTGCTAAGCCATCTCTCCAGCCCCGCTAGTGGAACTCTTAAACTCTTAACTGACCTAAACTTTTAGCATTCACTGCCAATATAGAGATCTGCTGAAGAGACGGGTAGAAAACGATCTTCCAAAATGTTCAACATGGTGTTGTGAGATGGCTTGGTGGTTAAAAGTGTGTGCTGTGCAAGCCTGAGGACTGGAGTTCAATTCGCAGCACCCACATAAAGATGACACAAAAGTAGCACATGCATCTGTAATCCCAAAAGCTTATGGCAATGGGAGATGGAATCAAGAGAATGCCAAAGCTCACAGGCCAGCTCATCTGGTATTCACAATGGCAAACAACGAGACCCTGTCTCAAACAAGGTGGAAAGAATGCGGACTGTGGCATGTTCTTGTCCATCCTAAACACACATACCACTCAGCATATATGGGGACAAATGAAGGTTCACCTTGCCTGTCTATCAACCAGTCCTGACATTTCAAACACCTCCGTCTCCCCCTTTATTATCTGCTGGGTATCATGTTACTGTGATAGATAAAAAGAACTTTCCGGCTCCACATTTTGCCAGGTATGGACACCACCTTCTGTGGTGTCATGGTCAACATCATTTAAACAAAGGTGGAATAAATCAGACTATATAGCATAAGGTTGTTCAGATAAAGTGCTCATTCAGGAAGCTTTTCTTGCAGCACACAGGCATGCCCACGGGTGGTGCACTGAAAGGTAGAACATATGTGTTTCTATGGATTATAAGATGCTCTGCTCCCATCAGACCGATCAGATTTTCTGTGTTCCACAGATGCCACACTTGTCACTGGTGTGTATCTGGTTTTGAGGTAGGTCTTCACTCTTCACCTCCATGGACACTAGTCATACCTAGGTGGGCCCTCTCTGTCACAGGGGGCTTCTCTAGGCTTCTAGAGTCACTAAGCATATTTCACTTACTTTACATCCAGTGAAAGAGAGTAAAGAGGACAAACAAGTCTGAAGACTTGAGCTCTAATCTGTCTTTTGAAGACATGTGTCCTCTGGCAAGACATGCAGTGTCCCTGAGCCTAAGCTTTCACTTGTAAAATAAGGATCAACCCACCTTGGAACTGATGAACATGAAATCAAAGCACATATCATAAAGGTTAAACACTATTGCGCATCCATACCCATGAGGCACTTGGCACCCCACTTTATTTTTTAACCAAGTTCTGGGTGATTTTCATCTCCTGATTCTTAATTATTTTCAGACCTTAAGATTTTCCTCCTGAACCAAAGTCACTTCTGAAGGCTGCAACTCTTTTTTTTTTTTAATTTTAACTTTTTTTATTTATTGAGGGAGAGAGAAAGCACGCACAAATATGAGCACACGAGGGTCTCTAGCCACTGCAACCAAACTCCAGATGCACGCACCACCATGTGCGTCTGGCTTATGTGGGAGTCTTGGGGAATTGAACCTAAGTCCTTAGATTTCACAGGCAAGGGCCTTAACCACTAAGCAATCTCTTCAGACCAAGGCCGCAACTCTTATTCTGACTTGTCTTATCATTTTTGCTGAGGCCAAAATGCTATTTAGTACTTCCTGATGAAATCTGCAAAAACAATGGGCCTCTGCTTCTTCCCAAACAAACCAAGGATGAGTACAATTTGGGCAGGATGAGGTTAGCATAAAAAGATAAGGGAAAAGATATTGGAACAGAAAAAGAGAATGAGATATTTAGCTTTTGCCAAAATGAGAAATTAATCCAAGTTGGCAAACAGTAAATGAATGCAAGTCTGGATCAGTGACAGCAGCCGAGTCATCTTGTCTCAGCTCTGGAAGGCTCCTGAAGTCTGGGAAAACCAACACAACAGTTGCCACATTAGCAGCTCATTATAATTAAGGATAAGCCAGCCAGGGACTTGGGATATAAGCTTTGCAAGTATTTCCATTAATCAAGGCATCAATTACAAGGAAAGCCATGCATTGATGTCAGGGAATCCTATTAACAGAATTGTGAATTAATTTAAGGAGAACCATATTAGTCTTTTCATAGACAACATTGTTTGCTACTAAGGTCAAAGTTACAAACAGATAGAAAAGGGAAAGGAATGGAGATCTCTCCAAAGACAGTGACCCTGAAGTAGTGTCTCTCCATATCCCGTGTGAAGCTAGGCCGTAAAGTGGAAAGGAGATGCATGCCTGCTACATACACTCCAGTCACACGCCACCATGCTAAACCCTCCAGACAGTCTGGAATCTGTAGCTGGGAGAAGCAATGGGAGAAGCTCACCCAGGTAGGGCTTTACCTCATGGTATACAGCTTTAATAGGCTGGAGGTGGTGATGGTGAACACCTCCAGCTACCCAGGAAAGACTAGGTGACATGGGAAATGTAGTCTTGATGAGAAAGAGGACTAGCCACAGCTGAGACTAGTGGGAAAGTTGTGCCCCGGGCACCCTGAAGGCTCTGGTCGGCTCATCCTTGGACTTGGATGGGAACACTGGCCATTCCACTGCTTTGGCTTTCCCTTCCCCTCATCAATTCTTAGGGCCACTGTTAGAATAACGGTGCCCAGTTTTGGGAGAAACCAAAGGCACTTACCATTTTATAATTATTTTGGTTTTTCGAGGTAGGTTCTTGCTCTAGCTCAGGCTAACCTGGAATTCACTTTGTAGTCTCAGGGTGGCCTCGAACTCACAGGGATCCTCCTACCTCTACCTCCCAGTGCTGGGATTAAAGGCATGTGCCACCACGCCCGGCTGCCACTTACCATTTTAAAACACCACGAGGGGCCCAGGACTGACAACACTACAGACACTGGATAAAGTAGATCTAGCATCTCATGGGTTTTGAGTTTTGGAAGATAGGAGGTAAATCCTGGCTATTTCCATGTGCTCTGGTTCTGCTAAGTTGCCCCTATTTGATGACACTTTGTGTTCTCTGCAGACACTGGTATCCTGTAAACTCAGTGATATAAGAAGAATATCTTATGCATGAGTCAGGCACTGAGTACACTCTCAGTCCTCAAGCCCTGTCCCCTGCTGGACAAAAGCTATCAACAAGACATAGTCTGAAGACATGGAAACGTCTGTTCAGAGTATGACAAGCATAGGACAAGACTGTTCTTTCTCAGAAGGGTTCAACTGCTCTCACTCTGGTTCCTTTTACACTGGATTGGCAAAAATGCCATTCTAGGGCTGGAGAGATGGTGAAGATACTTGCTTGCAAAGCCAAAGGACCCAGGTTGAATATGTCTGGAGTTTGTTTACAGTGGCAGAAGGCCCTGGCATGCCCATTCTCTCTCATAAATAATAAATAAATACATAAATACATAAATAAATAAATAAATATTTTTTAAACTTGCCATTCTAAGCAGACAGAGAGAAAAGCAGCCACAATGCTATCATTTCAGGTAAGCACAGCAGCAGGAAAACAGAGGTTCTGGCCAGACTCAGGACAAGTTCTCCCTCTTAGAAGACCCCTTTCCACCCCGGGGGCACTAAGCTACATATTTCTACTTCTAATCCTGAAGATGAGGCTCTGGTACATTTTTTTTTTTTAACAAACCTTTTCCAGGGAAATGTCATCTATATAGGGACAGCCCTGTTTTATTCTTTCTCTTCCTTTTAAAACCAACTACTTTGCTGGGCGTGGTGGCTCATGTCTTTAATCCCAGCTCTCGGGAGGTAGAGGTAGGAGGATCACCATGAATTCGAGGCCACAGTGAATTCCAGGTCAGCCTGGGCTAGAGACCCTACCTCGAAAAAATAAAATAAAATAAAATAAAATAAAATAAAATAAAATAAAATAAAATAAAATCAATTCCTTTGGTTAAAGACTCAGTCAAATGGATGGAAAACTAAGCTGACTTGAGCTGGGACAGGCATTTCAAGTTGGCAACTTTTGGTAAAATTTTTTGTTTGTTTTGATCTAATCTAGAACTGACCAACACTAGGCTACAATTCATTCTTACCAAAATCATAGAACTCTTTAGGGGAAGGGGAAGCCATAGGCATGTGACTCACACACACACAATCACCCATTACACAAAGACCTCATAATCCAGGCTGTTACACCAGATGTCCTTAGCAAAAAAAAGGAGAAAGCTGAGTCACAGATTCCTCATGCTTCCATGCTGACAGCAGAATCTCACAGCTAAGTCTCAGAGCTACTAGAGAACAACTCCACACGGCCATTACTGATTGACTAAAATTATATCCTCCCCCATTTCAAAAAAGTTGCTTACGTGTGGTGTGTTCCAAACGCAATATCCAACTTGGCCTAGGACAAAAACAGAAGTCATTTTTTTTAAAACCTCACTTAATATCTCTATTGGAAATTAAATTAGAAAAGGAGCAAGACCACTTTTAAAAACTTCTACTGCCCCCTACTGGATAAGCACTTGATTACCAAGGCAGTTTTTATTATACACCCACTGCGGATCATTTAAAAACCACAGAACTTTTTTTGTTATCCAACATGAGTTGGGGGCAGTAATGGGAAAGTGGAATGAATGGGTACCACACATTCTCTGTTTATAGATGCTCCCAACAGGTAGCCCAGTGGACAATACTCTCACCTGTGATGTTTGGGGACACTCAAGGACAAATATGCATTTGTACCATCTGGCCACAGAAGAAAGAGCTGGGAACTGTATTTCATGTCTTTAAAAATTACAAAGTTAGGGCCGGAGAGATGGCTTAGCGGTTAAAGCACTTGCCTGTGAAGCCTTAGGACCCAGGTTCAATTTCCCAGACCCCACGTAAGTCAGATGCACAAGATGGTGCATGCATCTGGAGTTCATTTGTGGTGGCTAGAGGCCCTGACATGCCCTCTCTCTAATAAATAAATAAAAATTTAAAAAAATTACAAAATTAGAAGGAAGAATACCACTTTGTAAGCTGACCTATAACTGAGAAATAGCAATGGTCAAGGCTTTGAGTTTACTTTAGTTTTACTTTATGCCTCTGGGAAAGCCCAACCACAAAACAGGGATGAAAATATAATACTCAACATTTTTGGCTAATGCACCAGATCTATCCATTTTTTCATAATTTATTTGAGAGAGAAAAATATAGGGAGACACAAAGAGAGAGACATACAGAGAGAGAATAAAAATGTGAGTGTCAGGGCCTCTAGCCACTACAAATGAACGAGAGATACAAGCTCCACCTTGTGCATGTGGCTTATGTGGGTACTGGGGAATAGAGCCTGGGTCCTCAGGCTTTGCAGGCAAACACCTTAACTCCTAAACCATCTCTCCAGCCCTACCCATTTTAAATATGAACAGATTAGGCATAAACAATTAGGCTTAAGTGACAAGCCCAGAATAACAGTATTATAGAATGAACATTTGTGTGTGGTTCCCTAACCCAACTCGTACATTGAGGCAAAATCTGCAGTGTGCCAGTATTTAGACAGCAACTTTTTGGAGGTATGTAAAGTTATGTGAAATCATGGGAGGGTGGAAGGCTGATTCAGTACAATTAGTGTCCTTACCAAAGACATTAGAAGGCTAGTGTACCCTCCCTACCTTCCTCTGCTATGTGAGGACACCACGAAAAGACAGTTACCTACAAGCCAGGAAGCAAGCTCTCACTAGTACCATGCTCTGAGCCCTTCTAGCTTCCAGAAGGCGAAAAACAAATGTTTGCTGTTTAAGCTGCCCATCCAGCTTTTTGTTATAGTCGTCCAGATTAGTTCACACAGGTGGAGGGCTGGGGCAGAACCCAGGAAACCTGGCCCTTGATTATTACAGGCTGCATGTCCTAGCCTCAAGCCATGAAATTACACCCACTGACTGATTCCTTGGTGAATGTGCCTTTGCTTCAGTGACAGTGTTACTAGAAAATTCAAGAATTCTTCTTATACACAAGGCGTAAAGGCATTTTAAGAGGTCAGGGCAGGTTACAATCCTGCATCTCTCCCATTGAGTACTCCAGTCTGGTTTTTTTCTTTTTCACAAAGTATGAGAGAAGTATGTCCTTGCACCCTCTAGTGGCCAGTCTGCTATCGGGCGCAGGTCTCTCCTTTGAAGGCATCATTTAATGTATTGAATCACTGCTTTCAGGATTCTTGTGTTGCTTTACTTTCTGCTCACTTGTACTCTGATGGGAGCTAACCTCTTCTATTGCTGGAAATCAAAGGAAAACAATGGCCTTTTGGGCCACTGCTAAACAAAGGATGAATTAAAATGTGTTTGGTGGTAGAAATGTTATTATTAGTAGTACTTTGGTGGTGCTGGGGATGGAACCCAGAGCTTTGTGCATGCTTGCTGGGCAAGCACTCTGCCATTGAGCCAGACACTAGAAGGAAAATGGCAAGAGAAGAAATCCAGGTACTATATCCTTGTTCTCTAGGAACAGAAGTCTTGCACCCACCGTGCTATGTTGATGACAAGAAGAGAAAGGTGTAGTAGCATTCATCGTGGTTCCTCCTGTGGTTCCGCTAACAGAGACAGGAGAAGGTGACTATTCCACCCACTGCTTCAGTTACCATTTCCACACAAAGGAAATTAAAAAAAAAAGAGAGAGAAAAAAAAGAATTCCTTTTCTTTCCATTTTTCCTGTTTCTTGCTCAAAATGACATGCAGTAGATCCTTTTAGACGAGAAGTATAAAGCAATGGTTGTGACGAGTCCCGCTCAGCACAGCAGTGTGGGCTGACGGCAAAGCAGAGGACGATACTACAGAGCCCACAGAGCCGGGGCTGGGACGGCACTGTTGTGCTTTCTTTACAGTGCTTTGGATCCAGCAAAGCAGGAGACCTCCCGGTTATACGCACACTCACGTTCCCCCACTGCGCTGCAATCATACACTCCATATGATGAACTTCAGTGTCCTAAGGGGCTTTTGCTCTACAGGTCTCTCCAGCAGATACCTTCAGAAAGAACTGAGGACATTGGGTAAAGGGTCCGTGGTGGCTAACAAAAATCAGATAAGCTGCCACATTAGGAACATGTGCCACACAATGAGTACTATGTGAGATGTGACGTGCCAGAGCACAATGTGTAAAGTGTAACACAGTTGTTTTAATGTTAGGATGGAATGACATCAGAATGTTATGGCAGCCAAAGCTGCAATTCAACCACGTGCAGGCACCCCCATGCCTGTGGCTATGATTGGCTGCACCCATTGACCTATCCCAGAAAGAGGTTCCTCCAGAAAGCTGACTTGAAAAGAGACACTCTGAAGGACAGGAGGCAGGTACACTGGTGCCTGGGATGCAGGCTGGATGACTCCACATGCCTCCTGGCCACTCATCCATAGCTGCGGCTGGACTCACTCTGGTGAGACTGCCCTGGTGAGCCCGATCCAATTCTCTGACCCAGTGGGTGCTCCCCGGGCAGGAAATCCTCAGAGCACCTTGGCTTAGCTCAGGTAGACCCCACAAGGTAGTATGGCGCTAGCTTATATAGCAATAGCTGGACTGTCAAGGAAATGCATCAATAAAGTTTGTCATTCCAAGATATATATTAGTCTCTGCCTGATGACTCAGCACACACCTTGAGTCTTGCTCATGGTATGTCATAAAAGCAGTTTTCAGCCATATTCATAGACAGAGATCCAGTTGACCTGTTCTGTGAGCAAAGCAGGTTTCAAGAGGCACACAGGCAAACCAGGCACCAGGAGTACTAGCCAGCTGGGGCACATACTGACCCACGCCACACTGAGCAAGACCACAGCAACAGAATGCTTACTCCTGACAGAGAATAGGGACACTGAACAGATGACTTAGAATATGGTGACCTCTGCCTGTGTAAGAAAGAGATGAATATATTCTGTGTTGTGCCAGTGAGTGGGAAATTAGGACCAATGAGTGGAAGTCACAAGGAGAGAGACTTCAGGTCAAGATCAGAAAAACATCTTTCCAACTCTCGGGAATCCCTACAAATGAACACCGGAAATGTTCAAGCACAGGCAAGACAAGAAAATGCTGGGGATACTAGAGGGGAGAGGATGGACTCCAAGTGTAAAATTCCCGCCAACTCCCAGACTGAGCAAAAGGTCAAGTGCAAGAGGCAGCTTACCTGACAGAGGGAAATGTTTTCATAGGGCTTTGCCTGGGCATACAAGTGAGCCTTAGCCTCTCGCTTATCGCCATGCACAAGCAGGATGGGTTTCTTCCTGAAAGAGATCAGACACCTTTACAAGGCATCATTCACAAAACTGGCCTCTGGCCTCACTGAGGAAGGAACACAAGCCTTCTTAACCTCTGATGTCTGTTTCTGGCTGTTGTGGCTAATGCCAAGTGGCCATCAATCTGTGCCCATTCATCAATTCCCTTTGTAAGGGGAGACATGGCCCTAGACTGCTGTAACACAGGGAAATTGTGACTTAATAATTTTTGTCTTAGATTCCAAAAAAGCCATATGTGGCTCAGTGTTTTTTTAAAATTTTTAAATTATTTTTTATTTATTTTTGGAGAGAGAGACAGTCAGAGAGGGAGAGGGAGACAGATAGAGATGGGCGTGCCAGCAGTCTCTCAGCTGCTGTGAACGAAATCCAGATGTGTGCGCCCCTTGTGGTCAAGTGCAGCATTGCACCCTTGCATCACTTTGCATCTGGCTAAACGTGGGACCTGGAGATTGGAACCGCTGGAGATTGGAACCAGCATTCTTAGGCTTAGGAGGCAGGCGCCTTAATCGCTAAGCCATCTCTCCAGCCCGTGGCTCAGTGTTTTAAGATGAAACGGATAAAAGGTGGACAATTACTGTCACGCAGTAAGTGTGATGCTTCTTTCTCCCCTTCTTTTGGCCCAGTAACATTCATTTCACACAGTACCTACATTTATCAAGCTCCTACTGTAACAACAATAAAAGAAAGATTCTTAAAGGCCAGTTTCAAAGAGAGAATGCTCAGACAGATTTCTTTTGGAAAGTCTACTGGTCTATTGTGGTTAGTATGCCATGGATGATCATGATGGGGCCACCAAAGGCAGAGGAAGAAGGGAATTTTTTGCTTTTGTAAGTTTTTAGAGAAGAGGGAATATTTCATGTTACATGACCTTAGGAGCCACAGGCATTGCACAGAACCCAAAGCTGTAAGTCAAGTGGCCTTAGAGTCCTTGACAACAGGAGCAGGGAGTTGGAGGGAGGGTAGGAGCTGATCTTGCTCACCTATTTGGACTTGAGCTCTGGGCAATAGGGCCTCTTAAGCTGACTACATCTTTGTGATAACATCTACTATATGTGTGCTATAGGTACTGTGGGAGAGCCAGGACATAAACAAAGACCAGCCCAAGCCCTTAGCAGAAGGTAGACTTGCTAATGGGGAGGTAGGGTTTCAATGAACCACAGCTTATAGTCCACTGCAAACTTTCAAATTCCAAAGGATGTACATAAAAGCATCATTCAGGAAATGATTTGAAAGCCCTTCTTTTTTGTGTTGAGATAGGGTCTCAATATGTAGCCCAGGCTTGCCTCTAACTCTACACTCCTCCTGCCACAGCACCTACACCCCTGTGGTGGGATTACAGTTCTTGAGCCATGCTGTCTCATTTCCAAAAGGTTTTTAAAGGCTCCTCCTCGGGTTAATTCAACACAATCTAATCCTTAGAAATCAATGCGTCTTTACAAGCTTTCCCAAAACAAGAAAAATTGGATTTTTCTCCAACAAGCAATCACTCTGCATTTACAAGTGCAGAATGCATGAAGAGATGACATTCAACTGGAAAGAATCATAGGACAACATGTGCTTTCGGCCCTAGTATCTAACTACCTCATGCCCAGGCGTGCTTTGTTCTAACAGATGGGAAAACTATCCTGTGAATGAACATGCATTCCTAAAGCTTTCCCTATTTGGGAAAAAAATGTTACAACTAAAAAATAGTACAAAGAAAAATGTAAGAAATATTCAATCACCCAGAAACAAGAATTGTTCTGAGGTGATAGGTCATCTAAAGAAAATAAATTAAAGCACATGCCTTTGATTCCAGTACTCGGGAGGCAGAGGTAGGAGGATTGCTGTGAGTTTGAGGCCACCTGAAGACTACACAGTGAATTCCAGGTCAGCCTGGGTCACAGCGAGACCTCACCCTGAAAAACCAAAAAAGAAAAAGAATAAATGACAGAAGCCCTTCTTAATCCCTTCAAAGCAATGGTTCTGTGGACCATTACAGAAAGGCAACATCTGAACAACACAAGGGATGGAGTCATACTGTCTGAAATTCTTTACACACAAATTCTGTCTAAACTTGCCATTTATGCCATTCCTCAGCCTTACAATGTTTTCATAGCGGTCCCAAGATGCCCTTGGCAACAAGGAGTGGAGGGAGGGAACTCTCTGTCCTTGACTTTGCTAGAGCTGCTGCAACAAAGTGCCACACGCTGGTAGCATCCACAACACAAATCTACTGTGCCATGGTTCTAGAAGCAGGAAGCTGGAGATCAGGACACCAGGAAGAACTAGGCCTTGCTCATGGGTTATGGGAGCCTCAGGCATTCCCTGGCCTGTAGCTGGCATTGTCCTCGTGTCTGCACATAGCTTCTCTGTCTCTGTGACTCACTTCCCCTTTTATAAGGACACTAGTTGTATGAGCTTAGTGTCCTTCTAGTGGCCTTAGTTTAACCTCACTGATTATTTCCGTAAAGACTATCTACAAACACAGCTGCATTCTGCGGTACTGAGGCTCAGCACTTCAATATGTCGATTTAACCCACAAGACGCACAAAGAGAATCATGCTACTCTTTGCCATTTCAACAGAGAAGTGGACCTGACTGCAAGGCCTCTGAGAACCAAGGGAGGAGGAACAGAAAGCACCAACGCACCATCCAGGGGCACACTGTAAGAGGAGCTGGTGGCAGGGACCGTCTTGCCTCCAGATATGTAGTCTTTCCTTTGTGAGCAACACTCTGACTTTGATTAGGATAAGTAGGCTCAGCTAAGTCACATTTCCAGCCTTTTTGAGAGTCGGTTAGTGTCATGCAGCAGAGCTCGGCTCTGCAAACAGAAGCAGATGTTGTGTGGGCCCAGCCAGGACAGCTGTTCAGAGTGGCATGGATTGGACACAAGTCCTCTTCCTTTCTTTCTGGAACATAGACAAGGGAGCTAGAACTCTGGCTACCATCTGGACCATGAGGCAACTCTGAAGACTAAAGTCATACACCAGGAGTAACAGAAACAAAACGTGGAGAGAAAACCACGGTTCCCTTAATTATGACCACATATATCTATCAATGGGACTTCTTAGGCATGAGAAGTTAGTTTGCTTTGTTTAAGATGCTGTTATTTGGGGTATTTTGTTAAAATGCACTTAAAATCAATGCTCTATGTTACAGGTCAAACTAAAGCCATTGAATGGCAAAGTCATTTTGGGAACTTTCAACATTTTACCCTCTATAATGACAAACGTTTCTACAATGATGCCTTAAGACAACAAGAACTTAACAGTCATTTTGTAGGTATTCCTCCACCCTACTATTATGGGATTCTGCCACAAAACTGTGCTAGGAACAGCAGTGGCTGCATGTCACTGCAATGGAAACAAGAGATGAAGAACCTTCAGTGGCAGAGCTGGAAGTCACCAGCTCCTGAGCCCGGGGAGGGAAGGTCAACACCCTTTCTCTTACACTTTAAACTACAGGAAGGATTACTGGGGAGATAAGTGGTGCACACAGATCCTTAGAAAAGGACTTTAATGTGCTAAGAGAAGTGTGGTGTGCAGGTTACATGTGAACACATATATCGCTGTAGACACCATGTGGATTTAACAATTTCCTTCATATTAACACTGGACACCAAGTCTGTTTACTTGAGTTGGAAGTTGTCCTTATTATTTGTGCTCAGAGCACAGAGGAAAAATGCCAAAATTTGTAAAAAGGATGTATATAATAGATACATGTAAAAAATGCTGTTTTATTGGGCTGGAGAGATGGCTTAGCAGTTAAGGCACTTGCCTGCAAAGCCTAAGGACCCAGGTTTGATTTTCCAGTACCCACATAAGCCAGATTCACAGGGTGTCACATATGTCTGGAGTTTATTTGCAGTGGCTGGAGGCCCTGGCATGTTCATTCTCTCCCTCTAAGTAAAAGAAATATTTTTTAATATGCTGTTTTCTCAAAATAATTTAATGTCTGCCTGTTTTCAATGCTCAAAACAGATAGGCAGCTTTTGCTTAAGAAATGCAAATCTTGTGTTTCAAAGCAGCATTGGTGCCAGCTGCATACCAGGAGACTCACCTGAACTCTGGTGGATACTGCTTTATGAGCCAGTCCACATCAAAGCAGTAGTTGAACTACAGGGGAAAAGCAAAGCCAGAAGTCAGCCAAGCAGTTCAGAAGGGCTATTATTACAATGAATGAAAATGTAAAAACAATAACGTGCTATGTATACTGTTTATAAACCTAGTTAGTTATGCTACAGTACTCATAATTAGACCTAAAATTTATCTTGAAGGAATATATGGTTACAGAAACCTGCATAAATAAAGCCAAATGCTCCAAAATGGGTTCAAAGGGGACTAGCTCCACATGTTTTGTCTTGCCAGCATCTGCACTTGCTGGTTGGGATGTTACTACATTATTTTAAGGCCCAGACTAATCTCTAATAGCCCAGATTATCAACTTTCCCTTAGTGTTTATAAAGACACATAGCGGGGACAAAGATCCCAGGATTTTTAGAAAATGGCATTTCCTGTCAGCATAATACATCAGCTAGTTTGCTCCATATTCACTAGCTTTTAATAAACACATGCTGACCACAAGTTGTGTAGTGGTCTCACCATGGAGCACAGGAGCTCAGTTTAGCTGAGAATCACAAATGCATGTACCCATTTGGTTTCCAGTACTCTCCAGAGGAAAGGTGACCAGGACCCTTAGAGCCAGATCTAACACCAAGAGGACGCCTTTGAGTATCTGGACTGCGACTGTGATTCCATCGTGCAGGACGACCAAACATGCAGAGGTACTCATAAATTCTACTTACTCCTTTCTGCTCAGTGCAGAGAATCTATTTTTCTAAATCATATCAAACCTGGCTTGGCTTTCGAAGCATCTACCCTTCCCTAGGGGGCTGCACTAGCATCCCGTGCATGAGATTGTAAATATTCCCAAGAGAAATATTTTAAGCAGAAACATCTGAAGTGCCATCTTGGCAGTCCTTAGGGCCTGAGAGCCTGGTGTTTTCCTGACAGTCATGTCCATGCTCTGTGATGGTTGGGGCCACCTTGGGGACCCTTTAGGGACTGAAAGACCCATCTCTCATATTTTCTTAGGAAGTTGTTATCTGTCTTTTTTCACAAATAAAAACTTATTATAAAACATAAAAATATAAAAATAAAAACAACTTAGCCATAAACTTACCTGGGCTGAAGAAACAAGTGTCCCAAACAGAGGAGATAAGATATCTATAAGGACAAAATATAAACACAGTTTGTTTCTAGATTTAAAAAAATCCTCTAGTCATGGGATTGGGGACATGGCTCAGTGGGTAAAGTACTTGCTAGGCAACCACAAGGATTTGAGTTTGGATCGCTAGAACCCGTATAAGGTGGGGCGCAGTGGCACATCTGTAACTGCAGCATGCCTATGATGAGACAGGAGGCAGAAGGAGAATCTCCAGAGCTTGCAGGCTGGCTGGCCTGGCAAACAGTGGCAAACAAGAGACCCTGCCTCAAACAAGGTGAAAGGCATGGACCAACATGCAACATGCACCACTATCCTCTGACCTCCACAACTGGTACCGTGGCACACATGTGCCCACACCCACAGAATTAAACACACACCTGCATACACATATACATATCACACACACACACATTAAAAAAAAATCAATCCTCCAGTCAACACAATCACAACGATCATATTCAAAAGTCATGGACAATCAAGATTTGGCTCAGAAAACAGAAGGGTGGAAAGTTGGCTCAGTGGTTAAGGCATTTGCTTGTAAAATCTAATGACACTGGTTCAATTCCCCAGTACCCATGTAAAGCTAGATGCACAAAGTGGCACATGTGCCTGGAGCTCATTTGCAGTAGCTAGAGGCACTAGTGTACCCATTTTCCCCCACCATTCTATCTCTTTGCAAATAAATAAAAAAATTAAAAATCCATGGGAAAATTCCCTATGCTATTTAATAATACTTATTATACTTTCTAAACAAAACTAAAATATAAAACTTTAGGGCTAGATGGCAATTTTGGAAACTCTAAATAGAGACAGTCATTCTATTCATCCTTCTTTCCAGGATTTCTGAATCTTTATTTCCTTCTGTACTGTTCAAGCCCACAACACACACCTCTGGAGCCTCCTACAGTTCCAAACTCACATCCTTGGTGTTGTTCTTGGTCACCGCTGGGGAAATTCCACTTAGCACCCACTCAAGCCTTTCTTTAGAAAGATTAGAAATGTCGGTGATCATAAGCCAACCATTACCATCTTTGATTGTAACAGCTACCCTGCACAGGATTCAGGAACCAGACACTATTCTTGTATTTCCCATACATCAACTCTTGTTCCTCCCAGGGTGTACTGAGGGAAGCTGCTATCCTCAGGAGAAGCTGCCTATGACCGCATAGCTAGGAAAGGGCAGAGCTCAGGTTTGACTACTCAGGATGTCTGGCTCCAGATTGCTGGGATTACTGAATTGCCTCTGAGAAAAGAGTGGGCATGTTCACTTACTTTACAGTCTCTGAGAGTCTCCTATCTTCCAGACATTGAGCTAGATGTGGGATACAAAAATTTTGAACAGGCCAGGCGTGGTGGTGCACGTCTTTAATCCCAGCACTCGGGAGGCAGAGGTAGGAGGATCACCATGAGTTCAAGGCCACCCTGAGACTACATAGTGAATCCCAGGTCAGCCTGAGCTAGAGTAAGACCCTACTTCAGAACTAACCCCCCCCCAAAAAAAAATTTTTTTTGAACAGGGCTGGAGAGATGGCTTAGTGATTAAGGTGCTTGCCTGCAAAGTCAAAGGACCTAGGTTCGAATCCCCAGGACCCAAGTAAGCCAGATGCACAAGGTGGTGCATGTGTCTGGAGTTTGTAGTGGCTGGGGGCCCTGGTGTGTCCATTCTCCCTCTCTCTCAAATAAATAAATAAAAATAAAATATTTAAAAATTATTCTTACAGGAGAAAGTTCCTATATTATTTGGACATTTGCACAATTAGGAGATAAATTAAAATATTCTTTTTATTTATTTATTTGACAGAGAAAGAGGGAGGGAGGGTGGGAGAAAGAAAGAGAGAGAGAGAGAGAGAGAGAGAGAGAGAGAGAGAGAATGGGCATGCCAGGGCCACCAGCCACTGTAAACGAACTCCAAACGCATGTGCCCCTTTGTGTATCTGGCTAACGTGGAACCTGGGGAATCGAATCTGTGTCCTTTGGCTTTGCAGGCAAATGCCTTAACCACTAAGCCATCTCTCCAGCCCTAAAATACATTCTTTATCTTCCAAGAACTACTAGAAGTCTCCTTTCCTTCATGGGATCTAGATAACTACAGCTGTTAGCAAGGTTCAGTCAAACAGCATGGAGTCAGATTTCAGAATGTCTGCATTCAAATGTGGCTCCACCATTTACCTACTCAGAGACCATGGGCAAGTTATTTAATTTTTATAAACTGCAGATCTGTCACATGTCCATGGACATCTGGAACATCTTGTGAAGCTGTTCTGAGAATAAAAGAATATGTGGGGATGGAGAGATGGCTCAGTGGTTCAGGTGCTTGCCTGCAAAACCTAATGACCTGGGTTTGATTCCCCAGTACCCATGAAAAGGCTGATGCACAAAGTGGTGCAAGCATCTGGAGTTGTTTGCAGTAGTTGGAGGCCCTGTTGTGCCCATTCTCTCTGTCTTTATAGCTTCTCTCTCTTCTTGAAAATAATTTTTTAAAAAAAAACTATTTTAAAAATAACCTTTAAAAAGTATATGGAAATCTCCTCTCAGGATATTATCTCACCATCCTCAAATCTTGGTGCTCACAGATAGCTGTTACCATTTTATTATGTACAGCCAGATTTTGCATACTCCTCTGTTTACTGTGCCAATCTTTCTCAAGCAAAACAGAAAAACTGACAACTGTATTTCTTCAGAGTAAGAGATTCTCAAAACAAAAATATATAGAATTGAACTTACTACAGTATGAAATTAAAGCCACCAGAAATTTACAGTATGAAATACAACCACATAAGAAATTTATCCTACTATATTTGATATTAAAAAAAAAACTCTGCTGGGGGATCAACATGATCTATTCTTTATTATGAGGCCCCAGAAAAATCAGTCTGAAAGGAGAAAGTTTATTGCGTGTATCTGCCATGTGGCTATACTGTGTGATAGCTTCATGGATCTGCCCATTTTTCTGAAGCCCCAATCTTGTCCCACCTTAGCCATGGAATAAGTGAATGACAAGGCAGGGGCCATGTGCCTTGTGAGTATGAGCTTCTGCTGTTCTGTGCATGCGACACAGAAAACATGCAAGGACTGTCTCCCACTTCATAACAGAAACATCTACCTATGTGCCTGGGCCTATTTCCCCTTTTTCTAAACCAAGCTTTCAGGTAGTGGTTCTCACACTACCTACTAGGCAGAGAATCTCCCAGAGGCTGTGAAAACACAGATGGCAGGCCCCACCCTCTCAGCCTGACTCCTTGAGTCTGAGAATTGGCATTTCTGAGGTCCAGATGCTTCTGATTCTGCTGGTGCAGGGACCACACAGAACTACTGCTATCAAGCTTGTGCTACCTGAGAGTGTAAGATTAACCTCACCTCAAAAGTTAAACAGTTCTAGGGCTGGAGAGATGGCTCAGCGGTTAAGGCATTTGCCTGCAAAGCCAAAAGATCCTGGTTTGACTCTCCAGGACCCACATAAGCCAGATGCACAAGGGGGTACATGCATCTGGAGTTCGTTTGCAGTGGCTGGAGGCCCTGGCCCACCCATTCTCTTTCTCTCTCTGCCTCTTTCTCTCAAATAAATAAGTAAATAAATAAAATATATTTTTTAAAAAGAACAAAAAAATTAAAAAAATTAAACAATTCTGAACACCGTACCAAGTGTTGCCAGGGACTGAGCTGCAGGGTCTTGACAAATGCCCTCTGACTGTCACCTAAGAGTTTGTTGTCAATGGGCTGGAGAAATGGCTTAGCAGTTAAGGTGCTTGCCTATGAAGTCTAAGGACCTAGGTTGAATTCCCCAGTACCCATGTAGGCCAGATGCACAAGGTGGAACATGCGTCTAGAGTTTGCAGTGGCTAGAGGACCTGGTGCACCCATTCTCTCTGTTTCTTTCTCTCAAATCAATAAATTAAAAAAAATTTTAAAAAGAGTTTGTTGTCAAACTCACTCACTTGTCAAAACTGACTTTTCCCTGAGAGTAGTTAAGATTATAACAAAAGGTTTTTGGAGGCCAGGCTATCCTCCTTGATTTACCGAAGGGCAATATTCTTATATACGACACAGCAGTTCCTGGACACCGTCCATGCTTACCTTTGATGTGGAGGGCTTTGGAGTTATACTTTGCCTTAATCCCTGAGACTCTAGTGAGGTAAAACTGGAAGGGGTTCCCTTTATCCAGCATGTCCCAGATATCCTGGCCTTCCCCTGAGGTCTCATATTCATCTTCCCCCTGGAGCCTGTGGCTGGCAGGAGGGTCACGATCTGCAGCACTCTGCGTACCACCCGTGTTGGGCAAGGAGACATCCTTTTCCTCTTTGACCACCACACCCTCAGCCCCCTCCTGCTGAGTCTCTGGCAGAAGCTCCTCATCGCTGCTGGACAGGCACCAGCCGAGTTCTTCCTGGGAACCAGTCTTCTGTTTCTTGGGAAGCCCTGACTCTGTGCTGCTGAATTTCATAGGGGACATCTGCCTCCTGTGTGCGGCTCTGCGAGCCTCAGAACAGGTGTACGTGGGCTCTGTGCTTGTTCCCTGCTCAGCCTGGGGGAGAGAAGTCGATGGCTTGTCAGGTTTGAGCTTTTCATCCTCACTCTCGTCACTGCTGGATATGGTCCACCTCCCGTAACTGCCTTCCTGAGACATACTTCTGGAAAGAGAAGGTAGAAAGGTTATTTCCCAGTCAGGACACCGCTGACAACACACCTCTCTCTGTTAAATTCTCTATCACATAAGTTTCTGCAGCGATCAGCATTTCTGAGGCTGAGCCACCTAACTATTGTCAGAATCTGCTATGAGAAGTTGGCAAAGTAATAGCAAAAAACAAAAATTCCGTTTTTTTCCCCTTTAGCTTTCAACCTAGACCTCATTCTTAGATGCCCTGGGAAGGGAGGAGGTCAGGGTTAAGGCCATCTTAAAGAACCTGAAGGTTTTATCTGACCATGCTCAAGTTTTTTTTCTTTTTCTTTCTTTCTTTCTTTTTTTGCGACTTTAGGTGTGTGATATGTACATGTGTGTAGAGGCCAGAGGCTGACATCAGGTGTCACCTTCTATCACCTTCCACCTTACTCTTTGAGACAAGGTCTCTCATTGAACCTAGATCTCGCCATTTTAGGTAGACTAGGTAGCCAGTGGGCTCCAGGGATCCTCCTGTGTTCACCTCAGCAGTGCTGGTATTACTAGCATGCACCACCATGCCAAACACTTCATTTGGGATATGAACTCAGGACCTCATGCTTTTGTGGCAAGCACTTTACTCAGTGAACTCTCTCTCCATATCAAGTTTTTAATGTCAAATTGGAATTTACAAATCTCCCTTCACTTAAGTACAACTACCTAAAAGACCTCAAAAACAAGATAATCTTAACTTCCCAAAGACAGGTACTTGCCATAAGTTTAGCAAAGCCCCAGGGAAATGCCAATGATCACTTCTGGATGTACACTGTTAAGTACTGCACATGAGGACCAACTAATGTGAGATAATTATCTTATGGGTCATGTCATAAACCAAGCTATAGGAAAGAACTAGTAATGAAGCAAACATTTATTTTCCAAAACACAGAGTCTAATTTCTACTTTCTAGCTCTCAGAAGAGGAAAATACAGGAAATATGTACTTTTGGTGTTATAAAAAACGTGTTCAATTCAATGACAAGAGGCTAAGTAGAGTTTCCAGATAGGTAAATAACAGCTCCTTAGTGCAATATCTTTAATAGGTTAGTACAAGAGGAAAATTGTGAAACTCAAGAGTCTGATCTCAGGTTGTTAGGGTATCACCAAGATTTGCTGTTTCAAAGAAGCTGAACAGGCTGCATTATAAGTGAGGTAAATCAAGACGCTGTGATACACTGTCCACAGCATCCACATTCCTTGAACAAAAAGTGTGGGGGCTGAATCTAACATCAGATTTTCAAATGAATACATACTCATGTTCTAAGATTAAAAACAAAAACCCCACAACCCTTTAACTGTTCATAATTTTACTTACCCAACTTCTTTGATTAATGACTAGTTGGATCAGACAAGATTTCTTCTGTCTGTTATGGAGCTCTTATGCAGAGTGTACAAGACACATCCTTAATGGCTCAATGTGATTATTAACCCCAACTGGCCTGGATATCATTTTGCAGCCAAAGCCTTGGGGACTGCAGATATACATGGAGCTACTGGCTCCTGCAGTAGATCGCCCTGGACCGTCTTTGTATTTGAACTGTCGGAAAGTTCAACTTGCTTCTAGAGGCTTTGAAGATCAGAAGCAGTTTAGGCATTCTCTCAAACCGGTTCTAACCTTCAAGGTTAAGAAAGTAGACAGTCAAGCTCACTATGTGTTCTGTGACAGTTAATGGGGTCTGAGTGCCAGGTCTTTTCAATGAAAGAGATTCAGATTGATTTGCTACATAACACCCACTTAAGGGGCTTAGAGGTATTGTTTTAATTTTTTTTTTTTCGAGGTAGGGTTTCACTCTAGCCCAGGCTGACTTGCAATTCACTATGTAGTTTCAGGGTGGCCTTGAACTCACAGCAATCCTCCTACCTCTGCCTCCCAAGTGCTGGGAATAAAGGTGTGCGCCACCATGCCCGGCCTGTTTTAACTTTTTATAACTTAGATTCCCCCTAGTGTTCTAGACTGTAGAAATCCCTTTGTTTAAGCTGTCTCAATTTGCTTTAAAGAAACTATTTTGGTGGCTACATCTTATGACTTTAAAACCATTTGTGGTAGTTTGAATATGTGGCCCCCAATATATTCAATGTTTTATTACTTTATAGTTTGCATCTGCAATCACCTTCCTAGAGGCAATGTCACTGGGGGCTGGTCTTAAAGTGTTAATGGTGGGTTTGAGATTCCATTGTAAAGATATGCAAAGTGTGCCCAGTAGGAGTTCCTGAAGTGTGCTGTGACTTTTTTGGCAGTAG
Source organism: Orientallactaga sibirica (assembly GCA_036365145.1). Taxonomy (NCBI): domain Eukaryota; kingdom Metazoa; phylum Chordata; class Mammalia; order Rodentia; family Dipodidae; genus Orientallactaga; species Orientallactaga sibirica. Next base: position 4,930,917 of record JAEOAD010000038.1, on the reverse strand, counting down.
ATTTGCTCTGAGTGCTGTGTGGCTGGGGGCTTTGCTCTCTTGCCTGGTCCTGTGAAGAGCAGGCTGCTTCTCCTGCCTTTATGGAACTTCCCCTGGATCTGTAAGCTTCAATAAATAATATCCCTTCCTCCATAACTGTGCCTGATCTGGAAGTTCATCTCAGCAAACCTGAAGCTGTCTGCTACACCATTTCCGGGATGGAGAGATGGCTTAGCAGTTAAGATACTTGTTTGCAAAGCCAAAGGACCCAGGTTCAGTTCTCCAGGCCCCACACAGGACAGATACTCAAGGTGGCACATGCATCTGGAGTTCGTTTGTAGTGGCTAGATGCCCTGGCATGTCCATTCTCTCTACCTCTTTTTCCCTCTAATAAATAAATAAAAATATTTTTAAAAACTACTTTGAATGTTAGCCCTAGCTTCCCTTAAATTCTACTTGAAACAAGACGCAAGCTGCAGTGTTGCAGAAATGCTTTGAATTTTGCTTCTCAGTGAACACCAGGCTCTCCTGCAAGTGCCTGTGGCTCCTGCTCACAGATTGGCAGAATGTAGCTTATGGCTCCATTACAGTTACAATAGCAGGTCAAAGTTTACTTTTAAAAGTCAGTGTTAAAAGTGCATTCAAATAAATATTAAGCAAATAATAACATACATGAACAAATAAAGACTGGGAAGGCAGGTGAGCGAATGAAATTTGGCAAACATTGGCCTAACAAGATGAAAACCTAATGAAATTCTTCCACCACATGCTAAGAATGTGGTCAGAGCTTCTTTAAGGACTTTAAAAACGCTGATGGGGCTGGACAGATGGCTTAACAATTAAAGTGCTTGCCTGCTAAGCCTAAGGACCCAAGTTTGATTCCCCAGTACCCACACAAGCAAGATGAACAAGGTGGTGTATGCATCTGGAGTTTTTTTTTTTTTAATTATTGTTTTTTATTGAATTTTATACTTATGTAGTGGCTGGAGGCCCTGGTGTAAGTACACTCTCAAACAAACAAACAAACAAACAAACCAAAAAACCCTGAGTAGCCATGTAAGGCTACTTCTATCTTACCAGACCTGACATTTCAGTATGAGTACTGAGCCAGCTCAGGTGCTCTTGATCACAAGGTAAGCCCTTTACCCACTGACCTATTGCTCCAGCACCCAAACAATGATTTTTAAAAGCTAACATGATTTTAACTGTTCATTATACTTTACAGGGATGGCCTCTGAAGTAATCTCCAAAGCAGCATGTGAAACCTTGAGGGTGAAAAGGAACTAGTGGGCTAAAAGATGGTAATGTGAACCGAGTCCTTCCAAACTTTTTAAAAAAATTATTTATTTACTGGGGTTGGAAGGAGAGAATGTGGGTGTGCCAGGGCCTCCCGCCACTGCAAACAAACTCTAGGTATGTGCCACTATGTGTATCTGGCTTACGGGGGTTCTGGGGAATGGAACCTGGGTCCTTAGGCTTCGCAGGCAAGGGCCTCTTCTCTCCAGCTCCCTTCCTAACCTTTAAGTTCAGGCACAAGGCTTTAAGACAGGCAGTGACCTATAGGAAGAGTGTGGTAAGGAAGGCAACGCTTGTTAGACGTTAAATTTCCCTCTAAGACCACAGAGGGTCTCGGCCTAGTTTAACCTTCCACCCTTCCAGCCGGACCAGTCAGGTGGTGAGGCGCCTGCAGGGTAGGGGGTGGGGAGAGATCCACATGGAGGGAAGTGGGCTGACTCACGAGTACTGCTAACTTTCACACACAATTCTCAGTGCTCCGCGGTCCCCGCGATGGGGATACCGAGCACAGAGGGGCTAAGTGCCAGGCTCGTGGGGGAGGCACCACGCGCACAGTGACACTGCGGGGTGGGGGCAGAGGCGGGAAAGCCGAGGCCAGCAGGTGGCTCAGCTCAGCCCAGACTGCAGGAACGAGGCCCAGGGGCAGAGAAGGGACCCCGGCCCGGGACATCCCGGCCGAGCGCTTCCCTCGCGGTCCGCATCCCTCCTCCACCTGGCCTTCACTACCCCGCCCGACCGCAGCAGCCAGCGCGCCGCCACCTCGGGGACGTGCGCAAGACCGCGGGCACCGCCGCAGCCCCGAAGTGACCAGCCAAGCGTACGCGCACTACGCGGAACACGTACCTGGCACGCCAGTCCGCCGCCGCCGCGACCACGCCCCCTCGCGCAGCCCGCGCATGCGCGCATTCAAACCCTCCGGCGCGGCGCGCCTCCACGCTCAGCCGCTTCCCCTTCCCCTTCCGGGAAAACCGCCCCTGGGTCCTAAAGCCCACTCCATCCAGCGGCTCCTCTCGCTGTGTCCTCACCCTGGCTTGATTCCTACAGCAACTGAGGAGCAGCTTTTCCTCGCATCTCTTGTAGCTAGTTAGCAAATCCCAAACCCCTTAAAAAAACATTTTATTTATATGAGAGCGAGTGTGAGAGATAAAGAGGCAGAGAGAGAGAGAGAGAGAGAGAGAGAGAGAGAGAGAGAGAGAGAGAATGTGCACACCAAGACCTCCAAACACTGCAAACGAAGTCCAGACCACCTTGTTCATCTGGCTTACATGGGTTCTGGGGAATGGAACCTGGATCCTTAAGCTTTGCAGGCAAGCACCTTAAATCACTGAGCCATCTCTCCAACCCCTCTTCACCTTTTATAATAATGTTTGCTATGGAATTATGCTGCCTTGGGCTTTTTATTCCTTGAGTCTCCCCTGAGTACTTCTGTATAAACAACCTGACGATTCACTTCGTTTAATTGACACAGTGCTAAGTGCTGGGACGACATGGACAAAACAGTCGTAGTAGTTACCTTGAACTCCATCCAGTGACTTGGTGATTTAAAGCTTAGTCTTGAACTTGGCTCAATGTGTTTGGTTCTTTTTTTTTTTTTTTCTTGATGACTTTGAACTTTTTTTCAAAAATATTTTATTTATTTATTTGAGAGAAAGAGGAAGGGGGAGGAGGGAGGGAATGGGCGCGCCAGGGCCTCCAGTCGCTGCGAATAAACTCCAGACATGTGTGCCACCTTGTGCATCTGGCTAACGTGGATCCTGAGGAATCGAATCTGCGTCCTTTGGCTTTGCAGGCAAACGCCTTAACCGCTAAGCCATTTCTCCAGACCTCCCCCTCCCCCTTTAAAAACACATTTCTAGTGTATTCGACAATGCCTGCCATAGGCACGGATCTCTGAGTTCAAGGCCACCCTGAGACTACATAGTGAATCCTGGGTCAGTCTGGGCTAGAGTGATACCCTACCTCGAAAAATAACAAAACAAAAAATAATCAAGGACCTCATTACGAGCTTGCTAGAGGAAGTAAAAGTAACCAATACACGTGGGAAAACCACCTAGAGGTCGGTCAGGTCAGCCTCGCGCACGGAGTGGAGAAAGAACCACGCAGGGGGCGGAGCCAACGACTGAGTAGCTCCTGGATGGTCCAATAACGCAGCGGAATCAACGCCAGTGGCTGGCCGGCTGACCAATGGGAAGAGCCGTTGGAGTTGCGCGGCGAAGTTCGGGTTCCTGAGCCGCGGTGGGCGTGGCGGAGGCCGGCGGCCGGGCTCTGGGGAGCCGGGCTCGGTGCTGTGTCGGTGGCGGCTGTCGCGATGTTTATGTCTGAGGCTGTCGCCGGGCCGCGGGCGTGGGAAGCCAGCCCCTCGGAACACAGGAAGTGGGTGGAAGTAAGTGTCGGCGGGAGATTCAGTTCCGACCTGAGCCGCGCTTGGGCTCTCCCTCAGCCGGGCGGAACCGTCACGACACGGTCGGCCCTAAGGAATTTACGACGACCGAGCCCGGAGCAGCGGGACGCCTGGCAGCTTAATCATCGCCCCGAATTCGCTTCTCGGGGCCCACGATGCAAAGCCAGGACTCCCTTTTCGAGTTCCAGGACTGAAGTCCGCGTGGAATGTATCCCAGTAATTTAAATGAATTGAGAGTTCATCCTGGACGTGAAAGTCGATTGCAGTTTGGGGAGGGGGGTCCATTTGGATTTCTTGAGAATTAGAATGTCCACGAAACCCTACTTTTAAGACCCCCCCACTACTGGGCAGAGTTTTAGATTTTTGACAGTTCCTGGCTTTTGTCTTACTAATTGGAGGCGTTTAATATTCTTCAGGTATTTAAAGCATGCGATGAAGATAACAAAGGCTACCTAAGCAGAGAGGACTTTAAGGTTGCCATTGTCATGCTGTTTGGGTACAAGCCTTGCAAGGTAGAACTCCTCTCTCTCTCTTTTTCTTCTCTCCTTTCTTTCTCCTCCCCCCCCACTCTCGAAGTGTAGTGCCTTGTCTTATAAGTGTTTGGGAGTGGGGTCTATAATGGATCCTAAGAAAATTGTCCAGGACTACTTAAGATGTTTATAGAGCAAATCTGATTTATAAGCACTTTCATTTATTTATGTATTTGCAAGGAGGAAGACAGAGGCAGAGAAAAAATGGGTCCACTAGAGCCTCTTGCCACTGTAGCTCCAGATGCATGCACCACTTTGTGCATCTGGCTTTACTGGAGAATTGAACCCAGGCTGTGAGGCTTCACAAGAGCAAACTCCTTAACCACTGAGTTATCTCTCCAACTCCCTTTTAAATATTTTTTGGTTTTGTTTAAACTGTAAAAGTAATACATTCACACAGCTGAAAACAAAAATTCCTTCCCTATTATTCATCCATTTTCTTGTATATAGCTCTAAAATTTCCCATGCATGACATATGCATATATGTATAATTTTCTGTTGAAAACATGAGCTGCATACTCTGATTTTGTTCATTTAGTAATGCATCAACTACATAGTAGGTTCCAGGTCAGCCTGAGCTCGAGTGAGACCCTACCTTGGAAAAAAAATAATGCATCAACCTAAATATGTACAACATTACATTTTTTGAAAAAGAGTTGTACAGTTGTGCAATAGTAGTCAGTTTCCTCTTTGTTATTTATTTACATTATTTTAAGTTCCTGTCAGCATTAAGCATCCTTTTATATCTAAATACATACATATGTAGAATATATGATGAGGTATATGTATCTTAGAATAAATCCCTAAATATATAATTTAGGGAAGGTGAGGCAGGGGGATTAAGACTTCATGAAGCTAGCCTGGGCTACACAGTGAGCCCCTGTCTCAAAACAAAAGCAAGCAAGCAAACAAACAAAAACCTCACCTTGAAGAAAATTCCTAGGATTGTAGTTGCTATGTCCTAGGGTTATGTATGTTTGAAATTTTGTTGGCTGTTACTCTATAAAAAGTTCCTCAGTAATGAGAATTGAAGCGAGCCCATAAACCTATCCGTAGACTTCTCTTATATAAATTCAAAGAAAAACTGCCAAGGATACTGTGCCTTGAACACTGTCCTTGAGAAATTTGGACAGAATAAGGAAGTTTACGACCAAAACTGCAAGGGTTCACCACAACGCCTACCTTACAATAAATGCTAGTGGGAGTTCATCAGCTATAAGTGGAAAGTTGTAATTACCAGTGCATGTCTGAATAGCCAATGAGTTAAGCAAAGCAACTGTTGCAGTTAGGTTTGCATTGCTGGCAGAAAACACCCAACCAAGAGCAGCTTGTGGGGAAAAAAGAGTTTATTTTGGCTTACAGACTTGAAGGGAAGCTCCATGATGGCATGGCAAAACGATGCCATGAGCAGAGGGTCGACATCACCGCCTGGCCAACATTAGATGGACGACAGCAACAAGAGTGTGCCCAACACTGGCAAGAGGAAGCTGGCTATAGCACCTGTAAGCCTGTCCCAAACAAACACTTGCCTCCAGGAGGCACAAAGTCCCAAATTACCATCAGCATTACCTAAATATATGGAGGACATCTGAATTAAACTACCACAGCAACCAGGCAATTAAGCCGGGTGTGGTGGCGCATGCCTTTAGTCCCAGCACTCGGGAGGCAGAGGTAGTAGGATAACAGTGAGTTAAAGGCCACCCTGAGACTACATAGTGAATTCCAGGACATCCTGAGGTAGAGTGAGACCCTACCTTGAAAAACAAAATAAAACAAAAAGAGAGAGAAAATTAAAGGCATCTAAATTTGAAAGAGTTATACTGTTACTATTTGTGAATTACATGACCTAATAGAAAATCCCAAACTCCACCAAAAACATCCTATTAAATTAATTCAGTAAAATTGTAGGATATGAAATGAGCATACAAAAAAAATCAATATTTCTATATGTCAGTAGTAAATTATCCAGGACATAATTGTATTTAAAATGTTACAAAAGGGGCTGGACTGATGGTTTAGCGGTTAAGGCTCTTGCCTGCAAAGCCAAAGGACCCAGGTTCAACTCCCCAGGACCCACATACGCCAGATGCACAAGGGGGCACATGCATCTGGAGTTCTTTTGCAGTGGCTGGAGGCCCTGGCGTGCCCATTCTCTCTCTCCCTATACCTGCCTATTTCTGTATCACTCAAGTAAATAAAAATAAAATATTTTTTTTAAATGTTACAAAAATAAAAATATAAATAAATTTGATATGAATTTCTCTGAAATGAATCTGTAAAATAATGATGAAAGAAAGTCAAGAGACAAAAACAGGAAATTATCCTTTGTTAGTAGACTGGAAAAATCAGTATTGTTAAAATATCTTCCCAAAGTGATCAGTAGATTGAACACAATGCCTATCAAAATAACAATGACATTTTTTTTTCCGGTGCTGAGGACTGAACCCAGGGCCTTGTGCTTGCTAGGCAAGTGCTCTTCCACTGAGCTAAATCCCCAACCCCAACAATGACATTTTTTCAAAGAAAAAGGAAAAACCCTAAAATTTATAAAAAACCACCAAGACTCCCAAGCAGCCAAAGAAATCTTTAGCTAAAAGAACAGCAGGAAGATTTACAACCTGACTTTAAACAACAAACCTACAGTATCAATAAAGCATGCTATTGACATAAACATAGACAGGGCAAAGAACCACAATGGAGAGAAATAAAATATATCTGAAACCAACCAATTTTCAACTAAAGTGCCATGGCAAAGGGCATTCTCAATAAATGATGCTCCAGAAACTTTATATTCAATTTATAAGAATGAAATCAGAGCGTGGTGGCGCACTCAGGAGGCAGAGGTAGGAGGATCACCAGGAGTTCGAGGCCACCCTGAGAATACAGAGTGAGTTCCAGGTCAGCCTGGACTAGAGCGAGACCTTACCTTGAAAAACCAAAAAAAAGAAAGAAAGAAATCAGACTTAAATAGATATTTATATTAAATATAAAATTATATATAGCATATTTCCCTCACTACATATAAAAATCAAATATAGGTAGGTGTGGTAGTTTGAATAGATGGCCCCCAATATAGTCAGTGTTTTATTAGTTTGTTGTTTGCATCTGCAGCCACCTGGCTAGAGGCAATGTCACTGGGTGGATCTTAAGGTGTGATGGTGGGTTTGAGATTCCATTGTAAAGATATGCAAAGTGTGCCTAGTTGGAGTTCCTGAGGTGTGCTGCTTCTCCTGCCATTATGGAACTTCCTCTGGATCTGTAAGCTTCAATAAATAATATCCCTTCCTCCATAACTGTGCCTCGTCTGGAAGTTCATCTCAGCGAACCAGAAGCTGTCTGCTACAGTAGGCTAATGAATTAATTGCAAAATCTGGAACTATGAAATTAGTAGAAGACAAAATAGGGGGAAGCTTCAGACATCAGCCTTGGCAAGAATTTTATGTAGCTGTGATCCCAAACACCTAGGAACCAGAATAACCTCGGAGACAAATTGGACTACATCAAACTAAAGGAGTCAATCATCAGACTGAAGAGACAATGTACAAAGTGGGAGAAAATGTTTGCAAACTGTACATCTGACAATACATTAATGCAAGCTTAGCAAGGGGCACAAGACAACTGCAAAATAATGATCAACATCTGATAAAACAGGTAACAGACTTAAATAGACATTTCTCAAGAAAAGAGATGTAAATCAACAAATATGAATAAAATGCTCAAGAAAGAAAAATACGACTTGATGGGGATGGAGAGATGGCTTAGTAGTTAAGCACTTGCCTGTGAAACCTAAGCACCCTGGTTTGAGGCTCGATTCCCCAGGACCCACGTAAGCCAGATGCACAAGGTGATGCATGCATCTGGAGTTCATTTGCAGTGGCTGGAGGCCCTAGTGTGCCCATTCTCTTTCTCTCTCTCTGCCTCTTTCTCTCTCTCTCTGTTGCTAGCAAATAAATAAAAAATAAACAAATTTTAAAAATTCGACTTGAGCTGACCTTCAGTGAATTTTCTGTTTTAGGAAGCTCAGCTTCCTTCTCACCCCTGTCTTCGTGCTGTTCTGCATGGCTGCTGTATGCATTCTAAGGACAGAGCCATTCTTCTTAGGCTACTGAACTGGAACTAATCAGAGACAAATTCGAGAATGTAAACTGCAGCCATCAAGCAATGGGAACACTCCAGGGACTGCCTGGAATGCCCCCCACTTTCCCCTCATCAGGCCAGACGGCTTGGCAATCAGGACCCAGCTGCTACTCATGACTGCATTGTATCTTTCTGTCAGTTTGCAAGCTCAGCACAGGAAGGAACCCTGTGATGTTCCACTTCTGCAAACTTCAGTATGCTTGAATTCACCACAACTTCACAGTAAAAAATGTCCCATTGACCCCACATAGGCTGCATGAAAAACCTGAGTGGACTCAGAATTTACGATGTGGAAGATGCTTACTTGAGGGGCCAGTTACTGAGTGCACAGAGGTCAAGGGGCTCCAGCATGGCAGCTGTCCTGCTGACCAGCAGTCATTTCACCTGGAGCTCCACAGCAGAGCACCTGCATTAACTCAGCCTTGATGCGTCTTATTTAACCTGGGTTCAGCTGGAAAGAGTTTGTTCTCATTTTGCCTTTGTCTCACTCAAGTCTATTTTCATTTTAGAATATATGAGGAATTTGATGGCAGGAACTGTGGTGTGGCATGATAATGTTCTGTTGTTCTTATACTTATTCCATAAAGTTTAACAGACTTTTGGCTTGCATATTGGTTTGAGATTTTAGTTTTTATTTTTTAGGCAAATGAAATATTGAACTGATTACAGGTCACTAAGCACATACTAACATGGCAGATTACTTCTACAATTGTCAGTTATTGTACTATGAGCTTAAATGATAATACTAGACATAATTTCCATAAAATTTTTACAGATTTTATATTTTATTTATTTATTTATTTATTTATTTATTTTTTGGTTTTTCGAGGTAGGTTTCACTCTAGCCCAGGCTGACCTGGAATTCACTCTGTAATCTCAGGGTGGCCTTGAACTCATGGCAATCCTCCTACCTCTGCCTCCCGAGTGGTGGGATTAAAGGCGTGTGCCACCACGCCTAGCTCAGATTATATATTTTATATTAGATCTACTGCTATAATTTGGTTTTGAGTATTACTTTGGAACAAATAAAATACTGACAAGTAATCATGTACTGACAGGTCAGTAAATTAAATGAGGCATATAAAAGTTTATCAAAAATGTGTATTTTGAATGTTACTTTGACTATAAAATAACATTTCAATATGATTTCATAAATTGTACTTATATAGTAAACCACTTATACACTGATGTAGTTGATTACACAATGAAATTTGTTAAATGTTTTTGTTTAATAAAATGAACACTTCTAGTTGCTAGGGATGTAAAGATGAATGAAACACAGTCCCTAACGTGAAGCTGTTTACAGTTTACTGTAAGCAGACTTATAAAACTGATAAAGACTGAGAAGGTATTTGAAGACAGAAAGATCAGGGGACACAGTGGCAAGTATAATTCTAGAGACATCTAGAATAGGTGTTTGGGTGTCATTTGGAGTGGAGAAGCTAGACTACTGTTATATCAATATGTCTCTGGGAGCCCTTTGTAGACAGTAGGACAAGTTATGCCCGAGTGACTGGCTGTATATGGTATTGGTAATAGTGATGTGATCACCAGGATGGAGGATTGGCTGCTACCAAGTTAAGTATTCAGATGGAATAGGTTCAGGGCAAGTCAGTTGAGATTGGGCCATGTTGAGTTTTAGGTGGCTACAGGCATCCTGGGTACATTTGCTTGTCATGTAGTATGTTAGGTATGGAGGTTCTGGTGATGAAAATTGCTCTGGTTTATGTGCTCTTAAAATGGGACCTGAAGTTAGGTAGAAAGGTGAGAAACTCCAGTTTACTTGGAGTAGTTGAAATCACAAGACTGGATGGCATTCCCTGGATAGAACGTGCAGAGTGTGAAGAAGAGAAGACTGAGGAAGAAGCTTGAGGGAAGCCAGCATTGAAAGGTAGGCAGAGGATCCATGAAGATGACGGAGGGAGAAACCATTGAGAAAGGACAAGAGGAGTCTGGAAAGTTCAGGGATTCCAAGACTGGAGGATCAAAGACTGGTTGTGGAGAAAGTATGTTGGTTGGCATAAAGGCTCTGATTCCCTAATACTCTGATTTCCTAAGCCTCATGGGCTAGGGAGATGGCTCAGCAGGTAAGAATACTTGCTATGTAAGAACGGGGTGGGGGGGGGCTCAGGCCACCTGACTTCAGTTCCCCAACACTCACATAAACAGCTGGGTGTGGCCACACATAAGTTTGTGACCCCTGTCCTGTGGGGAACAGACACTAGAAAATTGGGACTGGCGAGATGGTTCAGTGGTTAAAGGAATTTTCTTGCAAGGCCCAGGTTTGATGTCCCCTGTACTCACATAAAGCCATACGTACAAAGTGGCACATGTATCTGGAGTTCATTTACATTGGCAGGAGGCTCTGGTGCATTCATACTCACTCTCTGTTTCTTTCTATTTCTCTGAAATAAATAAAAATATTTTTTAAAAACCAGGCGTGGTGGCACACGCCTTTAATCCCAGCACTCGGGAGGCAGAGGTAGGAGGATCGTGAGTTTGAAGCCACCCTGAGACTAATAGTGAATTCCAGGTCAGCCTGAGCTAAACAAAAACAACAACAAAAATATTTTTAAAGACAAAAGAATATTGCTGGGGTTCACAAAAAGTGTGCTTTAGGATCAGTGAGAGACTGTCTCAAGGAAACATGTGGCTAAGTAACACAAAAGGGCACTCAGTACTTTTCTTTGGCCTCTACATGCATGGGCATAATGCAGGTGCATATACATGCATATTCTACATTTATAACACACACACCACACAACATACCACACATACAAATGATTAAGAAAAAGAAGAAAGCCTTAGTGCAATATGGGGAAATGTTTCCATTTGAATATTTAGTGAAAGCAGGTCCTTACACATTTTATGTAGTATGTTCTCATAGGAAAAAACAAAACAAAAGGCTGAATTAGACCAAAATGGTAAGCGTGCTCATCATTCAATGTTTTTTTAAAATGTTATCATAATTTAGGTTTTCATTGTTTTTGTTTTGATCCTGTATTACTATTTTATTGGAAAGTTTCTGCTGTGAAGTCCATTCTAGCCTCAATGATCATCCTCCTGCCTCTGTCTCCTAAGTGCTGGGGTTGCAGGTGTGAACCCACCATGCCTGGCCTGTGTTGCCTTTCCAAGAAGGAAAAAAGGGAAAAGTAAAGCCATTGTAATACATAGTTTGTTTTATATTTAAAAAGCAAGGTTAGGGCTGGAGAGATTGCTCAGTGGTTAGGGTACTTGCCTGCAAAACCTAATGGCCTGGGTTCAATTTCCCAGTACCCACATAAAACCAGATGCACAAAGTGGTGCCTGTGTCTGGAGTTCATTTGAAGTGGTTAGAGACCTTGAAGCAGCCATTCTCTCATTCTCTCTTCTATCTTTTTCTGCTTACAAATAAATAAACAATAAATAAATAAATAAATAAATAAATAAATAAATAAATAAAAAAATGTTAAAAACAAATAAGGGGCTGGAGAGAAGCTTAGTGGTTAAAGCGTATGCCTGTGAAGCCTAAGGACTCATGTTCAACTCTCCAGGTCCCACGTAAGCCAGATGCATAGCAACGCAAGCAGGCAAGGTTGCACATGTGCACAAGGGGACACACATATCTGGAGTTTGATTGCAGCTGGATGCCCTTGCACACCAATTCTCTATTTCTCTGTCTCTCTCACATAAAAAAGGTCAGTCTGTTGGGCTTGCCTAAAACCAAAAACAAAAACCCAAACCAAAAACAAGTAAAGTTGGGCTGGAGAGGTGGCTTAGTACTGAAAGCATTTGCCTGCAAAACCTAAGGATGCAGGTCTGATTCCCCAGTATCCACTTAAGCCAGATGCACAAGGTGGCACATGCATTTGGAGTTCATTTGCAGTGGCTACAGGCCCGGACATGCCCATTCTCTATACATATCTGCCTCTTCTCTCTGTGTGTCTCAAATAAATAAAAATCAAAGAGAAAAAAGTGAGGGTATCTTTTAGGTTACAATCTAGATGGGTCAGTCCTGTTTATTTTTCATGTGTAAATTGTATTGGACCATGAAATAAATTTTGAGGGCTACTTGGCCTATGTCCGATTAGTATCTGTTTTGGATGTTGGTGGGACAGGAAAACAATGACTGTAGCTGTTGAGTGAGGTTGTTTACTAAGTGTAGAGTTGACTTCTCATAAGACACACACTTTCTCTCACCCTAGGAATTTGAACTTGTATGTTGGACACATTGGCTAATACATGTCCTGTTCTTTTCTAGATAGAAGCAGATTCTGTGATGTCTTCAGTGAACCCAGCCACCTCTGGTAATATGACAGTTAATATTTTTAGTACTCTACTTTAGACATTTCAAAAAATTGAAACTGAGAGCAACATAATGAAGAACAAGTATAGAGACTGTATGCTATGCTTAAGCACATCTGTTTTGTTTCTCACTGAAAAGCTCAGAGATAGAGAGAAAGAGAGAATAGGTATGCCAAGGTCTCTTGTTACTGTAAAGGAACTGCAGTTGTATGCTCCACTTTGTGCATCTGATTTTGCGTGGGTACTAGGGAATTGAACCTGGGGCAGCAGACATTGCAAGCAAGTACCTCTAACCACTGAGAAATCTCCCCAGCCCTTTAAAAACATTTTAAGCTTTAAAATTTTTTGTGTAATATATGTGGTATGTGTTACCTGCGGTGTATGCACACATATGTGTACAGATGTATTCACTTGAGCACACACATGTGGAGGCCAGAGAAAGATGTCAGCTATCCTTTACTGTCACTCTTCTGCCCTGTTTCCTGAGACAGAGTCTCTTGCTGAACCTGACTTCCTTCATTTTTCAGTTAGACTGGCTGGGTGACTATGAAGCCCCAGTGGTCTTACTGTCTCCGCCCCCTTCAGCACTGGGGTTACAGATGTGCATGGTCATGCTCAGCTTTTAATGTGGGTGCTAAGGATAAAACATAGGTCTTTGTGCTTGCACAGCAAATGCTGTTACCACAGACTTATCTCCCCAGCTCCAGGAGAGGATATTTTTTAAAATTTAAGACCCAAGTAGTTAATATATGATTCAAAAATTTGAAAAGCAGATTATATTTAATTGATCTAGTCCATCAATCCACATGTCTGTTTTTTGTACCAATATTATGCTGGTTTTTTTGTTTGTTTAGTTGGTTGGTTTTTCAAGTTAGGGTTTCACTCTAGCCCATGCTGACCTGGAATTCACTGTGTAGCCTCAGGGTGCTCTTGAACTCACGGTGATCCTCCTACCTCTGCCTCCCGAGTGCTGGGATTAAAGGCGTGTGCCACCATGCCCGGCTCATCATGTTTTATTACTATGGCATCCTATGAGCACAAGTTGAAAGCAGGTCTGGTGATCCCTCTAGTAGTATTCTTTTTGCTGAGGATTGCTTTGGTTCAATTTTAAGATTTTTTTCTATTTCTGTGAAGAGGCATTGGAATTTTGATGGAGAGTCCATTAAATCTGCTCTGTATGTTGCCTTTGGTACGATAGCCATCCTGACACCATTGACGCTTAGATTCCGTGAGCGTGGCCGGGCTTTCCATTTCGTAGTTCTTCAGTTGCTCTCCTGGCATTTTAAAGTTTTCAGTGTAGAGGTCTTTCACTTCCTTGGTTAAGTTTCTCCCAAGGTATATTTTTTTTAAATTAAATTATTTTTTTATTGACTTTTAATCTTACATACCAAAAAAAACCCCACCTGATATTTCCCTCCCCTCCCCCATTCCACTTTAGAACTCCCGTCTCCATCATATCCCCTCCCTCTCTCCATTAGTCTCTTTCCTAATTTGATGACATCATCTTTCTCTTCTATTTTGAGGGTCTTGCAAAGGTATTGCTAGGCACCGCAAGATCATGGATATCGAGGCCAATTTCTGTCTGGGCAGCTGCATTGTAAGAGGTCATATCCTTCCTTTGGCTCTTCCATTCTATCCGCCCCCTCTTCCGCAATGGTCCCTGAGCCATTGGAGGGTGTGACAGAGGTGTTTCAGTGCTAGACACTCCTCCATCCCTTCTTCTCAGCACTATGTTGCCTTTTGGGTCATCCCAGTGGTCATCACCATCTGAAAAGAGAAGCTTCTCTAGCCAGAAGTGAGAGTAGCGTTAATATGTGAACATGAACATTTAGTGTAGTGTCCCCAGGGCAGCTTGGTGGGAATAATATATACATTTAGTCAGACATGAGCAGGCTTATACCCCCAAGGCTCATGACCTCACCTACCTTAGACTATTACTTAGGTTTTTCAGTACCAGGTATGTATTCCCTCCCATAGAGAGGGCCTTCAGTCCAATTATGGAGCAGTTGGTTACCCCAAGAGTAGACACGCCACTATTGCACTCGTTCAGTCATTGGGCCTGTCTGGCCAAGCTTGAATATTCAGCATCCACTGTTTTCACTGTTGATGGCTTCTGTCTCCCATACGCTGCGTGCAGTGCAGCTTTTTCCAGCTTTCAATTGGCTGGTCTACAGGGAGTAGGTTTTCTGGTCAGCATCAGCTTGCTTTCTCAGTGACCTTGCCTCTCAGGCATGAGATGTCTTCAGCAATAGGGTCTTACTATCTGTTTCTCTAGGGAAACCAAGGGCTTTGGCAAAAGCCTTAATGTTTTGGAGGCTACCGGGACCTCCTTGGCCAACAACTCACTGAAAGGTATTCCATCCCAGGTACTGAAAATTTTCTAGTAACAGTCTACATCTTCTAGACGTGCCCTTATTCAAAAAAGTAATTTTACATATGTCTTATTGATAATATCTTGAGTTTAGATTGACCCTCCCCCTGCCCTTTTTGTATGCATTCTCTTCCCATGGCCTCACTTAGGCCATTCCCCTCCCTGTACTCAGTTCTTCTACTTACATATGTGCATTACCATACACTTAAGTCCTTCCCTTTCTTCCCTCCCTTATAGCCTTTTACCCGCTTACTGGTTTCTGGAACCTATTTTTGGTTCCAGTTCACACACAAGTCTATACATTGGTAGCTAGGATCCACATATGAGAGAGAACATGTGACGTTTGGCTTTCTGAGCCTGGGTTACCTCACTAAGTATAATCCTTTCCAGATCCATCCATTTCCCTGCAAATTTCATAATTTCATTTTTCTTTACCGCTGAATAGAACTCCATTGTGTAAATGTACCACATCTTTATTATCCACTCATCTGTGGAGGGACATCTAGGCTGCTTCCATTTCCTAGCTATTGTGAATAGAGCAGCAATAAACATGGTTTTGCAAGTATCTCTAAGGAAGTGAGAAGAGTCCTCTGGATATATGCCTAGGAGTGCTATAGCTGGATCATACGGTAAATCTATTTCTAGCTGTCTCAAGAACCTCCACACTGATTTCCACAGTGGCTGGACCAGCTTACATTCCCACCAACAGTGTAGAAGAGTTCCTGTTTTTCCGCATCCACGCCAACACTTACTGTTGTTTGTTTTCTTGATGGCCGCCATTCTGACAGGAGTGAAATGGAATCTCAACGTGGTTTTAATTTGCATTTCCCTGATGGCTAAGGATGTAGAACATTTTTTTAGATGTTTATATGCCATCTGTATTTCATCTTCTGTGAATTCTCTATTTAGTTCCGTAGCCCATTTTTTAACTGGGTTGTTTGAGTTCTTGTTATTCTGTTTTTTGAGTTCTTTGTATATTCTGGATATTAATCCTCTGTCAGATGTATAACTGGCAAAGATTTTCTCCCATTCTGTAGGTTGTCTTTTTGTTCTATTCACAATGTCCTTTGCTGTACAAAAGCTTTGTAATTTCATAAGGTCCCAGTGGCTGATTAGTGGTTTTATTCTCTGAGCAATTGGAGTTATATTCAGAAAGTCCTTGCCTATTCCAATATGTTAAAGAGTTTCCCCTACTTTTTCCTCTAGCAGTTTCAGAGTTTCAGGTCTGATATTAAGGTCTCTTATCCATTTGGACTTGACTCTTGTGCAAGGAGAGAGGCAAGGATCTATGTTTATCCTTTTACATACCGATGTCCATTTTTCCCAGCACCACTTGTTAAAGAGGCTATCTTTTCTCCAATGAATATTTTTGGCATTTTTGTCAAAAATCAGGTAGCTGTAGCTGCCTGGATTAATATTTGGGTCTTCTATTCTGTTCCATTGATCTACCTGTCTGTCCTTGTGCCGATACCATGCTGTTTTTGTTACTATGGCTTTGTAGTATAACTTAAAATCGGGTATGGTTATACCACCTGCCTGATTTTTATTACGCAAAATTGTTTTGGCTATTCGAGGTTTTTTGTGTTTCCAGATGAATTTTAGTATTGTTTTTCTATTTCTGTGAAGAATGCTATTGGGATTTTAATGGGGATCGCATTAAATGTGTAGATTGCTTTTGGTAAGATTGACATTTTCACAATATTGGTTCTTCCAATCCAGGAGCATGGAATGTCTTTCCATTTTCTTGTGTCTTCTGCAATTTGTCGCTCGAGTTTTTTAAAGTTCTCATTGTAGAGATCCTTCACTTCCTTGGTTAAGTTTATTCCAAGGTATTTTATTTTTTTGAGGCAATTGTGAATGGGAGAGATTCCTGATTTCATCCTCTGCATGTTTGTTGTTAGTGTATAGAAAAGCTACTGATTTCTGTGTGTTTATTTTGTATCCTGCTACATTGCTAAAAGTGTTTATCAGCTCTAACAGTTTGCTGGTAGAGTCTTTAGGGTCTGTTATGTATAGAATCATATCGTCTGCAAATAATGATAATTTGATCTCTTCCCTTCCGATTTGTATCCCCTTTATGAGTGTCTCTTGCCTTATTGCTGTGGCTAAGACTTCCAGTACTATATTAAATAGTAGTGGGGAAAGTGGACACCCTTGTCTTGTTCCTGAATTTAGAGGAAAAGCTTCAAGTTTTTCCCCATTTAGTATTATATTGGCTGTAGGTTTGTCATAAATAGCTTTTATTATGTTGAGATATGTTCCTTCTATTCCCAGTTTCTGTAATACTTTCAACATGAAGGGGTGTTGGATTTTGTCAAATGCCTTTTCTGCATCTATTGAGATGACCATGTGATTTTTGTCCTTCAGACCATTTATATGGTGTATTACATTTATGGACTTGCGTATGTTGAACCATCCCTGCATCTCTGGGATAAAGCCTACTTCTCCCAAGGTATTTTTATTATTTTGTGGCAATTGTGAATGGGATTGTTTCCCTGATTCCACCGTCAGCATTTGTTATAGGTGTATAGGAAGGGTACTGATTTCTATGTGTTGATTTTGTATTCTGCCATTTGTTGAAATTGTTAGTCACCTCTAAAAGTTTCTAATGGAGCCTTTGGGGAATCGTATGTAGGATCATACATCTGCAGAAAAGGATAGTTTGACTTCTTTCCTATTTGTATCCCTTTCATTTCCTTTTCTTATTGCTTGTTCTAGCTAAGACTTCAAATACTCTGTTGAAAAGGAGTGGAGAGAGTGGACACCCTTATTCTAAGACTTCAAGCACTATATTTAAGGGCAGAGAGTGGACACCCTTGTTTCATTCTAAATTTTAGAATGCTCTTGGTTTTTTCTCAGTTAGTACAATGTTGTTAAGGGTTTGTCATATATAGTCTTTATTATGATGAAATATGTTTTTCCTATTTCTTCTGTTTCCAGTTCTTCAGTATTTTTGTCATGAAAGAATGCTGAACTTTGCCAAATGCCTTTTCTGCATCTATTGAGATGATTGTATTATATTGATTAATTTGCTTGTGTTGAACTAACCTTGATCTCTGTGATGAAACCAGTTCGCTTGCTATGTTCATGAATTTGGTTTGCAGTTATTTTGTTTAGATATTTTGCATCTGTGTTCCTCAGGGAAATTGAACAGTAGTTTTCTTTTTTTGTCTTTTTAATTAGTTTTGGTAGTGGTGATCCTATTACTATACAATGGATTTTCCTTCCCTTTCTCTTTTATGGAACAGTTTGAGATGTGGTGTTTCTTCTTCCTTAAAGTTTGGTGTAGAATTCAGCATTGAATCTATACAGTCCAGGACTTGTCTTTGTTTTGACACATTTAATTACTGTTTTGGTCTCACTGCTTCTAATGGATCTAACCTGTGTGTGTGCGTGTGCACATGTGTGCTTATTCCTGATTTAATTTTGGTAGGTCATATGTATTTAGGAATATTTTTGTTTCTAGATTTTCCAATTTTTTTGGGGGGGGAAACATATTTTCAAAAAAATTCACTAATGATTTTGTGGACTTCATTGAAGTTTGTCTTAGCATCTTGCTTTTCATCTCTAATTTTTTCAGTTTGAATATTCTTTTTCTTATTTTGGTTAGTTTGGCTACAGATTTGTCAGTTTTGTTTATCTCTTTTACATCAAGGAGTTGATTCTATGTATAATTATTTTTTGTTTCAATTTCATTAATTTTTTGCCCCAATCTTTATTTCTTGCCATCTAGTACATTTTAATTTGGCTTGTTCTTGCTTATCTAAAACTTTGAGGTATATCATTAGGTTATTTGTTTAGACCTCTCTGATTTTTTAAAGTAAGGACTTCATAGCCATAAACTTCTCTTAGAAAAACCCTAGTTATGTTCCAGAGGTTCTGGTAAGTTGTGCTATCATTTTCACATGGTTCTACTAGTGCTGTACATCTTTCCCTGATTTCTTTAATGATCCTACTGTTTATTCAGTTGTTCAGTCTCCAGATTTTTGTGTTGTTTTTGTGATTTCTCTTGTTGATTTCTAGTTTTATATTATGATCTGGTGAAATACAAGGAATTATTTCCATCTTTGTATTTGTGAAGGCTTGTTTTATAATATATAATGTGCTCAATTTATAAGAAGGTACTGTAGTCCACTGAGAAGAATGTTTATTTTGTATCAGTTGGATGTAATATGTATGTATGTAATTGTTAAATCCAATTGATCTATGGTCCAGTTTAGGTTTGACATTCTTTGTCAATTTTTACTTTGGAAGATCTATCTAAGAATGAGAGTGGGGTATTGAATTCTCTCACTGCTATTGCATCAGGATCTATCTGACATTTCTTGACTTTTAGTATTTGTTTTCTGAAATTGAGACCCCTCCAATATTCATTGCATAGATATTTATAAGATGTTCTACAATTCATGACTGTAAAATATATTAGTGCTCATGTGACTCTGAGCTGGCCATGAATGCCCCCGTAAGCAAGTTCCTGATTCTTGACTAGTTTCACTTTTTCTTTCTTTAAAAATTTTTATTTTATTTTAGTTTTTCAAGGTAGTGTTTCACTCTAGTCCAGGCTGACCTGGAATTTATTATGTAGTCTCAGGGTGACCTTGAACTCATGGCAATCCTCCTACCTCTGCTTCCCAACTGCTGGGATTAAAGGCTTGCACCACCATGGCCAGCTGTTTCTCTTTCTTTTTGAAAATATTTTTAGTATCATGTTACATTTACAAAAGAGTTTCAGAAGTAGAACTAAGAGTTCCACTCTACCCTTAATCCATTTGTAGGAAAACCAGGGAGGTGGATAACATAACAAAGGTTCTAATCAAACATGTGGTACTGGAAACTAGAGTATTTCCAAATGAATCATGGAGATTATTTAAAATATAACACATGGTGATTTAAAATGTCAACAACAGTGAGCTTCTGTACCATGTCAGGTGGCAAATATCAATATGATAAATTCCCAGTGGAAAAGGGAGAGAGAGAGAGATAGAGAGAGAGAGAGAGATAGATAGATAGATAGATAGATAGATAGATAGATAGATAACAGTTTGTGGAGGAATAGCTGGGAAGATGACTCAGTGGTTAATGGCAGTTGCATGCTAAGCCTGTTTGTCTGGGTTCAATTCCTATGCCACCTAAGCTGTATACAAAAAGTTGTGCAAGTGTCTGGCATTTATTTGCAGCAGCAAGATGAAGGGGCTTTGCCCCCTCACCCACATGTACATAAATAAATTAATTAAATTAAAAAATAATAGAAGGATATGATGGATAAAAATTGTTCAGATACTATGAAATATGTATGTCTTCAAATATATGATGTTCAGTGAAACTCAAGCACAAGAAACTTAAAGAGACTCCTCAAAATTAATGGTAATGTTTAAAATTTAAATGTATCCAGGAAAAGAAAGACACATGATGTTGCAGTTAGGTTTGCATTACTGGCAGCAATCACCTGTCCAATAGCAGCTTGTGGAAAAAAAAGGTTTATTTTGGCTTACAGACTTGAAGGGAAGCCCCATGATGGCAGGGGGAAATGATGTTTTGAGCAGAGGGTGGACATCACCTCCTGGCCAACATCAGGTGGACAACATTAACAGGAGAGTGTGCCAAACACTGGCAAGGGGTCACTGGCTATACCACCCATAAGCCTGCCCCCCAACATTACACCGTCTCCAGAAGGCATTTATTTCCAAATCTCCATCAGCTGGGACCCTATAATTCAGAACATAGAAGACACCTGAATCAAACCACCACACATGAAAAAAATAAGGATGACAGCCAACTTTATGGAAAACAGTGCAAGGCAGTAAACAGTGGAGGCATGTCTATAAAGGCCTGTCTCCCAAGAAACTCAACCTAGAATTCTGTGCTTAGCAAAATATCTTTCAGAATGAACATAATATTAAAATTTTTTGGTCTTAAAAAGCTGAAATAATTTATTATCAGTAGATTTATTCTACATGGGATAATAAAGAAGGTACCAATTTGGATCTACACAAAGGAACGAAGAACACCATAAATAGTAACTGTGGGCAAATACAAAGTACCTTTTATCACTTAAATATCTTCAGAAGATAATGGGCTGATCAAACAAAGAATAATCATAAGTTATGGCACTCATAACATACAGAGTTAAATTGATAACAACAGTATCCCACAGACCAGTAGCAGACAAAGTGTAAGTGTGCTGTTGAAAGTGCAGATATAGTATACAGGTTTTATACTGTGCCTGAAGTGTTATTTGAATATAGATAATGATATTTTAAAGATGCAATTCATAACAAAAGAACAACTAAGATAACCGAGTTAACAAAAAAGATGAAATAAAATCATAAAAATATTTAACTGAAAAATATTTCATTTATTTACTTGAGAGACATAGAGAAACAAAGAAGCAGATAGACAGAAAGACAGAATGGGTGTGCTGGGGCCTCTAGTCACTGCAGACAAACTCCAGATGCACGCACCTCCTCGTGCATCTGGTTTATGCGGGTCCTAGGGAATTGAACCTGGGTCCTTTGGCTTTGTAGGCAAACCATTTCTTAACCCTAAGCCATCTCTTCAGCCCAATATTAACTTTTCAAAAGGTCCAAGCTTGGCTCTACAAGTCTGTATTCCATTTACTTAGGAAACTGAGTCAGTATGATTACAAGTTTGAGGCCTTCCTGGACTACAGAGGGAGTTTGACTTCAACTTGGACAACTCAGTTAGACCCTGTCTCAGAAAGAAAGAGGAAGGTTTGGTAGAGTGGTTGCCTTGCATGTGAGACTATTAGTTCAGTCCTCAGTACCTTCCCCTCACCAAAAAAGAAAAAAAGAAAGAAAAATGAAAAATGGAAGTGGAACTAAGAATAGATGGAAATAGAGAAATAGATAAAAGTAACAATGTACTAGCTTCCAACTCAGTAATATTAATCATTTCATTATATATAAGTGAACCAAACTGCCAATTCAAAGGCCAATATTGCCTAGTTAGATAAAATACTTGACAATGTATTACCCTCAAACAGTCCACTTTAAAGTTACAACGAGTTAAAAGAATTAAAAAGTATATATTATCTTAACATTAATCAAAGGAAAGCTAGAGTGGATATATCAATATCAGATGAAGTTGACTTCAAAAGAAGAAATATTACCAGGGATAGGGGAAAGTCATTTCACAATGATAAAAGAGTCACTTTATCAAGAGAATGAAATAGTTTTAAGCATTTATACCACTAATAATGAACAATCTGAATACGTGAAAGAAAAAACTATGAAACTGAAAAGAATAGACAAATGTACAATGGTGGGAAGATAAAACAACATTCCTATCAATAATAAAGCAAGTAGACAACATCAAAATGATTATCAACGATTTAAACTATATCAACCAACAACTGGATCGAATTTTCATAAAGTATTCTTCACAGAAATAGCAGAACATGTTCTTTTCAAGTCTTCACAGTACACATTTGATCAAACTGATCATCATCTGGATCATTATCAACACATCCAGAATATGTTTTTAGTGGTAGGATTATAGTAAACATCAGTATCAAAGGAGGTCTGGAAAAGTCTCAGTATTTGGAAACTGAATAGCACATTTCTAAATAACTTACAGGTCAAAGAAAAACTAAAAGGGAAAAAAAATCAGAAAATGTTCTGGCAAAAAATAACATTCAAAGCTGGAGAGATGGCTCAGTAGTTAAGTGAGATTCCTGCATAAGTATAATGGCCTGAGGGGGCCTGAAGTTCTTTGAATTTGAATCTCCATAGCCCATGTAAACATTGATATTCACCTGCAAAAGGGAGCAAAAGCCAGGGGATGGCCCAAACTCATGGCAAACAACAAGCTCTGATATCGGTAAGAAATTCTAGCTCTAAACATCAAAATAAGAATGGACAGAAGAGAGGACGTCTGGATAAGATGGTGATGTAGGAGCCACACCAAAGCAGCCTGGGGGAAACAAGCTACACTCTACCAAAAGGTGAAGGTGTATAAGAAATTACCAACCACAGTAGAGAAGTAGAAGATGTCCAGAATGTCTAGGCCACAGAAGCAGACAGAAGCAGGAGCAGCTCCAGCAGTGGCCGTGTGGACCTGTATGGACACCAGGCTCTGCCTGAGTCACAAGAAAAAGCAGGTGAAGAGATTTTCCGTGCAAACCAGCCTCCTCACAGACTTAAGAAACCTGAAGGAGAAGACAGCAGGGACCAGCTGAAGGGCTTATGAGGAAGGGGATAGTGGAAACCAGCTATGCGCAACCATACAATTTCAGGCACCCTCCACAACCTCCCTTCCCCAACTGCTTGTGCCTGCAACCACCAGAGACCTGGGAAGGGAACTCAACTACACAGCACCTAGCACAGGTGATCAGAGCAGCCATTGACCCAGCAGCCTACCTGAGCCCACAGTGCAGTAAAGGGGGCCCCAAGTGGACCTGTCACATAGCTGAGACCAAAGCCATCTCAAAAGGTAACAGGGCCTACTTACACCAGATTAGTACCTGCCAAAAAAGCCTGCTATATGGACAGAAGAGCAATGGAGGGGGACGCACAATCTTCTGTTCTGGCCACCACAGGTGAGCACCAACCCTGATAAGTGAGCACATGGGGGCGGGGGCAGGTGCTGCAAGGGCCATACACTTGCCTTCACCATGCACACACCACATTATACACATACATACACATGAGCAAAAAGAAGACATTTCAAATTCCTTGTGAGATGCATTGAAAATGGTGCTTGGAAAATAATAGTACTAAGATTCCTGTGTTACAAAAGAAGGGTCTCAAACTGACAAGCTCAGTTCATACTTTTAGTTAACTGCAAAAGAAACCTGGGTTGGTAGTGATGCTCAGTAATAGAGAAAGGACTATCATGTGTAAGACCCTCCATTAGACCCACAATGTGTGTGTGTATGGAGAGGGGGTGGGACAGCATGTCAAGGAAGCCTGAGATAAACAGAAGAAATAAGGTAAGAAACATTAGAGTGGAAATTAATGAGATTGAGAAGAGAAAGACAAAATTAGAGGGTCATTTTTTTTCAAGTAAAATAGAAGCCCACACAGTATGTGAGTGACAGTTACTTAGGATGTAATGAGGGCACACTATGAACAACTTTATGCCAACAGATTATATGGTCAGCATGTTGAGATGACTACATTTCCTAAAAGATGAAAACTGAGAAATCCCTCAAGACGTAGGTAACATGAATTGTCCAGTCTCTGTTAAGGAAATTTTAATTTCTAGTTGAAACCCTTCCTACAAAGAAAACTCTAGGCCCAGATGTTTTAATGGCGAATTCTACTGGATTTTAAAGGAAAAAATTATATTAATACTAGCCAAACTCTTCTAAAACCTTGGATGTATACTTTCTGCTCCCTTCTAAACATTTATTGAATCTGAATAGTGTTTCTCTGGGGATTTGGTATACTTTTTTGCATATTGTAAAATCTTATGTTTTAAAATATTGAAAATGTGAAAAAGTAAATATTTTCTGTTTATAACTTTTTTGTTTGCAGTAAGTAATACTCGTAGCTTCAGTTACTTAGACTTGTGTCTTATTTGGGAAAATTTTATGCCAATATTCTGTAGACTACTTTCCTAGTGGAGATAGGATATTCTTGAAAACTTAAGCCATCAACCTTGGCTTCTTTATTGAGTGGCTATCTCACTTACTAAGCCCAAACCATTATTTATTTTTGTGGTATTAGGGATTGAGCCCAGGACCTTATGCATGCTAGGCAAGTACTTGCCACTGAGCTATATCTTTGGTCATCTAAAATAATTTTTATATTACAGGAAACATAGTGGTATAATATTTTTTAATCTTGTTAAAGATTATTTCATATGTATGTATCATATGATAGGATATCTTGGTGATATTTAGGTTGAAAACATGTGTTTTTTTTTGGTACAACTTTAAATATTCCATGTGAAATAATGACTTTTACAGACAATAACATTTTTAGAAGTATAGATGTTTTACATGAACTCCATCTTAATAAAGATTACCCAGGATTTTCATACTTTCAAAATACTCAAAATACTGCTTTTTTGATGTTCGATTACTTATTATGTCTTTGTGAAATGTTTCCTGCATTTTCTCCTTAGGGTTTCTAAGTGAATATTCTAGTCTACAAGGAGTTTTGTCTTTTAGCAGAAGGATGTCCTATATTTTGGTGTTGATTGGGTTTTTCTAAGGGAACCTTGATAATGGGTGAATTACTCTGTCTGGACTGAGGCTTTTCCCCACTTTGTAGTTATGTGCATTTCTCTTTCATGTCTCTTTCCTGGTTTGTCAAATGTGCCTATTGTTGAAGCCACCTTAGTATTCATTACTTGAGTCGATCATCTTATGTAAGTTTCCTGAGTTTGAATTAAGGATTTTTCTTCATATTGAAGAATCTCCCTCCCTCCCTCCCTCCCTCCCTCCCTCCCTCTTTCTTTCCTTTCCTTTCCTTTCCTTTCCTTTCCTTTCCTTTCCTTTCCTTTCCTTTCCTTTCCTTTCCTTTCCTTTCCTTTCCTTTCCTTTCCTCTTTCTTTCTTTCTTTCTTTCTTTCTTTCTTTCTTTCTTTCTTTCTTTCTTTCTTTCTTTTGTTCTTCCTCTCTCTCTTTCCTTCTTTCTTCTTTCTTTCAAGACAGGGTCTCATGTAGTCCAGGCTTACCTCAAACTCATTGTGTCGCTGAGGATGAACTTTGAATTTTTCTGTCTTCACCTCCCTGGTGCTGAAATTACAGGTGTGCATCACCACACCTTGCTTTATGCAGAGCTGGGAATTGAACTGAGGGCCTCTTGCATGCTAGGCAAATATTCTGCCATCCTTAGCTCCATACTGAAGAGTTTCTTTCTTTAGCTCTGGAAGAGTTAAGTGTGAGCTTAACTTTCCTTTTCTTGGTTTAGAAAGGCGTTTAGAGAATTGTGGATTCTGAAGGAAATAATTCCTACATTCTTTACCTGTGTGGTGAGTTCTTTGGTATAGAATAAGCATTGGCTTACAGTATAACTTTCCCCACATCCAGTATAGTCATAGGTGGTCTCCTCATTCTCACATTTAGTAACATATTACTTAATAAAAGTGATCACCACATGCTTTGCACTCACGTGTTTTTGCTTCAGTGTGAGGACTGGGGTGAAATGAAAGAGTATAAATTCTTACAGAAGGTTTTCCACTTCCATCACATTTAGAATGCTTTTAGAGCTACTCCTGTGTGTGAGTGTCTGCCATTAGGTAAGGGGTGGTTTGTGGTAAACAGACATGCAGGTCTGCCACGAATGCTTTCTTCTGTTGTTTTTCCTCCTGATGTTGGAGAGTGGTTTGACTGGTGGCTGAAGACTGGTCATTTTCATGAATCTTTCAAAACCTCCTGCCATTTATGACTTTCCTGGGCTTGAATGTGGCCTCCATGCCGAATAGCTGTGTTATAGCCGCAGAGCTCCTTTCTGCAGAGTTCAGATGTGCAGTCCAGAGTGCTCCATAGGCAGCACTTTCTCATGGTCTCTCCCAGGCCCAATTCTTATGTGTGATGACGGCTGCCCTATCATGGAACATTTTCTCAAATTCATTATGGCAAAAGGGTTGCTTCACCTGGAGATTTTCAATACTTAAATAGTCTTCCCTGTGACTCAAGGCTTTAAAGCTTTGATGCTGTGCTCAGGGACCTGCTCCAATGAGCAGCTTTCCTTGCATTTAATATCAAAGAATGACTCTCATCCATTTCTCAACCAAATCATTAACATGCTTCTTTTCATAATTAAAGTATGTTTCAAAAGGTTATGAAGTAAATTAGCCATCCTAGAAATTCAGGGCAGTATCAGAGAAGGATTGGTTTGGAAGGTTAAGATCAAATGCAGGTGCTTGTTACAAAATTACTGAGAAAACCAGCTTTAGATTCCAAGCTTCTACCCTTTTCCTTTTTCCTTTTTCCACTCTTCAGATCAATATCAAATTACCTTTCTTAAAACATTACTTTCTTCAGGATTAAAGGAACAGATTTATAATCAGGGAACCACTACCTCTCCAGCTACCTTCAATTCATGTGTACTTGAATGCAGAGACTCAAGACCACTAACATTTAAGAGAAACAGTTAAATAGCTACCCAACAAGAAATCACCATCAAACTCTGCTGCTAACATGCCTTTTTTTTTCTATTAGAACTATCTAATCGTGAACCCATTTCAGACCATTAATTCCTTTTCTTTCCTATAAAGGACATGAGACACATTCAGTACACCGTGTTTCTCTAGAAGGAAAAGAGTTCATGCGCAGATTAAATGTCTTCAAATCTGTTGACTATCTCAAAGAAGTTAAGTGTTGGTCTTGGCTTCCCAGAGAGTACTTACTTTAGTATTCAATTTTCCAAAGTTCTTCTGGGGAGCTGTGATTGGGAATTGTCCTCCTATTCTCCTGTTATCCACAGCTCTTTTCATGAGGGTCTCATGTAGCCCAGGCTAGCCTCAAACTTGCTGTGTAGCAGCAGATGACCTTGATATCCTGATCTTTCAGTCTCTGCCTCCCAAGTGCTAGGATTACAAACGTGTACCATCATGCCCAGCTCTTCAGCTCTTTTTACTTCAAGACTAGCTCATGCCAAGTGTCTGTTCATGGTCCTTTGATGGCACAGCTTCCTGGGTGAGGCCCAGACTCACATCCTGTCTGGTCCCTGACATAGCTACTTCTAAGTGAGAGTTCTGAAGATATGTATGCTTTACTTCCAGTTTGCGACAATTCCTAAATGTCCAGTCCTGCTTCCCTGGAGCTTCTAGTCCTCTTATAAATGGGTCATTTCTATAGAAGTTCCTTGTGAAAATTAAGAATGCGAAGCTAAGTAAAGCTATTAGAAACAAGGGTGAGATGGCTAGAAGAAAAGTGCATGCTGGGAGGATTTGGGAGCAGCCCAAATGAACACCAGAAAGATGCTACACATGCTTACTTTTGTCATGTAGCCAGTAAGTGAATATAAAAACAATTGTTTGGGCATCTCTGGCAAAGGAAATATATTGATAGAAGGAAAAATTCCCATTTGTTTAAAGAAGCAACAGATCACTGATCAAGTTACTTTCTGTATATAGGATTGCCACCTTTTAAAATTTTTTATTTATTTATTTATTTATTTATTTATTTATTTATTTATTTGTGACAGAGAGAGGGAAAGAGAGAGAGGGAGAGTTGAGAATGAACGTGCCAGGCCTCTAGCAATGAACTCCAGACACATGCACCCCTTTGTGCATCTGGCTTATGTGGGACCTGGAGAATCAAACGGGGACCCTTAGGCTTCGCAGGCAAACGCCTTAACCGCTAAGCCATTTATCCAGCCTGCCACCTTTTTTAGAGTGTTTTATTGCAATTATTGTTCATAATTTCTCTCAGTAAATAGAATAAAAAAAGAGAAGCTGGGTGTGGTGGCACACTCCTTTAATCTCAGCACTCGGGAGGCAGAGGTAGGAGGATCACTGTGAGTTCAAGGCTACCCGAGACTACATAGTGAATTCTAGGTCAGTCTGGTCCAAAGTGAGACCCTACCTTGAAAAAACAAACAAAAAAAATTAGAAAAAAGAGGCTGGAGAAGTAGCTCCACAGTTAAAGATGCTTGCTTGCAAAGCCTAACAGCCTGGGTTCAATCCCCAGTACCCATGTCACGCCAGATGCACAAAATGGTCTATATATCGGGAATTCTTTTGCAGTGGCTAGAGGTCCTGGTGCACCCAAACTTTCTCTCTCTCTCCCTCTCTAAATCTCCCTCTCTCATAAATAAATAAATATATTTTTTTAGGGCAAGACCAATAGACTGGCTTTTTTAAAAAAGATTTTATTTTACTTGTTTATTTATTAGAGACAAAGAGAGGGAGAGAAAGTGAGAATGGGTGTGCCAGGACTTCTAGCCACTGCATATAAACTCTAGACACATGTACCACCATGTGCTTCTGGCTTATGTAGGACATGGAGAATCGAACCTGGGTCCTTAGGCTTCGTAGGCGTACGCCTTAACTGCTAAGCCATCTCTCCAGCCCCCCCCCCCTTTTTATGAGAGAGTGAGCAAGAGAAGGGAATTGACATGCTAGGGCCTCTAGCCATTGCAATCAAATTCCAGACATGTGCACTACCTTGTGCGCATGTGCAACCTTGTGTGCTTGCATCACCTTGTATGTCTGGCATATGATGGACCTGGAGGGTTGAAGATGGGTGCTCAGGCTTTGCAGGTATGAGCCTTATCTGCTAAGCCATCTCTTCAGCCCTAAATAATTTTTTTTTTTAAAAAAAGATGGCTACCAGAAGAGACCTAGACAAACTCCTCTGTCCCTTTTTCTAAAATGAGGAAACTGGGCTTCAGAGTCGAGTCATCTACATAGAAGAGAAGTAAAAGAACGTACACTTGACATTTTTAAAACCCTTGTTTAAAATACTTTTATGTATAGTACATTTGTTACTTATAGTTGATAATTACAACTGTCATGATTGAACAGTTACTGTATGTAGGGTGTGATGAACAATTTGTAGTGAGTATTTAATTAACTCTGGGATCTTGGGTGATTCCCCTTTGTTAAGTTAAAAATAATATGAAGCTTAGAGAGGTTAAATAATATATCCATGGTAGCAGGACTCTCTAGCAAGCAGCAGCCCAAAGCAATCTGAAACCTCTCTGTCATGACCCACTAACTGGCATACCCATTCCTTGATTTTTAACAGTGCCATGGGGTCATACTTATAATTGTGACAGTATTGAAGCCTGTGATCATGCTCCTAGGGAACTTAATGAGTGGAAATCAGAAGTGGGGTCAATATAGAAATGGCAAATCACCAAGTTCTGTGTAGTTGCTAGTAGCTGATTTCAGATTTGATTCTGAGTACCTTAGTATCCATCAACAAGCACATACCATGGTCAGTGTCCATATAGCAAAACTCCTGCTAGAGAGGTGTCGTTGTCTCTCCTGGGACAACTCTATGATGTCTCATGGAGGAGAGAAGTATGACTTGACATAAAAGTTCGTGGACGGTTAGTACATGCTCCTTAAACTTTCTTCAGTATAAGTCTGTGTTTAATGCCAAATCATGTCAGGACAATTCTATGAAACTTATAGGACATAGGACCTAAGTATTGCTTTATTGTGGGATAAACTGTAGAGCATTTAATGAATAATGATAGATAAGATTTATGGAGGTCTTTCTTGCTATTTGCTAAACACTATAAGTAAGAACTAAGTCAGCACTGTCCTGCTGAATCCTCACACTGTTATCTTGGTTATTATCCTAGATCTCTATACAATATACCTGACCAAAAATTAGGACAAATGCTTTAGAAGTTTGCTTTCCCTAGATGACTAGACTGACAATTTTTTTTTTTTTTTTCCCGCGTTTTAAAATAACATATTTTACTTTCATGCTTTCAAAAGAAAAGGCTTTCCAGGAACTTGCTTTTAACCTTCTACTTTGAATGATGGGAAAATCAAAGAGATTGATTCATTATAGTGGTAATTATGGGCTGTTGCACTCAGTCATGCTAGTCAGTGTAAGTTCAATTGAAAAATAATTTGTGGATGATTAGGTTAATGGTCAGTCGCTAGTTTCTTTTATCTATTATAGTCTTGTCTGGCTCCTTAGTTGAGTATTAAACAGAACAATTTCGTAAATTTAAGTTTCCACTTTCTAGTCTTTGTAGTTGTGTGTGTCTTGGGATTTTGAGCTCCTAGTTAAGAATAAAGATCAAAGTATGGCATGGTAAAGGTTTTTTTCTTTAAGTTTCAAATATTTTTATTTATTTATTGTGGACATGCTTACTCTTGTATTGTTGTAGTTTGCATTGCTGGCAGAAAATACCTGATCAAGAGCAGCTTGTGGGGGGGAAAAAGGTTTATTTTGTCTTACAGACTTGAGGGAAAGCTCCATGACAACAGGGGAAAGCAATGGCATAAGCAGAGGGTGGACATCACCTCTTTGCAAACATAAGGTGGACAACAGTAACAGAAGAGTGTGGCAAATGCTGGTAAGAGGAAGTTGGCCATAACACCTATAAGCCTGCTCTCAACAATACACTGCCTCCAGAAGGATTCAATTCCCATATTGCTACCAGCTGGGGACCTAGCATTCAGAACACCTAAGTTTATGGGGGATACCTGAATCAAACCACCACATTCTCCCCCTGGCCACCACAAACTGATAACCATACATGATATAAAATACAGTGCATTCATCCAACTTTAAAAGTTCCCATAGTTTTTATCACTCTCAATGATGTTCAAACATCCCCAAGTCCAAAGTCTTTTAACTGAGCCATAATACCAAAAATAAACCAAAAAACCCATAATGGCACAGAATAAACATTTCCACACTGCAAAAGATGGCATTGGGCATAGCAAAGAAATACTCAACCAATACAAAATTTAAACAGGGAAAACACCAACCTCTGTAGCTCCAAGTCCAACAACTCTAACCAGTGACAAGTCTCCAAGTCTGATAATTCTAACCAGTGCCAAGTCTCTGGAGTTCCAAGTTTTCCCTTCCAGCTAGGCTACTCACAGTTCTGGAAAACTTCATCCAGTGCTGGCAGCTCTCCTTGGCAGCCATTTCATAGTCCTTGCATCTCCATCTGGTCTCCACTGCAACTGATAGTTCATCCTCATGGCTCCATTGGGTCTCCACACTGCTCATGGCCATTTACAGTATACACAACCATGTTGCAAATTCAGTGACCCTCTCTTTCTTGCATTTGTTACACTCCATAATACCAGGTGGGCTACCAACTTGTTAATCCAGGGGGGAATAAAGTAGACTTTGAAGAATGGGACACTCCTTCAGCATTCAGGCCCCCTGCAAAGAGTCTGCATTCTTCCTGTTGTTGCAATGCAGGTCAGCTGGCCCAATCTCAAAGGCTCTAATCTCTTATACAATTGCAGCTGAACAGGCAGCAGTTTTGGTCCAAAGATTTCATTCTTTTTGTGCCATATTCCTCTCCTCACACCAGTCCATTTCTGTGCAATGCAACCTGCACAAGTTCTCAGGACACGGACATAAGAGCAAGCCTCTCACATAAACTGCTCCTAGCCCAGTCCAGGTAAAGCTTTTTCTCACCCTCATAAGCCAAACCTCACAGTCCATAGTTCCTACTATGGTCTTTCTACTCTGACCTGAATGGACCATCAAGCTGTACTTAGAGCACTGCAAGGCATCTCTTAGGCCAAGGTTTCAAATACTTCCACATTCCTCTTGAAAATCAGCTCCAAAAGGCCAAAAGCCACACAGTCAGGTTTCTAGCAGCAATGATCCCACTTTTCAGTACCAACTTTACCGTTGCAGTCAGGTTTGCATTGCTGGTAGAAAACACCCAATCAAGAGCATCTTGTAGGGGGAAAACATGTTCATTTTGGCTTACAGACTCAAGGGGAAGCTCCATGATGGTAGGCGAAAACAATGGCATGAGCAGAGGGTAGACATCATCTCCTGGCCAACATAAGGTGGACAACATCAGCAGGAGAGTGTGCCAAATACTGGCAAGAGGAAGCTGGCTATAATACCTGTAAGCCCGCCCCCAATAATACACTGCCTTCAGGAGGATACAATTCCCAAATCTCCATCAGCTGGGACCTAGCATCCAGAACACCTCAGCTTATGGGGGATACCTGAAGCAAACCACTACTTAGTATGGATACATCATGTGTTGGTACCATCCTTTCCCTTGTCCATGACCCCATTCCGCTAGGGTCCCTCATCATTGGGTTGCAGGTATTCCTTATGGGGTTGTGGGTTATGTATTGTGAGAGCAGGAGTCATTTACTGGGGAGAGGCAATGCCTCTGGGCATGGTGTCCCACCCTGGGGCTCTTAAAATCTTTCTGCCCCCTCTTCTGCAAAATTCCTTGAGCCATGGTAGGTATTTTAAGTCTACTTCAGTGATGAGCTCTTAGGAGCCCTGGATCTCTGCTTTGGTAGGTGTTGAGTATCCTCAGCGTCTGTCTCCTTCACCCTTGCACTGATTGTCAGGGTCCCCATTGAAGCTGCATTCTTGGTCATCTCCCCAATTCCTCTATGGTTCTGGCTGGGGCTTGGCTGAAGTGTGACGGGTAGTTTATCTCCTCGGGTCTCACTACTTTCTGAAAAAGAAAAGCAGATTCTCCAACAGAGAGTGAAATCAGCACAGTTTAATTTAGGGAGAATTTAATAGATGTAGTCCCTCTATTAGCCAAAGGTTACTGAGAGCTTGACATTGGAGAGCCTAATCTTTGTCTCCATAGGATTCTGACCTGGTTCCCAATTCCAGATATGGGTTCCTTTCCACTGAGTAGATCTCTTAGCCAATCAAAAAGCTATTGGTTACCCACTAAGGCTGTGTGCCATTATTGCAGTTGTGTGTACATCTTATCAGGGTGTTTGTTTCTGAGTAGCTTAGACCCTTGGACTAAAGGTTTTTAGGTTTTAGTTACTGTCTTAGTTCTTTTCTATAATTAGGAAGCTATGAAAATTTTGAGATTACTTTATCTTGAAATCAAATCAAGGACCAGTTGCCCACAGATGTTCACTCATAAACTATTTCATTCTCCACTTAGAGAATGTAGACTATGCTTCATTGTAGGAATAGGAAAGAATTAGGAGACAGACAGTGACCTAAGGCCAGCTTTTGAAGAAAGTATGTCAAGTGATAGAGAAAGTTCAAGAAATGTTACTACTTCCTTTATGGCAGGATGTTATGCCAATACTATAGGCAAGAAAAGTTCTAAGAGTTCAGAGGAAAGAGATGCTGTCTTCCTGGAGCTGGGTATTGAATATGGGCATGATATGAAAAGGGGGCAAAGCAGAGACAGAAAGGCAGAGAGTTGCCACTAGTAGACCTCTTTGCTCTGTCTGGCAGAGCTCACCATGCATTCAGACTTCCCCACACTCTATTGCCATGAAAGCCCTGGATGTGTTGGAGACTCCCGAGGTGTTCATCACTTCCACCCCCCAGCTGATAGAATGAGGCAGGATAGACTCTGCTCTGTAAGGGTCCCTTTCTGCACACCACCCTGTCAGGTCTTGTAGACCCTCTTCCACTGCAGGTATACTCCTCGATCTCTGTCTTTCTTCTTATAACCCACCAGCATCCTCCCCATTTCAATCTGGATACCTAAATCTCTCAGTTCTCAAGCTGTTAACAAGCATCTTCACATAAACAGTTCCCTCCTGGGAGACACTGCCTCCTGCACCAGTGAAGAATGTGGTTCATAATTGTAAATGAGCTGTACTCAGCCCACTACACTCTTCTGATGGGAGCTGAGAATTAGGAAGAGGGTTAAGAACCAGTTTGCTGAGAAGGAAGAATGAGGTTTTAAATTCCAGAATAAAGTAAGCCTTTGCACTGCTAATACCAAGGAACCTTTGATGCTTTATGAACAGGAGATGTTCACAGTAAAAAGGCAATGATTCCTGTCCATGTTTGATAGAAATAAGGCTTTATTGGTTGACATTTCTCTGTTCTGCTATAACCTTTTTTTTGGACTCATTTCCCTCCCAATGATACTGCAAAGCTTGATTTCTTCCATTAGAGTAGATTCTTTTCTCTTTATTCCCCTACTTTTCTATAGGCATATGGAAGAAAATATTAGTCCTCAGAATTTACTTATCCATTTTGCTGTGATAACTCATCATTGTTGGTGTCATTTTCACCTTCTGTATTTATAATCCTTTTATGCAAACACATTATGTCACTTTTACTCACTATGGTCTCCAAAAGTCATAATCTTAATTTTATTTCTGAGACCAGACAAAGCTTGTATTATGCTTTTTTTCAAAGGCCACTTCATTCATTTAAGCCCTCAGTTTAAGGCATTTTAAGGCCTTGGGAAAATTAATAGATGGCACAAGGAACATGAACCCTTTCTCTCTCTCTCTCTCCCACTCTCTCTCTCATAGCTAAATCTAGGCTCAACTTTCCAGTCCAAATAACCTGGCATTTTTACTGCTTTCTCCTTCACTCTCCCCAGGTTTATTACAGTTTCTAATTTGAGCTCACTGTGATAGCCAGACACCAGACTACTTCATTGTCAAGAGGATTTCTCTGTGTGTACTGACCCTGACGCTGAGAACTGTGAACCACAAAAACATATACATAATGGAACTTTCAAGGAAAAATTATATAGTTTTATTGGACTTTTTGAATGCATTCACCCCTGTGGTGAAAGCTTATTATCCTCCTAGGAAACGGTTTCAAAACAAAGAAGAAGAAAAATAATAACCTCCCTAGTCTCTCACCCTATGGCATAGCTGTGTCACATGTATTAAGTAGTTTGGAAGGTAAAAATAAACATATATCTTCATAATAAAACACAAAATAAATTCGTTTTGTTCAGGGAAGATGGCTCAGTGGATAAATCACTTGCCACACAAGTGCGAGCACCTGAGTTCTAAGCCCCTAGCACCCACATACATGCCAGGTGGGCATGGCAGACAGCCTGCCTGTAATCTTAGTACGCAGGAGGTGGAGACAGGGGATTTCCCAGGCAAACTGGTTAGCTAGATTTAGCCTGGTCAGTGAGCTCTGGTTTAATCAAAAGACCCTGTCTTATAAATAACGTCTTGGAGAGTAATGGAGGAAGACACTCTACAGCGCCGTCAGCCTTTACACCCCGCCCCCCACACACAAGCAAAAAAAGAGTTCATTTTGCCAAGATAATTTATAAAGTGGAAGCAATATTTTCCAACTGTGTGCAAAATACTTAGACTTGCAAAGTCAGGAAGGCTTTACAAGAGTATTGGTCCTTGTTGGGGTTTGGACTCTAAATGCTCTCTAGGCCATGTGGTGATGGCCTGGTTCCCAGCTTCTGTGCTGCTGCTGGTGGGGTCTAGTGCAGCACTGAGAGGATGTTATTTCACTGAGGGCATGCCCTTGAAAAGGATATTGAGGTGCCAGTTTCATCCTCTTTCCTTTTCTCTGAAGTGAGCAATTTCCACCAGGCACTCCAACCATGATGAAATGTGCCGCCACAGGCTAAAGTGATGAGACCAGTGACCAGGGGTTGCAGTCTCTGAAACCAGGAGCCAAAGTCTATCTTTTCCTGTTTTCCATTGCTTGTCTCAGGTATTCATCACAAAAACAGAAAGCTGACACACAGTCTTTAAACCATGGCCCTCAATCCTGAGTCTTTCGAGGACACTCCCAGCAACTGAACTGGAAAGTATGAGGAACTAGCCATCTCCCTTCAAACCAGAGAGCTCTGCCATTGTCTCCTCTACACATAGGACTGTCCTGTTTTTTTTTTTTTTTTTTTTTTTTTTGAGGTAGGGTCTTACTCTGGTCCAGGCTGACCTGGAATTTACTCTGTAGTCTCAGGGTGGCCTCAAACTCACGACGATCCTCCTATGTCTGCCTCCCAAGTGCTGCGATTAAAGGTGTGCGCCATCACGCCTGGCTTGTCCTGGTTTTTAAAGGATTTTTGCTAACAGAAAACTATCTAAGTACTCACTTTCTGATTCCTTTCTATAGGTATGTTGGTAAATCCAAGAAAACCCTTAGATCTTTGTGGCCCCTGATGTTGAGACCCAAAGTTGTAGTTCCAGTACAGTGTTTAGGTAACTGGTTTAGTTGAACAGTGTACTTAAAGAACTGAATGTTGTATTTGAAATTGGAATTTTCCAGACATATCCTTCTACTCTGAAGGAGACAGAGATAATGCATTTTTCTTTGGGTATGAAATCTATTGTAAATGGAATTATTGAAAGTCATTATGAAGTGGCATTTTTTTGTTTTGAACATTGTGACAGCACGTGGAGCTAATCGTAGGAATTCTACTCTTAGGCCATTTTAAAAGCAGCAAGCTATATCAAGCTTACATCAATATGTTTGTGTTGCAAAGCTTTAGGAATAGTAAATTATTAATTATTAGCTTTGGAAAGTGATCATATTGTTATTACAACAGAAGAGTCATGCTGAATGAAAATTCTGTCTCTTCAGAAGGGAGATTTGTGTGTGTTACCTATAAGTCAACATTTGGGCATGTTACAGAGGGGTTGGTCACGTAGTTATAAATAGATGTTCAGAGCCTTTGACCCCTAGTATACTGACTTCAAAATATAAGAGATATAAGGTATATATGACTTTGTGGGAAAATAATGTGAAAGAACTTGGTTAGAAATAGAGAGTTATTTGTGTTATTTCATTGTTTTCACTTTAAGTAGTAATAAACATACTATTTAAGTCCATGTGAGTTTTCTCCTATTAAAAACTAAAATTCATTTGCTTTTGATAATACAAAATTATGAAATGCACACCTGAATATGTTATAGCTCTAAATATGAATGTGTTGTCTGAATATGTAATTTAAAAGACATCACTATTCATGTTTTTTGTTACACATCGAACCACTCAATGATACTCTGCCCCCTACCATTTCTCTAAATCAGATGCAGTCATAAGAGCAGACATTATGCACACATGTTCTTCCTTCTGAATTTTGGTTTCCACTAGATTATTTTGTATTAAAAATAGAAACTTCTAAAATGCTGATCTACTTTGTGACATTACTTTTCAGATGACTTAAAGCATCCGTCTTAATGCTTTTTGCTGAAAACTAGAGATACCTCCTGTTTATTTTTTTATTTGTGACATATTACTTATTCAGCAAACATGTAAAGAATGCCTAGTCCATGGTGGACATCGTACTAAACCCTAATGATGAACTTTTGAACAACATAAAATGTATCTCAGCTAGATATATGACCAGGAAACTGCCGTGGAGCCTAATCTGTCCTGTGTTCTGTGAACTCTGGGCTGCTGGTCATAGCAGAAGGACTCAGCGAAGACATATCAGAGGCCTTTAAAGCAGAGATCATGCCTCCATTGCTTCTGGCAGGAGATAATAAAGATTTACTAGGGGAATAAGGGAAGAGGTGTTTTCAGGCAGTATGTTTACACTTCTCAGGGTACCAGGTGCTAAGAGCCTGTGGCTTAGGGGAAACACCAGGGACTTTTCTAGAGAGACTGGAGAAAGACTGTGATGGAATACACCATCATCAGTGAATAAATTATTCAAGATTTTCAACAACTCTAGATGCTGTTTAATTTATTACCTTTTGGAGTTTATGAAACTAAAGTTATGAGTCTGATCTTTGGGAACATGCATGAGTAGACTCAATTTCAACCTCAGCTAGCATTTTAAAATATGTTCTCTGGTCACAAGGTGATTAGATGGGAATGGAGCTGCATCAATCTCTGTTCTTAGCGACTACAGGAAAAAGTACTACATATGCTAATTCAACATAGCACTGTCAGCCCTCTGTATCCAAGGGTGCTAGGATTCAGCCAATTGCAAATGGAACATATTTCAAAAAGTCATCTACAGAGTGCACACATGCAGACTTTTTCCTTGTCATTTTTCTTAAACAATACAGTATGATAATTATTTACATTTATATTGTATTAAGAGCTGTAAGGCATCCAGAGGTGATTTAAGCATAATATGGAAAGATATGTGCAGAGACATATGAATAGAATACATATTTTACAAGGGACTTTGAGCATCCTCAGATTTTGGTGTCCTCTGGGGGATCCTGGAACCCATTCCCCATGTACCAAGGGACAGCTGTTTTTATTGACCACCTGCTGGACACTGGCAGATATGCCTCCTGACTCCCTAACTTCTTTTTCTTAGTTGTCCCCAAAACATTGAACACATAGCCCCTCCAGATCACAACTCTTCTTCTCACCTCCAATCCCGTTCTTCCCCTTAGATCTTTTCATCTCCTTAACTCCTCAGGCCACCTAATACTCAATCTAGAGTCTATGAGCTATACCTGACCTCTTCTCACTGCCACATCTGGGCCTCATCAAGTTGTATCCTTTCCATTCTAAAAATCTGCCTGGATGCCTTCTACTCTTCTCCTTCCACTGCCAGTACCAAAGCAGCTGTGTCTTCTGCCAGTAGGAGACCAAATAGTTTCTCTTGTGATGTTTTTGCTTTCTCTCCAATTGCCTGAAAGTTATCTCAGAAATCTAACTCAGAGCTCATCGCTTCTCAATTAAAACCTTTTACTTACTTTCTGTTGCAGTCTAGGTAACGCCCACGTTTCTTCCTGCAGTCCCTAAGGGCCTGTGAGTTTGGGCTCTGCTTCCCTCACCTACTCTGTGTTGTATCCCTTCCTCTCTCTTGTCAATACCATTCCAATCACATGGCTTCCTCTCATTTCCTGCTTTACCACCCAGTGGCCTTGGCATGTACTACCCCACTGCCTGTCTTGTTCTTCTTACACTTTGACAATTTGTTCCATTTTCATGGTTTAAATCTGAGCTTCAATATCTCCTCTTATAAGAGCCTTCTCCTTCAGTCTGTGCTATAAGAGAACTGCTGGCTTCCTCTTTCACAAACTCCCATTTCTCCCTCCTTGCACATGCCACAGTTTTCAAGATGTGTGCACTTGCAGCTGAGCTTCTCTCTCACTAAGCTGGTGTTTTCTCCTTGAACTAGAACCATGCTTGTTCTCTTTCCTGTTCTATTACCAGAGATTCCTACAGTACCTGGCACACAGAAGGACTTAACAAATTATAAAGGAATCACTTAAAAACAAAAAGCTACCTTGATAATTATTTTACTTTTTTAATGAGTATGGATAAGTGGTAAGTGTATAATGTACGCATGTGTGTGTGCCCAGTGTGTACTTGTACAGAGGCCAGAGTCCACCTTCTTGTATGCTTCTTTATCACTCTTCTGCACTGTTTCCTTGAGATGCGGTTTCTCACCAAACCTGAAGATGCCATTTTCAATCAGACTGGCTCACCAGCAAGCCCCAGAGATCTTGTCCCTATTTCCCACAAAACTGGGGTCACAGGTGAGCATAGTCACACCCAGCTTATTTACATGGGTGTTGAGGCTCAAACTCAGACCTTCTCAGGAACTCATGCTTGTGGGGCCAAGGGTATTACCAGCTGAGCCCATTCTGCAGCCCTTAAAAAAAATATTTTTAATTTATTTTATATAAATTATAACAGCTTATTCTCTTTTATACCCTCACCGCAGGTCTAGTTACACTAGGGGCCCTCCTGAGTGGGGTTACGGTATTCACTGTGGGGTCATGAAGGTCTGAGTCAGTCCCTGTGGGGTAGCAAGTATCGGTTACCAACTCCATGGCTCTTACAATCTTTCTGCCCCATTTTCTGCAATGTTCTCTGAGCCTTGGCAGGCCTTTTGGCAGTCTGATTTAGTGATGAGTTCTTTGTAGCTTCTGGATTTCTGTTTCAATAGGCTTTGATTGATCACCGTGTTTGTCACAATCAACCTGGGGCTGGTTGTCAGGCTAGCAGTAAGAGCACTGCTCATGTCATCACTTCTGCTTCAATTTCTCCTGGGCCTTGGCAGATGTGGTACAGAAGGCACATCTCATGGTGGGCTGTCAGCTAACTTGTCTTCTCAGTGACCTTTGGTTCTACTCTGTTTTCCCTACCATCTGTAAAATAAAGCAGATTATCCAAACAAAAGTGAGAGCATCTTGAGTTAAGGGGGGGATTGCAAATTTGAGAGATTTCTATTCTATTCTTTTCTCTCTTCTTTCTTTCTTTCTATCTTTCTTTCTTTCTTTCTTTCTTTCATTCTTTCTTTCTTCTTTCTTTCTGTCCTTTTTATTTTTTTTTTTTTGTGTGCAAGTCCAATCGTCTCCAGAGAGCAGTGGGGGCTTCTCTCTAAAGTCTATGAGTTTCCTGGTGATGGGATTCTGACTTGTTTCCAGTACAAGATATGAGTTCTCTCTTATGCAGTGGGCCTCATGTCCATTCAGAACAGTTGGTTACCCACAGAGCCTGCATGCCACTATTGCACAAATGTGTCCTTTTTGTTTTTTTGGAGAGAGAGAGAGACAGATAGAGAATGGGCACCCAGTGGCCTCTCAGCCACTGCGAATGACCTCCAGATGTGTGTGTCCCCTTTTGTGTCTGGTTAAATGTGGGACCTGGAGAGTCAAATTGGCATTCTTAGGCTCAGCAGGCAGGCGCCTTAACTGCTAAGCCATCTCTCCAGCCCCAAATTTGTACTCTTAAAAGTATTTTATTTATTTATTTATTTATTTATTTATTTAT
The DNA here is from genome assembly GCA_036365145.1 of Orientallactaga sibirica. Lineage (NCBI taxonomy): Eukaryota > Metazoa > Chordata > Mammalia > Rodentia > Dipodidae > Orientallactaga > Orientallactaga sibirica. Next base: position 4,889,915 of record JAEOAD010000038.1, on the reverse strand, counting down.
TTATTTATTTATTTGAGGGGGTGGAGACAGATAGGGAGAATGGGCATGCCAGGGCCTCCAGATGCTGCAAACAAACTCCAACACATGTGTGCCACTTTGTGCATCTGGCTTATGTGGGTCCTGGGCAATCAAACCTGGGTCCTTTGGCTTTGCAGGCAAGTGCTTTAACTGCTAAGCCATCTCTCCAGCCCTCCATGGTTTTAAAGTTAAGTTTTTTCAACCTTCTGTCTGGATTGCCCCCTTCCCCATTTATTAGTGTTTGTATCTTATAGAATGCTAGCCAGACTGAGAGTTTCTATGTAACTGATTCATGTGGTTTCAACTTTTGTGTAATTCCTTCCCTACCTTTCTGGGCCCCTTTAAGCACCTCTTTTACCTTCTAGGTTCTGTACTCCTGTAACCTGCCAAGTAATTCCTCTCCTCTTTCCTGTTTCTTCTCTCTCCTGGTCTCATTCTAGTTTTATGCCCGCCTCAAATAAGAAAAAAGCATGAGAAATTAAGAAACTTGTTTTTAACATTTTTAAACTATTTAAACTATTTTAGGAAAAATACTTGGCTCAATAGTTACCTTCCTAAAGGAAACAGTTACATGTGGTTATTATATGATTTGTGGCTATTTTTAAAATAGAATGATAACTTTTTACACAGAAAGCCTGCTTTATAAAAATGAGTTTCTCTTTTTGTATATTTAGGGCTCAGTTCACTAAAATGTTTAAATTCTTGGCTCTGCTCCTTAAACCTACTACAAAGATCACATTAGAATTCATTTTAATAGACATTGTAAGCACAGTATCCAATCTCATATCATCATGCTGGGCTCTTTTATTATGAAAGTCGCAGGAAGCTGAGCCTGAGGCTGCTGAACACATTGTGGGGTGTATCCAGGGCTGGGGTGGTGCCAGCTCTATTGTTTATGTAATATTCTTTCTACCTTTATCTGTGGCATGCAATTGGTATTGACTTTTGAGAAACTACTTCTCTGACCTGATCTCCCAGCTGGAAAAAAAACCCTGCTGAAATGACATCTGGCTAGGAAAAAAGGGATCAAAGAAGCATAAGGAAAGAAAAATTACAAGACCTTGTTTAATAAGCAGTCACACGCCTGTCTCAGAGCTGCTAGGAGAGGGCTAAACTTTTCAAGGTCACCACTCCTCCATTTCTTGAAAAAGCTCAAGGAACCTCAGGGTGTCTTTACTTTTCACTATTGATTGTTAGGGTTGGACTTTCCCTAGCATGTAGTGCCAAGTTGTCCTTTTTTAAAAATATTTTTTAAAGATTTTATTTTTATTTATTTATTTATTTATTTATTTATTTATTTATTTATTAGAGACAGGGATGGGGGAGAGAGAGAGTGAGAATGGGCACGCCAGGGCCTCTAGCCACTGCAAATGAACTCCAGACACATTCGCCCCCATGTGCATCTGGCTTACGTGGGACCTGGAGAATCGAACCAGGGTCCTTAGGTCTTACAGGCATGTACTTTAACCGCTAAGTCATCTCTCTAGCCCACCAAGTTGTCTTTTTGACTTAGAGTAAATTATTCATGAAATTAAGGTAAAAGTTAAATAATTTATAATATTTATCACTGTTAATATCTGATTTATTTTTTTCTTAAAGAGAACATAGTCATCTTTGGCAAATTGTCTCCCCCCCCCAACTTCTAGGTCTATCACTTGTGGAATTCATAAATATCATAAGGAAAAAGAAGGAAGCTCAGCTCTATCGGAATGAGATAAGACACATCTTCACAGCTTTTGATGTGCACTGTAAGTATCTATAAAGTCACTAAAGTGTTCTGATAGAATAATTGGTGTTAAGGAATTATGAATGGGAATACAAGAAATTCAGTGAATTAAATGTATCATATACTTGGAAGCAAGCGCCTTTAACCATTTAGATAACTTCCCAGCCCCAATACACAATACACAAAGATCATTTTACTGTATTCTTTAGCTCTTACCATGGGTAGTAGTGGGAATCTTCCTGCCTTGTATTTTAAGTTCTTGGCATATACTATGGATGAAACAATACTTACAGTTACATTATTACACTTATGTACAATACCTGTGTACTTACATATTGTACCATGTGTAGTGGTGACAGTAGAAAGACTGGCAGCCACCTGTGGACATGTGTAGACATCACTGCTACAATGCCTACTTTGATCTACACATGATTTGAAGAATTGTTTCCCACAGTGTCTGGCTGCGGACCCCGAGCCCCACAGAGCTTACAAAAGATGACAAGATTCAGTGTCTTGGCTCTTTTAATTTCCCCAAAATATTTATGTGCCACCAGTCTAATATCAAGCCAGAAAAAAAAATGTAAATCTTGAAAACTGACATGTTTTTACAATTCACAAGGACTCAAAGCCTAGAGCCACTATTACAGTCTTGTCTCTATGTAGTTCTTGTCCTAGGACTTATAGGATCAGTGGGTAGAAGTAGAAAAGCTGACAATGGCCTTCAAAATTATCTGAGATTTCACTAAAGGGTAGAATATTACTACTAGATGCTTAAAATCTTCCAGGGTGATTATCTCAGATTACCATACCTGAAAGATCAACTCTAAATTACTGCTTTTCTCCCAATAATATATTGAAATTAAATTTCACATTGTGGCTGAAGTAATACTTCATAAGATTTATAAAAGTGAGTGTTTAATATTTTGTTTTCAAATAGATTGTGGATTTTTAACTTTTGAAGATTTCAAAAGAGCATTTAGTCAGGTGGCTCCCAAATTACCAGAAAGGACTGTTCTAGAAGTATTCAGGTAAGGTACCAATCCACCTTTTATTTCTCATCTGCTTTTTTTTTTTTTTTTTTTTTTTTTTTTTTTTTTTTGCTTTTTCAAGGTAGGGTCTCACTCTGGCTCAGGCTGACCTGGAATTCACTATGAAGTCTCAGGGTGGCCTCGAACTCTTGGTGATCCTCCTACCTCTGCCTCCTGAGTGCTGGGATTAAAGGCGTGCGCCACCACGCCCGGCTCTCATTTGCTTTTATGAATTTTTAGTCTTATTAAGAATTTACTTGTTCTGACTTTTCACTTTTGAGCGTTTCCAGAATCTCATAGTGTAGTTTCACAGTCCAGGAGAGATGTGTATAGTTAGCCCTGAGTCCAGCCGTCCTTTAACAGGGCCTCTCCGAAGAGCAGGAAGATGGCAGAGCTCCATTCGTCAGGCTCAGCCTGTACATGGGTCTCAGGGTGTCTGGAGAGAAAAGGTGGTAGCACCGAATGTCAGCCCCTCATTCACCAGTTTTCCATGCTTCTGGTACAGGTTGCCGTTTATTTATGCCCAGTAGAGTGAATTTCAAGATTATGTTACATAGTTCTTCTTCAGTGAGCAAGTGGCTTAAAAGCAGTTTATGTTAACAGCCTGATAATATTCAGACACTGGCAGATGTAAGAAAATGCCTCAGTTGTCTCCACTCTGACACCTAACATGAGCCTGCCATCAACTGTCACTTCAGTATACAAGTGACAGCTAGAGTACCCCAAATACTGGAAGATGAGAAAATATATAAACATAGGCAACCTGGGGCAAATGGTGACTGTAGTTGTGAAGGATCCAGGTTGCCTATTTCTTGTTGCTCTGGCTGCCTTAACACCTAACTTCTCTTTCTTGCTTGAACATGGCTGCCTAAGTTACAGCCATCAAGTCTGAATTCTAGATAGTTAGTAGGAAAGGAGACAGACATCTATCTCCTTCTTTATACCTACATGTCATTCCAGTGAGCAGTGCTTGGATTCGAGGCTGTACATACCTGCAGGGGAGCAAGGGAAGGGCAGAGAAAATGCAGCCTTTGCTTTGGACAACCATGTACTCACCAACAGAGGTTCCAATAATGAGGGAAAAGGGGGAGGGCATGAATATTGGGGGACATCTGGCAGATAGTCCCATCTGGGAGAATAGTTATTTAATGAAATCTGGCCAGAAGCCAGCCCTGCTCAATAGAAATGATCAAGCAGGTTATTTGAATAAGACTCTGCTTGCATTATCATCAACACTGACATATATGCAGTTCATTTGCTGTGTCGTGCACAAGCAAGGCACTGAGCAGGCTGTTGAAGGAGAGCAAAGATGTTAACACCAGATGCATACAAAGTGCTGCAGGCCAGCACAGGTGATTTTGTGAAGGCAAGTTCTTAAATGTATGCTAGGGTCTTTCTCTGTATTCTGTGATGAGATGGTTAATGAATGCCAGTATATTTCCACCAGAGGGAAGTTGTTTTATACTAGAGGAACTAGACATTTTAACTTATTTCCCTTTTACAAAACAAAGAAGTCCACATTTGCTGACCTTTATGTGTTAAATGGTTATAATATATGCTACCTTGTAGAAATTTTTGAAAAATATTTTCCTATACTGGGGATTAAACCCAGGGTCGCTCTGTGCTAGGGAAATGCCCTTCCACTGAGTTTTATCCCCAGCACCCCCCCCTTTTTTTTGGTTTTTCAAGGTAGGGTCTCACTCTAGCCCAGGCTGACCTAGAATACACTATGTAGTCTCAGAGTGGCCTCGAACTCACGGTGATCCTCCTACCTCTGCCTCACGAGGGCTGGGATTAAAGGTGTGCTCCACCACGCCCGGCTCCATTTTTTTTTTTTTTTTTTTTTTTTTTTGAGAAAGGGCCTCAGTTGTCCAGGTTGGACTTGAACTTGCTCCTTCTAAGCCCAGACAGGCCTTGCATTTGTATCTGCCTCCGACTTCCAGATAGCTGAGATTCCAGGACTACTACACTACCAGGCCAGGATTAAAAACATACTTAAATATAACCCTTCAAGGTAGAAACCATGATTAAAACTTTGTATTAATTACTTTCTTGTGGCTGGGACAAAAATCAGTTTAAGGGAAGAAGAGTTGATTTCAGCTTACAGTTCAAGTACATTTCATCATGGCAAGGAAGGCAGGAGTGTGAAACTATTCAGCCAGTAACATAGCATCCACAATCAGGAAGCAGAACGAGGAGAAGCCTCATGTTCAGCTAGCTTACTGTTTTATCCAGTCTAGGACTCTAGCTGCCCACAGGTAAAATGGGTCTTCCCACCTCAATTAGCCTAATCTAGATAACCCCTCACATTAGTACCCAGAGACTTCTCCTTGGTGATTCTTCATCCCATCAAGTTGACAGTCAATAAAAACCATCACCACCATGAATGAGAACAGTAACTGCTTCCAGATAGAGCCCATGTTAGCTTCTTGTAGAAAACATTTTTGAAAAACAGATGTTTGGAAATGTGATTTTATTTTACAAAGTGATATGTGTCACTTATTAAAACACTTTATATCTGTGTGTTCAGTGTTGGAAATGGAATGTCCTGACCTGGCTCAAGCCTTTCAAAATTTGTTGTGGTTTTAAGGCACAATATTTCAGTATAGATGTTTCATAATCTTAATAAGTTTTCAAGCCATACCAGTGATAACCAGAAAAGTAGACATTTATGGCTGAATTTCAGTCAGCAATAACAAAAAATAATTGAGGAAAGTGAAAAAAACTTAAAGCTTTGCATTATCAGAGGACAGAATTAATAGCTGAGCCACGATCACCTTTTCTTATTTAGAGCTACATAATTTCACAAGGTGTCTAGGACAGCCATTAAAATCAAATATCAAAACAAATTTTCTTGGTCATAAAGGATTAAGCCAAGACATTCAGAAACAATAAAGTAGATTAAATCACATTGTTTTTAAATATTACCAATAATTTCAAATCATAACAAAAGATGCCATTAATAAATTCAATATGTGTATTAAAATATTTAGAAATTTCTGTATTACATTTTGTAGTATATATGATATGTTAATACAGTAGCACATTTTCATGTAATCTATAAATACATTTATTTTGTAGATTATGTGCTGTGAGATTATCTAGTACTTAGCAGAATGCCTCAAGAAATTAGGAGATTACTGTGGTATTCAACCTGAACAAGGCAGTTTAGTTGATTAAACATGCCTTGTTTAAATTCTCAATTATTTTTAATTCTATTAACACCATAAATCAAAATAAATGATGAATAAAAATATCAAATGATTGTGAACTCAAAAAGGAGAGGAAAATATTGAAGCAGTTGTAGCAGGCTAGGTAAGGTGATGTGTGCCACACTCTCTGCCTGGCCCTGCGTCACTGGTGCAGGTGGCTTTCCACAGTCCTAAAACTCCTACCAGCCATGACGATGAATTTCTGTAATGCTTCTAAGACAAGGCTCACTGTTTGAAAAGTCAGAGTAGCTGGGGAGATTTTAATTGGACCAGAGTTTTCTGTAGTCTCAAAGACTGTAAAAATTAATCTTTATAATCTTCAATTTAGTGCCTGCCAGTTTCTTCCCCAAGAAATCTCTAAAGATCAAGCAAAGTCTCTTTCAGAAGCACCTGATCATGTAACACTTTCATTCTGTTACCCCAGCCACAGCAATAAAAGCAAATAAAAAACAAGCGATTCTTTGGCATCAGCCATCAAAAAGTGATTCCACTTCCTAACTTGATAGCAATGTTGGTGCATTAGTCATTACCAAAAGTGTCACAGGAACTAAACGAGATTCTTCTACAAGGCTGGTAAATTGCCAGCTATTTTGATGAGACCTACTATAGTGAATATATCATGAAAACACAATGTGTTTTTTAAACATATGTATATATTGTCAGGGTTTGTCAAATTCACATGCTGTTCTGTGATGGTACTCCTCTTCTTTGCTGTCATCTTAGTTATAAGTTCAATGGATCAAAGCTCACCTTAAAGCCACATTCCATAGGCTTTTGTTTCTAGAGATCATATACACCATGCTTCCTATTGTCTCTGTGTGTGTGTGTGTGTGTGTGTGTGTGTGTGTTACTGGGGATTGAACCCAGGGCTTTGCACATAAAAGGCAAGTGCTCTACCACTGAACTACATCCCCAGCCCTTCCAAACTATTTATCTGGGGCATTGCATTTGAATAGATTAGGTAATGGATCAAATGCTGGTATTTTTGAGCCACCTTTTTAAACTTTGAAATGGTAGCTTTAAGTAGTAGTTTTAAGTCCTTTTAAATTTCTTATTGATTTCTGCTTTAATTGCTCACCATGTCTCTTAATATGTTTCTGCAGTCTTTTCCTGTGTGGTATATCAAAAGTCTTTTATATTTAAAATATTGCTTTATAAATGTGATTGCTATCAGAGAAAGCAATAATTTTAGAAGTTTTATTTTTAGTCTGGGTACAGTGACACACACCTCTAATCCCAGCACTTAGGAAACAGAGGCAGAAAGACTAGAAGGTCAAGGTTAACCTCAGCTATATAGCAAATCTGGGCTAGTCTGAGTTGTACAAAATCCCGTTTTAGAAAAACAAAAACAAAAAAAATTGAGACCTATTTCCGTATTTGAAATACACTGACTTTAATTTCCTGTTAGAGCTGGCTGTCAGGATTTGTGTGTGCTAAAATCACCGAGGCTGTATTCAAGACAGTGTTGCATTTACTATTCAGAAGCTCTTAGTTCTTTTTGTGAAGGTATTTTTTCTATCTTTCCCACAAAAAAAATGGCAGAAATACAATAGAGGCTGAGTGGAATAGCACTCTATAACTGTGGAAATAACATCAGATCAAAGGCCATTTCTAGCCCTCAAAGACTAAAACAATACACATGTTTCTTCTTTAACCCTAATGGAACTTTATTGTACTGACCTTTTTTATGTTCAGAAATTCTTCAGTGACTTTAATGAGTACAGTTAAAACTCTTTAACCTGGCTCTTGAACATCTGGCCCCCTTTCCAGCATCTGGTTCCTTTCCAGACTCATCTTTCACTGGTCCCAAATTCCTGTGTTTCCCTTCTCATGGTATGTGTTCCTTTAATTATGCAGTGTGCCTTTATACCACATTCCATTTCCCCTGACTGACCCTGACCTTCCTTATATCCCAGTTGTCCAGATTTGAGCCTTCCTTTACTATACTGGTCAGTAAAACCTTTTTATTCCTACATGGAACAGTTGTGTCTCTTTTCTTTCTGTAAATTTTGGCAGTGTTTATTATTCTATGTTACTTCAGTCAGTTACATGCTAAACAAAAACACAATGCTGGGCTTGAGAAATGGCTTAGTGGTTAAGGCACTTGCCTGCAAAGCCAAAGGACTCAGGTGTGATTCCCTAGGACCCATGTTAAGCCAGGTGTACAAGGTGGTACATGCATCTATTTGCAGGGGTTAGAAGCCCTGGCACACCAATTCTCTCTCTCTCTTTCAAATACATAAATAAATAAAAATTTAAAAAACACAGTGCTTATGGTTAGCTCCATGAAATACTATGAGCTCTTTGAGTTTGTGGACTTATCTCCAGGGTCTCTGGCATGCTGTCTTACACATTATAGTTCATAAATGATTGTTGATCCATTGTCACTTACTCCAAATGCTCTGTGACTACGATTCTCACATTAGAGTTTTTTTTTTCATGTTTTAGTTTATTTCGTACAGACTAGGAGAGAGTACTTTAAGCTGCAATCAGGAAAGAGCCCAGACAGCCACATGCGGCCTCGTTTCCCAGTTTCCCATCTTCTTTTCCTGCGTGTGATCTTCATGAATTATTCTTCACTGCCTTTCTGCTTTCTTTGGGGGCATCTTCAGTTCGTGGTTGCACCTTAGTTGTCATCGAAGAACTGGCTCACTGCTCTTTTCTTACTTTGCCTGCCATTAGCACCCTCTGACTCTGGCAGGCCTTTTCTCTGTGTGCTTATGTTTGCTTCTCCATGACCAGGGCCTCCTCCATCTTCTTGTAAGCGCTGGTCTTTGTATATTTCCCACCTGGCATTTGGCAGCAAGCTCTGGGAAGCCTGCTCTGCTTCCCAGCCATGATATGAAAACTGCTTGTGTAGAAAGCCAGCATCCTGACCAGGATCCTGAGTATATGGCCGGATTGCCACAGACTAGTGCACAGGGCAGACACTGGGCCACCCAGGTGCCTCCAGCCATCATTTACACACTCCAAGTTATATTCTGATACATTTTGCATAAGAATTCCCTTCTTGGAATTCAGAGTAATAGAACTTCCCATACTCCTTTTGGGAGTATTAGAAATTAGTTGATGGGCTGGAGAGATGACTTGGTGGTTAAAAGCACTTGTTTATAAAGCCTGATGGCCCAGATTCAAATCCCCAGTACTCATGTAAAGCCAGATGCACAAAGTGGCATATATGTCTGGAATTTGTTTGCAGTGGCAAGAGGTCCTGACACACCAATACTTACATAACACACATTCCATATCTCTCTCCATGTCTTTCTCTCTCTCTGCTTACAAATAAATAATAAAATATTTGTTAAAAAAGAAATTTGTTGAAAATAAGAACTTTATGATTTACTGAATAGTGTATTATTAATGTTTGAGTGTTAGTAAGAGGTTGGGGTTTAGGAATGTAATTTTAAAAGCAAGTGATCGATATTCTCTTGGCAGAAAAATGACATATGCCTCATGTCACAGCTGTTGTAGATAGAAGCATTGTCCTGAGCTAGGGTAAAGTGAGCCAGCCAGCACTGCAGACAGACTGCGTGAAAAGTCCTGCAGAGTCAATGAGCATAAAGATGAGGGATTTCAGAGAGCATTTATGTCCTCAAATCATTCCCATCTCTTTTGAAATGTTATTCCTCGACATGTTCTTTAGCTTCCCCTAACTCCTTTCTGCAAGGAACCAATTTGTTATGTATCATTTTTTGAACAACCTCTAATACAAGAAAGTTTCCCGGTTGTCATTTTGTGCATTAGAATGTAGCTAAGCATAGTCACGTGACCTCAGTAATACTAGAGTTCTTTATAATAAGTCCCTACTTTGGTGAATGTGATTATTGATCTGTAAGTACCTATATGCTTCGGTGTGTAGGAAAATGTAAAAAGACTTGAAACCATTTCTCATTCTTCACAGCCTTACATAGATGGTATATACCTGCTGTGTGAGTGTGCTGCCCAACAAATAGACTTCTGAGTTTCTGGTCTTTATTTCATAAATTTTTGTGTCTTTTTTGTAGTGGTAATATTTTTAAGTTATTATTTCAATTTTTTGTTTCAAATTTATATAAGCAGACATTTTCTTTCCTGAGTATCCTCTTGCATGCACTTACTAAACAGAACAAATGTCTGGATTCTTATTAAGTTGAACTTATAATTTTCTCATGGACAAAACTATAATTTAAAAACTCCAGCTATAAAATGATGAATATTTGAGGCAATAGATATATCAATTATCCTGATCTTATCATTATATATTGTATGTGTGTGTGTTGAAATATCATACCATTCCTCTTAGATATGTATAATTTCTTTTTTATTTTATTTTATTTTATTTATTTTAAGTCTTTTAAAAAGTTTTTTATTTATTTATTTGGGAGAGAGAGAGAAAGAGGCAGAGAGAGGGAGAGAGAGATTGAGAGAGAGAGAGAATGGGTGCACAAGGGCATCTATCCACTGCAAACAAACTCCAGACACATGCACCACCTTGTGCATTTGGCTTATGTGGGTTCTGGGGAATTGAACCTGGGTCCTTTGGCCATCTCTCCAGCCCTATAATTTATTTTTTAAATTTTATATATATTCATAAGGAGAGTGAGAGAGAGAGAAAGAATATGACAGGGTGTCCTGCCAATACAAAAACCTCTGTATACACATACAATGTTATTTATCTGGCTTTACTTGGGTACTGGGGAATCAAATCCAGGCCATCAGGCTTTGTAAGCAAGTGTAGTTAACCATTGAGCGTTCTCTCCAGCCCCAAATATGTATAATTTCTATGTGTCAATTAAAAGTGAAAATGTAGGGCTGGAGAGATGGCTCAGTGGTTAAATATCCTTCCTGTGCAAGCATTGAGGCCTGAGGGGACTTGAGAACATCTGTGTTTGAATCTGCAAAACTCATGTAAACAACTGGGCCTGGCCACACACATATATAATCCTAATCCATTGGGGAGCAGAGACCGGAGAATCACTTGGGATCATGAATGGCAAGCTTCAGTGTCAGTAAGAGATCCCATTACAGAGATAAATAAGCAGGTGAGTGATAGAGGGGGATATGCGGTATTTTTCTGTGGGTGTCACAGACAAGCACATACAGCACTGCATCAGCACATACAAACACGAACAGACCACATACACCAGCCACATGCACCACATTTCTTCCTCCCTCCCTCCCTCTCTCTCTCTCATACACACACACACAAATGAAAAATATGAAATCCAGTTATATAAATTTATGCTAATGATTTTAATGCCATTTTCTTAGGGTTTTTAATTGATTTTAGCCAGTACCCAAAAATTATTTCATTGTACTTGAGGGACAGTCATTTTGCCACTGTGAAGTTTAGAACTAGTGACATGGGAATTAAAGCTTAGAAATTGGACAAGAAACTAGTAGAATGTGGCTTCATCATGTAGATTTCAAACAGAATGCATTATTTTGTTTTCTTTAGTTAGCTAACTTGGTTCCTGTTATCAAGGATGTATTATTTTATAGGAAGGAATATTTAATCTCTTTCACATTTAGGATCTACAGATTTTGTATTCCTTTCTTATGTTAAAACCACCCAGATGCAAAGTCTACTTATTTTTTCAGGTCCAGTGAGTAAGATATTACCATCTTGAAAGCTGGTCCTATCCTATCCTGTGCCCACATGCCTTCCACCCCTTAACTAGGAAACTGCTTTCTGCTTTAAACTCTGAATCTGTCCCAAACACCTGTCTTCCTGGTTTTACATAGTTATTTGTATATGTACATTGTTTCCGTATGAGAATGTGCACAGGGCCTGAGCACGTATTGAAGATACTCACGCATCCCCACTGCTCACAGTACAGTTTTGTGCTACATGAGATACAGAGATTCTAAGTGAATGGTTACATAGAAAACTGGTGTCTTGTTGTATTTTGTGGTTGTGGATGTTTTCTTGCTTTACTCTGTAAATGTGACACTGGTGTCTTAGGAAGGTCATGGAGTCCAGTCAGGCCTCCAGCTAGGAATCAGGATGACCTGCCTGCCCACAAACCACATAGCCTTTCTGCTTGTACTCTCCTGTCTCCACAGCAGGGGGCTGGCAGGCTTCTCCTGGCTCTGAAATTCACTGGTGGGGTTATTTGTCATGGAGAGTGGCATGGCAGACTCTCTTATTTTCTCTGTGTACCACACATATTATTCAGAGCCACCACAGCATGAATACAGATGTGGTCTGTCAGTGTGACAAAGACTGTTCTCAAGAGGAAATTAGTGGGTTTGACAGTCATCCAATCCGAGGTTTAGTTTTAGAGATGTCACTGTAACAAGTGTTATGGCCACTGTATCCAATTCCTCATCTACATATATGGTTGAATATACTGTTCCTGCTGTAATAGCACAAGGGCCATTTTTCTTTTAATTCAATTGTCACATAAGAAATGGCTGCCATGGATTCTTTCTATGGTCAAATGTACTAACCCGTTCTGTCATCCTCGGTGTTATTAATAGCTGCACATCATGAATGTATTCATGCCATTTTCCTTCATAGCAAAAGGAATCAATTTCTCCTGTTCTTCCTTTTTAGCAGATCGTGAACTTCTGGATGAGAATTTACTCATATTTTATATATCTATAAAATAAAGAAATTTGTATTTACTAAAAGATTTTAATTTTATATATTTTGAGGTATTTAAATTAACACTGTGTGTGTGTATATGTGTGTGTGTGTGTGTGTGTGTGTGTGTGTATTTTTGAGGCAGGCTCTCACTCATTCTGTGTCCTAGGCTGGCCTAGTACTCACTACGTAGCTTAGGCCAGCCTTGCAGTAATTCTTCTGCCTCAGCCTCATGATTATTTTTAAATGTCATGGAGAAATGACCTCAAAATTAAGAACTATATTGAAGTTCTTGTCTTAAAATCAGGACCAAAGATTTCCAGAACTTTGTTTTTAACCCATGACATAGCAACCTATGAGCTTGCTACCTTAAATCTAGCCAGCTTGTCTGCTTATCTCATCTTCTTCATCAGGCTGCCTTGAATAGACATGTCCATGCAGAGAGGACTCCAGAGACAGTGCCAGCATGAGGGGCTTATTGGCTAGTTCTGAGCCTCACTAAAGGTACTGAATCTGTTGTGTTTACTTTAAATGATTCCTGCGTGGTTGGTGTACACATTAAGGTTTGAGAATCACTAGTCTACCTTTCTAGCTAAATTTAGGCTAGTGAGAGTAAATTACCATTATTTTTTAATGTTACTTTCTAACTTCAGTAGTTTCTTATGGCTAACCATAGAAATCTACATTCCTGGGCTGGAGAGATGGCTTAGCGGTTAAGGCACCTACCTCCTAAGCCTAAAGAATGCTGGTTCCAATCTCCAGTGGTTCCAATCTCCAGGTTCCACATTTAGCCAGATGCAAAGTGACGCAAGGGCGCAATGCCGCACTTGACCACAAGGGGGCGCATGCATCTGGATTTCGTTCACAGCAGCTGAGAGGCTGCTGGCACGCCCATCTCTATCTGTCTTCCTCTCCCTCTCTCTCTCTCTCTGTGTCTCTTTCCAGAAAAAATCTACATTCCTGAGTCTAACAAGGCGGATAAATGAAAACTGGTGTGCTGTTTTTCCTTTTTTTTTCTCTGCACCCCCCAGATCAACATTCTACTCCATCATTCCAGTCGGCTTGCTTATACTGATCCTGTGTCAATTGTCTTTGGCATTTTTGCCTATGTCCTCCTCCTCCCCTGCCCCCATCCACATATGTAAATGGGATCCATTTCTTTGCTGAAGTAAATTTCCCTTATTGCTTCAGCCCACAAAATATACTTTTGTGGCACAGTGCCACATTAAGCACAGTCAACAGCCACACAAACTTCCATTTTCCAAGTATTTACTTTGTACTTGAATGAACCTCACAGGAACCTCATTGATCAGGTTCGGTCTATCCCACTTTGTAAATGAGGAAACGTCTTGGAGCGAAGGATATACCCAAGACCTCATGCAGGGTGACTGCAGCCTATGCTTTTGGCCACTGGCCCATCCCTTTCTTACTTTATTGAACAGTGTCACCATTCTGTGGGTAGGGCCATGCCTTTGTAGCCCTGCAATGGCTAGCTGAACGTGAGGAAGGAAGACATATTTGCCTTGCCCAAAATGTGTTCTTGATAAATTGGTTGCATAATTGTAGTTTTTCCCTATTCATATGAACTGGTTTAGTTTGGATTGTTTTCTTTGAGATTTCATTTGATTATCTGCAATACAAACAAAAGGCACTGTTTATAAAAATATACACAAAGGAAGCTGATGCAGCATTTTATCACATGAAACTCAGGCTTTTTAGTTCAGGTTGCTTTGATGGGAATGCATGTGTTATGCATCTTGCCTAGGGAATTGTAGCACAATGCCAAAGTATCTGCCAAGTAAATTATAAAAGCCAAGAACTATATAAAACAGATGAATGGAGTTTTATTATAATTTTAACTGGGGGAGGATGCTAAAATAATTTTATTTTCTCTGTCATTTCTGTTGTGTGTGTGTGTGTGTGTGTGTGTGTATTTGTGTTATGGTGTGCATGTGTAGGTTAGAAGACAACCTCAGGGTGTTTTTTTCTCTCCTTCCACCTTCTTTTGAGACAAGGCCTTTTGCTATTACTGCCTGTGAGCTTCTGTATCCTCCTGGGTCTGCTTCCCATTGCCACAGGCATGTTGGGATTACAGATGTGTGTGCCACTTTACATTTGGTGGTACATGGATGACACTGAGGAAGATCAAACGGGTTGGCAGACTTTCAAGCAAATGCCTTTAACCACTGAGCCATCTCCCAACCCCTTCTTCTCTTTATACTGTACTTTGATTTACTTAGAACAGCCTTTTAATCAATTGCAGTGAGTTCAACTTTGTGGCTTACAATTTCTACCTTGCTCACATTCTCCTTGCTCCTTACCACCATTCTTGAAACCTGTTGCTAGAGAAAATCAGGATGATACACTTATTAAAGGCCCTGCAGATGTGGTGTAAAGCCCTTTCCAGCTAATTTGTAAACTGGGGTTTCCCCCAGTTCCTGAGCCCACCCACGAGACACAGATCATTTGCTTTTTTATACTCACTACCTTTACTTTCTCCCACTCTTGCCTACCTATCACTGCTGTCTAGCCTCCTTTTACCTCTGGAACTTAGAATCTCATAGTCTCACAGCTGGTTCCCTGTAGCCAGAAATGCATCATGGATGCTGCTAATGTCTCCCATCATCCTTGTTTCTTTCTATGTAAGTCATATTTTCCACATCCCCCGTCTTTGTTGTTCATAGCCTACCAAAAAATCCCCAGGAATAGTGACACCACTTTCCCTTCTTTATTTTTATGTAGCCTCCAATTCTGATATTCACTGCAAGACTTAAGCTAGTAAGTTGGCTTTAGTACTTGGACCTGTTCTTTGCCAATCTGAGCTGAAGTTTCCTTTCTACTTTCTTTCTTCAACAATCCACCTCTTCCCTGAAAGACAGAACACCCATTCTTCAGTCAACTTGTATATGTCTCTGTTGCAGTCAGGTTCACAGTGCTGGTAGAAACCACCCAACCAAGAGCAGCTTCTTGGGAAAAAGGTTTATTTTGGCTTACAGGCTCGAGGAGGGAAGCTCTACAATGGAAGGGAAAATGACTGCATGAGCAGAGGGTGGACATCACCCCCTGGCCAACATAAGGTGGACAATAGCAATAGAAGAGTGTGCCAAACACTGGCAAGGGGAAACTGGCTGTAATACCCATAAGCCCGCCCCAACACCACACTGCCTCCAGGAAGCATTAATTCTCACATCTCCATCAGCTGGGAACCTAGCCTTCAGGACACCTAAGTTTATGGGGGACAGCTGAATGAAACCACCACAGTCTCTTTCTCTCTCTTTCATCTAGTATGAACTCTGCTATCATTTTCTGGGATCCTTTTGCATAGATTCCCATGTTCCCTGCCTTGATCCCAGCCTTGGGTCACATTCATATTTCATATGAAGAAGAGGTCTTTACTTCATCAAAGTAAAGTTGGGACTATCCAAACCTACCTTACCCATTTAGTTTCCTGCTCCAAGTGGGGCTAATTCCAGAATGCTTTCTTCCCTAGCTAAGGCCTCGTGCACCATAGCTCAGATGGTGACAGCCACTGCTGTCATGGAGGACTTTAACTCAGCGGTCTTAGTTTCATGCTGGGGTTGGCAAATTGCTTATCCCTTCCTAACCCTGTGGCTACTCTTCTGCCAAGACTCAGCCCTTTTCTCAGTATAACATTCCATGCCAAGTCAACCCTTTGGTACCAGTTCATTCTCTGCAATGGCTGTGGACCTTTTGCACTCCAGCTCACTGAAGTGGATCTGCCTTCTACATCATGAGAGCATAACAGACAGCTCTCTGCCTGCATCTCCATCACTGCCTCCTCCTCACCCGGAGCTTTTCTGTATCCCTTCCATGGTTTCTAAAGGAGAATTACAACTACAATATCTTCATTAAAGTTTTTCTTAATTTCTTTCTTGGTCTGGTATCATTCACCTTGCCTTCTTCTGATCAAAGACATTTCTTCATCAGCCATTCCCTTTGCTGTCTAGAACTTCTTTCCCTGCTACGGATACAATCAAGTTCCCCAACATAGAAAGTACTCCCCGCATCTATGTCTCTCCAGTTACCCCTGTCCTTTCTCTCAGGGTTCCTTATAGGCAGATTCCCAAGGTATTCAGCACTCTGCCTAGGTGCCTGTCCTCAGTTCTCCTGTTTCTCAGCCTTCTTGGTACTGTGAAGCTCACAGGCCACCTACCATGATTCCCTTTCTTTCGACAGCAACTAGATATTAACTTCATGAGCCCTTGCAGTGACCTTTCATGTCACCTGCTATCCCTGCCCATTTAAACTATAGAGCCTTTCTTGCTAGTTCAAGCCAGACTGGAATTAGTTCTCAATTATTTTATCTTTTGATCAAAGAAAAAAGTCATAGGAAACTGACAATCCAACAATTTTATTTGATATACTCATATTGTTGTTCAAGTGTTGTTTTTTTTTTCACACATAAAACTTTAAAGTGGCCATTACTTTATGACCTGACAGAGGCTGTTATTAACTCCACATGACCTCTACAATATCAAGCTCATCAACATTTCAAATGGATGATGGAGGCAGCCAATAAAAACGTCATCAAAATAGAAGGAGGAATAGTTGGAAAGAAGGAGTACTTCAGTGGGAGAGGGAGGGTAGTGGGCACAAAAGAGGGTATTGGGAGGATTCTGTGATCCAATTACATTAGGCTTGTGTATGGAAATTGTCAAAATTTTATCTTTTCTCTGCCTAATAATTCTATGGGGGAGTAGACTAAACTCAAAATTAAAACAAAATGTCTGAATTCCCATGGTCAGGTCAGCATTGTTCACAATTGCCAAGATATGCAGACAACCAACATGCCTACCAATGGATGAGTGGATAAAGAAATTATTGTAGCCTGACAACCAGCTCCAGGCAATAGACACTCAGGACACTCAAAACTCAACAAAGCAGAAATCCAGAGGTTACAGAGAGCTCAACACTAAGGTAGGCTTATAATATACCTGACAAGGCTTGTAAGAGCACAGGGTGGGAAGGAGCATCCTGAGGCATTGTACCCCCCCCACCCGCACAGAGACTGACTGATGCATTCATAACCCCACGATGAATACCGATAATCCCGCTGAGGAGCGCACTCGGTGGACGAGGAGCAGGGAGAAGGGATCCAAGAGGATAACCTGAGGGGAATTTGCTCATACCATAAAGTGCATAATTAATGAAAATAAAAATTTTAAAAAGAAACACTTGTGTTCCTTTATTTTGCTATCAGACCATTGAAACAATGGTCCCTAGGAAATTCGAATATCTGCATGAATCTCATGCTGGATGAAGAAAAAGACTGAGACCTGGTGCCAGCCAGAGGAAGAGCTTGTCACTTGGAAAGAAATTTTACATGGTTCAGACAGCCTGTCAGACCATCTTGCAGGAGAGACTGGAGAAGAGACAATGTGGGACCACACCTTGACCAGGCCTGCTTAGTTATGCATACCTCGTGCCTCCATTTAAACTTAAACCTGTCAGGACCCCTGAAGATGGACTTGGGAGAAAGAGGGTTATTGGACCTCTTTATATATTCCTCTTCACATTGTGACCACGATGAATAAATCTCCCCTCTCTGCTTTTCATTTAAAAAATTATTATATATAAGTATATATGTAGCATATGTGTGTGAACACATACATACACATTCAAATACACAGTAAAGTGTCATTCAGTCTTAAAAGAGAAGGAAATATCCTGCCATTTATCACAAGTTGGAGAATAATATAATGAGGAAAATAAGCTAGGCAAAGAGATGAATATATACTTAGTTGTGGTATCTAAAACAATCAGATTTACAGAAACAGTACATTGGTGGTTGCCAGAGTTTAGGGAGGAAAGAAGGGAAGGTATTCGCTAGAGGGAAAAGCTTTAAGTTATAAAATAAATACATTCTAGAGATTTAATGGGCAATAATACTATGTTATATGCTTGAAATTTGCTAAGGGTAAAGTGCTCTCAAAACACAGACATACAAAGGAACTGTGTCAAATGATAAATATATTAGCTTGATTGTGGAAATCACTACATACGATATATTTATATTAATACACCACATTGCATACCTTAAATAAACATAATTTTTATCTATCAGACCTCCATAAAAGATCCTTACAAATAGCATTAAGTATCATCCAAGAGTTATGTTAAAGAATGTATTTAGATGGGCTGGAGAGATGGCTTAGTGGTTAAAGTACTTGCCTGCGAAGCCTACGGACCCATGTTCAATCTCTCCAGATCCACGTAAGCCAGACAAACAAAGGTGAGGCAAGCGTAAAGTCACACGTGTGCACTAGGTGGCACAAGCTTCTGGTGTTCAAGTGCAGTGGCTGACACCCTGGCACACTAATTCTCTCTCTCTCTGAATAAATATATATGCAAAATAAATAGTAGCCATGCATGGTAGTGCATGCTTTTAATCCCGCACTCAGGATCTCTGAGTTCAAGGCCACCCTGAGAGTACTCAGTGAATTCTGGGTCCACCTGGGCCAGAGAGAGACCCTACCTCAAAAACCAAAAAAATTAAAATTGAAAGTTAAAAAGATAAATAAAAGATACAAAATGCTTTTTTTTTTTTTAATCCAAGTCTTACTGTTAAAGTCCCTCATAGTCAACTCATGACTTCAAGTAGAAAGAAGTCTTGCCTTGGAGATGTTTTATCAAGACTTATCCAAGAAGAGACAGGAGAAGAACCTCATTCTTATTCCCTCTTTGCAGGAATTCATCTGTATTTGCTGGAGAAGTCCTCAGTGAATATGTGAATGAGCAAGTAACATGAAGAAATAATTAAAGGAATAACTTGATCAAAGTTTGTCCATATTGTGTGTTATATGGGGCAGAGCAGCTGCTGGCCCTTAATCTTATCTGCACCTTTTACCAATTATCTTTTGTATTGGGCTTTCATTTGCAGATTTAGACTTGGCAGCTTAAAAAATATGAAATTGACTACACCTTTGTTTAGATATTTAAACTGCTATTCAATAGCTTTCAGTACCATCAGAAGGGTTCTAATGGAATCCTGCATCAGTCAAATTTGGTTTTTTTGGATTGAACTTTGTCTTTCTGTCTTGTACATTCTCTAGTAGAGAGTTCTGCAATGGCAAGACTTATCATAATGGGGTTGTTATTCTTTATGTTACAAATTTGCCATAACCCAAAGTGACTAGATGTTCTTTTCATAGACAACATATGTCCACAATTTGTTGGTTTGGAGGAAAATTGAATTTAGCAGATTGATTCATTGTGCAGAGTTCACATTTGAATCTAAGGGTTCAACCATGTTTGTATCCACTGGTATCCACTGTTGGGTATAACTCCCTTAAGTAGGAAGGAAAGATAAATAATAATTTATATTCATATGTCAGATGATATTTCTTCTTTGAGGTAGAAATCCTGATGAAAAACATTCAAAGAAAAATTTTAAAATATTTTATTTATTTATTTGCAAGCAGACGGGGGGGGAGGATATGTATGTCAAGGCCTCCAACCCCTGCAAACAAACTCCAAACACATGCACCACTTTGTGCATCTGGCTTTACATGGGTACTGGGGAGTCAAACTCAGGTCATTAGGCTTTGCAGGCAAGTGCCTTAACTGCTCGGCCATCTCTCCAGCCCCTCCCCATTTTTTTTTAATGTGAGTTACCTCTTGGTCATTTTTACTTCCAATTCAACTGTCTGATGTCAACACTGTCAACTTGTATAGTATTCAATTCCACTTTGTTTGCTCTTTTTAGTTCCTAATTTTCACTGTGGTTCTCAGGGTCTGCTTTTTGAGTTAATGGTAGAATAATTCCAGTTAGCTCTAGTAGGTACCAGATTTGGTTTTCTTTAACAACTTCAACCAACCAAAATATACCTTCTTTTTAAAATTTTATTTATTTATTTGAGAGAGAGAAAGAAGCAGAGAGAGAGAGAGAGAGAGAATGGCTGCACCAGGGCCTCCAGCCACTGCAAACAAACTCCATACGCATGCGCCACCTTGTGCATCTGGCTTCCGTGGGTCCTGGGGAATTGAACCTGAGCCCTTAGACTTCACAGGCAAGCACCTGAACCACTAAGCCATCTCTGCAGCCCCCAACTATACCTTCTTAAGTGAAAAAGTAGAATGAATGACTATTAATTTAGCTGACAAAGAAGGGCATTTCTGATTTTATTTAGTGACTGAAATATATTACTTTGTGATGTGACAAAAATAGATGCCGTGCTCTCAAGGAGCACAGCCGACTGAGCAGAGCACACGTTTGTAGTAGAGCTCTGTATCCAGTTGGTGGCGCTGAGAACTCTGATAAAAAACTGATAGGAAGAAGAGGCTCACCTGCAGCCGTTTTTGATAAATGTGATTTTATTAGTTTTTGAAAAATTAATATCAAATGTATATGCTCAAATTATATATTTCCTAAGGTTAGGAAGTAGATCAAATCTCTCAGATGGCCAGTAGAATACGTTTCTAGTAAACTCCTGTATAGATATAATTGGCCCATGTTAATTTTTACATATTGGAAATTGCATGGTTTTTGTTACATCTGACTTGGTCCTGCAATTGCCTTTAGCCTGCTTGTCTGGAGGAGACTGGGTGCTAGGGAGGTAGAATAGTGCTCCTAGTCAGGTTTCTGGGCCAATTAAGATTTTAAAAATATTGACTTGTGCTATTATTACTAGATTTTTTTTTTTTTACTTTGAATGTATTTCTTTGGCAGCAGGAACATTGCTTTTCAGGGGTTAGGTTTGTTTATTTAATCCTTTAAAAAAACATTTATTTTATTTATTTATTTGAAGAGAAAGAGTGAGAAAGAGCCAGATAGGGAGAGAGGGAAAATGAGTGCACCAGGGCTTCTAGCCACTGCAAATGAACTTCAGATGCATGTGTCACCTTGTGCATCTGGCTTATGTGGGTCCTGGGGAATCGAACCTGGGTTCTTTGGCTTTGCAGGCAAGTGCCTTAACTGCTAAGCCATCTCTCTGGCCCTATTTAACCTTTTTTTTTTTTTTTTTATTTTTTTGAGAGAGAGAGAGAGAGGGAGAGGGAGACAGACAGAGAATGGGCGCGCCATCAGTCTCTCAGCTGCTGTGAACGAAATCCATATATGTGTGCGCCCCCTTATGGGCAAGTGCAGCATTGCGCCCTTGCATCACTTTGCGTCTGGCTAAACGTGGGACCTGGAGATTGGAACTGGGTTCTTAGGCTTAGCAGGCAGGCGCCTTAACCACTAAGCCATCTCTCTAGCCCTATTTAACCCTTTTTAATGCTTGCTTAAAACTCTGAAGTCCAAGTAGAGCAACTGTGTGTCCCATGATTATATTCTGAAACAGTGAACAGTGCACAGGCTTTGGAGTCAGAGAGGCTAAGGTTTGAATTTCCTTGCTTAGTACCTGTGGTGGTTTGCTTTAGGTGTCCTCTATAAACTCATGTGTTCTGAATGCCAGGTCCCCAGCTGCTAGCAATCTGGGAATTGTAGCCTTGCTGGAGGAGGTGTATTGTTGGGAACAGGCTTATGGGTGTTATAGCTAGTTTCCCCTGAATGGTGCTTGGTATACGTTCCTGCTGCTGTTGTCCACCTAATGTTGGCCAGGAGGTGATGTCTACCCTCGGTTCATTCCATGTTTTCCCCTGCCATTATGGAGTCTATAAACCAAAATAAACCCTTTCCTCCCTCAAGCTGCTTTTGGTCATGTGATTTGTGCCAGCAATGAGAAAGTGACTGCAACAGGACCTAATTGTCCCCTATTCACTTGGATTCTTTACAGCTTGGTTTCACCAGCTTGTAAAACTGAGTAATGACTGCTTCGTCCAGAATCAGCATAAATATCTCACGAGATAATGGACGATGCTGTGGTGTTTGGTAACAAGCAGAGACTCAGCTCCTTTGGGGAATATAATACCCTGATGACTGAAGAAGGGTCTGGGGCAGGAGACCCTCCTTATGTCTGACGACTCCTGTATTAGTTGTTTTTTTAGGTGCTATGATTAATACCTGACAAAAGCAATTTAAGGAAGAAAAGTTGTTTTTGGTTTACCATTGAGGAGAGAGTTTCCATCATGTCAGGGAAGGGATGGCAGTGGGACAAGAGCAGCTGGTCACACGGCATCCACAGTCAGGAAGCAGAGTGCGACCAGGAAGTGGGGCTGGGCTGTGAAACCTCAAGGTTCCTAGCCAGGTGTGGTGGCTTATGCCTGGAATACCAATACTTGGGATATTGAGGCAAAAAGATTACAAATTTGAGGCCATCCTGGGCAAACTAGTGAGACTGTCACAAGTTTAAAAAAGAAAGGAAGGGCTGGAGAGATGGCTTAGCAGTTAAGGCGCCTGCCTGCTAAGCCTAAAGAACCCGGTTCCAATCTCCAGGTCCCATGTTTAGCCAGATGCAAAGTGACGCAAGGGTGCAATGCCACACTTGCCCACAAGGGGGCGCACACATCTGGATTTCATTCACAGCAGCTGAGAGACTGCTGGCGTGCCCATTCTCTGTCTCCTTCTCCCTCTCTGTCCTCTCTATGTCTCTCTCCAAAAATAAATAAAATAAAATAAAATAACTTTAAAAAATGTTAAAAAAAAAAAAAGGAAGGAAGGGGGCTGGAGAGATGGCTTAGCGGTTAAGGCGCCTGCCTCCTAAGCCTAAGAACGCTGGTTCCAATCTCCATGTCCCACGTTTAGCCAGATGCAAAGTGACGCAAGGGCGCAATGCCGCACTTGACCACAAGGGGGTGCACACATCTGGATTTCGTTTGCAGCAGCTGAGAGGTTGTTGGTGCGCCCATCTCTATCTGTCTTCCTCTCCCTCTCTCTTTCTCTGTCTCACTCCAAAAAAAAAAAAAAAAAAAAAAAAAAGAAAAAGAAAGGAAGGAAGAAGGAAGGAAGGAAAGAAATGTCCAGCCCCACCCCCAAGCTGGGGACCAAGTGTTTAAACACATGAACATATGAGAGACATTTCACACCCAAACAATTCCTCATTCTTCACACCTGAATAGCAATTTCTAGGTTTCACAAGGATGTTAAAATTTTTTTTTCTTAAGCCGAGCATGGTGGCACACGCCTTTAATCCCAGCACTCGGAAGGCAGAGGTAGGAGGATTGCCATGAGTTTGAGGCTACCCTGAGACTACAGAGTGAATTCCAGGTCAACCTGAGTTAGAGTGAGACCCTACCTTGAAAAACCAAAACAAAAGAATTTACTTAAAAAAAAAATACCAACATAGTTTATATCTTGCCAGTAGAACTACTGTCAATCAAAGGGATGTTTATATGCTGATATAAAGCTGCCTAAAAGCTTAATGTTGAAAAAGAGAATACCAAGTTGCTAGAAGGTACAGCAGAGGTGTCAAAAAAATTGTCCATCCATTTATTTGTACCAAAAACTTTATTGAGCATTACCATTGCTGGGTGTCACACTTACAAAGATGAACCCATTTAGGTCTGTGGGCCTCAAGAATCTGGCTGCTGGAGCAGGGTTGTGACCCAGTGGTATAGTGCTTGCCCAGCATGTAAGAGGCTCTGGATTCAATCCTTAGTCGCTACAATTTTTTTTTAACTTTAAAAAAGAGATAACAGGTGCTTTCCATCAGGCAGGAATTGATAGGCAGCCTTTATTGCTTAAATTTAAATATTTATTATAATATAAAAACCAGTTATAGGGTTATGTGTCATTTAAACATCTTTAAATTGATAGCTTTATTAAATTTCCCACATTTTTTGAGAGTTTAAACAAATCAGAAGAAGGCTTCTGTGGGATGATAAAAATCTTAAAATAATGCTAATTAGGAGATTTAGCCAGTTTAGAATTTAAAAATCTAACAATGTCAAGCATGCTATTTTTTTTTTAGGAAACATACAACTTATATCTTTGGTTTGGAGATGCCGCATGCTGGAGCTGGATGACAAGAGCCCCTTTAAGAATCCCATTCACCATCTTATTTATAGCTCTGAAAATGGAGGCTGAACTACCTCATGTAGACATGGGCCGTGGTTCACGTCTTCTGACGTCCAACTCTGTGCTATTGTGCTATTGTTCCAGCCTATCTTTCACATGATAAGCCATTTTCAGTGTAAATAAAAACAAGTATATACTTGCCCTGTCTCAGTCAACTTTTGTACTAAATATGGAGTGCATTTCTGCCCAATTATCACAATGCAAACTTTGACTGCTCCTGAGGCAGGTAATTAGGGAACTCGTATATCCGTGTCACAGCCCAGCTAAAAGAGACAGGGCACACCAGGCCCAGAAAGTGCAGTCCTCAGCCAGAGCCAGTTGGCTGCTAGGTGTTCCTGACAGAAGTAGAAGGGCTTTCATTCTCAGGCTGCCTCGCCTGCTTCTTGTTGCGTGCTAGATGAAGGGCATCATAGGCCGCAGGTGTATTAGTAATTTCTGAGTTTGTTCCCACTAAAAATGACCTCATTGTTTTCTGCTACTTTTCCATAATTATATAGTAACAAAAAAATAAGCCCACTCCAAGAACAGCCCATAAGCAGAAATCTTGTGCTCTTTATGCAAGTTTGATTTATAGACGTGTACTGCAGCGCGGAGTGACTATGAAACATTCATCTTCCCATTGCTGGTTGCCATGGAAATGGAGTACACAGAGCAGTGTCATTCCAGTCCTGGTGATGCCTGCAGTAGTTTATTCCTTTGTTGTTCTCGTTTCTTAAGCAACTGGCTAGTTTTCTTTCATCATTACAATTAATTGTGGACACAAGTTTTTATCTTACATCACACATAGACAGTACTAAAAATGTATGACAAAGACGGGGAGGATCTAGCTATTCTCATGGCTTTAAATATGCATTTGTAATTTCCCCTCTCAGTCCCATTGGAAAAATAGGTCATGTCGAAAAGAAAGGCTCATATTAATGTGCAGAAATCTCAATAAAGAGAACGATATAGGCATTTGAGGAAGAAGCCAGAGAATTCTTAAGAAACTTCACATCTGAGGTCCCCTAGTGTTTGGATCTAAATAAATTCACATTTTGGTTCATGTCACTCCACCTTTCTCTCTCTCTCTCTCTCTCTCTCTCTCTCTCTCTCTCTCTCACACACACACACACACACACACACACACACACACACACACTGACCAATGTATAAACAGTTTCTTAGGTGGTTTTAACAACCTACTTATTTGCTAGACATGCAAGATAGTGAGGAGTAGGGATATATGTATATATTTTGGTTTTGTGAGGTAGGGTCTCACTCTGGTCCAGGCTGACCTGGAATTAACTATGTAGTCTCAGGGTGGCCTCGAACTCTCGGCAATCCTCCTACCTCTGCCTCCCAAGTGCTGGGATTAAAGGCGTGCACCACCACGCCCGGCTGGGATAATTTTTTTTAAAAGCTAATAAAGTTCAAAAATTTATTTTATTTTATTTATTTGAGAAAGAAAGGGAGAGAGAAAGAGGCAGAGAGAAAGAGAGAGAGAGAGAGCCGAGTGTGGTGGCGCATACCTTTAATCCATCCCATCACTGAGGAGGCAGAGGTAGGAGGATCACTGTGAGATCAAGGCCACCCTGAGACTACAGAGTGAATTCCAGGTCAGCCTGAGCTAGAGTGAGACCCTAACTCAAAAAACCAAAAGAGAGAGAGAAAGAGAGAGAGAATGGGCATGCTAGGGCCTTCAGCCACTGTAAATGAACTCCAGATGCATGCACTACTTTTTTATTTTATTTTTATTTATTTTGTTTTTGTTTTTGCAAGGTAGGGTCTCACTGTAGCCCAGGCTGACTTGGAACTCACTGTGTACTCTCAGGCTGGCCTTGAACTCATGTCAATCTTCCTATCTCTCCTCCCAGGGATTAAAGACATGTGCCACCATATCCAGCTATTTTATTTTTTATGAGAGAGAGAGAGAGAGAATTGGCACACCAGGGCCTCCAGCCACTGCAATTGAATTCCAGATGCATGTGCTACCTTACACATTGGATCACCTTGTGCATCTGGCTTACGTGGGATCTGGAGAGTCGAACATGGGTCCTTAGACTTCTCAGGCAAGTGCCTCAACCACTAAGCCATCTCTCTAGACCAAGTTCAAAAATTTTTATAATACAAGTAAAACGAATTCTAATGATTCCCCCTTTATTTACCATTAACTTCTTGCTTGGGGCAGAGTCTCATTATGTAGCCCAGACTGGGCTCAAACTCCTGAGATCCTCTTGCTTCTACCTTCTGAATGCTGGCATTACAGGCATGTGTCACCACATTCGACTTTTCTTATTTTTTTTTTTAACAAAACTATCTTATTCCAGTTTTATCTCACATAGTTTGTAGTACATACCATACCAACAGTTACTAAATGCATGTTGGTTATCCAACGCCTTTTGTTGGATCTCTGGACATTCTCTTGGTTATAGGAGCATGTTCTAAAGTACCGTGGTGTAAATCTATGATTGATTGCTTACTAGCTGTGAAGCCTTTGAACAGCTTCTTGACTTGCCTTAGTTTTACCATCTGTAGAATGAATAGCTGTAAAATTAAGATAATGGGTTCTTAGGGGACTTGATGGAGATAATTCATGCAAAGGGCTTAGTTCTTGCCTGGCCCAGGGTAAATGCTTGGCCGGTGGCCAGCACAGTCTTGGGATTGTGGTTACTATTACAGTGACCAATGGTCAAAACCTGGGGAATGAGGCTCAGGTCAGTCTGTATCAGTACAGCCCCAGAGCCTCAGGACTGTCCAGGCTCCGTCTTGTTGAGAGGATCACTGGTGCTTTGCCTTCCTGGGGCCATCTGGACTCGTTTCCTCCCCACACCTGAAAGGAGGATTCACAGAAGTATTCACTGCGCCCTTTCGGTGTGCAGATTGAGAGGGCTTCTGCCGCAGCCTTGGAGGATACGGAGTTCTCACTTTTGACCTGGGCATGATTCGGATCACTTTGGAAGGGAGTGGGTTGCTTGAGTCTTGGAGAAGATTCTAGTGTTTGTCCCTAGAACCTGAGTAGCATTGCCACCTACCCATTCCTGTGCTCCCTCTTTCTCTCCACTGCAACCGCAGCACTCCTTCATCCTTTCTGGAATTGGAGTTTTCCGAGCTGGTGGCAGAGCATTCTTTGTTGAAATTCACTCTCCTTGGCAGTCCTCCAGGGCACACGGCAATTCCTATTTATTTGATTTAGCTTTTGCTTGTATTTTGTCTGTTTTGCTTTGTGAAGTTCTTTTCTCCCCAAATTTTCATGTTTAAATCCCTTGGACTTCATTTCTATTTATTTTACCAGCTTGCTTCATAGTGTTGTTAAAAGTTGTTTGCTTTAAGCTATCATAAAATGAGTAGCCTTGGATTAATTTGCCACCCCCCTGTCTTGTCCATGGTCTGTACATTAGGTACAGCTTTGAGAATTATTAAAACAAAATAGCCTGCATTTACTGTTTGCCCTTTGCCACACTCTAATGTACTGGGGTGTCCCTGCCTTTCTTTGTTTAGCTTTTTATTTTTCCCTGTCATCTAATTGGTAGATCCATGGCAATTCTAAATAGAAGTAGTATAAGTTCTCTGAATCCTCCTCTGCCATTCTTCTTTCCTTACCTACATACCCAAGATAATTTTCAATAGGCCCCCTCAAGGTAAAAATGAACTCCTCTCTCATCTGTTAAGTGAATCTTGTGATGCATACCCATGTAGAGCAGTAACTTTGAGAAAGTGGATTGAGATAACTTGAGTAGAGCTGGGTTATAGAGTTTGAAAAAGCTACCCAGTCAACCTGTGCCTCTGTTTCCCCATCCATCAAGTGTAGAAACGAACAGCGTTGTTTGGAGAAGTGAGTGAGTGACTGCACATATAAATACAAAGTCTAGCCTAAAGCAAACACACACTGATCATTGTTTTTATTATGATGTCTAGACCTTATCCTAGAGCAAGTGACAGGAGAATAAAAGGTTTTGGACTTCAGGAATAACTGGTCACAGTCAAAGGGGTATTAATCCTGAAAGATGGACCCTCTTCTTCACAATGAGCAACTGAGAAAAAACAGTCTGGTACCAGATGGAGGTGCAGATAGGTTCCCCATCGGGCAAGGAGGGTCTTCATCACCTTCTCTACGCCTCTCCTCAGATGCACCCTCGAAAAGGGATTGTGAATCTCTTTATGAATCAGATCTGTTACAATTCACAGATTTAAGGGCCTTTTCCAGTTCAATTTCAATAGAGTAAAGATCTCGGCAGCATATAAGCTTCCATAGTGAAAACATAGCTGTATAATCTACGGTCACGGTCATAGCCCTTTTCATAGACCTAATGTGGTGGATATATGAACTGAATCGTGTGTCCTTTTCATAAAACTCCCTGATTTCTGACAGTTTGGTCATAAAATCTTTTGATAAAAATATCAAAACCTTCATACCACAATATATGACTGCTATAACAAAAAAGGTCCGTTATCAGGCTGTTGTGACTTGTTTAAATGTCATAATGGGAAACATTTGTGGCTTAAATGATTGAAGTCCTTATTTCTCCAAATCCATCTACTGATCTCAACCTTATTAGACCTTCAGACACATCACAGAATTGACAGGTTTGAGTTTCTCTTTCTTTGTCATCATGGGGTGTTGGGATGGGCACAGGGCTGTTGGTCAGTGCTCCTATGATAGTAGGGAATTGACTTGAGCAGGAGACTCTAAACTTCTCTGGACTTCCATTCCTTTCTTCTAATGGACTCTGGCTTTAAAATACTGAACTTTAATTCTTAGTGCCTATTCCTTTTATTTACTTGCACTTTAAAGAATATTATAACTGGGATAGGCATACTTTGGACCCCATTGTGGGTTCAATTGCAGACCAATGCAATACAGAAAATAGCATAATAAAGCAAGTAATATGAATGCTTTGTTTTCCAGTAAACATAAAAACTATCCTTACATTGTTCTCTATAGTCCATTAAGTGTGCAATAGTGTTATATCTTTAAGAGCAATGTATATAACCTTACTTTATTTATTTGAGAGAGACTGTGAGGCACATAGATAATGGGCATGCCAGGGCCTCTAGTCACTGCAAACAAATTCCAGATGCATGTGCCACATTGTCCATTGTGGGTACTAGGGAGTCGAACCCAGGTGTTATGTTAAGTGCCTTAACCAGTGAGCCATATCTCCAACATGTTAATTGATGGTGATGACTGCCAACTGATCGGGGTGGGGTGGCAGTTTCTGAAAATAAGGCAACTATGAATTTTCTACATTCATTGTCTTCTTTTCATGGATGGTTTCTCCGATACCATTTTACTTGTCACAGTAGAAGTCCCTTCAAGACTAGAGTTCATCCTCTCAGACCTTGATGCTACTTTCCCGACTCAGCTTAGATGACGTCCTCAGCTGTTCGATGCCATCTCAACAGTGTTCACAGCATCTCTATCAGGAGTCGATTCCATCTCAAGAAGCCACTTCTTTGCTCATGTATAAGACCCAAGTCCTCATGTAGTAAAGTTTTAGCATGGGATCACAGTATTAATTCACCTGAATCTACAGACCTGGCTTCCCTTCTAGCTCTGTGTCTGTTTCTACCACAGCGGTGGTTCCTGCACTGAAGTTTTGAACCCCTCAAGTTCTTCTATGAATTGGAATCAGCTGCTTCCAATCTCCTGTTCATGGTCATTGTTGATCTCCTGCCATGATTCACAGAGGTTTTCAGCAGTATCTAGACTGGTGAATCCTTTCCAGGTTTTCAATTTACTTTGCACAAATCCATCAGAGAAATCATTACCCACAGCAGCCTTAAGCTTATTACTTCTTAAATAATAAGACTTGAAAATTGAAATGACTCTTTGATCCTGGGGCTGCAGAATGGATGTTGTTGTGTCCGCAAGCATGAAAACAACATTCCTCTCACTGCACCTCTCCATCAGAGCTCTTGGGTGACCAGGCACATTGTCAGTGAGCAGCAATATTTTGAAAGAAATCTTCTTTTCTAAGCTGTAGGTCTCAGTAGTGAGCTTAAAATATTTGATAACCCATGTTGTAAACAGATGTGCTGCCACCCAGGCATTGCTATTCCATTGATAGAGCACAGGCAGAGTAGAATGAGGGCAATTCTTCAGGGCCTAGGACTTCCAGAACAGCAAACGCGCACCAAATTCTGTGTAAAGTCACCAGCTGATTTAGTCCCTATCAAGAGAGTCAGCCTGTCCTTTGAAGCTTTGACCTCGCTAGCTGTGACAGTACTAGATGGCACCATCTTCCAGGAGAAGGCTGCCTAATCTACACTGAGGATCTGTTAAGCAGCACGGCCGCCATCATCAATGATGTCCACAGCATCCTGGGGAGGGTTTGTCGCAGCCTGCACCCCAGCACCTGCTGAGTCACCTGCATCGCCCTATGGAGATGGCGTCTTTCCTGAAGCTCAGGAACCAGTGTTTGCTGACATCAGGCTTTTCTTCTGCAGCCATCTTGCCTCTCCCAGCCTTCACAAAACTAAAGAGCTAGGACCCTGATCTGGATTAGGCTTTGGTGTAGGGGAGTAATGGGACTGATTTGACTTCTATCCATATCAGCAACAAAGCTAAGTTGCTTTTTTATCATTTTTATGTTTTCTAGGGTAGCACTTTTAATTCCTTCCCGAATCTTTCCTTTGTATTCAGAATTTTCTAGCTGGCACAAGTAGCTTCTTGTGTGCCCTTCATCACTAAACACAGACCTTTCCAGCTTTGGATTTAAAATGAAAGACAAGACCCACTTTCTATTACTTAAACTTAGATGTCTTGTAGACCAACTTTATCTCCTTATTGTTGTGTCTTAGGGAGTAGGGATAGTGAAGAGAGGAAAAGAGATGGAGGACTGGCTGGTCAGTGAAGCAATCAGAACACAAAGCATTTATCAATTATTTGACATCTTATTTAAAAATTTTTTTTGTTTGTTTATTTGAGAGAGAGAAAGAAAAGAGGGAGGGAGGGAGAATGGATGCACCAGGGCCTTTCAGCCAATGCAAACGAACTCCAGACACATGCACCCCTTGTGCATCTGGCTTACTTGGGTCCTGGAGAATTGAACTGGGATCCTTTGGCTTTGCAGGCAAACGCCTTAACTGCTAAGCCATCTCGCCAGCCCCTAATTTGCCATCTTATATAGGCACAGATCATGGTACCCCAAACAATTATAGTAATATCAAGAGTCAGTGATCCTAGATTACTATAATAGATATAATAATAACAAAATTTGAAATGCTGTGATAATTAACAAAACATGAAAAATTCCCCAGTACACACAAGGTTGTCACAGGCCCTCAGTTTGTAGACAACACAATATAGGTGAAGCACAATAAAATGAAACTCAGTAAATCAAGGATGACTCTACAATGACTTAATAGCAAGAAAAAGAAGAAAACAAACAACAAATAATTTTATTTCATTAGTTTTTTTTTTTTTTGAGAGAGAGACAGATAGAGAATGGGTGTGCCAGCGGCCTCTCAACCGCTGTGAACAAACTCCAGACGTGTGTGCCCCCTTCTGGGAAAGTTTGGCATTGTGCCCTTGGGTCACTTTTGCATCTGGCTAAACGTGGGATCTGGAGAATCAAACGGGTGTTCTTAGGCTTTGCAGGCAGGTGCCTTAACCACCAAGCCAGCTCTCCAGCCCTATTTCATTAGTTTTGATTAATATTTAATTAGTATTTATTTAGGATGTATTGTGTACATTATATGTATTTTACTGGTAGTATTACTAAATATAATGTTAAATTCTCAGATTAAGTTGGCATTTATCTTCCCTCCATTTCTTTATTTCTAATATTCCTTTATTAGCTACAAGTTGGCCACAAAATGTTTTATGCTTTAGAGTTACTTTTACTCTACACAAGTAAAACAAAGCAAAATAAAAAATAAGGCCTCCATCTTAGAGGAATTCTTAACATGTTGCAAATTATTATTAAATCATGCACAGTATTTTTCTTTCAGTTTTTCAGTGCCAAGTCCATGCTAGGCTATGTTTCTTTGGAATAAAAGAAACCATAACCATGAAATTATGAAATGTTTGATTCTAATCCAGATGGATCAGCTAACATGCTAGTTGTAATGGGTTGCAGTAATGAATTTGTCATAGAATTGGTGCCTTATCCAAATCAAAAATTGCCCAGACCCAAATGCTGTAGAAAATTTACAGGTCTACCATTACACAGTACTTTTTAAAAATTATCTCAATTGTATTGAACTAAAACTAAACCTTATAAAGGTATATCAGGAGGCCATGGGATGAAGTGACCAAGAAAAAAAAAAAAGAATTATTGGGCTATTGGCCCAATGATAAACTGGATAATGGCGGTGGGAAAAAGTTATCTGATTTTTTTTAACAATGTTAATGAATGCTAGTAAGTATCATTATTTTACTTAATCCTTATAATAACCTAATTAGTTATACACTATTTCTATCATTCTTGTTTTATACTTTAGAAAACTAAGTTTCAAGAGGTTAAATCATAGTCCCACAGTCACATACTTTACAATAGTTTCTGCAGTCATAATTTTACATGAAGTACATGCCACTTGATTGGTGCTGCTGCGTATTCCCAGTGGATGTAATCTGTCTAGGTGGTGGATAGAGCTGAGAACTGGGTTGTCCCCGAGCACTTTGAATATTGCTGTCTACCTAGAGCCTGCAGGTCTCCCTGTGCATGTGAGAATAGGAATTCTAATGGGAACTATTGAAAGTCTCTCGTAGATTGAGCTCAGTGAGTTAAGAGATCACCCAGTAATCGTCATGATCATTCAGAAGCCTCCTCCAGCTTTGTTATCTAAAAGTGTCCTCCCTCAGTCATTCTCTATCACTTGTGGTTTGTTTTCCTTATAGTATCTTATCCCCATCCTTCCCTCCAGGAGCTCATGCCATCACAAATTGCAGCAATAGGTTGTTACTGAGAGATAACAGTGACTCTTTTCTTCCTTGCACTGTGACCTGCCTCTCCTCCCATGAAGAAGTGGAATTTCTCTCTTCACTCCCTGAATCTGAACTGACCTTGTGACTTACTTTAACCAAAGACTGTAGCCAAAAGGCCTCCTACCATAGGATACCATGAGAAGCCTCACCTTTACCCTGTAGTCCTGAGTCTCTGTCCTCTGTGCATGTAGTAGATGTGGCTTGAGATGTTGCTTCAAAGTTGTAATGCATTGTAAATTTCTCTACTTGCATAAAGTTGTCTTAAAGGTCAACAATAAATTGTGATTATTTGCATGTCCTAAAACCATGTACTCCTGTTTTTGTCTCATAATTTCTTGGACATAATCTAATACTGACATTGATTTCTTTTTTAAAATATTTTATCTTTATTTATTTATTTGTTTGACAGAGAAAGAGGGGGAGAGAGAGAGAGAGGGAGAGGGCATACCAGGGCCTCTAGCCATTGCAAACAAACGCCAGACGCGTGTGCCCCTTTGTGTATCTGGGGGGTCCTGGGGAATCAAACCTGGGTCCTTTGGCTTTGCAGGCAAATGTCTTAACCGCTAAGCCATCCCTCCAGCCCTGCTGATTTCCTTTTATTTGTGTACTTGGTGTGCAGACACCCAGAATTGCCCCCTCCCCCATTACATGGAACAGCTCCATATTTGTCAAACAGACAAGCAGCCTTTACTTGACAGTAGGTATTTCACTTTGTGCTAAAGCTATCTCCCAATAACATTTTTATGGAAAATAACCATTTCTTCTAGGAGTAGATATATACTTTCAAATGCATGAAGTTTTCAAAATGGAACTTTATGTCATACAGAATAATCTTTGGTTTCATAAAAGTGGAATCATTTTTATAGCATGTGGCTGTTCATTATTACAACCTCTTAGTTATAACATGTAAGTTTGAAAACTGAGGAGGCTTAAATTTAACTAAGAAAAAATACCTCATTGTAGTTAGACCCTGAAACTGTACCAGTAAACTTGTATTTGAATGGATCATGAGTCTGTTTTTAAGGGATAACTGTCTGTTTCTAATGTGCATTCAGTAAAACAGTTTTCACATTCTTATAGAAATGCACAAGAGCCAGACTCACATATAATGCAGATGTGACATTGTGGGGCTTTTTACTGACCTAAAAATGTGCAGTTTTCCTTTTTCTAGCTGCCAGAAGAAATCACATTTTAAAAGCATTTTGTCCAGTAGTATGTTCACATTGTATTCACTTCTTACTATCTCATCCTACAAGATTACCTGTGACATATTGAGATAGCTAATATCTTTGCTGAAAAATACAAGGTAATTTGGATAGAAAAATAATGTAATAGCTTTAGTAAGACTATAATTAAACTAGTGCCTAGTATAAAGTAGTGGAAGGATTTATTTTTAGTTTTAATGGGTCAAATCAGTATGATTAGAATATGTGAATTAAATCATAGCTTTCATTTCAGATCTCTCATGTCTAATCTTAAGTATTAACAGTCATCAGATGATATTCCATTTTCTTCTGCTCTCTCACATTTTTAAATAAAGTCAATGTTCACAATTTTGAATATAATAAAATAGAGAACACATTTGTTACATTCTTGGAAGCCTTGAGATTAAAGGATTTTAAGCTGTGCTAGGATATATTCACAAATCTGCTCAGGAACTGGTTGTTGGGCCCCTGCGGCAGGACAGGTGCCTTTCTGGGTGCCAAGGACAGGGCCACGAACAAAGCAGACTGGCTCTGCTCTCCACAAGTTCTTGGTTACCTTGTCAGAAGACAAGCAGCACCCGAGTAAGCAAACAGTTTCGGGTGGAGATAAAATACTGTAAAGGAGATCAAACAACAAATGATAGATGGTGATTGAGTGGGGAGATTGTTTTAGAGCAGGAAGTTAGAGATGGCCTCTTTGAAGAGTGACATTTACACTGAGACTTAAATGACAGAAAACTGTCTGCCATCTAGAAGAAGAGCCATTCAGAAAGAGGAAGAGCAGTTGCATACGCTCTGAAGTGGGGATGTGCTTGGCGGGATGAAGAGAGTGAAAGTAAGCCAGAGTGCTTAGAGTTCAGTAAGCAAGACACAGCTACGTCTGAATGAGATTTGAAAGGTAGGTACAGAGGCAAGGTGATCCATTATTCATGCATGTGAGCCCCTTTAATTTATATTATCAGGTGTACTGTATCCAGTATTACATTACATTGTGCTATACCATGACCCAGCTTTACACTGTGCCTTTCGATTGTGTTACAGAAAGAAGGGTGCTCAACTTCTCAGGTGTGTAGGTTTTCTGGTTTTCCCAGTACAGAGTCATGTTGGTGGGTTGTAATATCCTTTGCTGGGCCTCCAGTATTTTCCCATACTTCTTTCTAAATATCCATAAATTCAGTTCAATAGGTGCTTTCTGGGTACATTCTGGGCATAAGACATGGATGAATCTACTGGGCAGCAAAAAGTACAATAGACTTTTGTTGTACAGCAACTTTTCTGAATTATATCTATAATTTTAACCACTGAGCACCTACCTTTTCTAGCACCTTATTTATCCTTAGATTACAAGTTGTAATTTGTAATCTAATTTTATTTATTTAATTTAATTGTTAAGAGCCAAATGCCTAATGTAGGTGTCAGTGACACATAGTAACATAATCTTTATTTTTTTCTTCCACACTGGAGATGCAGAACAAGGAGAAAGGAGTTTGAGGCCTATGTACACATGAGACCAAAAACTGTTCATTTTTATCATTTAAATATTTCTTTGGGGGAAGGGATAAATGAAGTTTTTTTTTAGTTAAGAGTTTAATAAAATATGACACTTGAGAAATAGCTCAGTGGTTAGAAGGCTCTTCAAGCATGCCAACTGGAGTTCACATCCTCAGAACCCATGTAAAGCTGGATGCAAAGTGGCATATACATCTGTAATGTCAATGTGCCTACAGCAATGGGAGGCATAGCCAGGAGAATCCAGAAGCTTATGGGACCAGCCAATCTGGTGTTCCCAGCAGCAAAACCCACATTAGAGACTGTGGTGGTATTCAGGTGTCCCCCATAAACTTAAGTGTTCTGAATGCTAGGTTCCCAGCTGATGGCAATTTGGGAATTAACACCTCCTGGAGGCAGAGTATTGTTGGGGGCGGGCTTATGGGTATTATAGCCAGCTTCCCCTTGCCAGTGTTGGGCACACTTTCCTGTTGCTGTTGTCCACCTTATGTTGACCAGAGAGTGATATCCACCCTCTGCTCATGCCATCATTTTTCCTGCCATCATGGAGCTTCCCCCTCAAGCCTGTAAGCCAAAATTAACCCTTTTTTTCCCCACAAGCTGCTCTTAGTCTGGTGATTTCTGCCAGCAATGCGAACCTGACTGCAACAGAGACCCTGTCTCAAAAAAAGGTGGAAGAAGAGAACTAACTCCCCATGGTTGTCCTCTGGTTCCCATACACATGCCAAGGAATGTATGTGCCCATGCACACACCTTCACACCCCCTTGCACACAATAAAAAAATTTTAAAAATATATAAAGAGTAATAAAATATGGGAAAGATCAAAAGTATATATTCTTTTAAATGAAGCAACACAAAGGAATAGACTCTATTTAAATTTTTTTTTATTTCAGAGAGAGAGAGAGAAATGGCATGCCAAAGCTTTAGTCACTGCAATAAAACTCCAGATGCTTGTGCCACCTAGTGGGCATGTGTGACTTGTGCTTGCCTCACCTTTGAGCGTCTGGCTAACGTGGGAACTGGAGAGTCGAACATAGGTCCGTGGGTTTCACAGGCAAACACCTTAACCACTAAGCCATTTCTCCAGCCCTAGATTCTATTTTATTAGGTTGATCATGGCTTAGAGTTGGATTTTTGACTAGGGAATTAGGACATAATAGAGACTATGTCCTTTCTGTGAATCTCAAACCATAAGTAGTCATAACATACTCACTTTAAATTTCCACTGGATTAAACTTCGTCATGACTTGTAAGCCATTGAAATGCATTATAAATAGCAGTTATTGGATCTCCCTTTCGATATAATTAATAAAAAGACTTTAATATTCAAAAAGAAACAAAGGAATACTTTAGGTTTCATTATGGCAAAGGTGAGATATAGAAGCTTTTCTTTGATTTGCTAATAGCCATTCCACCTCTTAGATTTTCCTTCTCTCTAGAGTAAAACTATAGGAACTATGTGTAATATCTGTCTCCAGACATGGCCAGTGCCTGTATTCCGCAGGGCTCTGCAAAATGCTGACAAAACCTGAGTATGATGGGGTGGGATATTTTGTGTTGCTCTATAGCTTTTCAGATCTGCTTATAGATGCATGTATGGAGCATAAGAGTGTATGCACGTATATATATAGGAAGGATTTGAGGCAAAAAAAAATTCACATATGTCCCCTCAGGTTTAGAAACAGAATGTTCTATTCCTCCATGTTGAAGCCTCTCGGGAAGCCCGCCCCTTTTTCCTTCTCTAGAGATAATTGGTACCCTGAATATTTTTATAGTCATTCATGTGGCTTTTACATTTTACAGCATGTATTTATATATCTCAAATAAGATATAGTATTGCTTTGCTTGGTTTTCAACCTTATATAAGTAAGGATTGATCTTTCATATTTTAGGACTTACCTGCATTGATATATGCACCTTTCATTTTCCCTGATTTATAGTACTATATTGAATCTTGAGGGGGCACAATAACTAGTACCCTCGTTTACCATCCTCAATCAAATGAGAAATAGACTCCAAGTGCAAGAGAGAAGCAGATAAGAGACATCAGTTATTAGCAAGAGGGATGGGCTTGCTAGAATGTAGCTCATGTAGAGCAGTCCCCTTTCCTGTCACAGAACTCCCTACAAGAGGACCTGCCCCTCTGCCACTGACTTTGCTCACTCACTGCCACCCAATGCTTCTAGGGGAAAAGAAGAGGGAATTAATAGTGAAATCACTTCTCTAGGAGAGGTGAATGAGAAGTCAGAGAGATAGGCTGGGAGTGTCACTCCAAAAGATGTCCCTCTGCATTCAAATATGGGGAGAGGAAAGCTCTCCCATTATCTAAGTGTACCATAATTTAGCCACCTTTTCCTAGTGATGGACTTACATCTTGTTACAAGTGGGGCTGCAGTGTCTCCAGGAGCAAGTCTTGAGGCATGCGTGTGAAGGAATGAGCTAGCCAGTTCATAGCCTGTGCACCTCAGCCACTTGACCTCCTTCCCAAGTGGCTGGGTCAGCTCATAGTCTCACTAACAGTGCTTTGGAATCCCTTCTGCCCTTATCTTCATTAGCACTTCTTACCAATTTTTTTTGGGTCCAATTTGATATGTTTGAAATAAATCTTATTGTAATTTTAATTTTCCTGGTTACTAGTAAAATTTATCATGTCTCCTGAGCATTATGACCTGTTCATTTCTTGGCTGAGCTTAGTAGAGAGAGGACAACCTGGAACTCTTGGTCCTCCTGCCTCCACCTCCTAAGTGCTGTTTATAGGCATGTGCCTGGCTCTAGGTGTATAAACTTATAGGTGTTCTTTATGTTTTGGGTCTTGATACCTTTTCGTTTATGAACCACAGAAATCATCACTTATTTGTGGCCTGACTCATTTTTTGGGGGAGGGAGAAAAATCTTTTGGTATATATCTGGGATGTGTATTTTTTTTAGCTCTGTTGGAGAGAACCTGAAAAAAATGAGAAAAAAATAGGACCATTTGACATGTTCAGACTCTAGAATTATGTGAAGAATGTGTACAGTACCACTTAGACATACTAACAGAGTCTACTGTAGGGTTTTCTGCTTATTGGAGAGTCTATATGATCTTTGAATAATTGCTGATCCTTTTTTCTACATTAGCCAGCTTGAATAAATGCTTCTGTAGGCTTTATTTTACTTTTCATGTTTTTTACATTACAACACTTAATTCTTAGTGCTTAAGTGATGATTTTTTTCAGCTGTAGTATTAGTTGAATGAAAAATATTTTATACAAATACCCATAATCTATGTCTTAAATATTTATTTTATTTATTAGAGAGAGACAGAGAGAGAAAGAGGCAGAGAGAGAGAAACTGGGTGCACCAGGGCCTTCAGCCACTGCAAAAAAAAAACAACAAAAAAACTCCAGATGCATGTGCCACCTTGTGCATCTGCCTTACACGGGTCCTGGGGAAATGAACCTGGGTCTTTTGGCTTTGCAGACAAGTGCCTTAACTGCTAAGCAATCCCTCCAGCCCCTAATCTTTTTTTATAGCTAATTTGTCCATCATTTGGAAGCTCTGTATAACATGCTTTCTCCATTTTAACTAATCCCATGATAGTGCTGTGCTATGGTTTGAATATGAATTGGTCCCCCCTCCAAAAAAAACTTGTTCCCTAGTGTAGTAGTTCAGGTTCTCTAGAAGAATAGAACTGACAGAATTAGAATATACATATGCATTACAAAAGGGGATTTATTTCCTTGGCTTACACAACATGGATTGAGTAGACAATGTCTGCCCTCAGGCTGAAGGGGCTATGAGGAGAGACTGGAGCATTAATATCACATGCCTTATTTCATTTTGTGTTACTACAACAAAATGTCTGGGTCTGGATAACTTGTAAAGAGGTTTATTAGGTTCATGATTTGAGTAGAGGGAGGGTCCAAACACCATGGCATTGCATTGCTGAGTACCTGGTAGCTGTGCAGCCCACAAGGATAGATGCTTCAGTCCCAGTCTGGCCCTGAAAGCCTGGAGAATCCCTGGAGCACTGCTTTTCTTCAGTCTGTGTTGGAAGGCTGAAGAAACCGGGTCGTAACAGTAGTGAAGGATGGAGCAGCAGCAATGGGATAGACGCAATAGCCAGCAAGAGGCAAAGGCAGGCAAAGGAGCAGCTCTGCTTTGTCCTCAGACTTCTGTATATCACTTTTGTTCTAAATTGTCTATGATTATACTTGCAGGTGGATGCTGTGTCACGATTTTGCTAATTCTCTGTAAGAATAGTTTCTTATAGGGCCAAAGACTTTCATCCACACAAAGAGCCTTAAAGCTGGGCATGGTGGTGCACACCTTTAATCCCAGCACTTGGGAGGCAGAAGTAGGAGGATTGCCATGAGTTCGAGGCCACTAAAAATGAGCCTTGAAGAGCAGATAGTATAGTATCTTATTCTACACATGTGAAACTAAATGATGCATCTGAGGTCACAGAGCTTGAATGGTTAGGATCCAGGACTGTCTGCTCCCAGCACAGTGTGTTGCCCATTTCCATGGATTATAGCACTATAGCTTTATTCTGTCTTCATAAAGTTGGCCTCAGTTTCTGTAGCTGGATTTTTTTTGGATTGGTTGATATGAGTACATTTGCCTTTTTGTTGGTGGAGTGATCTTTCTTTCTTTCTTTCTTTCTTTCTTTCTTTCTTTCTTTCTTTCTTTCTTCCTTCCTGTCTGTCCGTCTTTCAGAATTCTTACTAGGTACCTGTGCTCCAAGCACTTTATTTATTTTTTAAGATTTTTATTGACAACTTCCTTAATTGTAGTCAATATCCCATGGTACTTCCCTCCCTCCCCCCACTTTCCCTTTTGAAACTCCACTCTCCATCATATCCCCTCCCCCTCTCAATCAGTCTCTCTTTTAATTTTGATGTCATCATCTTTTCCTCCTATTATGATGGTCTTGTGTAGATAGTGTCAGGCACTGCGAGGTCATGGATATCCAGGCCATTTTGTGTCTGGAGGAACACATTATAAGGAGTCTGTAGCAGACAGCTTCAGGTTCGCTGAGATGAACTTCCAGACCAGGCACAGTTATGGAGGAAGGGATATTATTTATTGAAGCTTACAGATCCAGGGGAAGTTCCATAATGTCAGAAGAAGCGGCCTGCTTCCACAGATCCAAGCAAGAGAGAAAAACCAACCAGCCACACAGCACACTGAGCAAAACTACAGCCAAAAACCACAGCACACTTCAGGAACTCCTATTAGGCACACTTTGCATATCATTACAATGGAATCTCAAACCCACCACTACACCTTAAGACCGGCCCCTGGTGACATTGCCTCTAGCAAGGTGATTGCAGATGCAAACTATAAAGTAATAAAACATTGAATATATTGGGGGCCATATATTCAAACTACCACAGAGTCCTACCCTTCCTTTGGCTCTTACATTCTTTCTGCCACCTCTTCTGCAATGGACCCTGAGTCTTGGAAGGTGTGTTAGAGATGTTTCAGTGCAGAGCACTCCTCTGTCCCTTCTTCTCAGCACCATGGTGCCTTCTGAGTCATTCCAAGGTCACCACCATCTGAAAAGAGAAGCTTCTCTAACCAAAAGTGAGAGTAGCATTAATATATGGGTATGGACATTAAGAGAAGTGCTTACTGGGCAGTTTGGTGAGCACAGTATATACATTTAGCATGACACCAGCAGACGTTGCACCCCTAGGGCTCATGACTACCCCTGTTGTAGGTTTTCAGTATCAGGGATATATTACCTCCCATGGAGCGGGCCTCCAGTCTAATTAGAGAGTGGTTGGTTTTCCTCCATAACAGACATGCCGCTATTGCACGTGTTGGCTCATTTGGCCTGGCTGGCCAAATTTAAAGCTTGCAGTGTCCACTGTTGAGTATCTTCACTGGTGTTTTCTCTCTCTTCCATTGAACTGCATGCAGTGTAGTTTTTTCCAGCTTTCTGTCAGCTGGTCCACATGCAGGAGGCTTTCAGTTCAGCTCAGCAGGATTTATCAGTGACCTTGCAGCCCAAATGTGTGGAGTCTTCAGCAATAGGGTCTTACCATCTTTTCCTGGTGGGAAACCAAGGGCCTCAGCAATGGCCTGTAATGTTTTGGGGGTATCTGTGACCTCCCTGGCCAACAACTCAATGGAAGGTATCCCATCCCTGGCACTGAAAATTTTCTAGTAACAATCTATTGCCTCTGAGGAACTGTTTGTCATATTTTCTTAAATTAGCTTTATGGAAATAATGTATAC
This sequence comes from Orientallactaga sibirica, assembly GCA_036365145.1. NCBI lineage: Eukaryota > Metazoa > Chordata > Mammalia > Rodentia > Dipodidae > Orientallactaga > Orientallactaga sibirica. The sequence goes on along the minus strand of JAEOAD010000038.1, from coordinate 4,847,598 downwards.
TGCTTTCCTTACTTACATTTGACTGTATTTACATGCCAGTCTTTCCAACAGGTTGTATAAATAAGTTAAATGTTATGATAAATTATTCCAAAGAGGCACATTACCAGTCTGCATAAATTAAAACCATGGTGCAACACTTTGAATCAGATTGTAACTAAATATAAATTTGTAAATGTTTGTAGTTAATTTTTAAATATAATGTTCCATGCATGACTGTTTTTATTTTATTTAAGCTAATGTGTTTAACAATAAAATTAGCATATTTAACATAAGAACTAAAATAATACCATTAGCTCACATATACTTATGTACTCCTGTATCCCATTTCTTGCCTTCCTTCACAAGCACCTCTCTCCTCATAGAATAGCTCTTACTCTGTAGCATCCACAAATGCATGCACATCCAGATACGTGACTGTAACTTTCATATCTGTGCTGAAGAAGAACATGTAACATTTTTATGTTTTTTAAAAGCATAATACTAGGAATTTCTGATCTATCTGAAAGTTGACATTACGTTAATTTTTTATGAGAAGAAATCATAGATTTAAGAATCACCTTTGTTGAACTCCAAAATTATTAAAATTTGTCTTTACTATCGTTATATCTAGTATAAAAGAGTTTGTTGTCTGTGTCCAAATGTGTAGAGGGTCCCCTCTCCGCACACATGCCAGTGGCTTTGGTGATCACTTAGGCGGCTTCCAGCACTCAGCGCAAAACCATCCTCATGGGTGGGATTTGTCATGGTGGAAGGACCAAGTTCAGCCAGCATAGGGAAAGAAGCATGGAATGGAGTCCAGGGGAGTCCAGGGGAAACCGGGGATAAGCTTCTAAGGTGGAATTGCACCAAACACACTTAGTTCTCCCAAATAGAAATTATGACAGCACATGTGAGGTACTTGCTAACAGCTCATTGGAAACTCAGTGCCCACGGTCCATGTTGTGAGCTGGTCATAGAGGAAAACTCTGTCTGGAATGTATGAACATTCCAGACTCCCAGAAAGAAATCAGGCATTCAGCACAGGCCATACTGTTTACACAAACGGTGGAAGGCATTATTGGCCGATTCTTATCAGCAAATGGTGGTGAGAACCTTCCTGAAAACCAAGTTCCAGATGTCTGTCAAAGCCAGCCTTATGAGCAGGGTAGCAGCCAGGCCTGCCATGTTAACACTTCTGCACATCGAACTATGGCTAATGTTTTACAAGCACTTACCACATGGCAGGCGCTGTACTAAGCCACCATCAAGACAGTCATTTCATAAGTGAACTGAGGACCAGACAGGTTAAGAGACTTGGCCAACATTGCCCAACCGACAGATAGTACAACAGGATTAAAACTCAGTCTACTTCAGAATCCATTATTTTATCAAATGCTTTATTGGTTTTGTAAAGAATTATTTTCATGCTGTCTAACCTCATGGATAAGATGCTTTATACACTTGTGTAAAACTGTGATTAAAAGAAATGGTCTTTCTACAGCTGCTTTTAATCTTCAATGTGTTTCATGGCTCTTAATTTCCAGATTTGGAAAACCATTCTCATTATCCTATGCACACCCTTCCTGATCTCATAGGCTTATCTTGGCCTTTGTGTTTCTAGATTAGAGAATCAGGTTTTTTTGTTTTTTTTTTTTTCATCCTACAAAAGGTCTGTTTGGTCCTTGGCTACTGTTCTGTCTATATTTCCCTTCGGTTTCCTCTGAAATGTCACCTTTATAACTGCACACAGAGAAGTTATCATGACACCATAGTTTATAACAAAAAGATAAGACTGCTATCATCCATTTGGGCTGCTGTAGCAAAAATGCCATAAACAGGGCCTGGGGATATGGCTCAGCAGATAAAGTGCTCACAACTCAAGCCTCATTACCTGAGTTTGATCCTCAGATCCCACAAAGCAAGCCGGAAGCCATGACGGGATTCTGTGATCCCATCATACTGATGTGAGATGGGACGTGGAGACCAGAGAATTTCCTGGAGGCTTGCAGCCAGGGCAGCAAAAAGAACACCAGCACCAGAGTGACACCGAGAGAAACCCTTCCTCAAATGAGGTGGAGGCAAGGGCCGACCTGAAAATTGTCCTCTGATCTCCACATATATACCTGCACTTACATGCATGCACCCACTCACATACAGGTTTTTTTTTTAAAACTACAATAAGCAATAGGAATTAAGTTCTTACCTTCTGAAGATTGCAAAGTCCAAGAACAAGGGACAAGAGATCCAGCCAGAGACTAGCGAAGGCCTGCACTCTAGCTATAGCCAACCCCTTCTAGCTGTGTCCTCACATGGAGGAAGGGAAGAGTGCCAATCCCCACACCCCTTAGAGACATTCACAGTCCCGCCAATCTAAGCACCTGTCAAAGACCCACCTCTTATACCATCATGCTTGCGGTTAGGTGTCCACATATGAAGTTTGGAGAGACATAAACATTCAGTGCCCAGCCGTAGCCTTTTCTGTTTCATTTCCTTCCTTGTAATTCTCATCGTTGCACTGGCTGAGTTGTCTCCCTTGGTATATTGGAAAGTGACTTCAGGGAGTCTGTGCTTTCATGATTCTAGGTGGCCATCTGGAATGAAACTTAAAACTAGGAGCTCGCCTCTCTACAAGTGTACTTTAGCTTATTTTTTTCTGATTGAAATGAAAGAATCCACTATGTACTCTATCCATTCCCAAGTAAATACATTATAGCTTCAAGAAAAGTTTGAGTGTTAACACATGTGCTGAAATATGATGCAGATGTTTAATGTCTTGCTGTAATAATATTTTACTGTTCATAGTCACCTGCTTCTCTGATCCCTGTCTGTTTGCTTTCTTTATTCCCTACCACCTGTTCCCCAGAATATATTTACAGTCTGTTGTCTTTTCTAAATGGTTCATACATATGTTAGAAAAAAAGATTACATTTTACTGATATACTGATATCTTTCAGTAGACACCTTTAGGGTTTCTTACTTCTTTATTATTTTATTTTATTTGCTATTTTACTTCAATATAAGACCTTGACACTGTTTTTACTTAGATACCACAGAAAGAGTCTTGCTATATGACTGGGGTATAATACCTATTTAAATGTTCATAGATTGGGAAAAAAAAACATTTCTAGTTTCAACTTTCATTCCTTTCCCTTTTTTGGCAGGGTATTATTCTATCCAGGCTGACCTGGAACTTGCTCTGTAGCTCCAGGCCAGCATCAAACTCACAACGATCCTCTTGCCTCAGCCTCTCAGTTGCTGGGTATAGGTGTGAACTACCACATCTGCTGAATATTAACTTTTTAAAAAGGTTTTTAAAACTTTAAACTACTGCAAGATGGCAAATGTCTTTATATGTCCATGTGCTTCGAAAACTTCTAATTCTTCATGAACATGTGATCATGTATGTCTTGTTAATTAAGACCATTACTGCCTTTGGTCTCAGACTTCTGCATTTGAAGTTCCCTGATTAAACAGTGCATCATCAGAGGCTTTCTCTATTCATGACTTCTCCTGCCTTACATCCACAGTAAATTTCTACTGCCTGCTTTTATGTCATTGCATGCACTTGTCACCTCTCAGAGAGGCTCTTCTTTCTACCTTGTTCACCACTGTCAAGCTGTCCAACAGCCACAGTCTCCTGTCCTGTCTTGGCTGCCTCTAGATGTTCAGCATAGCACTGAACACATGGTCATTTAGTTCATGTTGAAGGAGTCAATGAATTAACTTGTTAAATTACAGGAAAACATGGGCTATTTATGTAAGAAATGAGGTTTGATCTTTACTCATTTAAACCTGTAAGATTTTTCTTGGATTAAGACTTAAGGGAGTATTCAGACTGACCTTATATTTATGTTCCTGTAATTACCTATCTTAAAAAATAAGAGTGGGGGCTAGAGATAGGATTTAGCAGTTAAGGCGCTTGCCTACGAAGCCTAAGGACTCATGTTTGACTCTCCAGGTCCCACATAAGCCAGATGCACAGTGATGCACGCGCAGTCACACATGTGCACAAGGGGGTGCGCATGTCTGGAGTCCAATTGCAGTGGCTGGATGCCCTGCTGTGCCAATTCTTTCTCTTTTTCATTCTCTCCCATTTAAAAAACAAAAAAAAAAGGCCAGTCTGTTGGGCTTGCCTCAAAAAAAAAGGGGGGGGGTATATTCAACTTCTAGGCTTCAGTTTCCTGATTCTTTATATTTTATCTGGTGGTTACGTATTTACCATAAGTCATCAAAAATACAACAGATGGACTGGGGAGATGGCTTAGTGGTTAAAGATGCTTACTTACAAAGCCTGCCAGCCCATATTCAATTCCCCAGCACCCATATAAACCCAGATACACAAAGTTGTACATTCATCTGGAGTTCATTTGCAGCCGCAAGAGGTCCTTGCAGACCCATACTTCATACTTACACACACACTCTCTCTCCTTCTCTTTCTCTCTCTTTCCTTCCCACTCACAAATAAATATATTATTAAATAAAATACAACAAATCACAACTCCTTCCAAATTTGAAAATAGTATATACCTTGGTCATTTTGTGTCTGATGGAAATGCTTTAAATGCAGAAAATGTATAGAATAACACATTTTAATCATGTAACTTTATCCAGTCTTATTATTTATCATATTTCCATCACATTTTGAAGGAAATACAGTGCTATACATAGAGTTACAAATCCCAGTACCAAGGGCTAGGGAGATTGCTCAGCAGTTAAAGCCTGCAGAGCCTGCAGGTCCAGGTTGATTCCTCAATACCTAAATAAAGCCAGATGCACAAAGTGGCACATGCATTTGGAGGTTTTTTTTTTTTTTTTTTTTTTTTTTTTTTTGAGGTAGGGTCTCACTGTGGTCCAGGCTGACCTGGAATTAACTATGTAGTCTCAGGGTGGCCTCGAACTCTCGGTGATCCTCCTACCTCTGCCTCCCGAGTACTGGGATTAAAGGCATGTGCCACCACGCCCGGCTGGAGTTTTTTTTTAATATATAGCTGTAAGAGGTCCTGGAGTGTCCATACTCTCTCTACCTCTTGTTCTGTCTGTCTGTCTCTCTTTCATATAAATAAAGGTATTTTTTAAAATTCCACTGCCAGAATTATGCTACCTCCCATAATGAGCTATTGATTGTGGAGGCCCCTGAGTCCCCAAAACAATGCAGGTCATTGCCAAAGCACTTGGTTACTCCCCAGAACTAAATAGTAAGACCCTATTGCTAAAGATACCACAGGCTGTGGTTGCAGGACATTGAAGCCGAAACTGAGATTGAAAGCCACCTGCTTGCTGGCTGGCTGTCCTAGTGCTAGAAGGTGCTGTGTGAGCTGCTGAGGATAAAAGTCACTAACAGTATGAACAAACAGCAGATCCTGCAATCTATAGAATTAACCAGCCAGGTAAGATATATCTATCGGTGCAATAGTGGCACATAGGTTATGGGGGTAATAACTGCTCTTTGGATATGAGGCCCACTCAGTGGTAGGGAATTTTTGTCTGGCAGTGACAACCAAGTCAGAAGCCTGTGGCTTAAAAGGTCATTGATCCTAGAGGGAAGCTTACACTGAAGGTTATATCCATCAAAATGTCTTCTAAATGTCGGGGCTGGAGAGATGGCTTAGCGGTTAAGGCATTTGCCTACAAAGCCAAAGGATCCTGGTTCGACTCTCCAGGACCCACATAAGCCAGATGCACAAGGGGGCACATACATCTGGAGTTCATTTGCAGTGGCTGGAGGCCCTGGCCTACACATTCTCTCTCTTTCTTTCTCTCACTCTTTCTCTCTGCCTCTTTCTGTCTCCCTCTAAAAGAAATGAATAAATAAAATACAAAAAACAATTTTAGCCTGGCGTGGTGGCACATGCCTTTAATCCCAGCACTCAGGAGGCAGGAGTAGGAATATTGCCATGAGTTTGAGGCCATCCTGAGACTACATAGTGAATTCCAGGTCAGCCTGGCCAGAGTGAGACCCTTCCTCGAAAAACAAAAAAACAACAACAAAAAAAATTTTTTTAAAGTCTTCTAAATGTCTGTGTTTATCCCATTTGATCCATGTTGCTCTCACTCTGGTTAGAGAATTTGCTTTATACAGATACAATGAATAACAGGGAGACCCAAGACCCATCAGAATGATAAGAAAAGAAAGCTGAGTGCTTAGCACAAGATGAGTCATCTGTGTTACACCCACTAAGGCCCACAAAAGATTGCAGAGGAAATGTGGATTAACTATGAATGCTGCTCTTGGGGCTAGCTTGAGAACCTCTTCCAAGAAGATGGCAACAGACACTGAGGAGACTCAAAACTCATCAAAGCAGTAAATTAGAGGTGGCTGAGAGATCAATACTAACACACCCTCCATGGCTCAGGGAAGAAGACGAAAGAACATAAGAGTCAAGGGGTGTGAAGGTGTACTCTGAGGCACCACCCTCTCCACAGTGACTGACTGGTATATTCATGACCCCACAGTGATTACTGCCAACCCACTGAGGAAGGCCTTCAGTAGAATGGGGATGAGGGAGAGGGAACTTAAGAGTATAATCCAATGGATATATGACCAATATGTTCATATGTTAAAGTTCTCAATGAATAATTTTTAAATAAAATTACAAATCTTTATATTATTCTCTGATTCCTTTTCTCCTAACTAGAGAAAAATCACGATCCATATTGTTATGTTTATCAGTCTTATAGATGTTTTAGTATTTCTGCATTGATACTCATAAATGGTGTGTTATCTTCCTTGGCATGTATTCAGATGTTTCATACACAGTTAGTGTTATCAGCATAACCAGCATCTTGACTTTGTTCACTTAACATTATATATTTTTAGATTCATCTATATCAATACATGTAGCTGTTATAGTCATTCACTTTCTTTGCTATGTAAAATTTCATTGGTTGATAGTTCTACATTTTATTCAGTCTCCAGTGGAAGGAGGTTTCCATATTCAGTTATTCAATATTTTAATTAATGCTATAGTAAGCAGTTTTTGTGCATGGATTTCTCTAGAACAGTACTTCACAATCTTTTTTCACACTCACAGACATTGAGAGTACTTATAAAGCACATTTATGTAAACAGACAAATTGCTTTTGGCTGAAGGCACACTGCTTCCTGCCCAAGAGATGTTCAAGTAGAATGTCTAGTCACATCTGTAAGCCACCATTGCCCAGGTCAGGAAGCTGTGGTCTGAAGTAGTTGTCTTTGTGTTCTTAAAAACTAAGTCCTTTACACAAAATCAATAAACATAATTCACCATATAAATAAACTTAAGGACAGAAATCATATGATCATCTTAGTAGACAAAGAAGAGGCATTTGGCAAAGTTTAATATGCCTTCATGATGAAAGTTTTGGAGAAATTAGGGATAGATGGAACATAGCTCAAAATAATAAATGCTATATATGACAAACCCAGAGCCAATATTATACTGAATGGGGAAAAACTGAAAACATTTCCTTTAAAATGTGGACTAAGATAAGGGTGCCTACTATCTCCACTCTTATTTAATATGGTCCTGGAAGGCTTAGATAGAGCAATAAGACAAGAGAAGGACATGAATGTATCAAAGCAGAAAAGGAAGAAATGAAGCTCTATTTGCAGGCAACATAATTCCAATTTAAGTGAACTTACAGACTCTATGACAAAACTCTTAAATTTAATAACTACTTTCAGCAAAGATGCAGGATACAAAAATCAGCACACACAAAATCAGTAGCTTTCATAAATTCCAACAATGAACTCACTAAGAAATGAGGAGAAATATCCCATTTAAAGTAGCTCCAAACAAAACTTTAAAAATTAGGAATAAGGGGCTGTAAAGATTTCTCAGTGGTTAAGCACTTGCCAGCAAAGCATAAGAACCCAGGTTTGATTCCCCAGTACCCACTAAAGCCAGATGCACAGTGGTACATGCACCTGGAATTCATTTGCAGCTGTTGGAGATCATGCTGTGCCATTCATTCATATATTTTTCTCTCTTTCCTCCCTTTCTGCTTACAAATAAATAAATAAAAATATTTTAAAAATTAAAAAAGAAAACTTAGAATAAGCCTAAAGATCAGAATGGTCTCAGACACTAAAAAAGGATAAAAGGGGCTGGAGAGATGGCTTAGTGGTTAAGGCGCCTGCCTCCTAAGCCTAAGAACGCTGGTTCCAATCTCCAGCGGTTCCAATCTCCAGGTCCCACGTTTAGCCAGATGCAAAGTGGCGCAAGGGTGCAATGCCTCACTTGACCTCAAGGGAGCGCACGCATCTGGATTTTGTTTGCAGCAGCTGAGAGGCTGCTGGCACGCCGATCTCTATCTGTCTTCCTCTCCCTCTCTCTCTGTCTCTCTGTCTCTCTGTGTTTCTCTCCAAAAAAAAAATAATAATCATAAAGGATAAAAGAAGATAATAGGATTGGAGAGATCTGCGTTCCCAGACTAGTAGAATCAATATTATGAAAATGACTATATTACCAAAAGTAATCTACAGATCCAGTGCAGATCCCATCAGAGTCCCATTGTTATTCATGTCAGAGCTTTATAAAATCCAACAATTCATATGGAGACACAGAAGACCTGCACAGTCAAAGCAGACCTAAGCAGGAAGAGCACTGCTGGAGGAATCATCTTTCCTGACCTATGATACTAAGAGCAACAGGGACCAAAGCAGCATGGGCCCATTTGTCTATGTCTTCTTTTTAAAAAAAAAAAAATTTTTTTTTGATACAGAGAGATGGGGAGAGAGCAAGAGAGAGAGAGAAAGGTTGGCATGCCAGGGCCTCTAGCCATTACAAACGAACTCCAGACACATGTGCCACCTTGTGCATCTGGCTTACGTGGGACCTGGAGAGCCAAACCTGGGTCCTTAGGCTTTTCAGGCAAGTGCCTTAACTACTAAGCCATCTCTGCAGCCCTCTGTTTCTTCTTATAAGGACATTCAACCCATTTTAAGGGCCCACCCACAGTCTCTTTTCCAAATTACTTTCAAATGCCTTTCTCCAAATACTATTACATTAGAAGTTAGGGTTTCAACATATAAATAGACAAGTTTAGTACACAATGCTGAATTAACATTAGTTCTAATAGTTTATCTTAGTAATTGTATTTCTATTTTTATAGTCATATCATCTTTGAGTAATAGGAGCTTTATTTTTTCCAGCTCCTATGTCATTGAGTTTCTTTCATTACACTGACCAGACTCTTCTGTACTGTGATGAAAAGAAGTTTATAGTAGGCATCCTGTTTCTTTCTTATCTTGACAGAGGAGAAGGCTTTGATACGTCACATTAGGATTCAGGCTTATAGCAATTGTTGCAGTCAGATTCACATTGCTGCCAGAAAACACCTGACCAAGAGCAACTTATGAGGGGAGAAAAGGTTTATTTTGCCTTACAGGCTTGAAGGGAAGCTCCATGATGGCCGGGGAAAGTGATGGCATGAGCAGAGGGTGGACAGCACTTCCTGGCCAACATAAGGTGGACAACAGCAACAGGAGAGTGTGCCAAATACTGGCATGGGGAAACTGGCTATAATACCCATAAGCCTGCCCCAACATTACACCAACTCCAGGAGGCTTTAATTTCCAATTGCCATCAGCTGGGGAGACTAGCATTCAGCATACCTATGTTTATGGGGGACACCTGAATCAAGCCACCACTGTAATATTGTGTCCTTTGTTTTATTTTTTCAGGGAAGGGAAGGATAGGGTAGATAACCTTCATTAGATTAAGGGAGTTCCTACTTTGCTAAAACATTTTATCATTAATATATACTGACATAATCAATGCCCTTTCTGCTTGTGTTGGCATGATCATATGATTTTCCCCTTTTACTAATGTGATGGATGCTACAGACATTAATAGCAAAACTCGAAAATGTTCTGTACCAGTAGCTAATGTAAAATTTAGAAAATTTATAATTGCTTAATGATTTTTTTTGTTAAGATCATTGTTCATAGTAGAAGACACAGTGTAATCCCAACACATTTATCTCTATTTAACGAATACTCAGTAAAAATAAATAATGGAAAAGCAGGAGCTTAAAAGTGATAGGTAACTATGAATCTAGGCCAAAATAAAAAAGTAAACATGTATTTATATATCCAGACACTTTTTGACAATAGTTAACAAAAATGTTTTTTTCCCTGGGTCTGAGCAATTTTTGATGAAGCTAAAATATTCCTCTCATATCAGTTCCTTTTATTCAAAAAGATGCACTTTTAGACAGTTATTATATTACAGTATCCATAGAATTTTTCTTCTACCTTCTTTAAATCATGTATATAACTGAACTTTGGTCAGAGAGAAATACTAGAATATTTACTAAGCCTTTTTATCATTTCTATAAATAGTGAAAGTGCAAAGAAGTCACATTCTGTAGAAAACTGACATTTCCCACCATACCATATATAAATTTGAAGGTGATTTGGATTACTGCTCCCACAACGCATAAGCCACAACCCTAACGGGAATACCTGCAACCCCACTGAGGAGATTCCCTAATGGAATGAGGGCAGGGACGAGGGAAAAGAGGATACTAACACATGATGTATCCATATGAAATATGTTGTTAATAATAATGAAAAGTATAAAAAATAAAAATAATAATGAAAGAGTCAAGGTCACTACATAAACTTATCACCATCCTGTAACGTACTTGAAATCAGAACATCTCAACATATATTCCCTTTTTAACAGAAATAAAGACTCAGGTAGGGGTCATCTTACCACCCAGCATCTCAGCGAGGAGCCATAGTGCATGGCTTCACAATACCAGCACTGTTTGTCCCCTGGGAGTCCAGAAGTCTTTAAATATATGGAAGACACGTGAATACAAAATGGACCCGGGGGAAGAAATGTGCTTTTCTTTTGTAAAGTAGAAGAAATGTTCCTCTTAGAAAAGGAAATGAGGCAAGGAGACCAGTGTGTTCCACACAAGTATGCTCTTGAGCACACCAGGCTTTTGAATGATTCCGAGAAGCTGAACTCTGGTACTAACTCCTGGAAAACATGTGCCTAAGCTTAACACTGCCCCTGACCTAGGTTGTAAGCAGGTTTGAAGCTCTCGTGTTCAAGTTGTATGCAAACTTCAGACTTTGTATTTTGACTTTTCTTTGAGAATTCAGGGCAGGTGATAGAATTCCAAAATACTTGCATCCAAAGATGGTGACTAATAATATAAATAGTTCTGAAAATTGCTAAGGTAAAGCTCAGAGATAGATATTGAATTTTGGAAAGACTATAATTTTTGTATATTTCTAAGTAAAGTTGATGAAGAGAGCAGTGATCCACCTTTTTATTTATTCATTCCTTTACTAAATATTTATTGAGGCATCTATCAACTTGTGTACACTGGGCAAGACCAGTGGGGGTGTGATGTGAGCTAGACAGATCTGTGGTATAACACTAGATGACAAAACAAATAGTCATCGCGTACAGTAATACCAAATAACAACAGTATAATCACCAATTAGTTTAAGTACTAAGAAGTAAATAAACAACTTGACAGGAAAGCTGCCAGTCCAGTAGAGACTTTAGAAAGTGTTCTTGGGAAGACCACAGGAGGGTGGCAGGCATGTTTGCGGTTTCTGTGCTTCCACCAGCACTGGACTTTGTAGATCATGGGTGACCCTTAAGTAAGGAGATAGGTGCCTGAAGAAGGCATTGCCAAGAGCTAAGGGACAAAGGTTTCTAGAATGGCTTTTTCTTTACCCTGTTTATAAGTTCTACTTTTTCCCCATTTTACAGAGGGAAAAAGTAAAGTGTAGAGGGTCCTATCCCATCTGGTTTGCTAGGGAAGTAGTCAAGTAAGGGTGCAGACCCAGATAGTCTGGCTCTGAAGTTTGTGTTCTCTACTAATTTGGCCTACTGCTCTGTGAAATAGCTAAGGAAAGAATCAGCCAACTCACCCCAAAGCCTGTCTCTTAACAACTGCTGTGTCATAACTACCTGTAGAGCTGGTTATAGAGCTAGCTGGCATGTTTATTTTTTTCTATTTTTATTATCTATTTGTGTGTATGTGTATGTGTGTTCATGGTCATTAATGGAGGTCAACTTTACTTTTTGAAACAGAGTCTCTTGCTCTAACTGCTGGCACACCTCTAGATTCTCCTGGTTCCACCTCCTGTTGCATTAGGTGCACTGGGATTACAGGAGTGTAACCATGTTGCCTCTGGCTTTATGTGGGCACTAAAGATTGAACATGGGTAGGCAGGCTTGCAAACAAGTGCCATTACTCCCAGTCCATCTCCTTAGTCCAGTTTTAATTTTTTGAACTAATTACAATCCATCTTTAAAAAACATGGGCGTGGGATTGGAGAGATGAATTAGCAGTTAAGGTGCTTGCCTGCAAAACCAAAGGACCTCGGTTCAATTCCCCAGGGCCCACTTAAGACAGATGCACAAGGTGGTATATGCATCTGGAGTTCGTTTGCAGTAGTTGGAAGTCCTGGCGTCCCATTCTCTCTTTCACTCTGCCTCTCTCCCTCTCTCAAATAAATAAATAAAAATAAATTATTTTTTAAAAATGGGAGTGGAGGTGGTGGTGGGAGTGGGGAAGGGTCCAAAAAAAGGGGGCTAGAGAGATGGCTTAGTGGTTAAGGCACTTGCTTGCAAAACCTAAGGATGCATGTTTAACTCTCCAGATCCCACATAAGCTATATGCACAAAAGGTGAGGCAAGCACAAGGTCGCACATGCCCACTAGGTGGCATAAGCGTCTGGAGTTCAATAGCAGTGGCTGATGCCTTGGCATGCCAATTCTCTCTCCCCCTCTGTCTCTCTCTCTCTCTAAAATAAAATAGTTTTTAAAAACTATGTGAGTAGAGAGATGGCTCTGCAGTTAAGCACACTTCCTGTACAAGGTGGAGGCCAGAGAAACTATTCAGGTTTAATTCCCAAGACCCACATAAAAAGCAGGGTGTCACCACACATATCTAAAAGCTCAGACCCTGTAGGGGAGCAGAGAATTGCTGGGGTGATGGATACCCTCCAGGATCAGTAAAAGAAGACTCTCTCAAATAAGAATGGGTAGAAGAGCTGTGGAGCAGGACACCTGACTTTCTGCTTTGGCAAGCACATGGGACACCATTTGGGCACATACACATACATACTCTGCATACACACCAGAAAAGAAATGGTAACAAATAATCAATTTTAGGTCAATTTGAAAACTGACTTAAGAATCTTTTAATGGAATATCAGTTCATTTGAGCCCTTTCTTCTGGATACACAGTCCAATGTTCAAGAAAAAGGATTTTGTTTTAGTCTGTACAAACTGACAGAATAAAAGAGCATAGACGGAGTGCTTATCGACAACAGGAGCTTACTCCTCATGGTTCCAGAGGCTCATGAGTCCAAGCCCAAGGCAGTGGCCAATGCAGAGTGTGGTAGGGCTTGCTTTCCGGCTCATAGTGTCTTCTTGTTGCTCCTCACGTGGCCGAGCCACTGTCTGGGTCTCATTTAGGACAGTCTTCCCCAAAACAAGGACTATCTTTTTTGGAAACCCTACCTCCTAATTCCATTACCATCCCATGGGAGTTTCAACATCTAAATGGTGGGAGCAATTACATTTGGAATACAGCAGAATCCTACAATAACAAGAAATGCTCACAAGCAATATTTAGAATAAATGAAAATTAAGTTTACATTATATTTTAAATTTCTAATAGTCTAATCTAAGATGATATTATCATGGACACACACACGTGTGTGTGTGTGTGTATATATACATACATATATATATATATATATATATACACACACATTATAATTCTAGGATGTTTACATATAATGAATTTTGCTGAAAATGTTCTATAACTCTATAACAACCCTGTGTTGTGATAGGGGAAGAAGCTTTGCTTTTTTCTCTTTGTAACTAGAAAAACCAGGACCTTAGAAGGTTATATGCAGTGATGCAAGCTAAATTTCAGTTAATTTTGATTCCTAACGCATCTACTACTCCTTCAGAAATTATCATCTCCAGTTATAACAGGAACGAGAGTCTGTGAGCCCAGCTGTTCAAGTTCTCCTGCAAGTTAATTTACTTTGGCAAAATCCAAGTATACTGTTAGTGTTCTTCAAAAACTGTTTATATATATATATTATGGCACATGTTTGTCAGTAATTGAGGTATTTGGTTTTTGTCTTTATTTATGTATTTATTTATTATTTATTTATTTATTTATTTTGCTTTTCCAGGGCACGTTTTGGGTAACATAATGAAAGTTACATTATAACTCATTGGAACACATTTAAGTTGAATAAAGGATGTGATTTTTATGGTTAATACCACTACATAAATAAGCAGTGTCAGAAAGAGTCTAATAGCATGTGCTATGGTACTGGAAGGAACCAGCATCTGGAACAACAAACACGATAAAAAGAAAATAATAGGAAGTAACCTAAATTTCATAAAAAGAGGAGGTATCCTTCCAGTGTCTTCAAATATAAGTGAAAGAAGACAAAGAAAATTGATTAAGAAGAAAAGTAGTCATATGATGTGAGAATGTCCAGCAGAGCTTTCCAAAACAGTGAGGAGTATTTTGTAGTTAATGGTGGCTGGGGGAGTGGAAACATTTTCTGCAGTGGTGTGGACACTGCTAGGAGCCACACGTCCACTCTGGTGAATAGTCCTCCACCCATGTTCACATGAGCAAAGCTAATTAAACTCTGTCACACCCACAGGCAAGAAAAGGAGAGCATAATGTGGAAGAAGAGTGGGTTCAGTGGAAGGGGAAGGTGGTTACCTGAAAGTAATGAAGTAGGATTATGATCAAAATACATTATATACATGTATAAATTATATTAAAAATAAAAATAGTGAAGGAGAGAAAAATAGAGCTAAATATTGAATACAAAAGCTACTGAGTAATCAAAGGATAAGAAGGTGGTGTTATATGTTTTAGTGAAAGAAGAGAGAAAATACAATTTATGTCTGTTCAAATATGGGTAAAGTAACTGAGGGAAATAATGCCCAGTAGACGATGTTCAAAGATAGTAAATGTATATCTTAATGTTATGCACATTGCTTAGCAACAAGCAGTTTCTTCAAAAATGAAAAAGAAAGTACAAAAAGCAATTAAAGGAAGAAGAGACATATGCCTGGTAAAGTAATCAAATACAAGGTGAAAATGAGAAAAGCCAAGATGGAAATGAATTTAGACCTCAAAGAAGTTGAAGATAAATGATCACATTTATTATTGTCTCTGAGGTTATTTTCTTAAAAGTTAGACACCTAATTATAATAATTATTAAAATAACTGCTCCAAGTAAAGATATTGATTGCTATATAAAATATGCTGCATATTCTTTTTATAAAAGCAGTATCAATATACATGTGATTTAATATTTTAAATATAAATAGATTCTAATATGGTATAAGAGAATATGTTAAACTTATAAAATATGATTTAGGAAGGCATTTTGCAGTCATTTTTATTCCCTGTTTTGGATTTGAATTGTTGCTTTGTACACATCTAATACCTTGTTTTAAATATTTGGACAGTGGTTAGCCTCCAACCTGTTTGTAAAGTTCAAAAGTACTTTCATGTAAATAATAGCTTCTAAAGGCCAGTACATGCATTTAAAAATAAGTCAATTAATTCATCCCATATTCCACAGTTAAAATAGAATGCGTTTCCCATATATGGACTTAGATTTGACCTTGTCGAAGTGGAAAGCCGAGCGTCTTCAGAGCCACCTGTGTTGTGTGCTTGCTCCCAGCTTCCTGCTTCTCAATGAAGCTCAGCGGCTCTCCCCTCCAACATCAAACATCGCTGCTGCAGTGATGTTGCTGAGGTCCTCAGGACTCTCCCAGCTGTCCGCCTGCATTCCTTGCTCTTTGACTTCTTTCAGTGGTCAACGCTGATGACTGCTCCCTCCCTGAACTGCGTTTGATGTTCATGACAGTACTCCTCCCGGGCCTCACCCTCCCTTCTCAGCCTTCCTTTCCATCTTAGTGGAGGAAGGAAATGCTGTTTTCTCCTTCCCCCGTGTACTCACAGCCCCTGCTCCTGGGGGAAGCTGCCCAGTTTCCCTTATTTACCTCAGTCCTGTTTCCTGGCTTCAGATCCCTGCCTTCAGCCCCTACCAAAAGGGCGCATTCTATATATACATTGACTCCTCTAACACCTCGTGCTCTAAATGCCTTATACGACCTTGTGCCTAGACCTGTAGATCCATCTCCTTCTTGTATTACTTCTCTTGGTTCGTGATATGATCATCTACCATTTATTTATATCAGGAACCTTTAAAAGTCAACTTCTTTTCTTAACCACTTACAACCAACCTGCCACCCATCTGTCTCATTTTCCCCCTTATTTTCACTGATCCATGCTATATAACAAAGTAGTATAGGCTGGGTGGCTTAAACAGCAGAAATTTATTTCCTCAGTCTGGATGCTAGGAGTCTGAGATAAGTGTCATTAAGGGGAACTTTTCTGAGGCTTCACACTTGCCATGTAGATGACCGTCTTCTCCCTGTGCCCTCACGTGGCTTTCCCTCTGGGTTTGTATCTCCTTATAAGGACACCAGTCCAGCTGGATGAGAGCCTACCCATATGGCCTCAACGTAATTGCCTCTGAAGAAAATGCATTTTCATCCTCGGGAACTAGGGATTAGAACTTAAACATATGAAATTGGCATACTTGATTCTCATCTTCTCAAAGCTTACTGTTGGCACTGCTAATTTGTTTACCTCACTCCAGTAGCATAGTATGGAGACAGTCCACTGTATCCTTCATGCCACCACCCAAGTGATTATTCTGAAATCAAATATGGGCATTTTGTCCTCCTGGTCACAGCTCTGTGTGGCTCCCAGTCATGCGAGAAGAGCATCCAGATGAGTCCTTCAAATGGTGCTGTGTCACAGCGTGGGCCAGCCACACCCCGCTCATTCTGGGCCGGACCATTCTGAGATGGGTGCAGTTTCCTAAAGCCGGAGACCACACCTCTGTGCCTTCGCACATGCTGCTTTACGTGTAATTCTCTCTGTCCTGCCTGCCTGTGTCACCAACCCCAGCTCATTTCTCACCACAGCACATTCTACAGGGAGTTTTAACTCGCAGGGCCAGGAGGAAGTCCAGCAAATAGCAATAGTACAAGCTGAGTGAAATTGCAGGAATTTTTGTTTGATTTGATTTGGTAGGTGGTTTTATGGGGACAGGGCTTTACTGTGTTTCTCAGACTAGCTTTAAATTAGAATTATAGACATGTAGTACCATACCTGCCTTAGAAATTTTAAAATTAGTACATGAAAAGGCATCTCTTTAGTTTAAAAGAATATAATGGAAAAATAACAGGGATGCTGGTGTTGGCTCGCTCAGTATGTGCTTGCCAAGCAAGCATGAAGACCTGACTTTGAAGATCACCAGCTTCCGTGTAAAAACTGTGTATGGCAGCACTGGGAGGAAGACATAGGATTCCTGGGACTTGCTGGTTAGCTATTTCAGCCTTAATGGTGTGAGTTCCAGATTCAGTGAAAAACTTTGACTCAAAAAAATAAGGTTGAGGGCTAGGGAAATAGCTTAGTGGTTAAGGCATTTGCCCAGGAAGCCTAAAGACCCCAGTTCGATTCCCCAGGACCCACATAAACCAGATGCACAAGGGGCGCATGCTTCTGGAGTTTGTTTGCAGTGGCTAGAGACCCTGGTGTGTCCATTCTCTCTCAAATAAATAAATAAATAAATAAATTAATTAAAATTAAAATTAAAAAAATTAAAGGGGCTGGAGAGTTGACTTAGCAGTTAAAGCACTTGCCTGCAAAGCCAAAGGACCTCAGTTTGATTCCCCACAACCCACATAAGCCAGATGCACAAAGGGGGCACATACATCTGGAGTTTGTTTGCAGTGGCTGGAGGCCCTGGCATGCCCATTCTCCCTCTCTCTCTCTCTCTCTCTCTCTCTCTCTGCCTGTCTCTTAAACAAATAAATAAAATAAAACTATAAAAAATATTTTAAAAAATAAGATGGAGATTGAGTGAGAAAGATACCTGGCATTGACCTCTGGCCTCCACACATGAGTGCCCCCACACATATGAACATGTACACATACATACATGCCCACCACACAAATGTACACATGCAAAAAATTAATAAAGACTAAAAAAAGGGTGTAAATTAAGCTAGACTTTCCTCATTCTTTGGAGCCCCCGAAGTTAATTTAAGGGACACATTTTTCAATTTTTTTACTTTGAAATCAGCTCAAGACTTAGCTCATCACATTCCCTTGCTTCCTCACCTTCCTGAATTGAAAGCCATGTCCACAGGCCTGCAGGGGAGTCCAGAGCCTTCCCTCTCAGCTCGTTCTGCTCTTGTGCCCTAGACACATAGTAGCAATGCAGCTTTCCCCAGCTTTTCTGGGGAAAAAAATGAGCACAAATTATAAGAAATGCGGTACAAATTGTGAGCTGTACATTACTAGTGACATGGGAATTCTGATGTAGTAGGAGGAAAAGATATAAATTGCAGGATAATATCAAGGGGAGGCCAGTATGTTAGTAATGTAGGGTATATGATAGACTTAAAGAAAGACATAAATCACAGGGTAATGTAAAGGGGAGGTCAGTGCATTAGTAACACGGGAAACTGACCATCTGGCTGGAAAAGGTGCACACGGAAGGATGATGAAAGTAGAGGCTTTGTTGTACAGCTGACTTTTATACCAGGAACGTTTGCTGGCCCTACAGACAGTTACTACAACTTTCAATATTTTTAAAGTTCCGTCTCATAGCAGTTTTACAACTGTTAATTAAATTTCCAACTAATATTACAGGGAAAATTATTGTGCTTGTTTAATAAAGAAAAAACTGAGAATAATTCCCTCCAAATCTTTGAATGGAGCTATAGAGATGGCTCAGCAAGTAAGAACTCTTGCTTGCCATGCAAGCACGCGGACCTGAGAGGGCCTGAGCCCTTCAGAGTTTGGTTCTTCAGTTCCCACATAAGTCCCACCAGCTCTGTAGGCGATGGAGAAGGAAGTGTCACTGCGGCTGACTCACTGGTCAGCCAGTCTGACACAAACTGGCAGCCAGGTTCCGTGAGATGCTCCATCTCAAGCAAACATGCCAACGAGTGAGAAAGAAAGACACCCAGTGTTCTCCTCTGGCCTCCACATACATGTGCCCATGGCACACATCTGCACCCACATGTGCATGTACTATACACACCACAATACACATACACACATGCAAAATAAACAAACCTCTGAATGCTGAACTTACAAGCTTCATACGTGGATGAGTAAACATGCATCTGTTGGGGGAACCTTTCTTGCACACAGACACTTATTCCTCCAAGAGGCTCTGTAACTATGACTGTTTCTTACTTGTTCAAGAAATAATTTTTTGAAAAAGAAATAATTTTATGTTCTTAAGAAAACTTGAACATTATTAATGATTTTGAATCTACCATGTTGGGAACTAGGCTCCAAGAGCCCCCTTTGTTTCTACTGCCTTGTGAGTGAGACAGTAACTGCCCTTTCAGAATATCTTGTCAAGGATGTCTGTATGTGTATAAACTGCCTGGGCAAGTAAAGGTAGTGTCTCCACCCAGAGCAAAGGGCAAACTTGCTTATTGACATTGTCATAATTCATGACATTCATGTGTTTGAAACATGGTTCCTTGTATGACAATGTTAGGAGATGGGCCTACTGTGAGGTCACTGCTGGTCCCTCCCCCTACTCTGGCTTCCTGTCTCCACAGGCCCACACCAGCAAGCCAAGCAAGCGCACACTGACTGAGCCAGTCTAAGGATCTTCTCCTTTCAAGTCAGCTATCGGGCATTTTGTCGTTGCAGGAATGGAGAGATAGCACACAATTCTATCTCATATCTAGTCCACAGAGAAGGACTCCTCTAGCCATTCTCAGAGAGTGAAGCCCTGAGGAGAATTTTGAGCTGCTTATGTCGCCTAAGAATGACTGCAACTTGCTGACAGCTTAGCACAAAAGAAGGCCTGTGGGAGCTCTCCAGCCCTCACAACTGTGGAGGACAGCGCTGCTCAGCAAGGCTGACCTTGGCAGTGAAGACACTGGGCTCTTTGTGAGGTCTCTGGGCATGTTGTCATCATAAATAGTACAAGCTGAAATGCTTCCCATGCTTGATTTACAGCAGCCCCGGGGTGGCTCTTATCACCACCTTGTTTGTATTGAGAAAGCAGAAACTCAGAGGTGAAGTAACTTTCATGGTCCCCTAACCAGAACACAGACTTGGTTCTGTGAATCCTAAAACTCATGCTTTTAACCCTGCCAGATCCTTGTCATTTAATCTTTTAATTCCAGTAGTATAGTGTGAGTATATAGAATATTTTTTCTTTAGCCTTGCAGAAATTGTAATGCCATACTATTGTGATCAGAAGTTATGGGGTATAAGAGGCAGGAGGGGAAACTTAGATCTTCACTTACCCTTGTTAAAAATGTAGTCTAGGGCTGGAGAGATGGCTTAGTGGTTAAGGCGCCTGCCTCCTAAACCTAAGAACGCTAGTTCCAATCTCCAGCGGTTCCAATCTCCAGGTCCCATGTTTAGCCAGATGCAAGGTGACGCAAGGGCGCAATGCTGCACTTGACCACAAGGGGGTGCATGCATCTGGATTTTGTTTGCAGCAGCTGAGAGGCTGCTGGCGTGCCCATCTCTGTCTTCCTCTCCCTCTCTCTCTGTGTCTCTCTCTCTCGCTCTCAAAAAAAAAAAATGTAGTCCATATTTTTCTTCCCAGCAAGATGGACTCATTCATGTCTGATGGTTCCTATTCTTTGGTAAGCTCAATTTAACATTTCTGAAGTATAATAGGAACAAGCACATTAGAGGCAATTTTTTATTATTATTATTTTGGGGTTTTCCAAGGTAGGGTCTCACTCTATTCAGGCTGACCTGGAATTCAGTATGTAGTCTCACGGTGGCATTGAACTCACTGCAATACACCTACCTCTGCCTCCCAGGGGCTGGGATTAAAGGCGTGCGCCACCACACCTGACTCCACAATTTGTTATTTTTTTAACCATCTTTATACTTCTTGAACGTATAAGTGGAATGCAACCTAGTGCACACTGTTTGTTTCTATAATAAAGCAGGTAGGGTTTGTACAGGGGTTTGCTCTCTGGAATTCTCATGAAAGGTATGAATGTCATTTTCCTCCTGATTTATAATTGGTCCCTATGAGGGAAGTCAATTACTTAATGTGAAATGGGCTTCAAAGGCAGGGTCTGTAGTGTATTTACCCCTGGCTTGCAGATTTGTCTTTATTCAGCTACAGAAAAAAAAAAAAAAAACAACTTTAATCTGACTAGCAGACACTCAGAACAAGGAGCTGCAGTGCAAGAGTGGCAAGAGCGAAGCTCCCCTAGGGTCCCCCCAGCTGGCAGCATCGTGGAGCATTATCATGCAGTGCTGGGGAGCTGGGCCCTAAACCTTGTCTACAAAAGAAACATTTACAGAAGACAGACAGTTGGCCACCTTGACTCCGTGGAGCATTGTTCTTGATGTACACTTGTAAATGCCTGACTTCACTGGGGTTTGATACCAAATCAAAATATTGTTCCTTTCAGTAAGGATGTTGGTACCCTTTATAAACTCTTCCTGGGGACCACACTGTCTTTGTGTCGGAAAGGTTAAATACAATGCTTAACTTGAAGTTCAGGTCACTCCAGCTTGTAAACTACAGCAAGGTCTTGGCACATAGACACAAGGGATTCTTTGAATCCCAGTCTTGCCAGGGTTTCTCTTCAGGGACATTTTTGTTTGTTTGTTTGTTTGTTTTGAGGTAGGGTTTCACTCTAGCCCAGGCTGACCTAGAATTCACTATGTAGTCTCAGGGTGCCCTTGAACTCTTTGCAACCCTCCTAGCTCTCCCTCCCAAGTGCTGGGATTAAAGGCATATGCCAACATGCTTGGCTTTTAAATATTAATCTTTTTTTTAACTTTGTGTGTGTGTATATATATATATTTGGGAGAGAGCAAGAGGCAGAGGGGGAGAGACAGACAATGGATACACCAAGGCCTCCAGCCACTGCAAACTCCAGATGCATGCGCCCCCTTGTACATCTGGCTTACATGGGTCCTAGAGAATCAAACTGAGCTCCTTTGGCTTTACAGGCAACGCCTTAACCACTAAGCCATCTCTCCAGCCCAAATCTTCCTTTTTTTTTTCTTGCTGAGACATTTTTTAACTTGGTGAAACAATTGTACACTGCCCATCTGATAGTTCAGCAGGTGATTATTGCTCACTTATCAAAGGCTAGTTCAAGGTTTTCCCTTTGGAAAAAAACAAGGGGAGTGTAATCTCCAACCAAGCAATTGGCTTCCAAATGTTTGGGAAGCTGACTCTGGAATCTGGAGTGTAATCCCCAACAGTGTTGTAAATGTGCAGTTTCCAAGCTAGCCAGTGACTCATCGCTAGGTGTTGTACTTGCGTTTTGTTGCCGAGACAGCACCTGAACAAAAGCAGATGCTGGGAGGAAAGTGTTTTGTTTTTTCCCCCATTTTGGCTTACAGTCTCTAGTGGAAGCTTCATATTGGCAAGGCAATCATGGTATGAGCAGAAGCTGGACATCACCTCTGTCACAACATGGGGAACATAGCAGCAGGAGAGAGAGCTGAACTAACACTGGCAAGCTAGGGGCTCATAAACGTCAAGGTCCACCACAGCAGTACACTTCCTCCAGCATGGCTCCACATACCAAGCTGCCATCCAGTGGAGACCAGGCATTCAGAGCACACGAGTTTATGGGGGACACCTGATTCAAATCAATGTGCTAAGTCCTCATATGGTTCATGCACCTAATGCCTGTGGCTAAAGTAGAGAAAGAAAAGGGGGTACTTTCCTCTGCCTCCCTGGACTCCACGGTCACCCTTTTTGCAGCAGTCTCTGCCTCTGCCCTTGAGCCTCCTAGTGACCTTCTATGCACCACTCCAAAATGACCAGCAGCTTCCTCCCTTTTTCCCAACCTGCCAAAACTCTTACTCCTGTTTAGCTGGCCTCAGATGTCAGGGAAGCATTTTGATTTAACTGATTCATACTAACATGGACATAACTGATAGTTCAGAAATCCCCCCAGACACATGTGCATTATTGAAATTAAATATTTATACAAAGTCAAGCAAGTAGAGATTATTCAGTATAGGTGAAAGTAAAACTCAAAGAATAAGGCTAAGTGGGGCACACATGCCTTATCCCACGGCTCAGGAGGCAGAGGCAGGAGGATCATGAGTTTGAGGTCAGCCTGTGCTAAATAGTGAAACCCCTCCACCTCAAAACAAATGAAACAGAGCAAGCAAAAAAAGTTGTTTTTTTTTTTTTTTTTTTTTTTTTTGTCTTTTTGTGGCCATAAGGTCACCATGGAGACAGAATGAGCTATAGGAGATGTCTGTTCCCTTGGAAACACTCCCCAAGCTAGCTCTTTTTTTTTTTTTTTTTAAATCACTTTTCTCCTTGTACTGCTTCTGAGCTGGCAGAGTCTAGAAAAGGCTACATCTTAGCATGTGGTGGCAGAGGTGGAAGCTCTTGATGGACAGGAGGTTTGGAAAGGGATGGGGTACTGGTTTGAGTTCTGTGTAAGTCAGAGTAATAAAGTTAGAAGCTGTCTATAAAAGACACAGATAGTGCCTGAAGAGGGAGGCAAAGGCATAACTCCAAATAGGAAATCTTTCATCAGTGTCGGCCCATAGGTATGAAGGGCAAGTAGTCCTGATCCCCAGCTTCATACTTAGGCTTACAGTCCAGTTAGGAAGACAGTCCTGAAGTAAACAGTTCTGCTAAAACTAGATGGTTATACATTTCTCTACCTGCCATCTAGAAAACTGAAGGCTGCCCTAACTAATTAAGCCTGTGGCCCTGACAGAGCTGAGGTCAGGGTGCCTTCTTCATCTGGAGATATGTCAGGGTTGGGGAAATGATGAGGGCATGGAGAGGGCTGGTAGGGAAAAAATAATTCTATATGTGACTCTGGGGAGAAAACCAGCCTTGTTGTGCCTTGAGGAAGTGCTGTTGAGGCTTGAAGAGGAAGCAGCATGGGGGCAATAGGGAGGCCTAGAGGAGACCAAGACAACTCTGTCCTGCTGGCTTCATGGATCATCAAAGATGGATGCTATCCCCAATATGTGGGATTTGACTTTTAAGTTGGGGAAAGACACATTTACTATATAGCCCTCTCTGTTGGAATAACGGGGGTTTAAAACAGGGACTTTAGGGCTTGGAGAGATGGCCTAAGAGGCCTAAGGATCCAGGTTTGATTCCTCAAGACCCACATAAGCCAGATGCACAAGGTGACACATGCACACAAGGTCACACAAGTGCACAAGGTGGTGCATGCATCTGGAGTTCAATTGTAGTGGCTAGAGGCCCTGATGTACCAACTCTCTCTCTCTTTCTCTTGCTCGTTCTCTTTCTTTCATTAAAAACAACAATATATTAGTAAGGGTGACTATGCTTTGTAGGGAAAGTAGAAGGTTCTTTTGTTTTACAATGTTATTTGAGGGGTACCCCAAAGATCCCTGTTTTACATAACTTTTTTACTTTATTTTGAGGCAAGCCCAACAGACTGGCCTTTTTTATGAGAGAGAGAAAGAGAGAGAGAGAATTGGTGCACCAGGGCCTCTGGCCACTTTAATCAAACTCAAGATGCTTGCACCACCTAGTGGGCATGTGCGACCTTGCACACTTGCATCACCTTGCGCATCTGGCTTACATGGGTCTGGAGAGTTGAACATGGGTTCTTAGGCTTTGCAGGCAAGTGCTTTAACCACTCTCCAGCCCCACATAACTTTCTGGCTATTCTTTTTTTTTATTGACAACTTTTATACTTACATACAAAAAACGTATGATATTTCCCTCCCCTCCCCCATTCCCCTTTAGAACTCCAATCTCCATTGTATCCCCTCCCTCTCTCCATTAGTCTCTCTTTTAATTTGATGTCATCATCTTTTTCTTCTATTATGAGGGTCTTGTGAAGGTATTGCTAGGCACTGCAAGGTCATGGATATCAAGGCCAATTTCTGTCTGGACAGTTGCATTGTAAGGAGTCATACCCTTCCTTTGGCTCTTCCATTCTATCCGCCCCCTCTTCCGCAATGGTCCCTGAGCCTTGGAGGGTGTGGCAGAGGTGTTTCAGTGCTGGGCACTCCTCCATCCCTTCTTCTCAGCACTATGTTGCCTTTTGGGTCATCTCAGTGGTCATCGCCATCTGAAAAGAGAAGCTTCTCTAACCAGAAGTGAGAGTAGTGTTAATATGTGAATATGAACATTAAGTGTAGTGCTTTCAGGGTAGCTTGGTGGGAATAATATATACATTTAACCAGATAAGAGCAGGCTTTATACCCCTAAGGCGCATGACCTCCCCTGCCATAGACTTTTGCTTAGGTTTTTCAGTACCAGGTATGTATTCCCTCCCATAGAGAGGGCCTTCAGTCCAATTATGGAGCAGTTGGTTACCCCAAGAGCAGACATGCCACTATTACACCTGTTCAGTCATTGGGCCTGTATGGCCAAATGTGAAATTTCAGTGTCCACTGTTTTCACTGCTGATGACCTCTGTCTCCCATACGGCTGCATGCAGTGCAGCTTTTTCCAGCTTTCAGTTGGCTGGTCTACAGGGAGAAGATTTTCTGCTCAGCACCAGCTTGCTTTCTCAGTGACCTTGCCTCTCAGGCAAGAGATGTCTTCAGCAATAGGGTCTTATCATCTGTTTCTCAAGGGCAACCAAGGGCTTTGGCAATAGCCTTTAATGTTTTGGAGGCTTCTAGGACCTCCTTGGTCAGCAACTCACTGGAAGGTATCCCATCCCAGGCACTGAAAATTTTCTAGTAACAGTCTACAGCTTCTGGATGTGCCATTATTCAAAAAAGTAGGTTTACATAAGTCTTATTCACACTATCTTGAATTTTGATTGACCCTCCCCCTTCCCTTCTTTTACGCATTCTCTTCTCATGGCCTCACTTAGGTTCTTAATACCATGTGAAATCCTATGATTGAAAACTTCATTTCTTTTAAAACTTGGCTCTCCTAACAGCCAAGCGGACTTAAACAAGATAAAGGCATGAGTGTCATTTTGTAAAGCCTTTCTTTTCAGATCGAGTACCTTCTCCCCTTCTCCACAGCATCTCTCCCCCATCAGATACCCAAAAGCTTATATGTCATTTTCCAACACACAGGATCTGTCCATATGGCTTACATGGATTTTATGTTGCAATTTTGAATCCTGCTGTTGCCTTCTAGAATATAACATGTGGCCATTTTAACATCATTTGTCATACATGAGGAAAGGTATTTATTGGCTCTCAGAGTTGAGCTGTGTAGAGAGGAGACTGGATTTGGGTGAGTTCCACAGGCCCCTTTTGGCCTTACCCTCACCCCTGTGTTGGCTATGATTTTGGCTGACTCCCTTACTGTTTGTCACACGGACTGCAGCACCTCCAGGCCCCACATCCATAACCTGTCCAGTGTGGGCTCACTGATGTTCTGCTCCAGCGTCAGAAGTCATGAGTATCACTTTAAGATTGTGGAATGTCTCTAAGCCAATGCTTACAGCCATGAGTGTGTGGCAATCTGAGAAGTAATCACTGAGGGCAAGGCACGCAGTGCCCCACTGATTGCCAGGTCACACTGCTGGAGTTTTGGGTGGGATTCTTACCTTCTGAATCACAGGGATCCTAGAGGCAAGAATGGGGCAAGGCCCAGTGGTTTCTAGGAAGCCCCAAACAGTGCTGGCAGCACAGGATGTTTAGAATTTTAGTCTTAGGTCTCTTTGTATAGTGTTTAAGAAAAAAGTGGACAATAGCCAGACCTGGTATCACTAACTGTAATCCCAAGCCACTGAGGGGCAGAGACAGGAGGAGCATAAGTTCAGGGCCAGTCTTGGCTACAAAGTGAGTCAAGGTTAGCTTTAGCAACTTAGTGAGAAAATGTCTGAAAATAAAAAGTAAAGATATAGGGGGGCTGGAGAGATGGCCCCAATGTAAAGGCATTTGCCTGCAAAGCCAAACGACCTGGGTTTGATTACCTAGTATCCACGTAAAGCCAGATGCACAAAGTGGCTTATGGGTCTGGAATTTTTTTGCAGCGGCCAGAGGCCCTGACATACCATATTCTCTCTGTCTCTCTATCTCATTTTTCTTGCAAATAAATAAATTAAAATATGTTTAAAAAATATAGGGGACTGGGGATGCCACTCAATGGTGGAGTCCTTGTCTAGCATCTATAATCATTAAATTCAACCCCTAGTACACAGAAGAAAGAAAAGAATTAAGGAGGAAGGACAGGAAGGAGGAAGGAAACGAGCATCAGCAAACAGCTGAGAATGGGATTTGTCTTTAGGACAGACAGTGGGGACATTCGGGGGTCCCACAAACTTATACACCCCGCATCAGTCTTGCCCTTGACCCTCATTCCATAGTAACTGATTTGCTACTGTGACTTGTTACCCAGTTGTTTCTGAGTCTGACATGGTCCTGTGCCAACGGGAGGCATAGCAGTTCCCTTATTGTTGCTGGGACAGAACCCCTGACCAGAAGCTACTTATGGGAGGAAATGGTTTAGTTCAGGCTTACAGTTTTGAGGGAAAGCTTCATCGTGGCAGGGAGAGCCTGGCAGAGCAGAGGCTGGTCCATATATCCACATTGACAGGAAGGAGTAGTCTGCATGAGCTGACTCATGAGCACCCAATAGGGCTGGGCCAGTAAACCTCAAGGTCTGTCCCCAGTGACACACCTCCTCCAGTAAGGCTCCACCTCCAAAATTCTACCAACTGAGGACCTAATATTCAAAAACATGTGGTTATGAGGGACTTTCATTCCAACTCCCACAAGAGGCATTTCATGCTGCAAGTGGGAACACTTAGGATAGGCTAAGTGATTGGGAGAGGGTGGGATTCAATAAAGATGAAGATCCATTATACATCATTTAGGACTGGCTACTAAAAATTAAACTGTTCCTGATTAGATACATTGAGTTTAGGAAAAGAACGGTGCAAATATGGGTATTGGTTAATGAAAAGGGTTGACGTCTTTTGTTTTCCATGTTACTTACCGAAGCCTAGAGGAATTCTGATGCTTGGAATGAATGAGGTTTTCAGTTTGTTAAATGATAATAGTTTTATTTCTTAGTGCTTACTTGTCTAAATAGTTCAAAGCTATGTTCTTTAGAAATATTTCCAAATCAGCAAAACATAAAGATATAGAGCATCTGGTCCTTTCTTCTCAGCCAACCATGTTCATTAATATTCACAGAAATAGTATCCCTAATGTAAGCATATGCCTTCTCAACAACAGACACTTATCGTGGTCAGGGTACTGCCTGACGGCTGAGGATACAGAAAAATAAAAGACAAGCTTCCTTTCCTCAGGGAAGCACATGATGTGTTTGGGAAGAAAAACAAATACATGGAAAGTAAATCACAGGTGATTTGCTTCCCTGTACCAGCAAGTGTGACAATTATAAGGAGTTCAGGAAAGGGAACAATTGCTGAGGTTCCTTATTTTACACTGAATTGTGGGAATTTCTTTCCCTTAAGCCAAGAGAAGGCCTACTGAGGATGAGTGAAGCTCAACATTGGCAAGGAAGAGAAGATCTCCCAGGGGGTCAAGGGAATTTGCTGTGTGTATATGTGTGTGTCAAGTGTGTGTGTGTGTGTGTGTGCGTGTGTGTGCATACACATGTGCGCGCCAACCTTGATGTGAGGTAGGTAAGATTGATATGCCCTGAAAATTTATCTTGAGCAGCAATTATTTTATAACATTTATCTGTGATGCAATAACACATTTGATGATTCGGATACTCAAATTTTTAAAAATTAAATATAAAAGATAAAATTTTTCTCTTCTATGCAGTTAAGTCCTTTCCAGAACACCTTACACTTTTAAAAATGCAACTAATGTGCATTTCCAACTAGTGCACACCACTACAACTTGATCATGATTACTAGCTCTCCAAAGCCTTCCTTCACTCCCAGCGGGCAGCCTCCTGTCAGAATTCATTTCCCATTAGAAAATAGCTCTCTGACCCACGGTGTTCTGGACACAATTCATTCTTCACATATTTGAGCCTTCCCATTGTCATCAATCCTCAGCTGCTCAGATGCCAAAAATCCTGTTTATATTCAGAATGATAAGATCTATCTAAAGCAGTAAATGAGAAAAACCTAACAAGAGTGCTTCAAGGATTTTTTTCTAGGATTTTTCTAATTCAAGAAAAAATGCTTTTAGTATCCATTTCTGTTATTACTGTTTAAGAAATCAAAGTAATAACTGTTACAGTTAAAATGAGAGATGCTTTCTACTTTCTGTAATCTCTTATGTTGATAAAATTAAACTTGGGCAGATCTGCAGTAAATTCAGTTCCATTTAACAAACATTTATGGACATATTTTGATGATCCCTTATCAATGTGACCTCTGTGACATATACTGTGATCCCGGCATGGCTACCAGGAGTTCCTGTGGAAAGGGAGCAGGGTGGAAGGAATCAGCTAAGAAAGAAGTTCATGTCAAATCTCGGGACGGCAGTTCGTGAAGGGAAAAGTCCTTCTCGTCAAGAGACCCTGGGGTTGGATTCAGCAGGGTGTGTGCTGATTCTGGGGAAGGGACGAGCATGGCGGGAAGGTCCTGGTCAGTTCCAGGTTGTGGGATTCTGCTGAGAATGAGGAGACTGGTCCATGGGAAGCCATTGCAACTGCCCAAGGCCTCACTGATAAGCTCTTGTTGCTAGGGTAAAGGAGATCTGTACCATGGTCAGATCTCAGGAGTGCTAACAAGGAGAGGACCAGCTGTCTTCTAACGCTCATTCAGTATTGGAAAGCAGCGTGATGAGAACTGTCACAGTCAGTTCCAAGGTTGGAGTCCTAGGGAGTCAGAGAATTAAAGTGCCTGACATGTTAGTGGAAATGAGTGGGTAGAAGGAGAAGGGTACCAGGCAGAGTCTTTAGAAAATGTCAGAGGTAAGGAAGGAATGGTTAAAGTGCCAGGACCCTCAGGCTCATGGGAATAATGGAAGGAAGGTATTTAGAGATAACAAGGAGAAAGTACAAAGAAGTAAAGAAATAAGATGGCAGTGGAGAGATGGCTCAGTGGAAAAAGTGTGTGAGTGTCTGAGTTCAGCTCATCAGACCTCACATAAAAGCTGGAAGCTGTGGAGTGCTTTTGTAATCCCAGCACCACCCACAACTGGATAGGAAGAGGAGACCAAAAAATTTCCTGCCAGTTCCTACATGGACCAACTAGCCTGACCAATGGAGAGGTGAAGAATGAGAAACCCTCCCTCAATAAAGTGGAAAGTGAGGCCCAACACCCAAAAGTTGTCCTCTGACATCATGCCCACCTTGGCACATGTGTATCCATACTTACAGACATGAACATGTGAACATGCACACACACACACACACACACACACACGAAGATGTCTGGGCTTCCTGTTGCACAGAACAAAATGCTGACCTTTGAGGAATTTTGGAGTGGTGGACGTGGTCGCCAGGCGGCACAGACTGAAGAGGAAAAGACTTAAAGGAACTGTGGGGCTGTAACACACAATCCTCAGTCACTTCAGGTAATAAGCCCCGTTGAAGGAAAATCACTCCTCAGTTGACTAGTGTTATATACCAGAATGTCAGCATATTATTAATACCTGTAGATTTAAAGTGTACTTATTTCTACATTGTAGTCCAAAAACATTATTTTTACAAGCCATTTGGAAATAATATTTTGATGTCCTATGATTCTACTCTTTCAAAATTTTACTGATCCCTCTCTGGTGTTTATTTCTAGGTCATTGATTCCGATTCCAAAGCCAGTGTTTTCTACAAGCCAATTTTATGCCTACTAGAGTTTAAATTCAAACATCTTCCAGCAGTAGCAACTAAAACAGCTTCAGAGACATTTTTCATTTTTCATGTCTACCTTACTTTTTCTTGGTTGATTATATCTTTTCAGAAAGCCCAGATTGATGGTACCTGAGATAGTAGCCTATACTAACAGCATAGCTTTTTACAGTTGATGGAAAAATGTGCTTTAGCCTTGTCTTGGTTCTTGAAGACATTCTTTAACCCTGAGAGGATCCAACCAAGGGAAAAAAGCACATCAGAACCAGATTCTCAGGACCACAGTTCTATTCCCTTCTTTATTGCATGACCTTGGGGTGGTTAAACTCTAGAATGGAGTTTCTCGGCTGTGAACTGAGATTGCATTAGAGGGTCAATTGTGTCTCTTTCAGATAAATTAAAAGGCTCAGAATCTACACCTGTATTACCTTGTTCTTTCATTTAATAATAAAGGCTGTCACATCACGTGATTCTATATTTAGAAATATGATTGGGGTGCTTCTAATGTGCACTCCGACCTGTTCCCTAAAGGTACTGCCCCCTCTACCTGTGGCAGAGCCCCCTCCCCTCTCCCTTCATTTGGCTGACGCCCTCATTCTTCTAACTGCCGAGTATCTGCTGCAGCTAGTGCCGCTAGCACAGGCCAGGGCTCAGCTAACACTGGATGATAGAGTAATGTGTCCCATTGTATTACTGCCCATTTGGTGCTTCTCTGCAGTGACAAGGGCACATCAGTCTCAGTTAATTAGGTGCTCTACTCCTTGACTGTTTAGATTTCTAGCAGCGGGTCTGTGCGTCTGTATCTTTAAATATACCCACAGGTCATGCTTGTGTGAGAAGCACTGGTTACCCTCTGGGAGTCCTTAATAAAAAAATATTTTTATTCCTAGGCTGTAGAGCCATTTCTTGCAGAAATTAGAAGTACATGAAATGTTTATAAATAAATAAATCTAACTTTTAAGCAAAGTATTAAATAATAAATGAGAATAAAATGCCTTTTCTTACTGGGCATGGTGGCGCACACCTTTAATCCCAGCACTCAGGAGGCAGAGGTAGGAGGATCATTGTGAGTTTGAGGCCAGCCTAAGACTACAGAGTGAATTCCAGGTCAATCTGGGCTACAGTGAGACTCTACCTAGAAAAACCAAAAACACCAATAAAAAAAAAATGCCTTTTCTCCTGTTTGCAAATATAACACCTTGGACTTTTAAAAACTAATTCATATTATCCATATAATATTATATTTTAAATAAATTATTTAAGTGCCCAAACAGCTAGTTCAGGTAAAACTTACAACTCATTGTTTGTTACCTAATAATTGTGACTAGGATCACTATGCTATTTTACCTAATTATTACAATTTTGTGAGAAGTTATTTGCTTTCATTATTACCACCATGTCCTTGACCTTATTTTAAACCGTTTCTTGAGAAGCTGGAGGCCTCTCACCCACGTTACACGCACTGCATTTCTGTGCTCAGGAGGGAGATTAAGAGAAGTGTTTTAACTAAGAAACATTTGCTTCTCAGAATACAGACATCCTATCACAGTGTCATATTGGCCTGCATCTCAGTTATCTATTGCTTAGAACCAGTTGCCCTGACACTTAGCTAATGAAAACAATAAGCATTTATGGCCTGGGAATGGAGCTTAGTTGGTAGAGTGCTTGCCTAGCATGCACAAAGCCCTGGCTTCTGTCCCAGGACCACATAGACTGGGAATGGTGACACACGGTCATAATCCCAGCACTTGGGAGATGGAGACATGAGGAACGGGAGTTCAAGGTCATCCTCAGCTGCATAGCAGGTTCAAGGTTGTTCTGGGCTACATGATACCTTGTTTCAAAACAAGGGGGAAGGGCTAAGAAGATGGCTGAGGCGGTAAAGCACTGCTACACAAGTGTGAGGACCTGAGTTCAGACCCTTAGAACCAGCCCTCAGAAGGCAGAAACAAGCACTCCCCAGGGCAGGCTGGCTAGCTACTGAGTGGAGGTGTGGATTCAAGTCTCAATAAATAAGATGGAAGGCAATTGAGGAAGACACCCAACATGAACCTTTGGCCTCCACATGCACACTCACACATGTATGTGCACCCACACACACATGTGCACCTACTGACATGCATGGCACGAATACACATGCCTGAACAGCATGTATACACCAGCCAACAAACACACACTTAATATTCCTCTTGTATCCAGTGGAAAGAAATCTGGGTGGGCTGAGCTGGGCCATCCTGGTTCATGTGCTCAGGAGGTTACACTCAAGTCATTGGTCCTTTGAAGGCTTGCTCAGGGCTGTAGCATTGGCTTCTGAGGTGACTTCCTCAGATGGACAGAAAATTGGTACCTGTTGTCTTGCTACAGATCACCCTTATTTGGGGTGCTTGGGTCACTGTATGATTTTCCCCAGAGCAAGTGATCTAGGAGAGGGAGAAACCTGGAGAAAACCCACATTTCAGAGATGGTTGTTAGCCTAACTCTGGAGCGGGGGTGCTACTGCCATGGCCTGTTACATAAAACATGGTCTACAACCTGATCTGTCTGGGCCAGAATCTAGAAGCATTTGGGATCAAAGTCATGGGTTTAGATTCTTATCCATGAATAGGAGTCAGGTATCAGAGTGTCTGGTTTTGCTTTGTTTCTAGTGCTGCTTTCTGTTTCTTCTCTCGTCTGTGATACTGAGGCCCAGTGGTTTAAGTCATTTTCTGCCTGCATTCCACACTACAAACGTTCCCTATCGAGACTATAATTCAGTACCTCTCTTCTCTGAGAAACCTTCTTAATGAAGGTGGAATCCCTTGAAGAAACTCGCCACTGTCCAGATGAGTCTGTGAGCACCAATTAGAGGACAACTAGGGCAATTCCACGAGCAAATGTCAGGGAGGGCGGACCTTCCAAGGATACATCAGAGCTCCAGAAATGGAACGAGGGACCATCGGGTGTTTGGTTGTTGATATAAGCTGCTAACTTTCAGGAAGGTAAGAGAAAGGCCAGTTCTGCATGCACGCTTCACATGCACACTCCACACGCACACTTCACATGACACTAGCAACTGTAAGTCCACACAGAAAGGAAGATTAAAAAAAAAAAAAACATTTTTTAGGTGAGCCACGCCTTAAGCATTGTGTTTTCTCAATGGTACAATAAAATCTGTATATAGAATGTGCCCTGATAATAATTCCTTCTTCCTACCTTCTGTTGCTCACTGAACCCCTTTTCTTCCTAACTAGCCCCTCTTCTATTTTAGTGTCATTTTTCCTCCTCCATCATTCATGAGAACATGTTGGTGGACGCGCCCCCCAGCCTTCATTTGAATGTCTTCTTTTCATTCTTTGTCACCTCCAGTCCAGCCAGCCTTTCCTACTTCACATGGCTTGATCGTCAACATTCACTGTCATTTGGTACAGCTACATCTTCCTCCACATCTGTCTGTCCTGCTAGAGTAGAAGTGCCCAAAGGGTGGAAGTATGACTTACATCTTTGAGTTCTAGGTGCCCAAGGCAGTGCTGTTGGTTGATGTTGATTGTCCATTTTAACAACGCCTTAAGCAAGTAGCATTGCCTTCTTTTTCTCCACAAGAAAGCTAACGCTGGTATGATTGGGTAACTTGACTGCCACAGTGACTGAGTGGCAGGTTGTGAATTCAAAGCCAGGTCTGTATTTGCTTCAACTAGATGCTGCTAGGAAAACTACAAAGAAACTGTTGGAAGGCTCAAGTCACATGTGTTGAATCTCAGCTGGCAGAAATTAAGGAGGCATTTCTGGCTTTGCCAGCACGAAGCAGTCAGTTTATGAGACTATCTGAAGGGAGTCTGTTGATTGGAGTAAAGGTCCTGAAAATAACAAGTGGCCTCTGCAAACCATTGATATTAAAGGTCAGTGAATAAACTTCATAAAGAACTCCTACAACTCAGCAGTAGAAAACTGAATAACCCTATTTAAAAATAGGCAAAGGGCCTGAATAGACATTGCTCCAAAAAGGACATAAAAATGGCCAGCAGGTATATAAAGATGTTCCCCATCATCAGTCATGAGGTACAAATCAAAATCACTATGCAATACCACCTCCCAGCCATTAGAATGGCTATTGCCAAAAAGGGAAAAGATAACAAATGTTGTGAGGGTGGAGAGAAGAGGTGACACTTGTTTACACAATGTTGATGAGAGTGTAAACTGGTGTGGCCATTATGGAAAACAGGATGGGAGTATCTAAAAACATGAACAATAGGGCCCTTACTCAAAGGAAATGAAATCATTGTCTTATAAAGGGAATGGCACCCTCCCCCATGCTCTTTGTAGCGCTGTTCACAAGAGCCAAGGATGGACATCACTGATGGACAATGATAGAGAAACTAGTATGTGTACACATGGTGGACTCCTACTCAGCCTTAAATAAGGAGGTCTTGCCATTTCATTTGACAGGACCTTGCTCCTGTCATTTGACAACATGGATAGGCCTGGGAGGATAGTATACGAGGTGAAATAAGCCCGTTGCAGAAAGATTGCATTATCTCATTTATATGTGCAATCTGAAAACATTTTTTTGTATGCGTGTGTGTGTGTGTGTGTGTGTGTGTGTGTGGTGTGTGTGGTATGATGTGTGGTGTGGTGTGGGTGGTATGGTGTGGGTGTGGCATATGCACATGTCTGTGTACAGATGCACACTCCCTGTGTGCAGGCAGAGAACATCTAGTATCCCCCTCCATCACTCACCCTGTGTTCTCAGGAGATGGAGTCTCTCTCTCACTGATTTTAGAGATTGCCCCAGTGATTTTCTGGACTGCACTCCCCACAGGACTGGGGTTTCAGGTGTGTGTGGTCATGCCCAGCTGCTGGGTGATAAAGAATGGTATTCAGCTAGTCTCAGCCTGGCAACTTCCCCTCCCCCAGCTCTTCTGCTTACATGGGAGGTACTCTTAACTCCTGAGCCATCTCCCCGATCCTAAAATCATTTTTAAGTCAAATATGCAGAGCAAATTCAGTTGGTTTCTTGAAGTGGGATGGAGCAGGTGAGGAAATGGGGAGATGTAAATCAGAAAACACGTGAGAGCTAATATGTAAAATGAACAAGTCTAAAAATCCTAGCATATAGCATGTGGACTATAGGTAATAAACGTACACTACATGGGTTACTTGCTAAAAGTCAATTTGAGCTGTTCTTATCAGAAAAGAAGTAACTGAGATGATGAACATGTTAATTTGCTTCACTACACTATAGTAAAGCCATTTACTATCTATATATAT
The DNA here is from genome assembly GCA_036365145.1 of Orientallactaga sibirica. Taxonomy (NCBI): domain Eukaryota; kingdom Metazoa; phylum Chordata; class Mammalia; order Rodentia; family Dipodidae; genus Orientallactaga; species Orientallactaga sibirica. Next base: position 4,811,612 of record JAEOAD010000038.1, on the reverse strand, counting down.
CTGATAACATTATGTTGTATACCTTAAGTATGCATAACAAATTTATCTAAAGAAAGAAACCAAGCTGGTCTGTTTTTTCATGTACAAGATTTTTGGTGTTGCCTGATTGTTCTTCATTCTTTGAATGTCATGCTAAATGTTCCCAGACCTAAAATCCTAAGGAAATCCCCTTCTGCTTTTTCATTTTACCAAGGATTCTCTTTCGTCGATTCAGGAATTGAACATAGTATTACATAGAAGTTGGAGCTCAGTAAACAAGACATACAACACCCATTGACCAAACTACTGAAACCTTTTCAATATATTTTATTTATTTGAAAGAGAGAGAGGGAGAGAATGGGCAAGCTAGGGCTTCTAGCCACTGTAAATGAACTCCAGATGCATATGCCCCCTTGTGCATCTAGCTTATGTGGGTCCTGGAGAGTTGAACCAGGATCCTTTGGCTTTGCAGGCAAATGCCTTAACTGTTAAGCCATCTCTCCAGCCCACCTTTTAATCACTACAAAGCGTTCTGTATTGCAAGAGCCTTGGCTCCAATAGAAGCTGGTAGTAGAAGATCAGATGTATTCAAATGATGCCTTATGACTAAATCCACAGGGTTGTGTTGACAGGAAGTGTGGGAGAAGAACATCAAGGAGCTGAGGGGGGGCTACTAGACCTCTAGCCAGTATATCTGACTCAATGATGGGTCCGTTCAAGTGTGACTTGGAACACAAATCTAAAGTTGAGGACAGCATCAGATTAGGATGGGTATTTAATACATAGGGAATGTGTGGGACAAAAAGGGAAGATGTCTGTCTAGAAATGGATGCTGAGGTCAAAAGTTTCCATAAAGGAAAAGACCTCTCTGGAGAGAACCTGGGTTTTAGGCATGTGGTGTGGTTCACTTATGCAGTGTCACTCATATAATTAAAGGCCACTTCACAGTTGGGAGATGCCATCATCAGGAGGTGCTATGATTTAAAAATCAATCGATCCATTGATTAGTTCATAATGAATGAACTATTTGGGAGTGGTGTCTGGCTTAAAGGCAGTAAGTCACTCTGGGCTTGCCTTTGAAGGCTATTTTGGCCCTGCCCCTTCTCTCTACCTCTGCTCTCTGGCTACCATCACCTGAGCAGTTTGTTCTGGGTCCTCCCTACCATGATATTCTGTCTCACTATGGCCTAAAAACCATGGAACCAGCCAACCATGGCCTGAAACCTCTGAAACTGTGAGCTAAAAGAAATCTTTTCCTCCTTTTGATGTGTTTGTGAGAGCTGTTGTCTGTGACACTCTCTCACCTGTGTCTGGTCACAGCAATGAAAAGTCTGACTAACGCTGCATGTGTCTGATAGTGTAAATTCATGGGTTGTTGGTACAGAAAGAGGCTGGTGGTACAGGCAATCTTTGCTGCTCTACCGGGAGTCTGTGCTGCTGTTTTCACATCTCTGAGACCTGGATGAGGAGGAGCCCTGAGTGACCTCTTGCTAGTGGGTGTAGAAGAAAGCTACCATGTGTGATGGGGGTCCTCTCGTCTGTGCTCCTGTGGGATGTTCCATGGAGTCTGACTCTACTTGTTATGACTTGACAATCTTAATACCTACTTAAAATATTGTCCATCTCTGTTTTGAGATGTCATTCATCTTTCCTTTTTTGAAAAAATTATTATTATTTTATTTTAGAGAGAGAGAGAGAAATTGGCATGCCAGGGAGGACTTCAGCCACTACAATGAAACTCCAGATACTTGTGCCTCCTAGCTGGCACATGCAATCTTGCACTTGCCTCACCTTTGTGCGTCTGGGTAATGTGGGATCTGGAGAGTAGAACATGGGTCCTTAGGCTTTGCAGGCAAGCACCTTAACCACTAAGCCATCTCTCCAGTCTTCATATTTCTTTTAAATAGATAATCACAAGTTCATGCTTAATTCTATTAGAAAAATACTTGAGGGCTGGAGAGATGGCTTAACAGTTAAGGCATATGCCTATGAAGCCTAAGGACCCCAGTTTGATTCTCCAGGTCCCACATAAGCCAGATGCACATGGTGGTGCATTCATCTGGAGTTCGTTCGCAGTGGCTAGAGGCCTTGGTGTGCCCATTCTCGCTCTCTTTCTCTCCCCACCTCTCTGTGTCTCAAATAAATAAATAAATAAATAAATAATAAAATCTAAAAAGAAAAAGAAAAATACTTGAATAAAAACTTGTAGCTTGGCATTTCCATGTGTTGCTACAGATGGTTATCCTGAGACCTCCCTGATTAGTCATTTATTATCTGACTCTGAATCACTGAAAGTGTGCTCCCTCTCACTTGCTCACTCTGTCGCCTCGGAGTTATCCATCTAACACATTTAGCTTTCATTACAGTTTTTATTTGTAGCTTATTCTTTTTGTGCTAATCTGAGAGCATAATTAAGATGTCTGACTTCAGTCTTCCTTATAAATATTGCCTAATTCTTCTGTCTTTAATTAGCTGAAATAATTCCTGTGTAAACAAACCACAGTTGCAGACTATACTACTTATGTTCTTTTTTAGTGAGGACTCAAGTGAATCCCTTGTTTATTAAGTTCATCTTTTTTTTTTTTTTTAAAGAAAAATAGATGTGGCATATTTTGTCAGTTTATATGATGTCAGTTGAAAACAAAGACTTCTGTATATAGTTCTCATTACACCTTTTATTTAAATTCATTTTAGGAGTCAGTGTAGCAGGTGAAGTGAAGATGATATGGAGTCACGTTGACTTGAAAATCTCGGCCCACCCCTTCTTTATGCTGTAACTTTGGATAAATTATCCAAGTACCTCTCTGTGCTAGGATTCTGGTATATGAAGTGAACATAATGGGCTGGGTGCAGTAGTTCATGTTTGTAATACTACTGAGGAGGCTGAGGCTGGAGGAGGACTTGAGCCCAGTTATTTCGGACCAGTCTGAACAACATACCAAAACCTTGCCTCTGATAATTTTGCATCATGTGATTATGCAAATTACATACTTAGCACATTGCTTGGTACATAGTAAATGCTTACTAGATGCTAATTATATTTTTATACAGTATAAGCTTTCTGCTCATTAAATGCTAATAATATTTTTATTCAGTAGAAGCTTTCCAAACAGTTTATCAGATTAAAGTAAGCTCACCAAGCAGTCCAGAGGATGCCACGTCATGTTGAATATTTTGAAAATATTGTGTCATTTATGCAAGTCAAGGAACAAGGTAGGTGGATAAGTGGACTAGATTGCAGAGGTAAAGGTTTTGGCATTGATCAAAATACCAGAGAATAAGTGTCAAATTATACTTGAAGTTTAAAATTAAACACCTAGCTTACACATGTATCTTAGTCTGTGTTCCTAGCTCGACTAGCTAACCATTGAGCCCCAGGAATTCCCTATCTCTGCCTCCCTAGCACTGGGATTGCAGGCATACACTGTTGTGCCTGGCATTGTACATAGGTGCTGGGGAACTAAACTCAGGTCCTCGTGCTTACAGGGCAAGCACTATACTGACTGGGCCATCTTCCCTCCCCCTTGTTTATTGTTAAATAGAAATGTGCTTTCCATTTCTATCAGCCTGCTTTGCCTCACATTGTAAATGTTAAAGGGGGAAGCTTGAATCTCTTTCCAAATGTGACCATAAATATAACACAAAGAAAACTGTGATTATTCTACAGTGTCTGTTTTCCTTGAGCCTTTTAGCATGCGCTGACCTTTTAGTAGAAATACTCTTGTCTCATTTATGCTTAGTTCTCTTTGAGCCAAGTTTTGTTGTTTCCTTGGTTTCAAATTTTCTCTCTTTATGCAAACTGGGAACGGAAGCCTTTCATCTGATTGTGATCTTGCACTTTTCTGGAAGCTCATACATGTAATCATGGAACAAATAAAGCAGCTGGAAGAAATCTTTCCTGAACAAAACCCAAGTGGGGCATTTGAGTGGGAGCCAAGATTTCAGCAGCTACAGAGGGAGATGTAAAAAGGGCTGCCTATATTAGAAGGCCAACAAATCACTTCTGGCAAAATAAGAATGTCCTTCAGGCAATGATCAGATAGAGGGTAGGGACTTTTGCACATTTAATTGTCTGACTGCACAATAAAGTGTTTACTGTAACCTTCCCAGGTCTCTGCACCACATTAATACCAATGATAGAACTGCAGGTGAGACGCACTGGCTGCTCAGCAGACTAAGCAACAGGCCGAAATCCAGAGGCTGGTCGGGCCTAATCCATGTCTCCCACCAGACTTCTCTGTGGGCCCAGCAAGAAACAGAGCACTTAACTTCCTTGGGCCCAGTTTCTGTGTCCCAAATTAAGTGTTGTAATACATATTTAATTTAAGGAGTCCAAAGAAGCTACTGAACCAATAATAAATACAATCTTATCAAATGAAATCTAGTTCTTACTTTCTTGTAGAGGAGAAAGTTGAATGTCCTTTTAGTGATCAGATCAGCAAAATTTTGCTAGACATCATGAAAGGATTGGGTATTATGTCTAATTTGTGTTATTACTTGTGCTTATACAAAACACAGCCCAGAGTGAACCTAGATGTTTAAATGTCCTGTGTTTCTAATAACTTGTCACTTCATTTAATTGTTACTAACAGTTGACTAGACTGGTGCTCCTTAAGCTTTTAGATTCATAAGAATCCCCTGAGGGTTTCAGATTATCCTTCCTAGGACCCATCCTTCGACTTTCTGATGTACTGAGTGTTGTGGTGTGGCCTGAAAACTAAGTCTGCCATAATGATACTAATGATGTCCAGAGCACACTTTGGGTAGCGTAGTCTGAGATGGAATATCAAGGCCAAAAAAAAAAAAAAAAAAATACAGGGACTGGAGAGATGGCTTAGTGGTTAAGGTGCTTACCTACAAAGCTTAAGGACCCAGGTTCAGTTCCCCAGTACCCATGTAAGCTAGATGCACAAGGTTGCACATGGGTCTAGAGTTCCTTTGCAGTGGCTGGAGGCCCTGGCATGCCCATTCTCTCTATATATCTGCCTCTTCCCCTTTCTCTGTCCCCCCCTACCTCAAATAAATAAATAAAATATATTTTTTTAAAAAGCCGATATCTGATACCCAGGCAGGGTGATGCAAGCCTTTAATCCCAGCACTTGGGAGGAGGCAGAGCTAGTAGGACTGCTGTGAGTTTAAGGCTACCCTGAGAGTACAGAGTGAATTCCAAGTCAGCCAGAGCTAGAGTGAGACCCTACCTTGAAAAAAAAAAAAGCTGATATCCATGCCCAAAAGGCAACTAGGATTAATATTCATGTCATCCATCAACCTATCAGCTTGGCCATGGTCCTTTTGCCCTGCCCAGGTAGAAGTCATGGGCAGACAGAGAAGCTCTTCAAGTGGGCACTGTGAGCAGCAGTAATAAGCAGGCAGGCGGAAGCAGCAGCAGGTGGTGCCTTGTAGTGCTCCAGCTCTTTGCAGGCCTCAGATATGGGAACCCTTCATCTCTCCAAGTGTTACAAGGCTTGGCATAGGCCCAGGGAGTTGGAATTCCTTGTCCCTTGGCAGCAGCTTCCAGGCAAGCATAGGAATCAAGATGGCTCAGCCCATGGCTGAAGCTAGTATTGGCAACATCCGGTCAGCCTAGGCCTTGGAGTTCCCCAGCCCTGACCACTAGCCAGTGTCAGCTCCCAGGCCTTTTGTACCTGAGACCCTTGGGTCTAAAGTCTTGCCAGCTTATCAGGGATCTTCTGCAGCCAGTGCCTGCAGCTTCTTTTCTCTGGCTATTCTGTCCTCCTTCGGCCTCAACTCTCCCTCCTTTCGACGTCTGCCATTCCTCTTCTTCCCCTGTATGCGCCCTCGAACTGTTCAGCTGCCTGATCCTTGGCTGTCAAGCAGCCAGCAAGCCACCTTGCCACTTGTGTGATTCTGCTCCCTGGCTGCTTGCTATCTCTGCTGCCTCTGTTCATGCTACCGGCTCAGCCCACACTGCTCAAACAGATGAGAAAAGACCACTTAAGAGAAGCCTTTTCCTCAGCCCACTGCAGCAACAGCAGGAGAGTCAGTACAGGACTCTCCCAGCCAACTCACCAACTCAGCCTGACTAGCCTGCTTATATAAGCTAAGAAGGGGCATTTGCACCAATGACAGTATACTTCCCAAACATATGGACATTTTACATTACACCCATCACAGCCTGCCTCTTTAGGACCAGTCATGGCAGTCCCTTTGCTATGCCACTGTGGAGAGCGTTTGCCCTCTGGCTTAAGTAAAATGATTGCAATCATCTACAGCCCAGCTTGTTAAATTGTGGGTTGTGACTTCATATTGGGGATACATAGCTGAATGTGAGGGATTGTGAAAATTTTCACAACAGTAAATGTTTTCTGGATATGCAGTGACCACAAATTAATTCAAAATCAAACGCATGGAGAATCTGAGGTGTTTCTGGCAAAGCTTGCCCATGTTACATTGCATGACGTCACTGCAGCCTTGACTCTGAGCACACAGCACCCATGCTTTGCACTGTGCATGCCATCACGCCACGTGGTTTCAGTGGAACTACCTGAAACACCCTGGTTCAACTTCAAGACTCTGATGGATTATGAATTACAGTGTTATTACTGTATTGCCGTTTTCTGCTGTTATAGGAACATAATGGTTTAATGATGGAAAACAAAGAATTTTTACACTTTCTCAGCATCTATCAAACTAGCAAATCTTTGAATTATACTTAGAATATTTGAGTTTAAAATTTGCTGTTTGAATTGCTAACTTGAGTTTCACTTAAAAATCATTAAATGAGCTTTTGCTTGAGATTACAACAGAATTTCCATCAATTTCTGAAATGGCCCTAAACATACTAATGCCATTTTTTACTATATATTTATATGGAGGGATTCTCAGCTTTGATGATTATAAAATCAAAATATCAATCAGTTCTGAAAAGCATTGAAGATGTTCAGTATCAAATCTTCAACCAAGATTGAATTCTTTATGTGCATTTGCAATAAAGCACTTCATCATTAATAAATCATAGAATTATGTGCATGAGGGTGGCGACATGGCTTAGTGGTTAAGCCTAAAGACCTAGGTTTAATTCCCCAGTACCCATGTAAGCCAGATGCACAAAATGGCACCTGTGTCTGGAGTTCATTTGCAGTGGCTGGAGGCCCTGGCATGCCCATTCTCTGTCTGCCTCTTTCTGTCTCGCTCTCTTAAATTAATAAAATATTTTTTAAAAGAATTATGTGCACTAAAGAATTACTTTACAATAAATTTCTTTGTGATTTTTTTAAGTAAATGTTTTATTTATGAATCTGTTTTATATACCTGTATATCCAGGGTTGGATAAAATTTTCTTGAGTGAAAAGGACTCACGAGTGGAAAAAGTTTAAGAAACCTTCATCACTGAGGCTTATGATAGCAGAGTCTGATACAAGTGCTAGAAGCAGTCCTGGCTTGGCTGAGCTGTGCCTTCAGGAGCCGAGGGCAGTCTTTGTGTGGTTTTCTCAGACTATCCTAGAGTGTTCAAGATGGTTAGTGTAGACATAAGGATTGTCCAGACAACCTAACAGTTGAAGCTATTTGACTGACAGTCCTTTTGCTTGCTCAGGGTAGCAAGGGAGAGTCCAACAGTTGCAAAGTAGAGAGTCAGATTATCCCATATGTCTTCTTAGTTACAGGAAAATGAACATCAGAAGGAATGCTTACAATAAAAACTTAGCTTATCACTAACACTAGCTGTGATTTTAACAGTGTTTAGCACCTGTCCAGGGTGCTGTGGAGAGGTGAGCCTGCCTCCTTTGGTCTCATCAGTACTGTACAGTGTGACGATATTAATCATACTGCATCGTCACAAGTGTGCATGCACGTATATGTGTCTCAAGATATTTCAGACAACACAGCTGTACAGCTGAACTGCAAATGCATGGAGAGCTGAAACCACGAGATACCTTCAGGGCACAGAGTTGGCCTTACTAAAATAAAGAGCCCACAGCTGTCAAGGAATGAGGCAGCAGGGGTGCAATGAAGTGGGGAACCTGTGGCAGGAGGGTTGCTAAGAACAAAGCAGAGCTCTGAATGTAAGTATGGGGTTTGTGTACTCCAAGGGATTTCATCATTTTCCTAAACCTGCTAGCAAGAGAATAGAAAAGAGAAAACCAGTGATGCACAAGGTTTCTCAGAGAGGAAGAATTTGACCAACCACAACAAGTGTTGACTCAGTGATTTCATAGAAGTGACGTTTTAGTTGAAGGCTAATCTCTTGAGTGTTTGATTTCTTCATTCCTGTTCATTTTTGTACACATTGATGATTTACATGCTCCAAGTACTTGTATTTCATTATTTCTGGGTCCTCTTTCTCTCTAATGAGCCAGTCATCCTTGTCCAAAATTGATTATAATGCAAAACCTAAAATTTGTTGTGGCAAAAGCAATCCTTGTTTATTACAGAAGTGATAGACAAGCAAGCAAACCCCACATGATCCTATTGAGTTTAGAAGTCACTGCTGACAACCCTAGCGACTAGCGTCTCAGATCCCTTTCTATGTTGTATGCACATTCTGTTTTCTTCTTCTTCTTCTTTTTCTTTTCAAGGTAGGGTCTCCCTGTAGCCCAGGTTTACCTGGACCTCACAGCGATCCTCCAATATGATCCTCCTATCTCTGCCTCCCAAGCGCTGGGATTAAAGGCAAGCGCCACCACACCCCTTTTTTTTTTTTTTTGAGACAAGGTCTCTTCAAGGTCAAAATTAACCATTTTGTTTTACTATTGTAGTTAACTTCAGCTTGTGGGAGGAAAGGGTTTATTTTGGCTTACAGACTCAAGGGAAAGGGCCATAGTGGCCATAACACCCATAAGCCCGCCACCAACACCACACCTCCTCCAGTAAGGATCTAATTCCCAAATTGCTATCAGCTGGGGATCTAGCATTCAGAACACATGAGTTTATGGAGGACACCTGTGGTAGCTTGTATATATGTCCCCCAATATATTCAGTGTTTTATTAGTTTGTTGTTTGCATCTGCAGCCGCCTGGCTGGAGGCAATGTCACTGGGCGGATCTTAAGGTGTGGTGGTGGGTTTGAGATTCCATTGTAAAGATATGCAAAGTGTGCCTAGTAGGAGTTCCTGAAGTGTGCTATGTTGTGTGGCTGGTGGCTTTTCTCTCTCTTGCCTGGTCCTGAAGAGCAGGCCACTTCTCCTGCCATTATGGAACTTCCCCTGGATCTGTAAGCTTCGATAAATAATATCCCTTCCTCCATAACTGTGCCTGGTCTGGAAGTTCATCTCGGTGAACCTGAAGCTGTCTGCTACACACCTAATTCAATCCACCACAGGGTCTCATATAGCTCAGTATGTCTTTGAACTCCCTAATCCTCTTGCCTCAGCCTCCTGAGTGTTGTTGTGCCACCATGTCTGGCTATTCTTCCCTATTGAAATAAGATCACACCACATGTGTTTTGAAAATCAGTGTTGTCTGCTTTAGCAGTGTGCCAATTCAGTTGTTGGGTGCTGTGGTGATTTGAAGGTATGGTCCCATAGACTCAGGCAGTCTTGCGGGGGAGGGGTTTGAGGTAGGGTCCCACTTTAGCCCAGGCTGACCTGGAATTCACTGAGTAGTCTCAGGCTGGCCTCAGACTCGCAGTGATCCTCCTACCTCTACCTCCCAAGTGCTGGGATTAAAGGCGTGCGCCACCATGCCCAGCAACATTTTTTGTTAAGGTTGAACTTGAAACTTTAGTCTCCAGCAGGCAGACCTCTAGTGGGAGCTGGTGTCACTGGGGACAAGCTTTAGTCCAGCCCTACTAGGTGTGTTCAGAGCAGTTTGAGCTCTGCCAGTGTGTGTTTGCCAGCTGTTTGATGTTGTCTCTCTGTGTGGATCTATGGAAGTTAGGCAGCTTCTTCTGCCATTGATGGTGTTTCTCTTGGAGTCTGTAAGCCTGAAATAAACCCTCTCCTCCTATCAGCTGCTTCTGCTTTGGGGTTGGTCCAGCAATGTGAAGGTTAACTGACAGGCACTGTCTCAACTTAATCCCCTGGCTTACATGTAGTCTGTTCCAAGTAACCACCTGTGGCTGATGCTCAAACTCCAAGTTGAGAAACAGCAGTCAGCCAGGCACAAGTGTAGTGAAGAGACTAGGAACTAATAACTTATAGTCAGACAGCCTGGGAAATAATTGGTCAAAAGTAATTTTTTTGTTTTTTAATACATTTTTATTGAGAAGTTGCCTACGTGAACATACTATGATTTGATCATACCACTGTCCCGTGACCTTTTTTTGTACCCTCTCATTCAACCCATGCCACTGAGGACCCTCCTTTTTCCAAGCAGTCTTTCTTCCATTTTGATGTCTCATTACTTTTGTCCTTCTCCATCCTCCGTGTCGAAATTTTGCCAGGAAAGTCTGTCACTGAGCAGCATTTCTTCTGCCAGGTTGCTTTAACACAATGTGATTCTTACAACCTTGATTTGGAGACTTCCTGGGTCCAGTGGTGTGTTGGACCTGGCCCGCACAGGCTCTCAAGTAAGCTCTGACCACATTTTCAATGTTGTCACCTTGGTGGCTCCAGCCAGTACATGCTATAGATTGGGAATGTCTGTTTCACAAAAACCAGTTCTCCAACATACCACCAGGTAAAGCTGAGTGAAAGGAAAGAAGCCCAGAGTACATGTCCTGGGTTTTACTTGGAAACTAAGCACTGAAACTCTGGGTCAGTACGAGGCAGTATGAACTGTGGAGTCAGAAGGAACAGGGTTTAAATCTAGCTACCAGTTTGGGCAGAGTTGTTTCCTAAGTCTCAGTGTCCTCATATGTGAGATGAGGGTCACTAATAGTTAACTTAAAGGATAATTATAGGTTTTAATTCACGAGAAACAAAAATTATGATGAAATTGTTAGTATTAAAGTGAAATCAGAGCATGAGGACATTAGGTTGATTTTTGAATTTATAGTTTTGGGTTGCTTTAAGTAGATAATCATTTAGAACAGCAGTTGACATTCCTGAGCACTTACTATGTGCATCTATGTGCATTATTTCATTTATTCCTCAAAAGAACCGTGTGGATAGACACCAGTGATATGATGGCCCCTACTCTACTGATTGGAGATGGAGGTTTAAGTCAGGTAACTTTCTCATGGCCAGACAGCTGGTAAATACAGAGACAGGATCTGGGGTACATACAGATATTCTGAGTCTTCTTTCTTAGTCAGTGTACATTTAGTGAGGGTCTCCACTCTACAGAGACATCTGAGCTAAGATCAGTTTATGAGTCTACTGGGTAGCTAAGGTCTTGTGTACGTTGGGAGGAAGGGTCCAGAGTGAGCTGAGAAAGGCCAGGTTGCAATGCTGGATATCACTGGTGTTCGAAACAATTTTTAAAACTATTTTACATTTTATTTATTTATTTGAGAGAGGCAGAAAGAGACATGGCATGCCAGAGCCTCTAGCCACTGCAAACAAATTCCAGAAGTATGTACCATCTTGTGCATCTAGTTTTATATGGGTACTGGGGAATTGAACCTGGGTCCTTGGACTTTGCAGAGAAGTACATCAACTGTTGAGCCATCTCTATCTCTGTCTGCCTCGCTTTCTCTCTCAAATAAATAAAATATTTTTTAAAAACAGATTCATTGAGCCGGGCGTGGTGGCACATGCCTTTAATCCCAGCACTTGGGATGCAGAGGTAGGAGGGTTGTCTTGAGTTTGAGGCCACCCTGAGACTACATAGTGAGTTCCAGGTTAGCCTGAGCTATAGAGAGACCCTAAAAAAGAGATTTGTTGGATGCCCCCAAAAAGTAGTTTGAATCAAATAATGGAGGCAGAGGTCATATTGAGTTTAGGTGAGTTGATGATGAGAAAGCAGGGAAGACTAGTGTGAGCTCCCATGTTAAAGAACAAAAAAGGTAGCATGGAATCTAAGAAGAAAGTTAAGAATGTGTATAAAAGTGTTTGCAGTAAGTAAAAGTGAAGGTATAAGAATATGATTTGAAGGAATCCAGTCCTTAAGGAAACAGAAGGAATAAGAAAAAATGCCTGGTAAAATTATGATTATGGTAAAATTAGATTCATCTCAGGTCTGGGTTGCATAGGTTGGGTATGATAAAAGACCAGGAGGCAGAGGCTGGAGAGATGCATGTCAGTAAAATTGTCATGCAAGCATGAGGACCTGAGCCTTGACCCCCACGCCCATGTAAAAGGCTCCTACCTAATCCCAGCGCGGGGAGGCAGAGATGGAAGGATCCCTGAGGCTTCTTGGCCAGCTAGTCTAGCTGAATTGGTGAGCTCCATGTTCAGTGATAGACCTTGTTTCAAAAAATCAGATGGCGGGCTGGAAAGATGGCTTAGCAGTTAAGGCATTTGTTTGCAAAGCCAAAGGATCCCAGTTTGATTCTCCAGGACCCAGTAAGCCAGGTGCACAAGGTGGCACATGTATCTGGAGTTTGTTTGCAGTGGCTGGAGGCCCTGGCACTCCCATTCTCTCTCTCTCTCTCTCTCTCTCTCTCTCTCTCAAATATATTTTTTAAAAAATCAGATGGAGAGCTATTGCTGAAGGTAGCCAATGTCAACTTCTGGCCGCCACGCTCTTGGACACATAGGTTCAGGCACATACATATACTCCACACACATGTGAACATGCATATACACATCCCTGGAAACAAAGAAGAGAGCTGAGGAGAATGGTCAGTAGGACTATAGGCATGACACTGTGGTCTTAGGGGTAGGGAGAGAACAGGTAAACCAGGGTGTAGAGTAGGCACGGGTCTGGGAGTCTCAAAGCCATTGTACAAGTTAGGACTAAATGAGGAACAGGCTGTAAAAGTAGGGTGTTGCCATAATCACCATGCATTTGGGTCTCCACATTTAATGGTTCATATGCAGAGAAGTCCCACGTAGTTGATAAAGCCTTGCTCAACACGTTGAAGGTCAGTTGGTAGAGGTCATCAGAACCGAGGCTGTCAAGGACTACAAGTATAGGGTGTGGCTAAGACCTCGCATGGGCACCTTTCTGAGTTATCATGTAACAAGACTGTGTCTTTTTACAGCAGTTGGTATGTAAAATGTTTATGTCTGAAGAGTTCCCTCCTAATTATGGCAGGTACATCCTGGTACTTAGTGGCATATTCTCTTGTTAGTGCCTAGAAATCTAGTGAAGTCTTTCACTTTTTCCTCAAGATTCTCTTCCTGGGGTTATTACAGGAAAGATATAAAGGGTTCATTTCTAGGTTCATTTCTTCTTCCAAGAGATGTACGGCTTACACAAGAGACGTATGACGTTAACAATAGTAACTGCCGTTTGTTAAGACTTACTACATGGCAGCCAGTGTGCTAAGCACTTTATTTATATTATCTCTTTCCAGCCTTTTAATAACTCCAAGAGATGAATCTTTCTCTATTTTATAGATGAAACCTCTGAAGATTAAGGTCCAAGGTCACTGAGTTTGTAAGTGATGGAGCCAGTATTGAAATCCAGGTAGCATGCCTCCAGAACTCAAGATCCTAACTATGAAAAACTGCCTCTAGGTTGAGGAGATGGCTCATTTGGTAAAGTATGTGCTCTGCAAGCATGAGGACCAGAGTTTGGATCCCCAGTACCCACATAAATGCCTGGCACTATGTTATGTGACTACAATCCCAGCACTCAGGAGGCAGAGGCAGGTGGATACCCCAGGCAAGCTGGCTAGCTAGTCTAGCCAAATCAGTAAGCTCAAGATTCAGGAAGAGTCCATGCCTCAATAAATATGGTAGAGAGAGGCCAAGATATCTGATGTTGACCTCTGGACTCCACATGCATGCATACACGCCTGCATATCACACACACCGAAAAAGGAAGAAAGATTGTTTCCCATTAGAGGCCAGTGTATTCCTGTTAGTGAAGGAAGTGGAGTGGCTTGCCACTCCAGACCCCTTGTCCAGACACTCCATGCTGGAACTGCAGGCTCCTGGCTGAGCCTCTGTCTTCCCATTGCCAGTCTTCAGCCTTCTTCTCCAGAGCACAGACTCAGAGTGACTCCTCGCTATCACCCTGCACAGTACTCCTTTCTCAGGATCGTGTTCCTCATGGGCAAGGTAGCACCAGCCATATTCCAAAGCCCCTGGGCTGTCTGTGTAAGAGCCGAAGGAAGACATGCCTGGCATTTCATTCTGTCGCTGTTCTTGGACTTCCGGAGGCTCTTTACAGACAGTCCTGTGACGGAGCCTGACTGGCTGACTGGTGGGAGAGCAAGAGAGTTGTGCTGAGGTGGAAATCTTCATTCCAGCTGCTCGGAAACATAATTTAAGAAGTATGCAATGAGAAGAAAGCATTTCCTTTGCAATGATAAAAATGATTTATCCAGCAGGTAATTTGAGCATCATATTACTTTGGTTCTAAATTAATTTGTATTTGCTGAGAGCTATTTTGAGAAAATGATACTTCAGCTTGTCCTGTGCATGCTGCACTCTAACCTTCATAATTAAACAGCGCATTCACTGAGGTTTCATACTTGGATGAACTCCTGATGCATATTCAGAAAGTACTGATGGAAGAGAAATGGATGTGCAGAGACTTAACAAACTGCACTGTGTTGTTTTTCTTTCTGTTCATGCTCACTGACCAGATGAAACCTCGTTCTGCAGGAGTGAAAGACTGCTTCACCTTTTCTGGAAAAAATGTAAGACAACAAAACAGCTGAGGTTTACATTTGGAGTCACATATGTTTCTTACACAATATTAATTTATATCAAATCCCTAATTTCCTTAGCTTCCTCCCCCCACTGCCTCCTCTCACCCACAAAGAATAGAAGATACAGCTAATGGAAGGTTCACCTGGCAGGTTAGCTCATAGTGGTCCAGAAAAATCCCAAAGAGGATTTACTTTATTCCTGAGCAGGGAGCTTGAGATCAGAAAGCTGATACCCAGAGGTGAGTCCTGGAAGTAATATAAATGAAGCCAGGAAATTGAGTTGCGAGCAAGTCTGTGTGAAGACCTAAGTGTTAATACCCAGGGTTGAGTCAAAACCAAGTGCTGGATGGGGGTAGAGCGAGGAAGCAACTGGGAAGCCTGAGAGTACATTCAGGAGGTTAGCCAGGCAGAAGGTCAGAAGGGCCTGTGTCCCAGGCAGTGTTGTCACAGATTCTGAAACACAGATGAGTTGCAATGGCCTTATATTCTTTCATCCCCCGGAACTTCTGTCCATGTGATCTGTAGCCCCAGCAGTGTCTGAGATCAAAACCGTTTTCACAGCACCAGGGCACTGGTTGCCTTGCTCCCTCTGTTGACATTCATTTGCACACATGGATGGTACAAAAGCAATAGCAGGAAATGTTGCATGAATTCATTCACCTGTGTTTGGCTGAATCATGACAGTAGCTCCAAACTATAGAAATTACTCACCATCTTGCCCAGTTTAAAAAAAAATCATGTTTCACATAAAAATATGATGATGAAGCAACAAAAATATTTTACTAAATCTAAAATCCTCAAATGCATCTTTTTAATATTCCAGGAAGTATCCATAGACAGTTTTCATTGTATATCTGGTGATTGTCTCCAGGAAAAGAATTTGCAGTTAGTTAAGGAGAGCTGAACTGGCCACCATTTTAATGGAATCCCATTTTTATTTAGAATAATGACTGACAGACAAACTACCATTATTCAGATTATGGTATTCAGTCGACATTTTGAATGAAGTGAGCCTGTCATTTCAAGAAAAACAGCTCATGGTATTTGTTGCCAGTGATAGAATTTGAGCTTTCAAGTGAAAATTAGAATTTGGAAAACTTGTATACACCTTTGTGAGCTTGACAGTTTCTCAATAAAGACTTTTGTGATGAGTTCAGCAGTGCTATTAAAAAATGTGAGTTTTATATTATATAATGAAATGTGTTAACATTTCTAGGAATTGTGTAACTCAGTACATTAATATTTTTGATAACCACTGTATGTTACCAGTATGTCATGGTTAAGTGGAAGACCCATTCAAAGTATAAGATACCAATGTATGTTAATATATTAAAATATGAAAGGTTAATTAATATTACTTCAAATTCTGTGTTGCCACTACCTTTTCAGAGAAGACAACTTATTGAGCTATAGGGTATAGTAGTTTTAAAAATGAGTATCTTTAGTGGTGGCACACGCCTTTAATCCCAGCACTCGGGAGGCAGAGGTAGGAGGATCACCATGAGTTCGAGGCCACCTTGAGACTACATAGTGAATTCCAGGTCAGCCTGGACCAGAGTGAGACCCTACCTTGAAAAACCAAAAAAAAAAATAAAATAAAAATAAATAAATAAATAAATAAATAAATAAATAAAATTTAAAAATGAGTGTCTTTGATGGTCCAAATGATTACTAAAACATTCCTCCCTTTTTCATCTACATATTAGTAGGAATCTACACTTTCCTTTATATACTAAACCATGTCTCCTCAAAGGGAAGCAGATATATATAACTTATTAAGTAATATACTTAAAGGTCTTGCAAAAATATACATAGGGCTGGAGAGATGGCTCAGCAGTTAAGGCACTTGCCTGCAAAGCCTAAGGACCAGAGTTCTGTTCTCCAGGACCCATGTAAAACCATATGCACAAGGTGGCACATGCATCTGGAGTTCATTTGCAGTAGCTGGAAGCCCTGGGGTGCCCATTCTGTCTCTCTCTCTCTTTCCTTTCTCTCCCTCAAATAAGTAAATAAAAAAATTTTTAATTGTAATATAGATTTCTTAGTGTTTTGGGATTTAGAAAATTAGTTTTTGTAAAAGTAGGTTAAAATGTAGTGGCTTTTGTTATTTTTTAATGACTTATTTTTATAAACATTTTAAGCATTTCTAATATGGTAAAAGTATTAGTAGATATAATTGACATCAATAGACGCTCATGAGACTTCTCAATTATTAAGAGCCTAAAGGAATCCTGAAGGCATAGTTTGAGAACCATTGCTCTGATAGAAAGTTCTCATGATGCACTGGGTCTGGGCTAGTGTAGGACTAGCACGGTGTCCACTGATCAGGTGTACTTGCTGATAAAAGAAATAGTTACCTAAAATTAAACAGATAATATCCAGAGTGTGAGACATATTGTGATAGAAACACACATGCCTGTAGTACCTCTGTCCCTTTTTAGGGTAGACCTACAGGAATAATTAATGTCTCTCCTGAATCTTGAATGGATGAATTTGGTGTTTTGAATTTGAATGTATGTCCCCCCATAGCCTCAGGTATTTTTGATTAAGGCTAAGCTTCCTGCTTGAGTCTCCAGCAGCCGGCTGGAGGAGGTGTCACTGGGGGCAGATCCTGGGGTCCAGCCCTAAGTGTGTTTGGGGTAGATCTTGATTCCAGCCCAAAGGTGTAAAAAGAGCAGTTTGAGCTCCAGCAGTTCGTGCTTGCTGTTTGTGTTTTGTGGTGTTGGCTGTTTTTATCTGCTTGGATCTTTGAAAGGGAGCCAACTTCTTCTGCCATTGATGGAACTTCCCCTGGATCTATAAGCCTGAAATACATCTCTACTTTCATAAGCTGTGTCTGGTTATATGTTCATCCCAGCAATGTGGAACTGACTGCAACAATGAAAGAGAGTTTATGTAGGCAAGGAAGAGTATCTGGAGTGTGCAGAAATATATGTGCAGAGGTCCCTGTGAAAGGAATCTGCTGTAAAATACTTCTTCATTGCAGAACTAAGATAAGTGACATGTAGCTGGAGCAAGGGTTGAAGGGGCAGTCATGTATGTGACAGGAAGTTGGACTAGATGACAGCAGCCAGCTCATGATGGGCCTGGTAAGTTCCGGACTTAGGACCTCCCCTTGGGGGAAATGGGGACAGGTTATTTGCATTTTAGACAGATCCTTCTAGCTGTAGAGAATAGAGCTACATTAGGTATCAATGGCAGAGACAAAGGACTGAGCCTAGGCTAGGGTATGGCTGAGGGGTGGGAGAGATGGAGGTAGGTGTAAGAGATACTAATGTGGAGAAGTTTATAGATCTAGGTCATTAAATTGGGTATGATTAAAGAATGAAGGATGGGCATCAGGCTAAAGCTAGGTTTCAGGTTTAACACCAGGAATAATGATAACCGAGGAGGTGCTGCTTGTGGTCTTCTCCTATGGCCATCCAGGAGACGCTGCCCTCTCCCCATGCGGGTATCTGGTTCTGAAGCCAAACAACAGCAGCTGCAGTGAGGTTGGAGACTTGAGAGTCCTGAAATAAAATATGTATCATAACAGAAGCCATGGGCTGAATGAGCTGTCAGAGCAAGGATCTAAACAAGAGGAGCCAGCCACCATGGAGTGAAGTCTGGGAAGAAACAGTACTTAACAGATCAGCAAAGAAAGGAGAGTGTTCAATCATGGCTGGGAAAGGTGCTTGCATAGTTCAGAGAGCCCAGAGCCCGTGTGATCATCCAAACCAAGGGAAGAGTCTCAAGAAGGAAGGAAGGTTGGGAAGAGGTCAGTGGTGAATGGGGCTGTCAAAGTCAATGAGGATTCTGAGGGTTTTATTGAGTTCACACTGAGGAGTTTCCAGAAGAGACGGAGAGAGGGGATGGCAGGAGGGAGATATGGGCAGAGAGAGAAATATTGATTTGAGAATAGTATGGATGGAGAGATGGCTCAGCAGTTAAAGGCGCTTGCTTGCAAAGCCTGACCGCCTAGGTTTGACTCCCCAGTACCTACATAAAGCCCAATGCACAAAGTGGCACATGTGTCTGAAGTTCATTTGCAGTGGCAAGAGACCCTGGCATGCCCATGTTCTCTCTTTCTCTGCAAATAAATAATAAGTAAAATATGTTTTAAAGAGTTTTGAGAATACTATAATTCTATGGTAAAGGAGGGAGAGCAAGGAGCAAGAGTGGGGGAGGAAGAAAGAGTGAGGATCATTAGGATAAGTTGTTCCAGAAAAGTCCTGGATGGGAGGGATTTCAGGAGAGGTGAAAGGAGGCCTTGCTTTCAGTAGAAAACCAAGTCCCAGTCAAGGCATAACATGAAATGAGCGTTAGCTAAGGGAAGTTAAAATGCACTATAGTTTAACTAGAAAAGAAAGTTCCGTGTTGCTCAGTGAGCAGGCTAGGAGGGAGGTAGGGGCTTGGATCAAACGAGTAAAAGCACCAGATTAATGTGAGGAAAAAGACAGGGCAGACCGGAAGATCTGAAGTGCTCAGTAGAGGGACCAAGCATGACTGTTTTATGAGATTCAGGGATGTACCGAGTACTGTATCTTACTCTAGATATTGGCAATTTAATTGCAGCAATCTAATCTTTTTATACAATAATGCATTTTCACCACAATCTAAAATTTAACCTCAATGACAGTAATTCTTTTTAAAAAATCACTTTCTGGCCAGTGCAAGTTGTCCTCATATGTTTCTGTTGTCTACTTTTATGTTCACCAGGTTTGCTCTACAATTATGCTACTACTATTAAGAGTTTCCTATGCAGAAAAATATATTCATTATGAACACATTTATTGCTTCACTGGGTTGCCTATTTAAAAAACAGAGAACCACAAATTAAATGCCATGCTTTTCCATTTTGAAAAAGGCAGATAAATGGGTACTGTTTTTGAAAAGTCATATTTGTCTCATATAATTAACAGTCCACATTCACAGGCTAACAGATGCCAATCCTTGCGTAGTGCATGTTTGTTCGTCAGAGGTCATTGGAAGGGACGCTTCTTAAGACGTGAACATGCAAGTTCTGCATCACAGAAAGTGCAGCAGTGGCAATGGAATCATTTGCTATAGGGGAACTGCTAATTGTCCTTCGAAATCTGTTTCTGTAGAATTAATAAAATTTGGTTTTGAAAAAGAAAAAATTCTTTTTTCGTTTGCCTTTTTATTTTTATTTATTTATTTTTGTATTTTTTGGAGACAAGCTTTCACTCTAGCCCAAGCTGACCCTAGAACTCATGGTGATCCATCCTCCTACCTCAGCCTTCTGAGTACCAGGAATAAAGGCATAAGCTGTCACGTCCAGCTTAAATCAAGTTCTTCACTGAAGTTGTAAAAATCTCTCAAAAGGCTTTTATATAGTTAATCCATTAAATACTTATCAATTTGAATTTTACACCCTCTGGTAAATATTTACCATATTTAAAACTTGAATAATTTTCAACATGTGCTTCAGTGTCCTCATTATTTCTCTAGCTGTCTGATACGGGTTAATCTTGATACTCCTGTGACCCTATAGCACAGTACAAGGTAACTGGTAAAGGGGAATCTCTGGTAATACTTAGTGAGTCTGGTGGTTTGATTCACCCATAAACTCAGGTGTTCTGAATGCTAGAGTCCCAGCTGATGGAGATTTGGGAATTAACACCTCCTGGAGATGGTGTGTTGTTGGGGGCGGGCTTATAGGTGTTATAGCCAGTGTACTCTTGCCGGTGTTTGGCCCACTCTCCTGTTGCTATTGTCCACCTTATGTTGGCCAGAGGGTGATGTCCACCCTCTGCTCATGCCATCGTTTTCCCCTGCCATCATGGAGCTTCCCCTAGAGTCTGTAAGCCAAAATAAACACTTTTTTCCCCACTAGCTGCTCTTGGTCAGGTGATTTCTGCCAGCAGTGCAGACCTGACTGCAATAGGGTCTAAAACTAGAGGTCAGGTTTGACTTTGCTGCCTGTAGCACTCTACTGTTTGAGGGGTTTTCTGAGCCACCTCATATCTTGTTTCCCTTGGCATTGTATATCTCTTGTCCTTTTTATTATAATTTCAAAGAAGCCTGTGATCCATTTCTTAACATGTCTGATGAATTCATCTGAAGTGTTGCAGCTATGACAGACTAATAGAAAGACCTTCATGCTGAGTTCAGGGAATTCCACGAGGTTCATAGTCCTGTTGTCTCTGTGACAAACAGAAGCCCCTCCTTTCTCTTTGGTTGTGTCATCCCCATTCCACTCTAGTGGAACCTCTTTTATCCTGTTTCGGACTTTTAGAGGACATCCCTAGAATCCTTGTTCCATATTGAACTTTTCTGCAGCTAGGCATGGGGTTATAACACTGCAACTGCCTTCTTGCTTTAACTGAAATTTGGCCTGAACCTGAGAGTATTTCCCAGTTGATCTTTTTTGAGAGAACCAGCACTCCACCAGCACAAAGCTGTTTATTATATTGTCATTTTCTAAACTCTAAACCATTACCAGGAAATGTGCCATCTCAAAAATCTCTTGTCCAAATAACTCTTTTCAATGGGTATATCTAATAAAATATTGAATAGTGGAAAGAATAGTGGGCATGGTGATTTGAATATAAAATATACCCCCACAGACTCATGTGTGATGCTGTTTGGAAAAGTTGTAGGACCTTTAGGGGGTGGAACCTTGCTGGAGGAAGTACATCTCTTCTGTCTCTCTCTCCCTTCTTGTCTCCTCCCTCTCTGCTGATGTGACAATGTGACTCTGGCCTCCTGTTCCTGCCACACTTCCCCACCATGATGCCTTCAACCCTCTGGAACTGTAAGCCAAAATAAACCCCTTCCTTCTTTGTATTGCGTTGGTCAGGAATTTGTTCCAGCAGTGAGAAAGTAACTGCAGCAATGTGTATCCTTATGTATTTCTCAAATAATGTGGCTTTAAGAGTTTTGGGGGAAGGAAAAAGACTTTATATGCTCCATATGCTGGACTCTCCCATAGGAATACATGTCAGATTTCTTTGAGTGTCTTTGTCTACATGAATGTGATATTTCTATTGTTTTTCTCCTGGATCTGATATTTATTTGCAGCCCTTAATGTTTTCTCTCCTCCATTCTTTCTCCTGATGAAACTTCTTTCAGTTGAATGTCAGCACTTTCCCTTACATCTTCTGTATTTCTAATTTTCCTTTCAGCTTTCACCTACCTTTAAAAAAAATCTTCAGAGATCTCCTTATTTCTGCTTTCCAGATCATTAAATTTCTCTGCAGCTCTGTCAGAACTATTCAGGTATATTTTTTTTCATTTCAAGATTTTCAATTGGTTCCTTTTCATTATTACCTTTTCATGACCTTATGGTTTTATAGTCTTTCTTGATAGCTGGTAATCCCTCCATTATGACTTGGGGAATTTTATAGTCATTTTCAGAAATGTTCTGATAACATATTTCCTCAGATATGAATAGTCCCACTTATTTGACTGCCTTTAATTATGCTGCATATACTTATATTTCCTAACTTTCTTTTATCAAGAATTTAATTTCTTTACAGATTTGTTCCATAAGAATTCTCTTTAAGGAGGTTTGGGATTGCCTTAACCTCTGTCCCTGAGATTCTTAGCTTGAAGAATGGCTTGAGAGTCCTACTACAGTAAAGCAATTCCTTTACCCAGAAATGTGCAAAGAGGTTTAAACTTCATCTTTAATCATCAGTATTTTGGAGTTTTGCCTAACTGAAAAAAATACTATCCTCAGTACCACCCCCTGATATTCAAAGGGCTTATTTAGTACTCATTTCTTTTTTCCTTTTGTTCCATCACCTATGTTACACATTACCTTCCTCCAAACTCAAAGATGTTTCACTATCAAAGCCACCTAATATTTTAGCTTTTCAGTTCTTTTTAGTTAGTTTTTGTGTGTCTATGAATGATTGTGTGTGTGAGTGCAGGCACATGCATGCCATAGTACACATATAAAGGTCAGAGGATAACCTCCAAAGTCAATCCTCACTTTCTACCTTTTCTGAGACACGGAATGATGGTTAATCCCTGGTTTTCAGCTTGACAGGATTTTATCACCATGTCACCATGGAAACAAATCTCTTGGTATGCCTGTTAGGGATTCTCTAGATTAGGTTAACTGAGATAGAAAGAGTCACTCTTAACTATGGGTGGCACTCTTCCATGGACAGGGGTCCTGGAATGTGTCAAAAAGGAGAAAGCTGGCTGAGCAGTGGCAGTCATTGCTGTTTCCTGTCTGTGCACTGAATGTGAGCAGCTGCCTGAAGCTCCTGCTGCCATGCCTTCCCTGCCAACTGTAAATTGAAACAAACTCTTCCCTCATTAAGTTGCTTTTTGTCTGGTATTTGGTCACAGCAGTGAGAAAATCTACAGTTTTCCACTGTGTATACCAGGCTAGCTATCCCATAAACTTCCAGGGATTCTCTTATGTCCATCTTATCATAGCTATTCTGGGATCAGAGATGTGTACTACCACATCCACTTTTACATGGGTCCTAGAGACCTCAAATCAAGTTCTCATGCTTGTGTGGCATGTATTTCACCTACTAAGTCATCTTCTCAGCCCAGATTTTCAGTTCTTAAACTTTTCAATTCTAGTGACCTTCATCTTTCTTTTAATCATTGGCTTTCTTACCCATAACTTAGTCATGGAGCCATAGTCATCACTGTTGGCACACAGTATTTACTTTCTTGTTTTTATTTTATTTATTTTGGGGGTGGGCTTCAAGGTAGGGTCTCACGGAATTCACTCTGTAATCTCAGGGTGGCCTCAAACTCACAGCAATCCTCCTACCTTGCCTCCCAAGTGCTGGGATTAAAAGTATGAGCCACCATGTCAGCTACTTTCTTGTTCTTAAAAAATGGTTTTATTAGTTAGGGCCCCAGCTGAATATAGAATATTATTTGTAAATTTATTTTTCAACTTTTTATTGACAACCCCTATGCATATAGACAATATACCATGATCATAATCCCCTCCCATCACCCTCCCTTTTCCCCTTTGAGGATTCCCCCATCCACTGAATCCATTCTTTCCCACTAGTCTCTGTTGTATTTTCATGTCATTATTTTTTCTTCCTGTTATGCAGGTCTTGATGAATACTAGACCCCTTCTGTCTGGAAGACCTCATTGTAAAGCACTCCTTCCTGTCCAGTGGCTCTTACATTCTTTCCACTATCTCTTTCCCAATGATCTCTGAGTCGTGAAAGGTGTGATAGAGATGTATCACATAGTGCTGAACACTCCACTATCATTTCTCAGCACTTTGGTGAGTTTTGAGTCTCCCCAGTGGTCACTGCCATCTGAGAAGAGAAGCTCCTCTAACCAAAGGTGAAAATAGCATTAATACTTAGGCATAAACATAAGTAATTGGTAGACATAATATACTGTTTTAGCCAGAAAATAATAGTGATTTCTTCCTTAGTGCTTAGGACCTCATCAGCCATAGGCTTTTGATTAGGTTTTCAGTACCAGACATGGATTCCCTCCCATGAAGCTGGCCTCAGGTCCAGTCGGAGAGCAGTTGGTTTCCCCCATCACAGACATGCCACCATTTTACTCGTAGGTATATTTGGCCTGGCTGGTCAGCCCTAAAGCTTGCAGGTTCTACTACTGGTTAACACTGTTGATGACTTTCCTCCCCACACAGGATGCTTAGCTCTTTCCAGCATCCTGACAACTAGTCAACAGAGATGACACTTCCAGTTCAGCTCCAGCTTGATTTCTTGATTTCTTCTTGGACCTGCAGCCCATGCATGTTGTACCTTCAGCAGTAGTGTCTTACTATCTAGTTCTGGTGGATAGCCAAGAGCATTTGGGATGCACCATGGGCCTCCTTGGCTAACAATTTCCTAGAAGGTATCCCAGCCCTAGCACTGAAATTTTCTTGCAACAATCTAGGGCTTCCTCCACAGGGTACTTCTACCCAAATGCTCTGTTTTTAAACATATATATTAGTTAGCTAGTGAAGAAGTAGGTTTCCATATGGCTTATTCATACACCTTCAATTGTTATTAATCCTCCTCCCACCCCTTCACATTTAAATTCAAGAGAATTTAATGTGGGCAGGAGTAAAGAATCCCTCGAGCCGGGCATGGTGGCGCACGCCTTTAATCCCAGCACTCAGGAGACACAGGTAGGAGGATCGCCGTGAGTTTGAGGCGACCCTGAGACTACAAAGTGAATTCCAGGTTAGCCTAGGCCAGAGTGAGACCCTACCTCGAAAACCAAAAAAAAAAAAAGAATCCCTCAAGGTCATTTGACTAATGCAGAGACTACGGATAACAGTAGTTTTTCCCACTGCCAATCCTGAAAGGAGGGATAAACGTTAGTTGGAAACCAGAGAGTGTCAGAACTATGAAGAAAGGCCACCTAGTAGGAGATCCTGGGTTTGGAAGGATACACGTCCAATGCCAGAAGGCAGGCCTGAGCTTGGAAGGAACAGGGAAGAGATACGGTGTCCTTTCCCCTTCCGCCTCTCATCTCCTGTGTCTTCTGTTGGCCACACCCAGCAGGGAGCCAGTCAGCAAGGAGAGGTGGTCCAGAAGGTCAGACAATAAACAGAGAAAACATTGGACCTGTAATAAGTAACAAACAGAATGAGGCTCATGTGGACTAAGTGTGCATGCATGTGTGGGTGTCCTCGTAGAGGTGTCATAGAGGCTGTGTACTTTTAGGAAGCGGTCACCATGTTTACCTTGTACCCTGAGGCCTCTTACTCAGCTGACACTCCACCTCAGGCATACTTCTAACATTTTTTTAAAGTTTTTTTTAATTATTAATTTTTTTATTGACACCTTCTATACTTACATACAAAAATCGTATGATATTTCCCTTCCCTCCCCTCCCCCCATTCCACTTTAGAACACCATTCTCCATCATATCCCCTCCCTCTCTCCATTCGTCTTTCTTTTAATTTGATGTCATCATCTTTTTCTTCTATTTTGAGGGTCTTACGAAGATATTGCTAGGCACTGCAAGGTCATGGATATCAAGGCCAATTTCTGTCTGGGCAGTTGCATTGTAAGGAGTCATGCCCTTCCTTTGGCTCTTCCATTCTATCTGCCCCCTCTTCCACAATGGTCCCTGAGCCTTGGAGGGTGTGACAGAGGTGTTTCAGTGCTGGGCACTCCTCTATCCCTTCTTCTCAGCACTTCCCAGTGGTCATCGCCATCTGAAAAGAGAAGCTTCTCTAACCAGAAGTGAAAGTAGCATTAATATGTGAATATGAACATTAAGTGTAGTACCCCCAGGGCAGCTTGGTGGGACTAATATATACATTTAGTCAGACAAGAGCAGGCTTTATACTGCTAAGGCTCATGACCTCCCCTGCCATAGACTTTTGCTTAGGTTTTTCAGTACCAGGCATGTATTCCTTCCTGTAGAGAGGGCCTTCAGTCCAATTGTGGAGCAGTTGGTTACCCCAAGGGTAGACATGCCACTATTGCACCTGTTCAGTCATTGGGCCTATATGGCCAAACTTGAATATTCAGTGTCCACTGTTTTCATTGCTGATGACTTCTGTCTCCCATACGGCTGCATGCAGTGCAGCTTTTTCCAGCTTTCAGTTGGCTGGTCTACAGGGAGAAGGTTTTCTGCTTAGCACCAGCTTGCTTTCTCAGTGACCTTGCCTCTCAGGCAAGAGATGTCTTCAGCAATAGGGTCTTACTATCTGTTTCTCAAGGGAAACCAAGGGCTTTGGCAAAAGCCTTTAATGTTTTGGAGGCTACCAGGACCTCTTTGGCCAACAACTCACTGGAAGGTATCCCATCCCAGGCACTAAAAATTTTCTAGTAACAGTCCACAGCTTCTAGATGTGCCATTATTCAAAAAAGTAGGTTTACATAAGTCTTATTCACAACATCTTGAATTTAGATTGACCCTCCCCCTGCCCTTCTTTTATGCATTTTCGTCCCATGGCCTCGCTCAGGCCATTCCCCTCCCTGTAATCTGTTCTTCTACTTACATATGTGCAATACCATACACTTAAGTCCTTCCCTTTTCTCCCTCCCTTATAGCCTTTTACCAGCTTACTGGTTTCTGGTACCTATTTTTGGTTCCAGTTCACACACAAGTTTATACATTTGTAGTTAGGATCCACATATGAGAGAGAACATGTGACATTTGGCTTTCTGAGCCTGGGTTACCTCACTTAGTATAATCCTTTCCAGATCCATCCATTTCCCAGGACAAAAGTACAAATGGCAGCTCTTCTCCTATGTGTCTGTATATTTAAAAGTTAGAAATCAAAGTAAACTACTCAATAAAATTGGCTTCACCTCCCTATCTTGACAAGTATTATTACTGATGAGCTAGGAGGCAGAGACTGATAAGAGAATTTTTGGAGGTCCATCCACATGGACTGCCCATGGCATGGGTATACACAGGCATCTCATTCCAAGCCCTGCCCTACATGGTGTGGAGGCTTATTTTTGCTGTGGGGATCCCCGCCCCTACACCCAAGCGTCATCAAATCCATTTCAGAGGGCACCTGTTGGGCAGCCCCTCAAGAAGGTGCCTGAGCAGTTACTAAACATACATGCAGAGGAGGTAGTAGTAAGGTCCCAGGACCTGGAATGTTGTCTAAAAGATGGGTGTATAGGCTCTGGGTGGCCATAACCCCTACTCCCATAGACTCCTTACTTTATATCGAGGATACTGTAACCAAAGGACCAGAGTAAGACCTCAAAAATTTGGGATCCAGGGCAAGATTTCCTCAGATGTAGGTCTGATACTGCTCCCATACTCAGTCTTCAGCTTCATCATTGACATCAAGACCTCCAGTCTCTCACCCATGTGCTTTTCTCGGACTGTCCGTTTCTACGATACTTTCCTCCTTGTGTAGTGTGGAGCTCAGAATCCCTCATGCTACTAGCAATGCCTTCAGCCACTGGCCATGAGACACTCCATTACCTGAACCTTGCAACAGCCCAGCCTCCTCCCTTCTTGCTTTACAGCTGCATTGCTGAGTTCCTTGCTGTATCAATAGTGTTAAGCATGTCATCCCAGCTGGTCCTCTGTCCACCAGGAATCACTTCTCTTGTGCAGCTTTTTCCTCAAAAACAAGCTCAAACCTTTGCCACTTTCCCCAGGCTCCTGCCTCACCATCTTCCTGTGATTCTCAGAAAATAACCTTGCTTCCTATTTCTCAAGAAAATAGAAGTCATCAAAACAGCAAGTATCTCTCACTTCCTGTTTTCTTCCCTAGTGTTATTGCAGTGTTAGTGCACAGTGTGGCTGTACTGTTTGACTTGTACTTTGAATGAGAGTGATAGAGGTTTTCCGGCAGCACTGACCATTGACTTACCGTTTCCCTCCTGTCTCCATAGCAACCACTCTGTCTTTTTCACTCCCACCCCCAGTCTCAGACAAATCTTTCTACTACAGCTTTCGATTCTACTCCTGTCTGCTTCCTCTGGACCTGCCATGTCAGTTATCTTCTCTAAAGATCTGTATGTAAGCAGCAGTCATTTTGCTACTTATAACCAAATCCCTTTCAATCCGCTGTGATCTTATTTCTGCTCCAGTACCTCTGCAGAAGCTGCTCTGACCTGGCTTGATAATGACTTCTTTACTGCTAAGACCAGCGAGCACTTCAGTACTCCTGTCGAACTTGCCATTGCTGAGCCCACCTTCTGAACTTGCTTTTTGCCCCGACATCCCTCTTCTTTCTGTTTTCCTGAACATTTTTCAAGTCTCCTTCTTTTAAATGTTGCTTTCCTTTAGAGTTCTGCCCGAGGCTGCTTCTCTTCTTATTCATTAAACTCTCAGTGCCTTGCTTATAGAAGGTGCTCAATCAATATCAAATCATGTATGCAAATCCAGCTGCCCATTGCCAACTCAATAGTAGACTCCAAAGTCTTTAAAAGTTTAAGTGTAAAGGAACAAACTTTTTTGAGGGACGCACATCTCCCAGTGTAAATGATGAATTGCTTATTGCAACTGGAGTCTGCTGGAGGGAGAGGACCGTGAGTTTATTTCAGAACTAATATGGCTATATGTTAGCAACACAGATGATGTAGTTCTTATTAGAAAAACAATAAAGAGATTACTTAGCAGCTGTCTCCCTGCACTGTCATTTCATTTTGCTGCATAGTTCTTGGCAGAGAATCTAGAAAAGAAAAAAATAATTAAACCGCACTATGTTCTCCTAGACTAAATGATGTTTGCTGTTTGATGTTTGTTTTCTGAGAAACAAATTTTAAAAGGCAATGTGTACTCTGTGATTATTGAATATAGAACATTTCAAAGTTTTTCCATCCTAGAGGTTTTTGATTAAATATTATGGCCTTTCCCCTTCCATATTTCATAGAAAAGTTCCTTTTGGCTCCATGTTCCACACTGAGAACATCAGCCCCAAATCCCAACTATATTAGATCCAGAAATCCACATTGAATAAAGAATCCATAGAAAAATAGTTAAGGCTCTCTCTTCATTGCGACACAGAGATACCACATATAGTGCACTCCATTGCTTATTTATCCAACAAATGATTATGTGAATAGCCACCTCATGTAATTTTAGAGTAACAGTATTTGATGTGTAGAAAGATGCCTGCCAAAAGAGAAGCTGATATGACCTCTGACTTTGGTTTTGTTGTTTGTTTGTTTTGTTTTTGAGGTAGGATCTCACTCTAGCCCAGGCTGACCTGGAATTCCCTATGTAGTCTCAGGGTGGCCTCAAACTCACAGCAGTTCTCCTACATCTGCCTCCCAGGTGCTGGGATTAAAGGTGTGCACCACTCTGCCTGGCTACTTTATTTGGTTTTTACCTGCTAAGGTATCTTGTCCTAACTTTAAGACTCAATCAGTCGAAAGTCAGCCCCAGACGAAATGGCTCCATGATTAAGCACTTGCTGCACAAGTGAGGGCCAGAATTCAGATCCCAAGCACTCGTGTAAATTCTGGGTAGATGTGGTGGCCTCTCTGTAATCCCAGTGTGGAAAGTAGAGATAAGGGATCCTTGGAAAAGCTGGCTAGCTGGACTAGCTGAATCTGTGAGAATCTGCCTCAAAAACTTAATTGGAGAAGGTCCAAGATGGACACCTGACATCAGCCTCTGGTTTGGGTATATGTCAGTTCATGGTTGGCCCTGTGCACGTACACCTATGCCTTACTCACAAAGCATGGCTATAGATCCCGTGCTGCCTTGAACTGAGCTTTAGATTTCTAAGTTATACCTGACCTTGCCTTATTTCCTCCATTTTCCTTTCTACTTGTCCTACCTGCTCCTCATTTCCAACCACCCCACATCACAGGCTGCTTGTCACCTCTCACCAAAGCTGCCATAAAAATAACCACTTCATTTTAGACAACAGTGGTATCCAAATATGCTTGTGTTTGAGAGTTTGCATATGAATGAGGCGTCATTTCAAATTCTTTTCAAAACTTCTCAGTCTTTGTTGGTATTTACATTACACATGTCACATGTGCAGTTTGTTAAAGCTTCTAGCAAATAACATTCCTAGTTACACCTTCGGACCAGATCGCTCCCTGAATTCCAGGCTCATTCAGACATACACCTCCACTTACATGATTCTTGAGTGATCCAAATTTAGTGCATCCAAATGAGCTGCTTTCTACCATCTCAGTGAAGGGTGCCACCACCAACTACCTGTTGCCTCAAACACTGTCTCAACAACTTTCTTGAAACCCGACTTTTCTTTATCCACCCTGCGATAGTTTGGATCTGGACTGTTCCTCTAAAGGCTCGTGGGTTAAGGCTTACATCCTAGGTTGACACTTGGGAAGTGGTGGAAAATTGAAGAGGTCAAGGCCCAGTGGGAGGTTTTAGATCATTGGAGACGTGCCCTCAGGAGATATTCCAGACCTCTGGTCTCTTCCTTTCTCTCTTTCACATCCACTGATGGGTGATAGCCTTGCTCTACCATGCACTACTCACTATGACGTCCCACCTCACTGCAGCCCCCAAAGCAGCAGGGCCAACCATGAACTGAAACTTAAACCGTGAACAAAACGAACGTTTCTCACTTTGAAGTTGATCATTTCATGTATTTTACTACAGTAATGGAAATCTGACTAGGGAGCTCCCATGTCTCTAAGGGAAACGATCAGCAAATATCCTTAGTCCTATAGCATGTAATACCTCATAACACTGCTACTCAAACTGTAGACTCGCAGGGTGCTCCTGATCCATGAGCCGCGTCACTGGTGCAGGACAAGTCGGCCACAGAAACTGGGAGCCAGAGAAGCTGTCGTAGGAATTTGATGTGGCGTGGTGACCAAGTTCAAAGGTTGGCCTGACCTTGTTGATCAAGTATAGACTTCAACATTGATGAACTAAAGTGTTGAACTTAGCTAGCACAACTCCTGTGATAAATAGTTATGTGCTATAGGACCATATCCAACCTATGATTTTTAAAAAATAGAGAATAGGCACATCAGGGCTTCCTGACACTGCAGACAACTCCAGGCACATGTGTCACTTTGTATGTTTTGTACGTTTGGCTTGATGTGGGTACTGGGAATTTGAACCTGGGCCTGCAGGCTTTGCAAGCAAGTACCTTTAACCTCTGAGCCATCTTGCCAGCCCACAACCAATGATGTTTTATGAGTAGTTTGTCAGTGATACAGTAAAAGTGTATAAAAACTTATGAAAATACCCATTTATTTTATAACTTCTTTATATAAGTTTTAACTTTTTTAAAGTATTTTATTTATTTGTAATGTATATATATATATATATATATATATATATATATATATATATATATATATATATATATATATATATATATATATATGGAGGGGGGATCATGCTAGGGCCTGTGGCTGCCACAAACATACTCCAGACACCTATGGCACTTTGTGCATCTGGTTTTATGTACTGGAGGATTGAACCATGGGCTAACAGACTTTGAAAGCAAGTGCCTTTAGCTACGGAGCCATCTCCCAACCTAAGTTTTAACCTTTATGTAGTAACGTTTTTTATTTATTTGCAAGCTAGGAGAAAACAGAAACCTGTTTTAACTTTTAATTAAATTTTTTACTGTTAAGGTCTAAAATTAATGGTTATTTAGAGCAACAAAATTTATATTTTTATGTACACCTTCAATTTTCTGAAGATAAATAGAACTTCATTGGCTTTGGGGGGAAGGAGGGTGAGAGAGAAAATACTTATATTCCTAAGTGTGGCAGAAATATAAGCCAAGTGGAGGTGATGGACATGGTCCTGGAGAAATTAAGACCCAAGAAGTCCTCAGAACCATGAACCCTAACAGACTGAGCTCATTTTATAGCTGTAATAGATGTTGACGCATTACAAATAGCGTTCAGTAATTTTTGGAGATATTGGGGCCATGAAGCAATAAAACCATAAAAAACTTATGGGCTGTTTATTTACAAAAATTAAATTAAAAACCACAAGAATTTTTTTGAAAGGAAGAATATTGGATTAAAACCTGATTGAAGCAGATGTTCAGTATTTCACATATAAACATTAAGACTTTACAAGTTTCTTAATACATAGAATTTCAGTTTGCCAAGACTGAAATCCACACACAGTTTGTGGAGACATTAATGAAAGACTCTGTTAAAGGTATTTGCTTGGAAATGTTGGGGAATTTGTAGCAAAGATGGCTGCTCAAGTGTTCCTTTCTAGGGCTATCATTCAACATATGCAGGGAGCAGCTGATGAAAGGTAAGACTAATGCATGGAGCAATTAAAGCTAGCAACATCTTTTTTCATTTTGCTATGATAATTTCCCTCATGTCCCTGTTTATGTGCAATTTGAACATGATGGTGATATGAAGGAAGAGTTCTTTCAATTTTGTTACTTTAAACCATAACTAAGTCCTAGCTGCATAAAACAATGAAGGATTACATTGTCAACAGATGCAATTTGGAACTTCAGTGTTGTGTAGAAGTCAGTTCTATGGTGCAGAGAACATTCTGGAACAGTTACCCTAAGGAACTTACACTAGAATATATTGTTTCTCATGAGAAGGTCCTGCTATAGAAAGGAATATTGGTGGTAATAAACTGGGCTTGATGTTGTACTGAAAATTGAAAATTAAGTAAAGATCCATATGTTCCATTCTAGAATATTGTCTTGTGTCATATGATCCAAGGGAAGCAGGTCACAAACAGCTGTTGTTGTACTCTGAGCTTTGATGGTAATGAAGAGGCAAAGTGTCTGAGAATGTTTGAAGAAT
The DNA here is from genome assembly GCA_036365145.1 of Orientallactaga sibirica. Classification (NCBI taxonomy): domain Eukaryota; kingdom Metazoa; phylum Chordata; class Mammalia; order Rodentia; family Dipodidae; genus Orientallactaga; species Orientallactaga sibirica. The sequence continues at coordinate 4,778,903 of JAEOAD010000038.1, read as the reverse complement.
AGCACAGCTGTGTGTGTGTGTGTGTGTGTGTGTGTGTGTGTGTGTTAAGACAGTTTAAGGCTAGGGCTGTATAGATTAGTGGTCAAGCACTTGCCTTGTATGGTGGTTTGAATGTGAATGTATGTCCTCCACAGACTCAGGGATTTTTGATTAAGGTTAAGCTTCCCACTTAAAACTGTAGAGGCCTGCTGGAGGAGGTGTCACTGGCAGATCTTTTAATCCTGCCCTAAGGTGTGTGAAGAGTCAGTGGAGTACTGGCTATTCTGTTTTTGCTGGCTGTTTGGTGGTGTCTCTCTGCTATGGATCTATGGAGTAAGCCAGCTTCTTCTGTCATGATGGTGTTTCCCCTAGAAACTGAAAGCCTGAAAATAAACCCTGTCTTCTCATAAACTGCTTCAGGTTAGGTGTTTGTCCAGCAAAAGGAAAGTAACTGCAACACCTGAAATGTACAAGGTTCAATCCTCAGGATTGCTGCTTATTCATCTAATAGTTTTGGTATTTTTAGTTACTTACATGCAAGGAAGAAATGCAACATGTTTTTCAAGGACACCTAAGATCAAAGGGCAAAAATAAGTTGGAGCTTGGAAAGACAGTCTCTACAGATAGTCATGATACATGTTCCAAATAGCAATTCCCAATGACACAGATGGTGATAGCACACCTGTAAAGAGCTGTCACCAAACATCAGGAGTTTGATAAAGCTTTTCAAATTTTATTTTCCATCAAAAGAAGATCTATGCCTTAAAAAGTTTGTGGATTCAGAATCCATTTCTTTCATCAAAAGGTAATTTAAATTTAACTATAACTTACAGGATATATTACTGGAACTGACTCCTATTGAAAGATTGAAGGACTTGAAAACATAGTATCACTTCTTCTATTAAAGATTTAGGTTTTTTTAACTAAATTCATTGAAATTACTCTAAAATCTCTTCTTGAGGCTGGTTTCTTTCATATCACTATTATTAAGCACAGAAGTGGTTTAGGTACACATTATTCCTTTCAAGTATTCTTACTGGCAATTTTGCCTAAATTAGACAAATTGTCAAGCAGAAAGCAAATTAATTTGTCATATTTAAAACTTAAGCTGCAGGCTGGAAAGATAGTTTAGCAGTTAAGGCACTTGCCTGCAAAGCCTAAGGACCCAGGTTTGACTCCCCAGTTCCCACATAAGACATATGCACAAGGTGACTGGAGGCACCTTCCTCTCTCTCTCTCTCTTCTCTCTCTCTCTCTCTCAAACACACACACACACACACACACACACACACATAAATAAATAAAATATGTTTTTTAAAGCTGGGCATGGTGGTACACACCTTTAATCCCAGCACTTGGGAGGCAGAGGTAGGAGGATTGCTGTTGAGTTTGAGGCCAGCCTAAGACTATATAGTGAATTCTAAAGTGAGAAAAGAAAGAAAGAAAGAAAGAAAGAAAGAAAGAAAGAAAGAAAGAAAGAAAGAAAGAAAGAGAGAAAGAGAGAAAGAAAGAAAGAAAGAAAGAAAGAAAGAAAGAAAGAAAGAAAGAAAGAAAGAAAGAGAAAGGAAAGGAAAAGATTAAATATTTTGTATATTGTGCTCATTCTCAGTGTGTATATAGAACTTTAATGTGAGGACTGGATTTCCAAAAAGTGAAAAGTATAAAAGTGAACCCACGTGTTCATTGTCATCCTACAAGTGTAATAGTGAACCCACATATTCATTGTCTACTTGACAAGTGTAATAGTGAACCCATGTGTTCATTGTCTACCTGACAAGTGTAATAGTGAACCCATGTGTTCATTGTCTACCTGACTTCTTTCAATGAACAAGTCATATGCACGTGTTCATGCTTCTTGTTTTTCCCACATTGTGCTTACCTTTCAAATGTCTATTGCAATAAAATTTCCTACTTGTTGAATTAATAACACAAAACCAAAGCTTTTAATACGTGATAACTTCATTTTTTTGGTGTGTTTTTTTCAAGGTAGGGTCTCACTCTAGCCCTGACTGACCTGGAAATCACTATGTATCTCTGGCTTGCCTCGAACTCATGGGATTCTTCTTACTTGTGTCTTCTGAGTGCTAAAGGACTAAAGGTGTGCACCACCATGCCTGGCTATGCTTCATTTTTTATCAACTCACCATTCCATTCATTTTCATAAAGTATGAGCATTGGATTGGAATTCATGAGAAGAGGTCATTTTCCATAGAGAGCTTAGGGAGCATTGCCTTATCTGAGACATTACAAAGTGAGGCTTTCCTTGAAACAATTTCTCTGAAGGAATTAAATATCTCACATGATATCTCCTATTGTAATAACTGATTTCAGCTACTTTATTTCAAACAAGAAAATAAAAGGTTGAGCCTGAAACATCCCCAATCAATAAGTCTGAATGTTTACAGAAATCACCTGGTGAAATTGTCCCCCAAAAGGCATTTAACACAGATCTAGCTGTTCTTCTTAGCCTAGTATGACAAACTCATTATTGCAAATATTCATGAACCATTACAAATCATTAGCAAGAGCAGCAAGTAACGGATTATATGTTAGAGATCACAAGTACACATCTCAAGTTGAACTTTTAAAAGATTCCTGTAATAATGTTACATAAATTGCTGTTAAGTGACTGTTTTGGTCCCTTCTGCATTTATATAAAAGAATACCTGAGAATAGGTACTAGGTAAGGAAAGGAGGTTTATTTTGGTTCATAGTTCAGCCAAGGGTCTTGTGCTGTATCGTAATTTAGGCAAATAAGCGTTAGAGCAGCCAGTAGTACATGCAGCAGAGGCTAGACATGTAGGGTGGCTGTATCAGTTACCTTGCTATTGCTGGGACAAAATAGTTTATTTCTGTTTATAGTTCCAGATTACAGTCCGTCATGGCAGGGAAGATATGGTGGCAGGAACTGGTCACATTCAGTCCACAGTGAGAAAGCAGACTAGAGCAATGAATGCTGCTGTTCAGCCTGCTCTCTCCTTTTATACAGTCACTGGTCACATTTATACAGGAACTGGTCACATTCAGTCCACAGTGAGAAAGCAGACTAGGGCAATGAATGCTGCTGTCCAGCCTGCTCTCTCCTTTTATACAGTGGAGGCTCCCAGCCCATGGAATGGTGCTGCCCACGGCACCCAAATTGACCCGATCAAGATAATCCCTCACAGGCATGCCCTGAGGCTAACCTAATCTACGTTATTAATCACAGAGCATTTTAGATCCTGTCAAGTTAATACAACCCATCACACTTGCCTTACTTTATAACAAACTGCTTTTTCAGTCACACAAGATGTAACTCCCTCCCTCAAGATGGCCATTAATCCCTCCTGAGCACAGTTCTCTGGGTCCTCCTTACTTTCCACCTGAGCTCACTTTTTTAAAGGTTCTGCCGTCTCTCAGTAATGATGTGCAGGGGCCAAAAGTTGTAGCCCATGAATCTTTGCAAAACAAACCATGTTTAAACCGTCACAGTAGCTTTGGGTTTCTAGTGTCAGTCCCAGGCATGGAATCATATTTGTATATTCCAGACAACTTTCACATGAAGATGTGCCCTGGAAAAGAGTAAAGCTTTCAAAAAGTGACCCAGTGGTAGGTGGAAGCATTTATATGAAGGTTCACAGCAAGAGTCAGTAAGCTTGCTCCCTATAGCGGTCATGGAAGAGCAGCTGGTCTGGTTATTAGGTATCATCTTTCAGCATCAGATTATCCTGACGTTTTACAGGAGGCAGGGACGTGATCTTGGAACCACGTTCTCCTGTACCCAGAGGCCACTTGTTGGTTTCTTTCTCCCTGAGGTACAGATTAGGACAGTGGGACCAGGGAGAAGCACTTGCCCTTCCTGTGAGGGTCACCCCAATAACAGTCCTTACTCCAGCTGTCTGCAGCCAGTTTCTAGTCTCTCAGCTCCTCCACATTGCACTCACAGATACCAATTCAGCCTCCAGACCCTCAACAAAGGGGTCCAGCTCCTGGGGGCTTCCCACAGTCCTGTAGGTCCGCATAACCTCATTCTCTTCAATTCTTTAGACCTAAGGATAATGGAGGTTTCCTGTATTAACTGCTTTTGCTTTTATTAGCTATAGAATCCCCCTTTTGTGTTTTTAGCCCTCCAATACTGACCTTTCTAGCCCATTTTGTATGTGAAATTCTCTTTTAAAAGAACTACTGTGACTTCTGATTCCTGACTGGATCCTGACTGATATGATAAATGGCATCATGGTGGTACCAGGTGGTCTGAAAATAGTTTAGTTGCATCTTGTGCCCTGGATGCCATGCTGAGTGGCTTGCCCATGCAAACTGGACTGTTAGTAATCTATGTCGATCAGTGACATCATGATTAATCAAACTGTCCCCTGTGGTTGATTGTGATGAAGTGCCTGAAGCAAGCAACCGCTGGACCAAAGTGGCTGCTGTGCTTAAGTTACGGTAGTAGTGGTGATGTGCAAGAGTGGGGGGTGGGATGGCTAGTTCCAGCTCTTTTGAAAAATTATAGAAAAAAAAAATGGCAAGTTCAAGCCAGGTGCAGTAAGTCTCAAGTTACTCCACTCTGCTTGTCTCCACTACCACCATCCCACAGTCAACTGTCTTCCTTTTCCACCAGAGCTTTCTTTTCTAATATTCATATTTATTTGCAAGGAGAGAGAGTGTGTGAGCAGGGATGTGCCAGGGCCTCCTTCCACCACAAATGAACTCCATACACATGCTCCACTTTGTTCATCTGGCTCTACATGGGCACTGGGGAATCGAACCCAGGCTGTCAGACTTTGTAAGAAGCACCTTAACTACTGAGCCATTTCTCCAGCCCATACCTGAAGTTTTACTGCAGCTTCCAGCTCCCAGACTGTCCTACCTATAATTCATTTTTATACAATGACCAGAGAACCTCAAAGATAACTCCTATGCTTAAAACCTTCAGTGACATCCAATTCCATCCTATAGGTAGGATAACTAACCCTTCTAAACTCATCTCAAAGAATTTCCTTCTTCTCTGTGTTCTAGTCCAGGGGTGTCCAACCTTTGGCTTCTCTGGGCCACATAGGATAAAGAAAAACTGGGCTGCACATTAAACACACAAACACATAAAAAGCTGGTAAGCAAAAGAAAGATCTGAATATAATTTTTGTGATATCACCAAAAAAGTCATCCCATACTAATTCTGGTTATGTAAATTCATTTGGACAGTCTTTTGAAACTAGCAAGTTCCACGTTTGCGATTGGTAATAAAGAAACAAACAGACCTCAGTAATTAATATTTGTCTCTGCTACTGAACTGCACTCTGTGTAGCACCCCAGCCCCCTGCAGCAAGCCTGCCACAAGCCTGCCACATGGTACATGATCAGTAAATATTGATTAAATCATCTTGGAAAAGAGTTTTTCTTCAAAATTACTTTATATTTGTAATTATGAGGCATTTTAAGCATACTGAAGATATAACAAATACCCAGATACTATCTGCCACCCAACTTTAACAGATTTTTGGCCTACACATCACACTAAGCTTTCTTTGGTCTACCTGGGGGTCTCTCTCTCATCCTATTTCTCTTTCTCCCTCTTTTCTCAAGAAATGAAATGTAAAAAATGGTATTATAAATTATATATATATATGATACTTTTTAAATATTTTATTTATTTATTTGAGGGAGGGAGAGAGAGAGAAACAGAGAGGAAGAGATTGAGTACACCAGGGCCTCTAGCCTCTGTAAACAAACTCCAGATGTACACACCACTTTGTGCATAGGGCTTTATGTGGGTACTGGGGAATTGAACCCAGGTTGTTAGGCTTTTCAGGAAAGTGTCTTTAGTGCTAAGCCATCTCTTCAGCCTCTTCATGACAGTTTTAATTACTCTAGGGTCTGTCTTACTTTCAATCTTGATGCAGATGTGTGACTTCCCCCATTAGTCTAGTCTAATTAGAGATCTATCAACTTTGTTGATCTTTTAAAATAACCATCATTTTATTTCATTTTATTTTCCATTTTCTATTTCATTGATTTTTCTGTTCTTATTTTCTATTAGTGTCCTGTTATTATTTTCTATTAGTCTTCTTTTATTTTTTAACCTGTCTGTATCTTTAAAGTATATTTCCTGAAGATATAATTAACATATAATTGGATCTGTTTTGCATCTGTTGTAATAGTCCTATTTTTATTAGCATTTAGCAACTTTAAAAATATTTTTATTTATTTATTTATTTATTCATTCATTTATTTATTTATTTGAGAGAGAGGGAATGGGCATGCCAGGGCCTTTAGCCACTGCAAATGAACTCCAGATGCATGTGCCCCCTTGTGCATCTGGCTTACGTGGGTCCTGGAGAGTCAAACCAGGATCCTTTGGCTTTGCAGACAAATACCTCAATCACTAAGCCATCTCTTCAGCCCCAGCAACTTTTTATTATTAGTGCATTTTCATTAGATAAAACTCATTATAAATGATAGGTTTTATTCTGACATGCTCATACATGTATAGCACATACTTTACTCAAAGTCACTCCTCATTTCCTTCTTTTGTTTCCTTCTCCCACTCCTTGATACTTCTTTCCCCAAATAACCTGCTTTTCCACATATAAGAAAAACTGTGCTATATATCTGTCTTTCAGAGTCTACTTGTCTACTTGTCACCAGTGCCATCCATCTTTCCACAGTGATCTTAATTTTGTTGTTACTTATGGCTGATTAAACTCCATGGTGTCTGTGTACATGTTCCTTATTGTTCATCTATGATGGAGGTGGCAGTTACCCTCTTGTTGCTCAGACAAAACTCTTCCAACCAGAAGCAGCTGATGGGAGGAAAGAGTTTATTTCAGGCTTACAGGTTCAAGGGGAAGCTTTATCACAGTAGAGAAGCATAGCAGAGCAGGCAGCTGGGCCATCACATCTCCACACAAAGCAGGAAGGAAATAATCTGAGAGCCAAATTTCAACACCCAGTAGGACTGGACTAATCAATCCCAAATTCTGTCCCATCAATACACCTCTTCCAGCAAAAGTCTGTGGACTAAGTAAAACACTCAAGGCTATTGTGAATAGAGTCACAATAAATATAAATGTGCACGTGTCTTACTGTATGCTACTTAGATTCCATCACATACATACACAGGAGCCAGATAGATGAATATAGTTCTATTTCGAGTGTTTGAGGGACCTCCATACTGATTTCCATAGTTACTATATGAATTTACATTCCCACCACAGTAGGTAAGGATTTCTTTCTCCCTGCATCCTTACCAGCATTTGTTATTGTTTGTTTGCTTGGTAATAGCCATTCTGACTGGAGTGAGACAGAATCCCCATGTAATTTTGTTTTGCATTTCTTCAGTGACTGAGGATATTAAACATTTTTCCCATATATCTTTGGCCATTATACTTGAGAACTATCTGTTCAATTAATTTGACTATTTATTGGTTGGACTATTTTATTGGTTGGACTATTTTATTGGTGTTTAATTTGTTGAGCTCATCATATATTCTAGATATTAATACCCTATAATGTAAGATTTTTCTACCATTCTGTAGAGTTTTACTTTACTGCACTAAATATTTCCTTTGCTAGACAATATTGATTAAATAATCTTGGAAAAGAATTTTTCTTCAAAATTACTTTATAGTAATTTTTTCATCCCATCCAGTCACATTTGTAAATAATAGCTATTATTTCTTGGACTATTAAGATCCTTTTCAGAAAGTCTTTGTTTCTGCCTTGTCTTAAAGTGTTTGACCTGTGTTCCTATAGTACTTTCAAAGTCAGGTCTTACAGTAAGGTCTTTGACCCATTTTGAATAAACTTTCAGTCTGTGTACATCTTTGCAGATGAAGTGTGTTTTTCACACGCCCCAGCCCCCAAAACATACATCAGTTGGATCTTGTTTTTTAATCCAATCAGCTAGTCTCAGTCTTTTGACGAGAGAGTTATGTCCATTATATTGAGAGCTATTGAGGTGCATTTGTTGATTCCTATAGTTTGTTTGGTTATTTTCCTAACTGGTTCAATTGTTTTCTTCTTTGACCTTCTTTTGACCCTTTTGACTCTACTTAGTAGCTTGCTGTTTTCTGAGTTGGGCATGTTTGATTCTTTCCTACCTCCAACTTGTTTATCCATCCCTCTCAGGGAATCTATTCTTTCATGTTCTCTCATGTTTGTTACTGTCCCTTCTTTCTGTGTAAATAGGATTCCTTTAAGTGTCTTCTTTAATGTTGTCTCAGTGGCCATGACTAGCTTTAGTTTGTACTTATCACAGAAGGTCTTCTCCTGTGGCTAGGACTGCTAGCCTGTTCTCACAGCATTGCCTGGCCTTCCTTTGTGTCTCTGACTTAGGCTTCCCACCCATGCCTCAGGAGCCAAGGCTGGTTCCTACTTTTCTCTCCATATGGGTTCGGTTTCTGTATGCTTTTCAGGACCCTTTCACCTCCTTCATGATTCTCCATGCTCTTCCTTTCCTTCTCTCTTCAGAATAAAGCCTCTCTTCACTTACCAGATTTTACTCAGGGAATACTCTGAGGCAGCTTCTAATATGACATTGTACCTAAGCATCTCTGTGTTTGATGTAATTATTAATGTGGGTGGATTTAAGTCTATTATATACACATTGCTCCTGTTTCTTATATTTGTTGTTTGTTTTATTTTTCTCCTTTTTTAAGTACTTTGCTTTCCTTTGGGCAGATATAGTATTCCATTTTATATTATCTTTTATGAGGCCAAAGAATTCCTTAAAACATATGCCCACTGTTAAGGTGTTGAGCCATGATTTACTGCACTGTATCCTTTTTGTGGGATATTTGGATTTTCTACTGCATTTTTACCAATATAAGTGAGGATGGTGTAAATTATTTTGTTCCTAACATATTTTAATGTGTTATGATTGGCATGTAATAAACTGTACATATTTAAAGAATGCAATTTATTAATTTTAGACATTGACTGCCCATGGAAATACCACAATAGTCACAGTAGTGAAGCTCTCTTTAATACTTTGTGTTACTATAACAGAATATCTGACAGCAGATACTATTTAAATTAAGGGCTTTATTTGGCTCATCATTCTGGTAGCTATAAAGTCCAGACAGTGCTGGCATCTGGTGAAGCCTTCCTGGCTGTGCCAACACATGATGGAGAAGTGAAAAAGGAACTAACCACATGTAAAAGGAGCTAATTATATAGGGTGGCCTCGTTTTATAATAGCCTTCACTCTCCAGAACTAATACAGTTACATAGGACCTCACCCAGCCTCTTAAGATGAGCATTAATCCCTTTGAGGGATGTATTTTCATGATTTCATTATCTCCCACTACTCCTCACTTCTAAAGGGCCCGCTATCTCAATATCAATGCATTAGGGACAACATTTCCAGCACATTAATCTGTGAGGAACAGACTATATCTGAACATGCCAGTGTCCATCACCATAAAAAGTTTCCTTGTGGGACTGGAGAGATGGCTTAGTGGTTAAGGCGCTTGCCTGTGAAGCCTAAGGACCCAGGTTTGATTCTCCAGGTCCCATGTAAGCCAGATGCACATGGTGGCGCATGCATCTGGAGTTTGTTTGCAGTGGCTGGAGGTCCCTGGTGTGCCCATTCTCACTCTCACTCTCTCTCTCTGTCTCTAATAAATAAATAAAACTAAATTCAAAAAAAGTGACCTCATATCTAAAATCCCCCATGCTCATAGCTTGGAAGAATTAATATCATGAAAGTGGCCATCCTACAAAAAGTAATATACAGATCCAATGCAATTTCAGTCAAAATGCCAGCACAATTCTTCACAGAAATACATATTCATACATTATAAAAATTGATTGTAGGATTTTATAAATGCACACTTCATTTTATTAATTTTGCTTTTAATTATGCCTTAATAAAGTCTTTCTAATTATCAAAAAAAAAGTCTCAAAATCCATATGGAAGCACAGAAGGCCTTGAATAGCCAAAAATGTCCTCAGCAAAAAGAATACTACAGTGGTATCATACCTGATTTCAAGATGTATTACAAAGCCATAGTAATAAAAACAGCATGGCACTAGGACAAAATAGACAATAGATCAATGGAAATAAATAGAAGATCCAAGTATAAATTTTGGTAACTATAGCCACATGATCTTTGACAAAGAGACAAAAAACACACAGTGGAGAAAAGATAGCATTTTCAACAAATGGTGTTGGAGAAACTGAATCAGCACATGTGGAAGAATGAATTTAGACCCTCTGTTCTTACCTGAAAGAGAAATCAACTCCAAATTGATCAAGTACCTCACTATAAGACATGAAACTGTGAAGTGGCTAGAAGAAAAAGTAGGGAGAACATTCTAAGATGTAGGTGTAGGGAAAGACTTTCTCATTCAGACCCAAGTAGTCCAGTGGATTGAGACAAACACTTGACCATTGGGATCTCATGAAACTAAAAAGCTCTTGTACAGATAAGCAAACCATTAACAGAGTCAACAGACATCCTACAGAAGGAGAGAAAATCTTTGCCAGCTATACATATCTGATAGAGGTTTAATGTCTAGAATATACAAAGAACTCAAAAATTAAGCAATAAAAAAAAATCAAACCATCAAAATTGGGGGCAGGGAACTGAAAAGAGGTCTCAAAGGAAGAAATAGAAACAGTCAATAAATATCTGAAAAGATGTTCAAAATCTTTAGCCATTAGGAAAAATGCAAATTCAAACTGCTTTGTTATTCCATTTCACTCCTGTCAGAATGGCTAGCTTCAAGAAATCAAATGACAGCAAATGCTGGTGAGGGTATGGGGAAAGAGGAACCCTTATCCACTGTTGGTGGGATTGCAAACTTATATAGCTACTAAGGAAATCAGTATGAAGGTTCCTCCAAAACTGATCTACCATTTGACCCAGCTACATTATTTTTGAGCATATACCAGACTCTATCCTTTACTGTAGTGATATTTGCTCAGCCATGTTGGTTGCTGCTCTGTTCACAATAGCTAGGAAATGGAATCAGCCCAGATGCCCATCATTGTTGGATGGATAATGAAGATGTGGTACACATACACAATGCAATTCAGCTCAGAGTAAGGAAAAACTAAATTATGAGATTTGTAGGAAAATGAATAGACCTGGGAGAAATTATACTAAGTGGGTTTACCCACATGTTCTCTCTCATATGAAGATCCTAACATCGAAGAGCTTCATTTGTTTGTAATTTGTTGTAAGCAGCAGTCGTGCTGGTTTGAAAGCCAGAATGAGGCTTGGAGAGAGAAGAGGCAAGCAGGGGTCACAGGAAGAAATAATAGACAGGCAAATGGAGGAACAGAATAGAGGGAGTGGAAGGGTCTGGTGGGACAGAGGTAAGAGAGAAGGGGGAGATACACAAAACTAATGGTAGCATGGATCAGTACCAAAGAAACCTACCTCTTTGTTAGCTAATTAAAAGATAAAACTTTCTTAAAAAGAGAAATATAAATGTAGTTTGGTCAGAAGCACTATGCAGGGGTGAAGAAACCTTTAACCAAAAACCATGAGCTATTGCTAATAAATCCTAGTGCTAGACTTGGGATACCCCTCCACACACAAAGTGAGATGTTGGTCATAGAGGCCCATGAGTCTCAAACAATTCAGGTCATTGCCAAAGTACTTGGTTACCCACCAGAACTAAGTGGTAAGGCTGCAGTCACAGGACATTGAGAGATCATACTGGAATTAAGATGGAAGTGAGTTTCCTGCCAACCAGCTCTTACAGTATTGGAAAGCACTATGTGAGCTGCTGGGGGATAAAAGTCATCAACAGCATGAATAAGCAGTGCATCCTGCAAACTACAAAAGCAACCAGTCAGATAAGATGTACCTGCCAGTGCAATAGTGGCAGTTAGGTTACGGAGGTAATCAGTTGCTCTGTGGTTGAATGTGAGGCCTGCTCAGTGTGAGGAAATTCATACCTAATACTGAGAACCAAGTCAGAAGCCTATAGCTTGGTAGATCATAGATCCTAGAGAGAAGCGTTTACAGTTCTTTGGCTAAAAGGAGAGGCTATACCCATCAAAAAGTCTTCTAAATGCCCAAGTATATCTCCTTTGATCCATGCTGCTTTCACTCTAGTTGTCCAGAGAACTGACGTTTTGCTGGGAGTGGTGGCACACAAATCTTTAATCATAGCACTGTGAGGTGGAGGTCAGCCTGGACTACAGAGTGAGTTCTAGTCAGCCTGAGCTACAAAGAGTCTCTACTTCACAAAACAGAGAGAGAAAGCCTGGAGTGGTGGCTCACGCTTTTAATCCCAGAACTCAGGAGGCAGAGGTAGGAGGATCACCAGATTTTGAGGCCACCCTGAGACTACATAGTGAATTCCAGATCAGCCCGAGGTAGAGTGAGACCCTAGCTTGGAAAACCAAAAAAAAAAAAAAAAAAAAACACACACAGAGAAATGGCTTTTCACAGATGGCAGCATACAATAGGGAAACCCAAGACCCATCATCAGAATAACAAGAAGACAGCTGACTGCCTAGCATGAGACAAGTCTTCTCTATCACATCTTATTATACAGAGGAAGTGGAGGTTTAGATATGAGCGCTGCTGTAACTGCTAGCCTGAGACCCTCCTCCAGAGACTCGAACTCATCAAAGCAGAAAATCAGAGGCTGCTGAGAGCTCACCACTAAAGGGGACTACAACATGCCCTCCAAGGTTCAGAAAACACTTGGGAGAGGGGACAGAAAGCATGTAAGAGCCACAGTGTGGGAAGGTGTGCTCTGAGGCATTGTCCTCCTCACAGAGCTGACTGATGCCTTCATGATCTCACAGTGATTACTGCTAACCCCACTGAGGAGGAATGGGGTGGGGCTAGGGGACCTAAGAGTACAACCTGATGGGAATGTGACCAATTTGTAATATGTTCATATAGTAGAAACTATAGTCTTCATGTCCATTGACAGTGAATCCGCCCTCTTACTTCTCCCTACCTCCGTGTTTCCCTTTCATAAGTAATCATCAAAGTAGACAAGAAGATAGAGAGAATAGGCGTGTCAGGGCCTCCAGCCACCACAAACAAACTCCAGACGCATGCACCACCTTGCACATCTGGCTTACGTGAGTCCTGGGGCATCAAACATGAGTCCTTTGGCTTTGCAGGCAAACTCCCTAAACACTAAGCAATCTCTACAACCTCAAACTACTTTTTAAAAATGTGTGTGTGAGAGAAAGAGACAAAGAGAAAGAAAGAGAATTGGCTTACCATGGCCTCCAGCCAGTGCAATTGAACTCCAGACTTGTGTACCACCTTATGCATCTGGCTTACATGGGACCTAGAGAGTCAAACATGGGTTCTTGGGCTTCTCATGCAAGAGCCTTAACCACTAAGCCATCTCTCCAGCCCCCAAACTACTTTTTGACACTACAAATTCCTTTCCATTTTACAAAAAATTATGTATACATTTTTATAATTATTGTGGAATCATATGTACTCTTCTTTGCCCTGTTTCCATGACCCAGCAGAATTCCTTATCCATGTGTTAATGGACCACTAATTTACTGAGTCATATCTCATTATATTATCTACCTCAGCTTGTATACTCATGCACATAGTGATGGACATTTAGGTTGTTTTTAGTTTCGGGCTATTACAAACAAATTAGCCATGAGCATTCAAGTTCAAGTTGCAACAAATATGTATTTTCTTTCCACTTGGATAATATCTGGGAGTAGGTAAGTTGTGGGCCATTCATGTGGTAGATGTGTGTTTGACTTTTTAAGAAACTACCAGGCTTTTCTACGGTGAGTATACCAACTTTCATTTCTATCAACAGTGAGTGAGAATTTTATTGTTATGATTTGGGGGCTTTGGAGGTTGAGTTTGGGGTTTATTGTTTTTTAGATAGGATCTCACTCTGTAGCCTAGACTATCCTGAAACTAATGGTGATCCTCCTCCTTAGCCAAGTGCTGGAATTACAAGCAGGCTAAGAATCTGACTTCTCTGCATGCTGGCAATGTTTGATCTCTGTAAAAATCTAGCCATTTTTGCTCACGTGCTCATTTTTGCTCTCTCACTGGGTTTAGTCGGCATCTTCTACTGAATAATACTATCAGTGTCTTTTCATTTGCTGGTTTTCTGCACATACATACTGTTTGCTGGTCTGTTATATTTTCTATCCATATAGAGTTCCTGGTTGGTTATGTGAGTTGCCTTTGCTTATTGTAATGCTTTGGGGAGTTCTTCATGTTTGGCTTAGTTAGGTATCTACTTTGCAATGATTTTCTTCTTGTCATTGCCTTCTCTTTGCATTGCTTTAACAATGCCTTTTGAAGAGCAGAGGTTTCTAAAATGAGTTTTCTTTAGAGGCATTTTAAGAAATAGTATTAGTAGGCTAAGTATATAATCCCCTTCCCTCCCTCTCCCGTGTGTATGTTGTGTGGAGTTCTAGAGACCTATAGTCGGACTGTCTTCCAAAGAACCTGAAACACCATCTTGAGTGACAGAGTATTCCCTGGATGCGTGCGCAGTCTGGTCTTTCTTGCCTGCTCTGCTTGCTCTCTTAGTGAGTGCGTAGTATTACTTCACACTTTCATTACACTTCAATTTCCTGGCAGAATGAACATTTACTTAAATGTGGGATATTTTAGAAATAATTTTTTGTAATATTTGACCATTTATCATTGAAATTTTTGACTTATTCTTAATATTTGTAAGATGTTTTTACACATTTTAGATATCAAAATTCATATATAGTTTATAATCACAAATATTTTACATCCTTATTTACCTTTTATCTTAGTTCTCCCAACTCCATCTACAATATATTTGCAGTATTTTCTATACTTTAAATAGTACATCTAAATGCCCACTTCATATAAGTATATTTTTCCTCTAACTTTGGAAAGTCTTTACTGTTTTTTGTTTGTTTGTTTGTTTGGTTGGTTGGTTGGTTGGTTGGTTGGTTGGTTGGTTGGTTTTTTGAGGTAGGATCTCACTCTATCCCAGGCTGACCTGGAATTCTCTCTGTATTCTCAGGGTGGCCTCAAACTCATGGAGATCCTCCTACCTCTGCCTCCCAAGTGCTGGGATTAAAGGCATGCACCACCACACCTGGCTTTACTATGATTTTTATTATATCTTGTGATACAAAGTAAGGGTCTAAGTTTCTGGGTTTTTTTTTTTTACATTATTAAGAAATATGTGCTGGACATAATGGTACATGCATGTAATACTAGCACTTAGGAGGCTAAGGCAAAAGGAAAGTAAGTTCAAGATCAGCTTGGGCTGCATATCTTTTTGTTAATTAATTAATTAATTTGAGAGAAAGAGAGAGAGAGAATGGGCACACCAGGGCCTCCAGCCACTGCAAACGAACTTCAGATGCATGTGCCCCCTTGTGCATCTGGCTTACGTGGGTCCTGGAGAATCAAACCAGGATCCTTTGGCTTTGCAGGCAATGCCTTAACTACTAAACCATCTCTCCAGCCCCTGCATATATCTTTTAAAAAAAAAATCTGGTGTGTGTATGATATGTGAGTGTGTGTGTGTATTCATGTATATGAGTGATGGCATATACACTCACAGCAGGGTCGGAGGACAACTTTCAGATGTTGATCCTCACCTTCCACCTCATTCTCATTCTTACTGTTCATTGCTGCATCCACTAGGCTATTGGTCTTCCAGCTTCCAGGAAATTCTCTTGTATCCTCCTCCCATCTCACAGTCAGCATGCTAGGATTACAGAAGCCCAGCACAGTTTGCAGCTTTTACATAGAATATAGGGATCTGAACTTAGGTAGCAAGCACTCCCTCCACTTAGCAATCTCTCCAGCCCCTGTTGTCCTTACTTTGTGCACTGAGATTGTCCAACATCAGATTCTCATTTAACCTATGCCAGTTCTGAATTCTCTGTTTTGTTAAACTATGGGTCTAGAGTTTTGAAGCCAGCAACATGCTTTTTTTCTTTTTTTGGTTTTTCAAGGTAGGGTCTCGCTCTAGCTCAGGCTGACCTGGAATTCACTATGTAGTCTCAAGGTGGCCTTGAACTCATGGTGATCCTCCTACCTCCGCCTTCCAAGTGCTGGGATTAAAGGTGTGCGCCACCACACCTGGCAGCAACATGCTTTTAAGGTAGGTTCCTTTATTTCTCATTCTGCTGTCTTCTGAGGCAAGTTCTTTCTTGTCAACATTCATCTCTCTGCTGTGAATTATAGAGTTTTCTATGTAATCTGTTATATAATTTAAAATTATTAAAATTATAAACTAACTTGAAGTATTACCATGTTTATAATATTTAATTTTTTTCTATAAAATAGTTGTAGCTTTATTTACATTGGACAGATACAGCCTATCTTAGGTTAGGTACCAAGTAGGTACTTAATCAATATGTTAAATACCTTTATATCTGACCATTTTTATAAATGAAATATACCTTTGAAATTAAACAATTGATAATTGTTCTTATTAAAAGAAATACTAATGATATATATTTCTGAATTATTTCATTTCCTAATGTACATAATTTTATGTATATTAGGGTTTCTAGGCATACAACTGCATTACATGGTTGGCCCTTAGTGGTATTCCTTTACTGTTAATTTTATTTTACCTGTCTAATGGCAATGGAAAGACCTCTAACAGTTTATCATATAAAAGACAAGATAAAGAATATCTGCCAAGCCTGCTACTTGGACGGCTGAGGCAGGTGGATCACAATTTCAGGGCCACCCAAGGCAACTTAGCAAGACCCTGAATCAAAATAAAAATCTGGATCTGGCTCAGGGGTAATGTGCTTGCCTAGAATGCGTGAGGGTCTATGTTCAATCCCCAGCACTGCTTTTACCAAATGTGTTTCTATTGCCTATCTACATTGAGTGGTGTGGGATTTTTATTCTAAGAGGATTGCTTTGTTTGTTTTTCAGGAAATAAAGATTGGGAATGTATGTTTTATTGTACAAAACTTCCTTTAATACATTTAACATACAAATAATTACAGGTGCCCAAAAAGTATGCTGTGGTGGTTTGATTTAGAAGTCCTCCATAAACTCGGGTTTTCTGAATACTTGATCTCCAGCTGGTGGCACTTGGGGAGGTGGAGCCTTGCCACAGGAGGTTTGTTGCTGCAGGTGGACCTTGAGGTTTATTAGCCCCTAGCTAGCCAGTGTTCACTCAGCTCACTCTCCTGCTGCTGTTGGCAAAGAGGTGATGTCCAGCCTCTGCTCCACCATCTTTCCTTGTCGTCAAGGAGCTTCCCCGTGTTACTATAAGCCAAAATAAATTCTTTCCTCTCATAAGCTGTTTCTGTTGGGTGTTTGAGCAGTGAGAATGTAACTACAACATATACTAAGGGGTGAATTAACTGTATGTGAGAAGGGCATCTTTCCTTTATAGTTAGCTGTATATGAGAAAAGCATCTTTCTTTTAAAGTTACCCTCATTATGTCATGCAAAATTTTCATCTTTTGCTCTGAAGTTTCAAAAATCTCCTTTTTGAACAGGCTGTCGTACTTCTCGTCCTAGAGCTCCTGTAGACTTTATGTTCTCTCATATCTCAAGTGTAATCTGCTCATTCTCCTTTCCCCTTTATTCTGTCTCTCTTGATTTTTGTTTTTCCAATTAAATCATCAAATCAGTCACAACTGTAATCTTCAGGATGTTCCAGGAACATTTAATCTCCACTAATAGCTGATTTCCTCACCACTGCTCAAAACTCAGATTTATAGCCATCTATGTAGTATTAATTAAACAGGATTTCATAATGAAATTCCTCTAATTATGATATCAGTGCTTCTATTAAACTCAAGTTTTGCTAAGGGCTCTTTCCTTAAGCACAACCCAGCATCTGTGAGGGGAAAACATAATTAAGAACTTTAATGGAAAGTTTGCAAATGTGCACTTGCTACATAATTCTGAAGCACTGTTTTGAACTGTTTTTGTGCTTTCCTTTTCCATCTCCAGATTATTAGAATGTTCCCTTGTGCTGTTCTGGGGAGCCCTGAGGAGGACATATGATATGATGTGATGTGATGTGATGCAGGGCTACCAAGTTCCACACCCAGGTCTTCATGTTTCACTTGGCCTAGAATTCGGCATGGATGAAAAGTTTCAGGATGAACGCACAACAAAGTGATCTGAACCCCAGAGTTTATCCCCATCCCCCACATAGGCACAAAATTGACAGGAATTTGGAAACAGGGATCTTTGTTCCTCATTCCTAGCATTGCTAATAGAACTGTACACAGCTTTTTTTTTTTTTTATTTTTTTTTTTTTATTTTTGTACACAGCTTTTAAATGGCATCATCCTATAACTTGGCTTTTCTCTTTGTATAAAGTAGAACCAACATGGATTTTTGACAAAATTCAGAATTATTATTTGGGAAGAGGACGCAGCTGTAGGAGACTTGGTTTCCTGTGCTAGTTAAGAAAGTTGCCTTGTGCTTCTGGCCTCCACTTTGTTCATCTGTAACGGGAAGGGTGAGCTGAGTTATTTCTAACATCCTTCTAAGGAGAAAGTAAGATTGTTCTGGGAAAAGAGTCTGGAAACTGGATGGGTCTTTCTTTAGACTGGTGGACCAGACCTTGCAGGGGTGGAGGGTAGCCAGTCAGAAGCCCTCAACACAGCTCCATTAATATAGATTGAGAGGATAGGAGCGGAGAAGAAATGGGAGGGGTGGAGAAGAAGCCAGGAGACAGTCTTGTCTCACAACGTTTGTTCTGTGCAATACTCCAGAGATTGTAGCACTAAACCGGGTTATGTTACACCTGTGGTTTGATTCAAAATGTTTTAAAGGGACTGTTCAGGAGCTATTTTCAGTAAAACTTCCTTACCGGGCTCTATTTGTTACTAAAGTGTCAGGGAGTCAAATAGTTAGACCATGTAGTCACTGAAGGAAATTGTCACAGAGGAATGTGTGTAGACCCGGTCATGGATGCATTCTTTCTACTTCTTCCATCACTCTCAAGATGATTTTATCAGAGCCGGGCATGGTGGTGCACGCCTTTAATCCCAGCACTCGGGAGGCAGAGGTAGGAGGATCGCCGTGAGTTTGAGGCCACCCTGAGACTACATAGTGAATTCCAGGTCAGCCTGGGCTAGAGTGAGATCCTACCTGGAAAAACAAAAACAAAAACAAAAACAAACAAACAAAAAAAAAATTTTGTGATTTTATCAAATATGAATTTTCCCTCAGCTGTCAGCTGCAGGCAGTAGGAAGATGACAAAATAGGGAAGGGGTGTGTGTGTGTGTGTGTGTGTGTGTGTGTGTGTGTGTGTGTGTGTGTGTAGGGGCAAGAGGTGGAGATCTGTGTTTAGTAGCAAGTGTTTCTTATCAAATTTTCTGGGAATATAGAAAAGTCTGGATAAACCATATTTCTGCTCAACCACAAATAATCATTGTTTCACTGTTAACATTTTGGAACTTTTCACTCCAAGTTTTTGGTTGTTAAAATGAGGTTTGTATCCCATACCTTTCAATCATTTTGTCATCTTTGCTTTACAAATAGCCTGACAATAAACATGTTTGTCTACATTTTCGGATTATTTTCCGAGACGTTCCTAAATATTGACATACAGCACTAGAGAACATCTTACTTTGTCTTTTTATCCAGCTGCCTGATTAACAAGTTACCATTCCCCAGCAACAATGTTTCTCTCACTGTGCTCTTACCAGTGATTATTATTTATTTGTCAAATCTTTGCTAACCTAATGGCGGGGAGGAAATAGTATGTCATTTTTATGTTTTATTTTACTGATTACTGGTCAAATCGAATGTTTTCACATGCTTATTAGCTTGCTCTATTTCCTTTCTCTAAGTATCAGTGGGTGTCATTTGCTCATTTTCTCACCCTTAGTAGAAAGCATTTACCTGTTCCTGTTTTTATTACAACCATTTTTTAGTTTATTTTTCCCTTTGGTTTTCACCATGCACTTCTGATGTATAGAAAGTATGTTTTCATTTGTTCAAACCTGTGATCTTTTCCTTCATGGTTTTTTCTGTTGTTTTTTTATACTTAAAAAGTTTCCATTGTCTCGAGACTAGGTTAATATCTACTTCTAATTATTTTGGTTGGTTTGAATTTTAAGACTATTTGGCTCTTTCATATATTTGGAACTTGTTTTGGTGTCTAGTGCGGTATGCTGATCTAAGCATTTTTGTGTTCAAGTAGCCACTTTTTCACTTTTTCCGTGGGGGGGGGGTGTATGTGTGTGGTGTATGTATATATATGTGCCCTTACAACACCCATGAGCTCCCTTGCAAGGGGCGCTCACCTATAATGGACAGAGCAGAAGGTCAGGTGTCCTACTCCATCACTTTTCTGCCTATTCTTTTAAAAAATATTTTATTTTTTCTTTATTTTTATGGACAGCTTCCATACTTACAGACTATTAAACATTATAATTCCCTTACCTCCCCCACTTTCCCCTTCACAAATCCACACTCATCATATCCCCTCCCTCTCTCCATTAGTCGCTCTTTTATTTTGATGCCATCATCTTTTCCTCCTATTATGAGAGTCTTGTGAAGGTAGTTTTAGGCACTGTGAGGTCATGAATATCGAGCCCAATTTCTGTCTGTATGATTGCATTGTAAGCAATCCTACCCTTCCTTCAGCTCTTATATTCTTTCTGCCATCTCTTCCACAATGGACCCTAAGCCTTGGAAGGTGTTATAGAAATGTTTCAGTGCTGAACACTCCTTTGTCACATCTCAGCATTATGGTGCCTTTTGGGTCATCCCAGTGGTCACCACCATTTGAAAAGAGAAGCTTCTCTTACCAAAAGTGAGAGTAGCATTAATATATGGGTATGAACATTAAGTAAAGTGCTTATAGGGCAGTTTGGTGGGCATAATATATGCATGCAGCCAGACAAGAGCAGGTGTTACACTCCTAAGGCCCATGACCTCCACCCCATAGGCTTTTGATTAGGTTTTCGGTACCAGGCATGTATTCCCTCCCACAGAGCAGGTCTACAGTCCAATTAGAGAGCGGTTGGTTTCCCCCATAACAGACATGCCACTATTGCACCCGTTGGCTCATTTGGCCTGGCTGGACAAACTTGAGGCTTGCAGTATCCACTGTTTTTACCACTGATGGCTTCTGTCTCCCATAAGGCTGCATGCAGTGCACCTTTTCCCAGTTTTCTGTCAGCTGGTCTATAGGGAGGAGGTTTAGAGCTCAGTCCAGTTTGACTTCTCAGTGACCTTGCCACCCAGGCATGTGGAGTCTTCAGCAATAGGATCTTATCATCTGTTCCTGGTGAGAAACCAAGAGCCTGGCACTAGCTTGTAATGTTTGTGGGGCATCAGGGACCTCCTGGCCAACAATTCACTAGAAGGTATCCCATCCCTGACACTGAAGTTTTTCTAGTAACAGTCTATAGTTTCTGGGTGTGCCATTATCCAAAAAAGTATCATATGGCTTATTCACAATATCCTGAATTTTGATTAATCCTTCTCCCAGCCAGCCGCCTTTTACTCAATCTCTTCCCCTGACCTCACTTAGGCCTTTCCACCCGCAGTAATCTGTTCATATACTTACATATGTACAATATCATCCCCTTAAGTCCACTCCTCTCCTCCCTCCCTTATAGCCCTTTTCTAGCTTACTGGCCTCTGTTACTAATTTTTACTCCAACTTACACACAAGTCTGAACATTTGTAACTAGGATCCACATATGAGAGAGAACATGCGATGTTTGGCTTTCTGAGCCTGGGTTACCTTGCTTAGTATAATCCTTTCCACATCCATCCATTTCCCTGCAAATTTCACATTTCTTTACCACTGAATAGAATTCCATTTTATAAATATACCACATCTTCTTTATCCACTCATCAGCTGAGGGACATCTAGGCTGGTTCCATTTCCTAGCTACTATGAATAGAGCGGCAGCAATAAACATGGTTGTGCAGGTATCTCTAAGATATCCTTGAGATATATACCTAGGAGTGGTATAGCTGGGTCATATGGTAGATCTGTATTTAGCTGTCTCAGGTACCTCCACACTGATTTCCACAATGGCTGGACCACTTTACATTACCACCAACAGTGTGGAAGGGTTCCTCTTTTTCCACATCCTTGCCAACATTTATTGTCATTTGTTTTCTTGATGGTAGCCATTCTGACAAGAGTGAGATGGAATCTCAAAGTAGTTTCAATTTTCATTTCTCTGATGACTAAAGATGTAGAACATTTTTTAAATGTTTATACGCTATCTGTAATTCTTCTTTTGAGAACTCTCTCTTTAGTTCCTTAGCCCATTTTTAATTGGGTTATTTGATTTCTTATTATTTAATTCTTTGTATATCCTAGATATTAATCTTCTGTCAGATGTATAGCTGACAAAGATTTTCTCCCATTCTGTAGGTTGTCTCTTTGCTCTATTCACAGTGTCCTTTGCTGTACAAAAGCTTTGTGATTTCATGAGGACTGATAGGTTTATTAGTGGTTTTATTTCCTGAGCAACTGATGTTATATTCAGAAAGTCATTGCCTATGCCAGCATGTTGAAGGGTTCCCCCTACTTTTTCCTCTATTCTGCCTGTTCTTACTTGACCTAGAGTCTCTTACTGATATTGGACCTTGCTGGTTTTTTTTTTTTTTTTTTTTTTTTTTTTTTTTTTGTCCACAAGCCTAGGCAATTCCCTGGTCTCTGCTCCCCTTTACAGGACTGGGATTACAGGCATACATGGCCACATCCAGCTGTTTATATGAGATCTAGAGATTTGATGGGTGGTCTCAGGCCCTCATGCTTATGCAAGAAGTACTCTTAACTCCTGAGCCAGCTCACCAGCACATTTGGGGTTGTGCGCGCGCGTGTGTGTGTGTGTGTGTGTGTGTGTAAGACAGGGTTGGGCACTCTTCTGCATTCAGTTCTTTAACACATGAGGGACCTGTCTAGGCTTTTCTATCCCACTCCAGAGACTCACACACCCAACTGAGTTCCCCAGTTCTTGTAACATGTTCTAAAACCTGATATTTCTTATTTTCGGATTGCTCTCAGCTCTTCTTGCTTGTGCATTTTCCAGATGAATGGTAGAATCATTTTTGTGAACTTCCAAAAGCTCCCTTTGGGGTTTTAATGAAAATTGCATTTACCCTATAAATTAATTGGGAGGAATTTGGCATCTTTACAATGTTCAGTCTTCCCATCCAGGAATACACATATGGCATGTCCCTCCACATTTGCAAATATCTTTTTATATGTCTCAGTGGAATTTTGTAGTTCTCTTTCTATAAATTCAACACATTTCTTATTAAGGCATTCCCAGATTATCTTATATTTTGAGCACTTTTTAAAATGGAGTATTTTCTCTCTTTTATATAGATCACTGTTTTTGGGATCTCTTTTTCCCAATGTTTGCCAAGTACTAACAGAAACGTAAGTGAAAAGTATATTTGCTCCTTTCCAAGCCTATAAACTCTGAGGTTTAAAACTGAAACCAACCCCAAATGTATTTTCTTTTTACTTATGGTAAAACTGAGGTCATCAGAGGTAAAATAATTCTTTAAGATCATAAACCTTGTTAGAAGAATGACTATAGATTAATTCTACCAAAAGTCTATATTCATTTCAAGGACTTATAAAACTTAAAATATCCAAAACTAAAGTCATGAATTTCCTCTTTGTATTCATTTGCTGGGCAGTTATAATGACTTGGTAGCTGAAAACAGTGGGCATGTATTTCTGTTTCAAATGAGTCCAGTCACGAGCAGCCTGTTGGACATGTCTGGTGGCATCCGTATCACTAGCTCGACTTCACCATCTCTTGACTTGACTTGCCATCATGCCATCATGCCCACATCAGTCATATGCTCTTTGTTCTCTACTGGTTTCAATTACTGACATCACTAACCTTCATTCACACCTCACACTTCACACAATTACAGGGAGTTGAAAAAGGCAAAGATGGGGCTGGGGAGAGATGGCTCAGTGGTTAAAGGTACTTGCTTGCAAAGCCTGATCACCTGGGTTCAATTCCCCAATACCCACATCAAGCCAGATGCACAAAGTGGCATATGCATCTGGAGTTTGTTTGCAGTGGCGAAAGGCCCTGGGATGCACATTTCCTCTTTTCCCTCCCTTCCTTTCTCTCTCTCTCCCTCCCTCTTTCTACCCCCAGCCTTTAGGAGTTGAGGCAAGGCAAAGAGTCAGCTCAGGTATCCTGTCTCCTGTATAGAAGCCATGAAGAATGCACCAGAGGGGTACATGACAAAGTGATAGGTCAGTGTGCCTCTAGTCTAGTGTAAGTTCGTGTGTGTGTGTGTGTGTGTGTGTGTGCGTGTGCGTGTGTGTGTTCAGCATAGGCACAGATGTGCACATCTCTTGGGCCTGCATGTGGAGGACAGAGTAGAATGTGGAGTGTCCTCTATTATTCTTCTGCCTGGTTTCTTGGAAACAGAGTCTCTCATTGAACCTGGAACTGCCACTGTCCAGTCAGACTGACCAGTGAGCCCTAGAGACTCTCCTGCCTCTGTCCCCTTCAGGACTGTAGTTTCAGGCATGCAGAATCACACCCTGCTCTTTATATAGGTTCTGAGGCTCAAACTTAGGTCCTCAAGCTTGTTCATTAAGCACTCTTACCCACTGAGCCATCTCCCCGGTCTAGTTTGAGAATGTCTATAAGTGCGGTATGCCTAACATATGGTAGTTATTTTTATTTATTTATTTATTGACAACTTCCTTAATTATAGACAATATTCCATGGTACTTCCCTCCCTCCCCCCCACTTTCCCCTTTGAAACTCCACTCTCCATCATATCCCCTTCCCCTTTCAATCAGTCTCTCTTTTATTTTGATGTCATGATCTTTTCCTCTTATTATGATGGTCTTATGTAGGTAGTGTCAGGCACTGTGAGGTCATGGATATCCAGGCCATTTTGTGTCGGGAGGAGCACATTGTAAGGAGTTTGACTCTTCCTTTGGCTCTTACATTCTTTCCTCCACCTCTTCTTCAATGGACCCTGAGCCTTGAAAGGTGTGTTAGAAATGTTTCAGTGTTGAGCACTCCTCTGTCCCTTCTTCTCAGCACTATGTTGCCTTCTGAGTCATCCCAAGGTTGCCACCATCTGAAAATAGAAGCTTCTCTAACCAAAAGTGAGAGTAGCATTAATATATGGACATGGACATTAAGAGAAGTGCTTACTGCGCAGTTTAGTGAGCATAGTATATTCATTTAGTGAGACACCAGCAGACATTACACCCCTAGGGCTCATGACTACCCCTGGCAGTTATTTTTTAACTGTCTGGTCCTGCTTTGTGTCTTGATAGCTGTGGTAAGTACAGGTGTGTTTATACAACATCTGGTGGTAGCTTCCTTGTACAAACAAGATGTTGAGTCATCCCATCTTGACAGTGGTACTGAACATGAAGTTACTTAGTCAAGACATGGCCTGTTCTCTACCTAATCTTATAATTCTGGCAATCAAAAATCTAAAATGGGTCTCACTGGACTGAACTACCTGTCAAAGCTCTAGGGGAGAATCTATCACCTTAACTTTAGCAATTTCCAGAGGCTGGCTGCATTCCTTGGCTCATGGCCCCTTCCTAATCTTCATAGCCAGCAGCTCTCTCTGACTCTGACCACCTCTTCTGTTTCCTTGACTTTTAAGACACTTAATATTATACTGGGCTCACAAAAATAATCTAGGATCATCATGTTTCAGATCAGCAACCTTCACTCTGCTTGTACCTCTAATTCTCCCTTCTTATACACTATATTCACAGGTTCTATTGACTAGCACATGACTATCTTCAAGCCGGGCATTACTCCTCAGCCTACTATAGCAAGAGTGATCTTTCAATTTTACACTGCGGTGATTGAATGTAAAATGTCCCCCATAGCCTCATTCATGGCGATTAAGCCTCATAACTAACCCTGCAACTATGGAGCCTTTTGGGAGGTGGAGCCCTGTTGGAGGGGGTGTGCTAGTGGGGGCAGGCCTTGGGATTTCTATAGCCCAGCCCAGCTTTCCAGTGCTGGCTCGCTCACTTTCACTGCCTCCTCCCACCTGATGTGACAAGATGTGATGCCCTGCTGTCTGCTCTTCCATGCTTTCCTCACTATGATGAAAGTTCCCCTTGAAACTATGAGCTGCAACAAACCCTCTCCTTCCTTCCATATGCTGCTTCTGCTTGGGGATGGTTTGTCCCATCAAGAAGGAAACTGTTGCAAAATCTAAGCAGATGAACACCTCTCCTTGATGTAATTGGATGGCTTTCCCAGTGTTCCCTGGATTATGACCAGAATCTATCATTCCATTCCATGTTCAGCCTCTCTGGCTCCATATCCAGCCTATGCTCTGCTCACCCTTGCCTTCTAGTACCTCACTTTCTCTTCCCACAAGGCTCTGGTACAGCCTCTCCCTGCTCTCACCTACACCTCCTGCTCATACATCCCATTGCTTGGGGATTGTATCTCAATTAGCTGCTCAGTTTAGATCCTGTTATCCCAGCCACCTTTAGTACTATTGCTGGTTATATTACTTTGCATGTCGAATGATTTCATTCTTTCCCTGGCTGGTCTAAAAGCTCAGAGAGACTCTGTGCATGTTCTGTTTACCCCCCTCCATCTTCAGATCCAGATGCACCTGCGCCACAGTTAGTTGAATGAGTAAATGAACTCAGGCATCCATTTCTAAGAAAAGCATTATTAGTGAATATGTTCATTTATGCATTTATACAAGTAAACAAGACTGGGGCAATCAGAAATCCAACAAATAAATTATTATTATACTTTTATAAAAACATACGTAGCCATTGATCCATATCCTTAACTCTAGACTGTGACTTTTCTCTTTTTTAAAATTTTATTTATTTATTTTAAGAGAGGAAGAAAGAGGCAGATAGAGAGAATGGGCATGCCAGGGCCTTCAGCCACTGCAAACGAACTCCAGATGCATGCACCACCTTGTGCATCTGGCTTACATGAGTACTGGAGAATCAAACCTGGGTCCTTAGGCTTCACAGGTAATTTCCTTAACCACTTAGCCATCTATCCAGCCCCAAAATATTTGTTTGTTTGTTTGTTTGTTTGTTTGTTTGTTTGTTTGTTTGTTTGTTTTAGAGAGAGGGGGAGGCAGATATAGAGAAAGTCCCAGGTCCTTAGGCTTCACAGGCAAACACCTAGCCCCTCTTTTTTATTTTTAATTTGTGTGTATATGTATTTGTGTGTGTGCGTGCACACGTGTGCATGCAGTGTGTGCATGATAGGTATGTGCATGCCACAGCACATATGGAGTGTTTGTCCTATCCTTCCATCTTTTGAGACAAGGTCTCTGGTTTTATTCTTGTGTGTGTCAGTCTTACCTGGCCCACTAAGCCATATCTCCAGCCACAAAAGAGATTTCTTAATTTTCTTGCCAGGCTTTCACTGCTTACCAAGAATTAGATTGTATACTCTAGAAAGAGAGTATCTGGCACAGGGTGAACTTTTAGGCAGAGGTCATCAGGATGCCATGGGTGCAGGTGAGGATAGGGTAGTCTGTCTGCCAATGTGGAGGTCCCTTCACTCCCACTTCTAGGAAACTGAACAGGCATCCTTTTCTTCCCTGTAAATTCTCTTGGCTTTGTCTTCTCGTACTTATGTACTCAATGACTGTCCTCTGTGCTTAAGCATAATGTAAATACTTAATTTGTTTAATAAATATCCCAAAATAGCCTCTTTGAGTTGTTACTAGAAGGGCACGAACCTTTTAAGTCACTTAGCCGACACAGATCAACACTTAATGTCTTTAATGATGAGCGTGATCTTTTTAGTGGCTGAAATGCTCCGTAATCAATGATGTGGCCCTGCCTGGAGGCAGAAGAAAGTAGATAATGGGCAGAAAATGTCATGCTGGATCGGGCCAGTAATTTGAATCCCTGAAATCGGTATTAGTGTGGCAATTTATGGGAGAGCAGTTTTTTCCCAAGGCTAG
The DNA here is from genome assembly GCA_036365145.1 of Orientallactaga sibirica. NCBI lineage: Eukaryota > Metazoa > Chordata > Mammalia > Rodentia > Dipodidae > Orientallactaga > Orientallactaga sibirica. Next base: position 4,751,087 of record JAEOAD010000038.1, on the reverse strand, counting down.
GAAGAGCCCCCCGACATCTCTACTGTCCCTGTGTGATTTACACATTATCAAAACCCCTGGCGAGTGGCATCTGTTCTCAGCCTAAAAATCTCAGAGACTCATCTCCTCCTCACCTTCTAAGGCAAGTAGCATGCCAGCCTCAGCAGGAAGCTTAGTCCAGGGCTGCAGGGGAAGAGGTCTGTCTGGATGGTGCAGGGATATCACCTGCGGTCTGTGTGACTGTCCTCGCTATGCAACCTTTTTCCCCTTGCCTTTATAGTATGTTTGAGAATGATTGCAGAGAACACGGAAGAAGTCCGTACCTGTAACACCAACAGTCAGTAGGATCTCAAGTCCAAGGCCCTGGGCTACTATTGTGAGTTCCAGACCAGCCCTGGCTACTTGAAACGTTGTCTCAAAATAAAAAGAGAGTGCTGGGGAGATAGAACACATGTAGAGTGCTTGCTCTGGGTTTGCCAGTCCTGTGAACGAATGAATGAATGAGCTATCTAGATAGATCAGTGGTGTAGCACTTGTTTAGCAAGGCCACAGATTCTCAAGATAAAGAGAGAGAAATTAAAGAAGGAAGAGAAAGAAGAGTTGGAGGGGGAGGGAGGAAAAGAGAGAGAGCTCTTCTAGCTATTAAATGAAGAAGAATGTGATTGGCCATGTTCACATTCTCTGTGCAATTCATAATTTTCTAAATGCTTGTAATGCCCTCTGAACTTTTATCTCTTTAGACTAAAATCCTCTTGTTAAAAGCCTATGGTCATCCCATTTGATGTGACATTTTGATTATAGGAAGACATTATTAATAGAGTGCTTTTGATAATTTGAGGGAATTGTTTCATTATGAAATATGATTCAGATTTTATGTTGTTTGTTATTGTCCCTGGGCCCAGAATTTTTCAATTCTAGGAGCATGTTGTAAATGAAATATAAATAATTTATTATAATTATACTGAACTAAAGTCCATTTTCTATTGGCTCAGTGATGCACACCCATGAGAAATGGGCTAAGATGTAAAATCTATTTTCCCAAATGGATTTTTTAAAAGCCAAAGTATAAACTGTTAAAAATCTTAATTTTTATAGATTCTTGTATGCTTCTTTATTGGAAAAAAAACTGACTTTACAGAGGTTCAAAATAATTTTTCTATAACCAAGCTATATGAAGTAAATTGCTTGGATTTCAGTTGAGAGTCTGCTAACCCCAGATGAGAGTATCTTTCAGAAGCTGGCCGTGCCACAGTCCCAAGGGTGACTAAAATGCCCTCTGTCTCTTTTGAAATATTATTCCAAGGAAATTCTGTTTTTCCATCATTATATTATCAACATTCCACTGTCAAAACTCCCTGTTGCTGTCATTGTAATGGGGTGTGATTGTTTATATTCATTGTCAATGTGATGGGGCCTAGACTCTCCTGTGAGGGATTATCTTGATTAGATTGAGGTGGGAAGACCCACCCTGACTATCGGCAGCACCACTCATGGGCCCAGGGTTCCAGACTATATGAAATGGAGAAGAGCTAGCTGAGTACCAGCATACATGGCTCTCTGCTTCCTCCCTGTGCACTGAATGTGGCCAGCTTCCTCATCTCCTACCACCATGCCTTCACCATGGTGGACTGAACCTGGAACTATGAGCTAAAAACTCTTCCTCTGTTAAAGTGGCTTTTGTCAGATATCTTGTCCCAGCAAAAAAAGTAAGAGATGGGAGGCTAAGAATTTAGTCTGCCTACAGATCTGTAGAGAGGGAAGTAATCTTCTACTGAGCACAGAGCAGGCTGTGGCATGGGGCAAGCCACCTTATCCCAAAGTGGATAACTCGTGACCCCAACTACTTCCCTTACCAACTGACTTTATCGACACTGGCTCAAACACCTCATTTGATCTTTGCTGAGTCCCCATATGCCCATTTCTGGTCACCATCCTTTTCATTGCTCTTGAGTCATAATCAGATTGTTTCAATTACTGAGGAATTATATTTTGTTTTTATATCATTATTTTTAAAAATTCTGTATCTTGAGACTTCCGGGTAAGATGGCAGCATAGGAACCACGCCAAACCAGATCAGGGAGGGATTTAAGCAAAACTACACTCTTCTTCAGAAAAGAGCAGAATATTTTTTCCAGGAAACAGTGGAAAAGCAGGAGACAGCCAGAATCCTACTGTGGAGCTTGCAGCCCGATCCACAGCATCCCGGTCCATGGAGGCCCTGAGCCGCCACCCCAAACCACTGAGCTGCCACCGCCATGAGCCACCGCAGCCCCAACCCACCAGGCGTGCCTAGCAGCAGCAATATAGACCAAACAAGGGGACTTTCCAACCTCACCCATCTCCTCATAGAGCTGAGAAATTGAAAAAAAAAATGCTGAGCTACTGAAAGAGATACAGGGGAACAGTGTGAGCAACTACAGGCGTCCTAAACTCGCTCATCCCCCAACCATCAGACCCGCAAACTGCCAGCATTCAGCTCACAGCAGCGGCATATCCAGAGCAGCAGAGACTAGCTCAAGCTCTGCAGAACATCACCAGCAGTGCCTCCAGCACAACTGAGCTCAGTGCATCCAGCACACCTGAGCCAGGGCACAACACCAGCAGTGCATCCTGCACAGCTGAGCCAAGCTCCACAGCTCAGGGAACGAGGTGGGCACTCAGCATTGGTGAGTTTGGAAGCCACACCAAAAGGTAACAAGGCCGGCTGACAAAAAAAAAAAAGTATAAACCTGCACTGAAGTGCTAATCTCTCTTTCCAGGTCAGGACAGGTTATGGGTTACATATTAGTGGTCGGCTTTACCATTTTCAAATAAGGTGAACATGAGGTGTTGAATATTGCTGCCTGTAATACTTTTAGATTTTGAGGGCCTTTATCTTTTGCTTTTGTCATTATTGGGGGCAGGGTCTGATCCAGATCAAGGCTTACCTGGACCCCAAGTCAGAACAAAATCCTCTACCTCCTAGCTGACAGGATTAAGGGTGTAGCGCAACACACATCCTTAGGGATTTTGACCTTATAAGACTGTTTGTTTTCATTCCCACACTTGTATACTCTGTGCTCATTTTAATTGAATGTGTATTTTGCTCAGTTGAGGTTTAGAACTTGCCAGTAAATTAGTAAATTGTTCCATCAGTCCACTACAATACTTACTTAACAAGCAAATTCAACAGCTAGGATTACTTCTGAGGTTGGATTTGGGTACAAGTGCTACACTTGGCACCTTAAACTCATATCCTGAAAGTATATAAAGGTGGATTACCACATCTAAGAACACTACAGATAAATAGAAAACCTAAGCATCAAATCAATCCAGGATGCAAAAGTCACTACATTATAATATAAGAAACACAAAGAATCAAGACAATGCAATCCCACCAAAAATTACAAATCCATCAGAATTGTTCACAAATGAGACTGTTTTAGATGAAGTTCCTGACAAAGATTTCAAAAGAATGATGTTATCTATACTCAAAAAAATGAAAGAAGAAATAAAAGAAGAAACAAAAGGAATCAGAGAAGAAAACAAAGGAATTAAAGAAGAAAACAAACTCTTGAAAGAAATACAGAAAACCGGCTTAATGAAATAAAAAGGTCATTACAGGACATGAGTAAGGAAATAGAAATACTGAAGAAAAACCAGGCTGAAATCCTAGCTCTGAAGAACACAGTCAGAGAAATAAAAAAAACTCTGTGGAAAATCTCACCAGCAGAATGGATGAAGGAGAGGACAGAATATCTAAACTAGAAGACCAGGTGGCAGACCTAATGCAGTCCAACAAAGAAAAAGACAAGCTAATAGAAAGGTATGAATGGGAACTCCAAGACATCAGGGACTCTATGAAAAGATCAAACATAAGAATTCAAGGTATAATAGAAGGGGATGAATTTCAATCCAGAGGCTTGTAGGTGTTTTCCATAAAATCATTGTAGAAAATTTTCCCCAAATTGGGAAAGAAATGCCAATGCAGATACAAGAAGCTTTTAGAACACCAAACAGACAAAACCTAGAAAGATCCTCTCCTCGCCGTGTTATAATTAAACTACTAAACACGCAAACCAAAGAAAATATATTGAAAGGAGTTAGAGAGAAAAAGCAAGTGACCTTCAAAGGGAAACCCATCAGAATCACAGCAGATTACTCAACACAAACTTTAAAAGCCAGAAGAGCTTGGAGTGATGTATTCCAAGTTCTGAAAGATAAAAACTGTCAACCAAGATTACTTTATCCTGCAAAGCTATCTATCCAAATTGATGGAGGAATAAGAACATTCCACAACAAAGACAGGCTAAACGAATTTATGGCAACTAAACCAGCTCTACAGAAAATACTTGCAGGAATAATTCACACTGAAGAGAAAGCAAAACACACACAGCAGGAAATAAGAAAAAATAAACCATACACAAATAACAGTTAAAACGAGTGAGTAAAGTGAAAACAGGAAGAACTACAAAACAAGAAGAATGGTGAGAATAAATACATATCTTTCAATAATAACTCTTAATATCAATGGCCTCAATGCCCCAACCAAAAGACACAGACTTGCAGACTGGATTAAAAAGCAGGATCCTACCATCTGTTGCCTCCAGGAAACTCACCTCTCATTAAAAGATAGAAACCTTCTTAGGGTGAAAGGTTGGAAAAAGGTATTTCAAGCAAATGGACCTAGGAAACAAGAAGGGGTTGCTATCCTAATTTCTGACAGGATAGACTTCAAACCAACATTAGTGAGGAAAGATAAAGAAGGCCACTTTATACTGATTAAAGGAACACTCCAACAGGACAACATTACAATCCTAAACATATATGCTCCTAACATTGGGGCTCCCAATTTCATCAAACAAACACTATTAGACTTAAGGCCAGCGATAACTCCTAACACAATAGTAGTGGGTGACTTCAATACCCCACTCTCATCACTTGACAGGTCTACCCAGCAAAAAATAAACAGAGAGACATCTGCATTAAATGATATCATGGAACAAATGTACCTAACAGATATATACAGAACATTCCATCCAAATGCTGCAGAATATACATTTTTCTCAGCAGCACATGGGACATTCTCTAAAATAGATCATATAATAGGACACAAAGCAAATCTTAACAAATACAGGAAAATTGAAATAATCCCTTGTATGCTATCTGACCACAATGGGATTAAACTACAAATCAGCAACAAGAAACACTACAGAGCATACACAAATTCATGGAGACTAAACAGTACATTATTGAACGATGTATGGGTCATTGAAGAAATTAAAAAGGAAATCAAGAAATTCATAGAATCAAATGATGGTGAGAATACAACACACCAAAACCTTTGGGACACAATGAAGGCAGTCCTACGAGGGAAATTTATAGCTCTAAGTGCCTCTATTAAGAAATTAGAGAGTTCACAACTAAACAATTTAATGCTTCACCTTAAGGCCTTGGAAAGAGAAGAACAAGGAAAACCAAAAATCAGTAGACAGGAAGAAATAATAAAGGTCAGGGCAGAAATTAATGAAATGAAAACCAAATAAATAAATAAATAAATAAAATAAAATCAATGAAACAAAGAGTTGGTTCTTTGAAAGGATAAACAAGATTGATAAACCCTTAGCAAATCTGACCAAAAGAAAGAGATAAGAGACAAAAATTGATAAAAAGGCAACATCACAACAGATACCAAAGAAATTCAGAAAATCATACAGACATACTTTAAGAATATATATGCCTCTAAGTTTGAAAACCTGAAAGAAATGGATGATTTCCTTGATTCATATGACCTACCAAATTTAAATCAACATGAGATAAACCATTTAAATAGACCTATAACAACTACAGAGATCCAAGCAGTTATAAAAAGTCTCACAACTAAAAAAAGCCTAGGCTCAGATGGATTCACTGCTGAATTTTACCATACATTCCTGAAAGAACTAACACCAATGCTTCTCAAACTTTTCCATAAAATAGAAAAGGAAGGAATTCTACCAAAATCCTTCTATGAAGCCAGCATCACCCTGATACCCAAACCGGATAAAGACAGATCAAAAAAAGAAAATTACAGGCCAATCACCCTCATGAATATAGATGCAAAAATTCTAAACAAAATACTGGCAAACAGAATACAAGAATATATCAGAAAGATTATTCACCCTAACCAAGTAGGCTTTATCCCAGAGATGCAGAGATGGTTCAACATACACAAATACATAAATGTAATATACCATATAAGTGGTTTGAAGGACAGAAATCACATGTTCATCTCAATAGATGCAGAAAAGGCATTTGACAAAATCCAACACCCTTTCATGGTGAAAGTATTACAGAAATTGGAATAGAAGGAACATATCTCAACATAATAAAAGCTATTTATGACAAACCTACAGCCAACATAATACTAAATGGGGAAAAACTTGAAGCTTTTCCTCTAAATTCAGGAATAAGACAAGGGTGTCCACTTTCCCCACTTCTATTTAATATAGTACTGGAAGTCTTTGCTATAGCAATAAGGTAAGAGACACTCATAAAAGGGATACAAATTGGAAGGGAAGAGATCAAATTATCATTATTTGCAGATGATATGATTCTATACATATCAGACCCTAAAGACTCTACCAGCAAGCTGTTAGAGCTGATAAACACTTTTAGCAATGTAGCAGAATACAAAATAAACACACAGAAATCAGTAGCTTTTCTATACACTAACAACAAACATGCAGAGGATGAAATCAGGGAATCTCTCCCATTCACAATTGTCTCAAAAAATAATAATAATAAAATACCTTCGAATAAACTTAACCAAGGAAGTGAAGGACCTCTACAATGAGAACTTTAAAAAACTCAAGTGACAAATTGCAGAAGACACAAGGAAATGGAAAGTCATCCCATGCTCCTGGATTGGAAGAATCAATATTGTAAAAATGTCAATCTTACCAAAAGCAATCTACACATTTAATGCAATCCCCATTAAAATCCCAATAGTATTCTTCATAGAAATAGAAAAAACAATCCTAAAATTCATCTGGAAACACAAAAATCCTCGAATATCCAAAACAATTTTGCGCTACAAAAATCAGGCTGGTAGTATTACCACACCCTATTTTAAGTTATATTACAAAGCCATAGTAAGAAAAACAGCATGGTACTGGCACAAGGACAGACAGGTAGATCAATGGAACAGAATAGAAGATCCAAACATTAATCCAGGCAGCTACAGCCACCTGATTTTTGACAAAAATGCCAAAAATATTCATTGGAGAAAAGATAGCCTCTTTAACAAGTGGTGCTGGGAAAACTGGATATCTGTATGTAAAAGGATAAAAATAGATCCTTGTCTCTCTCTGTGCACAAGAGTAAAGTACAAATGGATCAGGGACCTTAATATCAGACCTGAAACTTTGAAACTTCTAGAGAAAAAAGTAGGGGAAACCCTTCAACATATTGGTGTAGGCAAGAACTTTCTGAATATAACCCCAATTGCTCAGGGAATAAAACCACTAATCAACCACTGGGACCTCATGAAATTACAAAGCTTTTGTACAGCAAAGGACACTGTGAATAGAACAAAAAGACAACCTACAGAATGTGAGAAAATCTTTGCCAGCTATACATCTGACAGAGGATTAATATCCAGAATATACAAAGAACTCATAAAACAGAATAATAAGAAATCAAACAACCCAGTTTTAAAATGGGCTATGGAACTAAATAGAGAATTCTCAGAAGATGAAATACAGATGACATATAAACATCTAAAAAAGTGTTCCACATTCTTAGCCATCAGGGAAATGCAAATTAAAACCACTTTGAGATTCCATTTCACTCCTGTCAGAATAGGCTACCATCAAGAAAACAAATGACAATAAGTGTTGGCGTGGATGTGGAAAAAGAGGAACACTTCTACACTGTTGGTGGGAATGTTATCTGGTCCAGCCATTGTGGAAATCAGTGTGGAGGTTCTTGAGACAGCTAAAAATAGATTTACCATATGATCCAGCTATAGCACTTCTAGGCATATATCCGAAGGACTCTTCTCACTACCTTAGAGATACTTGCACAACCATGTTTATTGCTGCTCTATTCACAATAGCTAGGAAGTGGAACCAGCCTAGATGTCCCTCCATAGATGAATGGATAATAAAGATGTGGTACATTTACACAATGGAGTTCTACTTAGCAGTAAAGAAAAATGAAATTATGAAATTTGCAGGGAAATGGATGGATCTGGAAAGGATTATACTAAGTGAGGTAACCCAGGCTCAGAAATCCAAACATCACATGTTCTCTCTCATATGTGGATCCTAGTTACAAATGTATAGACTTGTGTGTGAACTGGAACCAAAAATAGGTACCAGAAACCAGTAAGCTGGTAAAAGGCTATAAGGGAGGGAGAAGAGGGAAGGACTTAAGTGTATGGTATTGCACATATGTAAGAAGAAGAACAGATTACATGGAAGGGAATGGCCTAAGCGAAGCCATGGGAAGAATGCATAAAAGAAGGACAGGGGGAGGGTCAATCAAAATTCAAGATAGTGTGAATAAGACTTATGCAATCCTACTTTTTTGAATAATGGCACATCCAGAAACTGTAGACTGTTACTAGAAAACTTTCAGCGCCTGGGATGGGATACCTTCCAGTGAGTTGTTGGCCAAGGAGGCCCTGGTAGCCTCCAAAACATTAAAGGCTATTGCCAGAGCCCTTGGTTTCCCTTGAGAAACAGATGGTAAGACCCTATTGCTGAAGACATCTCTTGTGTGAGAGACAAGATCACTGAGAAAGCAAGCTGGTGCTGAGCAAAAAACCTTCTCCCCATAGACCAGCCAACTGAAAGCTGCAAAAAGGTGCACTGCATGCAGCAGTATGGGAGACAGAAGTCATCAGCAGTGAAAACAATGGACACTGAATATTCAAGTTTGGCCATACAGGCCCAATGACTGTACGGGTGCAATAGTGGCATGTCTGCTCTTGGGGCAACCAACTGCTCCCTAATTGGACAGAAGGCCCTCTCTGTGGGAAGGAATACATACCTGGTACTGAAAAACCTAAGCAAAAGTCTATGGCAGGGGAGGTCATGAGCCTTAGGGGTATAAAGCCTGCTCTTATCTGGCTAAATGTATATATTATTCCCACCAAGATGCCCTGAAAGCACTACACTGAATGTTCATATTCACATATTAATGCTACTCTCACTTCTGGTTAGAGAAGCTTCTTTTTTCAGATGGCAATGACCACTGGGATGACCCAAGAGGCAACATAGTGCTGAGAAGAAGGGACAGAGGAGTGTCCAGCACTGAAACACCTCTGTCACACCCTCCAAGGCTCAGGGACCATTGCGGAAGAGGGGGTGGATAGAATGAAAGAGCCAAAGGAAGGGTATGACTCCTTACAATGCAACTGTCCAGACAGAAATTGGCCTTGATATCCATAACCTTGCAGTGCCTAGCAGTACCTTCGCACGACCCTCATAATAGAAGAAAAAGATGATGACATCAAATTAAAAAAGAGACTAATGGAGAGGGGGAGGGGATATGATGGAGATTGGAATTCTAAAAGGGAATGTGGGGAGGGGAGGGAAATATCATGCATTTTTTGTATGTAAGTATAGAAGTTGTCAATAAAAAAAAAAAATCTGTACCTTATAGCATCTTCCACATACGTTTTAGATGCAATGCATCAAATTTCTATAAAAAGGAACAAGTAATCAAACAAAAAAACTCTATAATTCTTGTATCATATCTTATTAAAATATATTCTTCTCAAAAACATTATACCTATCAGAGAAAATAAACATTATTTGACAATTGGTGTTTTCTGACTCTAGGGCAGTATGCCTTTTGAAAAGCAAGCTTACCACCAAACAGTGGCTCACAGTGTTATTAGCAGGGCATTTACAAATGGCTCAATGTTTAGAGTTCACATTTCAATTTCAACTCTATTTGTTGCATTAGCAAAATAAAGCTCATTAAGCCGTATTCTTCAAGCCCATCTCTGCCTCTAAACCCACTAATACTCAGCTTTCTTGTCTGGCACTGTATAATCTTTCCTGCATTGCACTTGAAAGTTCAGCTCATTCTGAAACCTCCAGTCAAGGATATGAACTTGTTGCTTTCAGGAAGGCCGCATCTGTGCACTGAGCCATTACGCCATCTGTTAACGTGGTCAGAGTTCACTTTATTGCCTCCTTTGTGGATGGACTTGTACTGCAAGAGCATGTGTTATTGAAAACATAATTTTCCTCATCATTATGCTTTCTTTCTAGCCAGATCATAACCTGCTAGAAATCTATTGAATGCAGAGTGAAAGGCTCTTCAGAATAGCTGTTCTTAAGAGATTAAATGATTGCCATCTCTGTCCCATTTCTTTTATCTCATAATCAAGTTCAAGATGATACTGGATATCTCAGCTGAAGTCATTATTTGAAATAGAAATGGCTTTATCTCTGTTCATACTTCACACTGTTGAAGGCTGGCTATTTTTTTCATTTGCATTTATATATGCATGTGGTTCCTTGTAACTGTCCACAGGGTCAAAATCTTGAGCTACTGTTTCAAAATGGCTAACAGGAGTGGGGTTGTAGTTTTTTGATTTTCTGTGTACAACTGTAAGACTAAGATCTAGCTCAGAGTCATCAACGTTTAGAGCTCTATCACACCTTAGCTATCATTTAGTCCGACCATACAACTTGACATCCAGGAAATAGGAATATGTAAGAGTCAGGAGACTTGCCCAGGGTTACAAGGCCTGAGAAAAACTTGCTGAGACAGGAGCTCCCAGCTGGGCCACTTCTGCTAGGCCACACTGCCCCTGCCACGCTCCAAAGAGGTCTAAAAGCAGTTACACAGATCTGCACAAGTATTAAATGGAAATCTAGTAACCCCAACATGTAGAAAAATCAATTTTTTTATGGCTAATTCATAGGTATTCATGTAGACTTTTCCTCCTTCTCCTCAAAGCTGTCTGGTCTATGCTGTTTTCTTACATCATAATTTCTCTTCCAGAGAATCAAACTGAAAAAAGAAAAACCCCAAGATGGCATCACTGTTTATTATCAGCTCAGCTAAAATACTTGCTAGAGGAGAGGTATCTACCTACTCTCCAGAAGTGAGACTTTGGACATACTGGTTTCCTGCAAGTAATCAATAATTAGACCAAAATCACATTCCTTTCTCTTTTTAATATAGATCCAAAATATATCTCGCTTTAAATAAGAATTGTCATTCTTTAAAGTAAGTAGGAAAGGGCTTAATGATTAAGGTGCTTGCCTGTGAAGCCTAAGAACCCATGTTCAACTCTCCAGGTCCCATGTAAGCCAGACACACAGGTGGCACAAACACATAAGGTCGCTCATGCACACAAGGTGGTGCACACATCTGGAGTTCGACTGCAGTGGCTGGAGGTCCTGGCATATCAGTTTTCTCTCACACTTGCTCTCTCTTGCTCGCTTTCTCATAAAAAAAGCCAGTCTGTTGAGCTTGCCTCTAAAAAAGGGGAGGGGGAAGCGTAGGAAATAGTGAGTTATTTTATATTTGCTTTACCATGATAACATTTCCCATCCATTTTTCCCTTTCTTGAAGTAAAGGATCTATTCTGTCATTCTTCATAAGGGAAAACCATATGGTCTCTTTGACATTAAGCATCACACGTACAGGCACCATAGTACTACAGATGTTACTCAATTGGCAGAATGCTTGCCTAGCATGCATGAAGCCCTGAAGCGGATCCCCAGCACTGCATTGACTGGCCATGATGGTGCAATCCCATAAATCCAGCACTCAGGATGTGGAAACCAGATCAGAAGGTCAGGGACATCCTCAACTACCTAGTGAGTTAAAGGCCAGCCTGGGTTACATTAGAATCTGTCTCAAAAGAAAAGGCACCATGAATAGTAATCTCTCCTTTTCTTTCCCGCTCTCTCTCTTTCTCTCCCTCATTCTCTATTTCTCTCCTTCCTTTCCTTCTTCTCTCCCTCCCTCCACCTTGCAAATAAATAAATAAAAATATTTTAAATGGGGGCTGGGAAGATGACTCAGCAGTTAAAGGTGCTTGCTTGCAAAGCCTGTTAGCCATGGTTTGATTCCCCAGTACCCACATAAAGCCATATGCACAAAGTATCACATTCACCTGGAATTCATTTGCTGGGGCAAGAGGCCCCAACATGCCCATACTTTCTCTCTGTCTCTCTCTCTCAAGTTAAAATATTTTTAAACCAAAAATTGCACAGTTACAACAATCAGTTCTTTCGAATAGAGACGAAGGAAAATAATATATAACCCTGGTATAGCATCTAAGGTGAAATCTGAATTAGAAGAGTCATTTCTTAGAAAATGAAGTAACTTCAAAAAAATTAGAGTAGTCTCTATCCATGGTTTTACTTTTCTCAGGTTTATTTACCCACAACCTCAATCCAGAAATGTTAAATGCAAATTCTAAAAACAAATCACTCACAAGTTTGAAATGGCATGCCATTCTGAGTTACATGCCATCTTGCTGTGGCCTGCATGGTATGTGAACCACGCCTCTGTCCAGTGTGCTGCTCCGGTTTCCCTACTGCTGCTTTAGTAGCTGCCATCATCACTGGATCTGCTTTCATGGCATTGTAGTGCTTTTGTTCAAGCAACCTTTCTCATATGTGTGAGAGTAATGATGCTAGCAATGTTATGAGAATACATTGTTACAGTCATTGTATTTTACTCTTAGCTATTGTTAGTAATTTCTCTTGCAGTGCTTAATTTATAAATTTAGGCACTATCATAGGTAGTCATCACTATGTATATAAATAAAAACCAGATACCCACTGGGGGCCTGAAAAAATCTCCTGCCAATCAAGGTGGGGTATATATTGTGTACTGTGTGTTCATTGAGGCTTAGAAAAGATATCAAGTGGGATAGCTGGTATATTTGGGTGATTTCACTTGCAAATGGCAAGAAGCCCATTGCAGACTGCCTTGAATAACCAGGAATATGTTGTGTTGATGTCTAAGTCATGACACTCATCCGTCATGTTTTGATTTGATCACCTATCCTGTAACTTGACTTCCCTTCTGTGTATAACTCTATATCAGGCTGGGATTTGCTACTTGATAACCTGTGCACAAATTCTTGGCTCAGTGCATCATTGGATGGCAGGGCTGTTGAGATCCAGGCCTCACCTTTGCATCCTAGAAGCATCTTCCTCAACTTGCAAATAGAATTGCTAGACTTTATTGTGTTTGGACAACTTGATGGGTCACTAGAGGCTGAAGGATGAATGCTAGGTGCTAACTGGTATAAGCCAATAAATTCCTGAACCCAGTGCTATGGTAAAGAAGGTAGCATTGCAGTGATTATTTTGCCATTCAGATACTGTGTCTGCAGCTTGAAGTGTGTGTGTGTATGGGGAGGGTCTGTCCCACCCAAGTCATGGCTGCTGAAGGGCACAGAATAGGTAGCCTGGATATTGGGAATACCAACAAAACCCACTGTGTCTTAAGTCCATAGCTGAACCTGATGTTAATGACACCAAATATTTCCCTGACTTGTGTCATTTGTTATTCGTGGCCCTGTCTGGAGAGCTTTTTATCATCCACAGTTCATTGTAAGCAGATTCATCTAAACCTGCAGTCAGCTCAGCTCTATTCTGCCTCCAAAAGGAACCTAGAGGATCTTATATTCGGGAGAGTAATCTTCACACTGAAGGAAGGAACACTTACAGCCCAATGATACTATTTATTGTTGACAGACTAAATATTATTAAATAAAACAATCTATTAAGCAGTGATGAGAAGTCTGTATGATTTTCTGTAACTGTCATTTCAATTTTCTAGAGCTTCAAACTTCAGCACTCTTTGTACAGACAATATTTAATTTGCTCTAAAAAGCATTTTGCAGATAGCTAAAGTCTGATCTATTTCAAGCAGTGAAATCCCTTTTAAGTGAATGAGAATCTGAAGTAACATGCTATTGCTGGTGGCACCATGCAAACTGCATCTCTCAAAATAAAACTTCCACTGTCTTACCCTGATTTCTTCCTGAAGGAGGAGCCCATGACGAGGGTTCTATTAGGTTGTTCTGAAACAGAATGAGGGGAAACCAAAAGCAAGTATGTTTCCAAGTTCATTACTACTGTGAGCAACACCAGCACCCTAGTGAGTGGGAAAGAATGACTCCAGAGTTGTGTAAGACACAGAGGAGATGATAGTTTATGCACCGGTCCTGATGCCTGATTGGCCAAGGCTTGCTGTGTGGAGTAACACCTCTCTCCACACTTTGTGTGTGTGCTGTGTGTGTGCACAGACACACGCACACTGTTGCTGCCAGAAAACACCTGACCAAGAGCAGCCTGTGGGAAAAAAGGGTTTATTTTGGCTGACAGACTCAAAAGGAAGCTCCATGATGGCAGGGGGAAACGATGGCATGAGCAGAGGGTGGACATCACTTCCTGGCCAACATCAGATGGACAACAGCAACAGAAGAGTGTGTCTGGCAAGAGGAAGCTGGGTGTAACACCCATGAGCCTGCCTCCAACAATACACTGCCTCCAGGAGGCTTTAATTCCTAAATTGACATCAGCTAGGGACCTAGCATTCAGAATGCCTAAGTTTATGGGGGACACCTGAATCAAACCACCACCCACACCAAGTGTCAGAATAGTCCCAGGCAAACAGTAAAAGATACTTGGTGCAGGACACACCTGAAGTGAAGTGCCTCCATTAACAGCTGGAGTAAAAGTCTAGTGTGAGCACAAAGGGAGTCCAAGACACCATGAAGAGAATGCACCTGCCCAAGTCACAGAGGAGCCCAGAATTCATCTGCATATCTCTTTAAAATCCCCGTGGTATCTAAGAGACTTTTCTTAACACATGTCTTTAAAAAGATAAAATTAATAAACACATTACCAGCTGAACCGCTGCAGAGCCCTGCAGGACTCTCATCAACAAAGAGGCAAGCTTGCCAGTGGAGAGGAGCAGCGGGTTCCTCACAAGAGAAGGCTGCTTGTGGGGGAAGCTGTCATTACTGCATCTCCAATTGGCGGGTCCTCTCTTCCCCAGCAGGACTCCTTGCTTGGTGGGTAATTTTTACTCTCCCTGTTCTGTGAATATGACAGCTTTGTCCCTAATAAAATGGCAGTTTTGACTGTAGCTGAAATTATTCCATATAGAACCAAAGAGAAAGAGATGCTGTCTCCTTTTTTCCTACTCCAAATCCTTCTCATTTAAGTTTTTGCCTCCACATTAAATTTTCCATTCATGTTTCAGGTGAATCAGACACAGTGTCAACTTTCAAAACCACATTTGATGATCACAGTGACTCACGACAATTACTGTCTGTCACTGCATTTGCTGGGAACACGATATGTCTGGCAGTCTTACTATTACCAGCAGGATCCGGCCCTCCAGTGGCATCTTCTCTGGGCTCAGTTTTCAACTTGAAACCTTAGCTTTGGCCTGACACAGTATTGGGGCAATTATCTGCATAATCCATCCAGGAAACAGGTGTCTCAGCTAACCCCGAAATTACTTGTTTAAGAAGCCTTTAAAACAATTATTTTAGTATGTATGGACTTAGCTGGACTGTTGCCAAGGATGGCTTCAAACTGTGGGTCCTCTAGAAGGTCTCAAGCAGAGATGATTTAGTCCCCCAGGGGACACTTGAAATTTCTGGCAATATTTTTCACTGTCACAGCTTTGGTGGGGGTACCACTGATATCTAATGGGAAGAGACCAGGTGTGCTGCTAAGTGTCCTACAGTGCCCCGGACAGTCCTTGCTCTTCTCTAATACAACTTAGACTAACAAACCCTGCTCTAGCTGTTGAAGATCTGCACAGTGTGAAATAAGATTACTTGTTTGGAAAATTCAAACTAAAAATGGAAAATATTTAATATTAAAGACTATTTTAAGGGCTATGGAAATAGCAAAGTCAGTAAAGTGCTTGTCTTGCAAGGATGAGGACCTGGGTTTGATCCCCAGAACCCACATAAGAGTGTCAGCTGTGTCTGTGCACACACTTATAACCCCATGACTGAGGAAGTGAAGACAGGTAGATCCCTGGGCCTCATTCTCACTTAGAGGACAGCTATCTTACTGGGCATGCACCCCATGCTAGGCCAGACTGCATGGCCCTGCTGTTGGCAGACATGTCTAAGAACATATTTGAGTAGAAACTGACCCCAGAAGATGAGTAACGACTACTAAGAAAGGAGAAACTTACCTCGTTGTCTGGGGTGGGATGTCTGTGAAGCACAGTGCAGGTAGGGGTCCTAGGTCAACAACAGGTCGAGAGTGCATGGTTAGGAAAGGTGTGTGCTTATTAAAAGTCTGCCACAGGCTGGAGAGATGGCTTAGCGGTTAAGCCTGCCTCCTAAGACTAAGAACCCAGTTCCAATCTCCAGGTCCCACATTTAGCCAGATGCAAAGAGACACAAGGGGGCGCACACATCTGGATTTCGTTTGCAGCAGCTGAGAGGCTGCTGGCCTCTCATCTGTCTTCCTATCTCTGTCTTCCTCTCCCTCTCTCTCTGTCTCTCTCCAAAAAAAAAAAAAAAAAAAGTCTGCCCCAAGCAGGGCTCCAGGTTGCTAAGCTGGTCTCTATGCTTGCCTGCCTCACACTGCTGCATTCTGAAGTCCTCATTTTCAAGTGCATTCCACATGTGGGACCTCCAGAACCAAACGGGTATGCCTAATGCTGCTCAACACAGAAGCCATGACAGACATACTCGTGGGTCCCTGAGTGTTTTAGTTTGATGACTACTTTTGAGACTGGTGGCAGTGGTGAGGGTGGGGTGACACATTCCATAATATTGTCACTTGTTTTCCCAGCATCACTTACTCCACAAATTTATTTAATACACAGTCCTTGCCTGTTGGGGTTCAGAGGTGGAGGGACACCTTGCCCTCCTGGGGCTCATTTCTAGTAAGGGGGAGGAGGGGTGGAAGACTTCCAGTGCTACATATATGTAGGTGAGTCCAGAAAAGTGCATTCTGGTTTCAGAACTAAGGTCGAGTGCTATAACGAGAACAAGGAAATAGTTCCTTTTTACCTAATGACACTGTTGCTCTCATCACATCTCTAACAGTCTCCACCAGCCACATCTGCTCCCATCACAGTGATTGAGTGTAGCTGCTACAGAAGCTTCCACAAAATAATTCTGCCTGTAATGAAAACCGTACATTTTAGCTTTTGCAAATTACAGCCCTTAAACTTCAATTTCCTTTTTACTCTAGTTGAAATGACCAGATCTGTTCATATGTGTGAAGACAAGTCAGGAGGCATAAAATGTTTTACCATGTCTCATTCTACATATAAATAGGGTGCCCCTCCATTCATTATAGGAATAAAATGCCCCTCCAAACCATATGAATGACGTTTACTCTTTCAACATTTGTTTTCCAATAGGAAGCTTTACCGACAGTAAGACAGTAAAACAGTAAGAAATATTAGAGGTTAATGTAATAACAGCAGAGGTTATTTATAGGGAAATAGAGGGATTCCCTTCTCAGCAAGCATTTAGCATCTCAAATGAGTAAACACACACACACAATCAGGAGCAGTTTATCTGGGGCGTTGCTTGTCAGGGTTATTCACTTTATTCACCCTCTGAGATTTATAGTTCAACCATACCAATTCAGAGGAGAAGGAAAAAAGGCCATTTATCTAATCGAATTCTTTGGGAAGAAATACTTAGGCAATATTAAGAATCTTCAATTATCTAATTTTATAAGAGGGGTGATTTATGTCCTGTAGTCAGTAACGTGTGATACTGATTATTTCTAATCCCTTAGAAGAGATCTGACATTACGCTCTTGGTACTGTACAGCATGAAATCGTCATGTATATTTCACCAAAAGAAGTAACAAGAATAATGGCCCCTGCAGTGTGCAATCATTTTATACTAACACACTGCAACATGGTTCTGCCCTGGGGCAGAGAAGTAGGGATTTTTCTCTACTTCAAAAGAATGAAAAATTATCATCACTCTATCCAGAACCATTATAGACTTCAGAGACTTTGGCATGAAATATTCAGAAAGTTTATTTTAGAATTCAATATTTTAAAAGCCTCCTTTAAAACTATTACAGTGATTAGTGGCTTTCTTGCTTGGGCCAGTCTTTGCTTTAAAAAGCCCTGTGTCATACTTGATACCATTTGTTGTTTCCACAGAATATAATTTGCATCAACCACAGAAGTGCTGCAGAAAGCATGTCACACATTGTTTTAGAATGTCCCCAGAGAGGAGCTGGGGCCACAGTCTTGTGTTATCCTCTCAGATTCTCTCTCGAACAGACATTGCTTTTACTAATGACAGTTCTGAAGTGTGCTTTGTGCTTCTGCTGTGCATTACCGTAGCCACGTGGAACCTATGCCCTTCTCGGCTGCCTGTTCACGGAGCAATGCCCATGTCTCCACAGTTACCAGGACACACAGACAACTTTGCTAAGACTTCTCACACCTCCAGCCCATTAGTTAAGGGCTCACATCGATCCTGCTTTTCATTGGAGTTAGGAAAGCTTAGTGAGTGTGTGCGAGGATTTGACAAAGTTTCCATGGCCATGAATGAAGTCAGTGAGAAATTACGGAGGTGTAGTCAGCCATGTGAGGACCAAGTACAGTCCTTTCCCTTTGTGCTGCCTGTTTGCATAGGATAGGAGGGGTGAGAGATGCATATGAAGCACCACGCCACACACACTCCAACCACACTATTCTCAACACATGGAGAGAATAAATTAAATAAATACCCTAGCTTTCCTTTCTACCTTAGGTATTACTAATATAGGGAGAAACATAAGGAAAACATTAGTTTTCAAACAGATAAAATAGTGCCTCCTTTATATAGACTTACAGAGAAGGGAAGGTTCCACTGTGCTCTTGACATGGAGGTGCTGACAAGAATAATGTATGAATCATTTTCTATGTAACCTTTCAGGGAAACAGATCAAGACTCAGATGGTCACGTCAGCTTCAGAGACTTCGAATATGCCATGAAGCATGGACAAGCAAAATGAAGCCAAACTATTGTGAACTACTTTTGGCAGATTAATAAGATTGTAATGTATTTGAAGGTCAAACAGACATCATTCGCAAAACAATGTGATGCTACGTACTTGTGATTAAACTCTCCATCTTGCTATTTTTGGATGCTGGTAATCTATTTGGAGTCAGAATCCTAGAGGTGATGGGTTCCAGTGATCTTCTGCATTGCTGACAGACCCAAGACAGGCTGCTGCTGCTGTCTCTGCCCCCTAGTGGTCCTCCTCACCCCACTCTTGTCACCCCTGTGTCACCCACACTGCAGGGTAGAGGCTTGGCTCACTTCATTTACTAGTTCTTGCCACCTGTTTGGGTCCCTGGCTCTCATCAGTTCTGGGGAGTGGCACAGTGACCTTCGTACACCAACTTCGGCTGAACAGCATGCAGTGAGCAAGTGTTGGGAAAACAGACTTAATCTAAATCTCTAATGATGCTGAGTACAGATTATCAGTGTGCAGGGCACTGGTGCTGCAAGACAAAGGAGGCAGCTGGAGTTAGCACAAGGCAGAATGCCCCGCCTTACACAGAGAAAAGCAGAATGCAGTGGGAGTCTTAGGGGCAAAGAGGTATGTTTCAAGTCCCTTTAGGATGAGCTGAGGCTGGACTTCCTGCTGCAGAGAAACAAGCCCTGGCCAGCTGCCCTGTGCTGTGCACCAGTGGCTCTGCCCTGCGCCTGGAGCCACAGCCATCTTGGGGTAAGGGTTTCTGTGCTCCTGGGCTCCAGTGACTGCTGTCCACAGCACACTGTGACACTCGATACACAGCATCTGTTTGAAGTCCCTCCTAGTTACTTTTGGTTAGCACTCAAAATTCAGAACATTAACATTTGTAAAAACAATAGTTAATGTACGTTTGTGTCTTTAAAGTATTAAACATGAAAAGGTCAAGTGAAAAATGTAAATTTGTAGAACAAATACTAAACAGGCTCCATTGTCATATAAATTATTAGCAGATAGTCTTAAGAAAAATAAAGTTTTTGTCAGTGAAAAACTAGAGGATAGCTAAATATAATTTGTTCTCCTAAGTGAGATTCCTGGAAGGATATTAGGTAGAAGTGGATCACTGTTGATATCAGTGCATTAATTGTGGAAAATATACCAAACTCATATAGATTGTTAATAAGACGGGTGATATTGTGAGGGGTAGATGGGCGCTATTTTCATAATATTTCATAATATCCCCAAATTAAGTTTTTTAAATGAAGCCTTATTCATTATGTAAGAAACTAAACTTTACTTAAAGTGAAGAAACACTGAAAATCACTAGGCAATACAAATGCACTGTTATTTCAAAAACAAAATGGATTCACGGTAGCGTTGAGAAGCATGTGTGCTTTAGTACAAAGTGTTCCCATTGATGGAAAGTTCCACCCTGATTTTGGGTATAATTTTGTTCAGCAAATGTTTTCATCATAAATGGACTAATTATGTCATTGATCCTGATCTCAAAGCATAAATTATATAGATTTTAGGGCTTTTAAAAATTATTTACTTATTTATTTGCAAGCAGAGAGATCTAAGAGGGACAGAGAGAATGGGTGCTGCAGGGCCTCTAGCTGCTGCAGACAGACTACAGATGCACGTGCCCACTTTGTGCGTCTGGCTTTATGTGGGTACTGGGGAACTGAGCCCAGGTCATTAGGCTTTGCAGAAAACTGTCTGAACTGCTGAGCCATCCCTCCAGCCCTAGATTTTTTTTAATATCAAAAAAATTAAAATACAATAACAGATTATTTATTAATAGAGCCATTATTTCTGTAATTACCAGAACTCCAAACCTTCATTTTGCCACCATTATTGGCGCCCCACCTGTTAAAAAGATAACAGAGGAAAGGAATGGATCACGTCTTGCAGTGCATGTTTGAGGCAAGAGGCCAGGTTAGGAATAGCTATTGAGCACTCCCATGACCCTGGATTAGTCAAGACTTTTTATCTCACCAACAGAAAACTACCCAAAGAGAATGTGCTAGGGAATGCTGAGCTAACTGACAGGACCCAGCAGAAGGAGGGCTGGGCGACACTAGGTTTGCAGGACACAAAAGCACCAGCAGCTCGAGACTGCCTCTCTCCCATAGTGACTGACAGCCTCACGCCATCCTGAAAAGAAACTGGTCTGATCCATCTAGATTCAAGTCCAGAGCCTGCAGGAGGTTCTGGTTGACCCCTTGGAAAGTCAACTCTGATTCACCCAGAGGACATGGACATGGCCCCAGGGTGCTCATTCAGGTGTTCCCAAAGCTTGTCATAGAAGAGTTAACAAGAACTGGGCAGCTGTTCCGGTTTCTCTCTTAGAAGAAAACAATATGGCTGGCACGTCTTCTGGGAGGGCGCACAGGCCTGGGATTCAGTGCTTAGAGGCATCCAGGCACTCAGAGCAGATACTGAGGGCTCCAGATGCTGCTCTTCCACCTTCCTCTCCTCACCTCAGCCTGGGCTCCATCCTCCTCCTCATCCTCATGTCAGAGGCTCTTCCCCAGCCTCTCACTTCCGGGGCCCAGTCCCCAGGCTTGTTCCCAGTGAATATGCTGCTGTCTGTGCAGCATGACCCTGATAGTCTGACCTCAGCTGGATGGCCTGAGAGTGGGTGTCTATTCAAACTGATTAACTCAGTCTTGCCCCTCAGAGGACATCAAAAGACAGCTCAGTTGGTAAAGTGTTTGCCTTGTAAGCAAGAGGACCTGAGTTCAATCCCCAGAATTCATGTGAAAGCTGGGCATGGTGGCAAGCCCTTGTAATCCCGATGCTGGGAAAATGGCAGATCCCTGGGCCTCACTAGCCTGCCCATCTATACTGTGTGGCCAGTTCCAGGCCAGTGAGAGACCCTGTCTCAAAAAAGGTAGATAGTAGCCAGGCATGGTAGTGTACACCTTTAATCCCAGCACTCAGGAGGCTGAGGTAGAGGATCACTATGAGTTCAAGGCCAGCCTGAGACTACATAGTAAATTCCAGGTCAGCCTGGGGTAGAGTGAGACCCTGAAATCCTACCTCAAAAAGCAAAAAAAAAAAAAAAAAAAGTAGATGATTCCTGAGGAACAACACATTCACACCATACACAAAAAGAAAGAAGAAAGAATGGGAGGGAGGGAGGAAAAGAAGAGAAGAGAAGAATAAGTTATATGCCAGGCATGGTGGTGCACACCTTTAATCCCAGCACTCGGGAGGCAGAGGTAGGAGGATCGCTGTGAGTTTGAGGCCACCCTGAGACTACAGAGTGAATTCCAGGTCAGCCTGGGCTAAGTTGAGACCCTACCTCAAAAACAAACAAACAAACTAGAAGTGATACAACACAGTGGTCCTCCTCTAAGTGGTACTCTGAGTGATGGTTAGGACTCAGGAGGGAGCATGAGTGGCAGACATGTTTTCTACCACATGGCCTTAAAAGCCCAGAGAGTTGATTTGCACTGAGAAGAGAGAGAGGGAAGAAAGAAGTGAGAGAGAGAAGAGATCATGGGTGCCGAGCAAGGAGCGGAGACGCCCTGTGGTGCCTGGTATCTGACTAAAGCCTGTGCAGAAGCCTCAGTCAGTCATAACCCTTTGGGTCCTGTGAGGTCACCCTGGATCCTTCCAATAAATCTTTCTGCTCAAGCCAGCTGGAGTTGCTTTCTGTTATTTGAAACCCAGGGAACCCTCATTGCTGTGTGCATACAGCCAAGGACAGAGGCCTGGGTTAGCATTTACCAGAGCAGCAGAGAAAAGTCTTCTGAAGACACCAAGAAACAGCAACTGAAGATGGAAGCGGATGGTGCACCCATTTCCCTCTTCTGTCTCCTCCCTCTCCAAGGCCCCCCTCCACATCCCGCCCCGTGATCCGGCACCGAGCTTCCCTGCTGCAGCAGCTGTCAGAGGTCACTGTCAATGAGCTCAAAGTGGCCAGCCCCGCCAGCCCCTCAGTCCTCAGCATGCCACCCTCCTGGGTGTAAAGGGAAGGCAGGACCTTCCTCATGTAACCTCCACGACATAGGTCTCACATGGTTTGTCTGTGCCCGTTTTTCCTGCTACATTTTCCAGTTCTCTGACCCACCACCAGCCTGTAAGTGTGAGCATTTTCCGAGGGCCTCTGACTGGCCGAGCTTCCCGGTCAACACATTCTCCAAGGATGGTTTCATACACCGCCAGGACTTCAGGGACCGCCTTGAGTGACGTGACACCCTACACAAGTCTTTGTCTTTGATCTTGACCTCTGCTCAACTCCAGGCCCGTGTTTTCATGTGCCCGCCAAACATCTCCACCTCACTGCAGACTCACTGAACTCAAATCAGACACGTTGCCCCCCTAATTTTCAAAACTGTTTTCCTAGTCTGTGTGTTCTGTTTGTACCACCCACCCCCACCTAAGCCATCACCCACGCCGGCTGCTCAGCGTTCAGAGCTCCCGTCTTCCTTAGTTCTGACATCCAGATGGTTGAGTCCTTTTGAGTCTGTCCCTGTAAAACATTTGTGACTTTTTTTTTTTTTTTTTTTGCCATTTCATCCAGCTCTCTCTGTCTGTGTCCTTATTTCTCGTCCAGTTCTTCTATCCAGTCACTTGTTCGTCTAAGTATTCATGTAAAGATGACTAGAAGACATGTGAGAAGGCTCCGCTGTCAAGAAATTTGAGTCTGATATGTCAGCGAGCTCCCCAAAGCATGGGCAAAATTACTTTTCTCTGCTCAAAAGCCTTCACTGGCCATCGTTTTGAGCAGATAACATCAAACCTGTAACATGTCATTCAAAGCCTTCTATAATGGGGTATCAGTTTCTGTTTTCTGTTTCATCATTCACAGACCTCTACCATGCCCCTCCACAACCAGAGAAACGCACGTGCACACAGTTCTTTCGCCTCAAAACACAAAAATCACAATAGATCTTTGCTCAAAAGAGAAAAGTAATACATGATCTTGGAATTCCTATCTGATGAAATAAAAAAATTCAACTATAAAAAAATACTGCACAAAGTTCAGCTGGATATGGTGGCACAGGCCTATAGTCCCAGCAAAACAGAAGGACAAGGATCACAAATGCAAGGCCAGCCTGGGCTACATAGCGAGATCCTGTCTCAAAACTTAAATAGATGGGGCAGGGGAGATGGCTCAATGGTTAAAGGCCTTGCTCCACAAACCTGCTATATTAGTTATTTTCTAATTGCTTGGGAAAAAAAAAATACCAAAGCAGGGCTGGAGACATGGCTTATCTTGCCGGTAAAGCCTTAGGACCCAGGTTCGGTTCCTCAGTACCCATGTAAGCCAGATGCACAAGGTGGCACATGCCTCTGGAGTTCATTTGCAGTGGCTGGAGACCCTGGTATGCCTACTGTCTGCCTCTTTCTTGCTCTCAAAAAAATAAATAAAATATTTTTTAAAAAATGTTTAAAAGGGCTGGAGAGATGGCTTAGCGGTTAAGGCACCTGCCCGCTAAGCCTAAGAACCCGGTTCCAATCTCCAGGTCCCACATTTAGCCAGATGCAAAGTGACGCAAGGGCGCAATGCCGCACTTGACCACAAGGGGGCGCACGCATCTGGATTTCGTTCACAGCAGCTGAGAGACTGCTGGCGTGCCCATTCTCTATCTGTCTCCCTCTGCCTCTCTGTCTCTCTCTGTGTCTCTCTCCAAAAATAAATAAAGTGAAAAAAAAAATTAAAAAAAATTTTTTAAGCTACCAAAGCAGAAGCAACTTAGAGAAGGAAAGAGTTTATTTCCCCTTCACAGTAGCAAATTGTAGAGGCGCTTATGGCAGGGAGAGCATGCAGGAGCAGGACACTCATCATCACATAGAGGAGAGGTCAGGAGCGAGAACCGCTGCTCTTCAGCCAGCTCTCTCCTTTCTACATAGACCAGGTCCCCAGCCCAGCAAATGGTGCCACCCACACTCTAACCTAATCAAGACAATTCCTCACATGACCAGACATGACCAGAGGCTAACCGAACCTACATCATCCCTCACAGGTGATTCTAAGTTCTGGCAAGTTGACAGTCATTATAAACCATCCCACCTACTGACCACAGTTCAAACCCCCAGCAAGAAGGGAGGCAGAGGCAGGAGAAATTCCCAGAAGCTCTTGGTCAATTGGCCGGTCAAACATAGCAGTGACCAACAAGGCCTCAAACAAGAAGAAAGGGGAGGAGCAACCCCTGCACTTATCCTCTGGCCTCCCCCCACACACGCTGTGGCATGTGCATGCCTGCACTCACACACCTAAACTCCGTATACACACAGATGGTAATGTAGTGTCACCAGGAGTAGTAACCCACAATGTGACCTTTCTTATAAGACAAAGTTAAATTGGATTAAAAAGTAACCTTCGGGGCCTGGAGAGATGGCTTAGCAGTTAAGCGCTTGCCTGTGAAGCCTAAGGACCCCAGTTCAAGGCTCGATTGCCCAGGACCCTAAGCCAGATGCACAAGGTGGCACATGCATCTGGAATTCGTTTGCAGTGGCTGGAGGCCCTGGTGCACCCATTCTCTCTCTATGTATCTGCCACTTTCTCTCTCTGTCTGTCACTCTCAAATAAATAAATCAAATACATAAACAAAAAAAAAGTAACCTTGGGTTGGAGAGATGGCTCAGTGGTTAAGGTGCTTGCCTACAAAGCCAAAGAACTCAGGTTCAATTCCCCAGAACCCACATAAGCAGATGCATGAGGGGGTGCATCAGCCTGGAGTTCATTTGTAGTGCCTGGAGGCCATGGCATGTCTATTCTCTCTCTCTCCCCCCCCCATTTCTCTCAAATAAATAAGTAAATAAATAAAATATTTTTTAAAAATTAAGCTCAACAATGGAACACGAAAAATATCAGATATGCAAACTAAATTCGCTGTGGTACTAAGAAGTACTCAGAAATGTGAATAAAAAGAGAACATTGTTCTAACTTCAGAGAAAATGTAGATTAAAATTTATATGAAAACATAAGCTGAAATTCAAATTTATTCCTTATTTTATGCTTTGCTGATCCTTGAAAAAGAAAACTCGAATGACAGTAAAATGGTTAAGTTGGCTAAAGTATGTGACTTCAGAAAGAGCAATTCCAATAATATTGAATTTGTAGGGAAAAAAAATTTGACCAAGGGGCTCGAAATATATTAAATGTATTGTCATAGCAACAGTCATGGTAAGGCAGAAGTCAGGTTTGGGCATCTTTCTTATTTTGAATAAGGAAGCTAAGCTTGATTTTAAATGACTTTTCTAAGGTCAGATATCTCAGAGATGGTGTTTGAATCAGTCCCCTTAATGAGCTGTCCCTATTGCTACTGGTATTGAACTGTTCCTTCCTTCGCATCTTACCTGTCTGCATCCCTCCCTCCCTCACTCCCGCACTCCCTTCCTTCCTTTATCCCTTCCCTCCCTCCCTCTCTCCTCCTTCCTTCCTCCCTCCTTCTACTTCTCCCTTTTCTCCTCCTTCTTCCCTTTCTTCCTTCTTTGCTGTTCTCTCAAGCTGTAAGTAGAATGACTTACACTGGGTCACCTAAGATTCAACCTGACATGCTTCTTGGCTAATACTCAAACATATATTCAACATACATTTTCCTTCATATTAGCAAACAAAAATTTCAGGACACTTTATACCTTTCGTCACATATAGAAACTTCTTGGCCATAATCTTCACATTACTTCTTTTACCACATTGTGTAGAGAATGTCCTTCCCAGACCCCAGTTTCGCATGGGGTGAATGGCATTATCTAACATGTCTCTCCCTCTCTATTGTCCTCCTCGGCCTCCTCCTTCTCCTTTTCCTCCATTCTCTCTCTGTTTCAGTTGGATAATTTCTATTCACATTCATTGCCAAAAATGAATGCAAGCTACTATAGCCTTTTTGGAAGACAAGCGATTTCCTTTTTTTAAAAGTTTTTTAAAATTTTTTTTTAATTTACTTATTTACTTGACAGAGAGAGAAAGAGGCAGAGAGAGGGAGAGAGAGAGAGAATGGGTGCTCAGGGCCTCCAGCCACTACAAACAAACTCCCGACGCATGCGCCCCTTTGTGCAGCTGGCTTATGTGGGTCCTGGGGAATTGAACCAGGGTCCTTTGGCTTTGCAGGCAAGCGCCTTAACCACTAAGCCATCTCTCCAGCTCAGACAGGCGATTTCTTAAGAGAACTGAACATAGTCATCACATGATACAGAGAACACACTCCTAGGTGTTTCACTGACTTGAAAACTCATAGTCCACACAAAACTGCACGTGAGTTTTAATAGCAGCTTTATTTATAATTGTTAAAAAAAAAAAAAGCAATGAGATATGTCCTCTCAGAACTGCATGAATATTCAATAAAATACCTGAGTGGTTGGTCCTCTTCAAAACTGTCAAGATCATCAAAAGCAAAGAAGTCTGGGAAACTCCCAGAGTTCCCTAAGAAGCCATGGTGACATTAATCTGATAGTCTGGATGACATGCTGGCACCGGAAAAGGGCATGATTTAAAAACCCAGGAAAACTGAATGAAGTATGGACTTCCGTTAATAATAATGTACCAACATTCAGTCACTCACTATAACAAATGAGCCGTACTAATGTAAGATGCTAACAACAAGGGAAGCTTGGGAAATGTACGTAGAAATTGCCTATACTGTTTTCACAATTTGTCTAAATAAGACTGCTCTAAAATTAAGTGTTTTTTAATTGCGATCTTAACATATGGTAGAAATTATATTATATATTATATTATATATTAGAGCCTTCATGGACTAACCGTTTCTTAAAGGTTCCTCATCTTAGTGTTACAATGGCATTTAAATTTCAACATGAATTTGAAGGTATCAAGCATTCAAGCCATACTACCCTTCAAAGCTCCATGTCGGGCTGGAGAGATGGCTTAGCAGTTAAGGCGCATGTCTGTGTAGGACCCAGGTTCGATTCTCCAAGTCCCACATAAGCCAGATACACATGGTGGAACATGCATCTGGAGTTCATTTGCAGTGACCTAAGGCCCTGCCGTGCCCATTATAACTCTCTCTGTCTCTCTCTCCCTCTCTCTGTCTCAAATAAATAAATAAATAAATAAATAAATAAATAAATAAATATATAAAAACACTAAGAAGAAGAAGGGTTATATATATAAAAAAAGCTCCACGTCTGTATTACCTCCTATATGACAGTTTAAATTTATACTTTAAAAAAGTCAGTTAAAAATATGCAAAAGTAAAATATGCTAAAGTGGTACATAACTTCTCAGAATAAAATTACAGGATACATTAACAACAACAACAACAACAAAACTTTGTAGACCACCTATAAAAGTATAGTACCTTTACTGGGCTCTCTGTGTGACCTCTCAAGATCTTCCTGGGGCCAGGCTTTTGGCATAGAGAAGTATGTTCACAGCCTGTTATATGATGTGGATTGGTTCTGTCAAAGAAAAGACCTAATATAGTTTAAAATACTTGATTTTGAATTACATTTTAAGGTCATTCAAAAAAAAAAAAAACACAAGAGAAAAGTCCTCAGCATTCTATTGTATGCTTTCAATATACATTTCAAGGAAAGAAATCCCTTAGCTTTGGGTCTATTGAAAAGAAAGCCCTTTATATTTCTTTTGAACTTGGTAATTCCTCACAGTGCTGGGAAAGCCTTAAAGAGGAATCTCCATAGGTGGACTTTGTCCTAGATTGTCTCTGTGGCAGGTCAGGAAAGGCCTCTCGGGAATGGCACACACAATACTGCAACCAGCACCATAGCTCTCCTACAGTCATCACAGCCCAGCCCCAGCTTAGCCCGGGGAGTCACATCCTTAGAAAACCAGCAGAGTCAGTGGAAGACTACCCAGGGACTAGCTGGGTCTCACAACATTAATAATTTTTTTCATGAAAGTTATGGCAAAAGCCTGCTCTTCTTCCTTAAACTTTTCTTTCATATACAGATCATAGTATTCAATTTATAAAGGCAGAAAATTGTCACAATCACTCTCAGGTAGCTTTTAAAAGTATATATATTATTACATAATTCCCCAAATATTTTGTTTTTTTTAAATATTTCTTTAAGTTTTAACTGCATTATAATATATCCAGTTATCTTTTCTTGATTGGTCTTTCCAGGAGTTTGTCAGTTTTATTAACCTTCTCAAAACATCAACTTTGGGGCTTGTTGCTTTTCTTTATGCTTGTTTTCTGTTTCCTTAGTTTTTAATTTTATTTATTTATTTGAGAGAGAGAGAGAGGCAGATAGAGAGGGAGAATGCGTGCACCAGGGCCTCTAGCCACTACAAATGAACTCCAGACACATGAGTAACCTTGTGCATCTGGCTTTCCGTGGGTACTGGGGAATCGAACCCTGGTCCTTAGGCCTTATGGGCAAGTACCTTAACCACTTAGCTCTCTTCAGCCCCCTGTTTCCTTAAAGGCCTTATAAGCATTACTAATTAGCTTCTTTGTATGTGCGTGCGCACGTGTGTGTGTGTGTGTGTGTGTGTGTGTGTGTGTGTGTACATGTGTAGAAATTCCACCTTTTTTGAGATAGGGTCTCTTTTTGCTCTCCATAAGCTCTTAAGCTTCCAGATTCTCCTGGCCCACCTCACATTGTCATAGATACACTATGATCACATACACATGCACCACTTCAAATACAGCTTTCCTTGGAGGCTATGGAATTGAATTTGGGTCAGAAGGCTTACAAGTAAGCGCCTTTAACTGCTGAACCATCTCCCCAGCCCCCTTTTTTGTTTTTTCTCTCTTTTTTTAATCCTTTTTTTTCTAGCTTCTTGAGAGGCTAAGGTTTCTATTTCAAGAATTATTCTTTGGGGGCTGGAGAGATGGCTTAGCGTTTAAGGTGCTTGCCTGCAAAGCCAAAGTTTGATCCCCAGAACCCATGTAAGCCATATGCACAAGGTGGTGCATGTGTCTGGAGTTTGTTTGCAACATGCTAATTCTCTATTTATCTGTCTGCCTCTCTCTCTCTCTCTTTCAAATACATAAATAAAAATAAAAAAGATTTTTAAACAAGAATTATTCTTTTCTAATTAATATATGTTAGACTATAAATGTCTACTAATTACAGGGTTTTGTTTTGTTTTGTTTTGTTTTGTTTTTTGTTTTTGTTTTTCAAGGTAGGGTTTCACTCTAGTCCAGGCTGACCTGGAACTCACTATGCAGTCTCAGGGTGGCCTTGAACTCACAGTCATCCTCTGCCTCTGCCTCCCAAGTGCTGGGATTAAAGGCGTGTGCCACCATGCCTGGTTAATCATAGTTTTAACTGCACCTCACTTTTGATCTTGTCTTCGTGATCGTTCTCTTTAAAATTGTTTATAATTCTTCTTATGATTTCTTTAAAAAGTGTGTTGTTCATGAATAAACTAGTCGATTTTCAAAAGTCGTTTTCTAGATTTCTTTCTTATTGATTTTTAGCTAATTTCACTATAATCAGAGTACTTACTCTAAATCTTTTCTAATCTTTAATTATCTTTTAAGTCCTTAGATTCTCCATAAACAAATGCTTCTTCCCAAGTATTTCAGTGAAATTTTAATAATAGTAAACTCAGATATGTTAAATCTTCATTCTCTGGAAGCTCTGTTATAATTTTGTAAAGCCAGTCTGGTCAATTTCTTTATTCAATGTGATAAGTAAGAATAAATGGAGATCTCAGGAATACCTGAGGTTGACTACTCTATAAAGAAGTTTATTTGTTATGGGTCTGAAAGATGGAAACCCAGTGTCAAGAGGCTGGTATCTGCTAAGGGTTTTACTGTGTTTTCCAGGATAGAGGTTGAGAGGATGGGTGGGATGCTGAGATCACCCTTTTATAATGAGCCCACTTCCACATAATGATTTAATATCCATTCATAAGAGCAGAGTCTTTGTGGACAAACATTCAAACCATAGCACCTTTCAAAAGCCCATGCCTAGGGCTGGAGAAGATGGCTTAGTGGTTAAGGTGCTTGCCTGCAAAGCCAAAGGACCCCAGTTTGATTCCCTAGGACCCACGTAGGCCAGATGCACAGGATGGCACGTGCATCTGGAGTTCGTTTGTAGTGGCTGGAAGCCCTGGTGTGCCCATTCTCTCTTTCACTCTCTCTCTCTCTCAAATAAATAAATAAATATATATATTTTTTTTTTTTTAAGCCCATGCCTGTATCACCTCCCATATCACAAATCTCCTAATGATGTGAGCAGGTGATCAGACCTTTCAAAGGCCATTTTTCTGTAAGGCCATTTGATGTAGAACTAAAAATCAGTTACTTCTTGTGGTCTTCAGTAAGGCAAACACTTTCCTTGGGTCTCAATTTCTTCTTATCAGTTTTAATGAAGCAATTGACTTAGATAAGACTGCTCTTGTCCATTTGTCGTAGTCTGTTCAGGCTGATGTAACAAAACGATCAGACTAGAGCTTAATTATTTATTTCCTTAATGTGTAGAGAGCTGGTGAATGAAAACTCAAGGCCTCTGCAGATTTGGTGTCTCAGGATGGCTTGCTTCCATGTTCATAAACTTCTTGCTATGACTTCACATGGTAGAAAAGGCAAGAGAATTCTCTGGGGTCCCTTTTACAAGGGCAGTAACCTCATTCTAGGCTAAACCCTATGACTTAGTCACCTCTAATGGCCCCAACTACTGATACCATCATATTTTGAAATCCTTTTCCACATATGAACTTGAGAGGGACACAAATATTTATGTCCGTGTACTACACAAGACTTAGTACTGTGTAAACGTATGAACAGAGTGCCATAGGCAGGGAAGCTGTGGAGAAGTTTTTGGTCAAATATGACAAGTAACATAGTAGTTACCTTCTTGTTGCTAGGAAAAAACATCCAACCAAAAGTAGCTTGTGGAAGGAAAGGGTTTATTTCCCACTTACAGTTTTGAAGGGAAGTTCCTTATGGAGGGGCAACATGGAAAAGGCAGAAAGCTGGGTGCCATCGCTCTACAGCAGCAGAGAGGAAGTAGAGTGAGCTTGCTATGAACTCCCAGTGGGGCTGGACTAATAAACCTTAAGATCCGCCCCCAGTGACACACCTCCTCCAACGAGGCTCCACCCCCAAAGGCTCCACCAGCTGGGGATTAAGTATGAGGCTTCATCACAAAGACATGAGGCTATGGGGGACATCTTACATCCAACCGACACAACTGGGTATGCTGGAAATGTAGGCATTCACCATATGGGTAGAATATATAGAATTTCTCAGACTTATTTGAGGGAAGTGGATCTGTGTGTGTGAGAGAGAGAGAGAATCTTTATAAAGAACTGATCTCTGACCTCCATGGATCAGACCTTGAGACATCAACAATTAGTTGCTCTTTACAGGACCTTCAGTCCATGCTTTATGACTTTTACGGAGATGTTATGCAAAGTTGTAATTTGTGGAGGGGGCATGCCTGTGCTGAGGCACCTGTGAAGTGGTCAGAGGGCAACCTCGGGGTGCCAATCCTCGCCTTCTACCTTGCTAGACACAAGATCCCTATTGTTGTTTGTCATTGTAACTCCACACTAGCTGGCCCACAAGCTTCAGGATTCTCCTGCCTTCCCCAGGCCTGGCCTTGGGTACATTGGGATTATAAACACATGTGCTACTTGCCTTGGCTTTGTGAGGGTTTGGTGGATCTCTGCATAACATTGTTGTCAGGCTTGTGCAGCCGGCACGGAACCACCTCCTCGGCCCCTATGCAGAACTTTACTGACTCAGGTCATGCTGCAACTGTAAACTCACAGAGACACACACTTCTCCTTCTGCCCCTCCACCCCTCCCCTCCCTCTGTGCCCCTTCTACTCCCTTCTCCACCCAGGAAAAGACTCTGGAGCATCTCTACTTCAAATGCTGGTCCCAAGGAAAGGAACAGGGTGCAGGAACATTTAACTTTGACCTCCAATAATGCAGTAATGCCAGTGTTCATCCAAAAGACTAGCTGCTTTGAAAATCGAAGCATAAGACAGAATGATTTTACTTTCATTTAAAATTGATTTTTTTCAGTTTCTCCATGTTTCTTTCATATCATGCATCTCACTGTTTAATATATTTCATTTGAGCCATAACTTAATACACACCAGGCTTTCATGCACATGAAGTCTTAAAGCAGCAACAGATTATTAATATTATGTTAATAAGAAAACAATAATGACATGTTGTGCAGAGATCGTACTCCATATATTATTAATGAAGACCTTTGGAGTTTTGTTGAGTCTGACACTTCAAAATGCGGTTGCCGAAAAGATTAGAAAATGCCTTTGCCTTCTCAGCAAAAAGTCCCCAAATTAGGGTACCCGACGATGAGAAAATATTTGCAACAGGTAACAAAAGTGGCCACGAGGCATTTCAGGGCAGGAGGTGATGAACTTATTATAATCTGAGGTGCCAGGAATAGCAACATTCTCATTGCTAAAGAAAAAAACAAAACCCAGTCACCCAGCTGCTTTGGCAATAAAAGGCAGGAAAACCATGGTTATCTCACAGCTGTGTCCTGGGTTGCAGTAAGTTGTCACGGGCACTGAAAGTCATTAACACTGATACTAAAACCCGGTGTTTCTTGTACTCTTCTCAGCACTTCTTATGCCCTGTGACATTCCACTCAGTGGCCACAGTAGGAAGGGGACAGCCTGTGTCACAGGAGGAGGAATAGGGCTATGAGTGGCCAGCGGCAGACCCAGGATTCTGAGTCTGGACGGTGCGGTACGGAGCCTGCCTTCCTGCCCTCAACACTGAGAACTGGAGGGCTCTGGTCTTTCAGGGCCAGGTGTGGAGGATTCTGGCTGATCCTGAAGAGCGTCGAGGAGTTCCAGGAATGGAATCAATCGGCAGCCTTCCTGAGGTCAGTGGCCTCCTAGGAAGACATGTTGAGAATGTTGAATGGAGACGTGGAAATGGTGGGGTAGGCACACCACCCCACCACCCTCTAACAGAGCCTCTCTAGTAGAGCTGTCAGTCATACACTTGTCTACAAGGTCACTTTCTTCTTCATAAGGGCAGTGCCACCACAGCAATGGGACTCTGAACAGTTGCATGCGTGCACACACACACACCTTCCTTAACCCAGTACCCCCCACACTAACATGTATCCTCCATGCCAGTGGTCAGTCTTTCCCAGCCATCAATGGTTGATGTGCTACCTGAACCTCCACCATCCCCCAGGACGCTGTCCTCTTAGCTGATGCTCTTTAAAGAGCTTGGGTGGCATGTTGATCTCCTCAGAATGCCAACCCGACCCTTAAGCAGGTGAGAATCACAGGATACCCTCCTTTTAAATTAGAAGCAGTAGTCCTGTAACCCAAGGATGCCAAGCCCCCAACAAGGATGTGCAGCCCCCCGGCTTCTCTCCACAGCATGGGGGCTTTGATAGACACACAGGAAGTTTGAAAGCAAAACACCCTTCTCTCCAAAACATTGGTATGGAAGATGGAACAAATGATATGGAGTTGAATTAACCAGAAATGAAACCAAATGGACTTAGCCAACACCAAAGTTCAACAAGCTGTGGTTTAAATACCAATGCTATTTCCAGTTTTAGTTTTAAAGGATTTTTGTTTGTTTGTCTCTAGAGAAGCCGTCAGGAGAGTGACTAAAAGCTGATTCATTTGCAGGGTTTTTCTTTTGGAAATGAACATGCTGGCACAATTTTAATTGGGTTTTAGTTGTTGTTGTTTTAATTCTCACAGTGATGGCTTGGCTATGTCTTCTGGGACTGTAGAGGGAAACTGGCATCTGGTGTTTGAGGATTCGGGGGATTTGCACCATATTTATGTGTAATAACTATACAGTAAATAAACAGAATGAATAATTAAGTGAATAATGAGTTTCTCAGAAAAGAGGATTCTCTGAAGACTTCAAGAGAAATCCTCCATGTCTTCAACCTCCCTTCTGTGTGATGATTCCACAGTGCTCTCTCTCTCTCTCTCTCTCTCTCTCTCTCTCTCTCTCTCTCTCTCTCTGTCATCCCGGTGGACAGCAGCAAGGACAGTTTCCAGGCTGGAATCAAGTATGCCATTAATCAAATGAGGACATTTCTCTTGCTCGTGCATTTTCTTCCAATTGCAATGATATTGAATTTATATTTCTAGGGATGATCATTTTTCTGACCCTAGAGATATGTCTGCCTCTTTTTAAATAAAATCCATGAGATTCAATTTCACTGAATAGTGTTTCTCTGAGGTCCTAAAAACTTGGCATTCCAGGAATTTGCAGTATCTGGTAAAATTACATAAATGCCCATTAATACCCTAACCAGCCAATACAAGGTGCCTTTGCTTCCGGATCCAACCCTGGACTAAAATGTGTTTTCCCAGTGCGAACACTCAAGATCTACCACTTGCTCGTCCAATCACTTGAACATTCTTACCTGTCCACTCACTCAATCAGCAAATATTTACTGAGTATCCACTGTATGCAGGCACTTCCTGCCTTCCCTGAGCTCACCCTCTTGTCAGGAAGCTGCCGTCTTGAAGGTGAATATTATTGGGACAGGTTCTGTAAGGAGAGTGTATTGATTAACTCAGGCTGCTAAAACAAAACACCACACACTGTGAATCGTTTCCCCACACTCCTGAACACAATGTCAGCAGAGCTGGCTTCTGCAAGGCCGCTCTCCTTGACTGGCAGGTGGCTGTCTTCTTTATGTGTGTGTTCGTGGCATGGGTGCAGGCACGTGTGTCTCACAACATGCACGTAGAGGTCAGAGGATGACTTTGGGTGTTGATCTTTGCCTACCACCTTCTTTGAGGGAGAGTCTCATTGTTCACCACTGGGTTCACCAGGCTCACTAGCGCATTAGCTTACATAGGATTCTCCTGTCTCCATCTCCTTGCTTGCTGCATGCACACCAGCATTACAGACACCTACTTCAGCATCTGCTTTTATGTGGCTTCTGGGGTCCAAGCTCGGGCACTTGGGCTTGTACTGCAAGTGCTCTAGCCACTGAGCAGCAACCCAGCTCCCAGCTTGCTGTCTTCTTTTTGTTAAATACTTTTTATTTATTTTTATTTATTTATTTATAAGAGATAGAGGGACGAAGCGAGAGAGAGAAAGAATGGGCACACCAGGGCCTCTAGCCACTGCAAACGAACTCCAGACGCGTGTGCCACCATGTGTATCTGGCTTACTTGGGACCTGGAGAATCAAACCTGAGTCCTTAGGTTTGGCAGGCAAGTGCCTTAACCGCTAAGCCGTCTCTCCAGCCCCAGCTTGCAGTCTCCTTGAAGTGTCCACATGGCTTTTCTTCTGTACCCAGCATGCCTAGCATCTCTTTTTGTGTCCAAATTTCTTCCTCTTGCAAGCATACCACTTGGTTTCAATTAAGTTCACCCTCATGGTCAGCCTCATTTTAACTGATTCATATCCTTAAAGCCCCTGTCTCCAAATGTGGTCATACGCTGAGGGATGGTGGGTTAGGTCTTTGACATGGGGACTTGGGAGGAACACACTTCAGCTCATAATAGAAAGGTAACTGAACAGGTAGATGCCTTCCAGGTGGGGATGAATCAAATACAAGGCAGGATAATGGTGACTCCCGGAGGACTGTATGGCATCTATAGGATGAGGAAGAGCCAATTTAAGAAAGAGGAGGGAAAGGAATTCCAGGATGAAAAAAGAGCACATGCTAAAGCCTGCCATAAGAGGAAGGAGAGGACGGAGAAGAGACCAGAGGGAGGAAGGCCTGGTGCTGAGGGGCATTGAGGACTCAGCATTCAGCCCAGGATGAAGCTGACTTTATAGGTCACACTAAGCCCTGCAGGGCCTTGCAGGCTGTGGCAAGTTTTGTGGGGTTTCGCAATGGAAATGGAAGACCATCAAAGGTTTTACAGGGAGGACAGAGATGGCATGACCAGACGAGCCAGCTTAGGGTAGAGGCCGACACACAGGCAGGCATGTGAGCATCAGGAGCATGGTGTGGGTATGGTAGGGTCAGAGAGACAAGAGCAGTTTTGTGAATCTGCAGGGGCAACTGATCAGATACAGCAACACAGTGGGAGGCAGGCATTGGTGACTCATTGGATATGCTGGGTACTGGGCAAAGGAGGACATGACAAGGTTATCATTGCCTCACTGTTGACTTCCATAACTGGGTAAATGAAGCACCAATCAATGAGATCAAGATGCCACACACCATTCATCCCAGCACTCGGGAGGCAGAGACAGGAGGATCGCTGTGAGTTCAAGGCCATCCTGAGACGACATAGTGAATTCCAAAACAGCCTGGGCTACAGCGAGACCCTACCTTGAAAAATAAAACAAACAAACAAAAAACAAAACACCAGTGTAGACTCATGTCTGAGCTGGGTTTTGATCCTACTGACATCAGAAGATTCTAGAACTGCCACCTTGTTATAATTAAAACTATATAATTATGACATGTGATTGTTGAAATTCCATGTCTCTGATTAGAATGTAAATGGAATGAAGGCCAAGATCAAATGCCCACTAAGCACAGCAGACTGGTGGACTCACTGAATTCCACTTCAACTTCCCTACCGCCTAGATCATCTTGGACAGATAGAGAGTCAGCCCTTCTGTGCCTCAATTGCTTTATATGCAAATTTTTAATTATAATAGTTTCTCAGAGAACTCTGACATTATTAAATTAATTAGCATAAAGGTTTTAGTCTCTGTTTCTCATATAACACACAATGTTAGCTATCATTTCTACTTATCACTATATCCCTCAAACTTCTTGACAGAAGATGATCAGATAGATGGATAGATGACAAATTGAGGAATAGGCATGTAGGTAAAAATAGCAGGAAATAAAATATGATCTTTATGAAGCTATGCTGAAGGAGCATATTGGCATTGTGAACAGAGAGAGGCTAGTACCTCCTGACATAGCTCAACTTCAAGACACTGAGTCCCCTTAAAATAAACTTCTGGGGCTGGAGAGATGGCTTAGCAGTTAAGGCCCTTGACTGCAAATCCAAAGGACCCAGGTTCAATTCCCCAGTACCCATGTAAAGCCAGATGCACAAAATGGCGTATGCACCTGGAGTTCATTTGCAGTGGTTAGAGGCCCTGGTGCACCCATTCTCCCTGTCTCTCTCTCTCTCCTCTCTACCTCTCTCTGCTTGCAACTAAATAAAAAAAAATTCTTTAAATAAAAATAAAGGGGGCTGGAGGAATGGCTTAGCAGTTAAGGCACTAGCCTGCAAAGCCAAAGGACCCAGGTTCAATTCTCCAGGATCCACATAAGCCAGATGCACATGGTGGTGCATGCTTCTGGACTTTGTTTGCAGTGGATGAAGGCCCTTGTGCACCCATTCTCTCTGTGTGTCTGCCCCCTGCTCTCTCAAATAAATAAAATAAAATAAATTTTAAAAAATTTTTTAAAAACTTCTGCATGGTTACTTTCCAGTGGGGTCTTAAGAAATCTCCATAGAGACGTCAATGCTAAACCAAATTACCTGTTTGTTTGTTTGTTTGTTTGTTTTTTACTTCAGATTCAAGAAATATAATATCACTACCAGCCATCATCCCCTTCTTAATTAAACTGATTGGACACTTTAACAACCACTTCTGGAAAAAAAAGATACAATCAAAAACCCAAGCTTAATCCACTTTAAACAATACATTGATTCATTGATTAACTCATCCTTGCATCACTCCCTTGAACATTTCTGATATCATGACTATGTCAGACACTGGGATAGGTACTGGATGGTTACAAAGCTGAAATAAGACACTGAGCTAAAATAAGTCATGGAGCTTAAGAATGTAAATACAGTTTTAAAACTTCCAATAAATATTAATGATAGATCTGCCTCATCCAATCCATCAGATACAGAAGGCAAAGCTGTTCTCTAGTCAGAGGGCAGCAAATTCATGGGCCACTTGCCCTCTCTGCCTCATATCACCCTGCGTTCAGTAGCAAAGCCAAAGCAGTCAGGTCCCAGCTGAAGGTATTTCCATGGCTGCCACTCTGTTTATGAAAACAACTCATGTCTGGTAGCTCCTTTTTGCCCAAAGGATTCTCTTGCTGTAATTTATTACAAAATTCAAGGCCATTTCATTAGGGGGAAATGCACCATATCATTATTATAACAAGTCCCCCTATTTTTGTTCAATTTTGAAACTGAAGTCTAAGGACTATTTTTAGCTCAGTCATGTGAGATTGTTTCCTGATTATGAGAAGTTTTTTTCCTTCGGACTAGTTAACATGAATTTTATGCTCACTTATTATGTCACATGCTCCGATTCAATTTATGTTAAAGTGGATTCTTTGGGGAAAACTGTAAAGCTAATTTGAATTGATTCTTTAGAGATTTCATTTTTAAATGAAGTGCTATAAAAATTGGCAGACAAAGTGAAAAAATGAAATTGAATTTTCTTCTTCAGCTACACACTGG
Source organism: Orientallactaga sibirica (assembly GCA_036365145.1). Taxonomy (NCBI): domain Eukaryota; kingdom Metazoa; phylum Chordata; class Mammalia; order Rodentia; family Dipodidae; genus Orientallactaga; species Orientallactaga sibirica. The sequence continues at coordinate 4,711,892 of JAEOAD010000038.1, read as the reverse complement.
ATTCAGAAATCTTGCTTTTCAACACTGCCAAGGGTTTTGATATGATGTTTTATGCAATTTTCATAACGTTTATCTTAAACTCCGCTGCCTTTGGTTTGGTTGTTCAGCTGCAAAATGGTTTCCTCATGTGTTCACGGTAAAAAGCAAGAGTTCTTGCTACAGGAATAATTTGTGCTTTGATAGAAACTTTCTACCATCCATAATAGTGCTAGCAAACATCTTGTCTGAAGCAGGTGTTTTAATTCTGGAGTAAATGTTCTCCTTTCGTGGCTAAACTCGGGTGCATATGTGGTATGAATGTATCCCCAGATTCCTCCCACTCAGTCCAATTTTTATTGCTCCCTTTTCTATCTGATGGATTTATAGCTTGAAGAAAGTGTGGGAATAATAGGTAAGATGCCTCCTGGCTAATTTCCTGTCCCCCACAGATCTCTAGAAGTGTTCATTTTTCCTCAGGGCGGTGGGCTCCACACTAATCAGGAACAGCTGGCACTAGTAGGGACCTGCGCCCAGGATTGGTCCGTCTGACGTACCAGGTGATTTACATCCTATTATTAACAATCTAATGGGAAATACATAGAAAACACATGTCTACAATTTCTTTCTTACTTTTTTTTTCAAGGTAGGGTCTCACTCTAGCCCAGGCTGACCTGGAATTCACTATATAGTCTCAAGGTGGCCTCAAATTCAAGATGATCCTCCTACCTCAGCCTCCCAAGTGATGACATTAAAGGGCTGAAGAAGGAGCCGGTCCAGCCAGTCCCTTCTTGGGGCTGAGTGGGATGGTGAGTGTCGGCGACCCAGAACCCCCTCCTCCAAGGCACCGGAGAGAAAAACACACTGGGTCAGGAGTCTTGTCGAAGCAGGAACTTGTTTTATTGTAGTAGGAAGATGTTTATATAGCCTTGAGAAAGAGGGTGGGGTCTCAGGATGGGATAAAGGTGTAGGGGCCAATGGTATTTCACCACGTTAGCAGTAGTTGGGCGGAGGCAGTTTGGCTTAGGTCTTGCTGAGTCACTCCTAAGCGGGAGTAATAGGCCAAAGACAGGTCGCCAAACTCTGGCCAGGCTCAGGAAGTTCCACTGGGCCTCGCGCCCAGGCCTCTTAGGGCCCAACACAGAGGCAACACAGCTTCGACACACACTGGCGGGGGGCAGAGTGGCAAGCTGCAAAGACCTGGAGGTTTCTGAGTATAACGAATCCTTCCCATAGCACTTAGGTTTTCTTAAGGGGTTTTGTGGGAGCCATATCAGTCCCGGAGATCATAGATGATAAATACCAATACACAGGAAACACGCGCTGTATTTGCTCCCATCATTGAGAGGACTAGGATGGGAGTTGTAGGTGTGGCTGGACTGAAGCATCCAAACTATACTGTGTTGTCATGGTGTTCCATCTCTGCTTACCCGCTGAGAGCAGGAATCCAAGCTCATACTTTCCTTATAGCTACTGACCCAGAAGACCATAGCTGCTCTCTCCCCATGTGTGTTTAACTGTGTAGAATGGTTTCTTGAGGCCTGTGGTGGTTTGAGTCAGGTGTCTCCCATAAACTTATGTGAGCAGAATGCTAGGTCCCCAGCTGATGGGCAATTTAGTAATTAAAGCCCCCTGGAGGCAGTGTATTGTTGGGGGCGGGCTTATGGGTGTATAGCCAGCTTTCTCTTGCCAGTGTTTGGCACACTCTCCTGTTGCTGTTCATCTGATGTTGGCCACCCTCTGCTCATGCCATCTTTTTTCCCTGCCATCATGGAGCTTCCCCTCGAGTCTGTAAGCCAAAATAAATCCCTTTTATTTTCCCCCACAAGCTGCTCTTGATCGGGTGTTTTCCACCAGCAATGCGAACCTGACTGCAATAGAGCCTCCGGCTTGCACCTGGATCAACTGCTACAACCTCCCCGGAAGGAGGGAGATGGGAAGGCATCTGGACCATCAGCAGCTGTTCTGGTCCACCTCGGAAAGTAACTATGTGGCAGCCGAGGCAGAACCGACAAGGGAGTCTCATTTGGTGGCTCAAAAAAAGGAAAAACACTCTCTTAACTGGGAGAGTCGAGGAGGGATTTGAGCTCAGGCATTGAAAGACTTAGAATTTAAAAGGAGACAGAGGAAGACATACTCTAGTTTCATTCCAACCAGCTCTCGGGTTCTGGCAGGCTCGGCGGCTCAGCGGATGGAAAGATTGGGTGGTTTTCCCTCTGCACTTGGTCTAGGTTGACAGGTGTTCTGAGCATCAGGCCCTTCCTGAGACTGATGGCGGGAAAAAAAGAGGAGCTGTGGCTATGAGGACTCAGATCTCCAGCACGGGGACTCCACATATGCAAGCGGAACACATCAGCTTCTCCCCCACCTGCAGAAGGACTGGCAAGAGTAAGTGGCAGTTCCCCTAATGGGTCCAGAAAGGCTTGTTATAGAAGTAAATGATCCAGACAGGAAGTGACTTACCTGAGGAAACATAGATCCATCCTTTTCCTTGTTCGTGTTCTTGGAATGCTTTCTTTTAGGTTTGGGGTGGAATAGCTTGTCTCTTTAATATATTTTTATTAATTTGAAAACTGTCTAGTGTTAGATTTTCATAGTACATTTTTATGAGCATTCAAACTGTTCAATGATTTGTCAGCCAGTCAGGCTCCTGGGACTGTAGCTCAGTTCTTCAGTACAGGGCTCAGTCCTTCTGTAAGTCAGTGTCCCTTTGGACATCCAGGCTGCTGTTGGCTGGGCTTAAGAGGCAGGTGAATGGCTTGGCCTTAAAAGGTAACAGTGGCAATGATGCTGCTGCTGATGATGATGATGATGATGACATTGACGATGACTGTGATGACAATAACCGTAATAGCAGCTCCTATCTCACAGGCAATGCAGCTAGGAAATAAAGCCCAACCTCACTTATTCTAAGGGATCATTACACTCTCCTAAAGAATTGGGTTGTGGGCTGAGGGTGGGAGCTCAGGAGTGGAGCACTTGCCTAATATGGGTGAGGCCCTGGTTTCATCCCCAGCACCACACACACACGCACACACATGCACACACACACACACACACACATGCACACGATGGCTCTAAGATTATTTGGGAATTTATCACTTTTAGTTGTTGTTTGATAATCACATGGTGTCTTTGGGAACAAAGTTCTCTTTGTTAACACTTTCAAGCAGGAAGGGGGAGGTGTATCCAGGTTGGCTCTCTGCATTCATTTGTCTTTGGTCAGCGCATACTGAAAATAGTTGGGCAGCCCAGCCTACGTCGTCTGTTCCCTTAGGAGTCCAGGTTATGAAACCCCTATAAGAACTTCAGTGAATTGTGCAGGGCGTGGGGTGGAACCACACAACCCATTCAAGTTAACTGGGCTTGGCTGGCTTGACTGGTCAAGAGGATCATACATTATTCCAGGCATCTGTTCCTTGTACTTCCTGCCCATTGCCATGTAAGGCTTGTGACTTGCAGTGTTTCTCCTGGAAGGAATATACTTCCTCGCCCACTGATGTTGAGCTGGGTGCCATGACTCAGCCAATGAGATGTGAACTGAAGAGATGATACACAGGCAGGGAAAGAGGCTACAAATGGCTCTGCTCTTAGCCTTGATCATTGGTTCCTTTCTAGCTACCAGGACAATGGCATGCCCCTGTAAGCACGCACATAGTATGAGAAATATGTACTGATTATTGTACACCATGGAGATGTCAATGTCATTTATTACAACACCATAACTAGTGAAAGCTGACTGAAACAAACAGTCATTAATTGTCCTGAACATTGCATGAAAAATGGTCCAATTCTAGTACATGTGGATAGTGACTTGAGCTTGTGAGGAAAAAAAACAAAAACTACCCATATAATACTAATTCTAAATATAAAAACCAAGGTTCCAAAGTCACAGCAAACCAACAGTAACAAGAAGCCAGTTCTGAATAGGAAATTTGTGGGTGGAGGAGATGGCTCAGTGGGTCAGAGTACTTGCAGAATAAGCTTAAGAGCCCAAGTTGAATCCCCAGCACTCATGCAAAAAGCTGAGGGTGGCGGCTTGAATGATGTGGCCCCCATTAACTCATGTTCCGAATGTTTGGATCCCAGCTGATGGCACTTTGGGAGTTGGAGCCTTGCTGGAGGAGGTGTGTTGCAGGGGATGGACCTTGAGGTTTGTTAGCCCCTAGCTTACCGGTGTTAGTTCAGCTCACTCTCCTGCTAATGTCCACATACTTTGGCAGAGGTAATGTCCAACCTCTGCTCTACCATCTTGTTCCCTGCCATCATGGGGCTTCCCCTCAACACTGGAAGCCAAAATAAGCCCTTTCCTCCCATAAGCTGCTTCTGATAAGGTGCTTTGTCTCCATAACAGGAAGCTAACCACAATAGAAAATGGATATGAGTGGAGTGGGGTTGTTGCTGCTAGAAACCTAACAGTGTGGCTTTTGGCCTTTTGGAACTGATCTGTGGGAGGAACATGGAAGGATCGGAAACCTTGGACTTAAAGATGAGTCACAGTGCTGTAAGTAGAATTTGATGGACCATTCTGGTCCGAGTTGAAAGACCTGAATGAAGTAAGAACTGTGGGCTGTGAGGCTTATGAGTTGAAGACAGAGCTTTGTCTGAACTGGGTTATAAGCAGTTTGTGTGAGAGGCTTCCGATGTGCGTCCTTCCCATGTCCTGAGAACTTGTGCAGGGTTACACTGTATATCAATGGAGTATAATGAGCAGAGGGAGATGGCACAGAAAGAAAGGAGAAGTTCAAGCTGGACCCAGTGCCCATTTGGCTGCCACTGTTTGAGAGATTATTACCATTAAGATTGGGCCAGCTGTTCTACACTGGGACAGCAGAAAGAATGCTGACTCTTAAAAGTAGAGGGCCTAAATGCTGTAAGAGTGTCCTGCTCTGAAAAGTCATCTCTATTCTCACCCCCACCCTTGAGTAACAAACTTATTAGGCCACCTGGTACTTTGAAAGTGTAACAAATATAGGAAAGAGAGGGTCATTGAATTTGCAAAGCAGTTTGTTTTTTGGAAACAGCCACTGGGTGACGTGAAGCTGGGTTGTTGGATTCCCTGTGTGGAAGTAAGTGGAGCCATGAGGATGAACCCTTGGGTTGAGTAGAGGCACACACAAACATGATCTACAAATACATAGTGAATGCAAAAGACTAATTTATCTAAGTGATAAACCACAACACTGCTTTGTCCAATACTATTGCCACTAGCCACGTGGAAACTTAAAATGCTTCTAGTCCAAATTGAGATGAGCTGAAAGTGCAGACTTTGTATGGGGAAGACAAAAGAATATATCCCATTATATTCCTTTAACATATATCCCATTAATAACATTCATATTAATTACCAGGTAGAAATTATAATATTCTGGGACACATTCATGTCCACTGCTTCTTTTAATTTTAACAAAATATGGCTGTTGTGGTTTGATTCAGTTTCTCCCATAAACTTACGTGTTCTGAATGCGAGGTCTCCAGCCAGTGGCAATTTTGAAAGTGGATCCTCCTGGAGGTGGTGTATTGTTGGGGGCGGGCTTATGGGTGTGATAGCCAGCTTCCCCTTGCCAGAGTTTGGCACACTCTCCTACTGCTGTTGTCCACCTGATGTTGGCCAGGAGGTGATGTCCACCCTCTGCTCATGCCATTGTTTTGCTCTCCCATCATGGAGCATCCCCTTGAGTCTGAAAGCCAAAATCAACCCCTTTCTTCCCACAAAATGCTCTTGGTTGGGTGTTTTCTGCCAACAATGTGAAACTTGAGTGCAACAATGGGCAATTGAAAAAGTAAATTTTGGTGCTTTGCTTGCAAAGCCTGCTGGCCCAGGTTCGAGTCTCCATTACCCAAATAAAGCCAGATGCAAAAAGTGGTGCATGCATCTGGCGTTCATTTGCAGCAGCAAGTAGTCCTGGTGTGCACACTTATGCTCCTCTCTCTCTCTAATAAATAAATAAAAATAGCCCAGCACTCGGGAGGCAGAGGTAGGAGGATCACCATGAGGTCAAGGCCATCCTGTGAATTCCAGGTCAGCCTGGGCCACAGTGGGACCCTACCTCGAAAACCAAAAAATAAGAATAAATAAATAAATAAATAATAATAAAAATAAATATTTTTAAAAATCTGTGCTTGTTGAAGGCCCAGGTGTCACTCCACGATGTAATGTCACAAGGCAGAAGGTGTGTAGTAGGCAGCTAAGCTGATCTCTGAGTTGATGTGTTTTGCTGCAAGTGGAACAGGCAGTATGTTCATGTCTTTCCTTATTGCTGGGACGAAATACCTGGCAGGAAGTCACTGAAGGGAGCTTACAGTTTAAGGAGGCAGAGCATGATGGTGAGGAGGGCCTGGCCTACTGGCAGCAGCTTGAGGCACTGGCCAAGTCGCCTCCCCAGTTAGGAAGCAAAGGGTGATGACGACACCAGCTCTGCCCGCTTTCTCTTTATTCCATCTCCACAGCCCCTGGAATGGCCCACAGTGAGAGTGGGTCTTCCCACCTGAATGAACTGAATCTAGAAACTTCCTCAGAGACCTTCCCAGAGATTTGTCTGCTAGGTGATTCTAGAGCCAATCAAGCTGACTGTGGAGATCAGTTATCACAGGCAGCATTTGTACTGTACTCGCCATCAGGCAGTAGGCTTTTCATTTACACAGGAGCCCTGCTCCCCTGTTAGTAGGCCCATTAGAACTTCTACACCTGCAACCTACAAAGGAAACAAACAAGCAAGGAGTCGCACAGAATTTCAGAGTGAAAAACTCGAACCCTGACTCCTCTATGTAACTACGTCACACAAAGGCCCATGCAGTATTGTCACAACTCCAGAATCCGTGCCCATTTTAAGGGTATTTAAAATGCTATCACAATTGCATGTAATATAATTGCCTAAATAACTATAATATTAATTATAGTCATTGTTATAGGCATCTTGAATTGCACTTTCCATGCACTGGTTGATGTACTGTTTTGAGGACAGTTTTGTGGACATGGAAGCCAAGGGTAGGAATTGTGAGATATACACTATCTTTGTCTGCTCTTCCGTGTAGTGACAAAATACCTGTAAACAACTCAAGGGAACAAACACTCATTTTGGCTCACAGTCTTAGAGGTTTCAGTCTGTGGTAGAATGACTCTATTACTTTTAAGCAAGGGAGAGGCAAAACACTGTGGGAGGGGCCACGCAGTAGAGCAAAGCTCCTGACCTTTTGGTGGTGAGGGCATTATTAGCAAGGTATCTAGACAAAGCAGCATCATGGAAGAGGCATGCTGGGAGGAAACTGAGTCAGGTATCCATTTCTCTGGCATGTTGCCACAAAACTGCCAGGCAGCAGCCCCTTAGCATGCCTTGTTGATGGTTACCTTATGTTCTGGGAAAGTTCAGCATTATCTCCCTCCCTGTCAGTAGAGGACACTTTTTTTTTTTTTTTCTGTTTCAAGGCATGTCTGTCCAAAAGAATAAACAGAAGCTGCCTAGGCATGTGCTAGTCTGACAGACTTCACGTCTTTTATGACCAGCAATATGGACCAGATGAAAGACATCACAATCCTTCCATAGACACCTACTTCAATCCTTTCTTGCTCAAAAGAGGGTGTGACTTGGCAGAGGGTAAGGTTCTATGCTCAATACCACCACCAAAAGAAAAAGAAAAAGAAAAATACAGGACTAACAAGAATATAACAGACATTAGGATTAAAAAGAAAATTCTGTCTAGAGAGATGGCTCAGTGGTTAAGAACTCTGTGTATAAAACTGGACATGGTCATGCATGTCTCTAACTCTAGTTAGGAGTGGGGAGTCTGGAGAATCACTGGGGCTTGCTGGCCAAACCTGGCAGCTCTAGATTGAGTTCCAGTCTCAAGGGAGCATGTGGTTGAGTAATAAACAAAAGAACCTGAAGTTCTCCTCTAGCCAACACACATGCACACATGTGCACACATAGCATACCATGCCACACATACTCTACCCACACATACACACGTGTTGTAGTCAGTTTCACATTGCTGGCATGGACATCTAAACCAGACACAGTTTATGGGAGGAAGAGGTTTATTTCAAGCTTACAGATAGATCTAAGGGGAGGTTCGATCAGTTGCAGAAGCTGCTTCCGTTCATCCAAACACAGAGAAAAACTGAAGCAAGCAAACCAGCAGCACCAGCTCACACACCAGAAAACAACCAGCACAAACCAGCAACACCAGCCCACACACCAGAAAACAACCGGCACAAACCAGCAGCACCAGCCCACACGCCAGAAAGCAACCAGCACAAACCAGCAGCACCAGCCCACACGCCAGAAAGCAACCGGCACAAACCAGCAGCACCAGCCCACACGCCAGAAAGCAACCGGCACAAACCAGCAGCACCAGCCCACACGCCAGAAAGCAACCGGCACAAACCAGCAGCACCAGCCCACACGCCAGAAAGCAACCGGCACAAACCAGCAGCACCAGCCCACACGCCAGAAAGCAACCGGCACAAACCAGCAGCACCAGCTCACACGCCAGAAGGCAACCGGCACAAACCAGCAACAAGCAGCAGGGTCTAGGCAGAGCTCAGATTCCTCTGCACACCTTTGGCCTAGAAATCAGATCCACTCCCAAACACACCTTAGGGCTGGACTCCAGGATCCATACCCAGTGACATCTCTTCCAGCCAGACAGCTGGAAATCCAAGCGACAAGTTTTAATAAAACACCTGAGTATATGGGGGACATACATTCAAACTACCACAACATGCAAAAAGAGAACAAAAGAAAAAAAATCCCAGATGCTTCTACTGTACTCTGACAGACACTAATCTACTTATCATCTTCAGACTTTGCGAAAATGGCAGGGCTCTGCATGTGCCTGGCCTGTCACTATACAATACTTTCTGTGCAACACTCACATCCTGCATCCCTGAGAATTGCTTTTTATGGTAATCCCGATTAACTGCTGTCTAGCTAGCATCCCATGGATTCTCTCAGCCTTGCCTCCTTCTTCTTTTGCTCTTTTTAAAGTTAGTTAGTTTGTTTATTTATTTATTTATTCATATGTGTATGTATGTATGTATGGTCATGCCAGGGTCTTTTGCCATGACAAATTAATCCCAGAAACACTCACCACTGTTTTGCATCTAGCTTTATGTAGCATGGTGGTTTGAATCTGATGACCCCATAAACTAATATATTCTGAATGCTTGGTCCCCAGCAAAAGGCAGCTTGGGAGGTGGAGCCTTGCTGGAGGGGGTGTGTTGTTGAGAGTGGGCTTACAGGTGTTATAGCCAGCTCCTTCTTGCCAGAACTCAATTCACTCTCCTGATGCTATTTTCCAGCTGCTGTGGCAGAGGTGATTTCTAGTCTCTGCTCATGCCAGGCTTTCCCCTGTCTTCATGAAGCTTCCTCTCCATACTGGAGACTATAAGCCAAAATCAAAACCTTTCCTCCCATCAGCAGGTTTTGGTTAGGTGCTTTGTCCCAGCAAGGAGAGGTTAACTACATGTGGGTACTGGGGAATCGAACCTTTCCTGGCATGCTTTGTAAGTAAGCACCTTTAACTGCTGAGCCATCTGTCCATTCCTTAAAAAAAAATTATTGGACTGGAGAAATGGCTTAGCAGTTAAGGCACTTGCCTGTGAAGCCTAAGGACCCATGTTCAACTCTCCAGATCCCACATTAGCCAGGCACACAAAGGTGAGGCAAGCACAAGGTTGCACATACCCACTAGGTGGTGCAAGTGTCTGGAGTTTGATTGCAGTGGCTGGGGCCCTGGCGTGCCAATTCTCTCTCTCTCTCTCTCTCTCTCTCTGTCTTTGTTATTCTCCCTCTCTCTGTCTCTCTAAAGGAAAGAAAGAAAGAAAGAAAGAAAGAAAGAAAGAAAGAAAGAAAGAAAGAATTAAGTGTGTGTGTGTGTGTGTGTGTGTGCAGCCACACATGCTATAGTGCCCATGTAGAGGCCAGAGGATAACTTTCAGTTCACTCTTACCTTTCCATCTCATTTTGAGGCAGGGTTTCTCCTCTGGATTCTTTCTCTGTTATTGTTCTTTGTTGAGCTCATCACAAGCTTCTGGAAAATTCTGTCCCCACCTCCCATTACAAAAGCCTGCTACGGTTTCAGGCTTTTATGTGGGGTCTGGGAAATCAAACTTCGGTACTCCAGCTTGAGTGGTGAGTGCGTTATCCACTGGGCCACCTCCCCAGCCTTCTCTCTTCTAATATGTGTGCAGGTTCATATGTGTCTATGTGTTCATGTGTGTGAAGGCCAGAGGACAGTCTCAGATAGCCTCCCCAGGAATTCCCTCTACCTCCTTTAAGACAGGGTTTCTTATTGTCCTGGATCTCACCAATTAGGCTAGAGTGGCTAGCCAGGAGGCCCCAGGGATCCTCCTACCTCACCTTCCATGCGCTGTGATTATAGGGCCATACTACTGTGCTCAGCCTTTTTATATGGGCACTGAGGATCATACTCTGGTCCTCCACACTTGCAAAGCAAGCCCTTTACCAACTGAGCTGTTTCACTTGTTCTGCCTAAGTGAGGTCAGGGGAAGAGATTGAGTAAAGGAAAGGTGGAAGGAGGGCTAATCAAAATCCTCTTCTCTATGCAGCATTTTTTCCTGTTGATCATTTCTCCTCTTCACAAACTCCCTTCCTCTGCTTCTGTGATCCTCGGGTCACTGACTCTCTTCCCTCCTCTCTGCTGAGCCATCTCGGCTGACTTTATGAGGCCCTTCCCCCTACCAGCTCGAGACACGTGCATCATTCTCCTAAGGGCGTATAGCACCTTCTTGACCACCAGCACCTCTCACCGAGGATTTCTTCCACCTCCATCCCACATCCCTCTCCTGAGCACCAAGGCCAAACATCCAACTAGCACTTGGATAGTTCTGCCTGGTTGTCTTATGAGAACATCCAGAAACTCCTTGCCCCAAGTGGTTGTCCCAACCCTTTAACCCATCTTTCTTGCTCCCTTACACAATCCTAAACACTAGGAATCGCCCTGTCACTTTCCTGTCCCTCTTCCCTCCAACATCCATGATGTTAGTCAAGGCCTTCGGCCTCCCTCATTGCTACCACCCGACTTCCTTCCGGTCAGCCCTCCTCCCTGAATGGCTGCAGTGATCTCAGACACAGCCTTCTCAAGTTAACCATGTCCCATTTCGATATTCACTTTGGCCTAAGGGACAATCTATTGCTTAAAACCCTTCTCCACAGACTTCCAAACCTAAACTTAGAAATGTCCCCCAGGCTATAATAACCCACCCCTCCTTGCCTCTCTAGTTTCAGCACCTGCTACAGCCAACAGATGCCCTGTGAGTCTCACCACATGGCCCCACCAACCATCCCCCTTGCTTCTCTGCTACTTTCCCCTCCCAGGCCTCTGGGCCTGGAATGCCCTTGCTAAAATCCCGCTGTCTGCCAGTCACACATGACACTTGTACTCAAAGCTCTCACCACCTTCAAGTCACTCCTGCCTCTTTGGTGTCTATCTCAGGGCCCAGAAAATAGCAAGTGCTGAATAAATGTTCACAGAATTAAGTGTCTCCATAGAGCTGTGAATGTTGGAGTAGAGTATAGCATTATTACATAAGGAAAGAGGAAAAAAAAAAAAAACCTATTGAAACTTACCTCTACTGCTCAAATACATTTACTTCAAGGGGAAGGTTTCAATTGAGGGCCCTGGGGAATTCATGGAGCCCCCTCAGAGGCATCTGAGGGTTCCATTCTAAATGAGAATACTTTATTTTATTTTTAAAGTTCTCAATTAGCAATAATCACATCTCAGATAAACCTCATTGGCTACGATACTTGCACTGAGCAGAGAGAATACTTTCGTTTCATCCACTTTACATGATGGTCTGAAAAGAAACAGTTTAAGCAAAGCATTTTGTGCTAAGGAATAGTTGAAAACCAACCATCTAAATTACTCAAACAATTAAGGTGAAGTACAATTTCTCTTTGAATAACCACTACCACCCCCCCCTGCCCCATGATGCCCTGCAATGGAAGTTTCTGTCGTGGATTGAAGAGATGGTTCAGTATTCAAGACTGAGTATCCCAGTTAGAGCCTTCCCAGACCTCACATAAAAAGCCAGAAGCTGTGGTGGACTTCTGTAACCCCACAACACTGACCAGACACGCGCAGCAGAGACAGAATTTCCTGGAAGCTCGTGATGAGCACAGCACTAAACAACAGTGAGACCCAGAGAGAAACCATGACTCAAAATGGGGAGGGAGTTGAAGAGTGACCCCAGAGTTGTCCTATGACCTCCATACGCACATTGTGCCCCTGCTTACATGCACATACACAAACACATGTACACACCAAATGTTCTCATCTGTTTCCTGTTTGTTTTAATATACTTATTCATGAGGGAAGAGAAAGAATGGCACACCAGAGCCTCTTGCTGATGCAAATGAGCTCCAGGTGCATGTGCCACTTTGTGCATCTGGCTTTATGTGGGTACAGGGGAACTGAACATGGACCTGCAGACTTTACAAGCAAGCACCTTTAACTGCTGAGCTATCTCCCCAGCCCATCTGTCTCCTTTTTAAGCAGAATACTATGGGAATTTTGGTAACATAGTTTTAGATTGTTTTGGCATTGGTTCTTCTGTTTGTTCGTTTTTTTTTTCTCTCGAACTCATGGCAATCCTCCTACCTCTGCCACCCAAGTGCTGGGATTAAAGACATGCACCACCATGCCTGGCTGTTGGTTCATTTTTGCTTTTGAAGAAATGATTATTTAGAATCAGCAATCTAAACATATGCTCAAAAGATGTTAAGAGATGAATAAAAGGGAACTCAGTGAGAAATTGGACTCCCCACAAGCACCCCGTCCCCACTCGGTGGCCAGCTTCCCCATGTAATTTCTGAGATTTCTGCACAGGGGCCACTGCTTTGGTGGGCAGGAAGCACAGTCCCTTTGACGGGAACCATGGAAAGCCTGTCCTTGGTGCCCACTGACAGCTGATCGTGACAAGCCGAGAGTGGTCTTGGGAGACACCGGGCCTGCTATCCAGTGACTGGTAAAAAGGGCTTAATGTGAACCCTTCCAATAGCAAAACCAGGTCTTGGTAGACCCCCTCTAAGTCTTTGCTTGATTCATCTCTGAGTACCCATTCAGGTCAGCTTGCCTGCTTAACAAGGGCTGCATTTCTCTACTAATATGTTATGGTAATTCATATCAGGACTTACACTACGGGGAGATGTTCTATAGATCAATATCTCACTGATTTTCTTTTTAATGACTCAAGTGAGTATTTGGTATTTCAGTGAATGGAAAAGAAAGAAAATCCCTATTTTCATCATGGAGATAAATTAAGGGTGTGCTAAAAAATATTCTAAAAGTATTATAAGAAATGACAAGGAAACACCTTTATGAATTTCGGAGAGAGAAGGTCTTCTTTAAGACAACAAAAAGAAAATGCAAGCTACTACTAGCAGTCTTTCTGATTGTATCCAATTAAAAGCACTTTGTCAGAGTAACACATGAACAGACTGCAGATAAGCTACAGCCTGGGGATGGGTATTTGTAAAAGATCAGGCAGGCAGGATTATTATCAAGAACGTATATAATTCCCACAAATCCAGTAGAAAAAGCTATACAACCCAAAGGAAAAACTGGCAGAGGATATCAACTAAGAATTCATAGAAGATAAATTAAGAAAAGGCAATATCTGAGTGAAAAAAATTCAGCTTCAAACATAACTGAAATACAATTAGATTTTTTTATTTTGCCAATCACACTGGGAGAAAAAAAAATTTTTTTTTTTTTGTTTTTTGAGGTAGGGTCTCACTCTGGCCCAGGCTGACCTGGAATTCACTATGTAGTCTCAGGGTGGCCTTGAACTCATGGCGATCCTCCTACCTCTACCTCCCAAGTGCTGGGATTAAAGGTGTGCGCCACCACGTCCGGCAGAAATTTTTAAGCTTGGGAATATCAACTGTTGGCAAGCCCATGAAGGAACTGGTACTTCTATTCCCTGCTGTGGAGCATATAAATCGATATAGACACTTCAGAGAGCAATTGGTAGCATCTTGTAAAATTGGAAGTATGCACCCTGGTCACATAGTAATTTCACGTTTGAGTGAGTACTCCAAGGAGACTCACACGCATGTGTTCAGGAAGCTGCGTGCAAGGAAGGGTGTGCACTTGTGCTTAGTGGCACTGAGCGTACACCACGATGAGAACGATACCGTGATGGTTGAAGTCTGAAGCATAGTTTACCGCCTACACAGTTCTGGAGTCTCGAAGCCCAAGGTCAAGGATCAGCAGGATTTGTTTCTTCTGAGGCCTCCCTGCTTGGCTTATAGATGGCCACCTTCTCCCAGTGTCATTTTCTGTGCATGTCTGTGGTCCTAACCTGTCCCACTTATAAGTATGCCACTTATATTGGCTTTGGGGCCCATCCTGGTGCCTCTGTTTAGTCTAGTTAAAGACTCGATCTCCAAATACATTCACGTTCCTAGGCAGTGTGGGCTAAGACTTCATCGTACTCATTTGGAGGGGGACACAATTTAACCCATAACACTGCTCCTACAAGGGATGAGTGAGATCCATGCGTAACAGTGGGTCTCTATTTCAGACAGCGAAGCTGGATTGAAAGAGAAGTTTCTTCAGTGAACAGTTTCTTTTTTAAAAAAATTATTTTATATTTTAATTATTTATTTGAGAGAGAGAAAGAGGCAGAGAGAAAGAGAGAGGGAGAGAATGGGCGCGCCAGGGCCTCCAGCCACTGCAAAGGAACTCCAGATGCATGGGCCTCCTTGTGCATCTGGCTTACTTGGGTCCTGGAGAATTGAACTGGGATCCTTTGGCTTTGCAGGCAAATACCTTAACTGCTGGGCCATCTCTCCAGGCCCCTGTGAACAGTTTCTTAATGGTAGGCATGAGAGTTTGGTTATAACACCCTCTGTATTTTCTAGACAGCATAAGTTTTAGAGAAGTTAAGAAAGCTAAAAGGATGATGATCAACTTATCTGTACTTGAAGATACATTAAATTTTCTTTTGGGTGAAGTTCAATCATAAAGGAGCTATAAATATAGTAGGACTTCATTTTGTCTTGGACCACCCCTCCCCAGGGGAAAAAAAAATCATTCCGTCTGGTTGAATTTTGGATTCATACTTATAGAATGTCCTCAGGATCGGCCATGTGAACCATCTTCTGAATGTGTTATAGCAAAGTGGTCCACAGTCACTTCTGTTACTTCCCACTATTTCTTCATGACCAGGATTAATTTATTTTGGTAATATTTTTATGAGCTGCCTAGAATCCTTTTAGAATGAGAAAGAGCATAAATTCTTAAAGGAGTATAATATCCAAAGCAATAAACATTTCCCTGCAAGCAAATGACAGGTTCACACTTTGGAGGGATGAAAGCAACTTGTTCTGAAATCCTACCATGCGCCAGGCCCTCTGCCAGCATCTCTAGACAGCTGTTCTCTGAGTTTTAATTTTCACAGCTTCGGGAGGCAGGTTACGAGGAGCCACGAGTCTAAGTTACTTGTCCAAAGTTACATAACAAATGACTAAACCAGGCTAACTTTAAAGCAGAATAGGATACTGAAGGAAAAAAAATACTTGGGGAGCCCTTAATTGTTCAGGGAAGAGAAGAAGATAAGTTTGTGGTAATTTATCTTCAAATCTACTTGCGGTGCAACACTGTTTTAAATCAAGTGTTTTCCATTTCAATTTAGAAATGAGACCAAAGCCCAGAAAAGTTAAGAACATGTATATGTGTACCTAGATGTGTGGTCAAAGTGACATACGGATAAATCTATTAAATATGTTGATTTCTAGAATGAGAAAAGCATCTATGGAAAGTCAGCAGGCTCCATGTCTTCTGCCCCTTGAATTAGTTTGCTTAGGCTGCCAGAACAAAGTACTACACATTGGCTCACTTAAATAACAGAAATATATTTCCTTATAATTCCATAAGCCAAAAGTCTGAATTCCAGCTGTGAACAGGACTAATTTCTTTTTTAAAAATATTTGTATTTATAAATTTATTTGTGAGGAAAAAGAGAGAAAATATGGGTTGCCAGGGCCTCTTGCTACTGTGAGCAATCTCTAGATGCATGCACCCCTTTTTGCATCTGGCTTTATGTGGGTACTAGAGATTTGAACCCAGGTCAGTAGGCTTTGAAAGCCAGTGCCTTTCACCAATGAGCCATCTCTCCAGCCCCCAACAGGACTGATTTCTTTGGTGGTCTCTCTCCTTGGTTTGTAGATAGCTCCTTTCTCCTTGTATCTTCTTGCACTCCTTCTTAAATACCATCCATCTTGGCTTTAGGGCCTATCCTAGGGACTCCATGTTCACTTAACTACCTTCTTAAAAGTGGTATTTCTGAAACCAGCCACACACTAAGGCACCAGGGGTCAGGACTTCAACATAACACCCATCATGCATGGTTAAGATCAATCCCTGCTCAGCCCAAGCTACAGCAGAACTTGGTGTTTTTAGCAATTCCCCATAAACTGGAAAGGTAGCTCGCAGTGAAAAAATAAAAGAGTTCTAAGTCGTAGAGGCAGGAGTTGGGTAAAAATGGCCCTTTCATCACCAAGAATTCCTCGTAGGCTAGTCACCATTGCACTGATCGAGAATGGCACTTACCTTCCATTAGCCCACTGCAAATGCATTCACCCAGCTTGGAATTGAACTCTTGTTTCTTGATTTTTGCAAGAATTGAGCCACCCTGCACCCAGGTGACAGCGGCTTGAGTGTCCTGCCCAAACTTAACATAAGACCCGAAAAGGACAGGACAATTGTCAGATGTTCTCTTGGACATTATTTCCTAAAGCAATCTATTTCCAGGGACGAGATCTCCAAACTAAATGGGCTGTCTTCCTGTGCCCTTGCAATACAAGTCTCGCAGAAAAGCCCTGTGATTCGTGGACATTCGGGCAATTCAAAGACTGTCTTCAGAGTGTCCTAGGCTTCTTACGAATGATTTGTGTCTGTTTTTGAAATCATTCAGCAGGAAAGAAAATCTTGCCCTACCAACTTAAAAAAAAAAAAAAAAAAACCTCTTTCAGAATGACCACGTGCCTTGGAACACTGTTGTTCTTCATTTTTATTGACTTTGTCTTGGCACGTATTGAGTCTCACGGCTTTAATTATCACTTATATACAGATGATATTCAAATTTACACTTCATTTCCAGCCCTTTCAGATGATGTCACCCTTTGCCTTGTCCCAAATTTGGCTCCTGTCTTGTCTTGGATGAGCCACAATTTTCTCTGATTGAATATGGATGAGATTGAAGCTTTGCACTTTAGTTGTAAATAAACTCCAAAAGCCCTGGAATTAATTTACCCCATTGATATCGTGGCCCTTCAGTTAAGGGCAATGGTGTTTGATGACTCTGAATTATTCTTCTCAGCTAAGGGATTAATCTCTACAAAATATCCAAAGACATTTGACAGTTGCCCCTGCTCCCGATTTTGGCCAGAATTCTGGTTATCTCGCGGTTGAAATTCTGCCATGATCTTTGGCAAGGCTTCCAAGAAGCCCTAAGTTTACGGTCCACTTGGAACATGGCTGCCCCTTGGCCTTGTGCTGCGTGCACAATCCCAGGACACATCTTCCTTCAGGCAGCTGTGCTAGCTGCGTGTGTACTGAATAAAATGTAATTTGTCAAGATCTTGGCCAGAGTCTCTGCCTTCACATAAACTAGCATTTGAAATGACTTAAAATTATGGTCTCTCCCTTTGAAAAAGAGTTGTTTGCTGTTTTGTATCACCCCATGGTTGGAGATGTACTCTACAGAGTAACCCCCCACCACACATACACAGAGTGAGAGAGAGAGAGAAAACACGCAATCTTGCAAAACAATGTGTGTCTGAGAACACTGGGACCATCTCATCACAGGCATTTGTCCATGAGAGCTTGGGTCTTAATAAGCCATAAGCCCTCCATAAATACTCATCGGAATAAGGACTCAGAGAGTGAATCTGTACTCCTGTGACCCACTGATGGATTTTGCTGCTCTTGTTATTTATAACATATTTTTTATCTACCTCTTACGTGGTTATGTAACTGTGCTGGTGTAATTATCATTTCAGCCAGAACATTTTAGAAACTCCCACTAACACAACTGAAGGGTCTAGAATGGAATGTTTGGAGCTGTCGATTAGCCAATTTGTCTTGTTGCTTTTCTTCGTTATTTCCAAGTAGCTAACGGTTCATTCAGCACATTTTAATTAAAAGCAAACATATGTGGTCTGCTGAGAACTCTGGTGTCTAGTAGTGTGGTTAGATGGGGATGGCAAATATTTCTAGCAGTGACCATCTGATATCTCCCATTCATCTCAGCCATAATCCTCCAAATCTAATTATTGGGGGTTGGCAGCTGCACTTGGTTAGGCTTTTCTTTATTTTTGACAGAGGTGTATTTTTTGTTTTCAGCCCATTATATTGGAGACAATCAGCTGCTATAGGGTCCCTTCCAAGACTGAAACTGTACATCTCAGGTTCTCTCCCAGTTGTTAACCATTAAGCCATTCCCAGTTGTTCCAGCCGCGTGCCCCTGGCCTGAAGATGTTCTAATGGCTAGTCTCTGACCGCAGCTCTGTCTGCTCACACAAGCATGTCCAGGATGTTATTGTGACTTGAAAGTGTAATCACAGAGCAGGTGTCCCCGGGGAAGGGTGTCACCTGCATGGAGTCACAGGGAGCAAGGCTCTAATCTTGCTAGATTCTATCCGTCCAGGAGAGGGGCGTGGCTTGGTGTTTTGCTGAGAACCGGAGGAGAATGTTCTTATTTAAAATAAGCACTGTTGCAGAAAGTCAGATCTCCCGTGTTCTGTTGTCTGTTGTACCTGCTAAAACTATGTAGTTGGATATTGTAGTAGCATTTCAGTTCTCTTTTTTTATTAAAAGTGCTCAAAAATGTTTTTTAAATGTTTTCAAAAACAATTAAAAACATTTTATATTAAGCTGACTGATGCTAAAAAAATAAAATAAAATAAAATAAAATAAAATAAAATAAAATAAAATAAAATAAAATAAGCACTGTTTGCCGGGTGTGGTAGCACATGCCTTTAATCCCAGCACTCAGGAGGCAGAAGTAGGAGGATCATAAATTCAAGGCCACCCTGAGACTACATAGTAAATTCTAGGACAGCCTGAGCTTGAGCAAGCCCCTACCTCAGAAAACTAAAAACTAAAAAAATAATAAAATAAAATAAGCACTGTAACTATTTAAAAATATTCATTCATGGGCTGGAGAGATGGTTTAGCAGTTAAGGCATTTGCCTGCAAAGCCAAAGGACCTCAGTTCGATTCTCCAGGACCCACGTAAGCAAGATGCACAAGGTGGCACACTCTCTTGCTCTCTCTCTAAAATAATAAATAAATAAATAAAAATTAAAAAAACATTCATTCACATGGAGTTGCCCCAGATTGTAGTAATTGAGGAAAGGAAATCTGGATCCGGTCGCTGCGGTCAGGTCCTAACTGTGCTGCTTGTAAGCTGTGTGACCTGAAACATGTTGCTTAATTTCACAGTGTGGCAGATGGACTTTAAGATAGGCCCGCAGGATTCCCAGCTGTTAGTTCAGAGGAAAATAGAGAAAACCTGAAACCATGTGGGACAAGGCCCAAGCTCTCTTCCAGCCTTCGAGGACTTCTACAGTGTGGGCCCAACTTTCCAAACGCTTCTCCTAATGGCTACATAATGCAGCCCGGTCAGTTGATTGACTGATTAAGAAATGTACCTCCCTCTCAGTTCAGACTTTGCTAATTTAAGGAATGTGAAATAAAATGATAGAAAAATTTTAAACACCCCCATATACTTACATAAACACACAAAGCAATTTCAGAATAATGCAATTTAAGCTGCTTGCCTCTTCTCAGAAAACTAAGTTCCTCCATCACGGTGAGCAGAAAAGCTTCCTGTGTATGACCTAACATACTCCTGTGCCCTCTGGCTGGTGCTAGATAGAGTCAAGCCCCAAAGTAACCTTAGAAGCTATGTGTTGGAGGCGGCAGTTACTCCAGAGGCCTGGGTGCCTGAGGAAGTTGTCCCCCGTAAACAGAACCACCCAGTCACATCTCCATATGCGAGAAGCAGCTTCCCACCAGGTCAGTCTTTGACCTTGGAGGTTTATTTATTACAGCAGCTGACTTCTTCATATTATTTACCTGAACTAATATGGTCAATTAACACGCAGAGATGGACAAACAGCTATCAGTATTGGCCCCTAACATTATACTACACTGATAAAGTCTAACAGGATGGTACATACCAAGAGTATGAATTCTTATACCAGACTCCAAGAGTTAAAAAGCCACTTCAACCACTTAGTGGCTGTATAGAATCCTATGTAAATTAAGTAACTATAAACCTTGTAAACATTATATATTAAATACATATTATAGGGCTTGAGAGATGACTCAGCAGTTTAAGGCATTTGCTTGCAAAATCTGTTAGCTGAGGTTCAGTTGCCCAGGACCTACATAAAGCCAGACGCACAAGGCGCCACATGCGTCTGCAGTTTGTTTACAGTGGCAGGAGGACTCATACTCTCACTCTTTCTCCCTGTCTCTCTTCCAGATAAATAAATAAAACTATCTTCAGAAAAAATATTATAAATATTAACAATATATAGGCTCTATATCTCTGTACCTATCATCTGTCTATTAAGGGAGAAAGTTATTTTAAGCAATCGGCTCACAATATTTTGAAGGCTTAGCAAGTCTAAAATTTTGATGTGGGGTGAGGATTGACAGGCTGGCGGACTGAGCATCCAGGAAACAGTTGCGCCTCAAATCCATGGGCAGTCCTCTGGCGAATGAGAAGGAGCCAGGGCTGTAGATGTGGTCGAAGGCAGTGTGTTGACAGAA
The DNA here is from genome assembly GCA_036365145.1 of Orientallactaga sibirica. Lineage (NCBI taxonomy): Eukaryota > Metazoa > Chordata > Mammalia > Rodentia > Dipodidae > Orientallactaga > Orientallactaga sibirica. Next base: position 4,691,102 of record JAEOAD010000038.1, on the reverse strand, counting down.
TTTTCTCTTGCTCAGGGAAGATCTTTTTATTCTATTTGGCCCTCAGTTTATTAGATGAGGCTTATCCACCTTATGGAGTCTTGTCTGCTTTGCTCAGAATCTACTCATTTAAAGGTTAATCTCATCCCAAAACATCTTCACGAGGAGATAGAAACATCTAGAATAATGTTGGACAGATATCTGGGAACTGTGCCCAGCCAAGTTGGGCACATGAAATTAACCACCTTAAGTCCACTGTTTATCACCTTGGCATCCATACTCATCTCCTCTAACCATAGTTAATTTCCATGCAAGACAATAATGAGGTCATAATTCCACCTAACATGTTGCAACCATTCTATGTACAACTGAAAACATACTTTTCCCCCCAAGAAATGAGGCAAAACCCTTGAATGATCTTTATTCTTCTCTTTTATATCCTGTAACTTAAATATGCTGATGTAAAGGTAACAATATTTATGTATTATTATGTAAAGTTAACACCTCTTACATGACATGATAAGGGGATAAGAGAGGGGCACACATTCATAATAAGAAAGAAATTGGGCTGGAGGGATGGCTTAGTGGTTGGGGTGCTTGCCTGCAAGGCCAAAGGATCCAAGTTTGATTCCCTAAAACCCACATAAGCCAGTTGCACAAGGTGGCGTATGTGTCTGGAGTTCATTTGCAGTGGCTAAAGGCCCTGGTGCGCCCATTCTCATTCCTCTCTCTCTCTCTCTCTCTCTCTCTTTTCTCTTCTGCCTCTTTCTCTTTTTATCCCTCTCAAATAAATAAAACACATTTTTAAAAATTAAAAAATCACCTTTATCTTTTGTAACTGCTTTCATGGACTATCCGTGACTTCCTTGTGGCTGGGTCAATATTCATAATCAGAAGCAGTTAAGAAAGGTAAGGGTTTCTTTTTGGCTTATAGCTTGGAGGAGAAGTCCATTCTGGTGGAGGGAAAGCGTGGCAGGAGCAGGAAGCTGGCATCACGTCAGGAGGGAGAGAGAGATCCATGAATGCTACATTGCACGTTCAGCTCACCTTCTCCTTTTCACACAGTGCAGGAGCCCAGCCCATGGGGCAGTGCTGTCTACCGTCGGGGTGAGGCTGGGCCCTCCCACCTCAACTAACCTAATCCAGAAAGTCCCTCACAGACATGCCCAGAGATCTGTTTCCATGGTGATTAAAAACCCCGTCAAGTTGACAACCAGAGATAAACCATCACACATGGTCCTAGCAGATGTGGATAATGACCTTCTTCTATCCTATATTCCACTGTCCCTCAGCAAATATCTCAACTGGTTATGATTCTTTTCAATATTTATTTATTTGTAAATACAGAAAGACAGAGAAGGAGAGAGGCAGTGAGAGAGAGAATGGGCATGCCAGGGCCTCTTCCTGCTGCAAATGAACTGTCGATGCACCACATTGTGCATCTGGCTTTTTGTGGGTACTGGAGAATCAAACCTGGGCAATCAGGCTCTGCAAATGAGCACCATAACCACCAAGTCATCTTTCCAACCCCTGGTTATGGTTCTTTAATTGGAAGAATTACCCAAGTCTTCATTCCAAAAGGGTCTAGACCATTCCTAATCTTGTATGCTTTCGGTTCTTATAGTTTTCCCCTGGCTTTCAAACAACATGATACTACTAGGACATGTCTTGAGTTGTATTCTATTATATTCTTCCTTACCCCCATGGTGGAGCAGAAGTCCAATTTCCCTTTGGCAGTCAGGTTCAGCCATCCAGGCATCACTGTAACTCCCTCCTTTGCCTGTTGATTTAGAGGCAGAGGAGCCCAACGTGTCTGTTAATTCAAGCTCAGTGAAATCATTATTGTGTCTCATGGTGGAAGCATTTCTGTCTTTGGAAATACCTTTATGCCAAGAGAGTATAAAATTGTGGGTTCAGGCAGCAAAAAAAAAATGCAAGTCAGTCAATTTCCTCCTTTTGATTCTTGGACTCAAGAATCTGGTTGTGGAAGAACCAGCATCATAGATTGAATTTCAATTCAGCCCTTATACAACCTACTAGAAAGCCTTGTCCAGACCTGCACCTAGTTGGTGTTGTAGCTGCATCTTCAGAAGGCCATTCTGATGTTTTATCAAGCCAGCTGCTTCAGGGTGACCATGAGCACAGGTCAATGGCTATACTGATTTGCTATAAAATAAATTTTAAGCCGGGCATGGTGGCGCATGCCTTTAATCTCAGCACTTGGGAGGCAGAGGTAGGAGGATTGCCGTGAGTTCGAGGCCACCCTGAGACTACAGAGTTAATTCCAGGTCAGCCTGGACTAGAGTGAAAAACTAACTAACTAAATAAATAAATAAATAAATTTTAATTAGAATCAATGCTAGAGCGAGTACCATGATTGGGGGTGAGGCATTCTATAAGTTCATGGATGGCTGTGTGGCTAGAAGCACTGCAAGCAGGGAAGGCAATGCTGTATCCAGAACCAATGTCTATTCTAACAAGAACAGAATGCTGTTCCTTCCAAAGTGAAGCTGTCCAAAGTCATCAGCCTGCTACCGAGTGACCCACTGATGAGCTGCGGAACTGACTTCATACTGGGAACTCATATTGGTCTTTGCTGTGCGAATGCTGGGCACTTGGCATGGGCTACAGCCAGATTAGCATCAGTAAGTAGAAGTCCAAGCTGCGGAGACCATGTACATCCTCCAGCTCTGTCATCACAGCCATTTTATACTCCTGTTTGGCAATGACAGGAATGTCTGGGCAATGGGGCTAACTCATATCCACAAAATATTATCATATCTGTGTAACTGTTAAAATCATCTCCTGAGGCTAACCTTGGGTGAGTGTGGTGGTTTCGGTTTGAATTATAAATAGCCCCCGCACACTCATGTGTTTGTAGCACCGAGAGCTGGGATTACAGGAAATATAAGTAATATTGAAAGGCAACTTTACAGAAATATCCAGAACAATGCTCGAAAGCACTCTCACAGAACTATCCAAAATATCTGACACCTGGGCCAGCCAAGCTGACACCTGAAAATAACCATCATAAGAAGTTAGCAAATTCCTGAGTTCCTAACTCCTTACACGTGAAGAGAAATCAGGCCAGAATCCGTGCTCTTGGATGAAGGTGAGGAGGAGACGGGTCCATGCATGTGCTTCGGGCCAACCAAGCACAGGCACTCAGTGTTTACTCTTCATTATTATCCCAGGCTCCAGGCATACAGTTCACCTTGATGAAATGCTAGAAAAAAGTTCAAGTAGGACCCCCAAAGAATGACAGAGGGGTTTGGTCAGGAACATCACTAATCTGATGAGAGCCTACATACATTAGAATTCCTACAGTGCCACGCACTAGTGTCTGCAGACCATGCTGGCCAGCACTCCATCAGCCAGTAGCTGTTTTTTTTTTAACTTGTAATTCCATGAATAAATTTTAATATATTCCATTTTCTTCATAAACTGTTTATTTACCGCTCATATTAATGCAATACAGCAAAACCATTTACATGACTGGAATCTTTTGCGAGCTACTAGAGCATTTCTTTTGCTTGGCTTTCTCTTCATTTCTTGTGATAAAATTCATTTTGCTCTACATGTTTTTGAATTAACTGGCACTCCTCAGGAATATAACCTCAGCATAAATCAAGAGGCAGACGGGGGCGGGGGGGGGGAGATGACTGAGAATCTGCTTAGTCTCCTTCTCGGCGGCCATCACGGATGACATCTGCACCAGGAAAGTCATGACCGCCCGATGGCTTTAGAAGAAAAAAAAGATCAGCAGTGTCCTTCACCCTGGGAAAGCAACTGTATCAAAGGCAGAAATTAGGGGGGAGTCTAGCCAAAATGTATATGACCACACCAGATATCATTTTTGTATTTGAATTCAGCACCCATCTGGGTGGTGGTAAGACAGCTTGGTTTGGCATGATTTATGATTCTTTGGGTTATGCAAAGAAAAATGAGCCTGAACACAGACTTGAAAACACAGCCTGAATGAGAAGAAAAAGACTCAAGGGCTGGAGAGATGGCTTAGTAGTTAAGGCACATGCCTGTGAAGCCTAAGGACCAAGGTTCAATTCTCCAGGTCCCAAGTAAGCCAGATATACATGGTGGCACATGCCTCTGGAGTTTGTTTACAGTGGCTAGAGGCTGTGGTATGCTCATTCTCACACCCACACTCTCTCTCCCTCTCTTTGTCTCTAATAAATAAATAAATAAAAATAAAATATTTTAAAAAAGATTTTATTTTTATTTATTTATTGGAGACAGAGAGAGGGAAAGAGAGGGAGAGTGAGAATGGGCACACCAGGGCCTCTAGTCACTGCAAATGAACTCCATAGGTGTGCACCCCCTTGTGCATGTGACTTACATAGGACCTGGAGAATCAAACCAGGGTCCTTAGGCTTTGCAGGCATGTGCCTTAACTGCTAAGCCATCTCTCCAGTCCTGATGTACAAATTTCTAAGATGAGGACTAATAAACTGTAAAAACAGAGAGAAATGAAAGAAAGAAAGAAAGAAAGAAAGAAAGAAAGAAAGAAAGAAAGAAAGAAAGAGAGAGAAAGAAAGAAAGAAAGAAAGAAGGAAGGAAGGAAGGAAGGAAGGAAGGAAGGAAGGAAGGAAGGAAGGAAGGAAGGAAGGAAGGAAGGGAGGGAGGGAGGAAGGAAAAGAAACAAGAACAGAGGGAGAGGAGGAAGGAGGGAGGGAGGGAGAATCTAGTTGAGTTTGGCCAGAAACAAATGGAATTTCCATGTGTAGCAGTTACCTCCTTGTTGCTGAGATAAAACACTTGACCAGAGCAGTTTACAGAAGGAAAAGTTTCATTTTGGGCTTATATTTTTAAGGGGAAGTTTCATCATGGCAGAAGAAACATGGCTGGAGCAGACAGAGCTGGGCATCACATCTCCACAAGCGCAGGAAAGAAGGAGCCTGAGTACCAGGCTTTGGGCTAGGCTATATCTCCCAAAGTCCAACCCCAGTGACGTCTTCTCCAGCAAGTCCCCACCTCCCCAGGACACTACAGCCTTCCCAAATTGCCACCAACTGGGGACCAAGTATTCAAAACACATGTGCCTGTTAAGGGACATTTCATCTAAACCGCCACACCATGGAACCAAATGAAATGAAAAACTTCCTAGAAAAATGCAATAAGAGATTGGACACTACTGAAGGAAAGGTCAGTGAACTTAAAGAAACTGTGGGAGATAAAAAAACAAACTATCTAGACTAAAGCACACTGAGGAGTCTGAGAACAAAGAAACAACAGAGACTAAGGACCTGTGGGACAATATTAAGTGGCCTAATTTCTATAGGATAGAAGGCCCAGAAAAGAGAAGATAAGATCTCTTTGAAGTGATAATAGCCTAATTTAATGAAAACTATGAACATACAGACCCAAGACACCCAAAGAATATCAAGCAGAATTAAAAAATCAAAAAAAATTACCATACAATATAATTGAAGAAAAGCAGTGATAAAAAGAAGAAGAAGAAGAAGAAATTGGGCTGGAGGAATGGCTTAGTGGGTAAGGCACTTGCTTGAGAAGCCTAAGGACCCATGTTCAACTCCCCAGATCCCATGTAAGCCAGATGCACTTTACAAGGTCTCACATGTGCACAAGGTGGCACACATGTCTGGAGTTCAAGTACAGTGGCTACAGGCCCTAGAGTGCCAATTTTCTCTCTCTCCGTCTCTCTGTCTCTCTGTCTCCCTCTCATAAAAAACGGCCAGTCTGTTGGACTTGTCTTAAAAAACAAAAAGAAAAAAGAAAAGAAATTAAAATATTTAGAGACAGGTCGATGTTTTACACAGGAAACAAAGACAAGAATATCCACAGACTTCTTATCTGAAACAATGTAAGCAAAAAGACAATGAATGCATTGTTATTTTATTTTATCCATATTGTATGGACATAGGTTGATTGATTGTTTCTCAAAAGTTCACATACTGGTTGTTAGTGTGTTGGGGTCCCCCCCAAGGCCAGCTCAGGAGGGACGATAGGGTCTCTGCCGAATTGGGGTGAGCAGCGCGGAGTCACGACACAGACTCCGGGAGTTGGGTGAAAGCGGAAGCGAGAATCCACAAACTCATTTATTCAGGAAGTGCACATGGGTTTTAAGGGGCTGTTAATCCTTGTATGGGGTGGTCCCCTTTTGGTGACCAATGACAGCTTGTCTCTGGACAGAACATCTCGTAGTAGGCTTCTCGCGAACATGGGGCTGTAACTGTTGTCACATCACGCCTGCGCAAAACGCCATTTTTACAGAAGCCACTTCCTGTTGTCTTCTGCCATGCGGTCTAGCTAGGACCAGGCCTGTATTGTGCCATACATTAGTGTGGCAGTGTTGAGAGGTAGTATGAATCTCTAACAGGTGGCACCTAGTTGAAAGCCCTAGAGTCACTGGGGTCACATTGCCTCAAAAAGGATTAAGCTTGTTTTCCTGGCACCCTGAGTTAGTTCTTCAAAAGCAGTTGTCATAAAAGTGAGTGTGGAGCTGGGTATGTGCCTTAGTTGGTAGAGTGCTTGCTGAACATGCACAAAGCCCTGGGTTCCATCATGGTGGTGTGCCTATAATCCTAGCTAGCACTTGGGAGTGGAAGACAGGATGGTCAGGAGTTCAAGGCCATCTTTGACTACATAGCTAGTTCAAGACCAACCTGGACTACATTTTGAGACCATGTCTCAAAAATATTTTAAAATATTGTTTTAAATAAAGATGAGCTTGATTTCTGAGTCACTTTCTGGCTGCATATCTGCCAATATGATTCTCTCACTCTCACTAGCCCTCTCTCCATGATGCCTCCCTCCATTAAGTTCTCATCACAGATGAAGCACATGGGGCCACCTGATATTGGATATTTATCATCCAGAATTTTGAGCTAAATAATTCTCTTTTCTCTATCAAGTCACCCACCCTTGATTTTTCATTATGATAATAGATATATCTGCAAAAATAAAAACAATATGACTTTTACCTAAGACATCTCCACTACAGAGTGGGGAAAGAAATGATACAAAGTTAAAGCTTGGGTCCACATAAAGGAAAGAATAACACTAGAAGTGGTGAATATATGTGTAAATGTACACTATATTTGGTAACTTTAAAACTTATTTAAATCAGGCATGCTGGTGCATGCCTTTATTCCTACCACTTGGGAGGCAAAGGTAAATAATTTAATTTAAAGAAAAGTGAGGATGGGAATGTAGCTCAGTGACAGACTATTTACTTGCCTAGCATATGAAAGGCCCTGGGTTCAAGCCCTGGTAGTACCAAAACAAAACAAAACAAAAAAAAAGAGCTTTGTATCAATCGTAGTATACCAATGTTGAAAACATATATGTATCTATGAAATTGTCTAGAGCAAATCAAAAGGGGGAAAAGAAAAGTAACAGTGTTTATGAAGTTTATCATGTGCACAGTAATAAAATATATGGTACCAATTGCAAAAAGGATCCAAGGGAAGAAAGGGAATGATATGATTTATAAAATTGAGTTAGGTATTAAAAGGTATATTATAATTTGTTACCAGGTTATGACAAGTAAAAGATACAAATTGTTAACTCCATATTCCACGATAATATAAAACTCAGGTCTGGAGAGATGGCTTAGCGGTTAAGGCATTTGCCTGCAAAGCCAAGGGACCCTGATTCGATTCTCCAAGGCCCACATAAGCCAGATGCACAAGGAGGTGCATGCATCTGGAGTTCGTTTGCAGTGGCTGGAGGCCCTGGCACACCCATTCTCTTCTCTCTCTCTCTCTCTCTCTCAAATAAATAAATAAAATATATTTTAAAAATAAATAAAACCCATAAATACAAGTAGAAAGAACAGACTCTAAAAATACACAATCCCAAAGAAAGCAGGAAAGGTGAAAATAAGTTGTGACAGGTAACTGAGTAGAAAACAGAACAGCAGATGGTAGACGTAGATTCGACCACGTCAGTAGCTATACCAAGTGAAGGCACTTTAATTCAAAGCCAGAGACTGTCACACTGCATAAGAAGGCAAGATCCAATTAGGTGTTGTCTCCAAGAAGTTCAATAAAAAGAAATAAGTAGGTTAAAATAAGGAAATGGAAAAAGACAGACTATACAAATGTTAATAATGATAAGAAAGCCGAAATGGCTTTATTAATACCAGGCCAAGGGAACTTCAGAATAAAGAGAATCACCATGGATGAAGAGGGTCAATCCACAGTGATGAAAGGATTGATTTATTAGAACACATAGCAATCCTAAATACAGGCACCTGTTCACTGGTCTTCAAAATACACAAAGCAAACACCAAGAAAGCTGAGAAGAAGGAAAGCTTTAAATCCATAGTCATATGTGATTTCCAAACTGAACACTTTCCTCTAGCAAGTGGTGCTGAGAAAATTGGGTATCCACATGCAAAAGAAAACAGTTGGATCCTTTTCTTACTCTATTTACAAAATTAACTCAAAATGGAGCAGAGGGGCTATTGTAGATAGCTTCATGTTGCTGGGATGAACCAGAGAATCACACACAGTTTATGGGAGGAACAGGATTAATTTGAAGCTTACAAATCCAGGGGAAGTTTCATAATCGCAGAAGAGGCTGGCCCCTTTCCACAGATCCAAACAGAGACACAACCAAACAGCCAGCATCAAGGACCCAGAGCTCACTCTGCATACCTTAGGTTGGAATTCAGATTCACCCCAGTAACACCTTAGATCTGGACTCCAGGATCTACCTTTGGTGACACCTCCTCCAGCTAGGTGGCTGGAAACAAGTTTTTTAACAAAACACCTGAGTCTACTGGGGCACATACATTCAAACTACCATAGGAACTAAGTATGTACTTCAGTGGTAAACAGCTTGCCTAGCCTATACAAGGTCCTAGGTTCAATCTTCAGTATTGCAATGGAAAAAAATGGGGCTGGAAAGATAGCTTAGCACTTAAGGAACTTGCCTGAAAAGCCAAAGGACCTAGGTTCAATTACCCAGGACCCATGTAAGCCAGATGCACAAGATGGCACATGCATCTGGAGTTCATTTGCAGTGGTTATAGCCTCTGGCGTGACCATTTTCTCTCTCTCTGCCTCTCTTTCAAATAAATAAATAAATAAATAAATGTTTTTTTTAATGCAGCAAACACTTAACCAAAGGAGCTAAAATTAAATTTTTCTTAGAAGAAAACATAGGAAGAAAGCTTCATGACAATAATTTCTTGGCTATGACACCAAAAAGCATAGGCAAAAGTAGATAATTGGACATCAGAATTTAAAACTTCTGGGCTGTGGTTGTAGCTCAGGTAGTAGAACACCCAAAGTGCTGACTTTGATTCCCAGCACTGCACACACAGGGTGTAGTGGCGCATGCCTACAATCCTAGCATGCAGAAGGTGGTGGGAAAATGATGACAAGAAGCTCAAAGTCATCCTAGGCTACACAGCAAGCTCCAGGCCAGACAGGGATACATGAGACCCTGTATCCAAAAAAAAAAAAAAAAAAAAAAAAAATTGTTTTTAAACTTCTGTCTGGTGTGGTTGTATGGTGCACAATTGTAATCCTAGCTTTTGCGAGGTGCAGGCAGAAAGATCAGGAGTTCAAGGCCAGCCTGGGCTATGTAGTGAGACTTTGTCTTTAAAATCTTTGTTTTTAACTTCTGTGATGAAAGGACACTATCAACGTAAGAAAAAGGCAACTCAGGGAATAAGAAAAAGTATGCACAAATTGTATATCTGATAAGGGGTTAATATCCACTAACTCAACAATAAAAACATTAAACAGCTAATTTTTTTTTTAAATGGGCAAAAGACTTGAATAGGCATTTCTCCAAAGAAGGTTTGCAAATGGTTAATGAGCACATAAAAAGATGTTCAACCACTGATCACGAGGGACACACAAACCAAAACCAAAAGAAACCACTTCATACACACTAACTTAGTCATAATCAAAAACATAGAAAATAGCAAGTGTTAGTGAGAATGTGGAAAAATTGGAACTTCGCTGTTACAAATATAAAATGGGTCTAGGCTGTGGAAAACAGTATCAGAATTTCTCACATAATTAAACTTAGGATTATCATATATTTGGGCAATTCCACTTCTGGGTATCTCCACAACATAGAAAGCAGAGCCTTGAACAGGTATTTGTACAGGCATGTTCATAGAAGCATTGCTCACAATAGCCACATGTGGAAGCAACCTGTATCAATCAAGTTTTTGTCTCTGTAATGAAATGCCTAATGCAGACTACTTATAAAGACAACGAGTGGGACTAGAGGGACGGCTTAGAGGTTAAGACGCTTGCCTGCAAAACCCAGGCTCGATTCCCCAGGACCCACGTAAGCCAGATGCACAAGGTGGTGCATGAGTCTGGAGTTCATTTGCAGTTCCTGGAGGCCCTGGTGCGCCCATTCTCTCTCTCTCTCTCTCTCTCTCTCTCTTTCTCGCTCCCTCTTTCTGTCTATCTCAAATAAATAAAAATTTTAAAAATAATTTTAAAGGACAAGGTTTATTTAGCTCACAGGAGGTTCAAAGTCCAAGACTGGGTGCCACATTGATTGGCCTCCCAGTGAAGGTGGCAGAGGGTGGCACATCATGGCATGAACATGTATAGGAACAAGTTACAACTGGATTAGGAGCAGAGGAAAGGAAGGCAGACAGTTCCAGACTTCCTCCTTTTATGACAACCATCAAAGGGGTCACAGGAGAAATCCCTCAAGTCCCCAGTGACCTAAGAATCTCCCCTTAGTTTCTATCCCCCAAGGGGTCCACCAGCTCCCACCATGTTACCATGCCACCTTAGAGACCAAGCCTTTAATCACAATGGGCCTTTGGGGAATACTTAGCCACATTTAAATTATACCACAGCCTAGGTTTCTGTCAACAGATAAATGGACAGACAAAAAGTGTTAACAAAGCCAGGCATGGTGGTGCACGCCTTTAATCCCAGCACTCGGGAGACAGAGGTGGGAGGATCACCATGAGTTCAAGGCCACCCTGAGAATACAGAGTGAATTCCAGGTCAGCCTGGGCTAGGGCGAGACCCTACCTCAAAAAACAAAACAACAAAACAAAGTGTTAACAAATACAATGGAATGTTGTTCAGCTTTAAAAAGAAAGGAAGTTTTGCTGGGCATGGTGGCACACGCCTTTAATCCCAGCACTCAGAAGGCAGAGGGAGGAGGATTGCCGAGGAGGATTGCCATGAGTTCGAGGTCACCCTGAGACTACATAGTGAATTCCAAGTCAGCCTGAGCTAGAGTGATACCCTACCTCAAAAAAAAAAAAAAAAAAAAAAAAAAATTTTTGACGAAAGTACAATACAGATGAACCTTGAAGACATCATGTTATTCAATAAACCAGTCTTAAAATAGAAAATGTAGGTTCCTTTTGTATCAGTTTCCTAGAGCCATAAAATCTATAGAAAGTACAAAATGGCAGTTGTCATTAATAAATTGTATATAGATGTGTGTGAGAGAGTGTGTGCGTGTATGGGCACATGTGATGTAGAGATCATAGATCATCTCTGGGGTGTCTGTCCTCGCCTTCCACCTTGTTTGAGTCAGGATCTGTCTTCTTGTTGTGCCACTGTCCGTGCCACACTAGAGGTCTTGCAAGCTGCTGGATTCTGCTGACTCCACCTACGTTGCCCTAGATGCATTGGGATTACAGAAGCATGAGGTATTTGTGTCCAGCTTTCTGCTGGTTCTGGGGATTTGAACCGCAGTTCATGAGGCTTGTGAGCAAACGCTTTAAATCACCGAGCCATCTGCCTATTCCAAACAGGTTGTTTTAACAGGCGCGGAGTCAAGTGGGGAAGAATGAAAATATTCTGGAGATGGCTGATGGTGATGGTTACACAATGGTTGTGAATATATTTAGTATCTTTGAACTGTATGCTTAAAATGACTATAATGGCGATTGTTGTGCTATTTTCATTTTATCACAATAAAAACAGAGGAGCTGGAGAGAAGGAAGAAGAGATTGAAAGGTAAACCCTTAGCCTGTCTCTGAAATGATTTCAGCTTTTTCCCCCTTTTTTCCCACATCAGAGGGAAATTCTTACATTGCAGCTTGGCCCAGTTCCCCAGTTTCCCTCTTAGAGAACTCCCGAGTGCTAGAAATCTCTGGCCAAGTGGGCCTGTGGGTCTGTATCTGGCATGTGAACTAGATTTTTCTTACTTCCAGGTTTAATTTAGGGGAAGACGCTTCACTGAAGTACTTAAACAGGAAGGAGAAATTACCAACACTGTTATTTTCTCCTTGCGACAGCCTCAAGAATCAAGCTAAAGCTGCCATTACCCTCGCCCTTCAATTCCTCTAAAAACACTTCTCTCACGACTGGATTCCATGGAGAAGGGCTGTTCCACAGGGGTAGGCAGACAGAACCGCAGGGTTAGGGTTGGGGGAAGAGCCCCTGGGCCCCAAGCACCTCCAGGGGTGCTTCCTGGTTTGAATCTTGGTGATGGATTTCCTTTCAAATGCTGAATTTACTCAGCAATTAGCAGACCTTATAGGTAATTATTATTTAACTGTGTGGGTGCAAAACTGAAGCTGTGTGCCACCTCACACAGAGCTCGGACCTCTGACATTAACATCATCATTCCAAATGGGAAAAGCAGCAACAGCCACTGTACTGGCTAATATTTGGGGCAGTTCTCATGTTGGTGTACTTAAATCCTCTCAGTAATGTCTTAGGTCAGGTTCCATTATTGCTCCCATTTCACAGATGGGGAAACTCAGGCAAGATAAAGTATCCATTTCTAGGCTTGTTACTTCTTTTTAAAAAATATTTTATATTTATTTATTTATTTGACAGAGGAAGAGGGGGAAAGAAAGAGAATGGATGTTCCAGGCCTCCAGCCAGTGCAAACGAACTCCAGATACATGCACGCCTTTGTGCATCTGGCTAATGTGGGTCCTGGGGAATCGAACCTGGGTCCTTTGGCTTTGCAGGCAAACGCCTTAACTGCTAGGCCATCCCTCCAGCCCCTTGTTACTTTTTTTTATTGACAACTGTTTTCACCATAGACTGTGCCACTGGAAAAAAGCAAGCTAGCTTGAGGCTTGCTCTGTGTTGCTATGTTATTCAAATTATTCTAACAAGCCTTGAAAAGTCAGCTCCGATTTTCTGTGGCAAGTATGGAGAAGTACTGACGGTCTGACCGGGAGGGTTAGAAACCTCTGCCTTCAGGCATAGCTGTATACAACTGAACATATGGTGTCTGTCACCCTGTGTCTCTGTTTGTTCCTCTCTCCTCCCTCCCTCCCTCCTTCCATCTCTTCCTCTACTGCTTTCCCCCTTCCTTCTCTACCCTTCACATATACACATGTACTTTCTCTCTCTCTCTCTCTCTCTCTCTCTCTCTCTCATTCTCCATTTCTAGAGTCTGCTTATATTTCTGCTGGCATGAATAGACTGAGTAGAATTAGGCTTACTTTTATAATAAATATATTTATTTATTTATTTATTTATTTATTTATTTAAGAGAGAGCGAGAAAGAGTCAGAGAGAGAGAATGGGCACACCAAGGCCTCCACCACCACAAACAAACTCCAGATACATGCGCCATCTTGTGCATTTGGCTTATGTGGGTACTGGGGAATCGAGCCTGGGTCCTTAGGCTTCACAGGCAAGTGCCTTAACCGCTGAGCCATCTCTTCAGTCCACATGCTTACATTTAAAACTTTAATATCTCTTAGACAGGGAAGGTTACCTCAACAGTACCATATGAGTCCTGGGATTACGTTCTCCTGGCCTGTCTTGTACCAAGCCCATACTCAAGTAAAAGGGTGCCTCAGGCTTGCTTGGCCCAGGCCCCCTGTCTACATTGGTGCCTGGAGGTGGGAAGAGTTCTGCTCTACCTAAACTGTGTGTGCTGAAGGTGTGCAAAGGAAAACCAAGGTGCAGCTACTTGAAGAAAGGAGAAGCACATACAGGGCAGACAAAAAGAGCAGCCATTCAGGGACTGGAGAGATGGCTTAGTGGTTAAGTGCTTGCCTGCAAAGCCTAAGGGCCCCGGTTCGAGGCTCAATTCCCCAGGTCCCACATAAGCCAGATGCACAAAGTGGAGCATGCATCTGGAGTTCCTTTGCAGTGGCTGGAGGCCCTGGCACTCCCATTCTCTCTCTACCTATCTGCCTCTTTCTCTCTCTGTCTGTTACTCTCAAATAAATAAATAAAAAATAAACAAACAACAACAAAAGAGCAAACATTCACTGCCACTGCCAGGAGAATGGTCACCAATACACACAGATGACTGTTGGACCTTCAGGTTGAGTCTAGGGAATCTCTGTATGATTGGATCGGAAGCCCAAAAGCCAGGATTTTCCCTGCAAAGCTGGCTGACCAAAGCCCCTTAAAGATTTTAACAGCTTTGAATTCAATACTCAGGGAGAGACTGAGCCATTGCTGCCGACTTCTGGAAAGCTGCCATACGTTTACTTTAATTTGTTATTCATTTCATCACTGAGCAAAGAAAGATTAACAGAACACTAACTCCATGCAAGAAACTTGAAATTCAGAGATAAATCAGGGTCCTAGCCATAGTTTACTTTCCAGTGAGGGGCCTACTATCCAATTTCATGTAGGTCTGCTTGACTAAATCAAAACAACTTTTACATATTGCTGGATTTTTGTATAACACCAAGGATAGAACTTCAAATAGTAGCGGATAGTCAACACACGTTTGATGATCTATCACATGACAAGAAATTCTCATCGTCCTGTATAATTTTTCTCCATTGTTTATCTGCTCCAAGACTAACTGGCTCCTGAGTGATGGAATCTACCAGTTGTGTTTCCAAGGGCAGTGATGTAATACTCCTCCTGAAAGGGATTAGAAGTGAAAATCAGTATTATGTCTTCTAATCATTTGGTGGTGTTAAACATAATACGGGAACGAGAAGCCTCACAACGACCATTTTTCTTTCTCCATCTTTGCTACCTTTGATCTGGCATTTCAATATTATTTGGCTAAATTATTTCTAGTGAGGTGTTCAAAGACTTTCAAGTATCTCTGCCTTTTGAACATTAGCGCTTTTTTTTTTTTTTTGGTCTGTTTTTTCCTAATTATCCTAAATACAGTATAATGACCATGAAAGCGTAATTTTTTTTCTGTTCTTGAGTTTGATTTCATATTCACAGTTTCCATTTAGTACCTCTCTAGTCATTAGGTCCACTTGAATGCCATTGACAAGGTGCCTGGCAGGACCACAGACATTCTATTCTGTTACTGTGCACCTGGGGAAGAAGTTGGTTCGTTTGATATAAACATAGGATATAAACATATGCTCCTATTGTATCTATTTCACATCACTTCATGTGTACTTAGTTGCCACCCTCACCACCGGCAGGTAGAGCAAAAGAGTAGATTTCTCTCTTGAGGCTGAGCGAGAAGACAGGTGTCGGCGACTAAACCTCCCAAATCACCGGGAAAAGAAAACCACATTGAGTCGCGGAGAAACGTAAAGCGAAACTCGCTCGTTTATTGTCGGGGAGATATTTATGTGTTTTGAGGAAGGGGGGGAAGAGGGGATGAGAGAAAGGTATAAGGGCCAATACTTTGAGGAAGGGGTGGGAAGAGGGGATGAAGAAAGGTATAAGGGCCAATATACTTTGAGGAAGGGGGTGGAGAGGGGATGAGAGAAAGGTATAAGGGCCAACAGTATTTCATCACGTCAGCAGCAGCTGGGTGGAGGCAGTTTCATAGGTGCTGAGTCAAGGGCAGGTACTCAGGCTCGACTAGGCCTTACCGGGCCAAGATTGGCTGGGCTAACCACTCGGCTTCAAGAAGAACACTTAGTAATTTGCTAATCAAATGTTTATTAAGGACCTACTATGCATCAGTAGATGTACTTTAGTCCTTGGGAATATAGTTGTCTCCCCATATGGGGCACGCAAAATAAGAAGCGTGTAAATAGGTGTGTGTATTATCATGTGTTATGACGAGACATAAAGCAGGGCATATCAGTTAATTTTGCATTGCAGGGACAAAATCTCCGACTAGAAGCAGCATGTGGAAGGAAGTAAGAAGGTTTAATTCAGCTTTTACAACTTTGAGACGTTTCATCATGGGGAGGGCGGGGGGGAGGGGCGGCAAGAGTGAGAAGTCCACATCACATTGCACCAGAGTGAGAGCAGGTGGGGCCTGGCTGTAAAAGTCAGGGCCCATCCCCAGTGGCACACTTCCTCCAGCAAGGCCCAGCTCTAGTGCCGCCAGCTGGGGATTGAGTATTTATGCAATCAGCCTGTGAGGGACATTGTACATTCAAACCACTGGGTGTGAAGTAGAGGCAGGGAAGGGCTCTCAGACTGGCATCAGGGGGCGGGTCTATTAATTCGTTAGAGCTGCCACAACAAAATACCAGCAACTAGGTGGTTTACCCAACAGAAATTATTGCCTCACGGGAGGCTGGAAGTCCAAGATGTAGGTGTCGGGGTTGGTTCTTTCCCTGGCCTCTCTCCTCAAGACACAGCCATCTAATGCGTGTTCATTGGACCCATGTGTGTGTGTGTGTGTGTGTTTTCTAGCATTCTCTTTTTAAAACAAGTTTGAATTAGAGCCCACCCTAGTGAACCCTAGCAACTGGCCTCTTTAAAGACCCTATCTCCAAATACAGTGACACATGAAGGTCCAGGGGTTAAGACGCAACATGTGACTTTCAGGGTGACCCTCCACTCAGCACCTACCAGGAGGTCAAGGGAAAGACTCCTTTGAGGAAAGGTGGTCTCTGAGCAGAGTCCCTAGCAAAAGAACAGTCTTGGCTGTGGGTGAATCAGCTGGGGAAAGACTGCTGCTTCCTATAGGCAACAGTGATGAGTACCGTGGGGACGGAGCCAAGCAAGGGCAGGCCAGGAGGCCACAGCAGGGCTCAGCTGGGGAGGAAGCTTGGAGCCATAGTGCAGACTTCACTTCTTCTCAATGCCACCGGAACTCATGACAGTGTCTTGAGCAGTGCAGAGGTACTCCCATTTACAGTTTGAATTTTTAAATTCCCCACTTGGAGAATTTGACTGCGAGGATCCCAGTGACCATCCACCTCAGCCAAGTGTCTCACAGGCCTCAGTGAGTGCTCTCCCCTGCTTTGTGTTGTTGGCATGTGTAGGTGTGTGATGTGCATGCATATGTGTGTGTGTGCACGTGTGCGTGTGTGTATGGAGGCTGGAGATCAGTGTCAGGTATCTTCCTCAGTCACTCTCTGCCTTATTTGTTTTCATGTTTTATCGACACCTTCTGTTAATATAGATAATACACCATGATCATAATCCCTTCCCCCTCGCCCTGTCCCCTCCCAACCCTCCCCCTCCACTGAATCTCTTCTTATTTCCAGTTAGTTTCTCTTCTATTTCGATGTCATCAAACACTATATGTTCTGTCTCATATGTGGACCCTAGCTTCAAATTTTAGATCTGTATGTGAGTTGGGGTAAAGTCAGTAGCAGAAGGCCAGGAAGCTAGAAAGGGGCCATGAGGGAGGGAAGAGAGGGGAGGGCTTAAGGGGAGGGTACAGTAGATATGGAAGTAGAGGGGCAGAATCCTGGGGGTGGAATGGTGGAAGTAGGGTCAGGGGAGGAGATGGAGGGTTAATGAAAAGTTAAGATACTATGAAGAAGCCATATGGTTACCTACTTCTTTGCCATATATTTATAGATATTGAGTTGTTTGGGCAGAAGGATCCTAAAGAGGTGGATAATGTTGTGCCCAGAGCTGTAGACTGTTATTAGCAAAATTTCAGTGCCTGGGGTAGGTGGGATACCCTCCAGTGAAATGTTGGCCAGGGAGGACCCTGATGTTCCCAAATTTTACAGGCTATTGCCAAGGCCCTTGGTTTCCCACCAGAATTAGATGGTAAGACCCTATTGCTGAAGATTCCACACACTTGGGCTGCAGGTGAATGAGAAATCAAGCTGGAGCTGAGCTGGAAACCTCCCACCTGCCGACTAGCTTTCAAGATACTGCAAAGAGCTATGTAGCCTTTTGGAGGAGAGAGGTCATCAATGGTCTTGACCACCAGTGGCCCCTGTAAGCTTTGTGGCTGGCCCAACTGGTGCAATAGTGGAATGTCTGTTATGGGAGAACCAACTGCTCTGATTGGAATGGAGGCCAACTCCATGGGTGGGAATTCATTCCTGGTACAGAAAACTTAGTGGAAACCCTATGGCTGGGGAGTTCATAAATTCCACAGTAAAAACCGCCACTGCTGTCTGGCCACCAAACTGCTCAATAATACTTATGTTTATGCCCAGATATATTATTGCTACACTCACTTTTAGTTAGAGAAGCTTCTCTTTTCAAGTGGCAGTGACCACTGGGGTGACTCAAAACTCACCATAGTGCTGAGAAGTGACAGTGGAGTATCTGTCTTATTTTATTTAAACCTTCTAAATTTTTTAAATTTGTATTTATTTATTTGACAGAGAAAGAGAAAGAAGCAGACAGAGAGAGAGAGAAAGAGAGAGAAGGTGTGCACCAGCCCCCCCCCTGCCAGCTGCAAACAAACTTCAGACACATGTGCCACCTTGTGCATCTGGGTCCTGGGGAATCAAACCTGGGTCCTTTGGCTTTGCAGGCAAGTGCCTTAACCACTAAGCAATCTCCCCAGTCCTCCATCTTATTTTTTTGAGATAGTGTCTCTCACTGAATCTGGAGCATACTGATTCAGCTAAATTAGCTGGCCAGCAAGTTCCCAGGATCCTTCTGGTTCCACCGTCTTAGTGCAGGGATCCAAACTCAAGTTATCATGCTTGTGTGACAATCACTTTATCCACTGAGTCATTTCCTTAGCCATCTCCACAAGTTTTTTTGAGGTATCCCTTCTCTTGAGGGTTACAGTATCAACCAAGGGCTGGAGAGGTGGCTTAGCAGTTAAGGCGCTTTCCTGTAAAGCCTAAGGATCCAGGTTCAATTCTCCAGTACCCATGTAAGCCAGATGCACAGGGTGGTACATGCATCTGTAGTTCATTTGCAGTGGCTGGAGGTGCTGGTGGGCCCATTCTCCCCCCCCCCCCACTCTCTGTCTGTCTCTCTGTCAAATAAGTAAATAAAGAAAGTATTTATAAAGATATCTACCAAGAGTTATATGGAATACTGAATTATTGCTAAAGCTTCCCCTGCCACATTCAATGATGCTGAGTTTATGACAAGAGGAATTCATGGGTTTCTTTGCATATTTTCCTGAAGAAAAGCTTTAGCTGTGATTATCTGGTCTGCAGTTATATAGAAGGAGTGATATTAAGTTGAGATCACTTGGTACAACATGGATCAGGGCAAATTCAGGGGACTTTATAAATTCTATTTATAGACTTACATGAGGTAATGAGAAAATGAGGAACCATCACTTTGGATATTTTGAGCAAACACATTTCCTCCCCCCTCCACATCCATGCATCCTCCTCTCTGTAAAGGTCTCATATAGCCCAGGCTAGGCTCAAACTTGCTATGTAGCCAGAGATGTCCTTGCAGTTCTGATCCTCTTCCCTTCTCCTCCTGAGTGCTAGGCTTACGGGCACGTGCCATCATACTCGATGTGTGTGGCACTAGAAATCCAACCCAGGGCTCTGTGTGGGCTAAACAGGCACTTTACCAACTGAGCTGCTTCTCTGACCTTTCATGACCTCTTGTTGTTCAATTTTGTTCTTATTTCCTGACTTCCTGGTAAATCACTGAATGGTTTTTTTTTTTTTTTTTTTTTCAACAGACTAACAAGGTCTGTTTTTATGAAAAAGGAAATGGTAGAATCACAAATTTCAACTAGTATTTGCTATGAAAATTATTTAGGCTTTACCATAAGCAACTCCAAGGTCTCAAGGCCTTGTGAACATGCATCACACCCTCAAACCCACAGGGCTTGGCACACACAGGAAGCTCTATGACACCAGATCACATCACAAAGTACTGTTTTAGTTTTAGTTTTATTCTGGGCTTTTTTTTGTTTGTTTGTTTGTTTGTTTTTGGTTTTGCAAGGTAGGGTCTCACTCTGGTCCAGGCTGACCTGGAATTAACTATGTAGTCTCAGGGTGGTCTCGAACTCTCGGCGATCCTCCTACCTCTGCCTCCCGAGTGCTGGGATTAAAGGCATGCGCCACCACACCCGGCTTTATTCTGGGCTTTTTGTGAGCGTGTGGTACTGGAGAGTGAGCCTGGGACCTCACACGTGCTAGGCAAGCACTATGTTCTCAACCCTGCCACTATATTTTTGAGATCAAATGGTTTTGCTCACTTTTTCTTTAATTTGAGAGAGAGAGACACAGAGAGGAAGAGGCAGACAGAGAATGGGTGTGCCAGGGCCTCTCAGCCACTGTGAACCAACTCCAGACCGTGTGCCTCTTTGTAGCTCATGTGTGACATTGTGCACTTGGGTCACTTTTGTGTTGGGCTAAATGTGGGACCTGGAGATTTGAACAAGTGTTCTTGGGCTTCGCAGGCAGGCATCTTTACCACTAAGCCATCTCTCTAGCCCGGTTTTGCTCTCTTTTACAGAACTTTATGTTGTGCTCATATATAAACCCTATTCGCAGTGGAAAGCACATTCACTACATAGATTGGCAGGCATGTTCCTGGGAGCCTGCAAACACAAGCTGTCAACCTTTTCTTCTGCATCTCCACTAGACCCCCTGTCCCCTACCTCTGTTAGACTTTGGTGCTGACAGCTGCCTTCTCCAACCTGTAACAAGTGTCATCAGAAAAAAAAAACAATAATGAGGGCTGGAGAGATGGCTTAGCGGTTAAACGCTTGCCTGTGAAGCCTAAGGACCCCGGTTCAAGGCTCTATTCTCCAGGACCCACATAAGCCAGATGCACAAGGGGGCACATGCATCTGGAGTTTGTTTGCAGTGGCTGGAAGCCCTGGCCCTACCATTCTCTCTCTCAGTCTCTCTCTCTCTCCCTGCCTATTTCTGTACCTCTCTCTCAAATAAATAAATAAATAAAAATATTTTTAAAAAAACAATAATGACATTTAAACACACACACACACAGAGAGAGAGAGAGAGAGAGAGAGCCTTCAAATGAAAGATCTTGATTGCCATACTCTCCATTTCATGATGGATGAATCCCTGTACAACTATGAGACAAAATACATCTCTCCTCCCTTAAAAGAAAATTCTTAATCCGAGTTGGTAAAATTGTAATCTTATTTATCTGCGAGAGAGAAAGAGGCAGAGAGAGAGAGAGAGAGAGAGAACAGGCATGCCAGGGCCGTCAGCCACTGCAAATGAACTCCAGATGCATGCGCCACCTTGTGCATCTGGCTTACATGGGTCTTGGGGAGTCGAACCAAGATCCTTTGGCTGTGCAGGCAAATGCCTTAACCGCTAAGCCATCCCTCCAGCCCGAGTTGGTAAAATTTTAAAGGTGATCAATCACATTTTTTAAAAAGAGAAACAAAAAGAATAGATCAATTGTCCCCCATCTTTCTTTCTTTAAAAAAAAAAAAAGAAAGAAACAGTGTTTGTTTCATTGTTGTTGTTTTTGTAAGAGGAAAATGGTCAGCAGAAAACAAATTTTAACTAGGAATTCCCTTGGAAACCACTTAGACATCATCAGAAATACTTTAATGTGAATATTAAAAGCGTTCCTTGTCCCCACGGGGACAGAAGCATGAACTCACCTAACCCTGGCCAAATAACTAGATGTGTGTAAATGAGGTCCCAAGGAAAGCACATAATCCAATATGGATTTCTGAAATAGCTACCTAAAGCGTGGTTAGGATGTTTGTCTAAAGAATGTTCCTCAGACCCCTGAAGACACTGGGTGCCTGAGGACCCAATTTTGCCCATTTTACATTGGATCTCAGCCCTGAAGGACAGAACACAGAGTGTGAACCAGAATGTCTCCGTGACGTTCTGGGGAATTTTGAGGCTATCGGGGGTGGCTGGATGGAAAGGGCAAGGCAGTGTTGGGGTGACATGGCTTCTGCTTTCTTTATACTTATTTTATTTTAGTTGTCTTGAGAGAGAGAGAGAGAGAAAGAGAAAGAGAATGGGTGCACCAGGGCTTCCAGCCTCTGCAAACAAACTCCAGACACAAGCACCACCTTGTGCATCTGGCTTACGTGAGTCCTGAGGAATCGAGCCTGGGTCCTTTGGCTTTGCAGGCAAGCACCTTAACCACTAAGCCATCTCTCCAGCCTGCCTTCTGCTTTAATAAGCAAAGTTACAGATCCTAAGTGGTGGCCCCAGTCATCAGTGGAATGTGTCCCCGCGTGGTCAGAAAACACGAGGCCTCATTTTGAGTCTTCCTCTGAGGCCCTTGCTGTGAAGGGGTGGCGAGTGTTATTAAGTTGTTAGATTAGCAAGGTTCTACTGCATTTTCACTTTAAGCCAAAGTGCTTTCACAGCTGAGCTGTAATGCTCTGAAAATGCCTACATAACAAGGTCCAGACATGGAGCTGAATCCCAAATGGTGACGGGCCAATTGCCTTTATACACTATTACCCTGCAGCAGCCATAAAAGGCCAGCACGTGGGAAGAGACACTGCCTAAATCCCAAGGCAGTGAGGAAGCCAGTGCAGGAAGTAGTGGCTTTCTCCATAACAACATCCTGCTACAGGGTGGGAAGGGAGCTTTCTCTTCTAGAGAGTACTAGCAAGAACTCCAACCCCCTCTTAAGAAGGCCAGCAGAAAGAATGAACCCAAATTATCCTATTGGTGCCTAAATGTTACACTCAGCTCCCCGGGGTCCTTGCCTGGAACAGAATTTCAAGGAATCCTATTTAACGTGCTGGCCAATGGGGACCTACTGCATACTTGAGTAAACACAAGGTTTCCTAAGAAACTGCCTTTCTTAGAAATCTAAAGTACTAAAAACCCTTAAGTTCAGGAAAACCTGAATTTCTCAGAGAGGCAGGAAAAGGGATGGAATTACAGAACAATGGAGTTAGAAAGAAAACTCAAGAGAACCCTAAAGCAGGTCGCTAAAGGAGTTTGAGAAATTACATTTCAGGAAATTTACATTTCAGCTGCAAATTTGGACTCTGGTTTGCAAAGGTACCAGAACTCATGAATAGGGTGAATCGTGTACAAAACCTAATTGCCTGTCTTGATTCAAAGTCATCTGTGACTTTCCTTTCCCATGTGATAGATGAATTTGACAGGTGTGACCCTCGTCCTGTACTGAACACAACGGACAAACAAATTTCCAAGCTCCGGCCTCTGGCTTGTGATGAGAAGAAAGCAGGGAACACACCAAAGGCAAGAGGGCAACAGAGCACTGGGGTTGGCGGAAGAAGTTATAATAAATTAGGCAGAGTTTAGCGATGCATGACTACAACAGAAAGGTCCCATTGGTTTTTGCTTGGTTACTTCAGGGAACCTATCAGAAAGTTTTCAGCAGGGCCAGTGAGGCAGAAGCACCTTAAGTTACAGAAGAATCTAGAAAGATGACTGGAATCTAACTGCCTATTCTGGCTGTTTCCAAAGTCACAGTGGGGAAGAGATCACAGCTTGCTGGCAAGATGACTAGTGACATTCAATTTACAATCTGGGTAAATAAAAATCAGTTTCGGGCTGCGAAGATGATCAATTGGAAATGCAAGCACGAGGACCCAAGTTCAATTCCCAGAATCCACGCCAAAATAATAATAATAATAATAATAATAATAATAAAAAAAAATCAGGCATAGTGGCCCCATGCCCAACTTTTTATTATTATTTGTGACCCCAGTGCTATGGAGGAAGAGACAGAGGGATTCTATGAGCTGCTAGTCTAGCCAGCTTGGTAAGATTCAGGCCAATGAGAGACCCTGTCTGATTTAAAAAAAAAAAAAAAAAAAGCTATTTGGGGGTGGTGGCCCATTGGCCCATGCCTTTAACCCCAGCACTTGGGAGGCAGAGGTAGGAGGATCGCCATGAGTTCAAGGCCACCCTGACTGTGTACCTGTTATCACATTACCTGGAAACTGCTGGGTAGATTTTGACTAGAAGAGCACAAGTTTGGACTTAAAGTAGACTTTAAGAATGGGTCTAGGGGCTAGAGAGATGGCTTAGCAGTTAAGCACTTGCCTGTGAAGCCTAAGAACCCCAGTTTGAGGCTCGATTCCCCAGGACCCACATTAGGCAGATGCACAAGGGGGCGCATGCATCTGGAGTTCATTTGCAGTGGCTGGAGGCCCTGGAGTGTCTATTCTCTCCCTCTCTCTTTCTTCCTCCTTCCCTCCCTCCATCTGTCTCTAATAAATAAATAAAAATGAAAAAAGAATGGGTCTAAAACTGGGGCTGTGGACAATGAAGAGATATTCTGTATGCATTATCATAGTTAAGTTCTCCCTGAAACAGACTGGTAGATGAGGGTGCTTGTGCAAGGATTTATTAAGCAAGACCTCTAAGGGACATCAGTCTGGGGCGGGAGGAGGACAGAGGGGAAAGGCTAGCAGGAAGCAGATATAGGCGAGCCAGGGAGCTGATCCTGCCCAAGCCCATGGAAAGTAATGGAGACCATGGTATATCTCAGGCTTTGCCAAAACCCCAGCTGAGGCCTGGCTTCTACATTCCACACGGCTTAGTCATGGAGCCAAACCTAAACTCCCAGGTGCCTCTGGCTTCAGCATTCTGAAAAGGTTTCACCAGCGCCACACAGAAGCCAGCAAAGAACTTCCAGAAAGGGAAAAAGGACTTCAAAAGGATCTAGAGTCTCAAAAGTGCTTGCTCTAAATATCAAAACCTATAGGCAGAATCAGAAATCGGTATTTCAGACGGGGTGTCCAGTTAGGGTGACTGAACCCCTAAAGGTAAAAAAAGAAGGAAAGTCTGTACTTGCTAGAAATCAAAGATGATGTGACTTCTTATCTCTTGCCTAGTTCCCTAGACCTGTTTTTCCACAAACAGTCAGGACCCCTCCTGGGAGGGAGGTCTTTCATAGGATTTAAATATTGTGGTTGGTCAAATTTAGCCTCCAGAACTTGGTGCCAGGGCTAACCTCTTCCTGAAACAGCCCCTAGCCCTAACCAACCAGCTGTCCTCTGGTTCACCCACCACTAAAAGGTGATAAATACCTTTGCGAGGGGAGGGCCCCCTAGCCCTTACTTTCCACATGGGCTCCTTTACCGCGTCCAGCTGCCCACATGGCAGGTGCTCCTTGAACTTTCTTTTCTCTTTTCTTTCCATGGTTTTCCGAGGCCCTCCACTTGGGATCTGTAGCCACATGGATGCCTTTCCTTGGCTCTGTACTTCCTTCAATAAATATAATAATTTAATAATTATCCTTCTCAGTCTTCTTTTTTATTCAATTCTTTTATTAAAATTAGAAGCAAACCTTGGGTTTGGGGTTTGAGGTAGCACCCCGTTATGCCTCCTTACCCCACCTGTTTTACTCTGACTGCTAAAAGACCAAGGCCATCTGCATCAAGACCACCCCATGGCCCAATACAGTGAGAGAGCTGTGGACATGGGGTTCGTTAGGATGAGCGGGGCTCTGGAAGGTCTGGGGAGGAGACGGAGACTTCAAGTTGGCCTTCGTAATCAGTAGCATGGAAGGGAGAAGGAAGGTGCAAAGATGAGGCGTGATCACTGACCGTGCACTTCCCTAGTCCAAGTTGAAGACTGGCTTCAGGGAGAAGTGAAGAATTCCAGCACAAAAGACCGACTGGTGGTCACCCTGAGTCTGAAAATCGGGTCACGGACTCCCCCACGCTGCTCTCTGACTCTCTGCCCGATTCCCCGCTCAGGCTCGTTTTCCAGCAAGCTGTGTGGTGCTCCGGACCATCCTCCTAATTAATACGTGCCAGGTCCCATGAGCTGACAGGCTTTCAATACAAAGAAACAAATGATACGAGCCACAGCCGAGGAGCAGAACAAAATAAAGATAGCAGGGGGTGTTTTGAGTGAACAGCTTCATGGAACAGGCAAATTTCAGAGACATTTTGGAAAGGGGAAACCTGATGTGTTAATTAGGAGTCTATTTCCATAATAAGACTGCTCCAAGGAAGGTAATAAAAGAAACAAAAGGGGTCGTGGAGGGGACTGTTCAGGCAGAATGGAGCTTCCTGTAAGGAGAGGGGAGGGAGTTGATTATTCTCTGTTGTCTGATGTGTGTCTGTGGTCTGTTGGCTCCCTAAGGCAGGGGGCTGCCCCTTTTGTGTTTTGTAAAAGCACCATGAATAAGGAGCTTCGGGTATAAATAACAACGTGGCTTCTGCCCCCGACAGGAAGTACCACAGCCCTACCAGCTCCAGCTGGTGGTGAGCTTTAGCTTTTCTGGGGTAGATTCTGTTGACAGGAGCTGTGTCCCCGTGGAGAAGGACCCCTGTGCAGGGTTCCAAACAAGAGGAAGTGCTGCAAGAAGTGCAGAGCACCCACCATGAAGAAAGAGCTGGGCTAGGGAGGAAGCAAACCGCCAGGCACAAGGAGTGGCACAGACACAGAGCCGAACCCCGGCTCTGCCCCATGCTGGCTCCTTGGTCAGGCCTTGCAACTGGTGGGCTGAGAAAAGACAGTCTATTTTTCACACCGCTGCCAGATTAATTTTCCCGAAGCACAGCTTTGAACACGTCTTCTTGCTGTTTAGAACTGGCAGTGGCTCCCAACTGCCTAGCGAAGCAGTTGCTGTGGGCCTGGTGGGGCACTGGGCTCCGGGGGCTTTTAGTGAGTCAGTTACTAACCTTCCAGAACCTCATCTTCATCTCCATGGAGGAAGGATGATAACGGTCACTCGTTGCTGGGCTGCTGGAAAAAATCTATGTAAAGCCCTTGGGACACAGTAAGTGCTCCATGAATATTAATTTTCATGACTGGCTAAGGAACTGCTTAAGTGCAAAGCCCAGCTCTCCACTTATTCGGGAATGTCATGCATGCTTCTTAATTTCTCTGTCCTCAGATGTTCACCTGTAACCCAGGAGATCAATGTATCTAAAGCACCCTGACCAGTGCTGGGTGCTCAATACATTTTAGTTTTCTATGCTGACATCACCCTCATCATTTAAATCTGGGAGAGAAAAGGAATTAACTTGCCAAGTCCCTGAAGTTACTCTGGGGTCTAGTTGTGGAGGAAGGGACTGAGCACCTTAACCAGACCCTGGGCGGATGGCACACACATGGCCAATGGGGTGGGGGGCTCCAGGTACGAAGCATGCCTGTCATGTGCAGCTGAAACCCAGCCTGTCAGGATCCACTGCTCAGGCCAGCTTAAGGCAGCATGCCTGTCCTCCCAAATCAGCCTGTGGTAGGCAGGGTGGCTGTGCAGAAGACAGGACGTGTGTTGCATTCCTGCAACACCAGATGTCAGCGGCAGTGGGCAGAAGCTAGAGCTGTAAGGGGCAGCCTCTGCCTGAATTCTTGACTTCCCTGTAGAAAAGAATTTCAGGATGAGTCAGTATGAAGCTGTGGAGTTGGAATTTGTCAAGGAGAGATTTTTTTAAAATATTTTATTTTTATTTATTTCTTTGAGAGAAAGAGGCAGAAAGAGAGAGGAGAGAGAGAGAGAATGGGCAGGTGAGGGCCTTCAGCTGCTGTACATGAAGTCCAGATGCATGTGCCCTGGCTTGCATGTGCATCTGGCTTACATGGGTCCTGGGGAATCGAACTTGGGTCCTTAGGCTTCATAGGCAAGTGTCTTAACTACTAAGCTATCCCTACAGCCCATCAAGGAGAGATTTTTTTTTTTTTTTTTTTTTTTGCAAGGTAGGGTCTCACTCTGGTCCAGGCTGACCTGGAATTAACTACGTAGTCTCAGGGTGGCCTCGAACTCTCAGCGATCCTCCTACCTCTGCCTCCTGAGTGCTGGGATTAAAGGCGTGCGCCACCACGCCCGGCAAGGAGAGATTTTTTTAATGTAGATGCAAGGACAGGAATTCGTAGAAAGGAGCTCGGGAAACAAGAGCATGGGTGTGGACGTCTCAAGAGAGAGCCCCGCTTCCGTGTCTTCCTAACAGCAGTGGCTAAGGGTTGGGTAGCCTCTGGAGTTACATCTCACAGGGTTGCTTCAGTGAGATCAGAGGGTAGGATCACAGCTGTTAAGGCAGAACCCTTGTTCATGAGGGCTATATAGAAAGTAAGATGCCTTTACTATAAAGAGAAGTTGTGGTCTTGTTTGAGTGATTCTCGGAAAATTACAGGTTTACATCTAGGAAAGAAACTGGGCCACGTTCAGGCCTTAAATGTGGTTCATTGCTATTTTTAACATATATGAAAATATATCCCTATATAAAATGAACAATGTCTCTGCGTCGGCAATCTTCACAACAAACGTGACTAAGTGTGCTGGGATTATTGATTCTTACCTGGTGAGACTCCAAGCTCTTTTCCTTCCCAGTGCCTTTCTCAGTGAGAATCCCCCATGGACAGTTTATTCTGGGGACCTGAGGTAGACCTCTGTTACTCATGAGGATGCGCCCACCCCAATGCAGGGGGTGAGGAGTATGCAACCCAAGCACAGGTGAAGTGGAGGGAGAGAGCTATTCTCTTGCCTTGGGACCTGGGGGTCTAGGAACATGAGGGTCTGAAGACACCAGAGGATTCTTGCTACGATCAAGAAGAGATCTGGAAGATGGGCAGAGTGGCTCACGCCTTTAGTCTCAGCGCTCTGGAGGTTGAGGCAAGAGGATCACCAAGAAGCCAGCCTGGGCCTACGAATTGAGTTCCAGGTCAGAGATTTAGAGTGAAGTCAACCAAAGACAAAAAAGATGGACAGAGTCCTCATGTCATGGCTTCAGCTATGCCTGAAAGTTGTCACCCCAGATTTCCCAGACACCAAAATTAACTCAGAGCTTTTATTTGCAACTATCAGAATTTTACTTCATGTACATTAAACTAATTTCTGTCTGGACTAGTCGGATCAAATGGAAATGTGGGCTGGGGGATGATTAAAGAGCTTGCTGCACAAATATGAGGACCTGTATTCAGATCCCCAGCACCCAGACATGGTGGTACATGCCTGTAATCCACAGTAGCACATGCCTACAGTCTCAGGACTAGGGGGAGGCAGGGACAGGAAGACCTCTAGGGCTTGCTGGCCAGCTAGTCTAGCTGAATGCATGAGTTTGAGGTTCAGAGAGAGATTCTATCACAAAAATATAACATAATAGGGCTAGAGAGATGGCTTAGCACTTAATGAGCTTGCCTGAGAAGTTGGACCCATGTCCAACTCTCCAGATCCCACATAAGCCAGATGCACAAAGGTGAGGTAAGCACAAGGTTGCACATGACCACTAGGTGGTGCAAGCATCTGGAGTTTGATTGCAGTGACTGAGGCCCTGGAATGCCAGTTGTCTCTCTGTCTCTAATATATATATATATATATATAATATATAATATATATATATATAGATGATGATGATGTGGTTAACAATTGAGGATACTTAGATACTTGAGTCAACCTTTGGTGTATACACACATATGTATTTGTATGTACCTACACACCCATGTGCACTTACACTCATACCAACACACACAGGCATATGTTCACCCAGCATACACACATATGCATGCAAAACATAAATAAATAAAATGGAGACGAAACCAAAGACAGAGAAATAGCAGGTGTGTGGCAACAAGGCCTAAGAAAGACCTGGAAGCAGAGGGAAATAACTTTAATTCAGATGTTAAACATATTTGGAGGTAGACTCTTCAGCAGGTAGCTAGGATTAG
The DNA here is from genome assembly GCA_036365145.1 of Orientallactaga sibirica. Taxonomy (NCBI): domain Eukaryota; kingdom Metazoa; phylum Chordata; class Mammalia; order Rodentia; family Dipodidae; genus Orientallactaga; species Orientallactaga sibirica. Next base: position 4,661,591 of record JAEOAD010000038.1, on the reverse strand, counting down.
ATGTCACAAGGATGGGATCCTATAATGGCACTGGGGGCTTTTTAAGAAGAAGGAGGAAGAGGAGGAGAAGAAAAGAATGGATGGCTAGAGAAATGGCTTAGCAGTTAAGGTGCTTTCATGCAAAGCCAAAGGACCCAGGTTCGATTCCCTGGGACCCATGTCAGCCAGATACACAAGGTAGCACGTTGTGTCTGGAGTTCGTTTGCAGCGGCTGAAGGACCTGGCACACCCATTCTCTCTCCCTCTATCTGCTTCTCTCTCTCTCTCTCTCTCTCTCTCTCTTTCAGTCTCAAATAAATAAATAAAGTTCCTTAAAAGTTTTTTTTAAAAAAGAATTTTCTTTTTAAAGAGAAGAGAATGGAGCTAGCACACTTGCTCTGTTTCCCCATGTGATATTGTGTTGCAGTCAGGTTTGATTGCTGGCAAAAATCACAAGAGCAGCTTGTGGGGGAAAAGGTTTATTTTGGCTTACAGGCTCGAGGGGAGGTTCCATCATGGCAGGGGAAAACAATGGCACGAGCAGAGGATGGACATCACCCCCTGGCCAACATAAAGTGGACAATAGCAACAGGAGAGTGTGTCAAACATGGCTATAGCACCAATAAGCCAGCCCCTAACAATACACTGCCTCCAGGAGGCTTTAATTTCCAATTGCCATCAGCTGAGGAGACTAGCATTCAGAACACCTAAGTTCATGGAGGACACCTGGATCACACACCACCTACTGTATCTGTTACTTTCTGACGAGCAGCATCTTAAGGAAGAAAAGGCTTACCTCAGCTGAGCATTTCCAGGGGCAGTTCATCATGGTGGGAAGAGCATGGTGGGAGCAGGAAGCGGATGCTACACCATCACATCAGCAAGGAGGAAGTAAAAAGAGATGAATGTTTGTGCTCAGCCAGCTCTCTCCTTTTTGTACAGTCCAGACCCCCAACTCATGGAATGGTGACACCCACAGTTAAAGTGGGTCTTCCCACCTCAGTTAACCTAATCAAGATCATTCCTCACAGACATGCCCAGAGGCTGACCTATTCGAGATAATCCCTCACAGGTGATCTGAGGTCCTGTCAAGTTGGCAGTCAGTATAAACCATCCCAGATGCCTTCTGTCCTGTTCTGTTTGATGTAGCAAGAAGGCTTCACTAGCTGCTAGCAGACGCTACCTCCATGCTCTTCCACTTCCTGGCCTCCACAACCATAAGCGAAATCAACAGTGATTCTTTGTCTTTTTTAAAAAAGAAAAAGAAAACTTATTTATTTTCAAGCAGAGAAAGAGAAATGGAGACAATAGACACACCCTGGCCTCTCGCCACTGCAAACGAACTTCAGACGCATGCTCCACTCTGTGCACCTGGGGAATAAGACCCTGGCCCTCATGCTATGCAAGCAAGCGCCTTTAACCACTGAGCCATTTCTCCAGCCCCAGCCTTTATAAATTATCTAGCCTTAGGAATCTGGGTACTGCAACAGAAAACAGACTACAACAGTTTCCCCCTGTGTTAGCTTTCCAGAGAAAGAGAACTAATAAAACATGGCTATAGATGTTCATATTCAACGTGTGAATTTTTAAAAATTATGCTGACATGCTGGTACAGTTAACAACAGAGTTGGCATGCACCAGGCCCAGAATGCCAACCACCTACAGGCTGCTGTTCTCCCAGCCATGGAACACTTGCCTAAGTACAAGGCAGCCTAGGCAGCTGCCTACAGCTGGGGAATGTGTGATTTTTTAAAAATACATTTTATTTATTTATTTATTTATTTATTTATTTATTTATTTATTTATGAGAGACAGAGAATGGGCATGTCAGGGCCTCCAGCCACTGCAAACGAACCCCATTTGCATGCACCCCCTTTGTGCATCTGGCTTATGTGGGTCCTGGAGAATTGAACTGGGATCCTTTAGCTTTGCAGGCAAATGCCTTAACCGCTAAGCCATCTCTCCAGTCCCCCTCACCTTTTTCTTTTTTGGTTTTTCAAGGTAGGGTTTCACTCTAGTTCAGGCTGACCTGGAATTAACTCTGTAATCTCAGGGTGGCCTCTAACTCACAGTGATCTTCCTACCTCTGCCTCCCAAGTGCTGGGATTAAAGGTGTGTGCCACCATACCCAGCTGATATTTTTAAGAAATCCATTTCTGGAGGTCAGTGAGTCTAAAACCTATGGAACAGGCCAGCTGATGGCAGCCCAGGGAAGTCTGAGTCTGTTCCCTGAGTCTTCTGGAAGAATTCCCTTCTTTCTATTGTGTCTTCCTCCCTCCCTCCCTCCCTCCCTTCCTTCTTTCTTCCCTTCCTTTCTTCCTGTTAGGACTTCAAGTGAATGAAGGAGACTCAACCACATCATAATCATCTATTTTACTCATTCAAAATATCTTCACAGAACTATCTAGAATAATGCTGATTACCTTGACCTCAGCAAGTTGATACGTACAATTAACAATTACTGTCCTCAAATAGTTTTTGATCATCTCCTTCCCAATGTGGTGATGGGGACTGCACATGAGAACACTCCTGCTGAGAACCTTTGAGATACCACAAGTGGTCCCCAGCTGAGAACCTTTGAGACACCTCAAGCACTCCCGCAGCCTTTCTTACCCCAAAGTTCTGGGACTTCCTGCTATCACCATACCCAAGGGAGGTGGATTTTGAGAACACTGGATTTCCAGGAGAGGAGCTGTGAACTCCATCATCAAGAGTTGGACATGTTATATTAAAATAATCTCATCTTGGGACTGGAGAGACGGCTCAGTTGGTAAAGTGCTTGCATTGCAAGCATAGAAACCTGAGTTCAATCCTCAGATACTGCATAAAGAAAAATCATGAGTGGTGGAGCTTGCTTGTAATCCTAGCACAGGGGAGGCAGAGACTGGTGGATTGCTGGGGTTTGTTGACCGGCCAGTCTAGCTTAAATGACAAGTTCCGAACAATAAGTTGCTATTGAATTGGGGGGTAAACAAAGGTTGGCTAGTACCTGAGGAATGACACCTGATGTTATCTTCTGGCCTCCACAAACATGTACACACATGTGCAGCCCCAACACAACCATAACAGCACACACACTAAAAATAAAAGGGCCTCATCTAGGGCTAGAGAGAAGGCTTAGTGGTTAAGGCGCTTGCCTGTGAACCCTAAAGACTTATGTTCGGTTCTCCAGGTCCCATGTAAGCCAGACACACAGTAATGCAATCGCACAAGGTCATACATGAGCATAAGGGGGCACATGAGTCTGGTGTTTGATTGCAGTGGCTGGAGGATCTGGCATGTCAATTCTCTCTCTCTTTTCTCGCATAGAAAAAAGGCAGTCTGTTGGGCTTGCTTCAAAAAACATGGGGAGGGCTCATCTATATCATAGCCTGACTAGGCACATTTTAATGGCAGTTTCTTCTTACTACCAGGTAGTAACCCAAAAAATGTACCTGCCTATCTTTATGTACCCAGTAGTGCTTGGGGGCAAGGTAAAGAAATTTCATAATTGTGTTATAAATCTGTTTTTGGGGGGGTGGGGCAGAAGAGATGTTAGTGGTTAAGATGTTTTCCTGCAAAGCCAAAGGACCCAGGTTCAATTCCCTAGAACTCATGTAAACCAGATGTGCAAGGGAGTGCATGTGTCTGGAGTTCATTTACAATGTCTAGAGACTCTGGGGCACCCATTCTCTTTCTCTCTCAAAAAAAATATTTTTTAAAAATTTTTAAAAAATATTTTATTTATTTTTGGAGAGACACAGAGAGAGAGACAGACAGAGAGGGAGAGGGAGACAGATAGAGATGGGCGCGCCAGCAGTCTCTCAGCTGCTGTGAACGAAATCCAGATGTGTGCGCCCCCTTGTGGGCAAGTGCGGCATTGCGCCCTTGCGTCACTTTGCATCTGGCTAAACGTGGGACCTGGAGATTGGAACCAGGTTCTTAGGCTTAACAGGCAGGCGCCTTAACTACTAAGCCATCTCTCCAGCCCATCAAAAAATATTTTTAAAAGTCTTTTTGTTGTTGTTGTTTGTTTATTTGAGGTAGTGTCTCACTCTAGTCCAGTCTAATCTTAAACTTACTCTTTTTTAAAAATATGTATTTTGTTTATTTTTTATTTGAGAGAGAGACAGAGAGAGAGAGAGAATGGGCACGTCATGGCCTCTGGCCACTGTAAATAAACTCCAGATGCATGCCCCACCTTGTGCATCTGGCTTACATGGGTCCTGGAGAATCAAACTGAGGTCCTTTGGCTTTGCAGGCAAGTGCCTTAACCATTAAGCCATCTCTCTAGCCCTTAAACTTACTCTTTAGCACCAGGCTGGCCTTGAACTCATAGTGATCCCCCTACCTCAGCCTTCCTGAATGCTAGGATTAAAGGCAAGCATCACCACTCCCAACCATAAATAAATCTTGATATAGGTGAAAACATAGTAGAGGCATAGATGAGTGGCTTGTTCACTAAGACACTGGACTATGGACACTGTGACTCCTGGTCAACCAGTAGTTCATGCACAAGATCTTCACAGCAGCCTCCCGCCGTTCTGGGAGAATTCCCACTTGCATAAAGCAGCTTCCAGAGTCTTAGAGCTCTCTCTGTGGATGTGGCCAAGAGGGAATCTACTGTGCTTTCTGGAGTTCTCCTTCGTGAAAAGCAAGGAGGCTCTGCCAGATGGTCTGTGAGGTTTCCTCCAGGTCTCATGCCTAAATTCAGCAAGATCATTAGGCAGTGGCCCCAGACCAACTATGTGAAATTTGTAGTGATAAGAAGAGACTTGTGGAAAAGTTCCATTGCTTCCTGTTACACCCAACTTTAGACCAGTGGCCTCTCAGTAAGTTCAGACTTCTATGGCCACTCCCCCTTGAACATACCTGATTATATAAGCTAAGCGGGTCTGGTCTAGTTGGTACTTGGCTATAAGAAAGACCAGGCCAAGGAAACATTGCTTGCCATCCCAGGTGCTGTGATCTGAATGGTTTGTCCCTCCCAAATTCCTAGATCGAAACGTGCTCACCAGTGTGACAACATTAGAAGATGCCTTTGGGAGGTGGGAGGAAGAGGTCATGAAGATAAATGACCCAAAGAATGACCTTTCACCTTGTGAGAGCACAGCAATGTGACATCTGTGAACTAGAAAGAGGGCCCTAGCCAGACACTAAACATCATGGCACCCTAAGAAATGTAAGCTCCTATAATCCCAAAATTCAATGATTGTCTCTGTCAACTTTTTAAAAAATTTTTTTATTTTTATTTATTTGATAGAGAGGGATAGAGAGTGTGCCAGGGCCTCCAGCCACTGTAAGTGAACTCCAGATGCATCCGCCCCCCTTGTGCATCTGGTTGATACAGGTCCTGGGGAATCGAACCTGGGTCCTTTGGCTTTGCAGGCAAATACCTTAACCGCAAAGCCATCCCTCCAGCCCTCTGTCAACTGTTTGATTATGTGTGTGTGTGTGTGTGTGTGTATTCTTCTAGACATTTTCTTTTTAAAATTAAAATTTAATTTATTTATTTGCAAGCAGAGAGAGATGGAGAGAAGAGAGAGAGAAAGAACTGGCACACCAGGGCCTCCAGCTGCTGCAAACTCCAGATGCATGCGCCACTTTGTGCATCTAGCTTTACTTGGGTGCTGGGAGGAATCAAACCTGGGTCATTAGGCTTTACAGGCAAATGCCTGAACCTCTGAGCCATCTTTCCAACCTCCAGACATTTTATGAACATATATGCATTTGTTTGTCAAAAATAGGGGCTGGTGAGATGGCTTAGCAGTTAAAGCACTTGCCTGAAAAGCCAAAGGACCTAGGTTCAATTCCCCAGCACCCACATAAAGCTAGATGCACAAGGTAACACATGTGTCTGAGGTTCATTTTCAGTGGCTGGAGGCCCTAGAGTGCCCATTCTCTCTCTCAACTTGCCTTTCTCTCAAATAAATATTTTTGAACATATGACCATGTTATATCACTAGTTTTATATGTTGACCTTTTAAGATTTTAATATCACTTTTCTTTCCTTGTTTATTTCTAGCTAATTTTCCCTTTTTCAGTTTGCAAGGTCTCCACACAGTGGTATCTCAGCTTTTTGTAGTGGCTGGAGGTGAATATTCATAAGATCAAAATCTGGACAGTACTTGGGAAGGCCAAAGCAGAAAGGGTATTTATACAATGAAGTGAACTCACTCTGTGCTATAGTTTGACTATGACCTCCGAAAGATACATCCAAGTCCTAGTGCATCGTCCCTGGTACCTATGAATGATCTTATTTGGAAATAGGGTCCTTGCAGGGATAATTAAGATTTTGAAATAAGATCATCCTGGCTTTAGGGTGAGCCCTGAATCCAATGGTTGCTTCCTAAGAAAAGACAGGGAGATCTGAAACATGGACAGAGGGGGTGGGAGAGGAAGACCATGGGAAGAAGACACAGGCAGGGGCTGGCTGGAGTGGTGCTGCTTGTGCTAGTCAAGCATTGTGGACAGAACAGCCAGCAGAGGGCAGGAGAGAGGGAGGTGGAATCTCGCCCACAGCCTCCAGGAGGAGCCAGTTCTGCCACCACCCTGATTTGGGGCTTGTGGACTCCAGAACTGTGAGGAAGAGGTTTCTTCCGCGGCTGGGATATCCTGTTACAGCAGCTCTAGGAAACCAACACCCCCTCTTTTCCCATCATTTTCTTTTGTGTTTTTTCTCTGAGACAAGATCGCGGGTATTCCAGGTTAGATTCAAACTCAGTATAGCCAATGATGACCTTGAACTTCTGATCCTCCTCCTTCTACTTTCCCAGTGCTGCTATACCACATGTGTTCAACTATCCCACTTTATGTGCTACAGGGGATTGAACCCAGGGCTTTATGCATGCTAGGCCAGCTCTCAATTGAGCCAAATCTCTAGCCCCATAATTGTTTTGTTTAGTTTTGCTATATCCTAATGGGCCTTTCTAGTAGGCTAAACAGGTTATGGTAAGTAGCGTGAGGTCTATGTTAGCTTCCTGAACAAAATGTCATTGGAATTTTCCCTGAATAAGAGCTACATGATATAGGCTAAGAGCAAGTCAACTTCCTATGTCTAAAAGATTTATGGTTTACAAGTGTTTGGGAGAAGGTCCATGAAAACCATTAAGATAAAAATAAAGCCACGCTTTCATCAACTCCCAGTTCCACTTGTAAAGACATTGCCACTCAGGAGAGGGTCTAATTAGGATCATATCTATGTTGTCAACCTCGCATCCCCTTCTGTGGTCATTCCTGTTGCTCATAGTAACTGGGATATAACACAGGCAGCACTGCCTTGCACAGCAAGAATTCTGTTCTAAACAAAACCCACTAAAAACAAGTTTATTCATATACAAAATTTCATAATTTTGTTTTAGAAGAATTCTTTAGATTTTAGCTATTTTTTAATTAATTTATTTATTTGAAAGAGAGAAAGAGGCACAGAGAAACAGCAAGAGAGAGTGAGAGAGAGAGAGAATGGGCGCACCAGGACCCCCAGACACTGCAAAAGAACTAGATGAACATACCTCCTTGTGCATCTGGCTAACATGGGTCCTGGAGAGCTGAACCGGGATCCTCTGGCTTTGCAGGCAAACGCCTTAACCGCTAAGCTATCTTTCCAGCCCAGATTTTAGCTATGTTTTACTCCTGTGCTAAAACTATACAAAACAAAGTGAATTGTGTTAGCCCTTCCTTTCATTAGTAAGCCAGCAGAGAGGAACTTCGAAGAAACGTTGCAAGGAATGGCAGCTTCATGAGTGTGGGCTTATTCCTATGTGATGATGAGCCTCTGTGAGAATTAGAAAAGATATGAGCTGGGAGATGGCTCAGTGGATAAGGTATAAGCTAAAGTACCATAGTTTGATTCCCAGACCCTATGTAAAAAGCAGGAAGGCTTGGCCAGCTTCTATAGTTCGGGCATGTGGATGCTGACACTGACAGTAAAGCAGAAGCTGGAGACTGGAGAATTTCCCGGAAGCTCCTGATGAACATAGTGAGGATTGGCCTTGCCTGAAAGGTGTTCTCTGACCTCTTTGTGTGTGCTCATACACATACTCTCTCACACACACACACAAACACACATGTACATGAACATGCACAAATAAGTAAATTTCAAAAAGCAGTACTCTAAATGATAAAAAACACACAACTTTGTTGGTTTAAATTTGGAAAGTTAATTTTGTTTTCAGGAAATTGTCTATTGTTCGAATATTTCTATTGAATAGCTTGTATTTTCCATCAGTGGTCACTCGTTTTAAATGAAATTTAAAGTTTGGCAAAGTGTGCTGTAATTGAAGATGAGATCTGCCCAAGTGGAGACACAAAGGTTGCAAGAGAGAAACATGAACATTTACGGATTTTTTTTTTCCTCCAGAGAGATAGAGAGAGCGAGAGAGAAAGTTTGGGCACTCTAGGGCCTCCTACCACTGCAAAAGAACTCCAGACACTTGTGCTACTTTATGTGTGTGGCATTATGTGGGTACTGGAGAATTGAACCCCGGGCTTTCGGGTTTTATAAGCAGGTGTCTTTAACCATTAAGCCATCTCTCCAGCCCCCATTCACAATTCACAGATTTTTATTCAAATACTTATTTTAGCTTCTTCTGTGAATGAGGCCCCTGTGCTGGGTCCTGAGACACTAGAGACAGACGTCATTGAGTCCTGGCCCTCTGGGGAGCCTGTCGAGGCTAACACCCTGGGACTTGGTGGAGTATGCCAGGACCCACAGGAGCCCTGAGGAGGGCACCCAACCCCAGGTGAGGGAATGTCTCAGAGGCACTGATAGCTTAGCAAGAACCTGAAGACTTAGAATTACAGGAAGGGGTAAAGCAGTGGACAACACAGAAGGGAACATAGACATAGGGCCACAGAGAATCTCAGAAACTGAAAACAGAGTCAAGGATGAGAATATGGGCGAAAATATGACTTCACCTTTTTAAAAAAGAAAATTATTTGGGCTGGAGAGATGACTTAGCAGTTAAGGCTCTTGCTACAAAGCCTAAGGACCCATGTTGGACTCTTCAGATCCCTCATAAGAAAGAAACACAAAAGTGAGACAAGCACAAGGTCGCACTTGCCCACTAGAGGGTGCAAACATATAGTGTTTGATTGCAGTAGCTGAGGCCTTGGTATGCCAATTCTCTCTGTCTCTCTCTCTGTCTCTCTCTCTCTCTCTGTGTGTGTGTGTGTGTGTGTCTCTGTCTGTCTGTCTCTCTCTCTCTCTAAAAAAATATAGGGGTTGGAGAGATGGATTAGCAGTTAAGGCACTTGCTTGTGAAGCCTAAGGACCCAGGTTTGATTCTCCAGGTCCCACGTAAGCCAGATGCACAAGGTGGCACATGTGCCTGGAGTTTGTTTGCAGTGGCTAGAGACCCTGGAGTGCCTATTCTCTCTCTCTCTAATAAATACATTTTAAAAAATTAAAAATATATTTGACAAGAGAGAGAAAGGGGAGAGCACCAGGACTTCTTGCCTCTGCAAACTCCAGACTCATATACCGCTAAGTACAATCTTGCTTTACATGGGAATTGAACTTCAGCCTGCAGCGCCCTCAACCACTAAGCAGTTTCTCCAGCCTCCTGACTTCACTTTGAAAGATGAAATCGTGAGAGGAAGAGGAGCTGGATGACAAAGGCCTTGGATTTCGGGCAGATGAATGTACCCTTTTCCTGAGGGGACCGAGAGAGAGTCAACAAAAGGATCTTAACTAGGGAATGATGAGGCCAGTAGAAGGGAGGAGAGAGGCACAAGAGAGGCTAAGAAAGTGAAGTGCATCTGCATCGTGTCTTTGTCGGGAGCAAAATGGCCTGAAAGCAGCCAGGTCCACTTCTGTTAAAGGAGGACTGACGTTGCTAGAGGGACTCTGCCCCACAGGTGGACTCTGCATTCAGGAACCAGAACAACTGAATCATAATATCTGTTCATAACTATAATTAGTGTCCTGATAGAGAATCTGAAGCAGGGACTGACTGGTGGAGTAAGAGGAGTTCTGAGCTTCTTCTCTGACTCTGAAATCATCACGTGGCTGAGGAACTTGGCACTGAAAGAAGCGATCTTCCAGTCCATCTACTTCTAGTAGGCAAGCCTAATGAGCGACGGTGTTTGAGCATTTCAAACCAGTTTATGGTGTTAAGCAACTTGTTATTTTAAGCAATTTAGGCATATATTTGTATTTACAAGCAAGCATAGTCTTTGAATTGAAACTCATTACATAACCTCACTTATCCCTGCAGGTAATAAACTGCTAAAAATGCCAAATTAGATATATCCAGGGTTCTCAGTGTGTTCACAGACACACCGACCAATAAGAAAAAAGACACACTTGTCAGGGATAGTAACTGTCTTCCACTTCACTTACTGCTTGAATGACTTTAGCTCTTAACTCTAAATTAAGGAAAGCACATTGTATTTCCTAATACAGGCTATCAGATAAGTGCCAGGAACGTTAATATTTATAGCAACTGTACAGAAATATGCTGGAGTGTGCCTTGGTAATATGTATTCGTAGTACTATGTAGACGGTCTGCTGTAGAAATATATAGAAGTAGAGAATTCAGTGTGTACCCTTCCCTTCTGTGTGATACAACCCTATTCAAGGCATCTCATTCATTCATTCAGCCAACTTCTTAAGACTTCAAACACACCCATGTTTTGAATATTAAATAGGGTATTTCATGTGAAGTAAGTATAATCCTGCCTTCCAACAAGTGACAACTGAAAAGTTGAAATACTTGTTTTACAAAAACATTTTATTTAGTTATTTGAGAGAGAGACACAGAGAGAAAGTGGCAGATAGAGGGTGAGTGTGCTAGGGCCTCTAGCCACTGAAAACAACCTCCAGATGCATGTGCCACCTTGTGCATCTGGCTTTACATGGGTACTAGGGAATTGAACCTTGGTTCTCTGGCTCTGCTGTCAAGTGCCTTAACCGCTAACCGTTTCTCCAGCCCAAGTTCGAATTCTTAAACGCTAAGCCATCTCTCCAGCCTCCAAGTTAAAATTCTTAATGGTACTTCAGAAAAGGACAAGGTTTGTGTTATAATAATCTTTATTTCACCTCTGTTTCTTGTTGAAATGGAAGTCCTAACAGAGCCAAACCTAATGGCATTGTCACGAGGAGTGTTATGGTTTGAATGTGTTCCCCATAGGCTGTTATGTTTGAACACTGGGTCCCCAGCTGATGGAGCTGTTTGACAAGGTTGTGCAATCTTTAAGAGGTGGAGCCTTGCTGGAGGAAGTGAGTCACTGGGAAGGAGCCTACTTCCCATTTGTCCTCTTCTTCCTGACAACAGTGTGATGAACTGGCTTCCTTTTTTGTACCTTCCACCTTGATGGGATGTGAACTGAATGAAACTTTTCCTTCCTTAAGTTCCTTCTGGTCACGTATTTTGTCCCAGCAATGAGAAAGATAAATTACAATAGGAGACTGATAGAAAGGGATACATTGGCTTATGAAATATCTCTAGTTTAAAAAAATTATTTATGGGCTGGAGAGATGGCTTAATGGTTAAACGCTTGCCTATGAAGCCTAAGGACCCCGGTTCGAGGCTCAATTCTCCAGGACCCATGTAAGCCAGATGCACAAGGGGGTGCATGCATCTGGAGTTCTTTTGCAGTGGCTGGAGGCCCTGGCACACCCATTCTCTCCCTCTCTCTCTCTCTCTCTCTCTCTCTACCTGCCTATTTCTATATCTCTCTCTCTCAAATAAATAAATAAAGTAAAATATTTAAAAAAATATATTTATTTACTTATTTGTGTGTTTGTGTGTGTGTGTGTGTTCATGGGCATGCCAAGGCCTCTGGCCACTGCAGATGAATGCCAGACATTTGCACCACTTTTTTAAAAAAGTATTTATTTATTTATTTATTTATTTGAGAGAGAGAGAGAGAATGGGCATGCCACCTGCCACTGCAAATGAACTCCAGACACATGCACCACTTTGTGCATCTGGCTTTACGTGGGTACTGGGGAATCAGACATGTCAGGTTTGCAAGCAAGTGCCTTTAACTGCTGAGCCATCTGTTCAGTCCCTGCACCACTTTTTGCATTCAGCTTATGTAGGTGGCTTGGAAATTGAACCCATGCCAGCAGACTTTGCAAGTGAGCACCTTTAACCATTGAGCCATCTTCCCAGACCCCATATATATAGTTTTTGAGATTACCAAGGAAATATATAAATAAGGACTGTATCATTGGGTGGAATTACAGCCGATCCAGAGCATAAAAGTAAGCTGTGTGGAGATCTATGCCATCTACCAACCAATATACCTTCATCTGCTCACTCCCATGGCCTCACAGGGAGTCCCAGGATCAGCTGATGGAGGAGACAGCCTACCATGGTTCAGTATATTGGTTCCACATGAGAAAGGATTGTTGCTGCACTGTAGCCTCACTCACAGGCATCTCTAAAACCAATGAGAATAATTCACTGTAGCAGGTAGAGCTTTGAACTCGACCTGGCCACCCACTTTCACGTAGAAGGATGTGGCCTAGGTAAGGATTTATAGAGACTCAGGGACAGTGGTAAAGGATGGCACTGGTTTGCCACGCGACTGGAAGGAACACGACTGGAAGATGGGGACAAGGAGGTTTAGGGAATGAAGGTCCACGGGTGTAGGCACAAGGAGCGTGTACATCTTTGCACGTTACACTCTATTACATTCTGTAACATCATGTTACACTCTGGCAAAGCATCTGGATGTTTCTGCTCATCCCCTTGGAACTTGAGTGAGGCTAGATTCAAAAGCAATTGGCTGTTTTGGCAGAGGAGATTTCAAGACAACCCAGCCTTCAGGCTATGCCATAGTTAGTCACTGCTCATATCCTGGTTTTCCATGAGACAAAATAGCAGGTAAGACAGGAAAAAAAAAAAATATATATATATATATAGTTTGAGTGTGAGCAAGTTTTTAAAGTTGCAGACCAGGCAGGTCCAGAGAAAGCTGGAAAAGTAGACAGCTTCAGGTTGCTGAGATGAACTTCCAGGCCAGGTACAGTTATGGAGGAAGGGATATTTATTGAAGCTTACAGATCCAGGGTAAGTTCCATAATGGCAGAAGAAGCTGACCTGCTTTCACAGGTCTAAGCAGAGAGAGAGAAGCCACAAGGCAAAAAACACAAAAGCCACACAGCACATAAGTGCACTTAAGAATTCCAGGCAGAACTCAAGCACTTTGTATATCTTTTGACTGGAATTCCAAATCCACAACCACACCTTAGTGCTGGACCCAGAGATCCACTCCAATGACATCTCCTCCAGCCACGTAGCTGAAAATCTAAGAAGCTTTAATAAGCTCCTCAATCTATTGGGGGACATTTTATTCAAACTAACGCAGCATCTGTGATTTTTAAAGAGAAAACCTCGGGCTTTTTTCTGGGAAAGGTACCCTAAAGGCTAGACCCCACCATCAAAGGCTTCAACTTGTGAAAATGTAAATTCATTTGAAAAGAGAGAGCCTGGACTGATAATGCTGCTGAAGTACTTTCCAACTTGAAAACCACCTAGAGAAGTGTTTTCCCAGGTTCAGCCAACAAGGCATGTCAGTCCACCTCAACTGTAGTAGAAGGGGGGCCAGACTACATCTGGAGCTAGCAGCAGAACCTGGCAGCGCCAACGACATGGTGTTGGCTTTGCAAGCATGCAAAGTTCAAGAGTTATGGGGTTGTGGACGCTTGCATCAAAGTTCCAGAAAGCTGCTGAGGCCAGGCAATATGTGGCAGGGTCAGTTTCCTTAAAAGGAGGCTCTGAGAGGCCACTGTGTAACGTCGTCAAGATGAAGCCTAAGTTGCAGTGGAGACCCCAGGATGTTGGAGAGGCCAAGACCATTGAGCAACTGCCAAGGACAGCTGCAGGCATGGAGTGAAGCTAGCCCAAGAGGAAGACTTATATGTGCTACAGGTGGCAGAAATGGAGGGGCAGGGCTGCCCAAGCCCATGGGAGCTCAGATGATGCCACCAAGTGTCCCGGATGCTGAACATGGAGTACAGGATTTGGTGTTTACCCTGCTGGGTTTCAATCTTGCTTTGGTCTGTTCTTTCCTTTCTATGCCCCCATTCCTCCCTTTTAGAATGCAAATATTTACTCAGTTCCATTGTATATTGGATGTGGCTTGTTTTATTTATTTATTTATTTATTTATTTATTTATTTTTTATTTTTATTTTAGAGTATTGATTTTCATAGTGAAAAAGAATGCTTTGAGTCTCAGAAGAGACTATGGATTTCTGAACAATTTCAAAAGTGTTAAGGCTGTGGAGACTTTTGAACTTGGAACAATTACATCTGCATTATGGGACGGCCGCAAGCTATTGGGGAAGCATTGTAATGTTACAATTTAAAAGCGATGAATCTGGGTGTCAAGTTGCGAGGGGCAGACTTGTGATTTGACTGAGTTTAGAATCACCTAGGAGACATACTTCTGGGCACGTTTGTGAGCGTGTTTCGGGAGCAATTTAACTGTAAAGGGTAGGCCCACGCTATATGCAAGCAACACCCTACAGAGCACCACCTTTCAGCCTGAAATCCATATCTATTATATTGCATTATCCCTCCACCGAGCTGTTTGTATACATGGTCTGAGAACAGGAGTAGATGGTCTCACTAAGCACTCCCTGTGTAGGCTTGCCATCCTCACGGCTCCAGGGCATTGAACTTGGAGCTTCTAGAGGGAGACTGCTCTGCAGCAGCAGACATAGGCAGACCATCCCTACAACCTGCAGCTCTGGTCCTGTCATTTTGTACTCCATGAAGGCAAAGCAAGCGGTTACTATACTGGCAGGGGTGAGTGACCCTCATCAGGAAAAGGCAGGGCTGCTGCTTTATTAAAAGATAGGGAGTCACATGTTGATACTCACGAACAGACTAGAGTGACACTAGACGCTCCCAAGACCCATTTTTACTGGAAATAGGTAGTTAAAGCAAACCATAATCTGATGAAGATACGGTTGTAAGGAGTTCACATTCCTCCAGGGTCACTTGGTCTAACAAGCCACCTAGACTGGCAGAAGGGCTTTGTGGAGGATGGTGACATTCTGGGTTAGATGGCAGAGAAGTGGGATGACAAATGTTACTTTCCTAGGAATAGCTGTAACATCAATGGCTGTAGTTGTTTGTCTTGCTCCATCTATCACCTAGAACTACCTTGAATACGTTGTGAGGAGATGGAGTGGACCCAGTGGGAGAAGCATATGGTCTGCATGGGGCAAGGGGTGGACTGTAATACATGCTGCTGGTGATCTGGCCCCACTCTGCCAGGTCCCCATTACTAGCTTGCTGCAGCCATGCTCAGATTTCTGACTTCCTTCCCTTATGTTGCAGGGGTATCACTTCATACTGGCCCATCCCAGGCCCCCCAGTTCCAAGTATTTCTGTCCCTAACCCTCTCCAGGTAGGATGCAGACAATGACTGGTGCAGAGGTGGGGGTGGGGGAAACAAAACAAAAACCCACATGCTTGAATGCCAAGGAAGGAATAAGCTCACGGTCCAGTGAAATTTATACTCCCAGAGCTACATCTGGATCAAGCTGGTTGCTGGAACTTCATGTTAAATTATTACTACCTTGCCTTGGCGTCTTTCCCTTCCCCATTCTGCCTCTCTTACTAGTTTCTCCTGGAAGCACTTCCTTAATAAATCGCTTGCACGCACATCCATGGCAACCCAACACAGTTCCCTAGCAGAAAATAAACTCTTCGTTGGACAGATACAGTTCAGAAGAAAAAAAATTCTACATCTCCTACGGTGTCTAGCCCAGCATGGAATACCACCACTCGTCAACACAATGCTTGCTTTAGATTTTTTTTTTCTTTGCTAAGAATTTTAAGACTCTAAGCAGCGATTCCAGTAATATGTTACAGACGGAGACATCTGTAAATTATCAGTGATCCATCAATGCAAACCGTCTGTCCAGGATCATTTGTCCACTCTGATTTCAACTTCTCAATTCCCTCGTCAGTCCATGTTCCAGACAGTGTGTCCCAGGCAGTGTGGGGTATGTGTCTTGGACAGTAAAGGGAATGGCCTTCTAGCCAAGAGGTAGCCTAGGGAATTTGAGCAACATAAAAAAGCAGAGGCCTTGAAGTTAAGCAAGCCAGGACCTCACATCCTGGCTCCATCCACCCAGCTATAAGACCTTGGCTAACTTCATGTTGAAATGGGTTTACTAGCTTCTACCTCACAGGATTAAGGCTCAAACTGGGTGTAGTGGCACACGCCTTTAATCCTAGCACTTCGGGAGGCAGAGGTAGGAGGACCGCAGTGAGTTCGAGGCCACCCTGAGACTCCATAGTGACTTCCAGGTCAGCCTGGGCTAGAGTGAGACCCTACCTCGGGAAAAAAAAAAAAAAAAAAAAAAAAAAAAGATGTTAGTGTGGGTAAAATTGGAGCCCTAGTTCCTTGTAGACGGGGAAGGGCAGGTTGAGGAGACTTGACTTCCTAACGCAGCCAGGGGCAGGGAAGCCGGAAAAACAACGCTGAAACGTTTCAAATTGGCTGAGCTCGGTTTCCTCCCGGGGCTCAGGACACAACAATGTCCAGGGGACCGTGGACCTCACAAGGACCAGGAAAGCGACCACTGCAAGGGAGAAGGGGCCCCGACAGCCTCGGCCAGCACCCCGAAGCCGGCGGCCCGTCCCGCCCCTCCCCACCGCCCCCCCCCCCCGCCCGAAGTAGGTGAAGGGTGGAAGCAGCGGCGAGACTGCGCCGCGGAGGCGGACGCCCGCCGCCGGTCTCCTAGCAACGCCCGCCCCGCCCCGCCCGGCCTGGCGTGCCGGCGCCGGGAAGCGGGATGGGCAGCCCGTGGTTGCCATGGCAACGCAGCCGCCGCGCCCAGTACTGGCGGCGCCTGCGGGGAGCCGGGGCCCCGGGGCCGAGAGTGCGCGGCGCGGCCCGCGGGCTCGCCGGGTCGGGGGGGAGGGGGCGGAGGAATCCAGGCCCCACCCCACCCCCGGGGGTTCGAGGCCTGCGACTCGGTACCGGGCCCCGACTGGGACCAGAAAGGGCTTGTGGACTTTGCAGTTTGTTTTTCAGGGACCGAGTGGTGGTCAGGCTAGGTCTAAGCTCGGGGAATTGGGGGTGGGGAGGGAGGTTGGAATCGAACAGGACTTTTACCCCATCTGTGCAGAAATGTGCACGCACGCATGCACGCACACACATGCCAGGAGACCTCAGGACCTGTCCTTTTTCCTTTTGTTTTTTGGTTTTGTTTTGATTTTCCTTACGCATCTGGGAAAGAGAGACTGCGGGGAAAATGAGCGACTTCCAAACTCTTGTCTCTTAAAACCATGTTGAAATAAGTGTTGCATTTCTTAAGGACCATGTTAAACTGGAAATGACCGTGTACCCGAAGGGTATATCGGATTCTGGACTAGAATTTGCAGTTTTTCCCATATCTCTCCCTGCAATGAGCTGCACGTGGACAATCCAGTTAAAGGATTTTACATTTAAACACCCCCCCCCCGCCCCCGTGCAATGGCTGCAATGCCGCAGGACCCACTCTTCAATACGAGGCCACACGCTCCTCACTCATCCTCTGGCTTATTTTTAACTGAGGCGGAGTCAGTCACGTGTTTGTGATTTTAATCAAATTGACAAGGGCCCTGAACAAGAAAAGCTTGCCATCTAATTCGAAGACAACATTAGATACCTAGAGAAGCAGTCTCTTTGGTCTTATTTGAATCAGAGCTTTTCAAATGGAATCTTCTGCGTGTATTTTTCTCCATCTGCCGCAACTGGAAAATTTAAATCAAACCGTATTTCTTATATTCATTTTTATGGTAAATGTGTCTGGGCCGAGATGATGCATATTCTTGCTCAACAAGGAACTGGCGCAGCAATCACTGGGAATTGAGCACCTTGTTGATTGAGCACCCCTTGAACCTGGAGGATGAACGACCAGCATTCGAGTGAAACTCCTCCACAGTAGATTTGAAAGGCGTATTTACACCTAACCTTTTTCCACTCCAAAGGATCATTCACTGGGAACTTTTAAAAAAAATTCTACGCTTTGTCAGAGTATTCAATCTCTTCAAAAACTACTTTCATATACTTTTTAGTTTGTGGTTGGGGAAATGATCACATGAAAGTATTTTATAGTCAGACGTGTGGGTGGCACTGGAGAGGCAGGGCAGGTGGATTGCCTCAGTTTGGAGGCCACCTTGGTCTATCTATATAGCAAGTTCCAGGCCAGCCAGGACTATTTAACAAGGCCCTATTTAGAAAACAAAAACACAAGCTGGGCGTGGTGGTACGTGCGCATGCCTTTAACCCAGCACTGGGAAGGCAGAGGTAGGAGGATCACTGTGAGTTCGAGGTTACCCTGAGACTACGTAGTTAATTCCAGGTAAGCCTGGACCAGAGTGAGATCCTACCTCAAAACAACAACAACAAAAAAAAAACCCACAAACATGTGCACAAGCATGCACACAGTGTTTTGTTTGAGGCAGGGTCTCACTCTATCCCAGACTGACCTGGACCTCCCTAAGTAGTGCAGGCTGGCCTCAAACTCATGGTGATCCTCCTACTTCAGATTCTTGAGTGCTAGGATGATAGGTGTGAACCACCACACATGGCTTTTTAATTTTTTTTTTTTTAATGAGACTGTCTCAAGTAGCACAGGCTAGCCTTGAACTCCTGATCCTCCTGCTTTTTCCTTCACAGGGTTATGCCACAATGCCTAGCCATGAATGAGGGTGTAGTCATGTGCGTGCGCACGCCAACACGTATATTCTCTTACCCCTAGTCATTTTCATCTTAGTAACAAAAGAAAAGCTTATAAGGTAGAGAGAAGAGGGTAAATACAGAAACCAAGAGCAAGAGCTTGAACACCACGCTTTCATGTTTAGCACCATTCCCTGCAAAAGGGCAATCATTGAATTCATCTGCTTCAAAGTTGTGACCATACCCAGAAACAATAACAGTGGATTCTATAATGTAATTAGCACTTGTGAACATTAATTTTTATTTGGTAATTTTTATGGTCTCTTTGATTATTCATTCATTATCCTACAGTTCCTTTTTCACAGAGATTATTCATCAGTGAGTTCCCAGGACAACTTGACTGCAGGATATTGGAAAGGGTCCACAAATGTTTGGCAAACAGAACTGCCCAGATCAGCTGTTTAATTGCTGGGTTGTTTCTTCCTAGCTAGAATCTGAGTTATATACAGGTGAGTTATCCCCGCCTTCAGTCTGCATCCTTCATTGACGACTTTGGAGAGTTAAACAGACACCAGAGGAGCCTGCAGGATTTATGCATGTCCTACTTTATTAATAATACTGGAACGTTGAGGACCTCACTAGATTTTCCACATAATTTCCTGATGTGGGAAGGATCTCCACACAGCTGTTCCCGTGAGTTTCCAAGATTACAAGGTTCTACCTTATCATTTATGGTTATTGTTTCCTTGGGAACCTAATATTTATCAAACACTCTACCCATTTTCACAATCACCTTTCCTCTTTTTCAAATGAGTGGTGACCTTTGCATTACGTATCTTATCATTATTACCGACCACCAGCCTCCTTTCTAACCCTGCATGACACTCAGTTTGCTGCTGGAGCCATGCCACTTTCCTCTTGTAGAGACTTGTAACGTGGTCTGCTTAACCTTTCTCTGTTTGCCCACATTTCTCTACTTTTGTTTATTTGCCTATATAAAACCTTTATCCTTCGTTAAGTATTCCTGTGTCCCATTTCACTTCTTATATCATGCAGTGAAATAAACCAAAATGATTATCTTGTTAGCACAGAATGTACAATCTTCTTATTTATTTGCATTTAGTAAAATACAAATGTTTCTGTTGCTGGAAAACTCTTCCATCCTGAAATCCTAAAATAGTTCTTTTTGTCAAGCTGCAAGGCCATCTAGAACTCTCAGCTCATCCCTTCCCATTTGAAGAGGCATACTCTGAATTCAGACATAGATTCAAGTCTTGGTTTTAATTAAGACTTACTACCTATTTGACTTTAATCATGTTTTCTAACCTTTTGCTTTAGCCTTTCTTCACTGTTCCAAAATACCTGACATAAAACACCTTAAGAAGCACGGCACGGTGGTGCACACCTTTAATCCCAGCACTTGGGAGGCAGAGGTAGGAGGATCGCTGTGAGTTCGAGGCCACTCTGAGACTACATAGTGACCATTCCAGGTCAACCTGGGCTAGAGCGAGACCCTACCTCAACAAAACAAAACAAAACAAAAACAAATAAACAAACAAAAAACCTTAAAAGAAGGAAAGATTTATTTTAGTTTGTGATGGTTTTCCAGTTCATGGTCAACCAGCTCCATTGCTTCTGGATCCAAGGTGAGGCAGAAAGCATGATGGGAGGGAGTGGTAGAGCAAAGCTGATGGCTCATGGGAGCCAGGGAGCAGAAAGATAGAAAAAGAGTTCAGGAACAAGATTACCAGTGACCTGCTTCCTCCAACCAGGGGCCACCTTTCAATAATGCCACCACAGTTCGAATCCCATCAGTTGCTTGACTCACTGTCAGAACCTTCATGGCCCACTCACTTTCCAGAGTCCCACCACCTAACTGCAGCATTGGGAACCAAGCCTTCAACACAGCCTTTGGGGGGGACAGTTCATATCCAATCACAACACCCCTCTAGGCATCAGGTTACTCGTCGGTAAAAAAGCACTTAGTTTATTAAGTTTTGGGGGGATGATTTATTGATTGATTTTGGTTTTCTCAAGGTAGAATCTCACTCTAGCCCAGGTTGACCTGGAACTCACCTCTACAAATCCAGGCTGTCCTTGAACTCATGGTAATCCTCCTACATCAGTTGACCTCAGCCTCCTAAGTGGTAGAATTAAAGATGTGTGCCCCGATGTCAGGCCAGAGATGTTTTTTATGTGTGTGGTATTTGTGTATGTGTTTATGCATGGGTACATATGTGTCTACAGGTACACATGCTCTTGAGTATGTGCATGAGAAGGTCAGAGGTCAACATCGTGTCTCCAGTTATTCTCTACCTGATTGTTTTTGAGACAGGGTCTCTCATTGAACCTGAAGCTCACTGATTGAAGCCCTAGCAATCCTCGCACTCTGCCTCCCCAGCACTGGGATTACAGGCATGCGACGACAATAGCCCAACTTTTATGTAAGAGCTGGGGATCGGAACTAAAGTCCTCATAAGTGTATGGCAAACACTTTACCAATGGAGCCATTTTTCCCGGCCAGGTTTGGGAATTTTGAAGGACTAAATGAGATAATTATTATACAGTGTGTGGTATGTAGTCAACATACCAGCAGTGGCTGTCACTGTCATCATTATTGATATGAACATTAAGGATATTCCCAGCACTCCTAGATTGCCAGCACTCAGAAGGCTGAGGCAGGAGGATTGCCATGAGTTTGGGACCAGCCTGGGCTACAAAATGAGACTATGTCTCAAAAGAAAGAAAAGAAAAAATAAACCGGGCATGGTGGTGCACGCCTTTAATCCCAGCACTCGGGAGGCAGAGGTAGGAGGATCGCTTTGAGTTCAAGGCCACCCTGAGACTACATAGTGAATTCCAGGTCAGCCTGGGTTAGGGTGAGACCCTACCTCAAAAAACAACCACAAAAAAAAAAAAAGAAGAAGAAGAAGAAAAAGACAAGAAAAGAAAAAAGAAAAGAGAAGCTCAAGAGATTGCTCTGTGGTTAAGGCATTTGCGTACAAAGCCTACCACTCTCCAGGTCCTATTCTCCAGTAGCCACGTAAAGCCAGATACACAAAGCGGCGTGTGCATCTGTAGTTTGTTTGCAATGGTTAGAAACCCTGGTGCATTTTCTTCCCCCCACCCCTTTACAAATAACTAAATAAAATTTTTTTAAAGAAAACCACTGTCCCACTGTTCTCACTGTTTCTGCCCACTTCACCTAAATTATATGTTCAACTATCCCAGAGAAAGAAGATTTTGCTAGAACATAAAATAGGCACCTTGATTAAGGAGAGAAGTCTGAACAAGGACCAGCAGTGAGACAGGATTGTACACAGATATCTTGGAAGGTTAAAGCACTTCAGTCACTAAGAGCCCGAGATGGTAAAATGGAATGAAAAATGGAATTGGCCATAGAATCGTTTTCGTAAAATTAGTTGTGACATAATCAGACAAAGCCACGAGCAATATGACTTTGAAATACAAGTGAGGATGTGAAGTCTATTAAAAAAAATACTGAACAAGTAGAGAATTCTGATGAATTTAAAGGACTTCAGACCTTGATAGGAAGGTCGTTTTTCAGTCAGGGTTTCCTGACAGCATCTACTCTGGGAAATTTCAGCAGGGATAGGGTGATAAAATGGCTGTCTTGCTTGATGTTAGGGTTGAGGAAACATTCTGTGTTGAGCTTCAGAAATAACCAGCTATCCAAGCCAAGGGTCCCCACGGGAGCTCCCCCCTTTTGTGCAGCAGGAAACTGCCTGCCAAGTCATGGATCTGCATTGCAGCTGCTGGCGTGGGACTTACACAGCTACGTAGTCAGAAAGATTTCCCCAGTTGGAGACCACCGATAGCAGGACACCATCACAGTCGGGCAGCTCCCCTCCAAAGTCCAAAGTCCCTGGCACCCTCATGAACTCTCACCAGCAAAATGAGTGCCCAATCTCTCTTCCGATACCTGCACGCCAGTGACCCTTCACGGAGACCTCTGTTAACCCTGTGGAAGAAATGCTCAGGGACTTCCAGAGCAAGGTTGGCAACCGAAAAGCAGAAGTCAGGCCAGGAGCCAACAAGTGCAGCCTGAGAGGCAGGACTAAATTTAGAACTCCGCTTCAAGGAAATCTGAAAAGTGAGGCTGCGGTGTTCCACCTGTGCGGGAGAGGAGGCCGTGGAGAGGAGGTCAGGACAACTTGAGAGCCCTCGTCCAGATGTCTGGCTGCTATGTGTTCATACACACTCTGTTCCTTGAATTGAAGCTTTCAAGTAATAGTAAACCAAAATGACAAATTCCTCATCCGAATGCACTGGCCAGCTTTCTCATGAAAGGGCAACTGACCCATCTCAGGACCATCTCTAAGGAATGGTTTATTCTTACGTATTTATGTTTCACCTTTGATCTAGTCGCAACCCAGTCCTCATACCTCACAACCTATGGACTACAGAATAGGGAACTGTGACCCATAGGGAAAGACTAAAAAGGAAAGGTGCTAATGCACATAAAAAATACATACAGGCCTGGAGAGATGGCTTAGCAGTTAAGCGCTTACCTGTGAAGCCTAAGGACCCCGGTTCAAGGCTCGATTCCCCAGGACCCACGTAAGCCAGATGCACAAGGTGGCACATGCATCTGGAGTTCTTTTGCAGTGGCTGGAGGCCCTGACACTTCCATATTCTTCCCCTCTCCCCCTTTCTTTCCTCCTTTCTCTGTCTCTAATAAATAAACAAATAGAACCTAAAAAAAAATACATACAGAGGGAGAAAAAAGTAGGGCAGTCTTTATTTTTGCTATTAGCAGTGAGTCCCAGTTGGTGTTTATAGCTTCCTTCCTCTGCCACTCACTCATCCACAGCCTGTGCTCCCAGCCAGTCTGTCAGAGGGCCAGTCCTCTTTGCCTGGTGACACGGACCTATACCTTCATTCCTGAGGCCTTTGAGTTCTAGGATTACTGAAGCCTCCTCTAGCTTTTGCATGTGGGTATGGTGGCAGCAGGAGGCAGTCCCAAGGACAGACTGTCCCTTGGTAAATGGAATTGCTTCTGATGATAGTCAAGAGCAGCCACGAGGAGCTCAAGGATCATGGAACAAGACAGTTTCCACTCCCAGCCCAGTGGTACCATGTGGTCCCCGATAGACACATCCCTCCTCGGGGTCCACCAACATCTAAGGTAACCCGGATCCAAAATGTGACATGACTTAGATGTAAGCATCACAACATTTAAGATCCTATCTATAACTTTCATATCTTACGCCAAGAAGGAATCTGTTCATATTTTTAAATTTTTGAGAATTCAGTGTCTATTTAAACAGTTCTGTTTTATTATTCTAAGTTTAGCCTTGTGATTTCTAAATTAAAATCTTCCCACATTTGTGCAAAGTATTGGAACAGTTAAGTAATTATAAAACAACATAGTTATAGTTATAAATTAAATATACATATAGTTATAAAGTCAACACGGCTTATTAGATTTATAAGAATAATACAATTGTGGAAAATTTTTTATTAATTAAAGTAGACATAAACTATTGTCAACGGGAAATCTAATACATCAAATGTATAAATGTCATTTAAAATGTTTAGAGGACTTTTAACTGAGTTTATAAAAACCTCCTTGCAGCGACTGTTGAATTTGTTTGCTTTACGAAGAATAATAAGATGTGTACGTTGAATCTAAGACAGCGATTGGCAAACATTTTCTGTAAAGAGCCAGAGAGTAAATAACTCAGCCTTGTGGGCTCTGGGAGCTTTGTTGTAGCCACTCAACTCAGTTATAATAGCACAAAACCAACCATAAATAATGTGTAAAACAATCGGTCTGGCTGTATTCCAATAAAGCTTGACTTACATAAATAGGTAAATAGATTTGGTCCACATGCTTGTTGCTGTAATTTGATGACCTCTTCTCTAAAATGTTGAAATATTGAAATTTTTAAATTTTGTGTGTGGGGGGCTGGAGAGATGGCTTAGCAGTTAAGGTGCCTGCTTGGGAAGCCTAAGAACGCTTGTTCAAATCTCCAAGTCCCACGTTTAGCCAGACACAAAAGTGACACAAACGTGCAATATGGCACATGCACACAAGGGAGTGCATGCGTCTGGAGTTCATTCACAGCACCTGAAAAGGTCCTAGTGCACCCATTCTCTGCCTCTTCCTCTCTCTCTCTCTTTCTGTGTGTCTCTCTCAAATAATAAAAAATAAATAAATAAAAAATTTGTGTGTGTGTGTGTGTGTACTCATGCGTGCATGCATGCATGGTTATGCATGTGTGTGGGGGGTGAAGAGGACAGCCTTGGGTGTCATTCTTCAGACACTATTTACTTGTTTTGAGACATTGTCTCTCACTGGCCTTGAACTTGCCAAGCAGTCTGTATTGTCCAACCAGTGAGCCCCACTCATAAATCTCCTGTCTGCCTTCCCAGTGCTGGGATTACAAATGCAAGCCACTGCGCTCAAACTCAGGTCTTCGTGCTCGCACGGCGAGTATTTTCATGGCTGCACTATCTCCCTAGCTTTAAACAGATGGCATATTATTTATGCAATAAAACAAGTGTAACCACAAATAATCTTTACTGCCCACAGAAGCCACCCTCAAATGTACCTAAGACATGAGTTTAAATGTGCTTTGGAGACAATGACCTGTGGCTGAAAGAGAGGGTCTAGAGTTTGAGACCTGGTTTCCATTTCAAGTTCTACTAGCCAAGTTAACTACACTGTTGGAGAGAAAAAAATCACTTAACCTTTGATCTTTGTAAATATAAAAGCGAAATTGAAACTATATTCATATACTTGAAATGTTCAGATGAGATGGAACATAACAATGCATGCTGGAACTTCTTTTAAAAAGTGTTATTATCATAACCAAAATGTGAATATATTTGTACAAATGTTGATCCACAAAATGTGACAAGAATTGTGAATTACTTTTTTGAAAAGTATTTTATTTTTAGTTATTATTTATTTTATTTTATTTTATTATTATTATTTTTTTTTTTGGTTTTTCGAGGTAGGGTCTCACTCTGGTCCAGGCTGACCTGGAATTCACTATGTAGTCTCAGGGTGGCCTCGAACTCTCGGCGATCCTCCTACCTCTGCCTCCCGAGTGCTGGGATTAAAGGCGTGTGTCACCATGCCCAGCGTTATTATTTATTTTGAGAGAGAAAGAAAGAGAGAGAATGGGATTCCAGGGCCTTAGCCACTGCAAACAAACTCTAGACATACATGCCACCCTGTGTATCAGGCTTATGTGGGTTCTGGGGACTCGAACCTGGATCCTTAGGTGTCTAAGGGAGGCACCTTAACCACTAACCCATCTCTCCAGCCCAGTGAATAACTTTTTATCATACTTATCACTTAACTATTCCTATCTTTTTTACTATGGTATTTAAAAAAAAATGTTTTATTTATTTGAGATAGAGAGAGAGGGAGACAGAAAGACACAGAGAGAAAGAGAGAGAGATAGAGAGCAGATAGAGACAGAGAGAATGGGTGCACCAGGTTTTCTAGCCACTGCAAACAAACTCCAGACTCATGTGCCACCTTGTGCATCTGGCTTCTATGGGTACTAGGGAATCAAACCTGGGTCCTTAGGCTTCTCAGACAAGTGCCTTAACTGGGAAGCTATCTTTCCAGCCAAAATATTCCTACCTTGGTGAGTGGTAATTCATCTATAATGGTCTGCTAAAAATAATACAAACTAATACCCAGAGATTTATCTTATTAACATCAAAAATAGTAACCTAGGTAGTTTATGATTTCAATGGATTCAACTTCTTTCCCAGGGTAAATTAATTTTAAAGATTTAATTCATGTTTTTAAATATTTTATTTATTTTTTAGAAAAAGAGACAGAATGGGCATGCCATAGCTTCTTGCTATTGCAAACATGCATCACTTTGTGCATCTGGCTTTACATGAGTACTAGGGAATCAAACATGGACTATCAGGGTTTGCAAGCAAGCACCTTTTATGGCTGAGCCATCTCTCCAGCTCCCATGATTTTTTTTTAAGCTATAGTTTGTGGTATACTCTTAGAATTAGGAGTTTTAGAAATCCATTGAAGCTTACTTGTTTAGAAATGAGGACACTAAAGAGTTCATGGGTTAAGAGACTTGACCAACAGCATGTTTTTAGAAAAGCATTGACAATTTACAAAGTAAAAAAGCAATGATGATGGACTGTCTTTGTATTGGTTGGATCTGCTTGGTGTATGTTCTGAACCTTACACAAATAATGCACTACTGGAAAAAATGCATGGTTGCTTACAGCTGAGAATGTACTCTACAGCCTTTTCAAAGTCTGTTAGAGTGAAACAGCTGGAATCATATGACTCTTTCTTGGGTTCTGTATTTTTCTCACTTGTAGTATAGCTTCCTCAGATATGTTGATAGAAGAAGGTAGTGTCTGCTCTCCCCTTTTTCAGTGTTTGTCCAGAGACAGTTTGCCTATTTAGTTTACTACATTTTATTTGGTCTAATCATCTCTCTGTAAGAAATGTTGTGGAGGGAGATTGTCTCAGGTATATATTTTCATGCTGGCATTGAAAAGCATTAATAGAAATTAAATATGAAAATCCCAACATGCTGAGATAAACTTACAATGGAAAAATATAATTTTCCTTTCCAGTCTTTTCAAATGTGGAGGGTTGAGAAAGGCTGGTTAAACTCAAACGTTATGTAGTTTTGATAGTATCAGCAAAAAGAACTCATTTTCTTTGCTCCTGTTTCTCTTAATCTTGTTACAGAATTTACAACACAAGTTGCTGAAATGAGCGTTCCTCTATTCAATGAGCCAGGATCTCCCATGGAGTTACAGGGCATCCTTGCCTTCCCACCAGGGTGCCACTCAGTATTTTCTAGACGTATAGAATACATGCATGTATGTCACTTATTACAAAATTGACATTATGCTTATATATTGTGTGACCTGCATTGTCACTTAACATGGATAATTTCTCTGATGACTAGCATGCTTTTGCAGCATGTTTTACAGCCACATGGCATTTCAGCAGCCAGATGAGCCATCATTTATTTACCCATTCGATTATTGGACATTTGTGTTTCCAGTATTCCACCATTATAAATAATGTTATGATGACTATACCTACACAGAGAGCTTTATGCCCAGTTCTGATCATTTCTGTAAGACAAATTTCTAGACAGGAAATGGCTGAGCCAACACACATGGGTATTCGTACAATGTCTTCTAATAATGGTCACGCTAATAGCATTTGATGGACTCTATGCAATTGACCATTCTGACCACTGTGCTAACTACTTTATAAATGCAAACGCAATTAATACTCACAAATGGAGCTAGGCAAGTACTATTAATAGCTACAGTTTTAGAGGACACTGAGACTTGTGCCTAGAAATTAGCTAGTGGGTGATATGGTTGACAGATCTTGCATTTAAATCTGAGCATGTCATTTTAAGGTTGATATCTTTTAAAATATTTATCTATTTATTTATTTGAGAAAGAGAATAGGCAAGCCAAGGCCTCCTTCCACTGTAAATGAATTCTAGAACCATGCTCCACTTTGTGCATCTGGCTTTATATTGGTACTGGGGAGTTTAACCTGGGCCAGTAGGCTTTGCAAGCAAGTGCCTTTAACCACTAAGCCGTCTCTCTAGCCCAAGGTTGATATTTTTCATCACTATGCCCCGTCGTTACTTCTCTATCCTCAAAATGTCTTCCAAAGAGGAGGATTATCTCTAGATGTCTCCCAGCAATACAGGGGTGTGTTTGTTTCTCTGTACCACTGAGGATTGTTTGATTACCAGTGAAGCTGAACACTTTTTTTTTTTCATGTTTATTGGCCATTAGTACATCCTTTGTGGAAAAGGGGAGAGAGACGTGGGGTGTGTGTACCAGGGAGAAAACAAGAGGACCCAAGACAGTGAGAGAGGGAAAGAGAAAGAGGAGAGAAATAAAAGGGAGGTACATGCACCAGGAAGCAGGAGAGGTTTTCATGGGAAGAGGAGGGAAATTGCCCAGTGAGGGAGGGGCCTTGAGTGATGCGCTGAGGGAGGGGCGGGGGGGGAGGTGCCATTCTCTATTTTCAGTCTAGAGGTCCCCTCAATTGCCATAACAGGAGGTGGTTCCAAAACTGCCGATCTAGTCTAGGCATGGTCGGGATGAGGAGACAGAGTGCTCTAGGACTCTTACTCTTAGGTGCTGGCCTTCCAAATGTTAACTGAAGACCAGTAGCTCTCCAGGAATCCTCCCGGCCTTCGTCACCACCAGCCGGTGACTGCTGGGGCATCCAGCTTTGTGACTAATCAGCCACTGGGTTCTCAGTCTCTCTAGTGTACGCAGATGGCCGTTGTTGGACGACTGAGCCTATGGCATGTAATATATTTTGTAATATCATCTTGTAACATACATTCATGGTAATGGTTCCATTTCTCTAGCAACCCTGACTAATATAGCTACCCATCCCCAACACCCCAACGAAGGAGACAAGCAACGGTGAAAAGCAGAGAGAGACTGACTCAGTGTAGCAGAAGGGAGTCAGAGACCCCACTCCCATCTTCAGGGTATTAATGTGAGCCTTAGGTTCCAGCAGAGGAAGAATTGGGGCAGGCGGGAGACAAGAGGTCCGCATAATTTAGCATCAGGACAAGCTATGGTCTGGTCTCATGAATCACTTCTGGTTTTGCAGAAGTCCTAACCCGTGCCTGAGGGGATGAATCCAGTTCTAAGGCATGAGCTCGGCTGCTCCAGGGCGACGCGCATCCTGGTCGGTTATTCCCACCGGGAGGATGGCCTGCACTGTGAGGTTTTGCACTCCCTTGGACTCCAGGGTGACCACAGGTTTAGAACAATGCCTTATCTCTGTGCCTTTGGCACCTAGGAGGGATGAGTGATTAGCATGCTGGCCTGCAGTGGTAAGCAGGTGACCCAAAGTGAAGGAGACAGATGCAAAATGGAGGCAAAGATGCCAGACTTTCATCCTGCTTTGAGTTTTCCTGTGAGCTTAAGTGAGGAGTCAGTGCAGTTTAGGAAAAGCATCTTCAAAGTTCCTGTTCCAACACCGCATTCTGAGCTTTCATTACTTCATATGCATTAATCCACACTGTGCCTGGCGTTGCAGGTGCTCTGCCGACGTGTGTCGAGGGAACACATGAATCACATTGCAAATACATTTAGAAGACCTGGTAGTGTTGGTTTCATTTTGTCATGCCTACTGGGGTTTGTCATTTGTTTGTTTTACTAATTACCCTCTCAGGAATTGCTTTCCAAGCTGAGATGTGAGGGAACAAAGTTAATTACCTGAAAGAATTACATGTTGAAGCCAGGTGTTGTGGTTCACACTTGTAATCCCAGCACTCAGGAGGCTGAGGCAGGAGGATCCTTGAGTTTGAGACCAGCTTGGGCTACAAAGCGAGACTCTGCCTCAAGATAAACCACAAAATATATATTATATATACAAACAAACACATCTTGGGAATTGAGGAATGGGGATAGCCAACCAGAGAAACAGAATGGCAAGAAGGAGGAAAGACTATTGAACATTTGTCTCTGTGCCTTAGCCTTAGAAGCGCAGAGACACCCTTAGGAGAAACCCTGACTCCTTTGCTTCCCGCCCTGATTCCAGGAGCAGAAGTACCCGTGGTTCACTTAGTCATTTCTCGTTGGTGGTCTGTCCTGACCCAGCGATACCTAAGGAGGCTTCTTCATCTCTAAATATCTCCCATGGCACCTCCCAGAGAAATCAAAGATGTCAAAACACATGTTATTACTAAAATCAAAACAAAGCCTACAGGTTTGGAAAATGGGCTTCCTGAGAAAGTGGTAAGAGTCTAGAGCTAGCCGACTAAGCAAGAAGATCGTATGGGAAGAGGGATAATTTGGGCTTATTGAAAATTGAGATGTCTTTGGGGGAAGAAAAATCAATACAGGCTTTGAATCTTTTAGTGTAGATTGAAGGCAAAAAGCATCACAACAGGTTTTTTTAACGTTTTAAAAATGATTATCTATGTACTTTAGTGTGGCGGTTTGAATCGGGTGTCTCTCATGAACTCATGTGTTCTGAAAGCTTGGTGCCCAGGTGATGGCAAGCTTGGAGGTGGAGCCTTGCTGGAGGAGGTGTGCTGTTGGGGCATGGGCTTCTGGGTGTTTCAGCCAGCTCTCCATTGTCAGAGCTTCTCATTCTCCTGCTGTGGCAAAGGTGATGCCCAGCCTCTGCTCTCCCACCTTTCCCCTGCCATCATGGAGCCACTCTCTCAAGACTGTAAGCCAAAATAAAAACCTTCTCTTCCATCAGCTGCTCTCGGTCATGCGTTTTGTCCAGGTAATGACAATTAGCTAGTGTTTCTTTAAAGAAAAACACAGCCCTCACAAGTTCTGTATTCCAAAAGATTTTAAAGCAGTAAACTTGTCTCAGCCACTCCTAAAGTGCTGCAGGTGTTGACCCTCCTTCCTAAGACCCCCGAGACATTAAGGTCAGTTCTGGCTCTCACTAACAGTAAATGCCAATCGGAGGTACAAAAATAACACCCACCTTCCCTTCACAACCCTCCACATCTCCCCCTAACTTGTGGTCCAGCTGGCCTGGAACTCTATGTAGCCCAGGCTGACCTTACCCTTGCAATCCTCCTGCCTCTGCCTCCTGAGTGCTGGGATTACAGGCATGTGCCGCCATGTCCAGCCCAAGCAATCTTTCTAAGAATGCCTTCAGGGAGTGTATGTTTCTGACCTGGGCTATATACATATAATACCTTTACTTACCTGTTTCCCTCTCAGCTCCCTGTGGTTCCCATGAGGTCTTCACTGCTAATGTTCCCCCAGAGTATGTATTACTAGCACGGTGGTGTAGCAGGACATGACCATTCCTATGAAGAAACAGATTTACACATGGTAGATCTACAGACCTTGGCACACAGTTGTGGCAATAAAATGAGCAGAATAATATAGCTGACAGGGAGGTCTGACGTCATGGAATGAAGCTATTAACATTCTCTCTTGAAAAGATTAGGGAGGGTCACACGGCCCTCACCTGAGATTCTAGACACCTCTCCCTCCTGTCCAAGGTGTGCACGGTCTTGGGGGCAAGGGGCTAAAGTGCATAGGAGGTTGCATAGAAGGTTGACTGTGACAGTCAAGGATATGGCGGTTCACTGGCAACTGCAAAGGGTTTCCAGGGTCTTGTGTCCCAGAACAAGGAATTGGACAAAGACACAGGGACAGGATCAAGCAAAACGAGAAAATTTATTAAGAAAATATGCTTTCAAGCAAGGAAGTGGGCTGGAACAGGGAGAAAGTTTAGAAGTTCAAAGGCAATGCTGTACAAAGGATAGGGCTTTTATGCCACATTTCAAGGGCTTGGGAGTCATTTGCATAGCATTCACTTTCTCACTCATGCTTTTTCTTTTCTTTTCCTTTTAATTTGAGAGAGAGAGAGAGACAGATAGAGAATGGGCACACCAGTAGCCTCTCAGCCGCTGTGAATGAATTCCAGACACATGCTCCCCCTTGTGTGCATGTGTGACATTGCACACTTGTGTCACTTTTGTGTCTGGCTAAACATGCGACCTGCAGAATCAAACTGGTGTCCTTAGGCTTCGCAGGCAGGCGCCTTAACCGCTAAGCCATCTCTCCAGTCCCTTCTTTTTCTTTAATTTCAGCACTTGGGAGGCAGAGGTAGGAGAATCACCATGAGTTTGAGGCCAACTGAGATGGCATAGTGAATTCCAGGTCAGCCTGGGCTAGAGTGAGACTCTATGTTGTAAAACAAAAACAAACAAACAAAAACCCTACAACAAAAGCCTTTTTATTGACAATCTCATTTATATATACGATGTACCCTGATCATAATCTCTCACCACCCTCTTTTATCCCCCCTCCCATATCCCCCTTCACTGAACCCCTTATTTCCAACTAGTCCCTCTTCTAATTTTTAAAATACGATTTATTTATTTATTTATTTATTTATTTATTTATTTATTTATTTATTTATTTGAAAGAGAGAGAGAGAAAACAGGCACTCCAGGGCCTCTAGCTACTGCAAACAAACTCCAGATGCATGCACCACCTTGTGCATCTGGCTTACATGGGTTCTGGGGTATTGAACCTGGGTCCTTTGGCTTTTCAGGCAAGCACATTGACCACTCATCCACCTCTCTAGCCCTCCCTCTTCTATTTTGATGGCATTTATTTTTGCCTTCATGCTATGCAGGTATTATGGTAGGTAGCAACAGACACTGTGAGCTCATGAATGCAATGCCTCCTTTGTGTCTGAAAGATAGTATTGCAAACACTTCTTTCCTTCCTTTGGCTCTTCAAGTCTCTCTGCCACGTCTTCCGCAATAGTCCCTTGAGCCTTGGAGGGTGTAATAGAGATGTCTCACTTAGTGCTGTACATACCACCGTCGGTCATTTCTTTTTGGTATATTGGTGAGTTCTGAATTTCCCCAGTGGTCACCACCATCTGAAAAGAGAAGCTTTTCTAACCAAAAGCGAGAGTAGCGTTGATATATGGGCACAAACATACGTATTAAGAGGGCAATTTGATGGGCATAATATATCCATTTAGCCAGACTACTGTATTGGCTTCCTTCCAGGTCTTATAACTTTCCTAGCCATAGACTTTTGACTAGGTTTTTAATATCAGGTATGAATTCCCTCCCACAGAGCAGGCCTCAACTCCAATCAGAGAGTCATTGGTTTTCCCCATAATAGACATGCCGCCATTGTACCAGTTGGCACATTTGGCCTGGCCATGGAACTTGCAGAGTCCAAAGCTGGTTAAGCCTGCTGATGACTTTTCAGCAGACTGCACAGCACTTTACAGTGCTGTGGCAGCTGGTCACCAGGGAGGAGACGTCAGCAGCCAATCATGCTTTATCTTTCACATGCAGTTCTAGATATGATTTCACGTATCACATGATATAATATCCTAACTCTCCACCCGGGGGTGTAGGACTTAGTATTATTATGAGTCGCAGGTCGTCTTCAGACACTCTGGAGTGCTTTCACACCTGCAGTTTGTCAGCCTCTTCCAAGGGCCTTCCAGGACTCCCTTTTGCCCACAGCCGGGTATCTATATGCTAATTTTACAGTGGTTATTTCAGACAGTTGTTGCAGTCAGCTTCCTGTTGCTGGCAGAATTTTCTAGAAGCTTATGAACAGAGTGGCGAACAATAAAGAGACTCTGTCTCAAATGAAGTAGATGGCCAGGACCAACCTGAAAATTGTCCTCTGACCCCCACACTCGCAGACTCACTCACACACCCACATACGTACACACACTTAAGAGGTTGGGAGGGACAAGAAGAATGTATCTTCTCACATCTCCCTAGAGTCCTCTCTTCTTGACATCCTGAGCATTTAAGACTTAGCTCAAGCACCAGGTCCTCTGATGCTTGCCTAGTGATGCCTCGGAGCTTCTGTAGCCCCCTCAGCGCCTCTTCCACATGCACTCCTTCACCAGACTGCGCAGCAGTGGATAGGCAGCTCTCAGCATTTCTCATCTCTGTCCCCAGCACAGTACCGGCCATGAAGTACCCCCAACCCAACATTCATCAAATTGGTTTTTTTTTTTTTTTTTTTTTTTTTTTTTTTTGGTTTTCTGAGGTAGGGTCTCACTCTAGCCCAGGCTGTTCTGGAATTCACTCGGTATTCTCAGGGTGGCCTTGAACTCACAGCAATCCTCCTACCTCTGCCTCCCGAGTGCTGGGATTAAAGGCATGCGCCACCATGCCCAGCCTTCAAATGAGTATTTTAAAATATTTTATTTTTATTTATTTACTTGACACACAGAGAGAGAGAGACACTGGAAAAAGACTTGCTCAGTAAAAGCAAAGGCTGACATACTTGGTAGTGGCTTAGAGACCAAATGTCCCCTTTTCCCAAATGCTTCCTCCTCTTTTCTCTCTCCTGGAACTTGAAATACATTCTTTAACCAAAGCTGGTTGTTGGGAGTTGTCAACACATTTCTAAACTGTTCAATTCAGCTAAGGTTAGTTAAATCAACTTCTGTAGCTACTAGGTATGTCCATTAGAATCCACATCATACTAGCTGCGCAGGGTGGCACAAGCCTTTAATCCCAGCACTCAGGAAGCCCAGGTAGGAGGATCATTGTTAAGTTTGAGGCCAGCCTGGGACTACAGAGGAGTTCTTGGGCTAGAGTGAGACCCTGCCTGTAAACAAACAAACAAACAATAGGGTCCACATCTCAAGGGCTGATTACATGAGAGCGGTACAGTTTGATGAAATAAGTCTTTTGAATTGTTTAATCCTTCCCTCGCATTACTATTGAGACTTTACTAGAATACAGAGCAAATATGTCACTCCCGGGCAGATGCTTTTGATAACTCTGTCTTCTACACAAAAATATCAAACCCTTAAAAGTAACAGCTATCTACCTGGCTTATCCAAATAAGAATGCCTTTCTCTCCCCTACCTTGTCCTTCAGAAGTATATTCTCTCAGAAGTTCTTTTAAAATTTTTTTAAAGTTATTTATTTATTTGAGAGAGTCAGAGAAAGACAGACAGACAGAAAGAATGGGTGCACCAGGACCTCTAGCCACTGCAAATGAACTCCAGACACATGCACCACCTTATGCATCTGGCTTACGTGGGTCCTGGAGAATCAAACCTGAGTCCTTTGGCTTTGCAGGCAAATCCCTTAACCACTAAGCCATCCCTCTAGCCTAGAACTTTTTTTTAAAACCAGGACAAGAGGATCAAGACCACAGTAGTTGGTTGGAACTGTATTTGTGTGTGGATGCGTGTGAAGCTACACATGGAGGGAGAGGAGAGCCTCGGGTGTCATTTCTTAGGGACCGTCCACTTTTTTTGAGACAAGCACTCTCACCAGCCTGGAGCTCACCAAGCAGGCTACTGTCTGGCCAGTGAGTCTTAGGAATTCATCTACCTCTACCTCCTCAGCACTGGGATTACAAGTGGGCACCGCCATGCTCAGCCTTATACATTTTGTTTTAATGTGAGTTCTGGGGATCAAACTCAGGTACTCATGCTTTCAAGGCAAGCAGTTTAATCCCAGCTGTCTCCCCAGCTCTGGATCTCACCTTTAGAAATTCCAAAGAATATTTTGTAAGATCAGAGAACCAATATAGAAAAGGATTATTTTAAAGATTCTGAAGGACTTTGGCTGATTTTCATCCACAATCACTGAATGGTGTGTTCAAAAGGCCATGTGTGGGAACAAGGCGCATTGCTGATGTGTTCGGTGAGTACACAACCCTGTGCTTCCATCCCCGGCCTCCTCACGGTGTCACCAGAGCTGCTTTTATGTGATCGTGGTTCATCCGTGTCATCGCTTGACATTGCCTGCAGTTTACTTCTGGGAACTAAGCATGTCCACGCGAGATTCACCTCATCCCTTTCACATGCGTGTTAAAATGTGTCTGCTTGTGGAGAGCTTCCAAAGCATCTTGCCGGTCTCCCCAGACCTCAGCTCTCAGAACTGTCTTCTGCAGATGGCTCATTAACTACCGTTAAGACACCCACATCCATTCCTACTCCTTGTTCCTGATTCCCAACAAACCCCAGGAGTCACTGTAGCTGTGAGTTCTGCCCCACAGGATCCTGGGATGATGGCCTTGTCGAGCTCTTGCTGCCTGGCCTTTCTTGCTCATGGTAGGCAGGTCACGTGGACAGGCCTTGAAGCCCCCCATCTCCCCATATGTGATGCTTACTGCTACTCCATGCCATCTCCGGTCACCTTCCTCTCCAGCCATCCGCCCTGGGGCACATCAGCACGAGAGCTTTTTCAGTCTCACATTGATGTTTATCGTAACAGCTACTATTAAGGCTTATTATGTACCATCTGCTTGAGGAAAGACACGTCGATTTAGACTCGGATTCAAATTTGGGCTCTATGGCCTCACATCTTGGTGACCTTGGACAAGCCCTTCATTGCTTTCAGTTTTATCTTTCAGAGCTTCCATTCCATCATCTGAGAAACCATAACTAGCTCATGATATTGACACATGCAAATGTTATGTGTGTTGCATATGTATGTGTACATCAAATGTATGTGTGTGTTTCATGTGGGTATCATAAGTGTCCCTCGCCCTCCTTCATATTTATTGCGTTTGCCCTAGTTGCTTCCATCTGCTGGGATGTTATTCTGTCTCTATCATCCCCCTGCCAAAACCCAACTCAAGTCAAAGCCCGGGGAACACGCTACTTTCTAAGCAGCTTCCCAGATCTTGAAGTCAATTTTCCATAGATTCCTACAGGTCGTTATTGCATCTTTTAACCTAGGTTTACCAAGAGCATAAAGACTTGGAGGAACAGCCACAAAACAGAAGCAACGAGCTTTTCTTCAGTCCTGTCCTTACATGAGATTGTACGAAGATTGTAGGAAGGCATCCAGCTTCCTTTGCCCAACTGCTTCTTGCCTCAGAGAAAATATTTTATAACCCTTGAGAACTACCCTGACCTTTAGCTTCTAATACTTTCTCATTTTGTACTTAAAAAAAATTTTTATTTTATTTTTAAGCCGGGCGTGGTGGCGCAAGCCTTTAATCCCAGCACTCGGGAGGCAGAGGTAGGAGGATCGCCGAGAGTTCGAGGCCACCTTGAGACTACATAGTGAATTCCAGGTCAGCTTGGGCCAGAGTGAGACCCTACCTCGAAAAACCAAAATATATATATAATTTTATTTTTATTTATTTGAGACAGAGAGAGAGAGGAGAATGGGCACACCAGGGCCTCCAACCACTGCAAATGAACTCCAGACACATGTGCTGGAGAAGTGAACCAGGATCCTTAGGCTTCACAGGCAAATGCCTGAACTGCTAAGCCATCTCTCCAGCCCTTATTCTGTACTCTTTATTCATTGCACTCACCCAGTGAAATGATACCTTATGCAAATAATGTGCTCCAGAAGACCAAAGCCATTTGGGGCAGAGACAGAGTCTGATTGGTTGATCATTGTGTCACCAGTGTCTAGTGCAGCGGCCAGCACCTAGATGAGCCAGGAACCACATGGGGCATAAGTAAACAGCAGCCCTAGGAGGGATCTGGGCTTTGCTCATCAGCCCTCAGCTTGCTCACGACTTCCTGCTGTTCAGCTACGCAGGTGCCTCCTATTGCTGATGTTGATGAAGAAAAGTCTTTCAGAGGAGCATCTGTTTTCTGAGGCTGCCAGGATGTCACCAAGGATCACATTGCAGACATACATTGTCTCCTCATCTGTCTTCTTTGATCCAGCTCCTGTCTGGACTGTACAGCTGTTTAAAA
Source organism: Orientallactaga sibirica (assembly GCA_036365145.1). NCBI lineage: Eukaryota > Metazoa > Chordata > Mammalia > Rodentia > Dipodidae > Orientallactaga > Orientallactaga sibirica. Next base: position 4,623,804 of record JAEOAD010000038.1, on the reverse strand, counting down.
CGCTGCATCGGTGCCTTGTCATATGGGCTCTGAAAATAACTCCAGTGGGAGACAAGCCTGTTGCACCAGCAAGGAAGAGGTGTGACCTTGGATATTGGATATACCGTGGACACATTCTCAGTGGAAAGATTTTTGTCCATTTGGACTTTGAGACTCAGGGATGTGGCTGGAGGCCAAGTTGTCCTCAACCCGTCTATCTAGTCTGACCTTGAAGCACTGGTCTTCCACCCATCTTGTAGTCTGTCTCCTTGCATGATTACTTTCTTTTTTGTCCAAAAGGCACCTAGACTTCTTCCAGGTGTACCCCACAGACCCCCCAGGTGTACCCCACAGGCCCCCCAGGCACTCAGAGATAAAGCCTCTCCTAGGACATTTGTCTGGTTTCATGTCACACGGTGACAACTCTTTATTCACACAGATAACTTTGCTATCTACATCCCTAGATTTTATGTTCCTCTAAGAAAATTCTCTTTCTCTCTCTCTCTCTCTCTCTCTCTCTCTCTCTCTCTCTCTCTCTGTATGTCCCTCTCTCCCTATGGCCCCTACATCTAGCATGTAGCTCACGCCTTGCACATATTAGTTGCTTAATAAATATTTGTTGTTTGGCTCAGACAATCACTGAACGAGCAGTTATCAAGGCAGAGCTCCGGGGATGGGGCAGGCATGGGACCTCAGGAAGAGACCAGGGAACAGGGGAGGCCAAGGACAGAGGAGACGCCTCTTCTTTTTTGTTTTAAGTATAACTTTTTTATTGACAACTTCTACACTTACAGACAATAAATCATGATAATTCCCTTCCCTTCCCCACTTTCCCCTTCACAGCTCCACTCTCCATCCTATCCCTTCCCTCTCTCCATTAGTCTCTTTTTATTTTGATGACATCATCTTTTCCTCCTGTTATGAGGGTCTTGTGAAGGTATTGCTAGGCACTGCAAGGTCGTGGATGCCAAGGCCAATTTCTGTCTGGACAGTTGCATTGTAAGAAGTTGTATCCTTCCTTTGGCTCTTACATTCTTTTTTTTTTTTTTTTTTTTTTTACAATTTTTGTTTATTTTTATTTATTTATTTGAGAGTGACAGAGAGAGAGAGAGAGAGAGAGAGAGAGAGAGAATGGGCGCACCAGGGCCTCCAGCCATTGCAAATGAACTCCAGATGCATGTGCCACCTTGTGCATCTAGCTTATGTAGATTCTGGGGAATCGAGCCTCGAACAGGGGTCCTTAGGCTTCATAGGCAAGCGCTTAACCACTAAGCCATTTCTCCAGCCCCGGCTCTTACATTCTTTCTGCCACTTCTTCTGCAATGGACCCTGAGCCTTGAAGGGTGTGATAGAGATGTTTCAGTGCTAGACACTCCTCCATCACTTCTCAGCACTATGTTGCATTTTGGGTCATCCCAGTGGTCATCGTCATCTGAAAAGAGAAGCTTCTCTGACCAAAAGTGAGAGTAGCATTAATATATGAATATGAACATTAAGTGTAGTGCTTACAGGGCAGTTTGGTGAGTATAATATATGCATTTAGCCAGACAAGAGCAGGCTTTTAAGACACATGACCTCCCCTGCCATAGACTTTTGATTAGGTTTTTCAGTACCTGGCATGTATTTCCTCCTGTAGAGTGGGCCTCCAGTCCAATTAGAGAACAGTTGGTTTACCCAGAGCAGATATGCCACTATTGCACTCATTCGGTCATTTGGTCTGTCTGGCCAGACTTGAGGCTTCCAGTGTCCACTGTTTTCACTGCTGATGACTTCTGTCTCCCATAGGGCTGCATGCAGTGCAGCTTTTTCCAGCTTTCAGGTGGCTGGTCTACAGGGAGAAGGTTTTCTGCTCAGCACCAGCTTGCTTTCTCAGTGACCTTGCCGTTCAGGCATGTGAAGTCTTCAGCAATAGGGTCTTACCATCTGTTTCTCAAGGGAAACCAAGGGCCTCGGCAATAGTCTGTAATATTTTGGAGGCAACGGGGACCTCCCTGGCCAACAACTCGCTGGAAGATATCCCATCCCTGGCACTGAACATATTCTAGTAACAATCTATAGCTTCTGGATGTGCCATTATTCAAAAAAGTAGTCTTATTCAGAATATCTTGACTTTTGATTGACCCTCCCCCTGCCCTTCTTTTACACATTCTCTTTCCCTGGCCTCGCTTAGGCTTTTCCACTCCTACTTGACAGCCTGCCTGATGCTTTTCTCCTTCTTCTTACTCCCGGGGTTCTGGAAAGGAAGGGAGGAAATGGTAGGTCTGTGCCTTACAGGACTTCTGTAAAAATCAATACTTTCTGTTTACAGATTATTTCCCTTCCATTTTTGTATAGGTCTTACAAAGAAAAAAAGGAAGTAAGGAGAGAAATAACCAGAGACTCACCGTTGGGGGAAAAGTCAATGTGAGTTAATCAGATTTGTGGATCAGGCTTGTGGACTAGCTTTCACAACATCTTTTCCCCAGTATCGGAGAACAAGGGGCGTGTGTGTGTATGTGTGTGTGTGTGTTTGACCTTACGTAACCACATGTTTTTCTTTAGGCTGAATTTTTTTTAATACATTTGTCTAGAATGGTAGCTATTTTTTGAGTTTCGTGTTTGCATGCAGTAGTAGACATAGTTTACCACCATTGCAATAAGTCTTTCACTTCTTCAGAAACATGAAGTCTATTTTTACAGTTCCCACTCTCTCTGCTGAATGTAAAAGCCTCAGAAGGAGCGGGTAAAGGAAGGAGGGATGTATGCACCAGGCGTACTCCCTCCCAGGGCTGCACAGTGTGCTTTCTTGTCCATGGCTTTGCAACTGGCATGGGTAGAGAAAGCTGCTTTAATTTATACTTGACTTGAGTGTGTTAATTAGATCAGGATCTTTGTCTCCTGAACTGAAAGGATGCTAAAGAAGTGGGTTCACAGTTGAAGGCTTGATGATGTGAATTTCCATATAGTAGAAGAGATAAAAATCTCACCAGGCCTGGTGTCATACATCTGTAATCCCAGCACGCAGGAGGCTGAGGAAAGAGGATCATCACAAGTTCAAGGCCAGCATGGACCAGAGTAAGACCCTGTATAACACAAGAAAGAAAGAAAATTCTCCCTCCTTTCCTGTTTTCTTTTTTCTTTTTTTTCTGGAGGTTAAAACCAAACTTTCCCCTGCTAGCTCTAACAGCCTGCCTCAGTGACACGCTTGGGAAGCCAAGCCTACTTCTGCAAAACGCACCTCTGACAACAAGTGTGCTTCAACCACCGCACTGTTTCTTTTAATCTTCTTGAGACACTAAAGGACTGAGATTAAAATAATGAAGTCTGGGTCCTATATGGCCTCCACCAACCTTCTGATTTACTGGAGCACTGACGCCTTAATCTAAGCCTTATGCCTCTCCATCTGAAGAAAAATAAAAGTGCTGGATTTCAAGGTAGTGATCTGACATAGGCACCATAATGTTCTTTTTCTTGTTGAGGCTAAAAAGAGGATGTATATACCAGAAACAGGAGAGACTCTCTCATGGAATTCGACTGAATCATGTTGGTGTTACAATCCTGTTTCCCAAGCTGGGCTTGGTGGCGCATGCCTTTAATCCCAGCACTCAGAAGCAGAGGAAGGAGGATCGCCATGAGTTCAAGGCCACCCTGAGATTACATAGTGAATTCCAGGTCAGCCTGGGCTAGAGACCCTACCTCGAAAAACAAAAAACAAAACAAAACAATCCTGTTTCCCCAAAGGAGAAGGTTCACAGGAGAACACAGATGGTCCTTAAGATTTGCAATGGGCTGACCACTGGTTCGGAATGTTTTGGCATTCTAACACGCAGTATAGAAGAGGAGGTTAACAATATAGAACGTGTCTTTTAGTGTTTGCTTGTCTGTGCGCATGTGTATGCCGTATGTACGGATCTGTGCCCTGGCAGCACCTCGGTACTGTCTGAGGCAGGAGCTTTCACCTGCAGTGGTCAGAGCAGTGTGTCGGTAGGTGTCCGGCTCCGTCGCTCTTCCACCCATTCTCATTTTGAGCCAGACCTTCTGGCTGACACGGGAGCTTGCTGTTTTTCCTGTGCTTGAGCGATTCTCTGGTCTCTGCTCCTCTTTGTAGCACTGAGGTTGCAGACGCTCGTGGCTATGCCCAGCTGTTTATGTGGGATCTGGAGATCCAAACTCAGGAGGTTTCAGGCCCCCTCAGGCCCTCATGCTTGTGCAGGAAGCATATTTAACCACCACCGAATCATCTCTCCAGTCCCCATATTTGTGGGGTTTTGTTTTTGTTTTTGAGGTAGGGTCTCGCTCTAGCCCAGGCTGACCTAGAATTTACTATGTAGTCTCAGGGTGGCCTCGAACTCACAGTGATCCTCCTACCTCTGCCTCCCAAGTGCTGGGATTAAAGCGTGTCACCACTCCCAGCTTGTCTTTTTTTAAAAAAATATATTTTATTTATTTATTTATTTGAGAGAAAGAAAGAGGCAGAGAGAGAAAGAGAATGAATGGGCATGCCAGGGCCTCCAGCCACTGCAAATGAATTCCAGATACATGTGCCCCCTTGTGCATCTGGCTTACATGGGTCCTGGAGAGTCAAACCGGGGTCCTTTGGCTTTGTAGGCAAACGCTTTAACCGCTAAGCCATCTCTCCAGGCCAAATTTGTCTTTTCGGAAGTGGGATGTGAGGAGAGAAACAACCCATTGCACTTCACCCAGGTCCCAGCTGAAACCATAGAGGAACTGAGGAAATGAGCAAAATTGTTGCTTTCTCGGTGGGCCTGATATCAGCACAGGGTGAAGAAGATAGACCCTGAGGACACTCAAGTCCTACAAACCAGAGATCCGGAGGCTCCTAAGAGCCTATCACTGAAGTAGACTTAAAAGGAACCCAGCAGGACTCAGGGAATTTTGCAGAGGAGCTGGAAAGATTGATAGAGCCACAGGTTGGGACAATATGCACAGAGACATTGCCTCTCCCCCATTAATGATTGCTGCCCCCATAATGCACAATCCACACTCCCCATGGGGAAGACCAGCATCCCCAATGAGGAGGGCTCCTTTGGAGGGGGGGCAGGGATGAGGGTAAGATGCTACCAACATGTGCTTTTTACGTATTGAGTATGTCCATAACTAATAAAGAAAAAAGATTGTCTTTTGACATCTGCAAATTTAGCTGTATTTGTGCCTTGTCATTCCTGTCACTCTTTCCTTCTGTAGCATCTGATTCAGAGTGTGTGACTCCCACCAAAAATGCAATGTGTGCCATTTATGCCATTCGAAATTGTCTATTAGCTGCATTAAAAACATCAGGGGGGCGGCTGGAGGGATGGCTTAGCGGTTAAGGCATTTGCCTGCAAAGGCAAAGGACCCAGGTTCGATTCCTCAGAACCCACGTTAGCCAGATGCACAAGGTGGTGCATGCACCTAGAGTTCGTTTGCAGTGGCTGGAGGCCCTGGCACGCCAATTCTCTCCCTCCCTCTCTCTCTCTTTTTCTCTCTGTCAAATAAATAAATTAAAATAAAATATTTTTAAAAAAATCAGTGGGAAACAGGTTGAGTTTAATCAACAATAGATCCAAAAGATTATCGTTTTGATGTGCAATCAAACATCATAAAATATAAACATGTTCAGCTAACATTTTACATGCTTTCTTCATACTAAGTCTTGGAAATCCAAAGGTGTATTTTACCCTTGCAACCCATCTCAGTTCAGACAGGCACGTTTCAAGAGCTGAAGCGCTACATGTAGTGTGTGTCCACCTCACTGGCAGGGCAGCGCAGAGACAGAACGTGTCCATCACTGTCGAAAATCCTATTGGACAGCGCCCATGTAGCCTAATCCTGAGAATTTTTATCGAGAAATTTGTCTTTCTGAACAAGGCATCACTTGTCATCTTTACTTTGCAAACAGCCTCAGGCAGCGCCTTCCTGGGCAGCAGGATAATAAGCATAAGCCCATTTCTGACGACGTGGACCTGGTTTTCCTCGGGGCACAAACTGTACTGACGTCCCAGGAAAGCAAAGACAACAGAGCCACGTGCCAGAGCTCACCTTCTCCCAGAGCCCAGTTCAGTCATCAACTAGTGCAGAGGTCACTGTGCGTATCAATCCTCTGTGTTCTCAGAACTCACCTGCCTTGTACACACCCTCAAAACTGCTCACCAGATCTTGTGGGCTTGCCAATAGTTAACAATAATCTGTCTAGAACGAAGCTCTGATGCGCAGTATTTGCCAGTTTCCCGAGTATTAAACACTCCCACCATGGCGGATGATTTCAACCTACTGATGTGAGGCCTCCTAACACAGAGGCGGGAAGCTTGACTCGCACACCGCCTGTTGGAAAGACGGCTCCCACTCATTGCCAGAGCATGGGGAAGAACATTCAGACTTTTGTTTGCCATTTCCAGGAACCTGTGGAATAAATCCGAGAATAGCCCTCACAGGCAAAGCAAGGATCTATCTGATAAGCAGGGCTGAATTGAGTAAGAAAGCTTACAGGTTGCTTCACAGAATTTATAAATGCCTATAAACATATTATTTTTATATCCCACTTCTATTTATATAACTAACAAGGCAGAGGTGATCAATATTAGTCTGCTTAAATATCGCCAAAAAAAAAAAAAAAATGAGAGCAGCTTTCATTTGCACCTTTTTATTCTGGTCAGAGGAGTGTGTTTGTTCTTCAATTGTTCTGTAAAAAGAAACAAATACACAAATAGCTTGAAAATGTATCCGATTTTCTCCTTGATCCATCCTTCTGGTAATAAAAGCCTACCTAGATACTTGGTGAGGTTGAACTAAGTAGTCTACAGGCAAAAGAGAAGGTCTTCAATGGAATCGATAGTGTGGGTCTGGAAGGTGTAGAGTGTGGTCTGCAAGCTATAGGATCTTGGGTAAATCTGTACCACTATGCAGGAGCACCTTGTCCTCACTTAACAAAGTTAAGTGCTAGAGTAGGACAGTTTCCCAAGTTTTATTCATTGTGTATAACGTAATCATCACTTGTGTCAGTTCCAGTGGGTACTGGCCTTGTTCTTTTCTCAGCACTTTCCCGTAATGAACTCAAATCTGTTTGAATGAACTGCTGTAGCCTTTTCCTAATAACATCCATGCAAACATGGCTTGATGTACTACTCACATGTATTTTAAGGCACATTGAGATGGAAACATTACTGTAAATTAACCAGCAGGCATGTTCTTACTGAAATTATCTGGGATGCCACACGTAGCTGACGTGTTGGGAACATCGGGCGAGGTGAGCTCTGTGGGGACCACAGCACTGTGCGTCTGAGACCTGTCATCATCTCAGCCACTTTAGTGCTTACTGCAGAAATTTCAGCCTTGATACACCTTGCAGTGATACTTGTCAATCAAGATGAGTGAAACTAATGGATCATCTAGCCATGCTGTTGCCCAGGTCTCTCATTACAGATAAACTTGGCTTGAGACTTCTATTCTGAAATGTGCTCCTATACCAAGATAACTTGCTTGCTCCATCAAGTAGCAGAAAGATCTGATCAAAAATTTAAATGAATGTATTTTGCATATAATATTTTGTCTCTTACTATTAAGCTCTGTAAATAGGTTGAAATCTGCATATAAATCACTTATATTTGCCTAGTTGTCTCGATGGGCTTGCTGTGAGGGTGCTTTAAATATCATGTGAAGTTTTCAAGAGATTGCTGGGCATAAGAAAGAATATGGAATGATTTTTAATAAAGATAAATTTAGGGGGCTGGAGAGATGGCTTAGTGGTTAAAGGGCTTTCCTGCAGAGCCTAAGGACCCATGTTCAACTCTCCAGGCCCCACATAACCAGACACACAAGATGACACAAGCATGCAAAGGCACATATGCATACAAGGTGGCACATGCATCTGGAGTTTGATTATAGTGGTTAGAGGCCCTGGCGTGCCAACTCTCTCTCTCTCTCTCAAAAGAAAGAAAGAAGGAAAGAAAGAAAGGAAGAAAAGAAAAGAAAAGAAAAGAAAAGGAAAGAAAAAGAAAAAAACAAGTACAGGAATTAGAAAGCAGAACTTTATTCATGTGGCTTAAATAATTTCAACCAGATGAACCATTGTCAACAATTTGCACTTAAAATATAATTAATTATGTTAGTCGGCTTGCTGTTATACCAGGAAATTAAGATACCATACATGTTTATAATAGAAAATTTCTCAATTGTCTTCTTTTAATCCACTATAAAGCTGCACATCTATTTGTAGCCAAGGAAAGAAAAAACATATTATGCTGCTAAAGTAATACCAGTCTTTTCTAGGATTAGGCATCAGGGGATGGTTTGTGGATTTATGATTTCTATTCTCAAATGGAAACCAGATGGACTAAACCAACAGGATAAACAGTTGAGAAAAAAATGGCAAGAAAAGTCACATTTAATAATTAAATTTGATATTACACCTTCTCTTATTTAATGAGATGGTCAGAAACTTTGTAAAATAATATAATTCTCTAGCTGTGATTTAACTCAATAAAGGTTCAGACTATTTTGTTTTGGAATGAATATGATAATCAAATAGGTCTTTTTATTAGAAACAAAATATTCTTGCCCACAAACTTTCTGGATATGTTTATTTCGATGTAGACATAATCAGTTTATGTATATATTCAGACAAAAAGCCATAAATAGATAAGTATATGCCCTTGCTTATAAACATGTCAGCAATGTCTATGTAATAACTAACTGTACACTTTAGTAATATCTGGTGTTTTAACACAAACACAAGGAACTAATTTACATCTTCTTATGAGCTAGAGAGTAGAAACAGTTATGTTAATCACACAGTGTTTTAGAAAGCAGAATATGGAAGAAACTGCATATTTTGTTATTTAATCTAGGCAATTTGTCTAGAATCCTAGATTCATTGGATCATATATTCAACCACATTCATGAGCGCTGACTGTGAGGTGCACTCTATGCTTGCATAATACTTTACAGGTGCGTTCGTTCTGTTTTCCAGAGGAGGAGACCGAGATTCTGAAGGGCTGAGTGTCCAGGAGTGCATGGCCAATGTGGCCCAGAGCTGTGTTTGGATGTAAAACCCACATCATAGCCAGGCCCTGGAGTTCTCAGGCTGGGATCTGGGGACACAAAGATGAGCATCATATATTGTGCAGTCCACCACTTAGGACCTCAAGAAATGGAGAATTGGAGAGACACCATGGAAACTGTCTGGCCAAACTCCCTTTCATTACAGATGAAAAAACAGTAACCTAAGGTGCCTTATCTCAGGTGATGAACTGGCCATTTCAAATGCTGATATGTGTTCATTATCACCACAATGTTTTGTGGCTGGAACATGAACAAGTTAGTACTTAAGCCTGTCTTTAAAAAAAAAAAAATTAGAGTGAGAGAGAGAGACAGACAGAAGGAGAGAGAGAGTTGGTGTGCCAGGGCCTCAGCTACTGAGATCACACTCCAGATGCTTGTGCCATCTAGTAGGCATGTGTGACATTGTGCTTGCCTCACCTTTGTGCATCTGGCTTACACGGGTTCTGGAGAGAGATTGAATATGAATCCTTAGGCTTTGCAGGCAAGTGCCTTAACCGCTAAGCAATCTATCCAGCCCTTAAGCCTAGTGTTTTTTTCTCAAAAGTAGTAAGACAATGTATGAATGTCAATGAGCCTTACAACTATGGATGAAACAGGGATTAAGAAAATAATTCTAGGGCTGGAGAGATGGCTTAGTGATTAAGGCGCTTGCCTGTAAGGTCTAAGGACTCAGGTTGGATTCCCCAGGACCCACGTAAGCCAGATGCACATGGTGGCACATGTGCCTGGAGTTCATTTACAGTGGCGAAGGGGCCTGGCATGCCCAATCATATTCTCTCTAGTAAATAAATACATAAAAAGAAAAAAAGAAAAGAATTCTAGTTAGTTAATTCAATTCAAATATTAATCAAGTATCTGCATGCTGGACACAGAAATGTCTGATGGGTAATGAAGCTCAAGACTTAAACGGTCCCTATCCTCACGGCCATGACCATGTCGTCAGAGAGACTCGTGATTAACATGACCATGTCCAGCATGATACGAGGAGTTTCAGGTACCATCACCACACAGGAGGGACACCTAGCCCAGTGAACAAATGGGCTAGTGGGAGGGGTTGTGAAAAAATGATCAAAATAAAGGACACTCCTAAGTCAGGTCCCAGCCCTCAAATACTTGGACCTGTGTGTGCTGTTGCTCACTTGCTTCTCCCAGGCTCTGCTTTCTCCTCTGCTGTCCAGCTAAGGCTTCCTTCTTGGGGGCTGCATTGCCGGGTCACCTGTCCAGTGGCTATCTTGGAACCCAAAGAAAACATTCTGCAGAAAGGAGATGGTGGGTCCAGGTCCTTCTGAGGCAGTTTCAGCAGTCTGGACTGCCTGGAGCTTTCTAGGTCACTCTCCACCCAGCTCTCTCTTCCAGGATACTGTAACTGCTCCTCCCCTCGGGCGATGGCAACCAACCGTCCATTGTCCTTGCAGTTCCCTGGATCTTGACCACCGCTTTGAATTCAGCATCTTAGTCTTTCTTTGATGACCCCCTCCCCAGTCTCCAGTGCAGTGCAGGGATTACCAAAGGGAAGAAGCAGTAGTGAAGTGGGGGGAGGGGTCACTGAAAATGGAGAGGAAGGTAGGGATGGAGGAGGAAGTTGGTAACCTAGGTTACGGAGCTGGACCCAGGAGAACTGGAAGGCATAGTTGGACTTCTGAGTTTATTTTCCATGGACCAGAAGGGCACTGGAGGGTCCTCAGCAAGGACCAAGATCTGATGTAGGTTTCTTAAAGATCCCCGTGGCTGGATGCTGAGTGGAGGACAGACTGTTTGGACCAAGGATGAAGACTATGAGACCCATGTTAGTGGCTGTTGTCGTAACCCTGATGTGAGACTGGGGAGACCCCAGATCCCTTGAGAAATGCTTAGACCCTTGATCTACTTGGAAGGTCCAATCAGCAGTGTGTAGATGGTGCCAGGGATATGACATACGAAAACAGACATATTTGGAGTGCTGGGAAGATAGCTCAGTTGGCAAGTTACTTGTCTCCCAAGCATGAAGACCTGGGTTCTGTCCCCAGTACCCACGTACAACACTGAGAGTGGCAGCCTATGCCTGTAATCCCAGCACGGGGAAGGTGAGGACATAGAGCGAGATGGTCAACCAGCCCAACCTAATTGGTCAGCTCTGGGCCAATGAGAGACCCTGTCTCAAAGAGAGGTGACAGTGTTCCTGAGGATGACACCAAGGTTGTCCTCTGACCTCTATGTACACGCACATACACTACATGTAAAAATAGATATGGGGCTGGAGAGGTTGCTTAGCGGTTAAGGCGCATGCCTGTGAAGCCTAAGGACCCAGGTTCGATTCTCCAGGTCCCACATAAGGCAGATGCACATGGTGGCACATGCATCTGGAGTTCATTTGCAGTGGCTAGAGGCCCTGGCATGCCCATTCTCACTCTCTCTCTCCCCTTCTCTCTGTCTGTAATAAATATGTAATAATTTTAGAAAACATATATGACACCTACATCAAATAATTTCTTAGATATAAGAATTTGGGCCTTATAGGATTTCCCCCTCTTAAACAACTTTTCATTTGCTTTATTTGTTCCTCCTAACTTCCTTCATTGTAACTTGTTAGAATCTCCCTCTGCTATGATGTATAGCTGAGTCATGTGTCTGCATTTTCTTCTCCCTTTAGTAACTTTCTTCTGGTGCTAGAAAGATGTGATGCCAATTTAAGGATGGAAATTGAGAAGTTGAGATAGTTCTCAATCTGGTTGTCTTTAGGAAACATCATATAGCAGAAAAGTTTTTTGTTTATTATATGTTGTTGGTCCCACCCCAGTACAATGCCAGCTCTTTCCTCTAGTGTGTATAGGGAGAGACAAATCTTTCAGAAAAGCTGCTATCTTTAGTTAAAAACTTTACAAAGCCATTCCTAGTACAGGCCACCCTCTTAGTTGCTTTATTTTAAACCAAAACACTATTGAGAGAAGACAATGTTAATTTGATGCTCTTATAATTGTAAGTTCAAAAGAAAAAGGAAGAAAAAAATAACATAGATTTAGTAATTATGAATGAGAGCCGGCTTCCCAATTATAAGTGCTGGAACTTGTCGAGAATATGACTTTCCCAAATACTTCAAGAAGCAATAAAATAAGTGATTGTCTTGTGGAGCTCGCAAATAGCGAAAGACTGCTTTGCACATGGGTCATGATCAGAAATCCCAGAATGGCTGCTTCTTAAACTGTTTAGATGAAAATAAAGATGAAGTGATCTAAAAAACTCTAGAAAGCTTAAAAGGTTATTTTTTGTTTGTTTGTTTTCTTTTCTTTTATGGTTTTCTGAGGTAGGGTCTCACTCTAGCTTTGGCTGACCTGGAATTCACTATGTAGTCTCAGGGTGGCCTTAAACTCATGGCAATCCTCCTACCTCTGCCTCCCAAGTGCTGGGATTAAAGGCATGTGCCACTACGCCTGGCTTGAAAGGTTATTCTAATGAGGGTAGATATGAACTGTATCAAGCCTGGATAAAATTGATCTATGAGGCCTGGGGAGATGGTTTAGTGGTTAAGGCATTCGCCTGCAAAGCCAAAGGAACCCTGTTCAATTCCTCAGGACCCACATAAGCCAGATGTACAAGGGGGCACATGCATCTGGAGTTTGTTTGCAGTGGCTAGGGCCCTGGCACACCCATTCTCTTTCTCTCTTTCTCAAATAAATAAATAAATAAAACATATTAAAAAAATTGATCCATGAGACCTGGAGAGAGATGGCTCAGTGGGTAAGGTGCTTGACTGAAAAACCTAGCAACCTGAGTTCAATTCCCCAGTGCCCACGTAAGACCTGATGCACAAAGTGGCACATGCGTCTGGAATTGGTTTTCAGTGCCTAGAGGCTCTGGCATACCTATTCTCTCTCTGTCTCTCGCCTCTCTCTCTTTCTCTGCTTGAAAATAAATAAATGAAAATATTTTAAAAATATTTTTTTAAAAAATCAATCCAGCCGGGCATAATGGCGCACGCCTTTAATCCCAGCACTCGGGAGGCAGAGGTAGGAGGATCGCCGAGAGTTCAAGGCCACCCTGAGACTTCATACTTAATTCCAGGTCAGCCTGAACCAGAGTGAGACCCTACCTCGAAAAAAAAAAAAAAAAAAAAAAAAAAAAAAAAATCCATGTAACCTGAGTTCCAAGCAGGAGATTTTAAATGTTCATAATTAAGTACATATTGTAAGTAGGCATTTGGCTTGTTCATCAAGAACCCTGTGTGTGTTTATATATCTGTCGGTTTATCTACACATCTCTATATGTTTGTATACATATTCAAATTATCCAAAATGATTTTTGTTCAGCCTTTTGTCATGGAGGTATTATCTCTGTGTGTCAGAGGGTGGATGTGGAGGTATATGTGTGCGTACGCAGGTACGTGTGTGCACTGGCGGAGGCCAGAGGATACCCTTGGATGTTGTTCCTCAGGCCTCATCCACCACGGAAGCTCGACTTGCTGGCCATCACGCCCTGAGCATCTGTCTGTCTCCATCTCCCCTGAGCTGGATTACAAAGGCACACTACCCCACCTGGCTGGCTTTAGAAAACCATGGATTCCTGGGATCAAATGTGGGTCCTCGTGCTTGCAAGATTAGCATTTTGTCAACCGAACTGGCTCACCAGCCTGGATATTTAGTATTATGAGAGAGCTTCATGCAGCCCAGGCTAGTCTCAAATTCATTATCCAGCTGAGGCTGGCTTTGAACTCCTGCCTCTGCTGCTCACATGCTAGAATTACAGATATGTGCCATCATACCAGGTTAGGTAATTATAATTATAATATAACATAGTATAATAACATTATATGTATATAATATCTAGGCATGTAACACACTCCATAAGCCGCAGTATGCATACAAAAGGTTCTTTAAACTCAATAATTATAAAATACCTGCATGTATAGTAAGAAAAAAAGACTAAGATATCCAAACAAAAAATGTTTCTCAGCCAGGCGTGGTGGCGCACACCTTTAATCCCAGCACTCAGGAGGCAGAGATAGGAGGATTGCTGTGAGTTCAAGGCCAGCCTGGAAGTACAGAGTGAGTTACAGGTCAGCCTAGACTAGAGTGAGACCCTACCTTGAAAAAACAAACAAAACAAAACAAACAAATGGAAAGAGATGCCCCTCAAGGGTTGAGCTCTGCTGTATGCTCAGGGCACAGTGGGTGATGAGTGACGTGCTTCTTCACTTGAGCTGTGTTTGCTATAGATGTTATGCGACACTACCAGATGCTACTTCGGGACTAAAGGAGCCTGCCCCCAGCCACTGGGAAGGTTGTTGGCTGACTGCTTTTAGCTATCAATCTTCTTTGGGAATATCCTAGACTGAAAAGAGCTAGGGCTGGAGAGATGGCTTAGAGGTTAAGGTGCCTGCCTGCTAAGCCTAAGAATGCCTGTTTGATTCTCCAGGTTCCACTTTTAGCCAGACGCAAAAGTGACACAAGAGCACAATGCCGCATTTGCCCACAAGGGGGCGCATGCCTCTGGAGTTTGTTTACGGCAGCTGAGAGGCTGCTGGCATGTCCATTCTCTATCTGTCCCTCAAAAAAAAAAGGAGTGCCCCACCATGTCTGGCTGTGAAGTTTCAAAGGGGAAAGCGGGGGGAGGGAGGGAAATAACATGGGATATTGTCTACAATTAAAGAAGTTGTCAATTAAAAAAAAAAACTTTATTGAAAAAAAAAAAAGAGAGCTGCCTAGCCCAAGTTCATACTGGTTTCCTAGGGCAGCCCACAACCAGTGATTGGTTACCATCCTAAAGTGTCCCAATCAGGATGCCCCAGTTTTCTGAAGGAGCTCCTCACAGCACTGTGAGGACACAGCTCCATATCCCTTCTTCCCACCGTTCTGTCCGCCCCTCCCCCCAGCAGGTGTTCATCTCAAGAGCACTTCCTGTATGCTGATTTCTGTCTCATAGGAGGAAGACCCCTCAATTGCAGATTCGATTAATCCTTTAAAGATCAGTTCACCTGTAAATGAACGTCTGCATGTTCAAAATAGCCCATAATGCTGTTTGAGGATATCAAGACAGTTTGATGGTAAAGACAATCAGAGGATGGTTGGGAATGAACTTCAAATTTTTCTTTTTTTTTTTTTTTAAGTGCAGTGCCCTGTCAGGGGGGTCGGGAGTGGAACCTTTTGACCCTACAACATGATTCCATGTACAAATGTGTTCAGCTGAACTCGTAGCTATCTGGGGACATATGCAACCTGTGGACTGCGCGTTGCACAGGGCTGGTAGACAGGAAACAAGATGATCATAGGTGGAGAGGGAAGAAGAGTAAGACAGGGTTTCTGAAGACCTCTGCTATGGCTTTAGGGCCCATGATGGAAGGTTGAACCACCTCTAGAGAAATGCATCAGGGATTATAATGACCGTTTCATGAGTCTCTTCACTTCTTTCATGAGCTTCCGCCATGCCATCCCAGGGAGCCGCGGGTGACAGACGTGATCTGTGTAGTTGAGTTGTATCCTGATGGGGTAGAGAAAGGATGGTTTGACTGCCCTCAGGAGAAACCAAGCTCTTCCCGTCCTCCCCCGAGGGTCCATGAAGAGCAGCCGCATCTTGAGAGAAGCCAGGTTTCATTGTGTTGCAGTCATTGTCACAAAGCACCCCGACCCAAAGCAGCTTGTGGTAGGAAAGGGTTGATTTTGACTTAAGGACTCGAGGGAAAGTTCCATGATGGCCAAGAGAAAGATGGCATGAGTAGAGCATGGACCTCACCTCCTGGCCAACATCAGGTAGACAACAGCAGCAGGAGAGTGTGCCAAACACTGCCAAGAGGAAGCTGACTATAACACCCATACGCCCGCCCCCAACAACACACAATTCCCAAATTGCCACCAGCTGGGAACCTAGCATTCAGAACACATGAGTTTATGAGGGACACCTAATTCAAACCACCACACCATTATAATCAACAAGCCAAGAAACATTTTGTGAAGTGACAGAATATATGAGGAAATGTATTTCTCTAACAGGAATTCCATAGGATAAAATGGATCACTTGAAAGGAATTTACCTATAAAATGCACTTCCATGCCGTTTGAAAGGTGTTTATGAGGTTGGGGCTACTTTATTTAGAAGTCAGTATTGAGATGAGTGATGTTTACTCATGTCAGTGTGAAGGTAAACGACATGGGGACACAGTGCCTTTCAGACAGTTTACAGCCAAGGAGGTCCACAGAGGAGCCTGACCCAACCAGGAACATGAATAACCCAGGAGCCGGCATAGTTTCTATAAATCATGTACGCTGACAAGAATAACTCAGACAATAATGGTTTACTTATTCAACTTAAATTGCTATTAAGAAAAAAACCCTTAAAGAAAAAGATGACATTAAAATATTTTCCATAGCAAAACTCTTTGGTGTGTAGAGATATGCATATTGAAGACCAGAACAGAACAAGCTGAAAATGTATTAAAATTAATTTAGGGCTGGTGAGATGTCTCAGTGGTTAAAGGTGCTTGCTTGCAAAGCTTGTCAGCTGGGATTTAATTCCCAAGTATCCACATAAAGCCAGATGCACAAAGTGGAGCATGCGTCTGGACTTTGTTTGCAGTGGCAAGAGGCCCTGGTGTACCCCATACTTACTTTTCTCTCTCTTTCTCTCTCTCTCTCTCTCTCTCTCTCTCACACACACACACACACACACACATATAAATACTTTTTAAAAGAATAAAATAATTCTAAACTATATTGGACCAATACATGACATTTCTATCACTAGAAAGTAGCAAGCTAGGGCTGGGGAGATGACTTAAGAAGGTAAACCGGTTTGCCATGCAAGCAAGAAGACCTGAATTCAATGCTCAGAATCCATGTAAAAATATCTGGGGCTGGAGGACCCACATAAGCCAGATGCACAAAGGGGTGCACACATCTGAAGTTCATTTGCATTGGATGGTGCACCCATTCTTTCTCTCTCCTTGCCTCTTTCTCTCAAATAAATAAAATACATTTTTAAAAATTGTTAAAAAATAAACAAAACAAAACAAAAAGCAGGCATGGGCTTGGGGAGATGGCTCCGTGGGAAAAATGATTGCCCTTAAGCCCAAGGACCAAGAATTTGATCAGGCTTCTGTGACCCCAGCACTGTGATGGTGAGAACGGGAAGTGGAGACAGGAGGATGTCTTGGAAGCCTTGTTGAGCACTACAAAAACAAAATCAATTACAAAAACAACAACCACCACCGCTACAGAGCAAGATCCAGAGAAACCTTGCCTCAAATGTCGTGGAACAGTGAGGATGGAACCACAAGTTGTCCTCTGACCTCCACATGTGCACCATGGCACACACATGCCCACACTCACAAATACAAACACACATAAAACATGTGTACACACACACAATAATAAGAATAATAATAACTTAAAGGCAGCCATGGTGGTACACATTTATAGTCCTAGTGCTGGGGCCAGAGACAGGTAAATCCCTGGGGCTCACTGACCAGCCAGTCTGGCCTAGGCATATTCTAAGCCAATGCAAGACTCTGTCTCAAAAACGGTCCTCTGGTCACCATAGGCGTGTGCGCACACAAACATGCACTCATTCCCGCCCCCCCCCACAAAGTATAGAAGAAAGATATGAAAATGATGAAATTACTGTTAGAAGAGAGTTACCTAAATTATTCTTTAAAAATGTAGGAGGTCACTGGGCATGGTGGCGCACGCCTTTAATCCCAGCACTTTGGAGGCAGAGGTAGGAGGATCGCAGTGAGTTCGAGGCCATCCTGAGAATACAGAATGAATTCCAGGTCAGCCTGGGCTAGAATGAGACCCTACCTCAAAAAACAAAAACAGGGCTGGAGAGATGGCTTAGCAGTTAAACGCTTACCTCTGAAGCCTAAGGACCCCGGTTCAAGGCTCGATTTTCCAGGACCCACATAAGCCAGATGAGCAAGGGGCACACACATCTGGAGTTCGATTGCACCGGTGTGCCCATTCTCTCGATCAACCTGCCTATCTGTATCTCTTTCTCAAATAAATAAATAAATAATAAAATATTTTTAAAAAATAACAAAAAAAAACAAAAACAAAAACAGAAACAAAAGTAGGAGGGTGGAGAGATGGTTCAGCAGTTAGGAAACTTCCCTGCAGAGCCTAACGACGCGGGTTTAATTCCCCAGAACCCACATAAAACAAGATGCACAAAGTGGCATGTGCATCTGGAGTTTTTTGCAGTAGCAAGAGATCCTGGCACGCCCATTCTCTTTGTCTCTCCATCTCTCTGTCTCTCTATCTCTCTCTCTCTGCTTGCAAATAAAAATATTTTGAAAAAGAAACAGCAAATGTATATAAAGTAAGAGGCATGTTTAGGGAAAAGGCTCCTTTTAGGTGAAGTTGCCAATAGATGTGCTGCTATGTAAAGAGACATTCCTAAGTTTGAGACCATCACTTTGCTATTGAGACGCCAAGGGTATTTCCAGAACAAATGTGAATCATGAATACAAATATTACAGAGAAGTCGTTTTCCCTACTTCTACACGCTATCATCAATTTGTACATTTTCATGATAACTTAATGGTTAGGGTGGACATGGAATGACTCTCTCAATAATATTTGACCACCAGCATAATCTTTGACTTTTTTTTTTAACACTAGGCTTCAACTTTTCTTCCTAGAATTTCTCCCATGTGCAAGTTATCTTTAAATAATAAAATCCCTTTTCTTCCTAGTCTGCAACGTTGTAATGATTTCAGTGAAACATTTAGATCATTTGGAGCCCAGGACTGCTTTGTGATTCACATCATTTCAAAATATGTGCCCCATTAAGATGACCCAGAAGCTGAAGTGGAGTTAACGAACCTGTGTTCTGGCAGGAGAATTCAAACTTCATGGGTGATAGTCACTTAACTAAAATAAGAAAGGGAAGAAAATTCAGGTTCATTGTACACTAGAGATCGTGATCTTTTTTCCTCCCAGTTTATCAAATTGTATCTATTGCTGTTACTCTCCTGCCATTATTACAGTGGTAGTTGAGTACATATATGTGTATAATTAAGTATCCCTCTGTGGCCATTAAAGAACAGTGTGTTTCCACAGTTACTGTGTGTGGGAAACTTGATTCACAAACCCTGCAGAGAACGTCAGTATCTTTAACCTCTGTGGCATGTTGTATGGAAAAGTGTGTGGCATCTGCCCACTTATAAATCCAAAGCGATGGTAGGGAAGCTATGGCCCATGGTGAAGTCTGCCCACCACCTGTTTTGTAAATAAAGTTTTATGGGCACATAGCCACAGCCATTTATTTACATACTGTCTATGGTTATGTGAGCCCTGAAACAAGAGCTGAGTTGTTGCAACACAAATTGTAAATGATTCCACGGAACCTAAACTATTTTCTATGTGGCTCTTTGAAGAAAGGGTTTGCCACTTCTTGATACAAAAGCAAACTTTTGTTCTACAATGCAAACCATATACATGACTGTAAAATCAATAAAGATTATGTTCAATTCATCAAATATCTTTTCAAGGAATAATTCCTTTATTCACAGAATGTCAAGATTCTTGGAGCCACTTGACCTATTAAGGAATACATATATATATAGAGTCTACACTTGGTATTAAGTTCTTCTTCCACCTTCAAGAAATGAAGTAAGTAAATAATAAATACATATATTAAAAACAATAGCCATGAGTTTTGTCAAGCCTCCTGCAGCACAATGTCTCGTGTTCCCCTTCTGGCTCTGCGGCAGCTGTTAGCTATCAAATACTATTTCTAGAACGATGCTGACATCAGTCGATGATCACACACAAAGCTGTTTGGCTTGATGCACACTGTGCAAGTTGAGGCTGTTAAAATGAAGCAGCTCTGTTAAAATTAACTCTATTCACATCACAGGGAAAATATCTCCATGCGCCAAGTCAAGTCCTTCCTATAGCAGTGGGAGAACCATCTCCCACCCCTCGGAAAAGGTGATTCAGACACAGGAGGAAAAAAAAGAGAGAGAGAGAGAAAGAAGGGAGAAAAAACCATGGAAATTAAAATGATAAACCAAAAATTTGCTTGACAGCAAAAGTACTTCCAAATGGATGAAACTGGATCCAAAACTGAGCCTGTAACAAATTTAACTGACAAGAAGGTCTGCATAATGGATCCGGTTTTATTATTAATGCTAATACGGCTACAGTTTTGTTCTGCTGTGCTGATGGCAAGAAGATGAATGCCCACCAAAGGCACTAAAATATCTGCCCTCCATGGAAACACTGATGTAGTTACAATGCAAACACTTAGTCTTCACTGGGAAGAAACAAAACATTTTTCTTTTAAAAGGATGAGCCACCGTAAGAGGCCATTTCAGATCCAGGTATAGCTTTGAAATAGAATCCCTTAAAATCATTTATACGCAAATTTCCAAAACAGTTTCATGGTGTGATTTTAAATTATATAGACGTAATTTTTTCACACTGATAAGTATATTCCTTACATGATTTTTTAAGTAGGACTTCTTTGAAATTAATAATTAGCTTCTCTGAGTGCTTTATAATCAGTGATGGGAGTTTATATTCAGGGCAAAGGCATCAAACAAATGAATGCTTTTTTTTTTTTTTCCTGCCAATTCACTTCTCCCTGAAAATCAGTCCTTAAGGTTCCCTTCCCTGAACGCAAGACACAGCGGGAGATGGGCAGCAACCAGAAGGGATTGTGGGTGGAGTCAGTGCCCCAGAGTATTTGTTCGCTTCAGTTTCCAGAGCCAAGGAGGGAAGCTGTGCAGTTATTTGAGGTGGAAAGTGCCAAGGGTCTGGAACCAGGGGGTGTGGGCCAAGCCAGGGTGTGTCAATTCAGTTCATCTAGGTAGCAGCTGGGTTTGGAAACCAACAGTAGCAAAAGGTCAGAAACTCTAGGAGGTTAACAACAACAAGGAAATAGGATATAGAAATGGTCAGGTAATCCCTATTTGTTCTTGCTTTTTTTTTTTTTTTTTTTTTGAGGCAGGGTCTCACTCTAGCCCAAGAATGACCTGAGTCTTACTTTGTAGCCTCAGACTGGCCTTGAACTCATGGTGATCCTCCTACCTCAGCCTCCTGAGTGCCAGGATTAAAGGCGTGCTCCATCATACTCGACTCTGTGCTTGCTTTTAAGGGCCTCGTTTATATTCCTCCACGGTCATGTGCAGAATAGCGCTCACAGCTTCCTTGAGAGAGAAACTGCTGTAGATAAAGCTGGATCCATGCTGAAGCCATCCTTCAATTATAAGAAAGCACGCGTGGACCTTAGCAATGCAGAGGTTACTTAAATAGCAATGGTCCTGTGCACCAAGCCTACACTGACCACGCTTCTCCCACCACTTGCTTTCCTCATTGACTGGTGTGCTTAACTTTCTTCCTACGTTCTGTATTGCTGCTGTCTATGGTTGTGGAGGTTAGAATGCAAATGTACGTCCCCCATAGGCTCAGCTATTTTTGGTTAAGTTTCCTACTTAAGTCTCCAGCAGACAGATCCTGCTGGAGGAGGCGGGTCACTAGGAGCAGATTTTCAGAGCCCTACTGGGTGTATAAAGAGCCAGTTTGAGCTCTGGCTGTTCATGCTGGAGGGAGTTGGTTTTTCTGTCTCTGCTGTGTTTGCTGAAGACAGCCAGCTCTTCCCTCCATGATGGAACTTCCCCTGGAATCTGAAAGCCTGAAATAAACCCTTTCTTCCCATCAGCTGTCTCTGGTCCAGTGTTTGTCCTAGCAATGGGAATGCAACAGCAACAATGGTGGGCAGAATTTCAAGATAGCATCTAAGACTCCCCACACTATATACTGTCTCCTTGTGTGTGGATAGTGCCAGTGGGTATCTTCTCTCTCTCTGGGCTAGATGACTCATCAGTCAACTTTGAATTGATCAAAAGGAATTTGTCTTGGGTTGACATGACTTCATCAGGCAAGCCCTTTAACAGAAAGTAAAGATAAAATTGAAAATGTGGGGGCTGGAGGGATGGCTTAGCGGTTAAGGCACTTGCCTGCAAAGCCAAAGCACTCTGGTTCAACTCTCCAGGACCCACGTAAGCCAGATGCACAAGGGGGCGCATGCATCTGGAGTTCTTTTGCAGTGGCTGGAGGCCCTGGTGTGCCCATTCTCTCTCTTTCTCTCTACCTGCCTATTTCTGTATCTACCTCTCTCTCTCTCTCAAAATAAATAAAATAAAAATAAAATATTTAAATTGAAAATGTGTCCCAGGCTGAAGAGATGGCTCACTGGTGAAGGTATTTGCCTACAAAGCCAAAGGACCCAGATTTGACTGCCCAGGACCCATGTAAAACCAGATGCACAAGGTGGCACAAACATCTGGAGTTCATTTGCAGTGGCTAGAGGCCCTACTAGTGTGCCCATCCTCTCTATCTGCCTATTTCTTTCTCTATCAAATAAATAAGCAATTAAAAAAAAGACTAAAAAAAAAAAGAAAGAAAATGTGTCCCAATGGACCCGAGGAAGAAGAAGCAAACTTCTACATCATGGGACAAGAAGGTCACGTGAAAAGGTCTTGAAGGCAGCCTCTAGATCATTCAGGTTCAAGGAGGTAAACAAGTCTATTTGAAAGAGGATCCTGAACTTCAGAGGAAACCAAAATTCATACTTGGACTTTAATTCTGATGAGGATCTAAATAGAGGACCTAGCTAATGAGTACCCAAACTGCCTGGAGTTATTTGTTAGGGAGCAGTAAGAGACTAATGTACACTGTCCACTAGAACTTTCCATGATAATGGTAATATTCTAAATCTACTTTATAGTAGCCACTCACTATTGTAATTTTTTTTATTATTTATTTGAGAGAGAAAGAGGGACGGAGAGAGAGAATGGGTGTTCTAGGGCCTTCAGGGGATGCAAGTGAACTCCAGATGCATGCACCCCCTTGTGCATATGTGCGACATCGCATGCATCACTGTGCATCTGGCTTACATGGGACCTGAAATCCGAACATGAGTTCTTCGGTTTCTCAGGCAAGCACCTTAACCCCTAAGCCATCTCTCCAGCCCCACTATTGTAATTTTTTAAATATTTTACTTATTTACTTGAGTGTGTGTGTGTGTGTGTGTGTGAGAGAGAGAGAGAGAGAGAGAGATTATAGGTATGCCATAGCCTTTTGCCACTGCAAACAAACTCCAGATGCATGTGCCACTTTGTGCATCTGACTTTACATGAGGACTGGGGAATTGAACCCAGGCTTGTACCCAGCAAAGAGCCTTTACCTGCTGGGTTATCTCCCCACTCCTAGCTATTGTAAGTTTTCACAGATAAGGTATACTTCTTATATGATTTTAAGTGGCACACCTTAAAATTTTTGAGCATTTGCAAGGAGGTTGGTGCAACTGAGGAATTTGTTTTATTTTATTTTACTTGCTTTAAGCACTGATCCCATGTGCCTGCTCTATTGGGCAGTGCTGGTTTTGCACATTCCTTTCTCCAAACCACGGAGCTTCTTCCAGTCATTTGACTGCATCAAGTTCTTTCCCACTGGAAGTCTTACATTCCTCTCCCCCCTTCAGGATATTCTTCTTCCTCTACCACCTCCTTAATGATGAAGTTACAATCCCTGACATCCCACAGTTAACTACTGCTGTGTAACAAATTATGCTAAGACTCGGTGGACAAACACAATGATCATTTGTGGGGTGGATAATGCTGTGCCCAGAAGCCATAGATTGTTACAAGGAAATTTCAGTGCCTAAGTATTTGTTGGCCAGGGTGTCCCCTGATGTCCCTAAAACATTCCAGCCAAGGCTCTTGGTTGCCCACCATAATAAGATAACAAGAGCCTGTTGCTGAAGACACCCCATGATTGGGCTGAAGGACACTGAGAAATCAAGCTAGAGCTGAGTCTCCTCCCTGTTCACCAACTTTCCAAATGCTGGAAACAACAAGGCAGGCCGTTAGGGGAGAAAAGTCATCAAGAGTCTTAACCGTCAATGGGCCCTGCAAGCTTCCCGCTGGTCAGCCAGGCTAAATTTGCCATCTGGTACAGTGGTGGTATGTATGTTATGGGGAAAACCACCACCTCTCTGATTGGATTTGAGGCCTGCTCCATGGAAGAAAATGCATGCCTGGCACTGAAAACCTAATCAAAATCTGATAGCTGGGGAAGTCATAAGCCCTAGAGGAAAGATTACTACTGTTCATCTGGATAAATGGATATATTATGCCTATAAACTGCCCTCGAAATACTTAGTTCATTCTATTCTCACTTTTGGTTAGAGAAGCTTCTCCTTTCAGATGGTGGTGACCACTGGGGAGGCTCAAACCTAATCAAAGTGCTGAGAAGAAGTGACATTGGCGTGTTCAGCACTAAGTGAGACATCTCCATCACACTCTTCAAGGGTGGGAGCCATTGCAGAAGAAGTGGCAGAAAGAATGTCAGAGCCAAAGGAAGGGGAGGAAAGCTTGACAGTACTGTCTTCCTGACATAAAGTGGCCTCACAGAGATTGGCGCTACCTACACAAGATCTGAATAATAGGAGGGAGAAATGCTGACATCAAAATAGAAGAATGGCTAGTTGACAAAAAGAAAGGATTCAGTGAAGGGATGACAAGGAGGGGGAAAGGATTATGATCCTAGTATATTGTCTATATGTATAGAAGTTGTCAATAAAAACTTAAATAAACAAAAGAAAAAACCAATAATCATTGTGTGGTTTGACCAGGTCATCTGATGTAAGCCTGACTTACATATTTGATAGCTTACAGCCTCACTTTGGCCTGAGATTGGCTGGAGACCAACAGCAGAGATAATGTACCCATGACCATCACCTTCCTCTAAGACCAGCAGGCTGGCCTGGGTGGGTTCTTCTCACACACCTGATAGAAGTAAAAAACACACTTGGTCTCTTGAGGCCTGGGCTCAACCCTGGCATGACATCATTTAAATCTGATTCTTTGTTTCTCGTTCTTTAAATCCCATTCTTTGCTTTCTTGTGTGTGTGGTGTATATGTGTACATGTTCGTGTGCACATGTATGTGTGGGGGTTGGGGTGGATGCACATGCATATGTGTGTGTGCAGAGGTAGACACTGGAGTGTCATCCTCAATTGCTTTCCATGATGTTTATTTTATTTTATGTTTATTTATTTATTTGAGAGCAACAGACAGAGAGAGAAAGAGGCAGAGAGAGAGAATGGGCACAACAGGTCCTCCAGCCACTGCAAACAAACTCCAGATGCATGCGCCACCTTGTGCATCTGGCTTATGTAGGTCCTGGGGAACTGAGCCTCGAACCGGGATCCTTAGGCTTCACAAGCAAGCGCTTAACTGCTAAGCCATCTCTCCAGGCCCTCCATGATGTTGTTTGAGACAGGCTCTTTCACTAAACCTGGAACGCACTGATTCAGGTAGGCTAGCTCGCCAGTCAACCCCAAGGATCCTCCCGTCTCTGCCTCCCTAGAACTGGATTACTGACTCCCGCTACCACACCCAACTTTTCACATGGATGCTGGGCTTCTAGCCTTATCTTATCTCACTGGAAAGAGGCTCTTGTACTCTATAATGAATGATGTCTTTATTTGTGAATTACTTGTTTAACCATTTTCCTATCAGGCTATGATTGATCCCAATGAGGTCAGGAACCATATTTATTTTGCTCATTTCTTTGTCACCAGTACCTGGCACACTTAAAATTCATTGCATAAATGAACAAATAAGATTTCATAAGAACATTTCTTTTCAAAGCCGAATGTGTTCTAATGAACAGGATCTGATGACAGTTAAAGGCCAAGCAAAATTTGGTAGCTATTATCAGAGCGTGAGAAGGAATTATTTAACAAATTCATTTACGTTGAGTCAGAAGAAAAAGACGCAATGGAAGAATGGGAGATGTGTGTGTGTGTGTGTGTGCACACGGCGTGTGTGTAAATGTAAAAATTTGCATGAATATTTGAAGTCAGAGGAAGAATGAGAGAGGATGGGGGCGATTGACCGATCATAGCATTTATAGACCAGCTATCTTAAGGCTTATTGTTGAAGCTATAATTTAAAAACATTCCCTAGCAGTCAGTGAATTATCAAGCAGGATGCACTCCATGTCGGAGTCAATAATGAAAAGGCAGGCTCTGTATCTGCCATGCTGTTTACATGTGCAGAACCCTCTTTGCCTTTGTGCAGATAACTCTCCAGAGGCAACCGGATGACAGATAGTCCCCAGACCCAGTCCATAAAGTCCATTCTATTCACAGCCATGTCAGGTGATCTTATCAAGTCTATTTTCCTCCTCTTGAATTCTGTGCAGAATCTCACCAAACTTTTAAAACCCCTCCGTCTCTTCCTACCCCCACACAATGTATTCTGCTATTTGGGGATTCTCAGTCGTGTTTGTAAAAGGCACTGGGTGAAGATCACTGAGATATGCCTGCCTTTGCTCTCACGCGGTGTTCTTGGGACCAGGGTGGAACCACCTTGGATTTTCGTTGAACCCTATCAGATTTCTGAGACAAACACAAGTTTTTGATTTGCTGTCTGTCTGGTTAGTTCTCATTTCCAATAAAGACTCTGTATGGTTTTTTTTTTTTTTTAATTTTACTTTTCTGTGAGACATATGTGTCATTTTCAATCAGGATCGTAAGTAGCTGCAGGGCGTTAACAACATATTACTTTTTGTACTACAAACAGCATCTTGAACTCTGAGGCACTGACAACAACCTAATCTGAAGAGTGTGAGCCAACAGGGTGGAGGGTTTCTAACTGTCTCAGAGACAGTCTCTTTAAAAAGTTGTTCATTTGCTAATTATCCTGATTCAGAAGCATACAGAAATATTTATTGTGCACCTACAATGGCCAAAGAGATGATAACATCTGTGTCTTCATGAAGCACACAGTTTAGTGGATAAGCTAGCCATGTGTGCACACATGATTATAAAGAATTGCATGCATGCTGTGAAAGACACGTGGGTTAGTTTTGCCTGAAAGGCACTCCAAGAGGAGCCAGGCCTGAGCTTAGGATGAATGGAAACTTGACATGTGGATAAGCAATAAAAAGCAAACCAGGCAGGAGACAAAATTTTTTTAAATGCCCAGACTATAAAGGACCTGTTTTGTCATATTAAGAAATCTGGCAGCTGGGTGTGGTGGCGTACGCCTTTAATCCCAGCATTCGGGAGGCAAAGGTAGGAGGATTGCCATGAGTTCGAGGCCACCCTGAGACTACATAGTAAATTCCAGGTCAGCCTGGGCTAGAGTGAGACCCTACCTTGAAAAACCAAACAATGAAAAGAAAAAAGAAAGAAATCTGGCTATTTCTTCTAGGACAGTTGTTTTCAAAGATGGTCCCCCAAGGAGCTGAAGATGTGGCTCAGTGGTAGAGTGCTTACCCTCCAAAGATGGCCTGGTGGACTGTCACCATCAACCTCCTAGTCCCCAGACAGGGGGTAAGCATCTTTGAATAGAACCTTGTGTCAGACTTTTCATTGCTGTGACAAAATACTTGACAAATGCAACCTACGTGAGGAAAAGTTGGTTTTGGCATATGGTTTCCGAGACGCCATCATTTTGGGGTTTGTTGTAATTAGGACTTTATGGTAAAAGGGTGTGGTGGACAGTCTCTCATCTCTCAGCAGCCAGGAAGCAGAAAAAGTACCAGCTAGCGGAAGGGAACAAGGTATCTAGTTCCCGTCGTCCCCAATAATGCCATCAAATTATAAGTCTATCAACAGATCAATCCATTGATTAGGTCAGAGTCTCCATGATGTAATTTTCTCTTAGTGATTGGATTCCCCAACTGCCAACCAAAGACTGTAGTATGTGAGCCTTTGGGGGAGACATTTTATTTTGTATCCAGACCCTCACAAGCCCCACAATGTACATTTTGACAAATTTTCCAGATGAGCCTGGTACTCACTCAAGTTTGAGAAGCCTTTTTTTTTTTTTTTTTTTTTTTTTTTTTTTTGGTGAAGAGATATAAGTGTGACGATTTTGAGCAGTTTGGTAGATCCAGACTTTTAGAAATGTAACTGCAGTGTGGAGGTTTTAGAACCGGGAGATAGGAGGGGAAGTGGAAGTAATGAATCCAGTTAGGAGGCTGATAGGCACATCCACAGGAGTCATGAGAAGTAACTGTGATAGAGGTACTGGGGACCTGTCAGGATCCAGTGGTAAACTCTGCCAGCTGTAACATGCAGAGCCCTTAGAGATGTGAGGAGTATTCATTTTATTTATTTGGGAGAGAGAGAAAGAGAAAGAAAGAGGCAGACACAGACAGAGAATAGACACGCCAGGGCCTTCAGCCACTGCAAACAAACTCCAGGCACATGTGCCACCTTGTGCATCTGGCTTACATGGGTACTGGGGAACCGAACCTGGGTCCTTTGGCTTTGCAGGCAAACACCTTAACTGCTGAGGATTATTTTTATTGGCAACTTGACTGGGTATAGAATCTCCTAGAAGATGGTGAGACACGTTTTTGGGTGTATCTGTGACGGTGTCTCTGGAAAGGAATACTGGCGGGGGGGGGAGCGGGAATCCACCCTGAATGTGGGTAGAAGGGAAGAAATACAGCTGCGGATCAACACTCGTCCTCCTCTGCCCCCTGGCCTGCCACGATCCGGGTTAGCCGTCAGCTTCCACTGCCGAGGACTGAGCGGCTTCCTCCCACTACCATGCTGTCCTTAAGTTGATTCTGTCTCGTGTTGTGATTGTCAGTGATAGTAAAGTTGAGGAGCTTCATCCCCCATGTCTGAATCAATGGTTAAACACCCCCAAGGGTACTAAGTAATTACCACTAGGGGCTTGTAAGTCCGTGCGCAAACCAAGACTAAGCCACTCACGGAACTCACAATCATGTGTGCTACTACCCTCAACATACACAGTTCTTCACGGACAATAGTTTCTACATCCAGCCAAAGTAACTCCCAAATTCTTAGTAACTTTTATTAATCATTTTTATATCTGATACTAAAACATGGCTACCACTATATAGAGGCGCCCAGAGAATTTGAAAAGGCTATGATGGAGCGAGCGGTCACACTTGAAAACGTTCAAAACCATGGGCTTTGTGTCTCCAGTCCACTGTGCTATTATCACTGTTTGGCATTGTTAAGAGGCTGGGTGCTACATTTGATGTTGCTACAGATGTGGAATTTACGTGAGGTACGTGGTGTGTGTGTGTGTGTGTGTGTGTGTGTGTGTGTGTATGGGTACATGCGCCACAGTGTATGCGTGGAGGTCCGAAAACAACTCTGGGATATCTTTGCTCTTCCTTCTTTGACACTCTTGCCACTGCAAATGAACTGTCAGACAGCAAAGGAACATCCTAGTAGCTGGCTCACAAGCTTCAGGTTCTCCAGGCTCCGCCTCCCATTGTCATAGGCGCCCTGGGATCCCAGATGCATGTGTCACTTTGCATTGACCTTTGTGTGGGTGCTGGAGAATTGAACCTTGGCTAGCAGGCTTTGTAAGCAGGCACTTATAACTGCTATGCCACCCTGCCAACCCCAGGTGTGGAAATTTTAATGCTATTTTGGTTCTCTGACATGCTTCTCTCTTTGTGGGACTGAGTTTGTAAGTGTGGTGCTGAAGACACTGCTTAATTCTTGTTAGTACTTGGGCTACAATTCGAGTATGGCCACGTTTAGTGACAATTCTCACATTGGAGCCTTGTAGTCTTGTTTAAAAAAAATGCAAATCTCCCAAAGGTATGATTAGCTGAAAGATTAATTTATTTTACAACCTAATTATAATTTCTTTTACAAAGGAGAGATCTCTTTATTAAAACAGATAACAAACATTAAAAGCAAAGAAGATAGCTCCACAGAGTAAATTACTAAGGAAAATATATACCGAAGTACAACATCTGTGTTTCTTGCCCGTCCCTGAATCTTATCAACAATTGTTTAATCTTTGCTGCATACTTCAAGCTTTGTGGAAATTTTCCTTTACAGATTTTGGAATCTTTACTCTTCCAGGCCAGGCTTGCGGCTGCCGTGTGGCAAGGGTTTTCACTGAGACACCTGGGTTTCAAGTACTAAGATCAGACGTGCTTGTCTGGATGGCAATGGATTCATGGAAGAAATGGACTCTCCATATAGACGGCTCCTCTGCTCTCCTACCCATTGCAGACTTGAGCCCGCCGGCTTCCTCTCTTGTTGCAGTGAAAATCTAAAGCCCGTCTGAAACTTCCCGCTCTGGGGTGCCTCTTACTAGGCGAGCCTCACCCTCTTTGTTTACTCTTACAGGCACCAGCAGCAATCCTTGATCTCAGAAGTTGCACCATTTTCCCTTCAGATTAACAACAAACATTGGGGGAAAAACTACTTACAGGGCTGGAGAGATGGCTCTCCAGGAAGCAAAAACTTTGCTAGGGACTCACTAGGAGCAATAGTGATCGGTGTCACTTGCATTCCCACCTTTCACTTCCTGGACTGACAGAAAGAGTGCCACGTACTGGATGTTAGATACCAACTTCTTGGAAAACATTGACACCTACCTGGTGCTTACAGAGTGCTCCAAAGGCCATTCCAGAGCTTGGTGTGGTAGTGTACACCTATAATCCCAGCACTTGGGAAGTGGAGACAGGAGGAGATCTAGACCAGCCATGAATACATAGTGAGTTTGAACCCAGCCTGAGAATTGTAGTTACCGTCACATTGCTGGGACAAAGCATCCAAGCAAAGACAGCAGATGGGAGGAAAAGTTTTCTTTTGGCTTACAGTCTTGAGGGGAAGCTTCATGATGGCAGGGGAAAGAATGGCATGAGCAGAGGCTGGACGTCACCTCTGCCACAGCGGGTGGGAAATAGCAGAAGAGTGAACTGAACTCTAACAAAGGGGAAGCTGGTTATAACACCCCTACGCCCACCAACAACACACCTCTTCCAGCAAGGCTCCACCTCCCACATTGCCATCAACTGGGGACCAAGCATTCAGAGCACATGAGTTTCTGGGGGACACCTAATTCAAACCACCACACTGGGCTATGTGAGATGCTGTCTCAAAAGAGAAAACAAGCATTCTACTATTCTATCATGCCAGCTACCGCTTCAGGATGGTGGATAGGGAAGAATGCCATAACACCAGTAAGTTCCATGAGGATTCCAGGAGAATGGACCACTGCCATTCTTCATCTGATGTGAAGAGACTTCCCTGATCAGAAGCAAGGCTGCGGGGAATCCACAATGGTGGATAGTCAGTTTGCACACAGGCGTTGTACGCAGGGAAACACTCTCTGTCCTCTGTCCAGGCTAAGTGTCTGTTGTGACAAGGACACTATCCTGTGTGTCTTCTATGGAATCATCAATCCAACACCAGGTAGTTGGTTGATCCCCCTGGAGCATGGTACCACACACAGGACTCAGCAGTGATCTCTGCTGCTGGAGGATTGGGGACTCCGCAGAGACTATAGGCAGATCAACTGCAAGGGATGGGAGTCCATGTTACTAAGTTCATGCATAACCTCTGTGAGTCACAGAGCTCACTTGGCTTATGAGCCCATTGGATGATGACAGCAGTGACTGTAGAACAGGTTGATTGATAGCCACAAAGTAGGTCATCCTATCTCCTTGATTAATTTTTATTTTATTTTATTTTAGAGAAAGTGAGCGAGTGAAAGAGAGAGAGAGATGGAAAGAGAGAGAGAGACACAGAAACAGAGAGAATTGGAGTGCCAGGGCCTCAGCCACTGCTATCGAACTCCAGACACTTGTGCCATCTAGCGGGCATGTGCAACCTTGTGCTTGTCTCACCTTTGTGCATCCAGCTTATGGAGGATCTGGAGAGTGGAGCATGGGTCCTTAGGCTTTGCAAGCAAGCACCTTAACAGCTAAGCCATCTCTCCAGCTCTCCCCTTGATTTTTAAAATCCTCTGCCAAACCTGTCTTTTGATGAGAACTCACAAGAGATGCAAATATCTTCTCATTTTTCACCCATTCAGAGAAGTCTAACCACATACAGCTTCCTCAGACTTTCTTGCCACCAATTTTTCCAATCTTATTCCATCCAAGTCCCTGATTTTATAGCCAGCTATGACCAGTCACGTGTGAGCCAGTATATAATTGGGCAATTTCCAAGCAAAGTCAAAGACCTTGTATATGGCCCAAGGTTCTGCTCACTGCTCACTTCTTTCCACCACTGTCCTTGAGGGATGTGGCAGCAGGAGTGGCGGTATTGCAGCTGTCCACTTCGTGATGGCCCCCAGTGTGTCATGCTGAACCATTGTGAAGTAGGCCCAAGTGTTCTCTTCGCCTAACTTATCACAGGAATGCCTCAGGGGCATCTTGGAGAGGTGGACTGTGGAGGATAGTGAAGAGAGAATGGAGGCCAAAGAAGAACTGATGCTGCAGCTTGACTCCAAAGGCTGGAGGGTCCCTGCCTTGGTGGAGAGGGTGGTCCCTGCTAAGACCCCCTAGATGAACTCTTTTGCTCAGATATTTATTTCTTTGTGTGTGTTCATGCAGGTGTGTGTATTTCTCTCTCTCTCTGTGTGTGTGTGTGTGTTTGTCACGATGAGGTCAGAGGATAACCTTGACGTGTTGGGCTCTTCTTGTCACTAAACAGAAATGCCGGTCTAGCTGGCTCACAGGCTTCGACTGCTCCAGGTTCCACCTCCCATTGTTGTAAGCGCATTGGGATCACGCGCGCATGCGTCACTTTGTGCCCAGCCTTCTGTGGGTGCTGGGGAGGATCGAACTCATATAGGCAGGGTTTGCAAGCAAACAGCTTAGCCATCTCTCCAGCCCCGTGAAATGTTAATTTTTCCATAAAAAATTACTCATAGAAATGTCTAGAATAATGTTTGATTAAATATCTTGGTCACATTGAGACATAAAATGAACCACCACAATGTTTAACACTAACAGCTAGAAACAGTCCTTCCCTCGCTTCCTTCGTTCTTATCCTTCTTTCTTTCTTTCTTTCCTTTTTCTTTCTTCAAATATTCCTCAGAGTCCCTTAGATTCCCAATCCTAGAAGGCTACTGATGGAGCTGAGCGGTCTCCTTGGTAACCAACTCTAACCCAGAATGGAATACAAACCACTTTCTGAAGCAGACTATCTCCTTAAAGGGTTCACATTTCCCTGTGCAATTTTAAACCTTAACTTATGAGTACAAAATGTTACTATCTCTTTTAAAAAGAAAAATAATTTTTTCCAAAGAGATTAATGCCAGATGCTGCAGTTTAGCTGGTGGTTCTGTCACTTAGGCGGTGCTGGTGTGAGGTCTGTCACGATGGGGTCAGAGGTCAGCTCACAGATTACTTTTGTATTACAGGACTTGTCATGGACATGAATAGTTTAAATTTTTCAGAGGAAGACATAAGTCCATTTTAGGAAGTAAACTGTTTTCATGAAATTCAGATAGCTGATTATATAATGAATGAAACAGGTTAAGAAACACTACATTTAAGAATAAATTTAGAGCTGGAGAGATGGCTTAGGGGTTAAGGTGCTTGCCTGCAAAGTCCAAGGACTCATGTTTGACTTTCCAGGTCCCACATAAGCCAGACACACAAGGTTGCACATATGCACAAGGTGGTACATACATCTGGAGTTTGATTTCAGTGGCTACAGGCCCTGGCATGCCAATTCTCTCTCT
This sequence comes from Orientallactaga sibirica, assembly GCA_036365145.1. Taxonomy (NCBI): domain Eukaryota; kingdom Metazoa; phylum Chordata; class Mammalia; order Rodentia; family Dipodidae; genus Orientallactaga; species Orientallactaga sibirica. The sequence continues at coordinate 4,590,317 of JAEOAD010000038.1, read as the reverse complement.
TAAAAAAATAATTTAAAGAAGATTTTTCTTAAATGGCTTTAAAAATAAATTTATTAAAACAAGCCCCAAGGTCAGGCATGGTGGCACATGCCTAATTAGGCTCTCTCCTGTGTGAGGTGGATTTGTAGAGAGAACTGGGGAGCTTGAGGCAGAAGGATTGGGAACTTGAAGCCAGCATAAGCTACATAGCAAGATCCATCCCAAACCATCACACAACAAATAAAACACAGGCTGGAGAGATGGCTCGGTGGATAAGGTGCTTGCTGCTTAACCTGGAGTACCCAATTTCAGTTCCTAGACCCCCACGTGAAAAGTCATGGCTGGCTTCCGTATCCCAGCAAGCTAATGCTGACCATGTGATGAGAGTTAAGAGTATAGAAAATCGCCCCAAACAGGACTGGAGAGATAGCTCAGTGGTTAAAGGCACTTGCTTGCAAAGTCTGAATTTGATTCCCCACTACCCACATAAATAAAGCCAGATGCACAAAGTGGTGCATATATCTGGAGTTCATGTGCAGTGGCTAGAGGCCCTGGTGTGCCCATTCTCATTCTCTCTTCTCTTTCTCTCTCTTTGCTTACAAATAAATAATAAATAAAATATTTACTTAAAAAAAGGAAAATCCCCCAAAACATGTGGTGCCTGTGGCAGAAGAACAGCAAGAATCTAGCATGAGAAATCCCACCTCAAATGAGGTGGACAGGCAAGGATCAACCAGAAAATTGTCCTCTGACCTCCCCACAGTCACCGTAGCCTGAATGTGCCCACATTCACACACACACACACAAATAATAACAATTTAAAACAAAACAAAATCAAAACCCCGAAGAGCTCCTACTTGTCAGAATACAATGGAAAAATACCTAGTTTTAATTAGTGTATTGCATATAAACTTATTTATCATGAAATGTATTTTTGTTGTTGTTGTTTTTCAAGGTAGGGTCTCACACTCTAGCTCAGGCTGACCTGGAATTCACTCTGTATTCTCAGGGTGGCCTTGAACTCACAGCTATCCTCCTACTTCTGCCTCCCCAGTGCTGGGATTAAAGGTGTGTGCCACCACGCCCGGCTATAAATGTTTTTTTAATCAGGAGAGACCCTACCCCTCTGGTACTGTGTGCTCAGCAGCTCACGTGGCCATGTTGCCAACTTCATAACCCTGTGTCCCAGGACGGGCACAAGCCTCCTGGTAGGTTCTTTGTCCCAGAGCGTAGGTGTTCATGACTGCTTCCCAGCACCAGAGGAGTCTTACCTAAGCCAATCACCTGCGATTTCCAGGCCTTTATCCTCAATTGTGTCCCTGAGCCATGTCAGATTTACATGGAAGAGTGCCCATGGGCTGCAGAGATGGCTTAGCAGTTAAGGCACTTGATTACAAAACCTAAGGACCTAGGTTTGATTCCCCAGGACCCACGTAAGCCAGATGCACAAGGTGGCACATGCACCTGGAATTTGTTTGCAGTAGCTGGAGGCCCTGGTTTACCCATTCTCTCTCTCTCTCTCTCTCTCTCTCTCTCTCTCCCCCTCTTTCTCTGTCAAATAGTTGAGAGAGGGGGGAGAGAGAGAGTGAGGAAGAGACAGACAGAGAGAGAGAGAGAGAGAGAGAATGGGTAAACCAGGGCCTCCAGCTACTGCAAACAAATTCCAGGTGCATGTGCCACCTTGTGCATCTGGCTTACATGGGTCCTGGGGAATCAAACCAGAGTCCTTTGGCCTTGCAGGCAAACACCCTAACTGCTAAGCCATCCCTCCAGCCCCAAATAAAATATTTTTAAGCTCCTTAAAAAAAAGGAGTCCCCGAGTTATTATTTCCTTGAAATCCAGTCCGCAAGTATACTTTGACAGTCAATGTGTCATAGCTATTAACCAGGACACAAAATAAGTGCCAAAAGGAGAAATTGTCATATGCCATTCACATCACACTACACACCCCACTCAATGCAGCAGAGAGCTGATTGGTTGAGAGTGCATACTTTAGTACAGTAACCCTCATTAGACAGGAGGGACAACAGTTCATCATGTCCTCTCTCATTGGCTGAGATCACATGGTTTCAGGGCATGGGATAAAGAAGAATTACGGTAGTTTGTAAAGGGTTGTTATGTGGGGAGATGCATTTTTCCTTTAAAACATGAATATTAAATAATTTCAAAGACAAATAGTTTTATAACAAATTAGTGCTCTGTGGAGGTATACTAAAAGTGTTGTGCATAAACTTGTATTGAAATTTACCATCTTGTGGGCTGGGGAGATGGCTTAGTGGTTAAAGCACTTGCCTGCAAAGGCTAAGGATCCAGGTTTGATTCCCCAGTACCCACATAAGCCAGATGTGCAAGGTGGTGGAGTTCGTTTGCAGTGGCTGGAGGCCCTGGTGCATCCATTCTTGCTATCTACTCCCCTCAAAATAAGTAAATAAATAAAATATATAAAAAATTGTCATCTTGAATGAAGGATATTCATGATCTCAGATGAGTACTCTCCCATCAGAGAGGCCAAGTTTGTCTAATGATTGCTTAGTAAGAAAAAAAAATTTTGGACAGAAATTGGCCATTTGGGGTATTATTAATGACTTAGAAATTCCTAATAAGTGCAACCAGTTAGTATCTGACTTTGCAAATCAAGTTTTATAGCAGCACAACAAAACTCTTAGGTCTTGGCTATAGATTGTCTTCTTGGTATAAGAAAGATGGATAGTTGAGACAAAGAGCACTTAATCTTTAAAGTTGAAATAGTCTCTATGTATCCCTGCAGAGACAAAAATGTGGCCTACCTTCACCGTAGATACTCATAACATTTTTTTTAGATAGACCAAAGATGATTTTCTGTACTCAAAGTATAAATCAACATAAATTATCTCTAACTCTGAATATTCATAAATAAACTACACCACCATCCATTTGACTGTTTTAGGGGAAAATTGCCCATCTTCACCATTCTATATAATCTGCTTGAAAACTTGTTCTTACCAGCACTGAGCCTCATGTCTGTAACCCCAGCACTGGGGAGACTGAGGCAGGATTGAAAGCTGGAAGTGGGATCTAAGTTGGATGCACGTTCACATGCTCATGTGTGTGTATGGGTGTGTGATGGTCACACTGGAATTGCTCATGTGTATTTGGGTGTCTGTTGGTCTCACTGAGAAGTGTTTGTGATAAATACCCTTCACCCACCTTAAATTATTTCCATACTTTATACAGCCTTCGCAATGGCCAAATGGCATGCTAACTTTCCTGCAGACATGAGACCAAAAGTCTATTCACTGCATAGGGCACCAATGACAGACCAAGTCCACCTTGGTAAAACAGTGAATTTATTTGACTTACTCATAGGAGTTACTTACAAGGACATGTAAGGACTCACAACAGCTGTGTCTTGAAAAGTCCCACCCCATTCTGGGTGGTAACTTCATGGAAGCTGTATTATGGAGTCCTGCCTTCAGTTGACCTTCTAGCTCGTGGATACTCAAGCATCTCCCAGGATCATGGCAGCTGTGAGGCAGAAGAGGGTGGTGGCTGGATGCCAGGAAAGATTCCTGTGACCCCGACCCCACTCTCTGTTAGGGAGTGTTGCTTGCTCCCTTATCATTACCATACACCTAGCCATCAACTTAGTATTCTACTTCGGTTGTTGCCATGACTACCGGGCCAAGGCTATCTCTGCTCCATGATCAATGATCAGGCCTGGAAGAAATCATTTCACCTCAACACCAAGAAACAAATTCATTTATACTTTTATACTCTTAAAACACACAAAGAAAAACACTTGAATATCCCACAATAGGCATCGAACGGAAGTTTAAAAAAGAAAGAAAAGAAGAAAAATTTAACAGGAACTCTGCCTCTCTTTGTTCACCATAGGGTACTGGAGGGCATGGGTATTTTCTTGGCACACACAAGTCTGTCATCTCTGTCTTGCCCATGGCAGACATCATTGATTGACTACTACAGTTCTTCCTGCTGAGCACAAATGTGAGTTCAGAAACTTTCTAAACATAACAGTGTTGGACTCTGAACGATGGTGGAGAGACTCGGCCCGGCATTGCTGCTGGTGCCCCACTTTAGGGACCTCCAGTCAAGCAAAGCCAGAACCTTGAACCAAAGAAAAGAAATTCAGTACAAGTCTGAGTGAAGTAAGTCAACCAGATTATTAAGTAGGGATAAGAGATAGTACACACTTTAATATTTTATTTTTATTTATTTATTTATTTGAGAGAGAGAGAGATACAGAAATAGGCAGGTAGAGAGAGAAAGAGAGAGAGAGAGAGGGAGGGAGAGAATGGGTGTGCCAGGGCCTCCAGCCACTGCAAACGAACTCCAGATGCATGCACCCCCTTGTGCATCTGGCTTACGTGGGTCCTGGGGAATCAAGCCTCGAACCGGGGTCCTTAGGCTTCATAGGCAAGCATTTAACCGCTAAGCCATCTCTCCAGCCCCCTAGTATACACTTTAGATTTAAGATTTAGATTTAAGTGAAGACATTGAATGAGAGAAAAAAAAGAGAAAGGAGGAGAGAGAAAAAGAGTGAGTCTTAAGAAAGGGACAGTACAGGGCATGGGGAGATGGCTCAATGGATAAAGCACTCACTACTCAGGTTCAATCCTCAGACCCCATGTTAAAAAGTGGAGGGAGCCATCCTTACTTCCAAAATGGAGAAAAGAGGGCTAGAGAGATGGCTCAGCAGTTAAAGTACTTGCCTGCAAAGCCTAATGACCCAGGTTGGATTCCCCAGCACCCACATAAAGCAGATGCACAAAGTGGCACAGTCATCTGGAGTTTGTTTACAGTGACTAGAGGCCCTGGCATGCTTGTTTTCTCTCCCTCTCTCTCTCCTTGCAAATAAAATAACATATTTTTTAAAAGATGGAGAAAAATGATTGAAGAGGCAATGTACACAGATTACATACTTGGGCAAAGGAGGTTGGTGGAATCCCCCACTCTAAAGTACCATGTCTGACATTATGAATAAAAGAGATGAGACTCAAAGGAAGGGTTGTGAAGACAAAGGGGGAGTTGTGGGCTTGAGAATAAGCTATGAGAAGGCTTGGGTGTTTAAAGGGCATGTAAGAAAAAGACAGAAGAGGAGTTCCTAGAACTCACCCTGGGGATTGAGAGGGTCCAGGCAATCGGAGAAATAATGAAGTCAACTGGAAATACATTCCTCCCTCTCCACCTGCTGACCACATGGAGTTCCTAACCAGGCTATAAGGATGTCTGCTTGTTCAGTCGTTTGCTCAGCTTGTAACAGATGGCGTGCCTACTATGTCTCAGGTTTTGTGCTAATTATTGCTGGTGATATAATAGTAAAGTATGATGGTAAAAATAATGCCAGAACTATTTTACCACAATCAAAACCCTAGAAATATCGGACTGGAGAGATGGCTTAGCGGTTAAGGAGCCTGCCTCCTAAGCCTAAGAATGCTGGTTCCAATCTCCAGCGGTTCCAATCTCCAGCAGTTCCAATCTCCAGGTCCCACGTTTAGCCAGATGCAAAGTGACGCAAGGGCGCAATGCCGCACTTGACCACAAGGTGGTGCACATATCTGGATTTCGTTCACAGCAGCTGAGAGACTGCTGGCACACCCATCTCTATCTGTCTTCCTCTCCCTGTCTCTCTGTCTGTCTCTCTCTGTGTCTCTCTCTAAAAAATAAAAAATAATAATAATAAAAAATAAACCCTAGAAATATGGATGTCTCCCACTGACACATGCCAGACTTAAGTTGCCATTAAGTTGGGTCAACATTTAGCTATAATAGTAGGAATCAGGGTAGATGTTGGATTTCTTCCCAAGGACGGAGAATTCACTGAACTAAGATGTGGGAAAGAGGCCTTGGCCTGAGTGGGGAATCCATGAGCGAGCAGAGGACTTTTCTTCCATTGATGTCCTGACATTCATTGCTGTGGTCTCGGTCCCCATGGGGACTGAAACTGGTGTAAGGCCAATATGGAAAAAAGTCTCCCACACTAAGAGTGCAACACCTGATACCATCTCTAAATGATACACTGAGCAACATCAAGCATTTATGTTTGCATGGGACAATTTATCTGAGATCACACCTGAAAGGTAAAGGTGTGTGCCTTGGGGACTTAAGGAGATGGTGTTTCCCATCCACTAAAGAATCCACAAAGATACGCTATTTTAATTGAAGGCAGAGCAGGGAAGGGACCAAAGTCCAAGTGTGGAGTTCTAAGGGGCCCAAGCTCTGCCCAGACATGGAAGTTCTAAGGGGCCCAAGCTCTGCCCAGACATGGAAGGCTCATCTTGCTTATCTTCAAATTGATTTTCTTGGGGGTGGAGAGATGGCTTAGTGCCTGCTTAATTGCAAAGCCTGATGGCCAGAGTTCGATTCCCCAGATGCACAAAGCAGCACATTTGCCTAGAGTTCATTTGCAATGACAAGAGACCCTGGCATATCTTTTCTCTCTCCTCTCTCTTTTTCTCTCTCTCTCTCCTTGCAAAAAAGTGAATAAATACTTTAAAAGAATGTATTTTCTTCTTTTTATTTATTTTGTCTTTAGTAAGTCCTAGAATTAAGATTTCAAAGCCTCAAATTCTTTTATTTATTTATTTTTATTTTATATTTTAGAGAGCATGAGAGAAACAGACAGACAGGGAGAGAGAGAGAGAGAATTGGTGCACAAGGGCCTCGGCCACTGCAATCAAACTCCAGACACTTCCGCCACCTAGTGGACAGGAGTAACCTTGTGCTTGCCTCACCTTTGTGTGCCTAACATGGGATCTGGAGAGTCAAACTTGGGTCCTTAGGCTTCGCAGGCAAGTGCCTTAACCAATGAGCCATCTCTCCAGCCCCAAAGACTCAAATTCTTAAATGATTACTTGCTTTGTTTTTACTGATCAGGAAATTGAGTCTCAAAGAGGTTAATTGTGTTTATTGCTGGGGTTTGAGTGTAAAACATCCCCACAGGATCATTTGTTTGAACACTTGATCTTCAGCTGGTAGTGCTGTTCTGGAAAGACTTGCTGGAAGAAGTATGTCCCTGGGGTGGGCCCACTTGCTGCTTCCTGACTCTGCCAAGGTGTGATGCAGGCTTCCTGCTCTGGGCTGCCATACCTTCCCCACCACGACGAAACTCACTTCCATAAGCTGCTCCTGGTTGGGTTCCTGTCCACAACAATGAGAGGGTGACTGATGCACTTACGCTTGGCAACAGCCCCGTGGGAGTTTACTGGACACAGGCACTGGGGAAAGACACGGCTGTTGCTTCTTTCTCAGACAAGATTCCCAAGTGGAATAACATCTGGAATATGATATTCAGAATGTCCTCCACAGCCATGCTGAGTTTCATAAACAAGTCAGCCATACTCTCATAAAAGGAGTTATCAGTCAGCTGTTGCCACGTTGTTTTTATCTGCAGTACCTAGATGAGCTCTTTTCAGATAAATTTCACAGCAGTCTCAATATCTGTTTCAACCTTTGCCTCTTTCCCCCTGGAATGCCAAGGCAAAGTGTTCAGGGTGTGCCTTGGACTTGAACACCTTCCTTCCCTCCCACTTTGTCTTTGCAGCAACACACACACTTGTTTCTAGTAAAACTGTACTTGTGTGTGCAACACACTGGTCTATGGGATTTTATTATTCTATTTAAGAACTCATTATGTGTGTGTGTGGGTTTTTTTTGTTTGTTTGTTTTTGAGGTAGGGTCTTGCTCTCACCCAGGCTGACCTGGAAATCACTATGTAGTCTCAGGCTGGTCTCAAACTTGTAGTGATCCTTCTACCTCTGCCTCCCAAGTGCTGCCACCATGCTCGGCTATCAAAGATTTTTTTTATATTATATTTTATCCCTTTGTATAATGAAGACATACATGTTTAGCGTTTTTTTTTTTTAATTTAAAACATTATTTTTAAAGAAGAATGTTAATGTACTGGAGAGATGACTCAGTGGTTAAGGTGCTTGCCTGCAAAGTCTAACAACATGGGTTTGATTCCCCAGTATCCAAGTAAAGCCAGATGCACCAAGTGGCATATGCATCTAGAGTTTGCTTGCATTGGCTAGAGGCCATGGCATACCCATTCTCTCTCCCTCTCTCTCTCTCTGCCAGGTATGCTGGTTTATGCCTTTAATTCCAGCACTCAGGAGGTCAAGATAGGAGGTAGGAGGGTTGCTGTGAATTTGAGGCCAGCCCGAGGTTCATTCCAGGTCAACCTGGGCTAGAGCAAGACCCTACCTCGGAAGAGAAATAAAAGGAAAAAGAAGCATGTTAAGTAGCTGGGCGTGGTGTGCACGTCTTTCATCCCAGTACTCTGGAGGCAGAGGTAGGAGGATCACCGTGAGTTGGAGGCCACCCTACGACTACATAGTGAATTCAGGTCAGCCTGGACTAGAGTGAGACCCTACCTCGAAAGTAAAACCAAAAAAAAGAAGAAGAAGCATGTTAAACTGGGCATGGTGGGCACACCTCTAATCCCAGCATGTGGGAGGCAAAGGATCTCTGTGAGTTCAAGGCCAGCCTAAGAGTACAGAGTGAGTTCCAGGTCAGCCTGGGCTAGAGTGAGACCTTACCTAAAAAAAAAAAAAAAAAAAGTCTGTTGCAGAAGAGTGGAGGAGGAGGTAGTTGACTGCATCAGTCACAATAAATTCTCGATAAAAATGCTTCTGCTAATTCATTTCCCACTGAGCCAACCAGCCTGCCAATAAAGCTGTTTCTTCTCTTGATTTAAAATTGGCAGGGAACTATTTTCAGCAATATATTTGTGGCTTCTCTCTTTTTCTTTTAACTTTTTTTGTTTGATTTTTTTTTTTTTTTTTTAGACAGGATCTCACATTGTAGCCTAAACTGCCTTGGACTCACTATGTAGTCCAGTCTGACCTCAAATTAATGGCAATCCTTCTGGTTCTGTCTCCCAAGTACTGGGATTACAGACATAAACTGCCATGTCTCCCTTCAACTTTTGATCTCTGCAAATCCAGCGCAGGGGCCGGTAAGATGCCTCTGTGGGTAAAGTACTCATGGAGCAAGCCTGATGACCTGAGTTCGGATCCACAGAACCCACGTAAAGCTGGATATAGTACTGAGTCTGTTATCCTAGCCCCCCTATGGTGAGATGGGAGGAAGACATGGGAGAATCCCAGAGGCTAAAGGGCCTGCTTGCCTGGCATCTGCAGTGGTGACCAAGAAACTCTACTTCAAAAGTGGAAGGCAAAAGCCTACACCTCAACTTGTCCTCTGACCTCCACATGTGCCATGGCATGCCTGCGCCTGTGTGTGCATACACACAAACACGCACTCATAAACATACACACATAAACTACACATACAAACACAAACACACACACACGCACACACACACAAAATCCAGGGGTACATAGAGTAATTATTTATCTCAACAAATATGTACCGTTACTTTGAAACTAATTTGTACAACTTTAGAAACAGAAGCTAAATGAAAATGTATTGAACCACATAATGAAGACGAGGATCCTGGTGGGCTACATCACTATGAAGAAAGAACGTACAGGGCTAGGGGTGTAACTTACTAGGTAGAATGCTTGCCTAGCATGCACAGAGCCCTGGGCACCACCCCCAGCACTGCATAAGCCAGGTGTGGTAGCACACACCTGGAATACCGGCCCTGGGGAAGTGGAGGCTGGAGGATCAGAAGCTCAAGGTCATCATTGGTTTAAAACCAGCTTGGATATATAAGTCCCTAACTAGAGAGAAAGAAAGAAAGAAAGAAAGAAAGAAAGAAAGAAAGAAAGAAAGAAAGAAAGAAAGAAAGAGAAAGAGGAAGGAGAAGGGAAGGGGAGGGGAGGGGAGGGGAAGGAAGGAAGAAAGAAAAAGGAAGGAAGGAAAGATGGGAGAAAGAAAAAGGAAGGAAGGAAGGAAGGAAGAAAGAAAGAAAAGAAAGAAAAAGGAAGGAAGAAAGAAAGAAAAGAAAGAAAAAGGAAGGAAGAAAGAAAGAAAGAAAGAAAAGAAAAAGGAAGGAAGAAAAGAAAGAAAAAGGAAGGAAGAAAGAAAGAAAAGAAAGAAAAAGGAAGGAAGAAAGAAAGAAAAGAAAAAGGAAGGAAGGAAGAAAAGAAAGAAAAAGGAAAGAAGAAAGAAAGAAAAGAAAGAAGAAGGAAGGAAGGAAGAAAGGAAAGAAGGAAGGAAGGAAGGAAGGAAGGAAGGAAGGAAGGAAGGAAGGAAAGAAGGAAGGGAGAGAGGAAGGAAGGAAAAGCACTTGTTCTCTAGGCCTTAATTTCCCTACAGATAAACACTAGGTATTAGACCACAGGATATTTAATGTTCCTTCCAATACCAAGATGTCATGTTTCTAAATATGTGGCCAAGAAATACAAGAACTTACTTAATTGTAAGATTCTAATGGCATCCACATGGTGATGATTTCCAAAACTGTATGCAATCTAATCTCAATCTCTCCTGGAATGGCGAATGACATCTCCACTTGAATGTTAAATAAACATCTCTAAATTAACCTGGCTGAAATAGGACTCCCTACCCATCATGGCTTTTTCTAGTGATTCTGAGCTCTGTACCTGCATGACTGCCAGCGTAGGCAAGAATACCCATTTCCAGCATCAGATCTTAGGATACTGGAAGCTTCCTTTTGTCTCTCAGGATAGCCACCCTTGGAAAGACAGCAGAAGTCCCTCCCTTCCTCTTTCCCTTCCTCCCTTGTTTCTTTGCTAAATTTTCTTTTCTTTTTTCTTTCTTTTTGCTTTTTTCGAGGAAGGGTTTCACTCTAGCCCAGGCTAACCTGGAATTCACTCTGTAGTCTCAGGGTGGCCTCAAACTCACAACGATCCTCCTACCTCTGCTTCCCAAGTGCTGGGATTAAAGGTGTGCACCGCCATACCTGGAAAATTTTATTTTCTTTTTGGAACAGGATCTTATGTGTCCCAGGCTGGCCTTAAACTTCACTAACCTGAAACATCTGGTCCATTTCCCAAATTCTAGGATTACAGGCATGTGCCACCAAACCAGATGTAAGCAGTGCTAAGGGTTGAACCTCGGCTTCATGCATAATAGTCACCCCCACCCCCATCCCCATGTTAAGCATTTTCTATTAGTTTGTCTCTGTTACAAACTTGTCTTCTATGTCTAAGCTGCAATTAAACCCATGTGGTGGATTCTTCATATCACATAGGAAGTTTTTCCATTCTAGAACTTCTATTTCATTCTTTATTTTAAAAAATTATTTTTATTTATTTATTTATTTGAGAGAGAAAGAGGGAGAGAGAGCATGCCAGGGCATCCAGCCACTGCAAACGAACTCCAGATGCATGTGCCACCTTGTGCATCTGGCTTACATGAGTCCTGGGGAATCAAACCTGGGTCCTTTGGCTTTGCAGGCAAGTGCCTTAATCAGTAAGCCATCTCTCCAGCCCTATTTCATTCTTTTGCTATGATTCCAAGTCTCTGATAAAAATGTCCAGATTTTCTCCTGTTTTCTTGAATATGTTAATCATAGTTATTTTAATACCTTTGCCTGTTATTTCCCATGTTGGATTATCTGTAAGTCATTTTTAAAATATTTTTATTTTTATTTATTTATTTGAGAGGGAGAAAAAGAGAGAGGAAGAGGATGGGCAAGTAAGGGCCTCCAGCTGCTGCAAATGAACTCCAGATGCATGTACCACCTTGTGCATCTGGCTTATGTGCAGCCTGGGGAATCAAACCTGGGTCCTTAGGCTTTGCAGGCAAGCACCTTAACTGCTAAGCCATCTCTCCAGCCCTGCAGGTCTTTTTCTATTGCCTATTTTTTTAATCTTGGCTTCCTACCACATGATAATTTTCCTATGAAGCTTGTAATAGTTGTATCATGTTATGACACCCATTCTACTAGATAAATCCTTAAGAACTCGCAAGGTAGTTACGTCAATAAGACAGATGTTTTTTCAAGAATTACAGAGATATCAGAAATGCCTAAGGAGAGAAACATCACGATCTTGCCTACACCATCTGGGGCGGGCAGAAGACCTGGATACTGAATTTCTTTCCTTCAGCGTGCATGCATCAGTGTTGGAGAACCTTCTCCATGTCTGCACTGTGCTGTGCTGGGATGTTTCTGTGGTCAAAGTTAAGTCTCTATCCCAGTGGAACCCGTATCTTTATGACATGACAAATATTCTTTGGTTGGCTAGGGGAGGATTCTTTTGACGAAGGTGACTCCTTAACTAAGCATTGAATAGCAAAGAGGGACCAGCCATGTGATTATAAGCAAAGCAGTTGGAGCAGAAGTATGGAGGGCTCCAGAGAGGAACAAGTCAGTGTGTCCAAAGAAGGGCAGGAGGAAAAATAAAAATGCCGGGCGTGGTGGTGCACACCTTTAATCCCAGCACTTGGGAGGCAGAAGTAGGAGGATCGCCATGAGTTTGAGGCCACTCTGAGACTACATAATGAATTCCAGGTCAGCCTGGGCTACAGTGAGACCCTACCTCGAAGGAAAAAAAAAAAAAAAGGGCAGGAGGGTCACAGTGAGTGGAACCCAATGGCTGAGAGTCAAAAAAATAAGGCTATGGACAGAAATGGGTGTCAGATCACTTAGGGCTTCATAGTATCCTGAAGTTAAACCAGGAGGGGAAAAACACTTCTATGACCCCACCAGATGCTTCAATCTGAGGGCTCTGGAGCCCACAATCCTCCTGCAACAGTCGCCACATTTTGTATCTTTGTGTAACATATGCGTTTGTCTCAAATTCCAAGAATAACGTGTGATCCAGCTGCAGAAGCACAAGTTGGAAAGAAGCAGGGATTGGGTGGTGAAGAGGGGATTCAGGAGGCGGGAGAGGGAGAGTGTGGGAGGTGATTATGATCATGGTATGTTATCTATGTGTATGGAGGTTGTTAACAAAAGAGTTAAAAAAAGAAAGACTCAAAGTAGAGCTGTGGGCCATTCATTCGTTAGTTCTCCATCTCACTTTGCACCACATTTTCCATCGTATGGAGAAGATTCGGACGTACACTTTCTAAGGCAACACAGGTAGTTTTCCCCATGACTCACATCCTGGAGGCTGGCAAAGAACAAGGCCCTTTTTTCTGTATTGGAACAAAATAAAGAAGTTCAATCTTAATCATTGCATGACAATCATGAGACGTGAGACACGCACCACTACATCTCTGACAGCTTTTACGTCTAGTTTTATCACACAGCTCTTAGGGAAATGCTAATCCTCTGAGAAGAAGAAAAGACAAGCTCACTATGAGTTCTTTAGCACAAACAAACATTCTAAGGGAAACGAACGTAAAGCCACATAGATCCAACTGCAAAGGTGCCCCAGGGAAAGAGATGACAGACCCCTTTCTTGCCACCAAGTACAAGGGGAGCAGGTGGCTTATGAAAGTAGTATGAACAGACACGGGAAGTGGGAAGGTAGGTGAGCGTGCAGCTTCCGTAACCCATAACTGTAGTAGACTTAAACCACCAATGAGAATTGAGTTGAGTCTGGACTTTCCTGGTGACATACATCTGTTGGAGCTACCTTCACGTTGCTGGGAAAAAACACTTGACCAAAAGCAGCTGATTTGGGAGGAAAGGATTTATTTTGGCTTACAGTCTCGAGGGGAAGTTTCATGATGGCAGGGAAAAGATGGCAGAGCAGAGTCTGGGCATCACTTCTGCACAGAAGCTGGCAGAAAGCAGCAAAAGGGTGAGCTGCTGTCTGGCAAGGTGGAAGCTGGCTGTAACACCTCTAAGCCTGACTCCGAGTACACACCTCCTCCAGCTAGGCTCCACCTCCAAAACTGCTGCCAGCTGAGGACCAAGCGTTCAAAACACATGTGATAACGGGGGACATTTGATTCAAACCATCACATATCCTAATGTGATGGCAGGGCCATGCTTTTTGAGCATTGTTAAAATATAGCCAGCCCAGCAAATGACATTCCTCTCTCAATGTCAACTGAAGCAAGTCCCACCACGCAGTGTAGTTTGTTTGACCTCCAACAAGAAAAACATAAAGCACGTCACGGATTTTTCACTCCTAACTTCCAAGGAGCTTCTGTTCTGCAATTCATCAATGTGCTTGCCCCTGGAATTCATTTCTAGAAACGAACATGCTAGAAGCTAATGTCCCATTATTACTAAGACATGGGCCAGATGGGTGATTCTAAAGGTTTTCACTTCCACTAGATCCCTAGTAAAAGGAGCACTAACTTTGTCTCCAATCCCAGCCCTGCCTCCGTTTTGCTTACAGATATTCTTTAGAGGCATGCAGTATAACCACCTCCAATTAAAAAAAATATATTTATTTATTTGAGAGAGGGAAAGAGGGAGAGAGAGAGAGAGAGAGAGAATGAGTATGCCAGGGCCTCCAGCCACTGCAAATGAACTCTAGATGCATGCACCCCCTTGTGCATCTGGCTTATGTGGGTACTGGGGAATCGAGCCTCGAACCAGGGTCCTTAGGCTACACAGGCAAGTGCTTAACCGCTAAGCCATCTCTCCAGCCCCACCACCTCCAAGTTTTAAGTAGCATGAACCAGGACATATGAACATAAAAAAGGAGGGTATTTGCCTAGTAAAGAGATGCTCTGGTGTTGAAGGCTGGGTTGCCCTTTGGACTGAGGGAGTAGCTATGAATGCCTGGGTCCTGTGATGGGATGTCTCACTGCTCTGAGTCCTATAATGATCACGGTGTCAGCAGCAGGGGGACACAGGCCAGACACACAGCTCCACGCTATTCCCTGCGGCAGAATTATTTTCAGAGCTCTCAGGTAAAGCTGGGATTCTTGACTTCACTGCAAAGTTGGAAACTCTAAGGAAGAAGGTTTAACACAGAGTTAAGCATGGGGATTACTATGGAAAGAGTGGTACATATGGAAAGAAAGAGACATCACCAAGTGTGGGTGTGGGCTTCTCAAGGGAGAGTGATAAAGTGCCTTTATAATAGCCATGTGTAAGATATGGTTGGTGCCTGAAGTTACAATTCACAGGGTTGCTAAGGAACTCAGTGAGATCATAGGATGGTTACTGGGGTGCCTTGGATAGGATTACAGCTGATAAGGTAAATCCCTGGATCACAGTTTTTATTGTTAAGAAAAATAGTTAATGGCTTTATTTATGAGATTTCCATAAAATATCTTGGAAATGAGTAAGGCTATACCTAACATCATATACGCAGGAAAGTTAATGTTCCTGGCAGAACCTTCAGCACGGTTCGTTGCTATTGTAACATTCTTATTTGAATTCTCGGTGTGAAAGGAATAGTTTTTACGTGGGCCACCTTCACAGTGGCAGTCACATTCCTACTGTTACTGGGTGAAGGTTTTCTCCTCAGTTCTTGCCTTCTCGAAGAAAAGAACTCAGCTAAGAGACCCAGTGGAAGCAGAAGTTTATTGAGCAAGCTACACAAAGAGAGATTGAAAAGGGCTGACCCAAAAGGGTACGGGTGGCAGACCACTGGGTCCTGTGCTATGGAATTTTAAGAAGTTTTTGTGAATGTTTATAAGGTAGGTGGTGACATATTCATTGGGGTTAGGAAATCCTGGCCCCCCCCAAGTCATGGTGGATCAGATTTCCCTTTTTAAGTTATGTCTTTCCCATGATGCTCTTGAAAAGTCCACAAGAGGGAAGGAAGAAGGTCACAACCACAATGCAAAGATATGATATGAGGTCTGCAGATATGGCTTACTGGTTAAGGTGCTTGCCTGCGAAGCCTAAGGACCCAGGTTCAATTCCCCAGGACCCACGTAAAGCCAGATGCACAAAGTGGTGTGTGTGTCTGGAGTTCGTTGGCAGTTGCTGGAGGCCCTAGTGTGCCCATTCTCTCTATATGCCTCTTTCTCTCTTGCTCTCCAATAATAAATAAAATGGTTTCTTTTTTTTTTTTTTTAAGATATGATATGATACCAAGGTCTTCTAAGGAGGCAGACCCTTCATTCTTGTACATGCGTGGCAGTTGGGAACGTCCCCTGGTGCTTTAGATCCTGACACAGCAGGAAGAGTTCAAGCAGTGTTTCAAGGATGTCTCACCACGAAGGACTCTTCGGACCATCAGGAGACACAGCTGCTTTCCTTGGTTTCCTCACATCTAACTCCCTGTCTCCCCAGGATACAGCTACCAAGAGGCAGTTGGAGGTTTTCTCACCTGATGTCTAACATGCCTACCCAGTCTCACTAGTACATCCGCCAGTCGCACAGCTTCTCTAAGAAAAGGACTTCAAGCTCAGCTCAGGGGCTAAGGGACCACTTGTTGTCAGTGAGCAATCTTCACTCTGTCTCAAGAGCCCTGTTGCTTTGCTCAGCTCGTACCTGAATGCAGACAAGGGTGGGTGAAGAGTAGGGGAACCTGCTGCCTCAGGTGTGTCCTGGTACCTGTGACTGGGTTGGTTCCATCCTGGTGCAGTTGTTGAAGGTCTCTGGTACTGATGTTCCTCGTGCTGCCCTGTTCACTCTCTAACTTGTGGCTGCATTCTAATGGGTCTGAATTATAAAGCCTTGTTCAAAAGTGGATGCCGGGACTGGAGAGATGGCTTAGCAGTTAAGGTGCTTGCCTGTGGAGCTTAAGGACCCAGGTTCGATTCCCCAGGACCCGTGTAAGCTAGATGCACAAGGTGAAACATGTGTCTGGAGTCTGTTTGCAGTGGCTGGAGACCCTGACCCACCCATTCTCTCTTTCTTTCTCTGCCTCTCTCTGTGTGTCTCTCTCAAATAAGTAAATAATATTTTTAAAAGTGAATGCTTAACACTTTCTCACCCACCTTTCTTCAGACTACAGAACTTCTTGGAATATAAAGATTGGAGAAAAGTTGATGCCACACAGAAAGCCCTGGTGACTTCAGTGAGGGACAGCCAGCTGCACATGCCTGGGAAGGAGAGCCCTCTCCTGAGAACAGAACGAACATTGTAGAAAAAAAAAAAAAAAAAAAAAGAATGGAGCATTAATCCTAGCTTAATCCTCCTCTTTTATTTCTCTTCTGGGGACTCTTCAGGACCAACTGGGACTTAGAGGCACTGTTTGCCGTGCATCACAGATGTGGGTGGTCCAGAAAACACAACTGTGGAGTTTACAATAGTCTGGTGGCCCAGGGCATGTGACATCATGGGAGAAGCCATGATCTCATGTAAGAGTGGATCTAGAGTGAGCAGAGAGAGGGCAATGCTATGCCTACTTGGTTGGGGCCTGGATCCCAGCGCAGTGACTCTGGAAGGTCCTTTCCTGGCAGGTGTGATCTGCCCACTGCTCTGCCACAGGCTGTGGACAAAGGAAGGCAGATTCCTCCAGCTGGGCCAGGGAATCCTGAGCTTCTGGGGTTCCCTCATCTTTTCATGAAAGGCCACTGAATAGACATGTTAGAAAGAGCATAGGGTCACAACTGTCCTGCAGGAGATCAGATGTGGCTTTAAAGAACACCACCCTTCAATGGCCAGTGACACCTTCCCAAAACACTGACTTAGCATCATGCTGACACAACCTCTGTGTCCGTAAAATGGTCTAGACTATGGGTGCCCCAGCTCCATTGCGGGGGGGTATGGCAGAAATGCCCATGCCCACCTCACTTTGTGGCTATTAACTCAACCTCTTGGCTGAGATACTTTCTCAGATCAATCTTGAAAAAACATTATGAAAACTTATAGGCATAAAAAAAAATTTAAAGGCAAATGTACAAAAATATCTCATTATTCATTTCCTAGATTTTGTGCTGTGCAAGAATGCAAAGATATTGCGATGGTTTGAATGTGAAATGTTCCCCAAAGCCTCGTGTGTTTGTCTCTAAGCTTCGTATTTGATCTCCCTCTAGGAGGTGGAGCCTTGCTGGAGGACGTGTGTCATTTCCCTGTGGGCCTTGGGATTTTATAGTCCCGCCCCTTGGCAGTGTGAGCTAGTTCAGCCTTGCTGCTTCTTCTCAGCTGATGTGACTAGATGTGACACCCTGCTGTCTGTTCCTGCCATGTTTTCACAGCACGATGAAACTTCCCTTTGAAACCTCCATAAGCAGCTTCTGCTTAGGTGTTTTGTCCCAGCAATGAGAAGGCAACCGCTACTGATACATAAGAAACACATCCTGCTTTTGAAGAGCAACTTTTTAGTAACAACATAAACAATATAAGGAAGCATACAGCCTACAATGAAGTGTCTGTATGTCAGGACAGCTGCAAAAAAAAAAAAAAAATAGTAAATAAATTGAAAAAAGAAAAAGAAAGAAAAACATTTGAGCCATATTTTTTTTCCCAGAGTGACCTGTGGTCTCATCAATATTAGAATCACTGATAGGTTTTTTTAAAAAAAATGTTTATACCCAAGCCAGGCATGGTGGCTCACATGCAAAATTCTAGTACTCTGGAGGCTTCACTAGAAGGACTGCTGTGGAGTTCAAAGCCAACCTGAAGTACAGAGTGAGTTCCAGGTCAGCTCAGGCTTGAGTGGGACCCTGCCTCAAAAAACAAAACAAAATACACACACAAAAAAACTTTATATTCTGACCATTCCTAGACCAACTGCATCAGAATCTTTGGAAATGAGACCTCGTAACGTGTGTGTTTAAAACAGATGTCCCCCCAGGTTGGGTGTGGCTGGACACAGCTTTAATCTCAGCATTTAGGAGAAACCAAGGCAGGCATATCTGAGCTCAAGGGCAATCTGAGCTACACAGTAAGGCCTCATATCGAATAAATATAATGGTTACACCTGAGGATCCCCTAGGGGACTTAAAAAAAAAAAAAGTCCCCCGGGCCAGAAGACATAGTTCTGTGGGTAAAAGTGCTTGCTGGGCAAGCGTGATGACCCACGTTTGGAGTCCCAGGACCCATATAAAGCCTAGGTAAGCTGGACATGGTCTTGTGAGCATCTGCAATGCCAGCGAGATGGGAGGTGGAGACAGGAGATTTCTCAGACGCTCACAGTGAGCTAGCCTGGCATTTGCAGTGCT
The DNA here is from genome assembly GCA_036365145.1 of Orientallactaga sibirica. NCBI lineage: Eukaryota > Metazoa > Chordata > Mammalia > Rodentia > Dipodidae > Orientallactaga > Orientallactaga sibirica. Next base: position 4,571,491 of record JAEOAD010000038.1, on the reverse strand, counting down.
AACAAGAGATCCTCCTTCAAAACAAGTTAGAAGATGTCAACACAAAAGACAGCGCTCACCCCAAAGGTGACAAGAGATAGCTCATTCTGGAGCCAAACATGAGTGGCCATGGCCCTAGGAACTCAAATTTAGGTTACCCCAAATTCATGTTCCAATGTGTGAACAGTTTCATGAAGGTTTTATAGCAACAAAACCAAAGAAAGTGATAAATTAAGCCATTTTTCTTTTTTAATATTTTATTTCTTTATTAGAAAGTGGGCAGCACAGGAGGAGGCAGATAGAAAGAGGGAGAGAGAATGGGCACACCAGGGCCTCCAGCCGCTGCAAACGAACTCCAGACGCATGTGCCACCTTGTGCAGCTGGCTTGTGTGGGTCCTGGGAAATCAAACCTGGGTCCTTAGGCTTCACAGGCAAGAGCCTTAAACACTAAGCCACCTCTCCAGTCCCTTAAGCCACTTTTCAAATACACTGGCTGACGTAGGCGGGTTACAGCAAAGGGGGGGAGGCGAATGTCCACCATAGGCTTCAGATGTTATCTGATGACCTTCTTAGCCCTTGGGTTGGTGGAAGCTGGGATTTGTTTGCGCATTCCAAAAAAGTCACATCTGATCTTCTAACAGTCACCAGGATGTGAGGTCAGACACAGAGGTGGGCAGTAAATGGCTATTTAGGGGCTAAAGGTAGCCCAAGGTAATTTGGCTCTGATCTTGTAATATTCCATGTCTGTGGTGACAGGAGTTCTGAGTCTATTTAGCCTCCTTGGAAGTAGATGCAGCAGATGGAATGCTTTTCTGGGAACTTTAGTTCACAAAGATGAGGACCAATACTTAAGATTGTCCTCTGATCACCACACATGTGTTTTGGTACATGAGTGCCTGTGCTCACATACATGGACACACACATAAAGCACAAACACACACATACACAAAGATCTTTTTTAAAAGTACTCCCAGATGAATCTTTGAGCAAAGAAATTGAGTACCACGCAGCCTTGGAGTTCAGAAGAGAAGATGCCGTTGCTAAGGAGGTCTTTAAACAGACATCTTTAAGGTGCTGAGATCTGAGAGAACACTCTAGAAGGTGTTCCTAGGACATCCAGGGTGATGTCATTGTAGAATTGGTCACATTGTAATGCAAATGTCTCTTGCAAATGCTCCTTAAAGGGACGGAGTTAGGCTTGACTTGGTTTCTGCAACTCTAGTTGAGAGCTGTGGAGATGGCTCAGCAGTTAAGACACTTATCAGATGCACAAGGCACATACGTCCGGAGTTTCTTTGCAGTGACTGGAGGCCCTGGTGAGCCCATTCTCTCTGTCTACCTCTCTCCTCTCTCTATTTCTCTCTGCTTGTAAATAAATAAATAATTTTTTAAGTTAGTTGAACAAATGAGTGATCATACAAAACCTAAATCATTTTGAGGAAATTTTTATAGGACAAGTTTAGGAGCACAGGAAGAATGGGAAAAAATCGAGGTGAAAAGTTAAGCGTGGCCAGGGAGGAAGGCTAATTTAGGAAAGTAAAGACAGGCTAGAGAGAGCAATTATGGGGTTGGAGTGCTTGGTGGGAGTTGTAAACAGTCTCCTGTGGGTAACGGGGAGTCAACAAAAACATGAGGGCTGGAAAGCAGTGGAATTAAAATAATATTTTAGGTCAGCTCAAGATGTGGCCCAGAGGCAGCCTCTCTCAGAGCAGGAGGCGAATTGGGAAGGCAGCATGGTTCAAACCCTCAGAACAGCAAGGGGTCGGCTGGGCCACTAGTACTGGCAGGACTTGCTGAGCCTCCATAGCTGAGTCTTCTGTCAAGCTCCAGAAGCATCCAGGACCTGACCCACTGAGAAGTCTGTGTTCTTTCTCTGGTTCCCATCTGCCTGGGCCTGGGGTCTGCCTGAGCCTCCTCGCTTAGCTGCCCAAGCAGCCATGGTGGACAGATGAAAGTGGAGCAGGGAGGCCCTGGCTCTGGGGCTGAAGAGGAGGTCCACGTGAAAGAACGCAAAATTGAAGGGAGGGGCGGCGAAGGAACACCTTGAGGATTCTTGTCAGCGAATAATAGTATCATGGGAAGAGGAAGGAGCTTGGAGCAGGATTTAAATCTTGGTTTGGGGTTAGGAAGGTGGCGCAAAGGTTCAAGTCTCTTGCTTGCAAAGCCTGTGGACCCAGGTTTGATTCCCCGGGGCCTACGTAAAGCTGGTGCACAGAGTGGTGCGTGCATCTGGAGTTTGTTTACAGTGGCAGGAGACCCCGGTGCACCCATGTTCTCCCTCTCTCCTCACAGATAAGTAAAATTAGACTATTTCTTTAAATCAATATTTTGTTTGGCTCTTTAAAGGTCTCTCTCTCTCTTCTGTAGCTAAAGTTGACCCTGAACTCCTGGTTCTCCTGCTTCAACCTCCCAAGTTCTGAAATTACACATATGTACCACCACACCTGGTTAAAATTGAATTTGAGGGATGGAGAGATGGCTCACTGATTAAGTATGCTTCTTGCACAAGTATGAGGGCCTGAGTCCATCTAAGTTCCAATCTCCACAATCCATCTAAACTTCTGAGAAGTGGAGTCCAGAGAATCTCTGAAGCTCAACAATGATGAGCTCTGGAATCGGTCAGAGACTCCATCTAAGGCAGGTTAACGATGGAGGGGACGCCTGACGTTCCATTCCTGCCATCACGTCCCTTCTTACCAGATCTCTAGTGGACATGACACTACATTCTTCAGTATCATAGAAGGAAGCCTACCGTCCACATGGCACACTGCTTTAACACATACATGTGCATACGCCACACATATACACATAGACACCATACACACACACACACCAGAGCACACTGACTGCATATGCAAATTTTTTTTTTTGAATTTGAAGTAACAACAAAATATGGAGGGTGGGGACAGGAGCTTTAGTGGAAACTAGGGCTGGGAATTCAGGAGAAATGTGGGCAATGGCTATGGGTCCTTTGTGGTGACTGGCAGGCATGGACACAGATGTGACGGGCCAGCAGGAGCACGTGCAGTAGAAAGAGAAGAATCAACCACGGGTCACAGTGTTGGGAGACTGGAGGGAAAGGCCGAGCCAGGGAGAGGTGTGGAGACGAACCTACCAGAAGGATAGAAGGGAAATGAGAGAGAAGTGGAGCCCCATGAAGGCAAATGTTTGAGAAGCCGAAGGTAGAAATGTGAAGGTCCAGGGGGGTAGGTTAAGGCCCTGGGGACTCATGAGTGTTTGAGCGATGGTGATTCCAGTGGAAGCCAGATTGACAACAGTACGGAAGAAGATGAGATGGAAACTTCCAGGAGCTGTACTCCTCCCACCCCCAGTGCAGGCAGGCCCCCCCTCCCCCCCTCCCCACTTCCCCCACACTGTGCAACAGGCTGTCTGGTCAGTGGGATTCAGAGGAATTCAGAATGAAACTCAGACTGCCTTTCTTTGTGACCTCTGCTCCAATTCTCTTAAATCCATTCTGCTTTCATTTAAGAGCCTAGACATTTGCTCCCGGACTTCCATTCATGGCTGCTAAGAGCAGCGTAATTGAAAGGACTAATGATATCTTTGCCTTTTTGTTTTGTAAGGAATTATTCCATCTCCATGTTTAACTTGCTGGGAGAAGAATGTGAAAACCCTGCGTTCCAGGTTTTTATCAATGAAAGTTCATGTTTTCTCAATCTTTTAAGAAATCAGCGCTTTGCCCTTTGAAACAAGATGATCCATTTCACATTGACAGTTTTTCATTGTGAAGTTCAATGTCATCAAGAACAGTCAATGGGTGAATTGTAAGTACTCACCACAATGGGATGGGATTTCTACAGGACAAAGAGAGGAGGGTGAATAAAGAAGATGAACTGAATGGTGGTACCCGTTCTTTATTAAAAAAAAAAAAAAACAGCAAAAATGATGCTTCCTCTGTAACTACAGAGGTCTTTTGTTCTTTTTGTTGTGGTATTGCTTCTCCCTTCCTACCAAATCTCTCGTGTATGTGGTACTATATTCTCCAGTATCATAGAAAAGACCAAAAATATGTTAAAACACGGGTGCATTTGAACCGTGCGCAAAAGTAAACGAGATAAAGCAAGTTCACATTTCTGACTGATTTATTTACTTAGTATCAACAGTCCTTGGTGAATTCACTAAAACTTATTCTGTGTTCACAGACAGTCCTAAGCTTAAGTAAGTGGTGTCCTGAAAGTCTGGTGAGAATGGGGACTCCCTGTGAGTCCAAAGCTAGTGTCCCAAGATGGAGATGAAGGGACAACCTCTTCACTTGTCAACAGACGCTGAGTCTAACTGTCCTGACAGAGACAACATTTCTTCATAGAAGGGCGAGTGGGTGGCTCGAAAGAACCCACAGGACACCCAGAGGACCGGCTCTGAGGTGAGGCACCGCGATCAAGGACCAAGGCCATGCAGCACACAGATCAGGTAACGGTTCTACTGTGGACACTGACACGTTACCCGCCCCCTTGGGCTGCTGCCACACCCTAGGTTGCTTGATTGAACACCCTATTAGCAACTTTTCTTGTGGGTGTGACCAAATGCTTGATGAAGCAACTTAAGGGAGGCGAGGTTCAGTTTGGCTCACGATGGGGCAGGTGTGGCTGCTGGACCACCTCGTGTCTATGGTGGGGGAGCTGCTCGCCTCTCAGTGGATTAGAAAGCAGGAAAGGGGACCGTATTCTGCTGGCCTTCTCCCTTTTCCCCTTTTTATTCAGTCTGGGACCCAAGCCCCTAGGATGGTGCCATTCCCATACAGGGACAGGTCTTTCCCCCTCTGTTAATCCTTTCTGGAAATATCCTCAGTGACATATCCAAAGGGGTGTTTCCTAATGCCCCTAATCAAATTATTGTTTCTTTTTAAAACATATTGTTAGTTATTTATTTGAGAGAGAGAGAGAGAGAGAGAGATAAAAAGGAAGAGTGAGCATGGGCATGCCAGGGCCTCCTACCACTGCAAAGTCCAGACACCTGCACCCCTTTGTGCATCTGGCTTTATGTGAGTATTGGGGAATCAAATTCTGGCCATCAGGCTTTGTACGCAAGGGCCTTTAACCACTGAGTTGTCTCTCCATGCCGACACTTTGAGTCTTTTACTTTCTCTGGATGTGGTCCTTTGGCTGAACTCCTTGTAACATGGCCATATCATATTCACATTATTTGATGGGACTGATGACAAGGCTCTTAGAAACTTCCCATCCATTCAATGAAAATCTCTTTCTGATCTCCATGTGCATAGCACGATTTGCATGGTGTACAAAGATCAGGAAATGAAAGCATTTAAACCCTTTGGTCTCTACTGAGTTAGAGAGAGGAAAGATCTACTCAGCTTCTTAAGGCCAATATCACAATAACTGTCCTTGGAGTGGCAGGCGAGCGGGCTAATCTACAGTGCTGTTTGACGGCGTGGCTCTTCCTAGTCATTTCTCACCAGAACGGAAAGCTTTGAGCTGTGTGGCTGGCAAACCATCCATTTTCTGTGAAATAAGGAAAACACTGGGGACCTAACCAGGAAGGTTATCAAATATCTTACATCCAAACAGCTACCTTAAAATGACTTCTGCCCAGGCGGTGGTTTTCTCTCAATGGTAATATTTGCTATTTTAACGTATAACATGGCACCTCACAGAGGCTGGAAACTCAATGAATTTTTCTTGGTGGTGATAATAGCTAGAGATAACATAAATTCTCTCTTATTTTGTTAACAAAAATCTTGGCAGTTATTATTTTCTTAGATGCCATGGAGATATCTTGAGATAGTGCACTAAAAAAAAAAAAAATACAAATGAAGCATTAGACATACTGGGTAGTCATTACCGATCTTGATGCTTTCAGAATAAGACTTATTATCAACCGGAAGAGAGTTCCTGTACTCCACTCTCTCAACTTCCTGTCATGGCAATAGCTCAGATAACAGTGACACATTAATTCAAACTAAGGAATTATCACTGGTCTAAACTGTCACCTACACTGCAGGCTTCATTTGGATTGCCCACCATTTCATCTCAATGGGAGACAGCAGCACCAATTTAAGCTACAAGCTATAACACATTAGTAGTGGGCCTCCATTAACTCAGACAAACTGGAATTAGTTACAAAGGTGGCTCAGAAGGACCACAACATCGAGCACTTTCTATGCCAAATGCAGGGCCCAATGCTTTGTGTACATGACTTGATTTGCTCCTTCCCAGAAATTGAGATGGATGCTGGGAGATGAAGGGGGACGGTATAGTGGACACTGCCCTGTCCACATTATAGATGAGACAGTGGGCATTAAGATTTTATGTAATGGGGCTGGAGAGATGGCTTAGCGTTAAGACATTTGCCTGCAAAGCGAAAGGATCCCAATTCGGTTCTCCAGGACCCACATAAGCCAGATGCACAAAGGGGTGCACGCATCTGGAGTTCGTTTGCAGTGGCTGGAGGCCCTGGCATGCCTATTCTCTCCCTCTCTCTTACTCTCTCTTTGCCTCTTTCTCTCTCAAATAAATAAATTAATTAAATATTTTTTAAAAATAAAATAAAATAAATTTTTTTAAAAAAAGGATTTCATGTATTGTATGCAAGACAGCTGCATTGGGAAGAGGCAGGACCAGGATGCGGACCAAGGCCTTTCTGATTCCAAACCTCATGACCATGACCTTGACCACCACAGTCTAGATCTGGGGCACTCACCAAGGTGTGAATTAAGGAGTGCTAATCTCCAGCCGCAGCTCACCTATGGCTTGCCTTCCAAAGCTCATCTGGATCACCAGTGGCAGGTGACCCCCAGGTGGGTAATTGTCCTCTGTCAATGTTCTGTGACTCTCAGCAAAATGAGTTGTTCTGTGGTGTGTGGGATGTTTTCAGCTACACAGGCTAATCTGAGACGTTCTCCCAGTTCTCTTGTTCTCTGTGGCCCTGCTTCCTCCTGGGTGAGGCCCGCTCTCCAGCCTGAGGACATGGGAGCACTTGCCTTGCCTTGTGCTTTCCTTTCCTGAGTGTTTCAAGGATTAATTAACGTGTGGAAAGTGATCTGAAACACAGGAATGAAAAGAGCTAGGGACCCTCAGAGTGCAGATGATTACCTGAGGCCAGACAGCTGTAAAAGAGAGACAGAAGGGGGCGTCTAGAGAGGCTGGGAAAGGGCTCTGCTCAACAGCCAGCTGGCTGGCCCCATGCCAGCTCGGACTGGTTTTTGGCAGCATTCTGCCCCACATGTCTTTCTCAAGGCCCAAATCATAGCTCTGCTGAGGATAAGTAATTCCTTAAGGGACTGAACTGGAGCTGAGGAACCCATCAAAATTCTGTAAGTTGACCCTACAGAGTAGGGGAAGAAACACCACCCATCCACTATGGTCAACGCAGGACAACTTGCAGATTCCTACATTCACACAGTGTAGGGATGCCCAGGAGAAATATGAAAGATGTGAATGAATCAAAGCGAGTTTGTTCTTTTCCTCTTGACAGGAAGTGTAGTATGGTTTATTCCCATCACCTGTGGGAGGCGAGTAATCCCTTTATGTCGGTGGGTGAAAATAATGAAATCTGAGGCTCATGCTCCTTCTTCATCTCCTAAGGGTACGTTAGTAAAAGGGTGAGGCTCTCGGTTTCATAGAGAACGTTACAGCTTGTGACTGACTTCATAGGGCTACAGCAGGTGGCATTTCACTGCAGCTCAAAGCATGCAAAGAAGCAAGCGGGAAATCTTTCTCTCAGCATCACCTGGTGCCGTCCATATCTGGAAAGTCAGGGAGCATTTTAGGGCTCTCTCCAGCACAATGAAGGCCTCTGCACATCTCAGTGTATATAAACACTGGCGTGCGCACACACACACACACACACACACACACACACACACACAGAGCCCAAAGTGTTTATGATGTTGGAGGACGGAAGGAGGTTTGTTTGGATAATCCAAAGTTGATATTAGGCCGGCATGATGATTTAGCACCCTTCAGCAAATATCATAGCTGGTCTGCCTTCCACCTCTAGAACCCACCAACTGGGCATTGGGCTGCTGGCAGCACCCTGCAGCTCGGTGATCAGGGTGGGAGGGGAATCATATCTCCCAGCTGGTGAGACAGTTCCACAGGACTCTGACGGGCTTGTAATGGAGCCCACACCAGGGCCAACAAGTGAATTGAGATAACCAAGGGGAGGACCAGGGAGCCACCCGCATCTGTGTCCAGTCTGCCTGAGCATTTTAAGCGGCCAAAGAGACAAGTGTTGTCCCTGGCCATCTGCAGGATTGGTCAGAACCCACCATGATCATCTTTTCTGGTCACCACACTCCTGTCTGGCTCTTCCTGTCAGAAGCCTCCAGTGTGTGTGAAACGCCACGTGTCACTCACAACCATGTGTGGGTCCTCTAAAGCCACCGAAGATGAGCTCTTTCCTGTTCATGTATGCACTGGTGTAACAGTAAGCAGCTGCAAGTCGCCCAGCCTTCTGCCATCCAAGTTATGACTCATCTAAGTCATCTTCCACAGAGTTTCCAGAACAATCCTCACAGAGTCCTTGACAAGAATATGGTATTTATTTCATACGTCAATTGTGCTGAGATTCACAGCATCCATGACAGGACATTGTTGTACACATGTCTAGGAGGGTGTTTTAGGAACTGGCAGAATGAATGAAGCAGATCACGGTCCCTGGTGTGGGAGGGCCTCACACAACCAGTGGAAGGCTGACCGTTTGCTGAGAGGAAACCTCACCCTCAACCTGACTCCCTTAAGTTGGCCATCAGTTTTTCCTGCCTTTGCGTTTGAACTGAAACATCAGCTCTTCCTGGGTCCTGAGACTGAACTACCCTTTCAGCCCTCCTGGGGCTACAGCTTGCCACTGCAAATCTTGGGATGCTTAGCCTCCATAATTGTCTGAGCAAATCCTTATAATAAATCTCAACCTCCCCCCCCCCCCGCTCCATCCTGTAGGTTTTGTTTCTCTCTAGAAGCCCAACTAATGAAAATACCTTCTTATTTACTGATTTTCTTCATTTATTCTTTCATTCGAAAGATTAATGGGCACTCACTGTGTACCAGACACTTTTTCATTGTGTTGTGGTGGTGTTGAGACTCGCTCTGTAGCCCAGGCTGGCCTGGAACTCACTTATATAGCTTAGGCTGTTTTCACAGATGCCTTAGCCTCCCTTGCGCTGACTAGGATTATAGGCATTGAGCCACCACACCAGTTTCGATGCTATTTAGTACAGTTATAAATTCTCACTGAATAAAGCAGATTCCTGACCCTGTAGAACTATTAAGAAGTGGGAAATACACAACAAATTACAAAAATCTTAAGTAAAATAGTAATGTGTTAGAGATGATAAAGGGCAACACAAGAAGGAAAACTGGAGTGGATGAAGAAAAATAAATGACAGCCAGATGTGATGGCATACTCCTTTAGTCCCAGCACCCAGGAGGCTGAGGTAGGAGGATTGCCAAAAGTTCAAGGCCAGCTTGGGCTATAGAGTGAGTTCCACATCGGGTTAGGCTAGAGTAAGACCCTACATCAAAACCAAACAAAACAAAACCACACAAAAATGACATTGGTGATTGGGGGGGGGGAGGCTAGAGAGATGGCTTAGCCATTAAAGCACTCGCTGGCAAAGCCTAAGGACACAGGTTCAATTCCCCATTTGCCCATGTAATGCAGTGACTAGATGGCCTGGAATACTCCCTCTCTCTGAAATACATACATACATACATACATACATACATACATACATACATACATAAGATGTTTAAAAAATATTTAAGATATAAACTGGGTGTGGTGGCACATTCCTTTAATCCCAGCACTCGGAAGGCAGAGGTAGGAGGATCACTATGAGTTCAAGGCCACCCTGAGACTACATAGTGAATTCCAGGTCAGCCTGGGCTAGAGTGAAACCCTACCTTGAAAAACAAACAAACAAAAAAATTAAGATATAACACTGGGGAGGGAATGCTTAGAAAAGGCTTAAGGGACATAAAAGGGTTTTAACATGGAAGAATGAGATCAAGTATGGCCCCAAAGACAACCAGCTGGGGACTGGGACAGTTGACACTCAACATAGGGCACTAGCAACATGATTTAGCTGCAGTGGTATGACAACTGCAATTGTTGGCTGTCCATGACTCTGCAGAAGAAGGAATGCTTTGAGGACATGATTGGCATATCCAGTACCTTCCTCACTGCTTGATTCATTCACAATTTGATGAATGAATGAATTCATGAATGAATGAACGCCTGACGGTTACTTTGCGTGGATTCCTCTCCTGGCATGTTCTAGCTTGGAGGACTTGCTTACCAGCAAGGTTTCTTTTCAGCATCTCATCACTTTCCATTGGTGCTAAGAAGACTTGGAGCCTAATGTTCTCCACATTTGAAGGCCACAGGGATAACTGGTATAACTGTGAAGTAATTAGAGTGCTTTCAACAAAGGGATCAAATGAATTCATCAAGTGAATTTTGCAACAATGATTCCAGGAAGCCAGGAAGGCAGCATGCATCTTTCCATGGCCCTGCCCTGCGCAGCCCCTTCCACACAAGCTGCATGAGAAAAGGAATGAATTTTTTAACACATTTTTTTCACTTTTTAAAAAAAGATTCTTTCTTTCTTTCTCTCTCTCTTCCTTTCTTTCTTTCTCTTTCTTTCTTTCTTTCTTTCTTTCTTTCTTTCTTTCTTTCTTTCTTTCTTTCTTTCTTTCTTTCTTTCTTTCTTTCTTTCTTTCTTTCTTTCATGGAGACAGAGAGAGGGAGACAGAGGGGGAATGGGCATTCCAGGGCCTCTAGCCACTGCAAACGAACTCCAGATGCATGCTCCACCATGTACATCTGGCTTACGTGGGACTTAGAGAATTGAACCTGGATCCTTAGGCTTCACAGGCATACATCTTAACCGCTAAGCCATCTCTCCACATTTTTGCCTGTCCAGTTAAATGTTGCTCAATCCTTCACCCTAGCTAGTCTTCAGGCAGGTTGGAGCACACCACCAGAAAAGTGACATTTCATTTTGGCACAGAGGAGGAGGAAGTGGACAGCCACAAACAGAGCTGGCTGGTGACTTTCCCACAGGTGCAGGAGTGCTGAGAAGTGACTCCCTTGAGGCCCTTCCAACTTTGGGTGCCACTTGGTCTGCACAGGGACACCCCGGATCTCACCTTATGTCTGAAACGCCTTGAGTTCCCAGGGTTTGCCAAAGTTTTGGTGCAAGTACTACGAAGACAATCAGTTTGCACTGAGAAAACCTCCCCTCTGTGCGAACAAAGTGGAGTTCATTCTGACATAGAGCAAAAAGGTGCAAAGGAGCGACCTTGGCACCGCTGGGCCTGGAGTTGGGTGTTTTCTGTCTGCCAGGGTGCCCTGGAGAGTCCCAGGATGGAAATCTGATCAGCATGCCCTACTAGCAAAGCTTTCTCATGCAAAAGACACGAAAATACTTTCAACCTGCCTTGCGTATCCCTGCTGTATAAATCGTGGTCTGCACCAGGTAAGGCAAGATGACTCAAGAAACCGAGTTGCTGATTGTCAGACACCTCCTTTCCTTCCCACAGGGCTTCCAGAGTCATAGTTGTGGCGAGGGCCATGGGATTTACTTGGAAAAGCAAGGCTTGCTGGAAATGTGGGCTCCTGAGCCCGTGACCTCAACTTCTCTGTTCCCCAGCTGTGTGGCTTTGGACAAGTCACTTCACCTTCTGGTGTCTCCATTTTCTCATTTGAAAATTGGGATTATAATATCCATTTTTCTCTCAGAGGTGAGGGAAAAATTACACGAGATGTATGCTCTAGTACTTTGAAGCTCAAGCGTACAATATTACAACATAAGGCGGGAGAAAGGGTGCTTTTGATGTTTAATTAGTACTAAAACTTCCATTGCCTTTATTTTAGCTATAATTGGAAAGGTGAGGGCAAGAGCACTTTGCAAAGGGACTTTTTCTACTCCAAAAATAGAACTCAGAAGAAGGCACACGTTTGATTTTTTTTTCGGTGTAAACCACAGCCCCATTTGCTATTAGCAGTATTACAGAATCGTGACCTTCAAACTTGGTGATATGAAAGGCCCAAAGAATGCTTTCGCTAGCCCGGCTTTTCAAACTAAAGCACTGTTATTTTGAATTAAAGGCAAATAGAATTGTCCTCTTAAATGGGCACTTGCAAGATTAAAAGTTGCCTTCCAGGTGGGCTGAAGGAAAGGAACAGACAAGTGGTTGCTCACAGCCCTTGGGGGAGGGGCAGCCTGGAGAATATGATGGGTTCCAGTGACAAGTAGCCTTTCCCCCTGTTGTGAGAGACAGCCCTCGAACTTACAGACTGGGGTACTAATCTAGGATCATCATTTACTTTCAGTTTATGGGATTTGTGAATTTTCGCATTTGTTTTAATTTGTAATTAAGTTTTTCTCTACGAGGCACGCCATATGCCACCATTAATTCTCCCTCGTTGATTTCTTAGGCGATACAAGAGCACATATTTTGATGTCATTTTGGAGGTCTTTTGAAAATCAGATGATTACATGCCTAGCCATATGGGGCTTTGTTATTTAAAACAGTGTATTATAAAACAGGAGAAAGAAAAATACAAAAGAACCTGTTAACGTCGGATGTTGGAAAACTGGTTTGAAACACTGGAATTGTCCACTTTAAATTTTTTTAAATTTATTTTTGAGTTGCCTTTCTGAAATCTCTTCATGGATCCCGCGATGTGGCTTACGGTCTGTGAAGGCACTCTATGTGGCACAGGTTGCCCGGAGCCCACCTCCCAGCTCCTGTGCTGTCTGCCCACGGACCTGCAGATTCGAACATCTGCCTGCTGGGGAGTTCGGTCGTAGCCCGCGGCGGCTTTCTTTGCACACCAAAGCTCCGGTTCCTCCGTACCCATCACCTCGGCGTTGGAAACCAGCATCCCCACGGTTGCTCGCTTCCCGCCCCCCCCCTACACTCCCGCCAACCCCGTGGGGTTTTCCCGGGGGCTCCCCCAGCCGCCCGCGGTACGTGCGCGTTGCAGAGCTCGGAAGGGCCGGGCAGGCGTGGCGGCGTGCGCTAGGACCCAGCAGGACTCCGGGCCCGGGTGGGAACCGCGCCGCCGACCCCGGGCGGGCGGGCAGGCAGGCTGGCGGGCGGACGCCGGGCGCTGGAGCCGGGGTTCCGGCCGCGATCGCTGCAGCTCGGGCCGGCCGGGAGACGCGCGAGCCGGCGGCCGGGCCACCCCGCGGGAGGGAGCAGCGCCGCCGCGGGCCCCCCGTGCGGCCGCGACACGCGGTGGGGGGGAAGGCAGGCGACCGGAGGTAACGGGGCCGGGGCCGGCTTCCTTCCGCGGTCCCGGGCGGGGGGCAGCGTGGTGGGCGGGGGGAGAGCCCCGGCGGCGCGGGATGCTGGCATTTGGGTTTTTTTGGGGCGCCCTCGGGTTAGCTTGGGAAGGTGTCTACCCCCATATTTCCACCCAGTTTCAGATTGATTTATAGCATGCAGCCCCGATTGAGAAAGATTCAGGGGATGGCAACTTGCTTATTTTCATTAGTTTTTTTTTTGCTTGTCTGAAAAGTAAGTTCATTAAAAAAAAGTTTCTCAGGAATTTATAGGTAGCCAATTAAAAAAATTTTTAAATGCAGACAATGGATATTTATAAAAATGGCCAAATAATTGATGTAATTCTGTTAATGACTTGTAGGGGAGCCTGCTTGGATGGGGTCTCCAGGAGTCAATTTTATCCTCGAAGAAGGAACGTGTTAAAAATGTGGAGTTTGTCTGGGGTAGAGTTTCAGCATTGCTGTCGCAACTGTTTTGCTATCAATTATAAACAGAGTGTCAAATCTATGGGCAGTTTAGACCTCTTTTCACATACTGTAACTGCTTATCCTGATATGACACCGACAGACAGAGTTTCCTTTGAGGGAAGCAAAAAATATGCATATATATATATATATATACATATCTATATATTTCTCATTTGGGAGAAACATTGTATGGAGGAGAAAGCCGTGATGAGCAGCCGAGGAGACTATTTTTCATGCTTTGTTTATACTCCGGGAATGACATTTGGGGAAAGGGAAACACAATCTTTCTTGGTAGCTTTTAAATCGTGGGATTATTAATTTATTTAATGTATTAGTTTCAATTGGTTGGGCTCCCGGAGACCTCCGAGACAGGCTGTTTCTTAAGGTGACACATTTGCTAGCTAGCACTGGTACTCTAGATTGCAAATGCAAAAATGTGCTTCTCCTCGGAGACAGGAAAGGAGCTGTCTGGTGGGAGCTCCCATGCAGAGCTGGAGCCCTGGTAGGCTGGGTGCCTTGGGCTCATTGAAGAAATCGGGATTCTCTTCCCTCGGCAAAGGAAGACATCCTGTATAACCCTTTTGTTCCCTGTTTTTCATTGATCTCCAGCGCTGCCTTAGCCAGGGGGAGCAGCTCTGAAGACTGCACTAATGTCTGGAGCCTGCTCCAACTCTCACACTGATTGGGCAGTTAGATTGAGACTTATGAAAACACTCACCCAAACCTTCCTTTAAAACATCCTGCCAGTGATTTCAGACGAGCTTTCTTGTCAACCAGGTTTCTGCAACATTGCTTTTTTTTAATCTGGATGACTTTGGCTCCTGGTGCCTTTTTTTTTTTTTGGTGGTGGTGTTGTTTCTATCCAGATAAAAGTAGGCCATTTTGGTGACAAATTTCTTTGCAGACGTCCGCTACTAGATTGCCTGGGTAGATGTATGATTTCACTGTACGCTCTGTGATTTCTGCTCTTCAGTTGTAGGATACAAAGTTGTTCAACTTGGAATTAATTTCTCATAACCTTTTTTTTTTTTTTGGATCTCAGCATTTAAATGGTAACCTCCCCAAATGCATGTTTAACTCTATCATGACTTTGATAATTTAAGTGCCTCGCGTATTTAGTGTGCCTCGCTCTCTAAGTCTTGCGACAGTGAAAGACAATGAACAGTCAGTCATCTTGCACGCTATTATAAGAAACCGTAGCATCTGTTTTGAGCAGGATGCGTTTCACACACCCCCCCCCAAAAGGGCATTTTTTTTAAAACCACAGAAGGCTATAAGAATTAGTAAAAATTGTGAAATGGGATATCTATAAGACGAAGTATAAGTAAGACCTGTGGATATCTTCCTTTCAGCCTGCAAGTGCTTCATTAAAGAAGCCGGGTTCCAGAAGTTGTTAAACGTATAAACACTTTTCTGATTGGTTTAAAATTTTAGACACAGGAAGTGGATGGTATCTAGTAACCCAGGAGTGGAGACGTGGTTGTCATGGAAACTGAGACGTGCAACCCCCCCCACCCCTCCCCACTACACATGCATACACTACCATGACCACCACTTGAACAAAAAAAAAAAAAAAAAAAAAAAAGAAAGAAAAGGAAAGAAAACCAGCACAGCCCTGTGTGTCCCCACAGATGCCCGAAGAGCATGCTGGCTTCTGCAAGCTCCCCACTGCATCTGTTGAAACTTGAGACCGCGCCTGTCAAACCAAGGTCATTTTACAACAACAACCAAAAATGCAGTCTCCTGGATTTCATAACTGTATTTTTATTGAACAGAGTTCAGGAAAAAAAAAAAAAAAAAAAAGCCCTGAAAGCCAGGATGAGCACTGGTGCTTACTCAGCATGTTGTGATCTCTTAAGTTGTGCGAGGCGGTGGCTGAAAAGCATGTATTTGAGTACTCAATTATGGAATTGTTTCACTGCCCTTAGACTTGTATGTCTACCATTAGAACAAAAGTCTTTATAGAGCCGTCAAGACCAGGGTGTTACCTGTGGATGAAGAGTCATCAGAGGGTTTGTTTGCAGGAGGGTTTCCGAGTTGAGCTGAAGCAATTGAATTTAAAGGACTGTGCTATTTTGGCCCTGTGCTCTGAGGCTGCCTGAAGCAGAGGAAGCATTCAGACTGACTGGTGCTTAGGAGAAGCCAAAGGGATGGTGTTTGGTCTTGGTAGCTTGGTAGGAAAAGGAAAATCTCCTAAATGGAAATGAAGACAGTTCCAAAACTGCAGATATGACTAGCCAGCTGCTTTGGAAGTTTCTTCTTTTGTGTACGCCGTGTTCGAGGTTCCCCCAGCCAAGGGACCAAGTGTCTGCTAGTACATGTTGGTAGTGGTGAGGGGTAGAAAGGACAGAAGTTTAGATACCGCTCTGCCCACTCCCCCTGAGGCCCCATTCTTCTAGTTACAGTGAAAAATAACCAAGTTGACCTCTCCTAAATGTTTACCTTGAAGCTCTTCGACTTGTTAATATAAAGGCAGTGCATTCCTTGTGTTTCCCCTCCCTAACCTTTTCAATGGTAATCTTTAGACTTAAAGTTCTGGATGTTCATGTAGAAATAGCTTCCTTCCATATGTGCCATATTTAGCATTGTATTGCTTTACCTTAATTGGAAACGGTCAGTTTTTAAACTTATTCAAATTATAGTTCGATCTTTGTAAAGTGCATCCAATTTCTCTTGTTTTCATAGGAGAAGGAAGAATTTCTGAGTATATTTTAATGTTTATTTAATGTCCTGCATCAGTGTTGAAGGAGGTACAGACCTTAGAGCCATATAGCATCATTGAAGCGATTTTGTGCATATTTCATGATCCTATGCTAACAAATATTTTATGGATTAGGAAGGGATGAATCAGGTTGAGTTTAATGGCACAACTGGTCTCTTTCAGCCAAGGATTTCCTACAGAGTGCCTTCTTATCTGTAAGCATGTTCATTGGCAGGAATTGTGTCAGTTGCCTCTTTCTTTCTTTCTTTCTTTCTTTCTTTCTTTCTTTCTTTCTTTCTTTCAACAAACTCAAAGAAATGGATGGAATTTGTTGGGTTTTGGACTCTACCTTCATTCTTTATGGCCTGCCCCAGAGTTTGCTCTGAACACTTCAAAGAGAGTGACTTTTGAAGAGTATAATTAATTTACTTTCAGTCTTTGGCACTTGTGTTGATTTCTTTTGACTCTGGAATTAGAAAAATTAATCCTTATAATAACTACCATGTACAAGTTATTTCACCAATACAAATTAACAAGATGTTCAATAAAATTCCAATTCATTTTCCTTTGTCAGAAAGTTGCTCACATACTTACTGAACCTGGCATTTCTTTGATGGCTGTGCCAAATTTTTAATAATTATTCCAGAGTACCAATCAAATGCCAGTTGCAATTTTGTATTAGTGCATAGAGGTACAGGAATGAGACAGCTTCATTCTGCTCTTTTCTTATGAGAAGAAAAAGCATCTATAAAGAATACATGTCAGGTATATGCCAGCCTTGATGATGGCAAAATGTCAAAGTTAGGGGTGAAAGCCAGTTCAGGTGACACTTGAGAAAAATAAACTTTAACTTTGAAAGCAATTACTGTTGGAAAGTATGGGGGCAGGATGTGCTGGGGATATAGCTCAGTTGGTACAGGTGCTTGCCTAGCATGCATGAAGCCCTGGGTTTGATCCCCAGCACTGCACATGGGATGTGTTGATGTACGGCTGGAATTCCAGCACTCAGGAGGTAGAGGCAGCCCTAGCTACATAGTGAGTTCAGAGCCAGCCTGGGCTACATGAGACCCCTGTCTCAAAAAATATATATATTCATTGTGTCTTGGATGTTATAAATAAGTATTTTGGCCTGGAGAGATGGCTCAGGGGTTAAGACGCTTGCTTATAAAGCCTGACAGGCTGGGTTCGATTCCCTCCCTGGTACCCACATGAAGCCAGATGCACAAAGTGGCACATGCATCTCAAGTTTGTTTGTAGTGGCTAGAGGCCTTGGTGCACCCATTCTGTCTGTCTGTCTGTCTCTCCCTTCTGCTTTCCTTGAAAATAAATACAAATTTTAAAGAAGTGTTTCAATTCATGTATGTTTCAAATGCTGAAAGTTGGCAAATATAGGAATATGAGTGTATAAACCTCCATTTGTGGGAAGAGCCTATCAATGGAGATGCAGAGAGCTGGGTAGAGAAAACCATTTATTTCAATGTCTTCCACCCATTCCACCAAGAGGAATCTTATGCAAGACACCAATATATGAGTTGAACGCTAATAGAGCTACTGGGAGGGGGGGACCAGCAGCACAGGACTGGTGACTGCCCCTTCCATCCAGGCTGTACCTGAGCTTGCCTGGCAACCCTCTACCTTCCCTCAACACAGCTGGAAACTGCTGCTCTTAAAGGGCCCCACATCCTCTCTTAAGGAGGCCCAGGGGAGTATCTACAGGGCTCTGTACCCTGTTCACCAAAGAGAACTGTGGGCCTGACCATTTCGGAGGGTTCTTGTGCTCAGAGGGAGGAGGAAAAAGGGAACACTTGGGTATGTAATACACCAAACCCTAAGAAGCTAGCAACAGAGCAAAAGGTCAGAACAGCTGCGGTGTGAAAAAGCCCAGCTTCATACTGTAACGAGAGAGGGATACAAAGCTGTTGTTAGGGGTTCCTTATTATATTTTCCTTATTAGCTCTAGTAACAGTGTGTAGATGTGCCGGAGACGGTTTCTGTCATTTTACTGGAAGGCATGGGTACAATCTATTATCACCTCAGGGTCTGCTTCCGCACTGTTATTCTATTAGTCAGTGACAATAATTTCATATTAAGTGTCATTCATGAAATGAAAGTTTGCCAAGCTATATAAATCTGCTTGGCAGACTCGCTGGTGTTTTGAGTGTTGAGTAAAATGATAACACACAGATGATATTTGAATATCATCAAATATATTTGCATTATCTCCGCTATTATAAGATTATACTGAACCAGCAGTGAGGTTGAGCTCAGCGGTCCTCTTTATATCCTAGATGCTACCAGAATTAATGAATGTTCCAGGGGTGCAGGAAAGGAGAACCCCCTTCAGTTCCTCCCTTGATTTTCACAAGTGATTGATTCGCATATACGCAAACGGGGGTTATGGAGCAATCAGCAGTGGTTTTGGGCAAGCTGTAGGAGGACTGTGCTTCCGTGGAGCACAGCAATCCCTCAGCATTGATTCCCGGAGGCCGCCCAGTTGGGGAGTCTATAGAAGCAGAAAGGACAGATAGATCCTTCCCTCCATTCTCCAGTACCTGCATTGTGCTTGCCATGTTTCTGCTGCCTCCATGGGGCTTGAGGTTATGATTAAAATAATCAGCATTTCAGGAAGTCATAGAGCTCCCAACCATGTTTTTAAAGAACATATTGCCTCTACAAAGATGAAACTAGGATGAAATACAAAACAGTGGCTGCACTAGTGGATGGAGATGATTGTGGGTAACTTTTACTGGTAGGATTGGACTGGATCAAGCTTTTCCTGGTTAGGCTGTTTAAGGCTATCTCGTGCCTCCTCCCACCTGCCTTTCTAAGGAGGAGTGTATACAGCCACAGGGGACCATGGGAACTCTTCCGGGGCATATTCATGAGAACAAAGATATGCTGGTTTGGGTCTGACTATGGCACCCCGATGTTCTTGGAGGTTTTGCCTCCTTTTCAGAGACAAGATCTCATGGATCCTAAACTGGCCTTGAACTTACTATGTAGGTGAGGATGGCTTCAAACTCCTGCTCCTGCCATTTCCACCTCTGAGCTGGGAACTGGGGACCAAACCCAAGGCTTTGTGTGTCTTCCAGCTGAGCCACATCCTAAGCCTGGTGGCACTGGGGGTCAAAGCCAGGGCTTTGTGCATCTACCAACCCAACCACATCCTAAGCCGGGTTACCGGGGGAGGGGTATTGCTTTTGGATTGGAAGGATGCAGTCTGTGGTTGTTGGTGGAAAACTTGCTGCAAATGTGGCACATTGTGTGCCCGGTTCCATTGCAACTGCAAGGATTTAGAGCAGAGCAAGTTTCACTTGGGAAGGTGGTTGTAGTATATTATATGAGGTAGGTTTTTAGAGACCCTAAAATATCTCTTTGTACCCTGAAATTTTCTGCTTCAGAAAACTCAATAATTTTGTAGGCTTTAAAGTGAAATAACTTTGTAACGACTAGTTAGTAAATGTTTCTAAGCTAAGACCATTATATTGCTTTTTGTGACTAGATCCAGCATGTAGGATGGGCTGTAGAAAAAGAAACTAGTTGATCTGAGGTTGGCCGTATAGGATGCTATGGACAACTCCTGTCACCCTGGCAAGGGGTTTGGTTTACCAGGTGCTGCTATCTGCATTATTGTACTTAATTCTCACACCTATCCAATAGTCGTGCTGTGTGACTAATATCAATAATTAATTCTATTATGTATTAATGTCCCATTCTACAGGTGGATTAACAGGCATTATATTCCTAGAGCCACCCATTCCTTAGCAGCCGACTAGTGCTCACCTCTAAGCTTCAGACAGCCATTGCAGGGATCTTCCACCTACTGACCACTCCCAGCTGTTCCTCTGACAAACAAACTCCAGATTTATGTACCACTTTTGTATCTGACTTTTTGTTGGTTGTTTTCTTTCCTTCATCTTTTAATTGAACCCCCCACGTGGGGTCATCAGGCTTGGCAAGCAAGTGCCTTAACCACTGAGCCATCTCCCCAGCTCTTTTGTTGGTTGTTTTCTTTCCTTCATCTTTTAGATTTTTTTTTTATGGCATAGGATCATGTTGCTGAAAAGACTTATTTTCCCCCACGTGGGTTTCAGCCATTCCCCAGCACAATTATGGAGGAAGGGATATTCTTCAGAGGCCCTGGAGACAGGTGTCTGAGGAAGCAGCAGCAGCCAGACTGCCAACCAGCCACCACAACACACAGGCACCTAAGACAAGTCACTTCTCTGGGCACATTTGCATATCTTTACAATGGTCTCCCCCATCACCACACCTTAAGACCAGCCCCAGTGACATTGCCTCTAGCAAGGTGATTGCAGATGCAAACTATTAATAATAAAACACTGAATATATTGGGGACACATATTCAAACTACCACATTCCGCCCTGGCCCCCAATAGATTTAGCTCCTGGCCCCCAATATTTGCTCCTCATTTTAGGTCACGTACTCAGTCCATTTCAAAGGTTCTCACAGTCTTGATCAACTTAAGATAGTGAGTCCTGTAAAATCAAACAAGTTAAATACTTTCAACATGTAAAGATTTTTAACTGGTAAAAAGCAAAGAGAGACTAGAATAATGCAAACTCAACTGTATAACCAGAGACTGACAGTCTCCAGTTTTCCAATCTGCTGGGCAGAGTCGCCAAGGAAAACCCATCCCATCTGCACTCCATGGTAGCCCTTTTGCACAGTCCTGGAATATCCAAAACATCTTCAGGTCTCCATGCAAACCACCGTGGGTGCAGCTTCATGCCCTGCCTCATGCTGCATCTCAGCAGCGGCTCCTGGAACCGTGTGCAATTCATGACTCCATGCATTTTTCGTAGTAATCTTAATCCAGGGACCCTTGAAAAGCAGGTTCATCAACTGCATTTCTAACAGTTTCCTCCCCACCTCCACCTTCCTTCCACCTTCCTTAAGATTGCTAATGTGTTTGACAATAGCAGCTAAACCAGTCTTTTTAACTGAACTTAAACTTGAAATCTCAGTCCGATATCTTCAGCCAAGCACATCAGTCCATTACAAAGTTTGATCAAACTTTCTGGGCCTGGATAGCAGGTATCCCTTAGGTGGTTCCAACAAAGTCCTCTGCAGTCTTTCTGGAGGTTTGGTCCAACACCTTCATAGCATTCAAACTACATCAGAATAGTCCATAAAACTTGAGAAGGCATCTTCAGTTGCAAGCACCAAGTCCAACTTCCTCCAAAACAAAGGTTCCAAAAAAGACAAATATCCACACGGTCAGATTCATCTCACCCCACACTCCTCGCCTTCCAGACCAGGCACAATTATGGAGGAAGGGATATTATTTATTGAAGCTTACAGATCAGGGGAAGTTCCAAAATGGCAAGTGCTCTCACAAGGCCAGACAGAGAGAGCAAAGCCAACCAGCCACCACAACACACAGAGCAAAAACTACAGCCACAAGGTCCCACAGCACACTTCAGGAACTCCTGCTAGGACCAGCTGGCAAACTACCACACCGCCCATGGGTGCAGCTCCCACCTTGAGCCTGCTCCATCTTTTAGATTTCTTTTCACCCACCTCTGAGCACATTCACTGACTTGGTGAACAATTGGTACTAGTCACAGAGTATGATTTTTTTTTTTCACTTTCTAAACTGATTTTTTTCATTCTAAACTGTTTTACTCATTCATCTTGTGGCCTGTGAAAACAGGTTTCCTAGATGACGTTCCTCTTTTGAACTGGCAGGAACTGCTTAACAAGTCATGTGTGCAAGTACAGTGGCATGTCTTCATTTTCTGTATCAGTTACTTTCTCTTTGCTAGGATAAAAGACCCAAACAGAAGCAACTGAAGGACGAAGAGAGGTTTATTTTGGTTTGCTGTGGCACATTGTCACATTAGCATGGAGTAAGGACAGGGAGCAAGAACAGTATGTGGATCCAGGCTCTCAAGATCCCCCCAGTGACACCCCCTTCCTTCAGCAAGGCTTTACCTTCTAACAGTCTACAGCCTCCCCGAACAAGACCACCGTTTGAGGATTGAGTGTTCAAACACATGAGTCAATGGGGCATATTTTACATTGAAACCACCACAATTTTCTTTTCTTTTCTTTTCTTTTTTCTTTTTTTTTTTTTTTGGTAGGGTCTCACTCTGGCCCAGGCTGACCTGGAACTCACTGTGTAGTCTCAGGGTGGCCTTGAACTCACGTCAATCTTCCTACCTCTCCCTCCCGAGTGCTGAGATTAAAGGCGTGCGCCACCGTGCCCGGCTCTGAAAACCACCACAATTTTCTTACTGCCTCTCTTCCCCCAAGAAAACCTGGCTTAAGCCATCGCATTCACAGGATGTCCACCATCTCCATTTTGGACCCTTTCCTACTCGGTCACTGTAACTTATACAGATTCCTGATGGGTTTATGGAAGCCACATGTTGGGGAGCGAGTCAGTTTGACTCTCTCATTTAGGAAGGGGGCACTATTGTCCATGTGCTAGTGTGTGAGGGAGCATTTCAAGTCAGATCATCGGCCGGGCGTGGTGGCGCACACCTTTAATCCCAGCACTGGGGAGGCAGAGGTAGGAGGATCACCATGAGTTCAAGGCCAGCCTGAGAATACAGAGTGAATCCAGGTCAGCCTGGGACAGAGTGAGACCCTACCTCGGAAAATAAAACAAAAACAAAAAAACAAACATCAAGTTAGATCATCGGCTGAGCATCCCACACTGTCTTGAATATGCATGGCCCGTCGGAACCTGCAACGGGACATGTACACATTTTCGTTCAAGCACGTTCCTGGTGATTTCTGATTCTGTTTAAGGGAGTCAGGTAAGTGATCACAACTTGATGGAACTGATTCATGTTTCACAGGTGCGATTTCCTGCGTATGAAATCACATCAAAGAATGGATTGAGGGAAGTGCTCAGGACATGTGTATAAGCTCAGGGAAATGAGTCATCTGCACATTTATTTGGGGAACACTAATTGAGCACCCACCGCATACCAGTGTGAAGAACACTCCGCAGGCAGCGTGCCACCTGTTCCGTACCTTGTCCCAGCTTTTTAAGAGCATTTTCCCAATGGTGACTCTTTTTGAAAGTTCATTCTGAGTTGATGTGGACCAATTGAAGTGATGACCTCCTTGAAGTCCCTCCTGGGGGTATTAACGCTTTGTTGTTTTTAGTTTAAACACTGTCCCTGGAAACATAACTGAAGAGTATGTCGTTTACTTGGGACTTGATCCCAGAACAGTGCCAGAAAGCAGCCAGTTCAGTGAGCTGCCCTCCCCAAGAGTACCAGTGTGTGTGTGGGGGGGGACCCTGAGCCTAAATGGCTCAAGACCACTCTCAGGGGACCCTTATCCCAGCCCTTGAGGTCTATGAGCAAGCTGCAGAACAGGCTCCAGCCAGAGGAGATGCTGAGGTCTGGTTGCCCTTGGAGGTGGAGCTGGTGTGAACTGGAATGTAAAGATTCCACTACAACTCTCCCTTCTTGAGCCCCTTCCCCAGTCTTGGAACTCTAGGTGACTCTTTAGCAGTCCTGTGTGCTTCAGAATGAGTGTATTTCCGCAGAGAGGATTTGAGTGAGAAAAATGGGAAAAAGAGACAAGGCATACAAATTCAGAATGTAAACAGTCAGACAGAAATATGTAGACAGAACACTCATTATTTTCTCCTCCGCCCTTCTCTTCCTCCTCCTCCTTCTTCTATGTCTTCTGTTTCTTCTCTTCTTCCTCCTCCTCCCTCTCTTTATTCTTCTTCCTCTTTCTCTTCTACTTCTTCTTCTCTTATTTCTTCGCTCTTCTTCTTTCCCCTCCATCTCCCACCTGTCCTCCTTTTTCTCCTATTACAATCATTCTCTTCATTTCCAGGTTAGAGACCTTGAACAGTCACTCCTTTCCCAGCCTACACATCTATTTTATTCCCTGGCTCTCTGCTTCTAACCCAGCTGGGAAGGTGGGGATAAGAGAATCCCAAGGACTTGCTGGCTAGCTAGTCTAGCTGAATTGGTGAGCTCTAGGTTCAGTGCAAGATGCTGTCTCAAAAAATAAGGTGGAGAGTGACTGAGGAAGACATCTGATGTTGGTATCCACGTTCATGCAAGTGTGTGTACGCATGAGCACACACATGAAAAGAAAAGAAAAGAGGGCTGGAGAGATGGCTTAGTGGTTAAAGCGCCTGCCTCCTAAGCCTAAGAACGCTGGTTCCAATCTCCAGCAGTTCCAATCTGCAAGTCCCATGTTTAGCCAGATGCAAAGTGACACAAGGGCGCAATGCCACACTTGACCACAAGGGGGCGAATGTATCTGGATTTTGTTCGCAGCAGCTGAGAGGCTGCTGGCATGCCCATCTCTATCTGTCTTCCTCTCCCTCTCTCTTTGTCTCTCTTTGTCTCTCTCCCAAAAAGAAGAAGGAAGGAAAGAAAGAAGGAAGAAAGAAAAGAAAGAAAGAAAGAAAGAAAGAAAGAAAGAAAGAAAAAAAGAAAGAAAGAAGGAAAAAGAAAAGAAACATCACTTGGTCCCTTGGAAGTAGAGAACTAGTGAGTCTGACTGGGGAGATGGCTCAGTGGGTTAAGAGCTTGCTAAGTAAGGACTTGAATTAGCTCCGAGCACACTTGTAAACTGGCCTGGGATGTAATCCCAGGGCTGGAAAGACAGAGACAGATGGATCCCCAGAGCTTACTAGACAGAACAGTGAGCTCTAGTTTCAGTGAGAGAGCCAGTGTCAAACAATAAAGTGGAGAGCAACTGAGGAAGACACCAGATGTTCACTTCTGGCCTCCACACGCACACACATGAGCACATGTGCCCACACACAAATGAATGTGCATGCACATACTGTATACATATATGCACACAAGACAATAATACACTCGTTTAAAATTTTTGATGGGAGAGGTCCTGAACAGATGTTCAGAGGTTTGGGCACTTGCCTGCAATGCCTAATGACCTGGTTTCAATTCCCCATTACCCATGTAAAGCCAGATGCACAAAGTAGCACATGCACCTGGAGTTCGTGTGCAGTGGCTGGAGGCCCTGGCTTGATCCTTTCTCTCTTCTTGTCTCTCTCTATATCTTTCTGCTTACAAATCAATAACATATTTTGAAACATATTTGTTTAAACAGTGAGTCTTGTCAGCCTCTCCACTTTCTCAGAATGTCAGTTGCTGTCCTTGCTAACACATTCTACCCCAGGCCCTACTGACAAGTTGAGGGTTAACCCCATCCTCCACCAAGCCACTGGCCCTGGTTGTCTGAATGGAGCCCCTCCTCTAGCCCTGGGATGCTTCTTTAGAAATTGGGGCTGGAGAGATGGCTTAGCGGTTAAGGCGCCTGCCTCCTAAGCCTAAGAACTGTGGTTCCAATCTCCAGCGGTTCCAATCTCCAGGTCCCACATTTAGCCAGATGCACTGATGCAAGGGTGCAATGCCGCACTTGACCACAAGGGGGCACATGCATCTGGATTCGTTCACAGTGGCTGAGAGGCTGCTGGCACGCCCATCTCTGTCTTCCTCTCCCTCTCTCTCTGTCTCTCTCAAAAAAAAAAAAAAAGAAAGAAAAGAAATGCTATACCTATTTGCACTCTGAGAGAATAGAAGTATCCCTGATACTTCATAATCTCACTGACATTTAATATTGTCAATCTAGAAAAGTTTGGCCAGTTTATTAAATGTGAGATCATCCCATGTCATTTCACTTTCCTTGGTTGTGGCTAAGATTGAGCATCTCATTATGTTTATTGAGCATTGCTATGGCTTGGATATGGTTCAAGTACTGGAAGTTTGGTCCCCACTGCAGTAACGTGAGAGGTGGTGGGACCTTTCGAAGGTAGAACTAGTTGGAAGTAAATAGGGGAGTCCATTAATTCTAGAGCAAGCTGTTAATAAAAGAGAAAGCCTGGCTCCTGAATGTCCTCTGGTGTCTAGGACGCTCTTGCACTGTGCTCTGTCTTGATGTTGTCTGTCATGTTGTTGTTGAGCCAGAGGCCCTCACTTAGAGGTCAGACAGAATGGGCTGCCCCATCATGAATCTAGTCCTGAGAACTATGTAAAATAAATCTGTTCTTTTTAAAAATATATTTTATTTATTTATTTACTTGAGAGAGAGAAAGAGGCAGAGAGAGAGAGAGAGAGAGAGAGAGAGAGAGAGAGAATGGGTGTGCCAGGCCCTCCAGCCTCTGCAAATGAATTCCAGATGTGTGCACCCCCTTGTGTATCTGGCTTACGTGGGTCCTGGAGAATCGAACTGGGATCCTTTGGCTTTGCAGGCAAATGCCTTAACTGCTAAGATATTTCTCCAGCCCAATAAACCTGTTCTTTATGATGAAGTACGCAGTCAGCCTTGGATATATTGTTATAGCAATTGAAAATGCACTGATGTCGGGTGGGGTGGCTCACGCCTTTAATCTCAGCACTTGGGAGCCAGAGGTAGAAGGATGGCCGTGAGTTCATGAGACCCTACCTCGAACTGCACCCCCCAAAATAAAATAAAATAAAATAAAATAAAATAAAATAAAAGAAAAGAAAATGAACTGGTACAGACATACAACTTGCTTTACCCATGAGACTCCAGTTTGTTTGTTATATTTCAATCTTGAGTCCGTCCAGAAATTTTGTTGTGTCGTGTCAGGCATACAGGTTTATTTTTCATACCTCATACACGTACATATATCAAATGTGATGTGATATATAAAAGGTATATAAGTGTTACATGTGTATATATATTGTAAAGAGATGAAAATATCGTCTAACTGAGGATACTCAACACATACCAAAGTAGAAATCCAGAAGTTGCTGAGAGCTCAACGCTAAAGTAGAGTTCAAATGCACCCACCAAGGCTCAGGGAACTTTGTGGAAGAGAGGGCAGAAAGATTGTAAGAGCCACAGGATGGGAGGGACTATCCAGAGGCATTGCCCTGGCCTCTAAGCAGTGAGTAACTGCTCTCACCACTCGGAACCCACAACCCCATGGGGGATAACAGCACCCCATGGAGGAGGGAAGTGGTACCATCACATGATGTGTCCATACAAAATTTCTACTTAATAAAAATAGTGTTTCTCTGTACACAGAGGATACACACATCTGCACACACACTATACTGCCCATACCACACTACACACACATACATGCATATAAACTAAAAACATTGTGATTTTTTTAGTCAATAGATGCTGGTATATGCCCATGAATTAGTTGCTGTGTCAAAGGCCATCCACATGTTCAAAAAATGAAACTGAATGCATATTGTTGTGTCCAGAAATAATTAAGTCTGTTCACTTTGTTATTGTAATTTTTTTTTAAATATACGAACAAAAGCTACCTAATGTCTTATTAATAGAGCCCACAACTTGGAGGCCTAGCACATCCATTCTCTATCAGCCCTTCTCTCTCTCAAATAAATAAATAAATAAAATTTAAGAAAATAGAGTTAGCATACAAAATAATGGCTTTCATGACATTTTTATACATGTATATCACTGTACTTTGCTCATATTCACCCCATCCTTTCTTTATCCCCCCAACACACACGGGTTTCCTTCTCCCTTCTTTCATAGATTCTATATTCTGCATGTGAGAAAAAACAGGTCATTTTGTCTCACTTAACATAATGATCTCTCCTTCTAACCATTTTCCTGCAAATGATAGAATTTCATCTTTTACAGCTGAATGAAACTCTATTATTTATATATCTTCTTCTTAATTAACTAATATCTTAAATTGGCATCAACATTTAGGGGCATAGTGTTTATAATGCCTATTATAATGGAATTTTTGTTTGTTTGTTTGTTTGTTTGTTTTTTGGTTTTTTGAGGTAGGGTCTCACTCTAGCCCAGGCTGACCTGGAATTCACTGTGTAGTTTCAGGGTGACCATGAACTCATGGCGATCCTCCTCCCAAGTGCTAGGATTAAAGGTGTGTGCCACCACGCCTGGCTATTATAATGGTTTTTAAACTTTATGTCATCACAATTAATTTTGATTCCTAATACATTACTTTCATGTTTTTTTCATCTTCTTGATCATTATCACCAGAATTCTACTACTGTCATTAGTCTTTTCAAGAAAACTTAAGGTTCTTAGATAGTCTTCATAGTCTTTTATGTTTTGCTACTGTCTTTATACTGCTTAATCTTTTGTTTTTTGTTACTTTTCTGACTTCTTAAGATTACTGTTTAGTTCATTAGTCTTGAGGTCTTTACTTCTAATATAAAAACATAATCCAGCCGGGTGTGGTGGCGCACGCCTTTAATCCCAGCACTCGGGAGGCAGAGGTGGGAGGATCAACAGGAGTTCAAGGTCACCCTGAGACTACATAGTGAATTCCAGGTCAGCTTGAGCTAGAGTGAGACCCTACCTCAAAAAAAAAAAAAAAAAAAAAAAAAAAACCATAATCCATAAATTATATTCTGTGTACAAAATTAGCTCTCAGAAGGACAGGCTTAGGTAGATGTTGCAAGGTCTCCTTCCTCTTATTCTTTTAGTCGTACTTGGAAAGATGGCCACGTCTGACTGATGAAAGGGCTGCTGGGGATCATATTCCAGCTGTATCTCTGGAAGAGGAAGGAACTGGTTTGGTCAGTAAGTTTCTGCCATATTTTTCACCCCTGAAACTTGAGCACTACCTGATTTCTCTTCTCTGAACTCCTATTCTACTTAGAATCAACACCATCAAGTTTAAGATTTAATTATCAGAATTAACTCAGGGTTGTACAGTCTAAAGCATTATTCCTTAAAGGTGGGAATTTTCTGGGCTCTAAAATGTCCACTGCAAGTCAGTTTTGAGCACACGGTATACTGTTAAAAGACAAAACAAGGGTTGGAGAGATGGCTTAGTGGTTAAGGTGCTTGCCTGCGAAGCCTAAGGATCCATATTCTACTCTCCAGATCCCACATAAGCCAGATGCACAAAGGTGAGGCAAGCGCAAGGTCACACATGCCCACTTGGTGGCACAAGTGTCTGGCATTTTGATTGCAGTGGCTGAGGCTCTGGCATATCAAATTCTCTCTCTCTTTTCAAAAAAAAATAAATAAATAAATTTAAAAATCAGAATTGAGCCAGGCGTGGCGGTACACACCTTTAATCCCAGCACTCGGGAGGCAGAGGTAGGAGGATCACCGTGAGTTTGAGGCCACCCTGAGAATACATAGTGAATTCCAGGTCAGCCTGGGCTAGAGTGAGACCCTACCTCAAAAAAAGTAAGTAAGTAAATAAATAAATAAAATGAAATAAAAATAAATAAATAAAATAAAAATCAGGATTGACAGAGATGGCTCAGTGGTTAAAGGATCTTGCTTACAAAGTCTGCCAGCCTAAGTTCAATCCTCCCCAGCACCCATATAAAGCTGGATCCAAAGTAGTGCGTGTGTCTATGATCCCAAAATGCCTTTGACACTGGGAGGCAGAGCCAGGAGGATCCAAAATGCTATACTGGCATTTGTTTGTCCCAAAGATGGTGGAGTAGGAGAAGAGCAGACTCTTCAAGGCTGTCCTCTAACATCCACACACATGCCATGGAACACACACACACACACACGCACACGCACGCGCGCACACACACATCAGGAAAAGCTAAATCCTGCAGTGTGGAAAGAGCCCTCCAAACCACAGTGACATTTCCATGGGAGATCAGGTTAATCTGACTCTGTGGTTTCTTCAACGTCGTGTTGAAGCGAGCCCTTTCTGTTTCCTCTGGGTTGCTATGAGAACTCATTCGGTCAGTCTGCTAGTGTTTGGAGGTGTCAGACACCTCATGTTGTTGAGGGGTAGGGCGTGGAGAGGTGAGCGATGTGGATAAGGCTCTGCCATAACAGAGATCAAAGGTGAGTGAGTGTAGGCAAGCTGCTCTGAGCATGGGAAGACCTTTAAGGTTGACTTAGATTGCTATAGTGTTGGTAGACCCTGGATTATTTGTATGAAATTAAAAAAAAAAAAAAAAAAAAAACCTAGGTGCTATCTTAAGTCTCTGAGTAGAGACCTCATACTCCTTCCCTTTGGTTTCTGGCTTTGCATAAGGACATAAGCCTACCTCCATTCCAGTGACCAAGTCCACCGCAGAAGAATTTCACACTTGAGTGTTCCCTGGGGCTACAAAAGAATCTCAGCTAGGCCAGACCTGAAGTTATTGGCTTTAGTGTCACCCTGTACTTGAGTTTAACTCATTATTTTGTTGCTAGGCTCAATGTTTCCAATGCTTCAATTTGATTTTCTGTTGCTTAGTAAATGACAGTGACATATGGATCTAAGTTAAATTGTTGGGATCATATTTTGTTTTCTTTTCACTGTGTGGTTTTCTCTCTCCGCTGTAGTGTGTTACGAGTGGGAAAATCCAGTGACATCTCAGTAACTCTAATCTATTATCCACCTGCTAGGACGTAAACACAATGCATGTGGCCAATTACTTTATATGCCAATAAAGCCTGTGTTTTGGAAAAATGTTGGACTGTTTGTATCCAAAACATTGTTTTGAATCAAGTCATCTAAAATATGCAGATTAAGAATAGGAAGCGATATCCTGAATAGCATCATTAAAATTCCAGGAAGGGACAGGCTGCAAAATACAAGATGTGGTGAGTCTATAATTAGACGTCAACACCGCTCCGTCTGATTGAGCCTCCCTCTGCACGGGCTCAGCTCCACGGCTGGTCAGAGCCCTGCGCTCTAGCCTAGGGAATTCACTGCAGAAGCTGACCCAGGAGGCCGAATTGGTTCTCTCAAAGACCCAGACAGTGGGCCCTTTACTACTGTGCTTTCTCCTTCATTGATAGCACATAGAATTTTACACACACGAGAGCAAAACTGCATATTTTGGGAGTCGTATGCATGCATGTGTGTGTATATTCGTATATGTGTGGGCCCACATGTATGTGGATGCACATGCCTATGGGGGCACATGTGTGTGGTGGTCAGAGATGGATGTTGGGTTTTTTCTTCAATCACTCTCACCTTATTTTTGAGACAAGGTCTCTTACTGAACCTGGAACTCACATATTAGGCTAGACTAGCTAGCAAGTCCTAGGGACCCTCCTGTCTCAGCCTCCCTCCCACATCACCACGCCTGGCTTTTACATGAATGCTGGGAATCAAAACTCAGGCCAGCATGTTTGTATAGTAAGCACTTAACCAGGTGAGTCATCTCCCCAACTCCCCGCCCCCACTACAGCATTTTTAATAAAGCAGAGGAAGAGAAGGGACTTGTCTTGTTACTTGATAATCAATTCTCAACTTTAAAACTTCCCTCACATTTATTTTAGAAAAAAAATTCTGTCTTACTTGGAAAGTTTCCAGAATTTTACCAAAGCACCAAATCGCAGCCAAAGACATTAATGAGATGTAAGGTTCAGGATGTGCAGTGAGCTGCTGGGTGGCCTCTCCACAATGGATGTTTGCTTATTTCTATCTTTAATACCAAACAGCATAAGGAAAAGAGAAAGAACTTATTTTCTTTATAAAGACAATGTGATCTTTAGCAAGATTACTTTTAGCAAAGTAATCTTTCCATTATTCTGACTTGTTTGTGGTAGTTTTGATCTGTGTACACTGACCCTGTGTCATCACCAGTCATGAAGCCTGTGTTTAGTTTTTCCAAGCATCTTCGTTTGTATGATCAATTGAGGCTGCTTAGCTTACAATGGTAGTGTGCCTAGCATTTATGGATCAGGTTTATTCTGTTTGGTTCTTTTGTTGAGAAAAACTAAAAGGGAAATTAGTTTAGAAGTGTTGGAGATCCATCAAGGCAACGAGGAAGTGTGGAATCAAGATCTGGGGTAAAAAGGAAGTGCTAGAAAACCTAGAGAAGTTAACTTAGCTTTTCTTTTTCTACTTCTTATGATGGATGTGAACTTATTAATCAATGCCTGCAATTCAGGTGTTGAAAGAATTAAAACATAAAATCGAGCAATTTTTCAGAGAACTAAAAACAATAAGAACCAAATGGAGCTTTTAGAACTGTAGAGTCTACTCACTGCAGTGACAACCCAAAGGGGTGAACTTTTTCGGGTGATATAAATGCTCTAAGAGTGTATTGAGTGATGGTTATGGTTTGTACCACTTACTTTTTCATTGATGTGAGCAAATGACTGAGCCAGAAGCAACTGAAGTAAGGGAAGGATTTATTTTGGCTACAGTTTCAAGGAGAAGCTTTGTGGCAAGGAAGGTATGTTAAGCCACCTAGTCACATTTCAGTCAAGAGAGACAGATCAGGAAGTGAGGTCAGACTATGAGACCTTAAGGCCTGTCACCAGTTTTTACTTCCTTCGTCAAGGCTCTACCTCCTAAAGTTTAACCTTCCCAAATGGTGCTACCAGCTAAGTATCAAGTGTTCAAACACATGAGTCTGTGGTGGACAATTTACATTCACACCATATCATGGTTGCACAATTTAATTAATTACTAAAACCATTGAATGCACATTTAGAACTGATGAACTTAATGATGTATAAGTGGCATCTTCTACCCAAAGAAAGCTGAATGGATGAGTTGTTTAAAAATGAATGGATGAGGGCTGGAGAGATGGCTTAGCAGTTAAGGCACTTGCCTGCAAAGCCAAAAGACCTCAGTTCAGTTCTCCAGGACCCACCTCAGCCAGATGCACAAGGTAGTGCATGTGTCTGGAGTTCATTTTCATTGGCTGGAGGCCCTGGCATACCTATTCTCTCTCTCTCTCTCTCTCTCTCTGCCTCTTTCTCTCTCTTAAATAAATAAATACATAAATAAATAAATATATTTTATAAATAAATTTTATAAATAAATATATTTTAAAAACTGAATTGATGAGTTCAGTAGATTAAGTTCTGCTTAAGAGAGAGTTAATAAGTAGAAGATAGAGCATAAAGAAACACCAAAAGTAAAGCATGACCTGGAGAACAGCCCTGAGTCCCTGAGTTCAGTTCCCAGCACCGAGATAATAATGGTAACAGAGAGGCTGGAGAGATGGCTTGGCGGTCAAGGCACTTGCCAGCAAAGCCTAACGACTGAGGTTTGATTCCCCAACACACACATAAAGCCTGATGCACAAAGTGTCACATGCATCTGGAGTCTGTCCACAGGGCCTAGAGGCCTTAGCGTGCCCATTCTTATCCTTTCTCTCTTTGTCTCTCTCTCTGCTTCCAAACACACAAATTAAAAAAATAATAATAATGGTAACAGAAATAAAAACATGAAGAGGAAAAAGAATGGAAAATAAATATAAGATTATAAAGTTGTGAAATATGGTAGAAATGTCTTATATAGATGTAATTGAATGCTTAGAAAGGGAGAAATGAGACAGAAGAAATAACTGGAAAAAGTAACTGAAATTGTTCTAAAATGAACACAGGACACATTACAGAATTGAGACTCTCCAGGACATTAAGCAGGATAAGTATAAAAAAATTCTAAAAACATCACAAAAAAAAAAAAAAGCTGAAAAACACTTGGAGTTAGGGGAATGGACACTCCTTAATCCTTGAGGGAGCAAGAATAAGACTGACAACTGACTCTTTGACAGAAGTAATAGCAATGAGAAGGAAGTGGAAGGCTATCTTCAAACTGATGAAAGAAAACAGCTGCTTACCATGTTCTATATTTTCCATAAAGATTTTTCAAGAATTAAAATCAAAGATATTGAAAGTTTATCATGAGATAATCTGTATTAAAGGAGATACTCATTAAAGGGTATTATTGGATAAAGGGAATATTATTCAAGATTAATGCTCAGAGTTACAGGATATCATGCAGTGTAATAGCAATAATAATTAGATAGTTAAATATAAGCAAATATTTCCTACATAACATAATATAATTATATGCTATGGGGTTTAAATATATAGAGAACAAAGCTGGGTGTGGTGGTGCATGCCTTTAATCCCACCACTCGAGAGGCAGAGGTAGGAGGGTCACCATGAGTTCAAGGCCGCCCTGAGACTACACAGTGAATTCCAGGTCAGCCTAGGCTAGAGTGAGACCCTACATTGAAAAACCAAATTTTATATATATATATGCAGAGGGAGAGAGATAGAGGGAGAGAGAACAAAATAAATGATAAAGGAGCTGGGTGTGGTGGTGCATGCCTTTAATCCCAGCACTTGGGAGACAGAGGTATGAGTTTGAGGCCACCCTAAGGCTACATGGTGAATTCCAGGTCAGCTTGGACTAGAGTGAAACCCTACCTTGAAAAACAAAACAAAAAAATAAAAATAAATGATAAAGGATATGTCTGAGGAAGTTGATTAATAAAGTTGAATTTTTCTAAGTTCCTTGTGCACACCAAAAACCTTAAATAAAATAAGAATGGTGAGAGAACATCTAAATAACAAGTCAAGACAGGGATAAACTAGGATAATCAAGAATACTCAGATATTCAAAAGAAGTTAGGGATTTGTGCAGAGTAAGTGAGAAAATAGAAATTATATGATAGATTTATGTATACCTCTCTTGATGACATATAGAAAATAAAAAGCAGTAAAGATATAGACAGCTTTAAACAAAGTTAAGTAGAAAATATCATCTAAAAATAAAATCTTGCCTGGAACAAATAAGTACTTTCTTTTCAAGTACACAGAAGATATTTGCCAGTATTTTTCACATACAGCATAATAAAGCAATTCTTTTTTAAAAATATATTTTATTTATTTATTTACTTGAGAGAAAGAGGCAGAGAGAGAGAGAATGGGTGCACCAGGGCCTCCAACCACGGCAAAGAAACTCCAGATGCATGCGCCCACTTGTGCTTCTGGCTTATGTGGGTCCTGGAGAATCGAACTGGGATCCTTTGGCTTTGCAGGCAAACACCTTAATCGCTAAGCCATCTCTCCAGCCCCAATAAAGCAATTCTTAATGATATTTCAAAGGATATTTGCTGACCATAGTAACATTGAGCTAGCAGTCAGAAACAAAAAAAAAGATAATGGAAATTTTCCATGTGTTTAAAAATGCTCATGGAACAAAGAAGAAATGGCAGTGATCATTAGAAAACATTTACAAGGTAGTGACAATGAAGACATGACATACCAAAATTTGTGGAATGTTGCTCTAAAAAATCATTTTACAACCTTAAATGCATATATGAGAAAGAGAGATATAACATAAGCATGCTCCACATTAATTTCAATAGGTAAGAAAGATCACAGATGAGCCTGGTGGCCCAGGCCAGGGATCCCAGCCACTCAGGAGGCTGAGGCAGGATGATGGCAAGACCTTCTGGGCTAAAAGAGTGAGTACAAGGCCAGCATAGGCAATTTAGTGAAACCCTCTCTTAAAATAAACAAGGTTAAAAAAAAAAAGGTTAAGGACATAATGGTAAAGCACAGCCCTATGTTAAATCCCAGCACTGCCCAAACAAAACCAAGCAAAACAGAAAGAAAAACCACCTGAAGGGTTGTTGGTTTTTTTTTTTTTTTTTTTCCAAGGTATGGTCTCACTGTAGCCCAGGCTGACCTGGAATTCACTATGGAGTCTCAGGCTGCCTTCAAAATCACAGCGAATCTCCTCCCTCTGCCTCCCGAGTGCTGGGATTAAAGGTGTGTGCCACCACACTGGACACCAACAAAAGTTTTAAATGGAAAAAGAAGGAAATAAAGAGAAGAAAAATAGTAAGACTGAAACAATCAACAGAACCAATTGTCTAATAAAATCAGTAAATCCTGATAACAGTAATCAAGAAAAAGCACCAATACGGGGCTGGAGGAATGGCTTAGAGGTTAAGGTGCTTGCCTGCAAAGCCAAAGGACCTCGGTTCAATTCCCCAGGACTCACCTAAGCCAGATGCACAAGGGGGCGCATGCATCTGGAGTTTCTTTGCAGGGCAGGAAGCCCTGGCACGCCCATTCTCTCTCCCTCTCTCTCTCTCTCTCTCTCTCCCCTTTCTCTATCTCTCAAATAAATAAATAAAAATTTAAAATTTTTTTTTTTAAAAAAGGAAAAGCACCAATAACCAGTACCAGGGATTAAAAAGGAGAATAACTATATTGAAATGATGGTAATGGGAGCTGGGATGACGTCTCAGTGGATAAAGCATTTGCTGAGCAATTCTGAGTACCTGAGTTGTGTCCTCAAGCCCCACACAAAAGCTGGACACTGTGACCATCATCTCTAATCCCAGTGCACCTTCAGCCAGATGGAAGGTGGAGACCGGAGAAATCTCCCAGAAGCTTGCAGCTCAGCTAATCTGGTAAACAGAGTGGTGAACCTCAACTGGAGACCCTGCCTCAGAACGAGGTGGAAGACCAGGACAGACCTGAACATTGTCCCTTGACCTCCACGTGTGTGTTGTGGCATGCGTGAGCCTGTACCCATGCATGAAAACATACACACATCATACCCACACGCACCAAATAATAATTAAGTAAATAAAAAAGTTTTAAAAAGAAAAGATAATAAGGGAACAATATGATTAAACTTGTGATAATATTTTTGACATTTTTAGAAGAAATTGACCAATTTTTAAACATCAGTTATTCAAATTCATAAGAAATATAGCAGTCTGAGTAGTTCTATATCTACTTGTATGAATATGTAATCAAAAACTTTCCCATAAGGAAAACTTCAGACGCAGATGGTTTTACTGTTGAATTCACCAAATATTTAAGGAAGAAATAACACATATTTTCCACCAACTCTTCCAGAGAATAGAAAGAGTAGGAATGCTCCCAACTTATTTTAAGAAGCCAGCAGAATTTTGATTCTAAAACCTGACCCCCCCAAAAAAAAAATATATATATATATGAAAGGAAATTCCAAGTCAGTTTTACTTGTGATTATCAATTACAAGTAAATAAAATATTAGCAACATGAATCCTGAAATCGACTGCTATATCATTACTGTCAACTTCTCAGGACCCAAGATCACCTGTAAGGGATCATCTGGATTAGGTTATCTCTGCTCATACCAGTAAGGGATTATCTTGGTTAGGGTAACTGAGGTGGGAAGAGCCACCTTAACTGTGAGTGACAGGCTGCCTCACGCTTCTGTGGCCCTGCTTTCTTCACCACTGTGAAACCGTAGCCCTAAACAAAAACAAATATTTCGTCCCTTGGTGGAACTCTTCCTTCCTGTGGTGGCTTGAATGCAATTGCACATCCCTCATCGCCTTATTGTAAAATATTAAAAAAATATTTTATGTATTTATATATTTGAGAGAGAGAGAGAGAGAGGCAGATAGAGAAAGAGAAAGAATGGGCATGGTAGGGCCTCTAACCTCTGCAAACGAACTCCAGATGCAAGCGCCACCTTGTGCATCTGGCTTACGTGGGTCCTGGGGAATTCAACCGAGGCCCTTAGGCATCACAGGCAAGCACCTTAACCACTAAGCCATCTCTCCAGCCCAACCTCAGGCATTTTTGATTAACATTAAGCTTCCTATATAAGTCTAGTAGGCAGAGCCCTTCTAGAGGTGTGTGTCACTGGGGACAGATCTTGAGTACAGCCCTAAGAGGCATGTTGAAAGCCAGTTTGAACTCCAGTTGGTTGTGCTTGCTGGTCTTGGCTTCACTCTCTCTGTTGCGGATGTTGATGTGAGCCAGTGAGACTTTTCCTGGAATCCGTAAGCCTGAAATAAACCCTGTCCTCGCATGCGCTGCTTCTGGTCGGATATTTGTCCCAGCAAGAAGAAGGTGACTGTGACGTTCCCCGTGATGGAATGGTGGCCCTACGCAAACCCTTCCTCCCTTAAACTGAGTTTTGTCAGGAATTGTGTTCTAGCAACTAAAAGGAAATTAATACGATTGTGATCAAGTTGGCTGTCTTTCTGAAATGCAATCTTAGGCTAGTCATTTAAAAATTACTCAAGGGCTAGTTCAGTGGTTAAGTGTGCTTTCTGTAAGCAAGAAGGGACCCAAATCTACCCTAGTTCAAGTCTCCAGATCCCACAAAAACAGGTGGGTGTGGCCACATGCACCTGTGACTCCAGTCCCACAATGAGAAGCAGAGACCAAGAAATTCCATGAGAACACACACATATGCACACACACACACGCACACACACACACACACACACACACACACACACACCTACCTTCTAGTGTCAGTAAGATTCCAACTCAAAATGAGAGTAGACAGAAGATCAATGGAGTAGGACAGAAACCCACCATATGTGAATGTCTCCACTGCATATGTGCACATGGAGTGCTGCATGGGCAAATACATGTGCCTATACCACACCACCCACATGGATACACACACCATATTACATACACTCATACCCACAGGCAAAACAATGAGAAAATCACTCCAGAACTCACATTGACAGAATGAAGAAGAAGAACCACATAATCATCTCAATAGGTATAGAAAATATACATGATATTATCCGTGTAATGCCAGACTATTTCATAAGAGCAGTCTTAGCCAACAAGCAAGAAAGAAACATTTTACTCTTAGAAGAAGAGAATGTCTTATATTATGAAAAGATAGGAAACATACTTAGTAGTGACGTAACTTTTCTTTGAGATTAGGAGAAAATACAAGCATGTCATCTTTGACCACTTCTATTCATCATTGAATAGTAGAACCAGGTTAGTGTAATAACAAAAGGAAGATATTATAAAGGAGTTAGGATTAGAAAGGAGTAAATAAAACTATGTATGTAGAATAAACTATGCACATACAAAGCTCAAAAGAAAGTATAAATTAGGGCTGGAGAGATGGCTTAGTGGTTAAGGCACATGCCTGCGAAGCCTAAGTACCCTGGTTCGATTCTCCAGTTCCCATGTAAGCCAGATGTACATGGTGGTGCATGCATCTGGAGTCCATTTGCAGAGGCTAGAGGCCCTGGCACGCCCATTCTCATTCACTCTCTCTGTCTGTATCAAAGGAAGAAAGGATGAAAGGGAAGGAGGAAGGAAGGAAGGAAGGAAGGAAGGAAGGAAGGAAGGAAGGAAGGAAGGAAGGAAGGAAGAAAGGAAGGAAGGGTAAATTGTCAGAACTAAAATGAATTAGATTGGGTGTGATGGTGCACGCCTTTAATCCCAGTACACAAGAGGCAAAGGTAGGAAGAATGCTGAGAGTTCGAGGCAAACCTAGGACTATAGAATGAATTCCAGTCAGCCTAAGCTAGAGTGAGATTCTGTCTTGAAAAAAAAAAACGATAAAAATAAAAAAAGATGGGCTGGAGGGATGGCTTGGTGGTTGAGGCCATGGCGCATGTGTGGAGGTTGGATGTCAACCTTGGGGAGCCAGTCCTTTCCTTCCACCTTGTTTGAGACAGAGACTCTCATTGCTACTGTGATCTTGGCCCATGAGCTTCCGGATCCTCCTGTCTCCTCCCCCCATTGCATCGCTACTGCATGTGTCTTTATGTGGAGGCTGGTGATCACCAGGCTTGTGCAGCAAGCGCTGTTATAACCACTGTGTATCTCCCCCATCCTGAGAGTTTCTTTTTACATGTGAAAATTAATATGATGGTCCTAAAATGTATATGGAATCACAGGGTCAGGCATTGACCATGTATTCTTGAACAAAAATAAGAAAGAGGTTTTGTTCCATCGGATGAAGAGCTCCAGTTATGTTAGAGTCATTGAGACAGAACAGCATTTGTACAGAAAAAGACAAAGATAGTGGAATAAAAGAGCCCCAAACAGATTGGGGCATATCTGGGACACAGTATTGATGACACAATAGCCCTGAAGAAGAATGAGGCTAAAACAGTCCTTTTTTTTCTGAGGTAGGGTCTCACTGTAGCCCAGGCTGACCTGGTTCACTCTGTGGTCCCAGGCTGGCCTTAAACTCACAGCAATGAGTGCTGGGATTAAAGGCATACACCACCATTCCTGGCTCAGGACAGTCCTTTTAAGAAACAGGTCTGGGATAATCAGATACTAATATAAAAAAACAACAAACTCGGGGCTGGAGAGATGGCTTAGCAGTTAAGGCATTTGCCTGCAAAGCCAAAGGATCCCAGTTTGGGTCTCCAGGACCTGCATAAGCCAGATGCACAAGGGGCACATGCAGCTGGAGTTTGTTTGCAGTGGCTGGAGACCCTGGCGTGCCCATTCTCTCCCTCTCTCTCTCTGCCTCTTTCTCTCTCTCAAATAAATAAATAAAATATATTTTAAAAATAATAAACTCAATCCTAAGCTTATATTTTAAAAATTATTAATTTACTTGAGAGAGAGAGAAGGAATGGGTTGCTGGAGCCTCTTGCCACTGCACCGGAATTCCAGATGTATGAGCCACCTTGAACACCTGGCTTTATGTAGGTTCTGGGTAACTGAACCCAGGCTGAAAGGCTTTGCAAGCAAGCACCTTTAACCACTGAGTCATCTCTCCAGCCCCTAAGCTTATATTTTATAATAAAACCCATTTGTTGCTGTCAGCTCTTCATTGCTGGGATAAACACTTGGCCAAAAGCAACTTATAGGAGGAAAGGGTTTGTTTCAGACTTACAAATTCCAGGGGAACACCATCAGAGGTGGAAGAAACTTGCTCACTTCCATAGATCCAAGCAGAAAGACACCACCAAACAGCCAGCTAACTCTGACAAGCACAAACAGCCAGAGTTTCAACGGCTTTCCACACACCATAGGGTTGGACTCAGATCCACCTCCAGTGACATGCCCCCTGTAGCAGGGGTCTACCTGCTAAGGGCTCAAGTTGCAAGCCCAATTTTAATAAAACACCAGAATCTAAGGAACCTTGCATTCATACTATCACATTCCAACTACCACACCACTCCAGGTGAATTCTACAACCACAAGTCGAAGACAAAGTAATAAAAGATCCAGCGATGATGAGGATAGGGTCTTTATCACTTAGATTGAAAGAAGATTCCCATGCAGGATCCAGAAGAACAGCTATAAAAGAAAAGTCATATGAAGTTGGATAATTTAAAAAATTAACTTTGGGGCTAGAGAGATGCCTGCAAAGCCTAAGGACCCCAGTTCGATTCTCCAGGTCCCATGTAAGCCAGATGCACATGGTGGTGCATGTGTCTGGAGTTTGCAGTGGCTAGAGGCCCTGACATGCCCATTCTTACTCTCTCTCTAATAAATACAAATAAATAAAACCTTAAAGATTTTTTTTTTAAAAAAATGAACTTTGGCTATCAAGACACAGTTAAGAGAATGAGAGGCAAATTAGGGGTATCTTCAACATGTGTGATTTGCAAAAGGTTTATATGAAAAACATACAGAAAACAAATGCCCCATAAAAAAAATTGGTCAAAGCTGGGCATGGTGGCACACACTTTAATCCCAGCACTTGGGAGGCAGAGGTAGGAGGATTGCCTGAGTTTGAGGCCACCTTGAGATTACATAGTGAATTCCAGGTCAACCTGGGCTAGTGTGCAATCCAACCTTGAAAAACAAAAAAACAAACAAACAAAAAAATTGTTCAAGAGCTGGAAAGATGGCTTAACAGTTAAGGTGCTTGCCTGGGAAGCCTAAGGACACAGGTTCAATTCTTCGGTATCCATGTAAGCTAGATGTACAAGGTGCACATACGTCTGAAATTTGTTTGTGGTGCCTAGAGGCCCTGGTGTGCCCGCTTTCTCTCTCTCTAACACACGCACACACTTTCTCTCTCTCAAATAAATAAATAATTTTTTAAATTGGACAAGTTGCTTAACAGGGGATTTCACAGAAGAGGATATACAAATATCTAATAAATGAAACGTGGTTCAAATTTATAAATCTTCGGGAAAGATAATTAAGAAAGCACATAAATTAGTGCTCCATGTCCTCCACAGTACCTTCAAGGAGTTGGTGAGAACTTGTGACTTGAACTCTCATGCACGAGTGTGCTTGTTGTAACCAACACTTTGAAAAACTAATTTAGCTTTAGCTAATGTCACTGAACATAGGTACATTGTGAGTGTCATACTTACCTTCTCATTGCTAGAGCAAAACACCCGCCCAAAAGCCCCCTATGGGGGGAGAGGGTTTATTTCTGCTTACACGTTTCATCTTGGCAGGGAAAGCACGGCAGGAGCAAGACAGCAAGGTGTCACCTCGTGTCTCATCATCGGGGTGAGCTACCTAGCATTGGCAAGGGGCTGGATGATAAAGTCCTAAGGCCTGTACCCAGTGGCACACCTCCTCCGAGGTCCCACCTCCCAAGGGCTCCACCAGCTGAGAATTAACTATGAGGCTTAATCACAAACATGAGACTATGGCGACACTTTACATTCAAAGCACCACAGTGAGTGAGCAATTCTATGCCAGCATACAGACTCTTAGAACAAGTGACTCCAGATGTACTCAGAATTATAGATAGAAGTGTTCATAACATAGAAGTAATTCATAATAGATGAAATTGGAAATTACCCAACATCCACCCAGAGTATAATAAAATGCACATGCGCAAACATATTATGGTATGGTTATATAAGTGAAAAATAATATCCCTATAAAAGAAAAACTCCTATCTACATAACTACATGGTTCTCACTGACAATGTGTGAAAGCCGTCTCCCCATGTCTGTATTCCATTCATATAAACCTTGAAAATCAGAATGAAACTATGGTTGAGTGCTTAGATTAAAAAATTACAGGCCTGAAGAGATGGCTCGGATGGTAAAGGCACTTCCTTGCAAAGCCTGTCAGCCCAGGGTTCAATTCCCCATGGCCCACGTAAAGCCAGATGCACAAAGTGGTGCGGGCATGTGGAGTTCATTTGCAGAACCAGGAGACCCTCATGTGCCTATACACACACACTCTCTCCTTACAAATAAATAAATCAATTTTTTAATTACAAAGATGATGGCAACTGTAGACATTAAGGTTATGGTTCGGAGGAGGATGGGGTGCTAATTGGAAAGAGGGTGACAGGGCTTGAGGGGTGCTGACAGCATTCTGGTTTTTAGATTGGGTGGTGCTTGCATGGGTGTCTCTTTGCAAGTCGTTGAGCTGTGCTTTTTTGTCCCATGAGCTTTTTGTGGAATATTTCACAAGGGAGACATTTTAAAATTTAAAAAGATAATAGTTTTCTTGAATTTTAATCAATTTAAAATTGCCCAATGATTTTCTTTTCTTTTCTTTCTTTTTTTTTTTTTTTTGTTTTTTCGAGGTGGGGTCTCACTCTAGCTCAGGCTGACCTGGAATTCACTATGTAGTCTCAGGGTGGCCTCGAACTCATGGTGATCCTCCTACCTCTGCCTCCTGAATGCTGGGATTAAAGGCATGTGTCACCACGCCTGGCGCTTTTCTATTTTGAGAATTTATACTTTTCCCCTTCCTTTGACTTACACTCTGTTTCTATTATGAGACCATTAATTTACTGGTAACAAATCTTGTCTTGTAAAACTTTGCTTTTTCCTACTAACAAGCACTATAGTCTTTGATTTTTATATCTATGAACTCCTCTTTCCCTCTCTTTCTTTCCCCTTTTCTCTTCCTCCTTCCCTCCCTCCTTCTCTTCTTCCCTCTCTCCCTTCTCCTCTCCTTCCCTCCCTCTCTCCCTCCCTGTCTCCTTCTTTGCTCACTTAGTGTCCCATGTCTTCAGGTACTCTTCTTTCTTCTTCCCTCCCTCCTTCCCTCCTTCCCTCCTTCCCTCCTTCCCTCCTTCCCTCCTTCCCTCCTTCCCTCCTTCCCTCCTTCCCTCCTTCCCTCCTTCCCCTCCTCCCCTCCCTC
Source organism: Orientallactaga sibirica (assembly GCA_036365145.1). Classification (NCBI taxonomy): domain Eukaryota; kingdom Metazoa; phylum Chordata; class Mammalia; order Rodentia; family Dipodidae; genus Orientallactaga; species Orientallactaga sibirica. The sequence continues at coordinate 4,527,569 of JAEOAD010000038.1, read as the reverse complement.
CTTCCCTCCTTCCCTCCTTCCCTCCCCCTCCCTCCCTCCCTCCCTCCCTCCTCCCTCCCTCCTCCCTCCTTTCTTTCTTTCTTTCTTTCTTTCTTTCTTTCTTTCTTTCTTTCTTCTTTCTGAGGGAAGGTCTCACTGTAGCCCAGGCTGACCTGGAATTCACTCTATAGCCAAGGCTGGCCTCAAACTCATAGTGATCCTCCTACTTCAGCCTCCCCAATGCTGGGATTAAAGGCGTGTACCGCCACACCCACTTTTAGACATACTCTTAATCCAATCTTGCTGAACAAATGTGTCAGATGATGGACAACCTCCATGTGCTTTCCTCCTCTCCTTTGGCCTGTGCCCAGCACAGCTTTGTGCACCTGTCTCCTGTGGTCATCCCTCACTCCTGGACTCTGTGCCGTCTTCTGTCCTGGTTTCCTGTTGGGGGTGTTCGATGGAGCACATCCTTGCTCGTTTACTAGGTGCTGTGGTTGGGATATGCTTTGTTTCCCAAAGGTTCATGTTTAGAGGCTCAGTCTCAAGAGTAACAGTATTGAGGAAGTAGAACCTTGAAGAGGTGAGGCCTGCTGGGGCATGGTTAGATTAGGAGTCACCACCCCTGGAAAGGATTAAAGCCAGTCTTTGAGAATGAGTGACACCTCATGTTACTTTAGAGTGGGTTGTTATAGAGCAAAACTGCTCCACATGTTTGGTCCCTTCTGCACCTGGCCTGGTCCCTTTCTACAACTCTGCCATATTGTAATGGACCCAGAGAGCTCTCAGCAGGGAAGACCAGCCTCGTGCTGTTTGGACCTCCCAGCCCCCGGCATTATGGGATAAATACACCTCTTTATGAAAGATGAGCTCTCAGGTGGCTTGTTATTACAGCATGCAACAAACCAGGACACGAAGTTAGCACAGCCAAGAACTTAGTCTTTGAAGATGAAGTGGTTTGAATGCAAAATGTCCCCAGATTCTCATGTGTTTGAGCACTTGGTCTCCAGCTGGTGGCGCTATTTCAGAATGTTGGGGAACCATAAAAGGTGGAGTCTTGCTAGAAGAAGTGTGTTATTGGGGGAAGACCTTGGGGTTTTGTAGGCAGTCAGTCCTTCCTGTTAACCCTCTGCTTCTTGCCTACTAATATGATGAGCTAGCTTCCTGCCTCTGCCACCATCCCTTCCACACTGTGATGGAGTGCACCTCCTTGAAACTGTAAGCTGAATAAAACCCTTTCCTTCCCTGTGTTGCTTCTGGACAGATGTTTGTTCACAGCAATGAGAGTGTAACTGATGCAGAAGATCTCTTCAATCTCATCTTCCTCTTCGTCAATGATGTGGTTACTTACATAGTGACAGGGTGAATGCCTTTTCCTCCTCAGTATTTAACGGTGATACTCAGTGAACTTTCAGCCTCTGTTGCTGCAGTTGAGAAATCCTGTGTTATTCTGTGTAAACGGATCTTTTTCTCTCTGGAAGCTTTCAAAAGTTTTATTTTATCCCTGGTGTGAAATTACATGTTGTTACACCCTTGTGCATTTATGAATAATTCTATGAACAATTTTACTGTGGACTTAATGTGATCTTACAATTGGTAGCCCATGTTCATACTTGAAAGAAGGTTCTTGTAGACTTCATGGCTTTATGTATTTGTTTATTTTTGGTTTTAATTGTTTTTTTTTAAATTTTCTTTGAACATTTAGAAATTAACAGTTGAATAGTGGGGCTGAGGTTTTGGTTGTGTGTGTGATTAAGTATGTGCAGGAACACACGTGTGTACATGCACATGGAGGTCAGAGAAAAACGTGAGTGCAATTCCTCAGGCAGCATGTGCCTTTTCCTTTGTTAGTTTGTTTTGAGACTGGTCTCTCATTGACCTGGAGCTTGACAAGTAGGCTAGACTGGTCAGCAAGCTCCAGGGATCTGCCTGTCTCTGCCTCACCAGTACTGGGATTACAAGCATGAGCCATCATGCCTGGCTTTCATTTGTGAGTTCTGGGGATTGAATTCAGGTTTCTCTCTCTCTCTCTCTCTCTCTCTCTCTCTGTGTGTCTCTTTCTTTGCTTATGTGTGTGTGTTTGTGTATGGTATATCCACATGAGTGTGCCTTGCGGCAACCTATATACTAGCCTATGGTACTGAGGGGCCACTATAGTGGCTGGAATGGAATGTTGGTGTCTTGCTCCGTTGCTTTTCCTTTTTTTTTTTTTTTTGAGCCGAATCTGGAGCTTGTTGTCTCCTGTGACTCTTGGGTCTGTGCTCTATAATGGGACAGAGGTCACAGTCATGGTGGTCACACCCAGCACTTCACACGGGGTCTGGTGGTCTCAGGCCCTCATTCTTGCACAGGAAGCGCACTTGACCATTGAGCCATCTCTATAGCCCTGAAGTCTGCCTCTCATGCTCAGAAGGCAAGCATTTTACTGAATGATCTGCCTCCCCAGCCTCTGATGATTTTTGGGTTGATTTTTTTTCTCCTTTCTTAGTTGTCTTTTTGCCTTAATTTCCATTCTTCTGCATGATTTCTTTTATTTCAAAGTTATTAATTTTTTATCTTGGCCTTCATACTTTTCATTTTTAAGAACTTTAAATTTATCTCCAAATGTTTCTTTTTTTAATCACATCCTATTCTTTTAACACTAAAAATGATGTCTTCTTGTTAGGGAACTGGAGGAATTGATATTCTATTCTCTTTGCCTTCTGTTTTCTGCATTCTCTCTGTTTCCTGGGAGGTTTTGTTTGGTTGGTTGGTTGGTTGGTTGTTTTTTTTTCTCTTCTCTCTTTTATTCTGCTTTTGGTATCTATCTTTGCAGTGAGATCTTCTTGAGTTACTGATGATCACTGGATTTCTCTTCATACTGCAGTGCAAGGTCTAAAGGGTTTGTTGGATGCTGTGGGCTTCAGTAGGGCTCATGGACTGAAGGGATCTCTGTGGATGGGTTGAGTGATAAAGCCATTTCTTCAAATTTTAGTGTCTTTCAGGGAGTTTTCTTTTGAGGCCATTCCATCTCTTCAGGAGGGACTGTCCTAGGCTCCTGTGGAGGACATGTAGGCTGGGGTCCTAGTATTCTGAGAGCCACCAGCCAGGGACATAGGATCTCATTGTTCAGCATATGGAATTCAACTTTGACCCTGGGTTTTCAGCCTGAGGTCCAGTTTGTTCTCTTCTGAGCTGTGATTCCCAGTGATTGAGCTTCTCCCTTTGATTTCACCATCAGTAAACCTGACTTGTATAGGGTTACTGGACGGGAGGAGTCTTGTGTTTGGTTTGGATAGATGTCTCTCTCAAAGGCTCATGCATTGAAAGCCTGGTCTCCAGCTGCTGGGGCTATTGAAAGGCATTCAGACCTTGAAGGCTCTGCATTGAATGAATTATTCCACTGATGGGCCTGTAGATCTGTAGACTTAGGAGGTAGGGCCTGGCTGGAAGCAGTAGGCCCAGCAGGGGGTGGTGCACTGGAGAACATCTTCTCTAGTCCTGGCTCCTTCTGTCTCTCTCTGCTTTATGGCACCATGAGGCAAACAAGTTTGCTTCACCACACACTCTTGCGGCCTGGATGTTCTGCCAATCACAGAACAACAGAAACAGAGCAAGCTTTAGACTTCTTTTTTTATTTAATTTTATTTATTTATTTATTCATTTGCAAGCATAAAGAGAGAGAGATAGAGAGAGAGATAGAAGAGAGAATGGGCATGTTAGGGCCTCTAGCCACTGCAAATGAACTCCAGATGCATGTGCCCCCTTGTACATCTGGCTCACATGGGTACTGGGGAATTGAACCTGGGTCCTTTGGCTTTACAGACAAGCATCTTAACCAGCGCCATCCCTCCAGCCCCAAGCTTGAGAATTCTGAAATAGATGCTACCCTTCTTCCCTCCCTTCCTCTTTCCTTTCCCTTCCTTCCTTCTTTCCTTGTTGTCTCAGATGTTTTGTCACAGTAACAAAAAGTTGACCAGCACACCTGGTCATGCTCATGCAGTAGAAGTGAGAACATAAAAGCCTAACCTCACCGTAGAGTCAAACTCCCACCTCTCACCTTCCGTTACAGCTGAGTCCTCCCGGTCCCAATGCTTTCTAGGAGTCCACGGGCAAGAGTGGACTTGCTCCTGATCTAATTTCTTATGTGCTGCAATTTAACATCAGCTTTCTCCATTCCACCTCAGGTTAACTAACACTCCTCTCATATCTCAGTCTTCCAGAAATTACTTTGCCAACGCTCATCTGCCTCCTCTCTCATTCCCATCAACCTGTGGCTCTCTGTTAATCCTTTAAGAAAAGAAAAGATGGCTTACACATCTTCACTTTACTACCCGGCCAATGATAGGGGTTTAAGGAACATTTGTACATTGATTGATGCTCACTCCCTAATCATTGACTTGCTCTGCCCGCCTTCCTGTTTTTGAAGGTCTTCTTTTCTTTTTCTTTTTTAATATTTATTTGTCATCTTAAGGAAGAGGAATTTAAACAATAACATCTACTTGGGTACTATATCCAACTTTCAAATTTTATCTCTATCTATCTATCTGTCTATCTATCTATCTATCTATCTATCTATCTATCTATCTACCATCCATCCATCCATCCATCTATCTTTCATCCATCTTGCAGTATTGGACATGAAAGCCAAGTCTTCACACATATTAGGCAAATACTCTCCCACTGAGCTATATTCTCAAACCCTTTGACTCCTGTGGGCTCCTCCTCTTTTCTGCTGCTTGGCTGCCCAGGGTACCTAGAGCGTGCCAGGCACTGCCCATCACCTATGCCATGTACTTCTGCCTGAATTCACCAAGCTGCCTTGTTTCCAGGCTGTCTAGAAGAGTAGGGAGGGGACTCTCTGAAGTGCCTGAAGGGGCTGAGTTTCTCTTTCTCTCCTGAGCAGAAGTGGGGTGCTCTTAAAATAGCCTGCAGAACGTCACGATGTGAACATAGCCACACCTCCCTTCTCCAGATCTGCTTTATTGTTGAAAATAAACTCTGTGAGCTCACCTTCCCCCATTCTCATGGCAGATTTTAGAAGCTGCATCTTGATTGCTGTTGCTCCTTCCTTCCTGCTCTTCAGGCTGGAAAGATGAACTGTTCTTAGGACCTGGCTGGGCCACAGGGGAGCCCCTCAATGGTGAGGAATGAGGAAACCCAGACTGTTCCATCTGCTGCCATCCATCTCCCTCCCCTGCCTTTAGTACCTAGAACATTGTCTAAGCATACTCCTTTCTTTTGCCATCTTGAGATTTTTATTTATTATAATTATTATTTTAGGTAGAGAATCACTTTAGCCCTGGAACTCCACTCTATAGTCCAGGCTGCCTCAAACTCATGACAATCCTCTTACCTCAACCTGCTGAGTGCAGGGACTAAAGGTATGCACCACCACAGCTGGCTGATCTTGAGATTTTTTAAAACATTAATTTGACTTTTAGCAGTAACTTGATTTTGTGGAAATTCTAAATGTTCTGACCCTTTTGCTGTGTTGGGAAGTGGCCCACACCTGTGGGCAGACATGCAATGCTTTACTTTAGTAAGGTTGTTGCACGGTCGTCTGGAGGGAGGAGTATACCTCTTCTAACTAAAAAAATACATCATGGGCTGGAGAGATGGCTTAGGGGTTAAGGCGCCTGCCTCCTAAGCCTAAGAACACTGGTTCCAATCTCCAGCAGTTCCAATCTCCAGGTCCCACGTTTAGCCAGATGCAAAGTGACTCAAGGGTGCAATGCCGCACTTGACCACAAGGGGGTGCACACATCTGGATTTCGTTCGCAGCAGCTGAGACACTGCTGTCGCGCCCATCTCTTCCCCTCTCTCTCTCTCTCTCTCTCTGTCTCTCTCTGTGTGTCTCTCTCCAAAAATAATAAAAAATAAAAAGTTTGAAAAAAAAAACACATCATCTTCCTCAAAGACAACTTAGTATTATGATCTTGGAACACACATGGTATTGAATGCTCAGCTCCACTCATTAGTTATTGCAAGGAAAAATGGCGCAGTTCTCATATTCCCAAACTATTTAAATTTTATTTTGCGTAGATGTTTCTCAGTTTTAAATTGTGTTTGTTTGGTTTTTTGTTTGTTTGTTGTACCATGCAGCAGTTCACATAATTTTTGGCATACGTTTTTGCAACCTGTCTTTGAGGGCACACTAAAATGTTGCATAGTTGGAAGCCAGACATTGGACAGTCTTTGAAAAATATACACTTAATTATGTTCTACAATTAGTAGTATGTCAGTCATGGAAACTAGATGGTTCGTTGTTCTGTACATTTAAGTGTTCTGAAATCACTGTTTCCTGAGGGAATATTGTCTCAGTCCATGGACACCAAATGCCTTTGATTTGGATTTGTACCTTTGTCCCACTTCTTCCCTCAGATGCAGCTCTGGTTCTTAGCCTCACACCACAGTCTTACACCACCCACCTCCACAACTCGGGTGGACCGCCTTTGCTGCGCTGACAAGAGTCTAACCTTGAATATCTGACCACCCAACACCAGTGAGCCATTTGGTTGAATGAGGTGACACCTGCCTGTGGGGGGTGGCTGGTTGTGTGACTGCTCCTGATTCAAACCCCGTTCTTAGAGACCCGTGCATGTGACATGATGTAGACATGCAGCTGTCCCTGGACTCTGCTTCATTTGGTGTCACTGGAGGGTGGGCGGATGCTGTGTTGATGGATGCTGAGGTGAGAAAGCCCCTCCCCCAGGTACTTCATGGCAGCACTTAATCCTTTTCCCAAACCATGATTGCCGGACCTGTTTTCTTCTGCTTTGTCCTGAGGTGAATGTTGTTTCTTCTAAATGGTGGCTTTACATTTTTTTTCTCATTTTTTTAATTGACAACTTCCTTAATTGTAGATAATATCCCATGGTACTTCCCTCCCTCCCCCCACTTTCCCCTTTGAAACTCCAGTCTCCATCATATCCCTTCACCCTTTCAATCGGTCTCTCTTTTCATTTTGATGTCATGATCTTTTCCTCCTATTATGATGGTCTTGTGTAGGTAGTGTCAGGCACTGTTTACATTTTTAAAATAAGATTGTCTTCAACGAGGCACACCCTCCCCCCAGTCTACACCATTCCCTGTCATCTGAAAATGGCGCATTTGAATTTTTAGAGCCTGCTATACACAGTGTCATGATTCATCTTACATGTCAATTTGTATGAACCGTGACATCCAGCGTTTTGGCCAATGTTTAGTCTAGATATTGGTGTGAAGATTTTCTTTCTTTTCTTTTTTTTAAATATTTTTTTATTTTTACTTTTTATTTTTGGAGAGAGAGAGACAGACAGACAGAGAGGGAGAGGGAGAGGCAGAGAGAGAAAGAATGGGCACACCAGGGCCTCTCAGCTGCTGTGAACGAACTCCAGACGCGTGCACCCCCTTGTGGGCAAGTGCGGCATTGCACCCTTGCATCACTTTGCATCTGGCTAAACATTGGGACCTGGAGATTGGAACCAGCGTTCTTAGGCTTCGCAGGCAGGTGCCTTAACCACTAAGCCATCTCTCCAGACCTTTTTTTTTTCTTCTTTTGGTGGTTTTTGAGGTAGGGTTTCACTCTGGTCCAGACTGACCTGGAATTAACTATGTAGTCTCAGGGTGACCTCAAACTCATGGTGATCCTCCTACCTCTGCCTCCCAAGTACTGGGACTAAAGGCGTGCGCCACCATGCCTGGCTGCAAGATTTTCTTATATGAGAGTAATACTTTAATTAGTAGACTTTCAGTCGATTACTCTTCATAATGTGGGTGGACCTCATCCAATCAGGTGAAGACCTTAAGAGAAAAACACTGAAGGAATTTTGCCTCATCATGGCCTGAGGATTCAGACCTTACCATCAGCTCTTCCCTAGTCTCCAGCCTGCCTACCACCTTTCAGATTTCAGAATTGCCAGTCTCAATAGTCATGTGAAGTAATTCCTTAATGTTAAGATATAGACATGTCTATTCAGATACTGTTTCCTTGGAGAAAGCTGAGTACTATCTACAGTGAATTCTTTGTGTTGGGCATACAGGGTGATGGGACTGACAGTGTTTCTTCCCGTTGACTTTAAGAGCTGAGAACTGGATTGCGTGTTATCACACACACACTGATGAACACCCACTATCAATGGAAGAGGCTGCCGGGGCCATGGAGGTTCTTAACACCAGAGTCTGGGATAGTGAGAGGTGACGTTTGGTTGGCTTGCTTGCTATGAATCTATTCCCTCCCACACAGTTGGGAATTAAATATTTTCTAAAATAGAAGAAAAATATGACAAAAAAAAAACAAGCAAAAAACCAAATGCCATGGAGTTTGTATAAAGCTTCTATAATGAGAACTTATAATGAAACCTTTTCTTTGTTTTTCTTTCTTAGCTCCAGCTTTTTTCATCCATTATTTCATAATCACCTGTCTCTTGTCTTTTTTCACTTTCCATTTTGCTTTTGTATATTGTGATATTTTTCAAGCTGCAACTCGTGTGCAGTGCCAGTGGAATGTTCCATGCAGTAACCAGTTTGAAAACCATTTGGAGGGCTAAGGATATATCTCAGCTGATAGTGTTTGCCTAGCATGTATGAAGCCCAGGTTCCATTCTGAGCACCACATAAACCATCGTGATGATGCAGGCCTATAATCTCAGCACTCAGGGGATAGAGGCAAGAGGATCAGAAGTTCAAGATCATCCTTAGCTATGTAGTGAGGTCAAGGCCATTTGGGTATATATGAGACCCTATCTCAAAACATCAACAACAAAACCAGTTTGGCAGTTTCTTTTTTAAAAAAATAATATTTTAAAATATATTTTATTTATTTATTTATGAGAGAGAAAGAGGAAGAGAGAGAATGGGCATGCCAGGGCCTCCAGCCACTGCAAATGAACTCCAGATGCAAGCACCCCCTTGTGCATCTGGCTTACATGGGTCCTGGAGAATCAAACTGGGATCCTTTGGCTTTGCAGGCAAACACCTTACCCACTAAGCCATTTCTCCAGCCCTTGGCAGTTTCTTAAGAAGGCAAACACAGATGTATCAGATGATCTAGCTGTTCTAATCCTAGAGAATCCAGTCTCCATGAACTGGACATAAACATTCATGTAGACTCAACTGTAAATTTCCATAGCAGTGTTACTTAGAATAACTCCAAACTGGAAATGCCCATCAACAAGGGAGTGGAGAGGTGAGTTGTGTGGTTTCTAGAACACTACCCAGCCATGCAAACAATGGAACTACTTCTGCGTGCAGCCGCCTGAAGGACTCAGAATGACTATGTTGAGTGAAAGAAGCATGACCAGAAAATAATACGTATGGTATGATTTCAAAAGAGCACAATTCAAGAAATTCAGACTCTCAGAACAGAAAGCAGAGGAGTGATTCCTGAAAGTGCTAGGGGAGATGTTAAAGCAGACAGGAGGAAATTTTTGGAGGTGGTGGTTGTAGTAAATTTAACATGTGTGAGCATGTGTTAAAACATCCAGTTGTTCTGTAGGTGTGCCAATCATATTCTAATAAATCTGCTTGAAAAGGTGGAGTGGGAAGCAACTCACCTAAGATCTTCATGGTTAGACTAAGGTGTTTTTATTAGCCAGGAAGTAACGCATGTATTGATACACTAAAGAATATCTATTGTAGCTGGGCGTGGGTGGCGCATGACTTTAATCCCAGCACTTGGGAGGCAGAAGTAGGAGGATCTCCGTGAGTTCGAGGACACCCCAAGACTACATAGTGAATTCCAGGTCAGCCTGGGCTAGAGTGAGACCCGACCTCAAAAACACAAACAAACAAACAAACAAACAAACAAACAAACAAACAAACAAACAAACAGAATATCTATTGTATCTGTTTATGTACCCAATGTTGGGCCTGGAAGGAAATTGTTCACCAACTTTATAGTTGCAGTTGCTGTAGTTGAAGAAGAAATTCAGAGCCTAACACAAGCTCCCAGGAAGCCTGTTTGTGGAGATGTATATGTATTTTTGCATGTGTGTGGTGTGCATGCATGTGTGGATGTTCACATGTGTATGAATGTATGTATGTGTGTAGGGTGTACATGCATGCATGTATGTGTGCATACAAGGGGAGGCCGTGGGTCATTGCTATATGTCTTTCTCAGTCGCTCTACGCCTTTTTTGAGACAGGGTCTCTCACTGAACCTGGAGCTCACCAATTTGGCTACACTAGCTAGCCAGCGTTCCTAGGAATCTTCCTGTCTCGCCCTCTCCAATACTGGGATTGCATATGTGCACCACTCTGTGTAGCTTTTATGTGGGTGGCAGTGATCTGTGTGGCCAGCATGCTACCCACCAAGCCATCTCTGTAGCCCGTTTCTAGGGAAAAGTTTCAGGAGTCGATCTCCTGTTCTTGACTGATGTCATAGATTGTCCCTGGAAATGCCCATCTGAGTCACATCGTTTCAGGTTCGAATTCTGGCTTGGTCTGCAGAATTTGCCCAAATGACTTTCCACTGACCCCTGGATCCTCAATGTTTCCTCTTTGAAGTAAGAATAATCTATTTCATAAAGTTAAGAAAAGAATAGAGGGAGGTGTGCTTATTTCTATATGCCTATTGAGTAAATATTGTTGGATGCGTACTCGGTAGCAGTGAGAAAATTGTTCAGTGTTCTTGCTACCATTTGGTTGAAGAGACAGGAAAAGAATAAACAGCTGAAAACACATATATAAGGTCCTACCAAGTATGCAATAACCCTTATGGGGTTAAAAAGCAATGAAAGGGCTGGAGAGATAGCTCGGCGGTTAAGGTGCTTGCCTGTGAAGCCTAAGGACCGAAGCTCAGTTCCCCAGTACCCACATAAAGCCAGATGCACAAGGTGGCACATTGGCACACTGGAGTCCATTTGCAGTGGCAGGAGGCCCTGGCACGCCCATTCTCATTCTGTCTCTCTCACTTCCTCTCTCTAAAATACATAAATAAAAGTAAAAACAACAATGAAGAATGAGACGACCTTGAAAACAATGAAGAATGAGACCACCTTGGGTAAGCCAGAGAGGGGTCCTTTGGATTTAAAGGGAGAGCTGGACAGCATGTGACATGCCAGAGCTTAAGGGCTCTGGCTGGACAGTCTGTGCTTGAGACACCTATTGGCTATATCAAGGCAGCTATGGATTTCCCTTCAAAGCTCAAGATGAGAGTCATGGAATTGGAGAGTCATCACACGTAGGTGGTGTCTACAGCTATAAAATTAGGTGAGATCATCTGAAGAGAGATGGGTCAGGGAAAAGAGAAGGGCCTCCAATAGAGTTCTGAGCACTGACACTTATGTCCCACTAAGAAAGATGAGCTAGCAGAAAGGATCAGGAAGGAGCTCTTAATGAAGTCCAAGGAGAGTGACATGTGACAGCATTCAGCCAAGAAGAATCCCACTGACCAGCCAGTGCTGTGTGCATGATAGACACTCAATGAGTGTCAGTCTCCCCTTTCATGGAAATGATATCATTCATTCATTTTAGGGCTTTCAGTGGATATGCTATTGCCTTTCATCCCAGCATAAATTCAATTTACAACGGCATTTTCCCCTTCTCTATGTCTTTCAAGGTTGAAATGTAGAGCCACTGAAGAGCTATGGGTTGGTCCCTCCTCTTTGAAAACATACAGCCACCGGTCTGCAAGTCTACTGTAGAAAGATTTCTTTTACCACCATTAAGTTCACATGATTTAATTTGCCTGAGTAACCTGCTGTCATAGGTTTTCATAGAGTCCCGACATCTAACTGAGTAATTAATGCTTTAGGCTTTTAGGAACTGTTTCAGGTTTTTATTAATCACCGTTATGATTGCACATATGAATTATGAAGTAGTTATTTTGGTAGTTGAATTTCCTCCTCTGGAAAATTTCCATATTTGTTCATTATGAACTGATAGCCCAAAGAAGAAGAAAATGGAGACTGTTCCTTAGGTCCCAGGTCCCAGGCAAGACACCCTGATGGTCCCAAGTCAGGCTCACTTCCTAGTATGCAGAGGAATGTGCATGTTTGAAGCCAGTAGTTAAACCTTTTCTCTTTCATGCACTATAATCTAATTAATAATTCTCTGTGATTGTCCCCTCCCGTGATATGGGGTGTGCTAAGTGCTTAAAGATGGGAGAAGTTTAGGAGGCATTTGTGGATTTTAGTTTTCCATTCCCAGGCACTTGGGGGTAAATGTGTGAGCCCTTTGGGGTTTTCCAGAAGACTGGGGTAACTGGGAATAAATGGAAACCTATCTGTATAATTCTATGAAGAGAAAACATCGTGGATTTCCAAAATCCATGTGTGGTTATATTTGAGATCAGTGTTCAAAATAAAATGTGAAAAGTGAATTCTGGGATGCAAGTCAGTCCTTAGGATTTTATTCTGAATTGCGAAATATAAAACACACTCAAGTGCTATTTTGTTTTGTTTTGTTTTATTTATTTTATTTTATTTTGAAACTCCTCCCCTGCAGGCATCCCCACACTCCTCAGACCATCACAAGTTCTCTGCATACAATGCTGGTATGTCTGCAGGGGAGCCCTGCTTGCAGTTTTCCTGGGTGTGGGGTAAATGTAGGCTTCCCCTGTGTTTACAGGAAATTTTACTCCAAGCCTTTTATGCTGACAAGAGAAGACTTGCTGCTTTACTCCCCTAGCAAGGCTCTTTTCAGTGATGAGAGTGATTTTCTATGATTCTATACTTGGGGAAGATTTTTGAGTCTACAAATAAAAGACAAGGTAGTTATATCTGTGTTCGGATGGAGGCAGCGCTCTGCCAGGATCCAGTGCCTTGACTATTGAGTGAAAAGGCCTGTTATTGCTGTACTTGCCATTTTTAGCCTTCTTAAGTGGAGGGAGGGAAAAGGGTGTGTTGGGCAGGAGGAATTCCGTTTCCAAACTCAACAGCGGAAAGCTTCAGGCCCAGTAGCTGGTATCTGAGCTGACTTCTATCTAGGTAAGGGGAAGGAGGCCTCAGGAGCCAGCAGAAGGGCCACCCTTCCATTCTGTAGCAGCTCGCTGTGGCAGACTTCTAATCTGATGGTATTTTCATCTTAATTTATTTGCAACTTGGTTTTTGTAGGTAGCAGCATTTCTGACAAAGGCGATAAATTTGCTAATGCTTAACATTCACATTCCTTCCTCATATGAGTGTTATATAATTATATATACATTTGGGCTCAAAGGTTCCCATGTAACAAATTCCCTTCGCATGAGTACCATTTGAGGGTCCATTCTCTCATTAATTTTATTTGACATTTATGTCAACACTACATTCCTAGCCTAAAAGGAGAAATCACATGAGTACGCAGGGGTGTGTTTTAAAGTGGAGTATTTAGTGTGGCAGTGAAAAGCAGCTGGCTTAGTCTGCTACGGCATTGCATTCTAAATTAGTCAATAGAAAGTGGTCTAAATGCACTCGATTTAAATTGTTCTGCATAGTGCTAAATGCCAGAGCACGTGGCTCTTTTGATATTTGTAGCATTTTTCTTCCGGGGCTCCCAGAGTTGACTAAAATGGGTGTCTGGGAAATTAACTTGAGAGCCATCAGAGGCGTGAGAAACAGGCTGAAAATAAGTCATTTATGGTGTCGGGAGTGGAATTGGCTTCTATGAGATCTTGTGCAAAAATCGAAGACCTGATTCTTCTCCTGCTTGCCCTGACTTCAGAGCCAGGGTTTTATCAGGCAAATGGGAAAGTGTCCAAGTCCCATTTCCACAGAATGGAGAATAAAACTGCAGAGGAGGTAACAAAGCGAGTCCTGCCCAAGCATCATAAGCTACATTGTTTCTTTGACTGATCATGTATCCATACCATTGCCTGGGGCTTCCGGAAGTAGAAGAAAGCAAGAGCTGGACTCGCTAAGCAAGAGTCGTCAGGTTGCATTGATGTCCTCTGATGTAGGCACTGAATCATTCCTTAAACCATGAGAAGAAGAGGAGGAGAAGGAGGAGGAGGAGAGGGGAAAGAAGAAGAGGAAGAGGAAGAGGAAGAGGAAGAAGAGGAAGGAGGAGGAGGAGAAGTAGAAGTAGAACAAACAGCAGCTAGGCGATGGGAGCGAAGCTGTCTATGAGCCCAGCCAAGAGACCGGGGGTGGCAGTTCCTCTTGGTTCCAAAGTGCTGACTATCACATACCTTGTGGCTTGTGTGCTGTTGAGCCAAGCTTGGTGGTTGGCTCTCACATGAGGTACAGACTGGGCTTTTGTTCTAAAGAGAATTCACCAGCCCAACAGAGGACCTGCTCCTGTTGGCAAAAGTGGGGAGTGGGTGCTTTGTCAAGGCCACTCTTTTGTTTTCATCCTAAGAATTCATCTCTGGTCCCCGTAACCTTGCCCCCAAGCCCAGCCAGGGTTACTGACCCCACACTAGCCCTCCTGTCCCCTGCTCGCTGTCTTCATCCAGAATCCAAGGGATCACAGGGTGGGTCACCAGCTGAGCTATAGTCTATCTAGAGGCCAGGCACGTGTGGGTGAGACTAGAGTGTGAGAGCCAGGCACGTGTGGGTGAGACCAGAGTGTAAGAGCCAGGCACGTGTAGGTGAGACAAGAGTGTGAGAGCCAGGCACGTGTAGGTGAGATCAGAGTGTAAGAGCCAGGCACGTGTAGGTGAGATAAAAGTGTAAGAGCCAGGCACGTGTAGGTGAGATCAGAGTGTAAGAGCCAGGCACGTGTAGGTGAGATCAGAGTGTAAGAGCCAGGCTCTTGTAGGTGAGATCAGAGTGTAAGAGCCAGGCACGTGTAGGTGAGATAAAAGTGTAAGAGCCAGGCATGTGTAGGTGAGATCAGAGAGTAAGAGCCAGGCCTCCTGACATTGACCAGTCTTTGCTAAGTCCAGCCACTGTCTGTCAGAGAAGCTTCCCATGGAGATGCAGTGTACGGATGGAGAGAGGTAGGGAATCTCTCTGCTGAAAGCTGATTATAAGGGTGGTCCAGACCAGGTGAATGTCAAGGTCCTTGGAGACGGTGGAGCCCAATACCGGAGTCACAGCTTAGGTGGCGGGGCTGGACCTGGGAACAGCTCCCTCCAGTCCTCAGCTCAGCTGTCCCCCTTCCTGGTGGGAGATGATTAGAGGCACACACAATCACTCCTTTTCCCAGCTGCTAGGTGCATCCTTGTTGGGTAGTTGGCATCCAAGAGAAGCTCCCAGTCCTTATCGTCAGGGAAGTGCTTACCATGCAACTCATCTGCCCTTGTTCAGGCCATGTGCCTGCTGTCAAAAAAAAAAAAAAAAAAAGTCAATAAAGGGTCTGCTTTGGAGTAGACAGGATTCTTGAGTAAGTGATGCAAGGAGAGTGGCCCACATCAACAATATTTGCAGTGACCACAGACCTCATACCTTTCACTTTAGAAATGACTGCTTTGGGCTGGAGAGATGGTTTAGCAGTTAAGGCGCTTGCCTGCAAAGCCCAAGGACCCAGGTTCTATTCCTCAGGACCCACGTTAGTCAGAGACACAAGGTGGCGCTTGTGTCTAGAGTTCATTTGCAGTGGCTGGAGGCCCTAGTGCACCCATGTTCTCTCTCTCTTCTGCCCCTCTTTCTTTCTGAAATAAATAAATAAATAAATAAATAAATAAATAAATAAATAAATAAAATATTTAAATAAAAAAAAAAAGACTCCTCTTCTACCAGAGACCTTGTTGAATCCAACACCTTCTTCCTTGTGCAGCCTTGTGGCCCAGTGGGCACGCTTGGATGGGGCCCCTGATTCCCGTCTCAATCCTTTTTACCTGTAGCATCTGGTATATTGCCTAGCCTGGAGTAGGAAAACAGGTCATGTATACACACACACTTTCTCCTCCCGTGCGATGTAGATCATGCTTAGGGGATGGCGGGTCCAGTCCCTGCTTTGCAGACTGTTGGGAAAGCTTCAAACACAGTGCGTCTTCTGAATGAGCTTTATTGGCACCCGGCCTCCCACAATATATTTTTAATATACTATGTATGCTGTATCTGAGTAAATCAGTGGGTATGTTTTGAAATTAAATATTTGCTAGGGGGGCTAGGCTCTCCTCGTGTTAAATTATTGATAACAAACTTCGCAGACTGTATGAGATTTGATGACATATGATTTTTTTTTTTTGAGTGACCTGCCATTTATTACACTTTATCTACCCATGAAATCCATTTCCAAGTCTGACCCTATCTACTCCGGGCTTGCTTGCCAGAAGTCTATTCCCTGGTTCCTCCTTATTTCAGTGAAATATCTCGGGCTCAGCGCCTTGCTCAAGGCAGCTGATCTAATCGGGGACAGGGGCGGGGCGGGGGGGTGATCACTTATCGCTGCTGCTCATTTCCTTTGTCAAGACTGTCACCCTGGAAGTGCATCTCTGGGACACTCTGAGGAAGCTCATGGGGCCCCACTCTTTTCCCCTTTTTCCCGCATGGCAGGAGGTGGAAAGAGATGACTTTGTAAACCAGAACCCCCAGTCTAGGGTCTGTAAGCAGGAGCATCCTGGAAGTGGAGGTGGAAGTGTTCAGCTCTCTGCCTTCCCTCCCTCTGCCAGGAGTTATTGGGCCTCTCTCCGCTTGACCCCCGTGGGGTGACCCTCAGCGATTAGACTTCGCTGGCGAGGCAGGTGCAGTGGGCCACTGAGCCCCCAGGCCTGGGCGGCGGCCCTCCCTCCCTGACTTTCCCTGCACACAGGTGCCTGCCTCTGGCTGCTGCCCTGGCCCGCTGGCAGGAGGAATCTGACTTAATATCACAGAAATAAAACGTGTCACCTCTATGTCCCCAACCTCTGTTCTTTCAGGCTTAAGCACCTGAATCTTTATAAACATGTCAGCGTTTCTATTTTTATTTCCCAATTAATGCAGGAAGGAGCAGGAGATGCTGCTAATGAAAGAAAGGGAAAGGATGGCATTCCTTTTGGGGCTGGAAAAGGTGATTGCATGAAGATGAGGGGTCTAGCCGCTGGAGGGATTACCTGAGGCCCGTCAGTGCTCAGGTGACTCAAGGTTTTGTTTTGTTTTATTTTTTAATTTTTTTGTTTTGCTTTTGTTTTTGAGACAAGATCTCACTATGTAGCCTGGGCTGGCCTCACTGGTGACGATTCTCTGATTTCAGCCTCCCAGTGGCTGGGACTACAGAGATACACCAACCACCATGGCAGCTTCTTGGGCTGTCTTAAAACTGGTGAGAATGTATGACCATGTCCAGACTCACCAAGCACCATGATAAGCTTGTCTTCATATCCTAATGGGCAGTGTGATACCTCCTGTTTCCACCCACAGAGGGGAATAACAACTTTCATATGTAGTAATTTAAAAAAAATTATTTGGAATTTATTTTCAGTACTAATTCTGAAGTCCTATTCTTCTGAGTATGTTGGAGCTAATTTAATCTTTGCCTTGGTGACTCAAAATCATCTTTATAAACATCGAGAAATGTGTACTTCAGTGACTCCAAAGTCTTAGTAATCTCAAGAGGGTCATGTTTTAATTAAGTGAGTGTTTCCTCTATTCCATTGTTACTGAAAAGGCTAAAATAATGGACATGGCGTGACGGAAAGCATTCTAAACTTAGAGTCAAAACCCAAGTTCTAATTTAAGTGTAGTCATTAGCTGCGTGATCTTTTAGCAAGCCTCTTAATCTCTTGGAGCAGTTCCTTCTTTATCCAGGAAAAGGAAGAATTGGATCATAGAAGCTTCATGATGTTTGGGACACTAAAATTCCTTTTGAGATTGAGAGAGAGAGAGTGAGAGAGAGAGGGAGGGCGAGAGAGATACAGATATAGATATATTACCCACGCTGGCTGTATTGGAATTACATATGAAAGCTATCCGTAGTGCAGTTCTAAGATTATATAAGTTTATGAACATGGGCAGCACTATTTGGTCATACCAGGTGTCTTAAAAGCTTCTGGGGTTAGGATGGTTTCGTTGCTTGTGACGTGACTCCAGGTTTCTCACATTGAATTGATGCCAAAGCTTTCTTCCTTTCTGTGTGCAGGGAAAAGATAGTCTGTGTGGTAAATCTGCTTCACTGTGTGATTTTATAAATAAAGCTTTATTGGTACAAGCCTACATTCAGTCCTTTTCATCTTATCTGTGGTTGCTTTTGAGCCACAGTGACAGAGTTGAATATGGTACACTAAAAGGTAGTATGTATTGTCTTAAATATCTTCTGCCTAATATATATCTTTACTGGGAGCATCTAGTGACCTCTGCTTTATTTTTTTTTTTTAATCTTATACTCTCTGTCACTTTTCATTGTAGTCATTCTTTCTACACAAATCTGCTTTAACTTAATCTGGATAGGAGGCTATCTAGAGAAAAAAAAAAGCTACACAGCCAAACTAGTTAGAATTGTGTCCAAGGAGTAAGCAGGTTTGAACAAAGCAGAGGTGATTATTTTTAAGAGGTCGGGACTTTCAGGTCCTATTTACATTTCTGGGTCATTGTGGATGGCTATAGTTGAAATCTCATTATGGCTAGAAATTTATAGAAGTGGTTGTTTGATGGTGCTGACAGCGATTATGGGTTTGCTGTAAAGGCTACTTTTTTTTTTTTTTTTTGAGAAGAGAGAGAATGGGCATGCCAGGGCCACTTGCCACTGCAAATGAACTCTAGATGCATGTGCCACCTTGTGCATCTGGCTTTATGTGGATACTGGGGAATTGAACCTGTGCTATCAGGCTTTGCAAGCAAATGCCTTTAACCATTGAGCTATCTCTCTAGCCCCAAGCCCACTTCTTTTTTTTAAAAAAATTCTTTTTATTTTTATTTTTGAGTGCATGTGTATATGCACCCATGTTTATATGTGTGAGTGCAGCTGTGTGCATGCCGTGAAGTGCCTGTGGAGACCAAAGGACAACTGCCAGGGTGGCCCTCTGCTCTCTGCCTCTTTGGGGGAGGGCATCTTCTCACTCTGCTTATGGTTGTTCTTTGCTGTGCTCTCTTCGAGCCTCCAGGAAATCCTGCTATCTCTGCCTCTCATCTCGCTGTCAGTGTGCTGGGATTACAGAAGCCACTGCTTCTGCCTTTTAATGTGAGGTAGGTGATCAAACCTGGGAACTCAGGTTTGAGTGGTGATGTACTGAGCCACCTCCCTAGCTCCAAAGTCCACGTCTTACATATTGCACTGCTACCGCGGTTTGTGTTCAAGGCAACAAACTAAACATGAAGTCAGAAGACCTGGGCGTAGATCTTACTCAGCTGTCCACTGGCTGTATGACCCAAGATCCAAGATGGTCCCGGCCTTTTATGTTCCCAAGACAGTTCCTCCATCTCTAAAGTGACATCCCATGGGGTTTGCTGCAAAGGGTACCGAGCATGTCAGCTCCACCCTCTAACTGTCCTCATCTCCAAGGATACATCAGCTACTTTCCCATTGCTGGGACAAAACACCCAACCAGAAGCAGCTTGTGGAAGTAAAATGTTTATTTCCTACTCACAGTTTCGAGGGAAAGTTTCCTCATGGCGGGGAAAGCACGGGAGGAGCAGGCAGTCAGCATCACACCTTCACAACAGCAGGGAGGAAGTAGCAAGAGTGAGCTGATTCTGGCGAGAAGGGTTGGGTTGGAACACCCCAAGGGACACCCCCTAGTCACACAATTCTTCCATCAAGGCTCCACCTCCTAAAGGTTCCACAAACTCCCCAAACTGTGCCATCAACTTGGGATCAAGTATTCAAACCGATGAGACTGGGCAGGGGAGGGGAAGACATTCCATAACCAAACACTGGGAAAATGACACCACTCAGGCAGTGCTGGGCAAGATCTTAAAAATTATCAAGGGACTTCATGTCTCCTTTCTTCCCTGTGGCCATAAGAGGCCTTAAGAGAGCGCTGTGTTGGACTCTGCCCTTGATAATCAAGTCAAGCCTTGATTCACTTTAGGCCCCTTGGGTCTATGTCCCTCAGTGGTCCGAGGGAACAGTCAGGATGGTGTGCAGTGGGAAGAGTCCTTGTCATCATAGTGCTACACTCAACTCCTAGCAATTATGGAGGCAAGTGATAATGGGTGGTTTGGATCTAAGGACTCATGCGTAACTGGTCTGTAAGGCCCTTCAAGTCGAGAACTACTTTTGTTTTTATTTTTTAAAATATTTTTATTTGTGTGTGTGTGTGTGTGTGTGTGTGTGTGTGTGTGTGTATATCCCTTGCACTACAAACAAACAGCAGATGCTTGTACCACATTTTGCATCTGGCTATATTGTGGGTGTTGGGAAACTGAACCCAGGCCAGTAGGCTTTGCAAGCAAGCACCGTTAACTGCTGAGCCATCTCCTCAGACCCGTGGAACTATTTTTAAATTTCAGCTACAAACCTCCATTGACTAGAACAGTGTCTGCCTGCAACAAATATATATTGAATTAATTTGTCATGACTAAGATTTTCCAGTGACATCAGGGTTCCTTGGGGGTTGAGTGTCTACATGAAGTGCATCTGGGTAGATGCTATAGCAGCCATCCACATTAGTCACTTCACTTGCCTGTGCTTGGCCTAGAGGCAGAGTCCTCAGAGGAAGCAGCTCTTCTGCAAGAAGATGGGGACAGAAGCTGTGAAGTCTGATGCTCTGCAGAGTGGAGCTAATGCTGGGATGACTTGTCCCAGACACTGCACACCCAAGACAACTCTGCACACCCAAGACACTGCACACCCAAGACACTGCACACACAAGATGACTCTGCACACCCAAGACACTGCACACATAAGACGCTGCACACACAAGACAACTCTGCACACCCAAGATAACTCTGCACACCCAAGACACTGCACACACAATACGACACTGCACACACAATACGACACTGCACACACAATACGACACTGCATACCCAAGACACTGCACACACAAGGCACTGCACACACAAGATGACTCCGCACACCCAAGACAACACTGCACACCCAATACACTGCACACACAAGACAACTCTGCACACCCAAGATGACACTGCACACCCAAGACGACAGACACTGCACACACAAGACACTGCACACACAAGACACTGCACACACAAGACACCGCACATACAAGATGACTCTGCACACCCAAGATGACACTTTACACCCAAGACACTGCACACCCAAGATGACACTGCACACCCAACACACTGCACACACAAGACACTGCACACACAAGACACTGCACACACAAGACACTGCACACACAAGAAGACTCTGCACACCCAAGATAACTCTGCACACCCAAGACACTGCACACACAAGACGACACTGCACACTCAAGACCCTGCACACTCAAGACACTGCACACCCAAGATGACACTGCACACCCAAGGCCCTGTACACTCAAGACACTGCACACACAAGACTACCTGGGCTCTTACCACCTACACACTTTTCCTAACTCTGGGACTGGCCACCACCCATTAACTCCAGGCTTTTTTCCCTCTGCCATCAGTGGATAACCTGGATGTATTAATTTTTTTATTGTTTTTTAATTATTATTTTTTATTGACAACTTCTATACTTACATACAAAAAAACACATGATATTTCCCTCCCCTTCCCCCATTCCACTTTAGAACTCCAATCTCCATCATATCCCCTCCCTCTCTCCATTAGTCTCTCTTTTAATTTGATGTCATCATCTTCTTCTATTTTGAGGGTCTTGCGAAGGTATTGCTAGGCACTGCAAGGTCATGGATATCGAGGCCAATTTCTGTCTGGGCAGTTGCATTGTAAGAAGTCATACCCTTCCTTTGGCTCTTCCATTCTATCCGCCCCCTCTTCCGCAATGGTCCCTGAGCCTTGGAGGGTGTGACAGAGGTGTTTCAGTGCTGGGCACTCCTCTGTCCCTTCTTCTCAGCACTGTGTTGCCTTTTGGGTCATCCCAGTGGTCATCGCCATCTGAAAAGAGAAGCTTCTCTAACCAGAAGTGAGAGTAGCGTTAATATGTGAATATGAACATTAAGTGTAGTGCTTTTAGGGCAGCTTGGTGGGAATAATATATACATTTAGTCAGACAAGAGCAGGCTTTATACCCCTAAGGCTCATGACCTCCCCTGCCATAGACTTTTGCTTAGGTTTTTCAGTACCAGGTATGTATTCCCTCCCATAGAGAGGGCCTTCAGTCCAATTATGGAGCAGTTGGTTACCCCAAGAGTAGACATGCCACTGTTGCACCCGTTCAGTCATTGGGCCTGTCTGGCCAAACTTGAATATTCAGCGTCCACTGTTTTCACTGATGATGACTTTTGTCTCCCATATGGCTGCATGCAGTGTAGCTTTTTCCAGCTTTCAGTTGGCTGGTCTACAGGGAGAAGGTTTTCTGCTCAGCACCAGCTTGCTTTCTCAGTGACCTTGCCTCTCAGGCAAGAGATATCTTCAGCAATAGGGTCTTATCATCTGTTTCTCAAGGGCAACCAAGGGCTTTGGCAATAGGCTTTAATGTTTTGGAGGCTACTGGGACCTCCTTGGCCAACAACTCACTGAAAGGTATCCCATCCCAGGTACTGAAAATTTTCTAGTAACAGTCTACAGCTTCTAGATGTGCCATTATTCAAAACAGTAGGTTTACATAAGTCTTATTCACACTATCTTGAATATTTTTATTGTTTTTTGTTTGTTTTTCAAGGTGGGGTTTCACTTTAACCCATGCTGACCTGGAATGGCTAGCCTCGAACTCACAGTGATCCTCCTAACTCTGCTTCCCAAGTGCTGGGATTAAAGGCGTGCGCCCATGCCTGGATCTCTCTCCTTTTTAATCTGTCTAGCATCCTAGCCCATGGAATGGTGCCACCCACAGCTAGGGTGTGTCTTCCCACACAATTAAACTAAGATAAAAACTCCGACACAGCCATGCCTAGAGATTTGTCTCCTAGGTGATTCTAGAGCCAATCAGGTTGATGATAGCAATTAGCTGTCACACTAGATTAGATAGTAGAACTCAGAAGAAAGAAAAAACTCAACGGTTGGCATCTTTCAGACATTAGTACACAGCTCACCTTGAAGGTTGTCTAGGAAACAGCTGGTCCACCAGCTGTGTTGGCTATGGCTATATTCATGTCATGGGAACTTGGTCTTCAACATTACTGTGTTGGGGGTGGAGGAATCTTTAATAGGTGAGGACTAGTGGAAGGCAATTAGGTTATGGGAACCACGTGACTAGATTAGGGAGCAAGCTGTCATAGAGTGTTGGCCCCTTCTAGATGTGGCGGACTTTTCATCTTTCTACCATGTTGTGAAGTGGTCGGGGACCCTTACCAGATGCAATGCCGAGGTGTACAGACTTCCCAGCTTCCAGGATCATGAGCCCAATAACCTTTTTACTCTATAAGTACTCAACCTCAGATGTTTTATTATAACAATTCAAAGTAGACAATTGTGATTTAGCCAGATGTAAATGCCTATAGAAGGTTCCTGCTGTTACATCTATTTCCCTGGGCAGAAAATAACAAAACATTCATTCATTTAAAAAAAAAGAAAAGAAAGAAAAAGCAAGGTGAGCGTGGTGGCTCACACCTATTCCAGCCCTTAGAAGATTGAAGTAGGAGGATTGCTGTGAGCTCAAGGTCAGCCTGGGTTACAGAATGAGTTTTAGGTCAGCCCGGGCTAGAATGAGACCCTCAATTTCTCAGATGTTATGCTAATTGTTGGGGTTTAAAAAATGAAAAGGACAGAGGAGACCTTGTCAGTAAGGATTTTTAAAAATATAATTAGCAAGTAAACAAAGAAGTGTAACAATTGCAGACTGTGCTAAACAACAGTGAGAGATGTTAGGGGCCAGCTCTGAGGTTAATATTGACAGCCTTACAAATTCAGAAAGGACTCACTGTTCATATTGGTGGAAAGAGGAGCTTCTAAGCTGAGGGCTCAACATGGGCCACGGCTCTGGGGCTGGGGCAAGGTTGAGGACTTGGCTCATCTATGGAAACACATTAGTGGAAATGTGTGAGCTAGTGTGTCCCAGGCCAGGAGGCCCAGGAGGTGATCAGGCAAGCTGCTCTTGGGGGAGGTTGCCTTCATTCATTCTCCTGTGAGCCAATTTTAGGAATAGAAATAATATGGGCAGGTTTCTGTTCAGAGCATCCCTTTTGCTTCTAGACTCTAGAGTTTCTAGATCAGCTTAATTGGGTGGGAAGACCCACCCTAGCTGTGGGTGGCACCATTCCACGGGCTGGGCATGGAGAATGCTTCAAAAGGAAGCAGAGTGAGGTCAGACACCAGGGGAGTCCCTGGAGGGGTGTAGGGTGAAATACTGAAACGGGGCGGTGAGGAGAGTGTTCTGGTGGGTCTGAATAGGAGGACAGGGAAATGGAGGCCCTGGAATGTTGACATTTAGGACTTAGGTGGGAGAGATGAGGGGAGGGAGCTGGCAGGTTTGGGGGTGAAGTCTCAAGTTCTGTGTGAAATCATGTACATGGTGGTAGAAAAACGCCTGCTGAAGCCAGGCGGCAGGAACTTCTACAACCCTTCTCTCCCTGTCACCTCTGAATCTCTCCATTGCCCGACAGAAGATGAACTTCTGTCTGCTCGGGCATCTTCACCAGGTACCAGGTTTGTGCTGGACACTTGCTTGCAGTGCATGCCTTCTAGAGAAGAGCCACTGCCTCGCCTGCCCCCAGCGTCCCCACTTGTGCAAAGGGCTGGACTGTAGAGCAAGGAAGATTGAACTTGCTAAATTAGAAAAGGATCAGATGGAGACCTGAGGGTTCTTAGCCAAGTATGGTGATGCATACCTGTAATCCTAGCACTTGGGAGGTGGAGGTAAAAGGACCAGGAATTGGAGGCCAGCATGGGATACATGAGACCCTATCTCAAAAGAAAAAAAAAAAAAAAAAGAGAAGGGAGGAAGATAGATAGATGATGGATAGATGATAAATATAGACAGAAATATTCTTGTAGCCTCAATAATGAAATGATATTTTTGTTTAAAAAAAAAAAGGAAGGGGTTTGAGAGATGGCTTAGCGGTTAAGGAATATGCCTGCGAAGCCTAAGGACCCCGGTTCTATTCTCCAGGTTCCACATAAGCCAGATGCACAAGGTGGCACATGAGTCTGAAGTTCGTTTGCAGTAGCTAGAGGCCCTGGCGCACCCATTCTCTCTCTCTCTCCTCCTCTCTCTGTCTCTAATAAATAAATAAATTAAATTAATTAATTAATAAAAGAAATCTTCTTTAAAAAAAGAAGAAGGTTGAATGACGATGAAGAAATTAAAGATGAAAGAGAAACTATTTTTAGTGCACATACCTAGCTGTCTTGACTTTTGGCTGCCATATTGGTCACTATCCTTGTACCCGATTCATCTGTGATATTAGTTGGTGGTCACAGGTACAGACTTGCTTTCTCTTTCCAGTTATCTTCCTTTGCTTCTCCCTCAAGAAGGGCTTCCAGATTTGGGCCTAGCCTGTGCAAAGATCCCAAGGCTGATGAGAGGAACTTGGCAAAGCAATAAGGAGGAGGGGCAGGAAAGAAGAGGAGTAGGGCCAAGGCCATGGGCTTCATTTAAAGGTCTCAGAGGGTGCTGGAGTGATGGCTTAGCAGTTAAGACACTTGCTTGTGAAGCCTAAGGACTCAGGTTCAATTTGCCAGGACCCATGCAAGCCAGATGCACAAGCAAGCGTATGCATCTGGAGTGTGTTTGCAGTGGCTAGAGACCCTGGGGCACCCATTCTCTCACTCTCTCTCAAATAAATAAAATAAAAAATATTTTTAAAAAGGTCTAAGGGGGGAACTGGAGAGATGGCTTAGTGGTTAAGGCATTTGCCTGCAAAGCCTTAAAGGATCCTGGTTCAATTCTCCAGGAGCCATGTAAGCCAGATGCACAAGGGGGCGGCACATGTATCTGGAGTTTTGTTTGCAGTGGCTGGAGGCCCTAGCGTGCTCATTCTCTCTCTCTCTCTCTCAAATAAATACAAAAAAAATGCCAGTCGTGGTGGCGCACACATTTAATCCCAGCACTCGGGAGGCAGAGGTAGGAGGATCACTGTGAGTTCAAGGCCACCCTGAGACTACATAGTGAATTCCTGGTCAGCCTGAGCTAGAGTGAGACCCTATCTTGGGGAAAAAAATCAAATAAACACATAAAAATATTTTTAAAAATAAAAAAGGTCTCAGGGGCAGGAATGTTTGGAATATGATGCTGTTGTCACAAATATGAATGAATCCTGAATAATGTCATCTCCCCAAACAAGCATAATACATATAATTTTCACATCGTGACATTAGTGTTCTGGAAGATTGGTATCAGTGATAGTAATACTGTTTATTAACCCAAGAGCCCATTGGTGTGATATGCCCATGTCCTGAATCAGTCACTTTAGACAAAGCAAAATACCAAAGGCAATATCTTGTGATGCTGAGAGCTAAGCATTTATTTCATTTTTTTAAAAAAAATTTAAGTTATTTCTTCCCTGTAGGAAAGTAAAGAAATCGTGATAAAATAATAATTAAATGCTGACAGTGCTAAATTTCTACCCAGCGTGAGCTGGCAGCAGTTTCATACCACAACATTAGGTCATTTGAAGAAAAAAAAAATCGGATTAAATACCTCTGTAGGCCTTTCCGATTAGCTGTTTTTTAAAAGAGCCAGTGACAGTAATGAAAGGGTGTAATTTGACAGCCGCAATTTACTTTTGAAAAAAAAAAAAAGAGGTGAAATGGTACAGTGTGAGTGCGAGAGGGATTACAGGAGTTTCTGTTTGGTTTTTATGAGTCGGGTTTGTTTTAGTAGTGGCTCAGAAGAGCTGACCAGAAATCATGTGCCGTGAGAGGTGGGCAGTGTACCTGGGCTGAGAGTCAGGGCACCATTTCAATGCCACCCTTCCTGTTCTTTCTGGCTTTTCCCATCTGCATGCAGTCATTTCGAATTTCCAGGGTTAAATGACCTTGACACGGGCAAGTTTGGGACATGAAGCGTCCTTGCTCAAGTCCTCCTTGTATCATGTATTAATTTTCATCGTTATCTGGCAGCTCCCAGCGTCTCTTTGTATTAACTCACTGTGGTATGAGGGCTGTGGGCCAGATTTGACTTGAAGATATGGAACGATTATGTGGCATATGGTGAACACAGCCACAGCCACTAATGATGCTTTCTTAGAGTTTTCTCCTTGGATTCCGCTGATGACCGTGGCTTTCTGGAGTTTGGATAGGTTTTCCACGTCTCAGCCCTGGGATGGTCTCACTTTCAGTAGATAGGGAAGCCAGAGTCATCTTTGGCTGTGATGCAATAAAATCGTAGTTTCAAACCAACAAGGCCCGAGGGCTGTTGCAGCCCAAATCCTTGCTTTTGGAAAGGGACTTGCAGAATGGATCCCAGAATGCAATTTTCCCGAGTTATGTGCCGGAGGAGCCTCATTTGTGTTAACGCCTTGTCTTGAAGAAGCGGAGATGCTCATTTCCAGCTGTTGTCTTAGCGAAGTCCTGCACGGGGTCAAAGTGGGTATTCCCTCACAGTCCGCAGGCAAGGCTGCGCAAACTGACTGCAGGACCCCGCGAGGGCGCTGCCCCAGGCCTTGTTTCTCCGCTTCCGGTTTTGCTGGCAACCCTTGTGTCCTGGCGAGCCTTCGGTTGCTACACCCCCAGAGACCCAAGAGAACAACTCCAGGGAGGGGAGGGTTATTTGGGGATCGCAGATTCAGGGGGTTCGGTGATGAGCACTTGGATCCAGGTGACAGGGACAAGGAGCGGAAACTGTTCTTTACTTCCTGGTGGACAGGAAGCAGACAGCAAGACAGGGAATCAGGCCAGCTGTAACCTTCCAAAGCCCACGCTTCGTGCCCTACTGCCTTCA
Source organism: Orientallactaga sibirica (assembly GCA_036365145.1). Classification (NCBI taxonomy): domain Eukaryota; kingdom Metazoa; phylum Chordata; class Mammalia; order Rodentia; family Dipodidae; genus Orientallactaga; species Orientallactaga sibirica. The sequence goes on along the minus strand of JAEOAD010000038.1, from coordinate 4,499,963 downwards.
GCTAAGTCCTACCTCCTAAAATCTCCCAATTAGCGCCACTGGCCCAGGACCAAACATTTCCTGTTCAAACCGTAACACGTTGGCATCTCTTGGCTAAAAGCTACATTACGGCCCTCCCTCCCTCCCTCCCTTCCTCCCTCCACCATCATGTGTCATCTTGTCTGTATGTCTCTCTACCTACACTTATAAGAGGAGATTTTTACTTGTAAGAAGAGATTCTGCTCTTATTCTTATAAGGATGCCCGGAATGCAGGGTTAAGAACCCAGCCAATGTCAGCCTGACCTCTCACTAACTAATGTCATCTACAAGATCCTCGGTTCCGAAATGTCCACAGTGGGAGGTTCTGGGCATCCAGGCTTGAACAGATCTTGTTTTGGTGGGTAGGGTGGGGAGGAGGGACACAGCTCACCGTGGGACAGGTAAGAGCCGGGATGAGATTTGCCATGGAGAGTTTTTGGAGACATCGAGCTGCGATGAATCATTTTCACCTTCAATTGTGCTTTGCGAGCTCCTTCTGTCTTGATGCTTTTCCTGTCGAGTGGGGAACCTGAGTCCTTCCATTTATTATTAATGACGATGAAGTGAGGCTTTTCCTTTTTAGCACGGAGGGAGAGCGTGTGAGTCAATCTAAGATTAGCCAGGGGGCAAAAAAAAAAGAGAGAGAGAGAGATAAAGTTAGAAACAATTTAGAAGTCTTTGGGTTCTTAAAGAATGCATAAAAACTGTTCAATTTGAGGAGCTGGCGCTGTTAATTTCTATGTTTATTCTGAAGTTGTTCAGAGCGATTATAATGTAGACTTGCAATGTTTTATTCTCTATTATTTATTCCATAATTTGTTTAACAATTAGCCAAATCCTGCCTTTCTCCTTCACTGTCATTTTTCCATCATTCCTCTCCTCTCAACTCACCTCCTTTTGAAATTCTTCACATTCTGTTCAGAATCTCCTGTGCACCTGCTTCCTGCCACCGCTGTCTCCACAGCTGCCCACACAGCTCCCGAGCCCTGTCTCCTAATCCTGCTGTGTCCCCAGTACCTGTCTCCCTCCATCCTTGCTCTGGCTACTCATCCCCTCCTTCCTTCCTCCCTATGTGAATACACTCAGCCCCCAAAGGCTTGCATACATCACTCTTCCCTCACGGATACTGTTCCTTTTTCTCTCTCTCTCTCTCCCTTTTCCTAATATATTAAAAGTCCCACTGATCACTCTAGCCCGGAATTTCTTAAATGAATAGAAATAAACTTTCTGACAGCAGTGTTGATTTTGACTCTCAAACTAAATTAGTGCGATAAGTGAATTGCTGTAGTAATACAGATGTCATCATTCAAAAGCGGTCCCGATTCATTTTCCTTTGCTCCCGCCTCATCAGGATGTGTAATGTGGACATGTTTGAAATGGAGCGTCCTCTGTTAGGTTAATTGAGCCTCGTTTGGACGGCGTCGGGGTTTGTGTGAGATCTTTTGAGGGTCTATGTGAGAGCGGATTGTGTGGGAGAAGAAGATTTGTGGTACAGCTTTTACCTTATCTTCCCGTGGAGGAGAGATGGGTAAGTGCAGAAACCAGATGAGAAGAAACAGAATCACGTTATAGATGACCATCTGGAAGTAGCATTTTAGGATGTGGCTGAAATATTTGCCATAAGACATATATAGCCCCAAATTGACTGGGTACCTGATATGTTAGTACACATTTTAATTTCCTTTGATACATCTTCAGGTAATTCTTTAAATATACTCTTCTACCACATTTAAGTCCATTATCCCTAATTTTTTTACATGCACATAAAACATGGAGATCCTATTGGGGTCATAATAATATGGCCTCAGTTGAATAACCCTTATTTGAAATGCATGGGATGGACCCATAGTGTTTTAGATTTTATTTTGGATTCTGAAATATTTGCATATACATAATGAAATGAGATTTCTTGGGGATGGGGCCCAAGTCTAAACATGAAATTCATTTGTTTGATCTATGTCTTATATATATAGCTTCAAGATGATTTTATATAGTATTTTTAGTATGCATAAAGTTTGACTGTGGTATCACATGAAGTCAAGTCAGGTGGACTTTTCTACTTGTGGCATCATGTTGGAGTTGAAAAAGTTGCAGGTTTTGGGGTGTTTGGGGGATCTGAGATTTTCACATGACGATGCTCAATTTGGATGCCTATTTCTCTCCATATGCCAATACTGAGTGCTCAAAATTAATGGCAGCTGACTATTCCTAGGAGCTGTGATTTGGGTATTTTTACCATGAATTGATTACATGGCAACACAATTAGTGGTGTTTACTTTAGGAAGACTTTCTTATGAGAGACCAAATGGGAAAATGTTTAAATCCTGCTTCCTGGGCCATGGATGTGACTCAGTTGGTAATATGCTTGCATAGCATATATGAAGCCCTGATTTCAAGCTCTGACACCACATGAAACTGGGTATGGGTGACTTTTTCATGTAATCCCAGCACTTGGGAGGTGGAGACAGGATGATCAGGACTTTAAGGCCATCCAAACCTACATAGTAGGCTTGAGACCAGCTTGGGTCCAAGGGACTGTGTCACTGACAAACAGACGCCTTCTCAGTTAGAAGTCAGGGAAGAGAAGCAGACGCAGCTACAAGGAAAGGCCCAGGAGATAAAAGCAGATGGTATTCTGTCATGGTGGAAAATCAACATCATTACAATAAAGCCTCTTCTCCTACACATACACCCAGCACATGTGCGAGCACACACATACACAGCCCTTCTTTACGAATGATACCAACCTCATCATAAAGCCATGACAACAAGGATTAAAATAGCCTTTGTGGTCATTCTATATTTCCAGTCATCTGAGGCCACACTTACCATACTCATGAGCTGTAACCTCAGTGCAGATGTCTCAACCAGAATGCACCCCAACTCACCCGTCATTTATAGCTCACATCCTGCCATCTGAGCCAGACAGTTAGTAGTTGTGCATGTTTTAAAGAATCAGGATCTCAGGTGGTTGTGGTGGCACACGCCTTTAATCCCAGCACTCAGGAGGCAGAGGTAGAAGGATCACCATGAGTTCAAGGCCACCCTGAGACTACAAAGTGAATTCCAGGTCAGCCTGGGCTAGAGTGAGACCCTAGCTCAAAAAACCAAAAAATATGAAAAGTAAAAAAAGAAGAAGAAGAAGAATCAGGACCTCTTTTGTTGAAAATTTCTGAACTGGGACTGTATCTAGATGCCAAAAAGTAGGGTTAAGAGAGGGAGACCATGCTGGGTATGGTGGCACATGCCTTTTAACCCCAGCAGTTGGGAGGCAGAGGTAGGAGGATGGCTGTGAGTTTGAGGCCACCCGGGGACTACATAGTGAATTCCAGGTCAGTCTGGGCCAGAGTGAGACCCTACTTTGAAAACAAACAAACAAACAAACAAACAAACAAACAAATTAATTAATTAATTAAAATTAAAAAATAAACAAATAAATAAAAATTAAAGAAAAATAAATAAATAAAGAGAAAGAGACCAGCTTCTGGTTTCTGTTTATTTACCAAGCAGGAGATTTCTTGAGGAAGTCAGTTACCTCCTCTGACAGCTTCGTGGCTGTGTGTAAAGTACTTTTCCCAGTAGCTGGTTCTTTGGTGCACACTCAGTAAATGATAGCTGGTGTGGTGGTTTGATTCAGGTGTCCCCCATAAACTTAGGTGGTGAATGCTAGGTTCCCAGCTGATGGAGATTTGGGAATTAACACCTTCTGGAAGCAGTGTATTGTTGGGGGCGGGCTTATGGGTGTTATAGCCAATGTTCCCTTGTCAGTGTTTGGCACACTCTCCTGTTGCTATTGTCCACCTTATGTTGTCCAGGGGGGGATGTCCACCCCTCTACTCATGCCATCATTTCCCCCCTGCCATTGTGGAGCTTCCCCTTGAGTCTATAAGCCAAAATAAACCCTTTTTTCCCAAAAGCTGCTCTTGGTCGGGTGATTTCTGCCAGCAGTGCGAACCTGACTGCACCAGCTGGTTTCAGTTTTAAGTTACATATTCTCAGGGATAGCAAAAAGTAAATCATTGGAAAGCAACTAAACCTTTGCTGGGCCATATTGATTTTTGGCGCATAATGATTTTAGGCCACTGTAAAGTAGTGAGGCTCAGACTTGTAAAGTGGTGTTGGTGTGAGTCCTAAAGCCAACAACAAGACACGCTACTGTTTCTGCAGACTCCGGGGCTAGGTCTTGCCATGCAAAGATACTTTACTAGGACTGAGTTCAATGTAGAGGTGACACCGAGGTGGGGCGTGGCTTCCTGTCCTACCATCTAGTGAGGGGCCTTGATGAGGAGGCGTCCTTGTCACTGCCCCTCCTCTGTCTATCATCCAGGGACCGCATGTGGCCACAGTCTGGCCAGCCCCTTGCCTATGCACATTCCTGGTTCTGCATCCCAGCAGACCCTCTCCCTGTTTATGGAAGCCCCTTTCCTTCCCCAAAGTGTGGTGGTGCACACCTATAATCCCCGCACTTAGAAAGTGGAGGCAGGAGGATCAGGAGTTCAAGACCACCCTCTGCTACAAAGTAATTACGGGACCACCTGGTTTGCATGAGACCCTGTCTCAAAAAAAAAAAAAAAAAAAAAAAAAAAAGATATCCTTCCTGTTGTCATTTGAATGTAGCGTATACCCCGTAGCTTCCTGTGTTTGTGAAGCCTTCCTGTGTTTGGGAAGTTTGGGGTACCTTTGGGAAATGGAGCCTTGCTAGAGGAGGTGTGTCACTGGGGGCAGGCCTTGGGATTATATCATCTGGCCCTGTGTGCCAGTTCTAGCTCACTCCCTCTGCTTCCTCCATGCTGATGTGGAGATGTGATGTCTGGCTGTCTGCTCTTGCCATGCTTTCCTCACCATGAGGAAAATTCCTCTCGAAACTAGGGGGGTCCTGAAAACTCTTTTCTTCCATAAATTACTTCTGGTTGGGTGTTTTGTCCCAGCAACGAGAAGGCAGCTGCTACATACCCAAGGGCTTACATATGAATTTGATACCTTCAGCATCTATCTGTCCCCGAGAGTGGGTACTCTGCCAAGGGCTTATCTGTAGCTAACGAGGTCAGGTCAGGCTGGAGTGCAGGTTGTAAGCCAGAGTTGGCTAGCTGAAGCCAGTAATGGTGTGGTTAGAAGCCACTGAGACTGGCTTGGTGAGATGCCCTTGGAATGACCCATGATTCAGGTGACATGCTTAGTTGGCTCTTCTCACCATCTCATGTATGGGGCGGAGCTCTGTCCGACTGGGATGGAATTTCCAGACAATTCTAGCATGTTTACTCTGTGCAGATTTTTCAGCCTGATAAGCAGTAACCCTTTGGTAAGAGTGGGACCAGGAGAAGGGCTGTTCTTACCTTTCCACAGGAAGAATGACTTTTGAAGGCGCACACACACAAAAATATTCATGTAGTAACTACATGATGAAACTGGCACCTTTGGCTTGAGGCATGAGCTCAGATTTATGAAACATTGCTCATCCTGTGCTCTGACCACACCACTCTTGAGTGACAGTTGTTGGCTGTTGGATCTAAGCCTTACTTCTGATTTAGCATCAGGATACTAAGCCACAGCCTAGGTTACTCAACTGCTGCCTTGCCCACTAAGGCCTTTCCTGCCCTGCAGGTGGTCGTGGCTGTATGGCAGCTGCTTAGAGGTAGCTTTTTCCCCATCTAGTCCTTACTCCCCTCCTCGTAGTCCCCAGTGTAGCATGGACGACAGTGCCTTCTGTCCATGTCCTAAGTCAACCGGCCACTTTCCCTCCAAGAATCCTGCTTTTATTTTTTTTCCTTTTACATTTTTTGAAGACAGTCTTGCCATGTAGTCCAGACAGCCTCAAACTCTGAATCCTTCTGTCTCTGCCTCCCAAGTGCTGGGAATACCGGCATGCCTGGCTCTAGAGGCCTTCTCTAATAGAGACCAGATCCCCAGAGATGGACAGGGCACACTTAGGGCTCAATAGCTTAGGTTGAACCTGGAAGCATTCCGTGTCAATAGCCAAAGGATGGCAGGCCCGTGTGACTCGTGCCCTTCTCTTCCATGGGTTTGTCCTTTATGCCTCTGGGATTCTCCGTGTCTGTCCACCTCATACAAGGTGGGGCAGCCATTCTCCCTCATGCCATTCAATATCAGAAGGCCTTGTCCAAGGAGCCTTGACTCTCTGGCAGTGGGTATGTGGTTATCTCTCTCCCCGGTCATCTCCAGCCCTAATATTGCACCCTCCAGGTACAAACAGGTTAATGCATTGATGATTTACCCAGCGTCTGAGGCTTATCTTTAGGCTTTTGGCCCACATGGAGAAATGAGAACCAACTCGTTTTTAGTCGTGTTTTATTTATTTTTGTTTCTGCTGTTGTTACTTTTTATTTATTTATTTATTTTTGAGATAGGGTCTCACTCTGTAGCACAGGCTGGCTTTGACGTCACGGCAGTCCTTCTACTGCAGCCTGCTAAGTGCTGGGTTACAGGTATGAGCTACTATGCCCAGCTCCGCTTTGGCTTTTAACACATTGAAAACCAACCAAGTAAACAGAAAGTATAAATTCACGATTAGAGATAAAGAGAATAAAAGAGAATGCTTCCTTTCTTTTAATCTTTTCTTCCGTCTAAGAAACAATTTTGGCTTGTCTGTTTGTTCATTTTGTTTTTGCAGTGCTGAGAATTGACCCTAGGGCCTTTGCGTGTGCTAGGTAAATGCTGAGACATCCCGGGCCCCTAAGAGGCAGTTGATGTAGTAATGCAAACACATCATTAGATTGGGAGGTACATGATGTGATTTCTATTCCTGGCTACAAACTTACAGTGGGGTTTTTGGTCAAATCTAACCGCCCAAACCTGGCCTTTCTTGATTATAGATGGCGGTCATATTTGATGCCTCTCCACTAGATGATTGTGATTTTTAAATTAGATAATATATTAATGGACTTAGGAAACTATAAGCGCTGTACAAAAGACTGGGTAGGGTATTATTTTCTAGAGATTGCTTTTAATAGTTGAAAAGAAGTAAAAATTCCAAGCCTGATTGAGCAGTTCTGTAATACTAGATGAGGCAAGAAAATTACAAATTGAAGGCATGCCTGGGCAACTTTGAGAGACCCTGCCTCAGAATAACTTTCAAAGGACTAGAGACATATCTCCATGGTAGAATGCTTGCTTACCATATGTGAGGCCCTGGGTTCAATCCCCAGGGCTGCAAAGGGGGAAAAACATGTTAAGGAAAAGGAGGGGCTAGTGAGATGGCTCAGTGGTTAAAGGTGCTTGTTTGCAAAGTCTGATGGCCTGGGTTCAGTTCCCCAGTATCTATATAGAGCCAGATGTACCTTGGGGGTTTGTTTGAAGTGTCAGGATATCCTGGCATACTCATTCTCTCTCCTTTTCTCTCTCTCTCCTTTAAAAAAAAATGAAAATACTTTGCCAGGAGTGGTGGCACATGCCTTTAATCTCAGCACTTGGGAGGCAGGAGGATCACTGTGAGTTCAAGGCCACCCTGAGACTACATAGTGAATTCCAGGTCAGCCTGGGCTAGAGTGAGACCCAAAAAGAAAAGAAAAGAAAAGAAAAGAAAATATTTTTTCAGAAAAAAAGAAAACAGAAACTCACTTAAGGTACGGACATGCATTTGACAATAAAGATACCTAAAAGGCTCTTAGAAAAGAAGAAGCTTAGAGATTTCTACCTGTCAAATAGGTGAAGTTCAAAATAGTTGCTAACATTCTGTTGACGGAGGCAAGAAGCAGATTCTAGATCTCGCTGAGAGCATCTACAACCTCTATGAAGCCAAACTGATAATATTAGATGAAATAGAAAACACACTCATGTATCTTTAGCCAAGCAATTCCATTTCTTGGAATTTCCCCTACAGATGTATTTGCACCTGTGCAGAATGTGGCAACTTCATAGGCATTGATGGGGAGTGGTCTCCCCATGCATGGAGTGGGAAATGCGGAATGTTGGAGAATATGCAGAACACATTTCTTTGACCAAAGGAAAGAAATGCTACTGTTTGCACTGATGTGTCTGAAAGGATACAACAGATTCCAGTATTATTTTGTACTGTTCCTCTTTCTCTCTCCTTCTTTTCCTCCTCCCCCACCCCTCCTGCTTTCTTTCTTTGATGGTGTTTGCTGTTTCTTGTTTAATTTCTCTCTGTGTGTCTGCACACACACACACACGTGCTGAGGCGTGGAACACTGGTGATAGGCTTACTCACTTGACTAAATGCTTTGGAGCTTTTTGGATTTAAAAAAATTTTTTAAATTTTATTTATTTTTTGGAGAGAGACACAGAGACAGACAGACAGACAGAGAGGGAGAGGGAGACAGATAGAGATGGGTGCGCCAGCAGTCTCTCAGCTGCTGTGAACGAAATCCAGATGCGTGCGCCCCCTTGTGGGCAAGTGCGGCATTGCGCCCTTGCGTCACTTTGCATCTGGCTAAACGTGGGACCTGGACTGCTGGACATTGGAACCGCTGGAGATTGGAACCAGTGTTCTTAGGCTTAGCAGGCAGGTGCCTTAACAGCTAAGCCATCTCTCCAGCCCACTTTTTGGATTTTTTACCACAGACAGAGAATATAATCAGAACCAAAGTTTAAAAACCTAAAGTGAGCAAGAACAACAACAACAACAAAAAAAGGACAAAACTCTCCTCTTTCCTCCCACTAAACTAATGTAAACTAAAATTGAAAGGAAGAAAGTTGCTTAAAGAGAGCGATTCTATGTTTCCTTTCTTTCTGTCCTCTGTGTTGCTGAAATTTTCGATGCCTTTTTGTTTATTCAAGTTTTTCCTTTTCCATTTGGGCTCTGGAAAACTAACTTGAGTTGACTGCTTACAACTGCAGAAAGCGATTTTATTCTCACCATCCTAATGAGCCAAGTACTCCTGTCTGCCTTTCCCCTTGATCTGTCAATCTTTATTTCTGAGATCTGAGTAGCCCTTGAAAAGTTGTGAGCATCAAACCTAATGGAGACGTCCGCATCCTCTGACTTCCCAGTGAGTGCAGAGCTGGCCCGGAAGGTGCTCTGGGCCTGCCACTCAGAGGATGGCTCTCCCGGGTAATTAGGTAGCTGCGCAGGGGCCGGGCTTCCTAACTGGGATATTGAACGTTGTGAGAAGTGACTTCTGCTTTATTAGAAACTGAACCGCATTTGGTGATTTTTTTTACCTCTTGTTGTTTTGCTTTCCAAATTTATTTTACTTTTTAACGTTCATATTTCTTAAGCAATGGGCTATTTTAATTAGGTTTACCTTTTAACTTCATTAACCTATGAGTACTACTTGATGGTTTTCCTTTCTAAATTATTCACTTTGTGGAATGTTGGGGGCCTGCGTGGCTTTTTTGCTACAAAGACCAAACACAGTTTTCCCCCAGATTACATGGGGTTTCTCAAAACTTTTCAAATGCAGAAGACTTCCACAAATGCCAAATGAAAATGTCCCTTCATGTTGACTCAGCATTGCCTTGCATTGAGAGAATTCGTCCCCGCCCACATGGAGACACCCTGCAGGCCCCAGCAAGGAGGTTGGTTGAGTGTGTATGTACACAGTTTGGAGTCAAAGGCTAACCTAAACCAAGGGTCATGTGTACCCTTCTAATGTGAGCCCCCGTCCCTTGTTTCTTTGAATGGAGTTCCGCTTATTGATACATTATTCACATCTGTATGTCAGAGAGAACACACCAGGCTGTGTCACATTTGTGAACCACGAACTTGTATTTGCGGGTAGGGACTTGAGTTTAGCTCACATCTTCACAGATATTTTCCCACATATACCCTCACTTATGCAAACAAATAGTTCTATCCTTCTTCACAAAACCACTAGTTCCTGGTGGATTTTGTCTCTTTTTTTGTGTGGTGCTGGAGCTCAAACCCAGAGCCTTGCACGTGTTAGACAAGCGCTGCACCACTGAGCCCCAGCCCCAGCCCCAGCCCCAGGCCCAGCCCCAGCCCCTAGCAGTTTCTCTTAACAGTTATTGGCCCGAGGCCTATCCTAACATGTACTGTGGAGGCAACAGTAAGTCGTTCTCAGAAGAAGAAAGGTAAATCTCAAGGCGACAGCAGTCCCTCTGTTTTCCTTCAAGTGGCTGGCTACAATTCGGTAATTAATTTTTGCAGACATGGCTTTATTATGATAATGACAGTAGAGAACAGTCATCCCTTTTCTTAGATGACTATTACTGGGTTCCTACTGCCTCTGGATTCCAAGCTCCTTGAGGGAGGGGAAAGGTTTAGAACTTTCCTGGAACACGGAAACATGAAAACAAATATAATATAGAGCTCTAGCAAGGAAGGGTTCTAATGCCCAGGACTGAGCCATGGGAAGGCTCTAAAGAGTATATCCCAGGCTGGGCGTGGTGACACACGCCTTTAATCCCAGCATTCAGGAGGCAGAGGTAGGACGATTGCTGTGAGTTCAAGGCTAGCTTGAGATTATATAGTGAATTTGAGGTCAGCCTGGGCTAGAGTGAGACCCTACCTCAAAAAAAAATATAGAAAAAGAAAAAAAAATGAGTGCACCCCAGAATGAGCTAGCAAAAAGGAAAAGAGAAACTACTGGAAGTGGGGGCAATCAGGCCTTTGTTCTACAAGCATGTCATGAACACCAACTGTGTACTCACTACGGGGCCAGCTGGAGACACAGTATGCAGGGTCAGAGTGGCCAGCCAGGAAGACAGGACCACCACAGGAAGAAGCACAAGTCCAGATGGCTGAAAGAACTGTGTGGAAACAGTTGTTGGTACAATGCCTCTCATGTCCCCACTTGTGGCAAATGACACTAGCACTTAGGAACAACATGGAAGGAGCTGAGTGTGGGGTTTATTTTGGAGCATGTGAGGTGGCTTGCCAAAGATACTGTGTTGCTGTCAGGACAGATACTGATAAGAAGAGCAGATGTTGGTGGGAAGAGCAGGTATTGGTGGGAAGGGTGCGTGTGGGTGGGAAGGACTCGTGTAGGTGGAAGGACAGATGTTGGTGAGAAGGATGGGTGTTGGTGGGAAGGGCGGGTGTTGGTGGGAGGTAGGTTGGGTGAGCACAGAGGTTGAGAGCTAAGAGAGGAGTTGGGAGGACCGGTTGCACTGAGGATATATTGGACAGGGATGGATGGGAGCACCCTGAACCTCCTTCTGCTTCTGTGACTTTGCCTTCATCCCCTGAAACAGATCTGAATGGTCACAGGACTGGAAACCCCAGAGAGTCACACAGCTCTTGATCTCCTTGGCACAGTGGGGGTCCTGTGTAAAGGATGCTTCCTCCCCTCGCCATCTGATCATTTGCCATTTTATAAATTAGCTCCTCTGGCTTGTGCTGTAGAATAGATATTTTCACAATTCTTGGTAAGTACATGGAGTCTTAAAGCTTAAACCTCTGCCCTGGGCAAGGAACCCAAGGATGTCATTGTGCATAACTTCAAAGGCTGATAAGATGTTTAAGGTCTCTGCTCTCGGAAGGAGTTTCTTTCTTTTAAGGCCCGCCAGAAACACTGGCTTCCCAGGAGAAGCTATAAGACTGGCAGTGCTGCATGGCTGCTGGCCTCAGCTTACAGCCCCACGCCTCAGCCTGTGCTCTTGTTCTGCCTTACAGTCATTGCATTGTGTTTTGGATCATGGATGGTCAGCAAGCACAGTATTAAAATCAGTTACATAGCTGGGCATGGAGGTGCATGCCTTTAATCCCAGCACTTGGGAGGCAGAGGTAAGGAGGATCGCCATGAGTTCAAGGCTACCCTGAGATGACATACTGAATTCCAGGTCAGCCTGAGCCAGAGTGAGACCCTACTTTGAAAAAAAAAATCAGTTACAGGGAGCCAGGTGATGACTGAAGTAGTTGAATCACCATGGGTTCAAGGCCAACATGGACTACAGAGTGAGTTCCAGGTCAGCCTGGGCTACAGTGAGACCCTGATTCAAGAAAGCCATCAGTACCAGGGTGTTTGGGATGGAGACTCAGTCAGCAAAGTGTTTGATGCACAACAGCATGGGGACCTAAGTTTGGCTCTGTAGCACCCACAAAAGAAAGCTGGGCACAGTGGCAAGCACCTGTGATGCCATCAAGGGGACGTGGAGACAGAAGCACCTTGTTGCTTTCTGGTCAGCTAGTCTATCAAAAGGGGAACACTGGGTTTATTAAGAAACTCTGTCTGGGCTGGAGAGATAGCTTAGTGATTAAGGCATTTGCCTGTGAAGCCAAAGGATCCAGGTTTGATTCCCCAGGTCCCATGTAAGCCAGATACACAAGGTGGACATGTTTCTGGAGTTCATTTAAAGTGGCTGAAGGCCCTGGCACATGCATTCTCTCTCTCTCTTTATCTCCCAAATAAATAAAATAAAATAACTTTTTTTAAAAAAAAACCTCTGTTGAGCTGGAGAGTTGGCTTAGCAGTTAAGGCACTTGCCCATTCAATTCCCCAGGACCCACATAAGCCAGATGCACAGGTGGCACACACATCTAGAGTTCGTTTGCAGTGGCTGAAGGTCCCTGGTGCGCCCATTCTCTCTCTCCCTCTTTCCCTCTCTCAAATAAATAAATAAATAAATAAATAAATAAATAAATAAATAAATAAATAAAATATAAATTTAAAAAGGAACTGTCAATAAATAAATAAAAAGCGGAAAGCTACTGAGAAAGACACTAAATGCCAACTTCTGGTGTGTGTGCACGTACACACACACACACACACACGTCAGTATTTTTTCCATCTGGAGGAGTCAGTGAACAGGGACATGAAATCAGGTTCTTGACAATGACCGGTGCGGTACAAGCTGGTGAAAAATAAAATGAGCTCCCCATTTCTCATCATTCAGAAGCATGGGAGTGCTTCTCCCTTCCTTCCTCCTTCCCTCCCTCCTCCTTCCCTCCCTCCTTTCTCCTTCCTTCCCTCCAGTGTGGCACAGCAGACACCCTCCACCTGTAAATTGTCCAGGAAACAAACAGGGAAAGACCAGCAGAACCGCTGGAAATGTTGGCTGTCTACTGTGCATTCTTCCACACAAAATGCCTCCCCGTTCTCACAAGATTTTACAGTCTGATTTTGGAAATGAAGGCTTGTGCTGACAGGTCTAGGAGGGCAAGGAGTAGGCAGGGATGGGGGTCCTTGGAATGACTCCACTTATCCCCGCTATGGGCCGAGGTAAAGAGGTTTTGAAACCCAAGACTTTCTTTCTGCCTGGTGGCCCAGTGCTTGGTGCTCAGAGGTGCTGGGGAAATGTCTGCGGGCTGTTCCTGAACGTGTCATGATTACCTGGCCTGGGGGAAAAAATGACAGAGATACAGCTCTCTAGTCCTGCTTTAGAATACCCGTGCGCTGGCTTTGGTTCCCAGGCATCGCCTTACTGCATTCCACACAAGGAGCATCAGCCTATTGGAGAAAAACATGTAATGGGTGAAGATTCAGAAGCTCACAGTCCGAGCTCCCCTCCTTGCATTGCAGACTGGTGGATGCCCTCAGGCCGACTGCAGAGAGCTGAATACAAGGGCATTCCCAACACTCGGGGTCTTCCCAGATCAAAGGACGCTGAGCCTGCTGGCTGCAGCCTGGGTGGTGAACCCTGGCCCCTGGAAGTGAAGCCCCTGTGACTTGGCCATGCCTTGACTCAGAAGAGAAGTACCACTTCCGCAAGGGATGTGTGCACCATCAAGAGGGAGGCTTTGAAGTCTCTCTGTGGTAATGCGCTGGCTTCCCTTCCTCCCTCTGCCCCTGTCTAGTCTGACGTAAGGTTTGGGCATGCTTCTACAGGGGTGTCTCTGGCGTTCCAGTGCTATCAGGGTTTGGCTCTACAGGATTGCCGGAGGTGAAGGGCACTTTATTTTTCCCCTCTGACTGAAGCTGGTGATTTTGTTGCCTGAATTAGCTTCCTTCAGAGCTTTGGGTTCCATGGGTTAGTACACATTTCAAAAGTCAATTTACATTTTTTTTTTTTTTGTATTTCTTAGTGTGTGTAGAGTATATATGTTGTGGTATGTGCAGAGTGTGTGTGGTGTAGTTGTGCATGTGCATCGTGTACAGGTGCACATAACCCATGTGTGTGCATATAGAGGACATGGGTGGCTTCTTGTCACTCGCCTGCATATGTCCTTGAGATGGGCTGTCCCTCTCAACCCAGATTGATGTCCATCACTGAGCCCCAGTGATTCTCCATTCTGCTGTCTCTGTTTGTTTGTTTTTTAATATGGGGAGTCAAACTGGCATACTTTATCCTGAAAGGCCCTTATACTTAAGTGACAAGTGCGCCTAACCACTGAACCGTAGCCCCACCCTCTTTATAAATAAAAACACTTTATAGCTCAGTTGGCCGAGCACTTGCCTAGCCTGCACAAGACTCTGAGTTTCATTTTCACACATAAGTTAGACTTAGTGGCACACACCTATAATCCTAGCATTTGAGAGGTAGAGGCGGGAAAACCAGGAATTCAAGATCATCCTTGGTCTCCTAATGAGTTCGAGGCCCACCTAAACTACATGAAAACCAATCTCAAAAGAAAACAAAACTTTAAAAATGACCTTTTGTTAACTTTTTTTAAATAATTTTTTTATTATTATTTTATTTATTCTTGGAGAGAGACAGACAGAGAGGGAGAGGGAGACAGATAGAGATGGGTGCGCCAGCAGCCTCTCAGCTGCTGCAAACGAAATCCAGATGCATGCGCCCCCTTGTGGGCAAGTGCGGCATTGCGCCTTTGCGTCACTTTGCATCTGGCTAAACGTGGGACCTGGAGATTAGAACGGGGTTCTTAGGCTTAGCAGGCAGGTGCCTTAACCGCTAAGCCATCTCTCCAGCCCCTTTTGTTAACTTTTGATAGCTGTAATTTTTTTCAAACAAAGAACCCTTAAAAGAACTGAAAAAATCAGTGAGAATTTGAATTCAGAATATAGAACAGTTTCTTAGACAGAATATATTTCAATTATCATCATTAAAATAAAATTCAAGCTGGGTGTGGTGGCTCATAACTACATTCTCAGCACTTGGGAGACTGAAACAGGAGGATTGCTGGGAGTTCCAGGCAACTTGAGTTATACACGGAGACCTTGTCTCCAAAAACAAAAAACCTCCCAAACAAAAGAAAACCAACCGTTGTTCTGACATTCCTCATTTAGAAAACCTGTTACTGATCAGTATTGTGCTAGACTACCTGGTTTATATAATATACATCCGTATATGTATATATAAATTGAAAAGAAAATCATTATTATGCTAATTAGTTACATTTACATTAGACTTTTAATTACAGAATTCTTTTACATACATTATCCCCTGTGATCAGCTAGTGCATGCCTTTGAAACATAAATTAGTCTTAATAGCCTAGGCTAAATAGAATTAAGAACAGAAGGGAAGTGAGTCTAGTGTTTAAATAAACTTGGTGTCTTAGAGTCAAATATAAATAATTTTAAAAATTATCTACTGCTTTGATTTTTCTTTGTCTCTATTATCCTGCTATACCAATAAGAGAGTAAATAAACAGATAACACCATAATGATTTGTGCACATCTTTATAACCATATAGAGAGATACCCTGGCTATGCACTCACGTTGTATTTACAGTGCTTTTTCTGAATAAACAATCAGAACATTTATTTTGCCAAGTGTAAATATATATGTGAGGAATAATAAGGAAATTATTTGGAATATAGTGGGAGAAAAATCTTAGGTGTGTAGGATAGGGTAGAAGAAAATGTGCACCCTTGGGAGTTAGCTGCAGGAGGAGAAGACTGTCACTTCAAATGAACAAGTGTGCTTCTGGTCCCAAACTTATATTTTAAAACACACAACAGTAAGCCAAGGGTGGTGGAGCTCACCTATAATCCAAAACCTTGGGAGGTGGAGGCATAAGGATCCTGAGTTCAAGTGTGGACTGGGCGACATGAGCCCCAGTCTCAAAACCAAACCAAACCATAACAAGACCTACACATGTATGTTTGACTTCAATTCAGATGTTCTGTCATGACGATGTGGATGGAGGTCTATCTGACTTAGAACGTCAGGCTACGAAAGGAGCTTCTCTTCACCAGTTCTTTCTTCTCCTACTTTCTCTCCTAGAAATACAGGCCGGCTCCCAGCTCCTGTGCGTACCCAGTGTTCTGATGGGTGTCCATCTCTCTACTGTACCCAGTGTTCTGATGGGTGTCCATCTCTCTACTGTATCCAGTGTTCTGATGGGTGTCCATCTCTCTACTGTATCCAGTGTTCTGATGGGTGTCCATCTCTCTACTGTACCCAGTGTTCTGATGGGTGTCCATCTCTCTACTGTATCCAGTGTTCTGATGGGTGTCCATCTCTCTACTGTACCCCAGTGTTCTGATGGGTGTCCATCTCTCCACTGTACCCCAGTATTCTGATGGGTGTCCATCTGTCTACTGTATCCAGTGTTCTGATGGGTGTCCATCTCTCTACTGTACCCAAGTGTTCTGATGGGTGTCCATCTGTCTACTGTATCCAGTGTTCTGATGGGTGTCCATCTCTCTACTGTACCCCAGTGTTCTGATGGGTGTCCATCTCTCGACTGTACCCCAGTGTTCTGATGGGTGTCCATCTCTCTACTGTACCCAGTGTTCTGATGGGTGTCCATCTCTCTACTTTATCCAGTGTTCTGATGGGTGTCCATCTCTCTACTTTGCCCCAGTGTTCTGATGGGTGTCCATCTCTCTACTGTACCCCAGTGTTCTGATGCGTGTCCATCTCTCTACTGTACCCCAGTGTTCTGATGGGTGTCCATCTCTCTACTGTACCCAGTGTTCTGATGGGTGTCCATCTCTCTACTGTACTCCAGTGTTCTGATGGGTGTCCATCTCTCTACTCTACCCAGTGTTCTGATGGGTGTCCATCTCTTTACTGTACCCAGTGTTCTGATGGGTGTCCATCTCTCCATTGTATCAGTGTTCTGATGGGTGTCCATCTCTCTACTGTATCCAGTGTTCTGATGGGTGTCCATCTCTCTACTGTACTCCAGTGTTCTGATGGGTGTCCATCTCTCTACTGCACCCCAGTGTTCTGATGGGTGTCCATCTCTCTACTCTACCCAGTGTTCTGATGGGTGTCCATCTCTGTACTGTACCCCAGTGTTCTGATGGGTGTCCATCTCTCCATTGTACCCAGTGTTCTGATGGGTGTCCATCTCTCTACTGTACCCAGTGTTCTGATGGGTGTCCATCTCTCTACTGTACCCAGTGTTCTGATGGGTGTCCATCTCTGTACTGTACCCCAGTGTTCTGATGGGTGTCCATCTCTCTACTGTACCCAGTGTTCTGATGGGTGTCCATCTCTCTTCTGTACCCCAGTGTTCTGATGGGTGTCCATCTCTCCATTGTACCCAGTGTTCTGATGGGTGTCCATCTCTCTTCTGTACCCCAGTGTTCTGGTGGGTGTCCATCTCTCTACTGTACCCAGTGTCTGATGGGTGTCCATCTCTCTACTGTACCCCAGTGTTCTGATGGGTGTCCGTCTCTCTACTGTACCCAGTGTTCTGATGGGTGTCCATCTCTCTACTGTACCCAGTGTTCTGATGGGTGTCCATCTCTCTACTGTACCCAGTGTTCTGATGGGTGTCCATCTCTCTACTGTACCCAGTGTTCTGATGGGTGTCCATCTGTCTACTGTACCCAGTGTTCTGATGGGTGTCCATCTCTCTACTGTATCCAGTGTTCTGATGGGTGTCCATCTCTCTACTGTACCCCAGTGTTCTGATGGGTGTCCATCTCTCTACTGTACCCAGTGTTCTGATGGGTGTCCATCTCTCCATTGTACCCAGTGTTCTGATGGGTGTCCATCTCTCTACTGTACCCAGTATTCTGATGGGTGTCCATCTCTGTACTGTACCCAGTGTTCTGATGGGTGTCCATCTCTCTACTGTACCCCAGTGTTCTGATGGGTGTCCATCTCTCCATTGTACCCAGTGTTCTGATGGGTGTCCATCTCTCTACTGTACCCAGTGTTCTGATGGGTGTCCATCTCTCTACTCTACCCCTGTGTTCTGATGGGTGTCCATCTCTCTACTGTATCCAGTGTTCTGATGGGTGTCCATCTCTCTACTGTACCCAGTGTTTTGATGGGTGTCTATCTCTCTAGTATACCCCAGTGTTCTGATGGGTGTCCATCTCTCTACTGTACCCCAGTGTTCTGATGGGTGGCAGTCTCTCTACTGTACCCAGTGTTCTGATGGGTGTCCATCTCTCTACTGCACCCCAGTGTTCTGATGGGTGGCAGTCTCTCTACTGTACCCCAGTGTTCTGATGGGTGTCCATCTCTCTACTGTACCTCAGTGTTCTGATGGGTGTCCATCTCTCTACTGTACCCCAGTGTTCTGATTGGTGTCCATCTCTCTACTGTACCCCAGTGTTCTGATGGGTGTCCATCTCTCTAGTATACCCTAGTGTTCTGATGGGTGGCAGTCTCTCTACTGTACCCCAGTGTTCTGGTGGGTGTCCATCTCTCTAGTATACCCTAGTGTTCTGATGGGTGGCAGTCTCTCTACTGTACCCCAGTGTTCTGGTGGGTGGCCGTCCTCCCTGTGTGTCCCAGTGTTCTGATGAGTGGCTGTTTCTCTGACCTGAAGCACAGTGTTTTCAGGATCCATATCTCTGTTCTATATCTCTAGCCATGTTGTAAAAATCCCTCAAACAAACCCGAACTTCCATTAGGCATTAATTCATTAATCAATTAACTTCAGTAATGATCATTAACAAATATTTACTGGCTGATGATCCACATCAGGGTCAGTGCTAGGCAGTGGGGATACAGTAGAATGTAGATTGAAATAAATTCTACCCTTGGAAAGCTCAGGGTCTTCTAGGGAGACAGTGCACTATGAAATAATGAATTAATTGTGAATAGTGATGAGCTCTGGGTAGAAAATGAATGAGATGCTATTATTAAACCTGAAAGAATCTATCTGCAAACTCATCAAGCAAAGAGAACATTCATTTGGCCAACAATTGACAGTTGATATATGTATGGTATGCATATGTATATATGTGTATACACACTATTTATAAGGACATCTATATAATCGGAATATATACATATATATATATATGTGCATCTGTATATAATAAGGCAAAGGTTATACAATAAATCTATATATAATAAGGACAAAGATTATACAATGAATTAATATTGCTTTTTCTATAAAAAACTATTTTGAGAAAGAAAGTCCCTGGGAAAATATTAACTCTTAATTTTCATGGCCTCTGCTTACTGAATAGTTCCTCTATAAAACCATCATTTGCGACAGCTAAAGGCATTATGGAAGAATGGGTAAAGCCGGTTGGCTGACTTAATAGTCATACTCAAGTTTTCTCTCCATGTTGTGGGTCTTGTGATTTGGCCAGGTATCTCAGGTTATCAATAAGCAAACAGACAGACAGACTTATAGTGGTTCAGAGGTTATACTGACATGTTTCATGTCCCATGAAATCAGCAATCATCTGACATCGACAGAGCCTCTTATGAATTTGCACCTACCTAGGCGCATACACCTCGTGGGAGAATAATAGTTACATACAGAGCATTAGTAGGAAGTAGAAAATGTTGCGTGAGGAAGGGAAATGACAGGTAACAGAGAGCTTATTCAGGAAGGAGACATAGTAAAAGGTCTCTGGAGTGGCCTTTGGCCTATACCTCGAAGGGTGGGCAAGCATTGGTCTTGTGGAGGCTGGCAGTGCCAGGCACCAGCTCAGCCACCTTTACAAGCTCACGGGGGAATACCCATCTAGTCTTTGTTCATATTAGTACTAACAATTGTTTGTTTCCTGGGGGTGTCTTGTTAGGGAGCAATAATAATACATGAGTTTCTATCAAGTTGCATTTTCTCATCATAATGGTTTCAGAGAAGGCTGCTTTTAGCTCCTGCAGTGCTGACTGAAGGCATAATGGATCCGTAACGGATGAGGTGGGCAAGGCCACGGATGGGACATGTGATGGCCGGAACATGCAAAGTGTTTCTCCTGGACTCATGAACATCCTGTTGGAGAAGCCAGCAGGAGCAGTTTGGTTTCATTGGGCACCCCTGGGAGATGTGTGGGCTGAATTGCTTGTCTGCTCTCAGTCTCTCTCGTCTGCTGGCCCCACATCTACTGAAGATCCCAGACTGAGGACTGCAGGAGAAGAGGAGGCGCTCCATCAGTACGGGTGTGGCCGGCTCCTGAAAAAGCTGTTGCCAAAGGCCATGAGGCATGACGTATGCTGCAAAGGAAGCTTTTCTTCAAGAGAACAAGCAAGAGTTCATTTTATGGGACCCAGGTACCCAAGCCCTGGCACCTAGGCCTGTATTATATCAGGATCCCGGAGAAGGGCAGGTGTGACAGTGAACTGTCAACCTGGCCATGTTCATTCTGGAGAGTCAATATATTTTGGAGGCAGTTTTCACAAATGAACAAAGTAAATGCCAAACTAAACTCCTGGTGAAGAAGTTGTTTGGTAAGGCGCTAGGGAGATGGTTCAGTGAATAAAGGGCTTACCATGCACACGGGAGCACGGGAGCTGGACCCCCGGCACCCACCTAGCAGCATATGCCTGTCACCCCATGCTGAAGAAGCAGACAGGCAAATCCATCCTTGGGGCTTGTTGGCCAGCTAGTATAAATGAATTGGTTCTGTGAGAGACTGTCTGAGAAAAGAAGGGGGAGAGTGATTGAGAAGAAACTTGACATTGACATTGGCCTCTACACACATGTGGCTACATGTGCACACACACACACACACACACACACACACGAGAGAGAGAGAGAGAGAGAGAGAGAGAGAGAGCAACTTTGGTTGATGAGAAGCAGCCACTTTATGTGCTAATACTCGGAAGGGTTGGGCCAAAATCATCAATGTCTCTAGAGCCCTGAGTAAGGACTGGCTGCTCATTGACTCACATTGTCCTCCGCTGTTTGCCAGAGACACTGCTGTTGCTGAGGAATACTGCTGATAGGCAGGGGTAGAGATCAGTGATAGAGCACTTGCCAACTGTTACAGCTACGTTCCCATTGCTAGGACAAAACACCCAGGGTTTTGCAAGCAAAGGGTTTATTTATTTCCAGCTTGCAGTTTTGAGAGGGAAGTTTCATCAAGGTGGTGGTGGGGGGGTGAAGCATGGCAGGAGCAGACAGCTGGGTGTCACATCTCCACAGCGGCAGGGAAGAAGTGTGAGAGTGAGCTTACTAGTATTAGGAAGCAGAGCTGGTCTCTAAAAACCCAAGGCTTTCGAGCTGGGTGTGGTGGTGCACACCTTTAATCTCAGCACTTGGGAGACAGAGGTAGGAGGATCGCCATAAGTTCGAGGCCATCCTGAGACTATGTAGTGAACTCCAGATCAGCCTGAGCTGGAGTGAGACCCTACCTCAAAAAAAAAAAAAAAAAAAAAAAAAAAGAGGGGTACTAAGCTTGGGGCTGGAGAAATGGTTTAGTGATTCAGGCTCTTGCCTGCAGAGCCAAAGGTCCCAGGTTCAATTTTCCAGGACCCACATTAAGCCATATGCACATGGTGGTGCATGTGTCTGGCGTTCGTTTGCAGTGGCTGGAGGCCCTGACACATGCATTTTCTCTTTCTGTGGATCTGCCTCTCTGTATCACTCTCTCTCAAATAAATAAATAAATAAATAAATAAATAAATAAATAAATAAATAAATAAAAAGTTAATTTAAAAAACCCAAGGCTTTCCACTAACCACACTTCCTCCAGCAAGACGCCAGCTCCCAAAAACTACACAAACTTCCCAAATAGAACCATCAGCTGGGATTAGGTATGAGGCTTAATCACAAACAGATGAGGCTATGAAGGGATGCAATTTACATTCAAACCACCACACACTAGCATTTACAAGGCCCTGGATTCCACCCCCATTCCCAGAAAAAAGAAAAGAGCAGCTCAAACGGTATCAAGCATAGAGATGTACTTGAATCCAGAACTCCTTTGATATGGAGGCTCCATATTTATGTGCATTTTAGTGCTAGAGATTATACTCAGACCTTGTGCATTAAGCAAGTGCCCTTCTACCGAGTTACATCCTCACATCCCAAAACTCTTTCTTTATAACATTAACATTCCCCTTCCCCCATTTTCTTCTTCTTCTTCTTCTTCTTTTTTTTTTAATCTATTTTATTTTTGCAGGGGGTTGGGGACAAAGTCTTGTTATATGTCCCTGGATGACCTCAGACTCACATTGTTCCTCCTGCCTCTGCCACTTGAATGCTGGAATTACAGATGTGTGCCCCTGTGTCCATCTTACAAAATATTATGTGCATGTGTGTGTGCATACATGTCCGTGTCATGTATGTGTGCACTTGCATGTGGAGGTTAACATCAGGTGTCTTCCTCAATCACTCTCTACCTTTTTTTTTTCTTTGGAGACAGGGTTTCTCACTAAATCAGAAGCTCATCAATTCTGCTGGACTAGCTAGCCCGCAAGCTCCAGGGATCTTCCCGTTTCCATATCCCGAGAACTAGGATTATAGGATCAAAACACCACACATGGCATTTACCTCAGTGCCGAGGACTTGAACTCAGGTCCTCGTGCTTGACCAAGCAAGCATGTTACCAATAGAGCCAGTCTCCCCACTTCCCAAGGTATTTTGCAATGCTCTTCTTCACCATTGCGTTTGGATATTCTGATCTTAAAATTGCTATGTAGCAGACAGCATAGGAGAGCTATTGCCCCTATAGAATGGACGTCAGAGAACCCTAGTGTTTCTGGTGAGTTCGTCTTTAGCTGGGTGGGTGCTGGGAGAGTATCTGTCTCTCTCTGATTCCAAGAATTTGGGAGTGAGCAAGTTACAGTACATTTTGATTCGGGTTTAATCCATCAAAATCAAGTTACTTGTAAGTGATGGAAGAGCTTGCTTCGTGTAGTCCAGGCTGCCTGGAGACATCAGCCACATGCCAAAAGCTTGCTGGTTGCCCAGCAACCTTGCTGGAGGAATAGATTTTCTGCCACTGGCTCCCTTTTTAGTCGAGGCAGAATCTATTAACACTACTATTCTAGCCCAGAGAACCAGAGCTGGAGTTTGACCATAAAGAATAGTCGAGGTTTTTTGCTTTGTTTGTTTGTTTGTTTATTTGTTTTGTATTGTTTTAAGAACCTAGCTCCTGACTTCTAAAACCTAGTGCTAATTCCATTGACTTCCACATAGTGACTAAAGGCTTATTCATATTAGCACTGCGGAAGCTAAAGAGAGCTGTTTCATGTCTCCTTGGTTCCTAAGGAAGTTCATTGTTTCATTTCCCTTCCACACAATCCATCAGGGAATGGAGGCTGGCCAAGAGCATCCAAGCTGACTGGGGTACATCATAGTGACCTCAGCTGCCCCCAGACTTTCCCTTCCCGGCAGGTGTGCTTGCTGCTTTGTGCTTTCCTGAAGGTGACTTACCATCGGCTGGTGAGGCTGTTTTTCTTCAGGGTACCTGCTCTAGCTCTGATTGAAAAGTGCCTATGGATGCCTTCCTCTTATCCTTCAATCAGACAGTGTCTTTTCTCCTTTTGTAGCTAAATACTTCAACAACTGGATTGATGGTTTCCATCTACGGGGGAGTTTGCATTGCTGTCAGCTCTATTGTTTTGCTTCTGCTCTTAATGTAATAGCTTCGGGTGGTAGCAGGGCAAGACGATGCTAAGACCCGTGTAAGGTGGCTGGAGTTATTCACCACTGCAGAAATGCAATTTGAATAATGGACTGTATCAGCTAAATGTGTCTCTTTGCCCCTTTGTAAAACAAAGGAATGCGCTCAGGCACATTAACCCATTGATGGCAAGAAAGCTCAAAACCCCGCAGAATGCCACTTAATGAAATGATACTTGCATTTCAGATTAGAAACCTTGTAAACAGGCTTCAGAAAGTCTCTAGAGAGGAGGGAAGAGTAGGGGAGGAGGAAAGGAGAGGAGGGGAGAGAAGAAGAGAAGAGGAGAGGGTTCTGCCTTTCACGGAGAAAGAATACTGGCAACTTTTATTAAACTCACTTGTTATAAGGGTCCAATGCAGAAAAGTGTTGTTTGTGATTTGAAAGAGAAATTAGTTGACTTTACAAAGCCTGAATAACTTGGTAAAATAACTTCAGAATACACTTGTCTTGTTCTGTCACTCTGAACTTTATTTGTTGTGAGACTTCATGTATCTCCGGTCATATCCCAGCAGCGTTAGAATATTACCGACGCAGGAGAATCATAGAGAATGTAGTTCAAGCATGCTGCTTCATATAAGTGAGAAGGTTTGCTCAGGAATACGCACTTGGGTCACAGGTGGCAGAGTAGGGGTACGTGGAGGATGGAGAGGCACCTGCTACCCCAGCTTGTGTTCCACTGCTCCATCCAACAACTTCAGGTACACATGTTGTAAGCATGTGCACATACTGGGGAACAAACACGACCTTTCCTCCCACAAACTTATATTTTAAAGGTGGGAGAACCCCATAGCCCCGCCAAGAAGTAAGAAAAATGGGATAAGACAGAAGGCGAAGCAAGGAGTGTTACTGATAATTAGGCAACAAAGTTTTATCTGCTGAGGGACAGCTGTTAAGTGGAGCGCCTGCATTCTAACTGCTAGCAGAAAATGTGCTAGATAAGTTGAAAGCTCTGAAGGTGAGTCGTATCACAACAGAGACCTGTCCAGTGAATCAAGGTAGTGAGCATTGCACCAGCATGTACAAACCCAGATCTGGATGAGTAATGGAGGAGTGCAAAAGTGTGATGGGCCATCACCTCCATTGCCTATAAGAAAGGCAAGGTTCCTAGAGACAGCATGGTAAGTTTATTCAAAGGTTTATGTGACCTAGGACACTTTATATATGAAGACGTAGAGACCCAGGGAGTAGTGTGTGTGAGAGAGAGAGAGGGAGAGAGACATATTTAGGGAGTCAGTCCTTGCCCTCCATCTGGTTCTGACACAGGGTCTCTCTTTGCTGCCGTGGAACGCGGACTAGCCAGTCCTCAAGCTTTGGGATTCTCCTAACTCCGCCTCTCATTGCTCTAGGCGCCTTCTACGGGCTCTGGGGATCTAAACTGTGGTCACCCCAGCCCCCAAACGTTTTATGCTGTGAAATGACTGAGCATGGGCAGCTATGTAGAGATGTGATTAGAAAAGGGGTGTGGCCTGATGGGAGGGGGAACCCAGCAGAGCCGGTTTGTCCTGGTTCCTCTTGGCTTCTGCTGCATTCCTCTTTCCTGATCATATGTAGGGCAGGTCCCTTCTGGAATGTGAGTCAACTATGAAACTATCAAACTGGGTAGGCCAGAGACTTTCTTTATGGACAACTACTACACTGAAAAATGGGGGACAGTTAGCGTAATGTTTCTAGGTTTTATGAGTGGCTTTGAGGAGGGGAGGGATTCTGATTTCTTTCTTTTTAAAATATTTTATTATTTATTTATTTGAGAGAGAGAAAAAAAAATGGACACACCAGGGCCTCCAACCACTGCAAACAAATTCCAGACACATGCAGCACTTGCATGTGGCTTAAGTGGGTCTTGGGGAATTGAACCTGGACCCTTTGGCTTTGCAGGAAAGGGCCATCTCTCCAGCCCCAGATTCTGAATTCTGTGAGTACACCTTGAGGAAGAGGAATTCTAGGGTCTTTGTCCTAGCCTAGAGGAAGAAGGGCAGCTGGAAAAAGAAAGCTGAGAAGAGACTTTGTTCTGAAACCTGTATCCTTAGTTCAAAGTACTCAGCCTGTCAACGTATCATACTTTGGGGACTTGTTTTTATATAGGACTCTTATATATTCTTCCAGTTCTGAGCCACTGTGACCAGGTCACTTTGCTTGGTTATTTGTTGTTTAATCTGTTCATTAAATTCCTTTGCATTGCAAACACTTGCTAGACATTTCCCACTTTACTGCTGAACCGTTGATTTTTCCAAGATCCCATCTGACTTGCTGCACGAACTAGTATTCCACACAGACTTGTGTGAGCAACAGTCCATGGACATGCTGACCTAACCAAAGCTGATTTCTGGAGTCACATAGCTCATTCTATGTTTTGTTTCGTTTTTCCTAACTGGTTGTCTTAGGTTCCCAAATATATACTAGATTTTAAATGTGTACTATGAACCACTAACATGAGAATTCGCTTCAATTTTAGATCTGTACTAAGCAGAGATTTTAGAAGGCAGTGGTAGAAAGTTAGAAACGTGGCTGATATGGCTTCTGTTGCTAGGTCTTGGTCTAACCACACGCCCTACAACTCACTTCTTCTTGCCCTTGTATCCATGGGTGGTTCTATTTATTTTTTATTTATTTATTTTTTTATTATTTATTTATTTATTTGGAGGGAGGGTCTCACTCTAACCCAGACTAACCTGCAATTCATTATGTAGTCTCATGCTGGCCTTGAACTCACAGTAGTCCTCCTTCCTTTTAGTTTTTAAGTATTTATTTATTTTGCACGTGTATGTGGGGGGGGGTACACCAAGGTCTCTTGCTGCTACAAATGAACGCCCATCTGGCTTTTCATGAGTGGCTAGGGAATTGGTCAGCGGGTTTTGTAAGCAAGCGCCTTTAACCTCTGAGCCATCTCCCCAGCCCCCATCTTGTGTTTCATTGCTCAGAAATATCGTGGCTCCCAAACGCATCACATATTTCATGGGGATATGGCATTTTATTCTATTCTCATGCCTCACACACTGAGTAGCAAAGGGTGGAGCGAGGAAACAACTCAATGCATTCTGCTGTTCTTCGCATTTTCTTTCTTCAGCTGTTACATTGGGATATTTGGATATCAGATTTCACAGGAAAGTACAAACAGCCCAGGGCACTGCTTCTGTAATTTCATATTAAACTCATTTCCTTGCAACAAGAGTTTTCTTCCGACCTTTCTTCTTCCATTTTTGGCATGTTCCTTTTTCTTCCCCGTGTGGCCAAGTTGAATGTATTTTTTGTGTGCAGCTGCAGTGGGGCAGCCTTAATGTGCTCCCCCCACCCCAGGCGCCGCAGTGCCTCAGGCCAAGGTTCCTGACCTTGGGGACACTTTGGTTCCTCTCTCTGGTCACTCTAAGAGGCAGGTGTCGCCATCACACCCCTTTCACTGATGTGACAACTGAAACTAAGCCCTTTATACAGCTTCAAGCCAAGGTCACAACATGGAAGTGATGTGCAGATTTCAGAGTGTGCTTATGTGATGTTAAAGTCCCAGTACCGTGGCATGTACTACTGCACCCTCTGCATTTCCACTAGATCAGTCTTTTCTTTGTATACTCTGCAGAATACTAGCCAGAAAAATTCTTCTAAAGACAAACAAACAGAGTCCTGTATTAGATGAATTCTATCAAAAGTACACATCCTATACCCTCCAGGCTCACCATAACATATTAAGATGTCTGGGGTGTCTCTTAACACACATTTAAAAACACTTCTTAAGCTGGGCATGGTGGCACACGCCTTTAATCCCAGCACTCAGGAGGCAGAAGTAGGAGGATTGCCATGAGTTCAAGGCCACCATGAGACTACATAGTGAATTCCAGGTCAGCCTGAGCTAGATTGAAGCCCTATGTTGAAAAACAAAACAAACAAAAAAAAAAAAACAAAAGAAGGGAAAAAAAACACCCTTTTTACTTCAATTTTATTATAATTCTTAAAAGTTTAAAGTTTATTTTTCCTTTTTTTTTTTTTTTTTTTTTTTTTTTTTAGAGGTAGGTTGTCACTCTAGCCCAGGCTGACCTGGAATTCACTCTGTAGTCTCAGGGTGGCCTTGAACTCACAAGATCCTCCTACCTCTGCCTCTGCTAGGATTAAAGGCGTGCGCCACCATGCCCAGCCCATTTTTCCCAAATTTCTATTTGACCACAAAAATTGTTTTCTGTCCTAATACATTTAAAGGCACTGTTTGGAGCACTGGGGTGGAGCTTAGGGATTGTGCAGTTGCCTAGCATGTCCTAAGGTTTATATCTGCAACATAAAAAAAGTTCTATAAAAGTATTATTTGAAGGGCTGGGAGAGATGGCTCAGCAGTTAAAGGCACTTGCTTGCAAAGTCTGAAGGTCCCAGTCCCACGTAAAGCCAGATACACAAAGTAGTGCGTGCATCTGGAGTTCATCTGCAATGGCAAGAGGCCCTGGAGCACCCATTCTCCTTCTCTCTCCCCACTGCCATGCTAATAAAAAAATTTTTTTAAGTATTTTTTGGATAAGGCTTCAACTAAAACTCAAATGAAGAATTTGGTGGATCTACTATACAACTATTTTTTTTGCAATTATTTTTTTAAGGGGAAAGACAGGCTGGGAGATGGCTCAATGGGTGAAGTACTTGCTGTTCAAGGGTGACAACCTGGGTGCAGATCCCAGATGTGGTAGTGTGTGTCTGTCAGGCCAGCACTTCTATGACCAGAAGTGAGGTGGAGACAGGACCCTGTGCTCACACAAGGTGGAAAGCAAAGGGCCAGCACCCACGGTTGTTCTCTGATGTTCACAGGCATGTACACACACACACACAGAGAGAGAGAGAGAGAGAGAGAGAGGGAGATTAAATAACAAGAAAAGAAATGAATTCTGATTAGGCCTATAAAGATAACTATCTCCTGCTTCACTGTCTCACTTGATTGATTTGTTTACAACCAGGTCTCACTCTAGCCCACTAGCCCAGACTGCCCTGGAACTCACTATGTAATCCAGACCTTGAACTCTTGGCAGGCCTCCTACCTCAGATTATGGGCATGAGCCACCATGTCCAGCCTCTACTTTAAAACGTTCTGTTTTGTTTTTTTTTTTTTAACCTAAAGTTTTCTGAAACAAGAATTATGATTCAGGAAGACCTGCTTGGGACCTCTTCTGCTCACAGAAGCACTGTCTTCTTTCCTTCTCTTTATAAAAAGTTTTATCATACTCTATAATAAAATCTTTATGAATTTTATGAGAGAGATAATTGTGATTCCCCTATTTTGTTTCTTCCCTTCAGATCTTCATGTTTTGGAATAAATTGATCAGGACCAAGTTTCTTCCCCTCTGTGCACTTCTCCACCTTCCGCAGTTCATGAAGCTCTCAGAGGGGGAAGCTGTGCATGAGCATCGCAAGGGCTTTTTGGTGTGCACACTAACTGCTTACACAACACGTGCGTGAACCGCATGTTGAGTGAAAGAGCAAGTGTGTTGGGCAGACCTGTTTCGGGTCAACTCTAGCAAGTCAATGACCCTCTCTTAGGGCAAGCACAAGAAAATGCAGAAGCTGTAGTAATCCATTCATGTTCCTAGGGTTCCATTTGGAAAATGATACCTCCCGTTGTCTAATTTAATTAGTAATTGAGTTTTCCGTTCCAACTGAAAGCATCCAAAGAAAGAATGGTAATAAACTGTGGTATATGGTATTGTTATTATTGTTATATCTAATTTTAGATTAAGGTACTTTTTATACAGGAACTTGACAGGAAGATCTAGCAGATTCCTATCTTGCTGCCCAGGCAGGTATCTTAGAGTCCAGTATTAAATACAAGCTCCTGAGCCAGGCATGGTAGCACGTGATTTTAATGCCAGCACTTAGGAGGCTAGGTGGGAAGATCGCCTCATTTGAAGCCAGCTAGGGCTACACAGTGAACTCCAGGTCAGCCTGGGCTAGAGTGAGACCCTGCCTCAAAAGAACAAAACAAAACAGAAGCAAGCAGTTTGGGTTGGGGAGATGACTCAACAGTTAAAGGTGCTTGCTTGCAAAGCCTGGTGGCCTGGGTTTAATTCCCCAGTCACCTACGTAAAGCCTGACACAAACTGGTACATGCATCTGGCATTTTAGCGGTGGCAAGAGACTCTGGAATGCCCATACTCATACATACATACGCACATACACATACATACATACGTACGTACGTACATAGATTTTTAAAAAAAATAAGCCCTGAGCCAGGCATGGTGGTTCATGTCTTTAATCCTAGCACTCAGGAGGCAGAGGTAGGAGGATGGCTGTAAGTTCAAGGCCACCCAGAGACTTCACAGTGAATTCCAGGTCAGCCTGGGCTAGAGAGAGACCCTACATCTGAAGAAGTTGTCAATAAAAAAATAAACAAATTAATTAATTAATTAAATTAAATCAAAAAACAAAAAAATACAAGCTCCAACTGATGCATACACTGTTTTTTATGGAGGAAGGGATTTATTGAAGCTTACAGATCCAGGGGAAGTTCCATAATGGCAAAAGAAGCTGGCCCCCTCTTAAAGGATCAAGCAGAGAGAGAAAAAGCCTTTGTTGTTTGTTTTAAAACACATGGCTGAAGATTGCATGGTCCATTCTGGATCCAGAGACTGATTGACTAGTGTTTTCTGAGGTGCAGCTACACCTCAGCAAGGGCCAGGGAGGTACACAAAGCACTGGGTATAGAAGAAGGTGGCAGATTGCCAGGGGTAGTGGTGCCCACCTTTAATCCCAGAGCTTGCCAGGCAGAGGTAGGCGGATCACTGACTACACAGCCTGGGACTACACAGTGAGATTAAGACTCTACTTTGAAAAAGACCCCCCCAAATTAGAAAAGATTGAAGATATGTACTCTGCCTTGGCTCTGTGTACTTGATTGATAGCTATGGTCCACCCACCCACCCATCTGTCCATCTACCCAGGATTTTATGAAATGCACCATGCATCCATTGGTAGACTGGATGGTGGGTGTACAAAGATGAATAGGACCGCGTCCTATTCTTACAGAACTTGCCACTTAGAGTGTGGAGTCAGACATGTAAACAAACATTGTCCAGCTCAAGGAAGGCCACTAGAGGAGGGAGAATCAACCCTGAGGCACTGAAAACAGACTCAGTGATGGGATCAACTCTGAGTTGAGTTTAGAGGAGGAACAAAAATAGCACCAAGGGATTGTGCCGTGCTTTGTAATTTCCAGGTGATGTGAGCCACAGGGGAAAGTTAAACTGGGAAGACAGTGGTCCTTTTTGCATTTCAGAAGGATTAAGTGTGGAAGAAAACTGTGGTCAATCTCTATGGACCTCGCTCTACTCACCTATAAGACAAACAATCTTCACTCCTCCCGCTCATGGGGTTGTTTAAGTTGCACTGTCTCTTTAAAATGCCGTGGAGCTGGGCAAGGTGATGCATGCCTGCAGTTCCAGCTATTCAGCAGGCTGAGGCAGAAGGATGGCCTGATCCCAGGAGTTCAAGACCAGTTTGGGCTACATGACAAGACCACATCTCAAAACAATTAAAAACTAAATGAGGGGGAGGGGGCTGGAGGGATTGCTTAGTGGTTAAGGCATTTGCCTGCAAAGCCAAAGGACCCAGGTTCCGTTCCCCAAGACCCAGGTAAACCAGACGCACAAGGTGGTGCATGCATCTGGAGTTCTTTTGCAGTAGCTGGAGGCCCTGGCACGCCCATTCTCTCTCTCTCTCTAAATAAATAAATAAATAAATAAATAAATAAATAAAACTTTGAAAATAAATAAATAAGGGGCTGGAAAGATGGTTCAGTGGTTAAAGGCACTTTATTGCAAAGCCTGACAGCCCAGGTTCGATTCCTCAATACCCACACAAAGCCAGGTGCACAAAGTGGCACATGTGTCTGGAGTTCATTTGAAGGGGCAGGAGGTTCCGGTGTACCCATTCTCTCCTCTCTCGCTCTCTCTCCCCACGCATTGCAAATAGATAAAAAACATTTTCAAGTAAAATGAATAAAACAACTGGAGTGACTAATATTCATGTACTACTCACAACCACCTAAGTACTTTCATCCTCACAATAATGCCATAAAAGTCATCATTGCTTTCTGTATGTTAGCAGTTTCGGTAGTTATAGAGACTGAATCATGGACCTGAGGAAAGAGCCAGAACTTGAACCATGGTCGATCTGATCCTGGGACCCCCCCACCCCCCATCCTTAGCTGTTACGTAATTCTGTGAAGACCCTGGCAGGTGTTTGCATCTTCCTGTCACTTCTCACCCGTCTAATGGCTGCCTTTTGCCCCCAGTGACCTCAGCCAAAAATGTTTATGTACTGGGAAGACTCAAGAACAACAGCAGCCCGGTGTGCTGATATTTACAACTATTTAATCTTCATCTTTAATGATGTGGTCCTTTGTCATTAGACAGAACTGGATTTATAGGCCAGGGTGTGTGGCTTTAATTCTTCTGGACTCAGAGAGTGTTACAGGCAGTGTATGTTTCTGTGGGCATCTACATAAGTCTTCTTTCAAAGTTAACAGAAAATCAATTGTGCCTCCAACCCCATCCTTTTTGGGGAGTTCCTTTGAAGACCCACGTTGTGAGTACAGTAAAAGTAAAACTGAAACAGCTGTAAGGAGAGGGATTAGAGCGGGGGAAGGGCTTGAATGGGGCTGGCTTGCTAAGAGGAGCTGCTATACAGCAGAGCAGACAATGGTAGGGAGGAGGGCTTGGCAAACTCAGCAAGCTGCGCTGGTCAATGGACAATCTGGAAAATATTCTAGAAGTTCACACACAGGCATTGTGACCAAGGATGAGTTAGCAACATTTCTGTGGCAAAAAGTTCACTCACTGCATCTTGTCTGTGCCATCACTGCAGTGACAAAGACTGTATCATCCGCTCACCAAGAAGTGTGTCTTACGGTGAAGGGTGTCGCAGGAGGCGCAAGAAAAATAATTAAAATAACATGTTTTCCATGTTCAGTGTGCCAAGAAATAGTCCTGGAAAATGCCAGGATTCTGCATTTTGTGACTTGGGAGGTGCAGTTTGCTCTACTTCAGCTGTTCAATATATATACATATATATATATATATATATATATATAAGCTGTGTTCTTATATGGCTTTTTTTTGAAGATTTTCTTTTAGCGTGGATTTCTAGCTGAAGTCTGACCTTACCATTAAAAACAAAACAAAACAGGAGGAAGCTGAGCCCTACTTAAGACATGAGGCATGTTATGCCAGAGTAAAGTAATGGAATCATAAAACCATTGGGATGAAAGGACCATCCTTTGCAGCAGTTGCTCGAGTGTAATTCATCTGTTCTTTGTAGGTTACGCTTTAGTAGGAAAGAGACGAGAAAGAATTTCTTTATTAAAATAGAAGAACATTGCAAAAAAAAAAAAAAGTGTGTCCCCAATTGGGACAGCTGTTTCAGATGAGCAGATTCTGGGATATGGATGGAAATATATCCCCCTGCGTGCTCCGCCTGCTATGTGGGAAGGGTGGAGCCAACACTGGGTTCATTGGAGCCTTCGGTAGAATGGACTGGGAGGTATTACTGTAGGGGTCAGTGAGCGTTGCTGTCGTTTGAGGTCCTCAAAGTTGGGTACACATTGAAATCACCTGGGGAGCCTGAAAAGGTGTGATGTCTTGTCGTACATGCTACTTGGAAATTTTGACTTAATTGGTCTGGGATCTGTGCAGAGTGTAGGGATTTTAGAAAGCACCCCAGAAGATTCTAATGTGTAGTACAATTTCACTTTTCTAGCCAATGCCTGAGGCCTTTCTCTCTGTTCTTTGCTGCGAGGATGGTTTGCTGTAGGGAAATAGGTTGGAAGACTTGTTTCTTCTAGAAGAATCTGGAGCCTAGGCCTGTTAAAAGTAGACTCAGAGAGCCCTTGACAAAGACTACTAGGATAAACCTTCCTGTTTAAGGGTTAAAAAGTAAAGTTTCACAGGGCATGATAGCACATGCCTTTAATCCCAGTACTAGGGAGGCTGAGATAGGATCACTGTGAGTTTGAGGCCAGTCTGAGACTAATTCCAGGTCAGCTTGGGCTACAGCAAGACCCTACCTCAAAAAAAAAAAAAAAAAAAAAAGTTTCAATGAGACAACTTAAAAATGAGATTTTTGTGCTGGGCGTGGTGGCGCACGCCTTTAATCCCAGCACTCGGGAGGCAGAGGTAGGAGGATCACCATGAATTCAAGGCCACCCTGAGACTACAGAGTGATTTCCAGGTCAGCCTGAGCTAGAGCGAGACCCTACCTTGAAAAAACCAAAAGAAAAGTGAGATTTTTTTTTTTTTTTAAAAAAGAAAGTATTGAGTACAGACATACCTTGAAAATATTGTGGGTTTGGTTCCAGACCGCTGCTACCAAGAGAAGATTGCAATAAAGTTAGTCATGTGAATTTTGCAGTTTCCCAGTGCATATGAAAGCACGTTCATGATGTCCTGCGGTCTGTTAAGTATGAGCGAGCATTATGTCTTGCAAAATGCGACGGTTGGGCTCTGGGATGGGATGTTCATCTGGTGATGCTGCTGAGAGGTGAGTAGATCATGAGTGTGCTAGCCTCACTGATGTGTTAGTCCGTCGATGAATTCATAGCTGAATGGGCTGTTGGGAGGTGGGGCCTAGCTGGAGGAAGACGGTCACTGGGGTCATGTTCCTAAAGGGTTTGGTATGTCCTGGCCCCAGACTACCCCCTTTCCCTGCTTCCTGGCTGCTGTGATCTCTAGGGGAGCTTGAGTGCAAAACATTCATTTGGTCCCACCCCCCTCCCCAGCCCCTTGCCTTATCAACTTAATGTACTGTCGAGGCATACACGTAAGATGGTAGCAAGCAACTTTCCAGTCCAGAACACAAGATGGCCCCTCTGTTCTGTTATGTAACCATGACTCAGCACTGTATGGAGGGTGCTTGCATGTATGCTGGCTATATAAGCACCTCGTGACTGGAGATAAACACGCTTTGCATTGTGCTTTTTCACTGTTGTCTGCAAATGTGGCCTCCGCGCACCTCCTTTTCCCAGCTGGGCACCCCCCTCCACGAACACCTCCCAGCTGCCCGCCCCCAATATGTATGTCTTGGTCTTTGGTTTCTATGTGTACAGGTGTGTCATTATTAACTTCTTGAATTATTACAAATACAAATCCCGTGTGCTGGTGGTGTTTGAGACCAAGTCTCATGTAGCCCAAGCTGGCCTCAAATTTGCTATAAATCTCAGATTAGCCTTGAACCCCTCATTCTCCTTGCCTCTGCCTCTGCTAGAGTTACAGACATACAACACCATGGCCTGCTTACACACCTCATGTATCTGCTGCCAATAATAGTATTTTTTAAAATTTCTAGCTGGGTGTGGCCATACTTACCTGTAGTCCTAGCATTTGGGAGGTAGAGGCAAGATGTTAAGGGATTCAAGGTCATCCTGGGCTACATATGGAGTTTGAAGATAGCCTTGGCTACATGAGACCCTATCTCAAACAAAACAACAACAAAGAGCAACAATCTGTAAGGAAATGGTAAATTACTCAAAATAATCTGGTTGAACTCATGCCCAATGGTGATCAGTGGAAATGTTGATTAAACTTGGGATGAAAACAACTTGCCAACATCATTACAAATAATATTATTCTAATTAATATTGTTTACCCAACTGATAGAGCTTTGTTTTGCTGCTATAAATCAGTGGCTGTGATGTGTTTTCCTAATCATTTTGTAATGTTCTCAAACATTATTTAAGGTTTGTGAAGTTTAAGAACAGATTTAGTTTTATGTGTACTTATTTAAATGTAGGGTTTGCAGAGGAGTGTTTTAAAAATGAGGTTGTGACATGTTTATTATAAACATGTGAAAATGGAGCTTGTGATTATGCTGATATATATATGTATATATATATTACCTTGTCAACAAGAAAGCTTTTATGTTTGCATAGTTAAGCTTGTATTTTCTTTCTTAAAAAATTAAAACTGATATCTCTTGGAAAACATAAACACATTATGCTTTAAAATAGTCTTCTATGGGGCTGGAGAGATGGCTCAGCAGGTAAAGGCTTGCAAAGCCTGCTGGTCCTGGTTTTATTCCCCAGTATCCACATAAAGACAGATGCATAAAGTAGTCCATGTTTCTGGAGTTCATTTGCAGCAGCAAGAGGCCTTGGTGTGCGCATATTCATTTTCTCTCTGTCTTTCTCTCTCTCTATCCCTCCCTCCATCCATCCATTTGGTAAATTAATAAAATAAAATAAATGAAATGAAGTAGTCCGCTGTAACTGGCTTCTTCCTGAGCCATGGTTTTCTCTGAGAGCTTGAGCTGGTTCTCGCCAGCTATGCTTGGTCCCCATTCTCTAAACAGTGGTCCTTGAATATCATCAGATCATGTGGAAGGGCTTGTTCTTGGGCTGCTGGACCCCACCCTGGAAGTTCTGTTCATCAGGTAGGGTTAGGATCCCCAAACGTACACTTTTCCCACACTCCCAGGTGCGGCTGATGTATGTGGTCCGGCGACCACACTTTAGGAGCCCTGCACTGTAAGCCCTTGCTCCGTGTTGCCCAGGACCAGCGGGATGTAGTCTTTTACCTAACTGATGCATCACCTGAGAACTTGACAAAAACGCAGAATCTTGGGTCCCAGTGCAGGCCTATTGAGTCAGAATCCACATTTCCACAAGATTCCCCCATATAATCTGTTTGCACATTCAAGTTTGGAAAGCCTTACTTCATGTCACTTGCAGCATGATATTCTAATGATAGATGGCACTGTGATTTTACAAGGTCTGAAACAAGGGAAAATAGAAAACCCTACAGAAATGAAAAGCCTTGGGGACTTCCCCGATGCCTGCCAGCACTGCCCTGGCTAGCAGGGGTCAGTCTGAAAAGATTTGAACTTGTTTGTGTGAGTTCAATTCTGTGCCATTCGAAAACTAAATCACTGGGCTTGAGAGATGGCTTGGCGGTTAAAATGATTGCCTGTGAAGCCTGAGGACTTACGTTCGATTCCCCAGTACTCATGTAAGCCAGATAAACAAGGTAACACATGCATCTGGAGTTTGTTTGCAGTGGCTGGAGGCCCTGGCACACCCATTCATTCTCCTTCTCTCTCTCCAATAAATAAAGATTTTAAAAGGGTAATTCATTCATTATTTCCTTAATTCTAGAGAAAATGAAAAAGTATGTATTTTAAACCACACGTATAAAGCATCATAAAATTACAAATTGTTAATTATAAAAAGGGGAACCCCCACCATCAGGCCTGTTCATTGTAAGTTCTTCACAAGTTTTCCACATCTCCAGAGACAGCAGTAGGAAGGTGAACGTAGAGAGCTGGGGGAGGAGGGGGTTCACTGGGTGACAGCTTCCTTAGTGTGTAATGAGACTTGGAGGCCATGAGCACAACCCTGAAGCACTGCATAATCCAATGGAGAGAAACAGCCAGAGATTTTTCGACATATTCAGTGGCTCAGAACCAAAAAATGTCCCCTTCTGGATAAATGAAGAGTCTATTCATTTTTGCTTGTTTCCAAACAATTAAATGAAAAACATTTGGAATTGTTAGGTGTTGTTCCCTTTAAAGATGAAAGTGGCACCTGACAGATAAATTTCCAAGTTGTTACAAAGTTTCAGAGAGGAGGGACTGGAGAGATGGCTTAACGATTAACGTCCTTGCCTGCAAAGCCTAAGGACCTCGGTTTGATTCCCCAGTACCCACGTAAGCCAGATGCACAAGAAAGTGCATGCATCTGGAGTTGGTTTGCAGTGTCTGGAAACCCTGGTGTGCCCATTCTCCCCCTCTCTCTCTCTCATAAATAAATAAAAATAAAATACTTTTTAGAAAAGTTTCAGAGAGGAGTGGGGAAGAGAGAAACAGCACTAGCTGGTAGTCAGTGCTTATAGAATTTGAAACTGCTTCTGTAAAGATTTTATTTTTGTGTGTGTGCGCGCGTGTGTGTGTGCATGTGTGTGTGTGTTCCGGCATGCATGTGGACATCAAAGGACAACTGCTGGTTGTGTGGGTCCTCGCCCTTCCTTCCCACATTGTTTGAAGCAGGGCCTCTTGTTGACTGCTACTGCCTACACCAGGCTTCTGGGCTGGTAAGCTTCAGAGAATTCTCCTGTCTCTGCCTCCTATTCCCCTGCAGGAGTCCTGGGACTACAGATGCCTGCTACCACCTATAGCCTTGTGTGGGTTCTGGGTGTCTGAGCTTAGGACCTCACACTTGCATGCAAGCGCTTTACCCACTGAGCTATCTCCCCAGCCCTGAGAAGTTTTTAATACTCCTCTAAGTTGTGTGCTGCGGGTAAGCAAAGCCACAAAGAAAATAAGGTTTATACTGTTATAACTGTTTTCCTTAAAGATTTGTGGAGGGGGCTTTTGGTGCTATATACAGCTTAACTGATGACTAATATTAATATGTACCCGATAGTTAAAGCAATACAGATTACCTATGAACTGGAAAATTATATGTATATGTCTTTAGGATATACCGTGTGACTTAAAGAAATGTGAAGTTTGTGGCTGGTAGTTTATAGGTTCTATCTTTTGATTCCTAGGGTTTATTCTTTTTAAAACAATTTTTAAAAATATTTTATTATTTATTTATTTATTTGAGAGAGAGAGATACAGAAATAGGCAGGTAGAGAGAGAGAGAGAATGGGTACGCCAGGGCCCCCAGCCACTGCAAACAAACTCCAGATGCATAGCACCCCCTTGTGCATCTGGCTTACGTGGGTCCTGGAGAATCGAGCCTCGAACCGGGGTCCTTAGGCTTCATAGGCAAATGTTTAACCGCTAAGCCATCTCTCCAGCCGGGTTTTATTTTTTTAAGAAATATTTTTCTGCTGGGCGCGGTGGTGCACGCCTTTAATCCCAGCACTTGGGAGGCAGAGGTAGGAGAATTGCTGTGAGTTTGAGGAACTCTGAGACTGGATAGTGAATTCTAAGTCAGCCTGGGCTAGGGTGAAACCCTACCTCCAAAAAAATAAAAGGAAAAAAAATTTTCTTTATTTACTTGAGAGAAAGAGGGAGTCAGTATGGATGTGCCAGGACCTCCTGTGCTGCTGCAAATGAACTTCAAACACATGCACCAACTTGTTCATCTGGTAACGTAAACATGGACACTGGGAAATTGAACCTGGGCCACCAGGCTTTGCAAGCAAGCGCCTTTACCACAGCCATCTCCCAGCCTATTCCTTTTTTCCTGCAGGGATATTTGGTGAAGAACATTAAGAAGCATGTCTTATGATGTCAGCAAATCTTGTTTTTTTTTTTTCTTAAAAGAATGCCTTCTGGGCTGGGGAGATGACTCAGTGGTTAAAGTCACTTGACCTGTCCACCTGCTGA
The DNA here is from genome assembly GCA_036365145.1 of Orientallactaga sibirica. Classification (NCBI taxonomy): domain Eukaryota; kingdom Metazoa; phylum Chordata; class Mammalia; order Rodentia; family Dipodidae; genus Orientallactaga; species Orientallactaga sibirica. Next base: position 4,461,094 of record JAEOAD010000038.1, on the reverse strand, counting down.
CTGGAGGTTGGGTCACCTGCACTACATGAAGGCAGATGCACAAGTAACTTACTGTCTCTAATCCCAGTGTGCTTGGGGCAATGGGAGGCGGAGTCAGAAGAATCCCAGAGCTCATGGGGCCATCTAGTCTAGTGGACCCAGCAGCAGAACTTCAATAGGCCTGGCGTCACACCAGGTGGAGGACACTTGGAGGTCCTCTGACTTCCACACAGGCAGCATGCCATGCACGCATCCCCAGACACGCACGTACATCACACACGGATGGCTTCACTGAGGAATAATGGCCATAAAGTACGCTGCACACATTCAGAATGTGCAGTTTGGAAAGCCTGCACATGTGCACACACACCTGTGAATCCTCATAACCATCACGGGTGTGAAGACCTCTGTCACCTGGGTGATGTTGTAAGCTGCTACTGTGGGCATCAGGCTCAGCAGGCCACACAAGCTGTGGTGGGTGGCAGCAGGCCCTGTACCCAGTCAACTGAGCTGTAACCAGTTGCCCAGTTAATTAAGTGACAGCAAGAAGCTTGTTTGCCACACCTTGCTTCTTCTTCTTCTTCTTTTCTTTTCTTTTTTGATTTTTTCCATTTTTTTGTTTTTTGATGTAAGATCTCACTCTAGCCCAGGCTGACCTAGAATTCGCTATGTAATCTCAGGGTGGCCTCAAGCTCATGGCGATCCTCCTACCTTTGCCTCCCGAATGCTGGGATTAAAGGCGTGTGCCACCATGCCCTGCTTCTTTTTCTATCTTTTTTTTTTTTTTTTTTTTTGAGGTAGGTCTTCACTCTAGTTCAGGTTGACCTTGATCTCATTCTGTAGACGTAGACCCAGGCTGGCCTCGAACTTGTGCAGTCCTCCTACCTCATCCTCCTCCGTGTTAGGATTAAAGGCATGCGCCTCCATGCCCAGCATCGCTTCTGGTTTTCTATACATGTTGCTTGGCCTCATAATTGGCTGGTGTTTTCAGAACTTTCTCTGCTTCCGGGAGTGGCCTGATTCATGAGTTGTGTTTTTAGTTTTGTTGGTTTCCTCATGTAAACTCTTCAGTTTAATCAGATCGGTCGAAGGCATTTTCCTCCTAACCCCTGCAAAAGCTTCTCCCATTCCTTTCCATCCTCCAAGTCAGCTAGTGACCTCCAGTTGGCCTCTGTCACTGTAGATGACTTTGTGGTGCTTAGAATTTTATAGAAATAAAATCACATACTATGAGCCGGGCGTGGTGGCGCACGCCTTTAATCCCAGCACTCGGGAGGCAGAGGTAGGAGGATCGCCGAGAGTTCAAGGCCACCCTGGGACTACATAGTTAATTCCAGGTCAGCCTGGACCAGAGTGAGACCCTACCTCACAAAAACCAAAAAAAAAAAAAAAAAAAAATCACACACTATGTACTTTTCTGAATGGGATGTGAATTACTTCTTTCATTCAGCATAATTTAAAATTCACTCATGTTTTAGCCTGGGTTAACCCGCCTAGCCTCTTCCTTGCTGAGCAGTATTCCTTTGCGTAGACACATCACAATTTGTCCATTCACACATTAATAGACATTTGAGTTGCTTTCAGCTTATAGCCATCTCCAATGAAACCCTGAGAACATTTGTGTACAAATTGCTGCATAGACATATGCTTCCATTTCTCTCGGGTTAAGCACAAAATTGGAATGGCTAAGCCTTATAGTAGGCATATGTTTAACTTTTTTAGAAACTGCCAGAGTGTTGTGTGAAGAATTTTTACAATTTTACATTCCTACCGGCAGTGTATGAGAGTTCCGCTTGCCTCGTATCCTTGTCCAGATGGGGTGTGCTCAATCTTGTTAAAGCTTAGGGTCTGGAGGGATGGCTTAGCAGTTAAGGCACTTGCTTGCAATGCCAAAGGACCCAGGTCAGATTCCCTAGAACCCATGTAAAGCCAGATGCACAAGGTGGCACATGTGTCTGGAGTTCATTTGCAATGGCTAGAGGCCCTGACATGCCCTCTTTCTCTCTCTCTCTCTCTCTCCTCTCTCTGTCTGTGCATCTATCTCTGTGTCTCAGATAAATAAATGAAATATTTTTAAAATAAAAGCTTAGCCACTGAATAGGTGTGTAACTGCAGTTTCTCATTGGAAGTACATTGAGGCAGGGTCTCACTGTAGCCCAGGCTGACCTGGAACTCACTCTGTAGCCTAGGCTGGCCTTGAACTCATGGGAATCCTCCTACTTCAACCTCCCAAGCGCTGGGATTAAAGTCATGAGCCACTGCACCTGATTATTTTATAATTTTTATCATACAAATGTTGTTTTGGATTATTGTAAGTTATATTTTTATTCATTTCTGATTATTTTATTTATCTTCCTGTCAGTCTTTAGTTTTTTTGTTTTTTAGTATAATCTGTAAATAGATTTTTCTTCCTTTCCAATTTTTTTTTTTTTTATGGTTTTTTCGAGGTAGGGTTTCACTCTAGTCCAGGCTGACCTGGAATTAACTTTTGGCCTCGAACTCTTTCCCTCTGCCTCCAATTAATCAACCTTCCTTTCCAATTTAATCAACCCCCACTTCCCTCCCTCTCTCTTTTCCTTTTCCTTCCTTCCCTCCCTCACTCCCTTTACATAGCTAGAAAATCTAATACAATGTTAAATGGAAGTAATGTTCATAATTGCCATTTTTCTGAATAAGGAAAAGCATCCAGTTGTTCACCATTAAGTATGATAAATATCAGTAAGGTTTGCGTGTGTGTGAGTGTGTGTGTGTGTGTGTGATGTTCCTTAGCCACTGGAGGACATTCTTCTGTTCCTAGTTTGCTGACAGATTTTAGCAAGAACAGATATTGGATTTTGTCGTCTGTTTTCTATACGTGTACTGACATAGTTATGTGACTGCTTGTAAGTTATTACCTGGATAACTTACATTGATTGAATATAGTATTAAATTGGCCCTGCATTACTGAAATAAACTCACTTGGTCACATAAAATCTTTTACATTTATTATTAAATTTAATTTGCTGAATATTTTTTAAGCAGGGTCTTGCTTTGCAGTTCTATCTGTCTTGCAACCGCTGGCTTCAATCTTGTGGCAATCCTCCTGCCTCTGAATCTCAAGTGCTGTGATTATAGGCATGCACAGCCATGATGAACATTTTGTTGAGAACTTTCACATGTGGATATGTGAGAGATTTTTGTTCCTCAGTTTTCTTTTTCTTGTATATCATTGCTTTTTTCTTTCGACTTCCTGGAGGTATTCATGTCTAATTATTATTATTTCCTTACATATTTGGTAGAACTCACCACTCAAATTATATGGGCCTGGGTATTGTATTTTTTACACCTACAAATTCACTTACTCTAATTGTTCTAAGTCTGTTCAGACTGTTTCCGTTTTACCTTTTCAGATTGTGTCTTTCAGAGAATTTGCCAACTTCATTTGAAGTTGTTTACAACGTCCCCCTTGTTGCTCTTTAGCATCTGTAGACTGTATTGGGTCATCTTCCACATCCCTGGGATTGTAACTCCTCCCCCTCGTGAAACTGATTCAAAACGTATCAGTTTTGCTGTTCTTCTCCAAGCACAGTCTCTGGTTTGCACTGACCTCCCTGAGTTTGTTTTGCTTTCTGTTTAATTGACACCCATTCTATTATTTCCTTTCTTATGCCTGCCTTCAGTCTCATTTACCCTTCTTTTTCTAGTTTTGTAAGATCAAAGAATGGAAATTTTTTCATTTAAGACCCTTTTTCTTTAAGCATTTAACATTTTAGATCTTCCTCTAAGCATTCTACAAATTTTACTACACTGTGTTTTTATTTTTATCCAGTCGGAGTTGGTTGGACACATTTAATTTTTTTAAATTAATTCTTTGGCCTATGGATTATTTAGAGATTTATTATCGTGATCCTCCCTCCCCATCTTACCATAGGTTTCAATTACCCACAGTTAATGATCCAAAAATGTTCATAAGTTTTGAATTGCATGTGTTGTGAGTAGCTTGATGCAACCTCAAACTATCCCTCTCTGACCCACCTGGAACTGTCATTTGTTCTGTGTGTCCACCTGTATATGTTACCCATATGCAAGTCATCAGCCAGCTCAGTTATCAGACTATTTCAGTCTCACAGTGTTTGTATTCAAGTATCCCTTGTTTTACTTAATAATGATCTTAAAGTATAAGAATAATGATGCTAGCCATTCAGACTTGTCAAAGAGAAGCTGTGTTTTCTTTAAATGAAAAGATGAAAGTTCTCAAGTAATAAGGAAAGAAGAAAAATTATATGCTGAGATGGCCAAGGTCTGTAATACAAAAATATACTGAGAGAGATTAGGCACATTGCTTTTATTATAATATGTTGTTATAATTATTGTTGTTATTGTTCTATTTTATTATTGTTACTTTCACACTGTACTTACTTCATAACTTATTATTTTTTATTTTTATGTATCAGAGAGAGAGAGAAAGAGGGATAGAGAAAGAAAGAGAAAGACAGAGTGGGCATGCCAGGGCCTCTAGCCACTGCAAATAACTTCAGACGCATGCACCACCATGTACATCTGGCTTACATGGGTTCTGGAGAATTGAACCTGGGTCCTTAGCCTTTGCAGGCAAACACCTCAACTGCTAAGTCATCTCTCTAGCCCCTTAGTTCATAAATTAAACTTTATCATAGATATGTATATATAAACAAAAGTAAGGTATATAGGGCTTGGTACTACCCATGGTTCAAGGAATTCACTGGGGTCTTAGAATAATATATATCAGCCATACAAGGGGAGAGGCTACTATTTTTTATTTTCAAATATTAGGATGTTTTCTAAATATTATTCTGTTACTAGTTTCTAATTTAATTGTTTTTAGAGAGACAGAGAGAGAGAGAGACAGAGTCAGAGAGGAAGAAGCAGAGAGAGAAATGGGTGTGCCAGCAGCCTCTCAGCCGCTGTGAAAGAACTCCAGACATGTGCACCCCCTTGTGGGCAATGCGGCATTGCACCCTTGCATCACTTTTGCATCTGGCTAAATGTGGAATCTGGAGAATCGAATGGGCATTCTTAGACTTGGTAGGCAGGAGCCTCAACCGCTAAGCCATCTCTCCAGCCCTCTAATTTAATTTTATTTTGGTAAGAAAAAATACTTTGTATAGCTTGAATCTTTTTTTTTTTTTAGTAAATGCATTTCCTTATTTATTTATGTGTTTAAGCTCTTGCACTAAGTTTTTACAAGCTAGTGAACACTGACAAATTATTTCTCCCATAAGCTACAACAACACATTCCCAGACAGTATAAATATATGGTTGAACTAACATCAATACACATCACCATTTTATCAATTACATAATAAAACAATTTGTTGCAAGTATACTAATATTAAGTTACACAGCTCAAAAGGCATATGAAATATTAGATGTCAGCTCAATTCATTAGCAGAAACCCACTGCTATTTTTGCAAGAGAGGTTGTGAAGAAAAGGGGGGGAAGCATAATTCAAAGAAAAACTAAATTGATAAACAACTCACCAGTATGGGAAAAATGTAAGAATTTCATTAATTTTGATTAAAAATTGTTTAGCTACAAAGGGCTAAGGAGATGGCTCAACCAGCAGATGCTTTCTTGCAAACATGAAAACCTGAGTTCAATACCCTGCACCCACATAAAATGCTGGGTGTAGTGGCATGAGCCTGTAACAGTATTGCTGAGAGGAAGAGCTAAGAGGAAACCTGGGGCTTGCTGGCAAGCTAACTGAACTTACTCAGTGAGCTCCAGGGCAACAGTGGGGGCTGAGGAGATGACGCAACACTTAAAGATGCTTCCTTGCAAAGCCTGCCAGCCTGGGTTTGAGTCCCCGGTACTCACATAAAACTACATGCAAAAAGTTGTGCATGCATGTGGAGTTTGTTTGCAGCAGCAAGAGGCCCTGGTGCATGTGCATGCACATGCACATGCCCAAACTAAATTTAAAATATTTTTTGAGTTGGGGCCTGGGAATTGGCACACCAGTGCCTCAGCCACTGCAATCAAACTTCAGATTCTTGCAACACCTAGTGTGTATGTGTGACCTTGAGCTTGCATCACCTTTGTGTGACTGGCTTAAGTGGGATCTAGAGCGTCTTGCATGGGGCCTTCGGCTTTGCAGGCAAGCATCTTAACCATTAAGCTGTCTCTCCAGCCCTAAAATACTTTTAAAGGTGGAGAACATTTGAGCCACCACACCCAGATATCCATTCGTTTGTTTGTTTGTTTGTTTGTTTGTTTGTTTGTTTGTTTTTTGAGGCAAAGTCTCATGTAGCCTAGGCTGGTCTCAGACACGTTATGTAGTCTCTTGGGATTACAGGCATTTGCTACCAACTCTGTTTATGTGGTGCTGGGGCTTGAACCCAGGGCTTCATGCATACTAGGCAGGCATTCGCCAACTGAGCTACATCCCAGCCCCTATCCTGTTTTTAAGGCATTCCCTGATAAGTTGCACCTTAAAAAAAGTGCAAGAATGAAACTAAGTAGGAGGCGTTTCTCTTGGTCTGAAGACATTATTAGTGCTATGGGCTTCTGTAACAATGTAGATTTTCAAAGTGGAGGTTGCCCATAACAGCACAAAATAAGACATGTAGAAGGATATTAAATAATCACCATAAGACTTGGTAAAAAAAAATTTTAATTAATGGTTAAGGAAACCTGATGTATATTGCTGTGAATGTGGGAGTTGAAATATGAAATGAGTGTAGAAATAACCATAGAGGTCCTACAGTATTTGAAATAACTAAAGCAATAAACAACAGAAAGTCTTCTAGAGGGTTCTCAGTTCTTACATAATACTAAAAGTGGACAAGTATTGTGCAGAATAAGATGGTACCCAATCCTTTCAAATTTCTTATAAATACATATATATCTAATGGATAGGTGATAGATAGATAATAGATTCTGGTATGGGAATAGATTTAAAGACATAACTTAATACTTCATGATTTGAGGGCCAATCAATTTTATGGGTTAGCTAACAAGAATCTTTTATTTATTTATTTATTTATTTATTTTTGAGGTAGGGTCTCACTCTGGCCCAGGCTGACCTGGAAATCACTATGTAGTCTCAGGGTGGCCTTGAATTCACGGCAGTCCTCCTACCTCTGCCTCCCGAGTGCTGGGATTAAAGGTGTGCACCACCACGCCTGGCTAACAAGAATCTTTTGCTAAGTGTCCACATACATTGATCCTAACCCAAACCTAGGGTTGTAGTTCTGCAAGGGTTGCAGCCTGGTGAAACCATTTTTCATTATCATCTGAAAGCTTCACTAGAGTCATTCACTAGGACTGCGTGTTGGCTAATTATGACCGCAGAGCAGATCCTGTCTCGAGTTCCACTTCCAAGGTAATAGTATCAGGCACCCTAGATTTATAGAACACCACAGTTGTTCCTATGACCATCAGAGCCTTTGAAGTGCAGCCACATTGTAGGGTGATACTTCTCCAAATACAAAAGCCGCTTGCTCTCAAACGTTCTATGCTGCTTCTGTCTTAAAAATGAATATTTAGGGCTGAAGGGATGGCTTAGTGGTTAAGGTATTTGCCTTTGAAGCTAAGGACCCAGGTTTGATTCTGCAGTACCCATGTGAGCCAGATTCCCATGGTGGCACATGTGTCTAGAGTTCATTTGTACTGGCTAGAGGCCTTGGCATGCCCATTCTGTCTTTTTCTCTATCTGCCTCTCTCTCTCAAATAAATATTTAAAAACTGCATATTTATAGTTCATTCCCCTTTTAATACATGCTAGGGTGACACACTCTGGAGCACTCCTGGGGCCTGCAGTACAATGGACAGCAGTACATCGAGGCACTTCACAAAGCTTACTTACCTCAAGACGACCAGTCACCATAAACTGGATGGATGGAGGGGCACCATTACCAAAAGGCTAACCAAGAACTTGTATGCCTCTTTCTCCAGAAGAATAGTGTCACGAATTGCTTCATGTACATGATCGTGTGTACAAGGAATCTCATATTCTTGTATAGGACTTCCTTAGGAGTAGGGCCTTTGTTCATCCAGTTAAAGAAAATATTCATGATAGACTTTTAAAAATTGAATCCAGGCTGGGCGTGGTGGCGCACGCCTTTAATCCCAGCACTCGGGAGGCAGAGGTAGGAGGATCGCCGTGAGTTCAAGGCCACCCTGATACTAATTCCAGGTCAGCCTGGGCCAGAGTGAGACCCTACCTCAAAACAAACAAACAAACAAAAAATTGAATCCAGAAACAATGAATGCAAAGCCACTGAAGTCTAATTCAATATACTGCACTGAACTCCTTGGTTCTCTGAGTGTGAAATTGGGAGAAACAGGAAATGAAATGAACTTCCAATAAGAAGTTGTCCTTTGTCAGTCTGGGGCTACTAAGGCAATTCAACGGAAGCCCTGAGGTTTGCCCCACCCAGGGACAGAGATCTTGTAAAATGCATGCGGATTTCAGTACACCACTTCAGTTGCCAAGTTAACCACTTTTTTCCTTTGCATGCACACGTGTGTAATAGGTGCGATGTGGTGTGTTTGTAGTACATGCACTGTGTGTGCAGGTGCAGTGCCTCGTGCATGCAGGGAAGTCAAAAGAGAACATCTAGTGTCCTCCTCCGTTGCTCATGGGTTTGTTTGTTCGAGACAGAGTCTCGATTGATTTGTGAGTTTGCTGTTTTCATGAGCCCCAGCAAGTCTTGTCTCTGCTGCCCACAAGACTAGGGTTACAGAAGTGTGTGTTTGTGCCCAGCCATTTAGACGGGGTCTGGGGAATTGAAGTCAGGGATTTCCGGCCTTCATGCTTATGCAGGAAGTGCCCTTAACCACTGAGCCATCTCCCCAGACCCAGGCTTCCTGGTGGAGAAGTAATGGACTTTGCTGTTTACGTGTCTGTATAAGGTCCTATTTTGCCTGGATGTCATCTCCACCACCCTCCAGAAATGCCATTACTGTGTGGCCACGAACATCCTAAAAGGACTCTGATTGTTTACTGTAGACCGTGGCCTAATTATACAGACAATCCTGAGTGAGCATGGCTGCTGCAGGGCAGGAGGACGTACCGGCCACTGAGCGGGATGGCTATGAGAGGACCAGAGTACCATGCACGGGGGGCTCCGCGGAGCTCTCTGCACTGAATGGGACCACAGCCCCCAAAAAAAGGCAGTGCGCATGTAAATCCTTTCACGTTCATTTGTTCATAATTCTTTTTTGCACAGAAGGTTTCTATCTTATTTAATGCTCATGTGTGCTTTAAGGCATAGTATTCTGTTGTTAACTATAGTGTTTTTGACAATAGATCAACTTGGTTAATACTGCTGTTCAAATCTGTACCTTTCCTGATTTTTTTCTGTCTGAAATCTCAGACTCTTATTGTAAATTTGCCTATTTTTCCTTGCAACTCTATTATTTTTCTTAATTTATGTTGAAGCTCTGTTATTAAGTGTCTAAGCATTTCTAATTGTTTTATTTTATGGTGCCAGAGATGAAACCCAAGCCTCTTATATATTTATTTTACCACATCCCCAGCCTTTGATTTCTGAGATAGGCTCTTATTATGTAGCTCAGCTAGACTTGAACCTTCCTCCTGAGTATCTGGAGTTACTTTTTTTTTTTTTTTTTTTTTTTTTTTTGAGAGAGACACAGAGAGAGAGAGACAGACAGAGAGAGAGGGAGAGGAAGACAGATAAAGAATGGGCACACCAGCAGCCTCTCAACTGGTGTGAATGAACTCCAGATGTGTGCACCCCCTTGTGTGCAAGTACAGCATTGTGCCCTAGTGGCACTTTGCATCTGGCTAAACATGGGACCTGGAGATTGGAACCGGGTTCTTAGGCTTAGCAAGCAGGCACCTTAACCACTAAGCCATCTCTCCAGCCCACTGTGTTCTTTTGATTATGAGACATCCCTGCCATCGTCCCCTTTATTATAGTAGTGATCTTTAATTTGACATATACTTTGATGTTAATAAAGCCATTCTAGCTTTCTTTTTTTTGAAAAAAATTTTGTTAGCCGGGCGTGGTGGCGCACGCCTTTAATCCCAGCACTCGGGAGGCAGAGGATCACTGAGAGTTCAGGCCACCCTGAGACTACATAGTTAATTCCAGGTCAGCCTGGGCCAGAGTGAGACCCTACCTTGAAAAACAAAACAAAACAAAAATTGTTTATTTTTTATTTATTTATTTGAGAACGACAGGCAGAGAGAGAAAGAGGCAGATAGAGGGAGAATGGGTGCACCAGGTCCTCTAGCTACTGCAAATGAATTCCAGATGTATGTGCCACCTTGTGCACCTGGCTTATGTGGATCCTAGGGAATCGATCTTTGAACCAGGGCCCTTAGGCTTCACAGGCAAGCACTTAACCACTAAGCCATCTCTCCAAGCCCCATTCCAGCTTTTTTTTTTTAAACCAATGTTAGTGTAATATATCTTCTCCTGTCCTTTCACTTGGAATATAGGTGTGGCTTTATATTTAATTATTTTGTAAGCAGTCTGTGGTTTAGCCTTGTGTTTTTTTTATTGACAACTTACTTCCCTCCCTCCCCCCACTTTCCCCTTTGAAACTCCACTCTCCATCATATCCCCTCCCCCTCTCAATCAGTCTCGCTTTTCATTTTGATGTCATCATCTCTTTCTCCCATCATCCTCCCATGATGATCTTGTGTAGGTAGTGTCAAGCACTGTGAGGTCATGGATATCCAGGGCATTTTGTGTCTGGAGGAACACATTGTAAGGAGTCCTACTCTTCCTTTGGCTCTTACATTTTTTCCGCCCCCTCTTCTGTAATGGACCCTGAGCCTTGGAAGGTGTGTTAGACATGTTTCAGTGCTGAGCACTCCTCTGTCCCTTCTTCAGCACCATGGTGCCTTCGGAGTCATCCCAAGGTTGACACCATCTGAAAAGAGAAGCTTCTCTAACCAAAAGTGAGAGTAGCATTAATATATGGGTGTGGACATTAAGAGAAATGCTTACTGGGAAGTTTGGTGAGCATAGTATATACATTTAGCCAGACACCAGAAGACATTACACCCTTAGGGCTCATGACTACCCCTGTCATAGGTTTTCAGTTTCAGGGATGTGTTCCCTCCCATGGGGTGGGCCTCCAGTCCACTAAGAGAGTGGTTGGTTTCCCTATAACAGACATGCCACTATTGCACCCATTGGCTCATTTGGCCTGGCTGGCCAAATTTAAAGTTTGCAGTGTCCACTGTTGTGTATCTTCACTGGTGTTTTCTCTCTCCCATTGAACTGTATGCATTGTAGCTTTTTCCAGCTTTCTGTCAGCTGGTCAACATGGAGAAGGCTTTCGGCTCAGCTCCAGCAGGATTTCTCAGTGACCTTGCAGCCCAAGTTTGTGGAATCTTCAGCTTTAAGGTCTTACCATCTATTCCTGGTGGGAAACCAAGGGCCTTGGCAATGGCCTGTAATGTTTTGGGGAGTATCAGTGACCTCCCCGGCCAACAACTCACTGGCAGGTATCCCATCCCTGGCACTGAAAATTTTCTAGTAACACTCTATAGCTTCTGAGTGTTCCATTGTCCAGAAAAGTAGGTTTCCATATAACTTATTTATATTTTAGATTTTGATTAGCCCTCCCTCCACCTTTCCTTTACTCAATCTCTTCCCCTGACCTTACTTAGGCTTTTTCACCCCCATTAATCTGTTCTTCTACTTACATATATGCAATACCATCCTATTAAGTCCCCCTCCCTCCCTTTCTATTCCCTTTATATCCCCTTTCTATCTTACTGGCTTCTGCTACTATGTTTGATTCCTACTCACATAGAAGTCCAATCATTTGTAGCTAGGATCCACATATTAGAGAGAACATGTGACATTTGGCTTTCTGGGCCTCACTAAGTATTATCCTTTCCAGATCCATCCATTTTCCAGCAAATTTCATAACTTCATTTTTCTTTACCGCTGTGTGGAACTCCATTGTGTAAATGTGCCACATCTTCATTATCCACTCATCAGTTGAGGGACATCTAGGCTGTTTCCATTTCCTAGCTATTGTGAATAGAGTGGCAATAAACATGGTCGAGCAAGTATCTCTAAGGTAGTGAGACGAGTCCTTAGGATATATGCCTAACTGGGTCATATAGTAGATTTGTTTTTAGCTGTCTCAGGAAACTCCACACTGATTTCCACAATGTCTGGATCAGATTGCATTCCCATCAACAGTGTAGAAGGGTTCCTCTTTTTTTGGCATCCTTGCCAGCATTTATGGTCATTCATTTTCATGATGGTAGCCAATTTGACAGGAGTGAGATGGAATCTCAATGTAGTTTTAATCTGCATTTCCCTGATGACTGGGGATGTAGAACATTTTTTAGATGTTTATATGCCATCTGTATTTCTTCTTCTGAGAACTCTCCATTTAGTTCCATAGCCCATTTTTTTAACTGGGTTGTTTGATTTCTTATTATTCTGTTTTATGAGTTCTTTGTATATTCTGGATATTAATCCTGTCAGATGTATAGCTGGCAAACATTTTCTCCCATTCTGTAGGTTGCCTCTTTACTCTATTCACAGTGTCCTTTGCTGTACAAAAGCTTTGTAATTTCATGAGGGCTCAGCGGTTGATCTGTGGTTTTATTTCCTGAGCAATTGGGCTTATATTCAGAAAGTCTTTGCCAAGACCAACATGTTGAAGGGTTTCCTCTACTTTTTCCTCTAGCAGTTTCAGAGTTTCAGATCTGATATTAAGGTCTTTGATCCATTTGGACTTAATTCTTATGCATGGAGAAAGATAAGGATCTATTTTCATCCTTCTACAGATACATGTCCAATTTTCCCAGAACCATTTACTGAAGAGGCTGTCTTTTCTCCAATGAGTATTTTTGGCCTTTTTGTCAAAGATCAGGTTAGCCTTGTGTTTAAAAAAAAAATTGGGGCTGGAGAGATGGCTTAGCGGTTAAGGTGCCTGCCTCCTAAGCCTAAGAACGCTGGTTACAATCTCCAGGTCCCACATTTAGCCAGATGCAAAGAGACGCAAGGGCACAATGCCACACTTGACCACAAGGGGGCGCACGCATCTGGATTTTGTTCTCAGCAGCTGAGAGGCTGTTGGCGTGCCCATTCTCTATCTGTCTCCCTGTCCCTCTCCCTCTCTCTCTCTCTCTCTCTCTCTGTGTCTCTCTAAAAAAATTTTTTTATTTGTGAGAGAGAGAGACACAGAAAGAGAGAGGAAGAGGCAGAGAGAGAATGGGCATGCCAGGGCCTTTTCAGCTTCTGTGAACCAACTCCAGAAGCGTGTGCCCCCTTGTGCGCATGTGCAACATTGTGCATTTGCGTCACTTTTGCATCTGGCTAAATGTGGGACCTGGAGATTTGAACAGGCGTTCTTGGACTTCGCGGGCAGGCACCTTAACTGCTAAGCCATCTTTCCAGCCCCTAAATTTTATTTTATTTTTTTAGAGAGAGAGAGAGAAAATTGGCACACCATGGCCTCAGCCACTTCAATCAAACTCCAGATGCTTGCATCACCCAGTGGGCATGTGCGACCTTGCACTTGCCTCACGTTTGTGCATCTGGCTAGCGTGGGATCTGGAGAGTCTAACATGAGTCCTTAGGGCTTGAGGCAAGCACTGTATTTGTGTCTGGAGGAACACATTGTAAGGAGTCCTACTCTTCCTTTGGCTCTTACATTTTTTCCGCCCCTCTTCTGTAATGGACCCTGAGCCTTGGAAGGTGTGTTAGACATGTTTCAGTGCTGAGCACTCCTCTGTCCCTTCTTCAGCACCATGGTGCCTTCGGAGTCATCCCAAGGTTGACACCATCTGAAAAGAGAAGCTTCTCTAACCAAAAGTGAGAGTAGCATTAATATATGGGTGTGGACATTAAGAGAAATGCTTACTGGGAAGTTTGGTGAGCATAGTATATGCATTTAGCCAGACACCAGAAGACATTACACCCTTAGGGCTCATGACTACCCCTGTCATAGGTTTTCAGTTTCAGGGATGTGTTCCCTCCCATGGGGTGGGCCTCCAGTCCACTAAGAGAGTGGTTGGTTTCCCTATAACAGACATGCCACTATTGCACCCATTGGCTCATTTGGCCTGGCTGGCCAAATTTAAAGTTTGCAGTGTCCACTGTTGTGTATCTTCACTGGTGTTTTCTCTCTCCCATTGAACTGTATGCATTGTAGCTTTTTCCAGCTTTCTGTCAGCTGGTCAACATGGAGAAGGCTTTCGGCTCAGCTCCAGCAGGATTTCTCAGTGACCTTGCAGCCCAAGTTTGTGGAATCTTCAGCTTTAAGGTCTTACCATCTATTCCTGGTGGGAAACCAAGGGCCTTGGCAATGGCCTGTAATGTTTTGGGGAGTATCAGTGACCTCCCCAGCCAACAACTCACTGGCAGGTATCCCATCCCTGGCACTGAAAATTTTCTAGTAACACTCTATAGCTTCTGAGTGTTCCATTGTCCAGAAAAGTAGGTTTCCATATAACTTATTTATATTTTAGATTTTGATTAGCCCTCCTCCCACCTTTCCTTTACTCAATCTCTTCCCCTGACCTTACTTAGGCTTTTTCACCCCCATTAATCTGTTCTTCGACTTACATATATGCAATACCATCCTATTAAGTCCCCCTCCCTCCCTTTCTATTCCCTTTATATCCCCTTTCTATCTTACTGGCTTCTGCTACTATGTTTGATTCCTACTCACATAGAAGTCCAATCATTTGTAGCTAGGATCCACATATTAGAGAGAACATGTGACATTTGGCTTTCTGGGCCTCACTAAGTATTATCCTTTCCAGATCCATCCATTTTCCAGCAAATTTCATAACTTCATTTTTCTTTACCGCTGTGTGGAACTCCATTGTGTAAATGTGCCACATCTTCATTATCCACTCATCAGTTGAGGGACATCTAGGCTGTTTCCATTTCCTAGCTATTGTGAATAGAGCAGCAATAAACATGGTCGAGCAAGTATCTCTAAGGTAGTGAGACGAGTCCTTAGGATATATGCCTAACTGGGTCATATAGTAGATTTGTTTTTAGCTGTCTCAGGAAACTCCACACTGATTTCCACAATGTCTGGATCAGATTGCATTCCCATCAACAGTGTAGAAGGGTTCCTCTTTTTTTGGCATCCTTGCCAGCATTTATGGTCATTTATTTTCATGATGGTAGCCAATTTGACAGGAGTGAGATGGAATCTCAATGTAGTTTTAATCTGCATTTCCCTGATGACTGGGGATGTAGAACATTTTTTAGATGTTTATATGCCATCTGTATTTCTTCTTCTGAAAACTCTCCATTTAGTTCCATAGCCCATTTTTTTTTAACTGGGTTGTTTGATTTCTTATTATTCTGTTTTATGAGTTCTTTGTATATTCTGGATATTAATCCTGTCAGATGTATAGCTGGCAAATATTTTCTCCCATTCTGTAGGTTGCCTCTTTGCTCTATTCACAGTGTCCTTTGCTGTACAAAAGCTTTGTAATTTCATGAGGGCTCAGCGGTTGATCTGTGGTTTTATTTCCTGAGCAATTGGGCTTATATTCAGAAAGTCTTTGCCAAGACCAACATGTTGAAGGGTTTCCTCTACTTTTTCCTCTAGCAGTTTCAGAGTTTCAGATCTGATATTAAGGTCTTTGATCCATTTGGACTTAATTCTTATGCATGGAGAAAGATAAGGATCTATTTTCATCCTTCTACAGATACATGTCCAGTTTTCCCAGAACCATTTACTGAAGAAGCTGTCTTTTCTCCAATGAGTATTTTTGGCCTTTTTGTCAAAGATCAGGTTAGCCTTGTGTTTAAAAAAAAAAATTGGGGCTGGAGAGATGGCTTAGCGGTTAAGGTGCCTGCCTCCTAAGCCTAAGAACGCTGGTTCCAATCTCCAGGTCCCACATTTAGCCAGATGCAAAGTGACGCAAGGGCACAATGCCACACTTGACCACAAGGGGGCGCACGCATCTGGATTTTGTTCTCAGCAGCTGAGAGGCTGTTGGCGTGCCCATTCTCTATCTGTCTCCCTGTCCCTCTCCCTCTCTCTCTCTCTCTGTGTGTCTCTCTAAAAATTTTTTTTTATTTGTGAGAGAGAGAGACACAGAAAGAGAGAGGAAGAGGCAGAGAGAGAATGGGCATGCCAGGGCCTTTTCAGCTTCTGTGAACCAACTCCAGAAGCGTGTGCCCCCTTGTGCGCATGTGCAACATTGTGCATTTGCGTCACTTTTGCATCTGGCTAAATGTGGGACCTGGAGATTTGAACAGGCGTTCTTGGACTTCGTGGGCAGGCACCTTAACTGCTAAGCCATCTTTCCAGCCCCTAAATTTTATTTTATTTTTAGAGAGAGAGAGAGAAAATTGGCACACCAGGGCCTCAGCCACTTCAATCAAACTCCAGATGCTTGCATCACCCAGTGGGCATGTGTGACCTTGCACTTGCCTCACGTTTGTGCATCTGGCTAGCGTGGGATCTGGAGAGTCTAACATGAGTCCTTAGGCTTCGCAGGCAAGCACTGTAACTGCTAAGCCATCTCTCCACCCAGACTTGTGTTTTTTTTTTTTATTTATTTTTTATTTATTTTTGGAGAGAGACACAGAGAGAGATAGACAGAGAGGGAGACAGAGATGGGTGTGCCAGCAGTCTCTCAGCTGCTGTGAAAGAAATCCAGATGCATACTCCCCCTTGTGGGCAAGTGCGGCATTGAGCCCTTGCGTCACTTTGCATCTGGCTAAACGTGGGACCTGGAGATTGGAACCGCTGGAGATTGGAACCAGCATTCTTAGGCTTAGCAGTTAGGGGCCTTAACCACTAAGCCATCTCTCCAGCCCCAGCCTTGTGTTTTTATCCTGGCCAACCATTTACCTTTTGACTGAGGTACTTAGGCTTTTTATAAATTTTATTGGGCTTAAACTGACCACTTTGTCACTTACTTCATTTCTGTTCAGTGTGGTTTTTGTTATTCTTTTTCTTTGGGTGTGTGCGTGTGTGTGTGTGTTTATGTGTGTGTGAACATTTATGTGTGAGTAGAGGTGCTTATGTGTCCTGGTATTGTGTAAGTCAGATACAAATTTCAGGGTGGTGTTCCTTGTTTTTCTCCCTGATTTGCTTGAGGCAGAATCTCTTGTTCGTTGCTGTATTCACCAGGCTAGCTGGTCCAGGAGCTTCCTGGAAATTCTCCTGCCTATACCTCCCTTCTCACCTTAGGCATGCAGGGGTTACAGAAGTCCACCAGAGATTCTGTCTTCTACGTGGGATTTGGGAAATCCCGTCACAGGCATTTGTGATTGCGCAGTAAGTGCTTTATCCACTGAGCATCTCCCTAGCCTCTTGTTTTGTTGCTTTCCTGCCTCATTTTGGACTGAATATTCTATTCTGACCCTGTCTCCTGACTTTGAATTAATCACTCTATCTCCTTTGTATAAAACCTAAAACAATAAATATTTTTAGTGGTTGCTTTACCATTTGTCATAAACACCTTTAACTTACTACCTTCTTCCTATAGTATCATATTAGTGTACAGCATAAGAATCTTAAACAAAAATTGGGGGTTGGAGAGATGGCTTAGTGGTTAAGTGCTTGCCTATGAAGCCTAAGGACCCCAGTTCAAGGCTCGATTCCCCAGGACCCACGTAATCCAGATGGCGCATGCATCTGGAGTTCATTTGCAGAGGCTGGAGACCCTGATGTGCCCATTCTCTCTCTCTCTCTCCCTGCCTCTTTCTCTATCTGTCACTCTCAAATAAATAAAATAAAATATTTTTTTAATTGGTATTTCTTTCCCTCTGCCCCTTGTGCTATTATTTGCATAGGTTTTACCCTGTGTTCCTTACTAACCACACAATTTAGTATTTTTTTATAATTTGATTTATTTATTTGCAAGAACAGAGAGGGGGGGAGAGAATAGGGGCACAAGTGCCTTTAGCCACTGCAAACAGAACTCCAGATGCATGCACCACTTTGTTCATCTGGCTTCATGTGAGTACAGGGAACTCAAATCCAGGCCACAAACCTTTGAAAGCAAGTATCTTTAACAAGTGAACCATCTCTCTAGCCCTAGTGTTATTCTTTTTGTTTTAAATAGTCAACTTTCTTTCTAAGGAGGCTTAAAAAATAAAGACAAACAGGTCTTTTACATTAATCTACATTGTTACTATGTGACTCTTCCAATCCTGTAACAAAATTCCTTGAGACAATTTATTTTTAGAGCAAAAAACGGTTTATATCTGCTCACAGTTCTAGAGATTTTAGTCCCTGACCAGTTGCTCCTATTATTTTGGGTCTATGGCAACGTAACTCAACCTGGCAGTAGCACATGGAAGAGTAAAACCAGGCACCTTGTGACCAGGAAGTAAAATAAAGAAATAGGAGGTCAGGCATCATATAAGCTGCTGAGGGGCATCCCTGCAATGACCTCTAAGGACCTCCCACCTCTTAGAAGGTCCACTGTCTCCCAGGAACATCACCCTCGAGGTGCATGGGTTTCTGGGGACACTCGAGAGCCCTGAGAAGTGACCATCTTTGGTCCTTTTGATTTTTGTGTGTTATCCAGATCTCGGCTCTTTCTGCTTGAAGGACTGCCTCTAATGTTGTTTATAGTGCAGGCCCATGGGTAATGAATTCTTTCATACTTTATACTTATGAAAATCTTTATTTCATTTTTTTTTTTCCTGAAAGGTATTTCACCGGGTGTAAAATTCAATTTGACAGGATTTCTTTTCTCTTTCAGGACTTTAAAGATAAGTCTCCACTCTCCCCCACTATCCATTATTTTTGATTAAAAGTCTGCTGTCATCTTTGACTTTAGTCTTCTGTTAAAAATGTAATTTTCTGCTCTTTCTGGGTACATTCATTGTGTTTCTCAGAAGTTGGACTACGATGTGACTAGGTGTGACCATTGTGCATGCTTTGGTGTGTACTAAACTTCTGAAACATGAAATTTTTAAGTCTTTATTAAAATCTGGGAAGTTTATGCTAGTGTCTCTTCAAATAATCTCAGTACCTCATTCTTTCTGTTCTACGTCCTCCTCTCTTCAGACTTTAATTGCACTGTGTGGGTGGATTAATGGGCAGATAGTCTCACAAAGCTGAGGTACTGCTATTTTTCATTTATTATTTCTCTTTGTCTTACAGACAGGACAATTCTTCATTTTGTCCTTAGATCATAGCCTTCTGTCCTTTCCATTCTGCTCTGAAGCCCAGTCTATAAAAAGTTTTAATTTCATATGTTTATATTTCTATAAAAGGTTTTATAATCAGTTTTCATTGTACACATATCTTATTTTTATGTAATGTGTATAGTATTTATTTATTTATTTTATTGACAACTTCCATAACTGTAGATAATAACCCATGGCAATTCTTTCCCTCACCCCATTTTCCCTTTAGTAACATATCATGTTAATGGTTTTTGTGTTTCTTTTTGTCTTTCTTTCTTTTTTTTTTTTTCCAAGGTAGGGTCTCACTCTAGCTCAGGCTGACCTGGAATTCACTATGTAGTCTCAGGGTGACCTTGAACTCATGGTGATCCTCCTAACTCTGCCTCCCAAGTGCTGGGATTAAAGGCGTGCGCCACCACACCCGGCTTCTTTTTGTCTTTTGAAACAAGATCTTAGGGGCTGGAGAGATGGCTTAGCGGTTAAGGCGTTTGCCTGCAAAGCTAAAGGATACCAGTTTGATTCTCTAGGACCCACGTAAGCCAGATGCACAAGGGGCACATGCATCTGGAGTTCGTTTGCAGTGGTTGGAGGCCCTGGCATGCCCATTCTACACCCTCCTCCCTCTTTCTCACTCTCAAATAAATAAATAAAATATATAAAAAAATAAAATGTTCAAAAACAAAAAAAAAACAAGATCTCCGTTTGTCCTGGAATTAGTGATTTTACTACATGGCCAAGATGGTCTTGATCTCCTAAACCTCCTGCCTCAACCGCCCAAGGGCCGGGATCACAGGTGGGTTTCACCGTGCATGGCTCCATGCGATTTTTTAAATTATTCATTTATTTATAAGAAGGGGGGCGTTAAGTATGGACACACCTGGACCTCTTGCTATTGCAAATGAACCCCAGGTACGTATCACCTTGTGCATCTGGCTTTATGTGGGTATTGGGGAATTGAACCTGTATAGATAGGCTTTGCAAGCAAACACCAACCACTGAGCCACCTCCCAGCCCTCCGTGTGAACAGTTTTAGTGTGTCTTTAAAATCATCATATGTTCATTGTCACCTCTAGGTCATCTTGGAGTCGCTCTTTTGGATTGACTTGGGCTTTTTGGTGTGTACTATGGTTTCACAAACATTTCTATCATGCTGTAGCTTCTCTGAAGGCCACTGAGGCAGAGGGAACAGAGAAATGTAGCTGCAACTCCCTTGTCAGCATGTACTACAAAACACATCAGGGCCTGAAAACTGTGCTTTCTTTAGACATAGTAGGAACCCCTGGCTTGGGCCTGAGCACTCTTAGGCACTTGTAGCTGGGGCTCAGCTGACCTTTCATCTCTCCAGTGTGACTGTTTCCCGTAGCCTAGCCCCTTCCCTTTGAGGGCTAAGTTGCCCATTCACAGCTCTGAAGTTGAGTGCTGGGAAGAACTCTACTTTCTTTCCTTACTGCCTTTATACATTGATGAATGTCTGGGCTGCTTCTGCGCCTTGGTTTTGTGAAGGGAGCAGGAGTAAACATGGATGTGTGAGCATCTCTGTGGAAAATGGACTCAGACTGCTTTCCTGATTTATTTCTCTTTAAGGTGGTGAGCACTTCTGCAAATAGTCATGGGCCACTTGTATGTCTTCTTTTGAGAACTGGTTAGTTCATCCACCCACTTCTGGGTTGGATAATTGGTGTTGGTGTCTCATATCCGCAGTTCACTTTGACCTTCTGATCCTCCTGCTTCGTGGGATCACAGGTGTGCACCGCCACACGTGGTTTACATGATACTCACCAGTTCTTTGTATGTTTTAGATGTTCATATTGAGTTCCTGTCTGATGTGTAGTTGGCAAAGATGTTTCCCCCCTGGTTTGTAAGTTGTCTCTTCTCTCTTGTCACTATTTCTTTGCTGTGTAGAAGCCTGGGTTTACCTGTCGTACTACGGGAGTGCTTTTGAAAGAGTTCTTGCTTACATCTATGTCATGAAGTGTTCCACCTGTGTTCCCTCAGCCAGTTTTACTTTCAGATATTATATTCGGTCTTGGAACCATTTGATATCGACTTTTATGCAGGGTGAGTTTTATTCTTCTGCAGGTGGATGTCCAATTTTCCCAGCACCATTTGTTGGGAAGGCTTTTTGATTTTCAATGTACTTTTTGACATATTTATCAAAAATTTGGTGGCTATAGCTGTGTGGACCTATTTTTGAATAATTTTTTTATTCCGATAACCTACAGGTCTCTTTATGTGCCAGTACCATGCTGCTTTGCTTACTGAGGCTCTGAAGTGTAGCTCGAGAGCAAGGAGCATGACGCCTCTAGCATTACTGTGAATATTTGCTTTTTTTTTTTTTTTTTTTTTTGTACTTCCATCAAAATTTAGTAATAGTTTCCTAGTTCGTTGAAGAATGTAACTGGGACTTTTTATTTTTATTTATTTATTTGAGAGAGGGAGAAAGAGGCAAAGAGAGAGAGAGAGAAAGAGAGAGATAATGGGCACGTTAGGGCCTCCAGCCACTGCCATCAAACTGGACTCATACGTCTCTTTGCGCATCTGGCTTACATGGTCCTGGGGTATCAAACCTGGGTGCTTTGGCTTTCAGCCCAGTAATTGGGATTTTGATAGAGATTGCACTGAATCAGATCACTTTTGATAATATAACCATTTAAATTTATTTTTATTCATTTGTGTAGAGGGGGCTAGGGGCCTGGGGAAACATGCCATAGGCTCTTGCCACTGCAAATGAACACCAGATGCTTGTGCCACTTTTTGCATCAGGCTTATGTAGGTAGCTTGGGAATTGAACCTCTGGCCAACAGGCTTTGCAAACAAGCGCCTTTAACCACTGAGGCATGTTTCCAACCCCAATATAGCCATGTTACAATGTTAATTCTCAGATCCATTTGCATGGCAGGTCATCCTATCCTTTAATGGCTTTGCTGATTTTTTTTCTTCTGTGTCTTAAAGTTTTCCTTGAAGACGTCTTTCACATCCATGGTTAGGTTTATTCCTAAATATTTTATTTTTATTGAAGCTATTATGAATGCAGTTTCCTAATTTATTTGTCATAAAGTTTGTTATTGGTATATAGAAAGGCTGTTGATTTCTAAATGTCAGTTTTGTCTTCTGCTATGTTGTCAAACATGTTTATTGGACCTAAGAGTTTTCTAGTGGAGTACTTTGATATCTACTTTTATCCCTTTTATTTATTTCTTGCATCCCTTTTAATTATTTCTCTTGTCTCTGAGCACTATGTTGAATAAATCAGTGAGAGTGGGCACCCCTTCCTTGTTCCTGATTTTAGAAGAAATGCTTTCAGGTTTTCCCTATTTAGTATTTGCTATAGAATTGTTGTATTTTACCTCTGTTCTGTTGAGGGTGGAGAGATTGCTCAGTGGTTAGGCACTTGCCTGCAAAGCCTAACAACCCGGGTTCAGTTCCCCAGTACCCACATAAAACCAGATGCACAAAGTCATGCATGCATCTGGAGTTGTTTGCAGTAGCTAGAGGCCCTGGTGTACCCATTATTTCTCTCTCTCTCTCTCTCTGGATCTCTTTGCTTGCAAATATATAAATAGAATATATTTTTAAAATGACAAAGAAGCCAGGCATGGTGGTTCATGCCTTTAATCCCAGCACTCAGAAGTCTAGATCACCGTGAATTTGAGGCCACTCTGAGACTACATAGTGAATTCCAGGGCAGCCTGGGCTAGCACAAGACCCTCCCTCAAAAAAGGGGGGAGGCTGGAGAAATGGTTTAGTGGTTACGCGCTTGCCTGTCTGTGAAGCCTAAGGACCCCAGTTCGAGGCTCGATTCCCCAGGACCCACGTAAGCCAGATGCACAAGGTGGCGCATGCATTTGGAGTTCGTTTGTAGTGGCTGGAGGCCCTTGTGTGCCCATATTCTCTCTCTCTCTCTCACTCACTCACTCACTCACTCTCTCTCTACCTGTTGCTCACAAATAAATAAATAAGAAGATTTAAAAATAAAGGAAAAAATCTTACTAAAAGTATAATTTAAACAGGGAGATGTGGGAGGAGCAAAAAAAGAAGTGCTGAAGCAGCGTCTTTTGGGGGCCCTCAGAAATTGGAGGTGGCCAGTTACAGACATGGGGGAGGGCCGTCTGGAATCCCTGAGGACTCATATCTCGCCTATGGCATGTGCTGGTGTTGGGCCTGTACTGGACAACGTGTATGGTGTCTGCCAGAAGAAGTTTCCTTTCTTTGCATCCTAGGGGGTTCTTGGCCATGTTTAGCATTGTATTCTATGGGCAGGGCAAGGCAGGGCCTCTTACCTGATAGAGATTTCCCCAGCTAGTACTGTGGGCTGGCCAATGGGCTAGCTGGGAGCAGCCTCAGGCAGAAACCCTGCCTCCATACCTCTAAGACCTCTTACGTAGTGGTCACCATGCTTGAGGGGTGCGACTGTGATTGTGCAGTAGACAACTGGAGCTTCAGAGTGCAAGGCTCGTCAGCAGTGAACAGCAGGTAGGTGGCTGCCGAGGCTGACCTTGGGCTCCAGGGTTATTCTCGGTTGACGCCGTCACCAGTTGTTTGGGGACAGCTTTCCCTGCGCACTTCAGTGCCTGAGCCAAGCACTTTTCAGCTTGTTGGTGTCTGACTCTCCTGCTCTCCACAACTGTCTCCCAGGGGCACCTCTCCCCCTGAGGATGTAGGAGATCCAGTGAAACTTCCCTAGGGTTGCTGTGGGGAACTCGGTTTCAAACAAGATGGTGCTTGGAATCATACAGAGTGGCAAAATGGAACTTTCCTCTACTGCTGACCAAGGAAGGCTAACCCAGACCCACTGAGGATGCTGGGCTTGTCCTGAAGGAGGGTTTATTTGCACAAGGATTGCCTGTCTTACTTGTGGGAAAAGACTTCTGCTCCCCCTCCACATACTGGGGAGCACCATGGCTGGAGATGGGTTGGACTTAACTTCTGGTCTATGAGTCACCTGTCTTTTTTTGTTATTGTTTTTAATTTTTATTTGTTTATTTATTTATTTTATATATATATTTTTTAAATATTTTATTATTTTGTATTATTTGAGATATATATTTAAAGATTTTATTAGATTTTGTATCTATTTGGATCCTGGAGAATCGAGCCTCGAACTGGGATCCTTAGGTTTCATAGGCAAGCGTTTAACCGCTAAGCCATCTCTCCAGCCCTGTTTTATTTATTTACTTGAGAGAAACACAGAGAGAAAGAGGCAGAGAGAGAGAGAGAATGGGTGCACCAGGGCCTCCAGCCACTGCAAAGGAACTCCAGATGCATGCGCCACTTTGTGCATCTGGTTTACATGGGTCCTGGGGAATCGAGCCTCCAACCGGGGTCCTTAGACTTCACAGGCAAGCGCTTAACCGCTAAGCCATCTCTCCAGCCCTGAGTCACTGTCTTTTGAACACTACCTTTGTGAATTTCTGACACTGTTTCTCTCTTTGGAATAGTCTTTGTTTTCTTATTCTGACTCATCTCCTTCACTAGGTTCCACAGAGGTCTATCCTAGTCGGTCATTTTACCCAGAAGCCCAGAATTCATTCTTTAAGGCCCAATTCCAGTCATTGTTTCCCTTCTTCTTATTTTGACTCCGTGTGTGTGTGTGTGTGTGTGTGTGTGTGTGTGTGTGTGTGTGTGTGTGGTGGGTGTACATGTGCGGAGGTCAGAGAACAACTTGGAGTGTGGGCCCTGGCCTTGCACCTCGTTTGAGGCAGTATCTCCACAGCTGCTTATACCAGGCTGGGAGCTTACAGGACTCTCCCGTCTTGCTGTCAGAGGACCGGGATTACAGATGTCTACTGCCGCATCCGGCTGTCTATGGCCTCTGGGGATCTGAACTTAGGTCTTCAGGCTTGTACAACATGTGATTTTGACCACTAAGCAATCTCCTCAGACTCATTTCCCTTCTCTAGAGGCAGAGAGAGAGTGTGTGTCTAGAGGTTGAACCTAGGGCCTGAAATATACTAGACAAGTGCTTTACCACTAAATTACATTGTCAGCCCTTTTATGACTTTATATATTTTTTTAAATTTTTGTTTATTTGTTTGAGAGAGAGAAAGAGACAGAGAGAGAGAAGGAGAGAGAGAGAGGGAAGAGAGAGAATGGGCATGCCAGGGCATCCAGCCACTGCAAATGAACTCCAGACGCATGTGCCCCCTGTGCATCTGGCTTATGTGGGTCCTGGGGAGACGAACCGGGATCCTTTGGCTTTGCAGGCAAATGCCTAAACCACTAAGCCATCTCTCCAGTCCATGACTTTATATTTTAACACAAGGTCTTGCTAAGTTGCTTAGGCTGGCCTTGTGCTTGTGATTCTATTGCTTTTGTCTCCCTAAGTAGCTGGAATTTCATGCCTGCACCACTGAGTCCAGCTATAAATTCTATTTCTTTTTTTTATTATTTTTATTTTTTTATTGACAACTTCTCTACTTAAAGACAATAAACCATATTTCCCTCCCCTGCCCCCATTCCTCTTCAGAACTCCATTCTCTGTCATATCCCCTCCCTCTCTCCATTAGTCTCTCTTTTAATTTGATGTCATCATCTTTTTCTCCTATTATGAGGGTCTTGCAAAGGTATTGCTAGGCACCGCAAGGTCAAGGATATCGAGGCCAATTTCTGTCTGGACAGTTGCATTGTAAGGAGTCGTACCCTTCCTTTGACTCTTACATTCTTTCCGCCCCCTCTTCCGCAATGGACCCTGAGCCTTGGAGGGTGTGACAGAGATGTTTCAGTGCTGGACACTCCTCCATCCCTTCTCAGCACTATGTTGCCTTTTGGGTCATCTCAGTGGTCATCGCCATCTGAAAAGAGAAGCTTCTCTAACCAGAAGTGAGAGTAGCATTAATATGTGAATAGGATCATTAAATGTAGGGCTTTCAGGGCAGTTTGGTGGGAATAATATATACATTTAGCCAGACAAGAGCAGGCTTTATATTCCTAAGGCTCATGACCTCCCCTGCCATAGACTTTTTTTTTTTTTTGCCATAGACTTTTGATTAGTTTTTTCAGTAGCATGCATGTATTCCCTCCTATAGAGAGGGCCTTCTGTCCAATTATGGAGCAGTTGGTTTCCCCAAAAGCAGGCATGCCACTATGGCACCCGTTTGGTCATTGGGCCTGTCTGGCCAAGCTTGAATTTTCCCGTGTCCTGTTTTCACCGCTGATGACTTCTATTTCTATATGGAATCTCAGATCCAGTAGTTGAAATTTATCTTTTCCTTTGCTGAGTCCTTTTACATCTTTTTAAATTTTTATTTATTTATTTGAGAGAGAGAGAGAGAGGCAGATAGAGAGAATAAGCATGCTAGGGCCTCCAGCCACTGCAAACAAACTCCAGATGCATGCACTACTGTGTGCATCTGGCTTAAGTGGGTCCTGGGGAATCAAACTTGGGTCCTTTGGCTTTTGCAAGTGCCTTAACTGCTAAGCCATCTGTCCAGCTAAGCCATCTCTCCAGCCCTTTACATGTGTTTTAAATATTTTTTAAATATATTTTATTTATTTGAGAGAAAGAGGTTGGGGGATGGACACACCAGGGCCTCCAGCCACTGCAAATGAACTCCAGACACATGCGCCCCCTTGTGTATCTGGCTTACGTGGGTCCCTGAGACTCGAACCAGGATCCTTTGGCTTTGCAGATAAACACCTTAACTGCTAAAACCATCTCTCCATTAATATTGCATTATTACAGGTGCCAGACTCCCTTCAAGCAAACTTAATTTGTCTTGGCAAGCGTGAGGAGGGAGGAGGGAAAACATAGTATAAGGATTCTGGGGATTCTAAAATATTTCCCATTGTCTAAATTCTGATAATCTGATTGGCCTGGTTTGAATCAGGTGTGAACCCTTCTACCAATCAGCCTTGTCAGGAGAACAAAGTTGCATGACTACAAACATCTCAGTGTAATATTGAGAGTTCAAGGGTCTTGGAGCTGGTCAAAAACAAAAACAAACAAACAGGATATGACTTGTAAGTGGAAAAAGTACATAGAAGCTTTGGTAGGTGACACTGGTGAGTTTGCGTACTTTACCACCAGCGTGTCAGGAGTCCATGGAGGAGTAGGGCAAGGGAATTCCCAGGGTCCCAAGGAGGGGCTTCCACGAGTCTAGGGGATGTCTGTCACTCATTAGCATGGCACCAGGTCTCTGTGTGGGATCGCTCCAAAGACAACAGCTGCTTAGGGACAGATAACCACAAAAGCTCTGTCTCATCACCTGCTGGCAGATAAGATGCTGGTTGTGGTTTTGTGGCGAGTGCAAAGTAGGCAGACAACATGGCTAAGAATCTGCCTGATTTGGCTGATTAAAAATAATGGGGGCAGGAGGGGTGCATGGCTAGAAAGATGGTTTAGAAATTAAAGGCACCTGTTGCAAAACCTGCTGGCCTGATTCAGTTCTTACTTTTTTCAAAAAATATATTTTAGTTATTTATGTGAGAGAAAGAGAAAGAGATTGAGAGAGAGTGAGAGAGAAAGGGCGTGCCAGGGCCTCCAGCTACTGCAAACAAACTCCAGATGCATGCGCCCCTTGTGCATCTAGCTTATGTGGGTCCTGGAGAATTGAACCAGGGTCCTTTGGCTTTGCAGGCAATCACCTTAACCACTAAGCCATCTTTTCCAGCCCTGGGTTCAATTCTTAAGTTACCCATATAAGCCAGTCTTAAATAGTGGCACAAGCATCTGGTGTTTGTTGGCAAGGGCAAGAGGCCCTGGCATACATACAAACAAACACACACACACACACACACATGTAAAAAAAATTAAGAATAGAACATGTAAGAAAATTTATTAGTATTTATTTATTTGAGAGAGAGAATGGGCATGCCAGGACCTTCTGCCACTGCCAATGAACTCCAGAAGCATGCATCACTTTGTGCATCTGATTTTACGTGGATACCGGGGGATTAAGCCCATCAGGCTTTGCAAGCAAGTGCGTTTAACCACTGAGCCATCCCTCCAGTCCTGGTTATGTAAAAATTTGAGTTTGGCACCAGCTGAATTCTGTGCTCAGAGGTTTCAGCCTTCACTAAAGAAATAAGCCATGTAGGCATCAATATACACAGGCCATCTTTGAATCTTTTACATGCCCCCCTCTTGAGCTTGCCAACAGAGGCACAAATTTAAAGGAGAATACAGTTTCCAAAGAAGGTTGGAGCTTCTACAATGGCCTTCAGCCCTCGTCAAAATTATGTGAGCTGGAGAGATGTGGCTAACCACACCGTGTCCTATAAGCTCATTGGTGTATTTACTGGTCTTCCAGTCTCAGAGCAGGAAGAGCAGAACCTAGAGCTGTCTCCATGGAGAGCCTTGATGGTGACCAAGAAGACAACTAGAAGTGACCAGTCCTAGAGACAGCAGCACCCGTGAGATTGACTCAGTCCTGTCGGAGTGTGCAAGAGAGAAACCCAGCTCTCCAGGCAGACAGGTCAAGGTGTGCAGCTCAGGACCAAGGTTAAGAGGAATGACACTTGGCCAGATAGATTAAAGGAAGCCTGATCCAGTGTCTTGCTGGGGTTTGATGTACTGGGAAGTCCCTATGTACTGTTGCCTTGTCCTGAGTCCTAAGTGGCATTTTGATAACAGAAGTGGGAACTCATGATACAGCAGAGAGAAAAGTTACTGCATCGCGAACACCGAATGTGTGCTCACCCCTGAAATGTCATTGGTTTCTTTGCTTCTACACCTTCAGCAAGTAGAAGCTTCCATTTCCGTGTGGCCTATTGGTAGATAGAAAAGATTAGAAAGACTGCGAGAGCAGGCAGAAGCCATGCTCGCCAGATCCCATTGCTCGAAAGCCCGAGTCTCTGCAGCATCTGTCTGCACACATAGTTCCTCAGAGTGTCCAGTATCTGTCCAAAAATCAAATGTCCTTCTCTGCTCTGTGCCATGCTTCCCAAGACGTGCAGCTTTCAGAGAAACAAACTCTTCCTTAGCAATTTGGATGTTTAATTGCTGAAGGATTTTTTTTTAACACACCTGGTGTCACTTTTGAAAATCCTACAGCTATTTTGAGTCAATGTGGCTTTTGACTGAGGTGCTGGTGGAGATGAGGAACACACCTGCTCCTGGGTCTCAGAGGCGGCCATGCTGTCACAATTACGTCCCTTTGAGCACTCCTGAGGTGCTGGGCTGTGAGCACGGTTCAGACTGCAGCCCAGCTTCTTGGCGGCATTCATTATTTGGCAGCCTGAAAGCCAAGCCTTTGACTTTCCATTATATGTGTTATTTTAACAATTGTGTGCCATTGAATACATTCTCGCCGCTTGATTTCCACCTAAACAGTCTGAAGTATGTTTAAAACCCGTCTGAAAAGTATAAGCTAATGCCTTTCTAGATGCCGGGGTGTGTATACGTTGGTTGACATGGTGTACGTTGACAGTGTACATTGATGGTGTGTGTACATTGTGTGTGTGTGTTGATGGTGTGTGTCCATTGACAGTGGGTGTACACTGATGGTGTGGGTATGTTGATGGTGGTCGCCTTTATTCTTAGTGACTGTAAATCTTGGAGGTCATCTTTTCTGTGACCTTGCCCTAAGTGGGTTGTAGCTCTAGACGCGGCCCATCAGCAGTGGAGTTTTAGCCATCTCTGAGCTGTCAGAATGACAAGCAGATGGCTGTCAATTCGCATGTCTGGACCTCTCCTCTTTTGAGAATGCAGCAGTTAGAAGCCTAGGCGGCTCTGAGCAAAAAGAAGAAAGTAGAATGGAAAAATGCACAGATGGAATGGGGACTATAAAATTCCTCAAAAGCGTAAGCTGAATGTGTGATGAACTAAAATGAAGTGCGGTTGTGGGAGCCAGCGTGCGTAGCAGGACGAGTGTTGTCCTGACAGTTGGCAGAAGCTCTGCTCCTGATAATACACGTGCCCTTGACGGAGCTCGCGGGGCCTCAGTTTCTATATCCAGAAAGTCTGCTAACCGTAGACGATGCCTGTGTCCAACGTGCAACACTGGGTCTCCAAGATGCTGTGGTGATGAACATTCCGTTGGCAGTTTAATTGTACTTAATTGAGGTAACATGGCTATTGTCTTGACATGTGATTTACACGGAGGTTCACCCAGGGAGCAGGCCAGGACAGCCATCAGTTTACAAGGTCTCCAGGCTGATTGATGTAGAGGCCAAGGGTAAAGCCATTTACAATAGCTGCTTGCCTTTGAGACCTGCTGCAGGAAAGAACTGGGAGCAGAGTCTCCATTGTTCAGGAAAGCTGCGCCGGAGTGGGAGTTTGAGTGCTTGGTGCTTGGTGGCCCTGCTGATAGAAGGGCTTCTCTGCTTCCTCTTCCTCTTCCTCATACACTTTCTTCAACATCTCCCTGTCCTGCTACTGTCTTTTCTCCCCTTGTCTATGTCATCTCTACAGCCCTTCTGTCTGAGCTACCCGTGTCCTTCTTGCAGTTCATCCAGAAATGTGTGATAATAGGGAGACTAGAGACATAGCCCAGTTGGTAGAATGCCCAAAACCCTGGATTTGGTCCCCAGCACCACGTGGTGGTACATGCTTGTGATCCCAGCACTTGGGAGGTGGAGGCAGGAGGATCAAGAGTTCAACATTATCCTTAGCTAGCGAGGCCAGCCTGAGCTATAATAAGACCCTGTCCCAGGGAAGCTATGACTGCCTGACTTATTCCATTTTCATTTATATTGATGTGGTGTGTGTGTGTTGCTTGCTTTCTTTCTTTCTTCCTTCCTTCCTTTCTTTCTTTCTTTCTTTCTTTCTTTCTTTCTTTCTTTCTTTCTTTCTTTCTTTCTTTTTGAGATAGGGTTTCACTGTAGTCTAGGCTGACCTGGAACTCACTCTGTAGTCCAGGCTGGCCTCAAACTCATGGGGATCCTCCTATCTCAGTCTCCCAAGTGCTGGGATTAAAGGTGTGTGTGCCACCACACCCATCTTATCATTTATATATTACTTTTGGCTCCCTTGCCACCTGGCAGTGCTGGCCTCACAGTCCTGAGGGGGTTAGAACATGCCATTCCCAAATATGTCACTGGGCACATTGATTATTAGATATTAAAGATAATTTAAGATACAGCAGGTACAGCATGGGTTTTCTGCTGTTCCTCCTTTCTACTTAAATCAGGGCATACATTTCCCAGGAGAAAGGTGGCCTCTGCCTCCCAGCAATAGGAGGATATTTTACTACTAGTGGTGGGGTGGGGTAGCTTCAAGATGAACGTGTACAAACAGACCTTACTAGAATAATTTTTATCTTCCATTAACTCCCCCATATTTCCTAGTAACTTTTCCACAATTTACCAACCAAACCAAATTCTCCCCCCTCCCTTTAACCTTTCCTATCTCCACAGCTTATTGCTTTTTGTGAAAATGCTAAGAAGCCCTTGGATCTAGTCACTTCT
Organism: Orientallactaga sibirica; assembly: GCA_036365145.1. Classification (NCBI taxonomy): domain Eukaryota; kingdom Metazoa; phylum Chordata; class Mammalia; order Rodentia; family Dipodidae; genus Orientallactaga; species Orientallactaga sibirica. The sequence goes on along the minus strand of JAEOAD010000038.1, from coordinate 4,429,682 downwards.
TTGGCGTTTTTACTTCTTTCCATGAAGCCCTTGTGCCATATGAAAATTTTTTTTCTTCCTATTGATTTGCCTTTTGTCCACAGAGCCTGGAAAAGGCCTCTGCTCTTCCTCCGTCCCCAGGCAGCTGGTCGTGCTGCTCCTCCTTCTGCCTTCTGCCCTGCTGTGGAGGCAGACGGACAAGGTTGTCCATTCTTCATTGTAGGCTATTGGCTGAGGACAGGGGTAAGCCAGTTTGAAAAAAAAAAAAACCAGCCACAGCTGTCCTCTTGGCTTCTAGGGTTCCTCACTGTTCTCACCAGAAGTACAGAACTTTCCAAGCCTGGGCTAATTTCGCTTTCATGCCTTGATGTGACCCCTAACTTGGATCTGCACCCCAGTAGCCATGCATGTGCCCTGCAGGTGGCCACAGCCAAGCAGAAAGCTGTGTGACCTGTGCAAGGCCAGGACCCAAGCGGCCCTCCAGCAGGCTTCAGAGTGAACTGTATTCTGAGTGAATAACAGTTATAATGTGAGGGTCTGGGGAGAAGAATTAGCGGTTAAGGTACTTGCCTGTGAAGCCTAAGGACCCAGGTTCAATTCCCCAGGACCTATGTAAGCCAGATGCACAAGGTAGCACATGTGTCTGGCGTTTGTTTGTAGCGGCTGGAGGCCGTGGTGCACCCATTCTCTCTCTCTATCTGCCTCTTTCTTTCTCTCTCTCAAATAAATAAATAAAATATGTGTGGCCAGAGGCAGACATTGGTGTCCTCCTCTTCCATTCTTCCACCTTATTTCCCCGAGGCAGAGTCTCTCCCTGAACCTGGAGCTCCGTGGGTTTTGGTGAGTGGATGACCAGGGATCCCAGGAATGGTCCTGTGTCTGTCCCGCTCAGCTCTGAGGTCACAGGCATGCGTGAGCATGCTGGGCTTGTTCATGGAATACTTTTTATCTCTGTGTATGTGCATGTGGAGTTGCATGCGTGTGCTGTGGTAGATGTGTGTAGGTCAGAGGACCATCTCAGAATGACAACCTCTCTTTCCACCTTCTTTGAGGGTCTCTGATATTGCTCACTGCTTTCAGCACACTGGGGTTATACATGCATGCTTCACTTTGTGTCCAGCTTTACATGGGTGCTGGGAGTCAAACTCAGTCCCCAGATCTGACTTTTTTACCATTTTTAAAATATTTTATTTATTTATTTTTATTTGAGAGAGAGAAAAAGGCAGAGAGAGAGAGAGAGAGAGAGGAGAGAAAATGGGTGCCCCAGGGCCTCCAGCCATTGCAAATGAACTCTAGATGCATGCACCCCCTTATGCCTCTGGCTCATATAGGTCCTGGAGAGTCGAACCGGGATCCTTTGGCTTTGCAGACAAATGCCTTAACCGCTAAGCCATCTCTCCAGCCCCACCCCCACCCCCGATCTGACTTTTTATGTGGGTGGGTGCTGGAGATGATTGAACTCAGGACCTCATGGTACACAGAAAGCATTTCTACCCTCTGATCCATCTCCCCAGTCCCCAAGCAGGACTTCTGAGGCTCTGAAGCCCAGGATCATGGGTACACACATGTGAAGGAATGGAAGCATTAGAACCCTTTGGGAAAAGGCAGGAGGTTGTGAACTTGGTAACACATTGCCACCTACAACTCAAAAATTGCAATCTGGGACTGGAGAGATGGCTTAGCGGTTAAGGTACTTGCCTGCGAAGACTATGGACCCATGTTTGATTCCCGGTACCCATATAAGCCAGAGGCACAAGGTGGTGCATGTGTCTGGACTGCGTTTGCGATGGCTAGAGGCCCTGGTGGGCCCATTCTCTCTCTCTCTCTCTCTCTCTCTCTCTCTCTCTCTATCTGCCTCTCTCTGTCTCAAATAAATAAATAATTAAATTTTTTTGGAGAGAGACACAGAGAGAGATAGAGAGAGGGGGGGAGAGGGAGACAGATAGAGATGGGCGCGCCAGCAGCCTCTCAGCTGCTGTGAACAAAATCCAGATGCATGCGCCCCCTTGTGGTCAAGTGTGGCTTGTGCCCTTGCATCACTTTGCATCTGGCTAAACGTGGGACCTGGAGATTAGAACCAGCGTTCTTAGGCTTAGGAGGCAGGCACCTTAACCGCTAAGCCATCTCTCCAGCCCAATTAAATATTTTTTTAAAGTCACAGTCTACAAGCTCTGACAATGTCCTATTGCACTGAACGCGACTGGTGCTCATGGTTCCAGTGGGAGTTAGGACAGAATCCTCCGACCCCTAGACCCCCACTCTGGACTCCTACATGATTGCAAATGTGTGCGGCAGGAATGCACAACCAGAAGGAAATCAGCTGAGGTCCTGAGCAAGCAGCAGACACACAGCTCTCTCAGCTTGGTGTAGTCACCTCTGGTACATGCAGGGCTGGCTTCTGGAAAGATCCAACCTTCTCTGATGCTATGAACTCCATTCTCAATCTAGACCCAGCTTCTGTGCATAAAGAGAGGCAGAATGGGGCTGGGGAAGATGGCTCAGCTGGCAAAGTGCTTGATCTACTTACTGCCCCCTTGTAAAAGTTGGGTGTAGCAGTGAGCACCAGTAATACCGGCACTGGGGAGGAGAGAGCAGGGGATCCCTGGGGCCTCTTGGTTGAGTGTTCAGCTCGGGGTTCATCAAGAGACTCTGTCTCCAAGGGGGACAACGGTGGAGGAGGGTGCTTCATTCACCTCTGGCCTCCACACACATATGCAACCACATGCATTTGAACATGTATACACACATGCACGCACACCACACACACACATGCAAAAAGGAAAGAAAGAGAGAGAGAGGGAGTGAGGAAGAACAGTGCAGAGATTTGGTAATGGAAGTATGCATGGGTTCCAGCCCCAGCCCTTCTACCCGCTGGCGGCAGCAGCCTGTGCAGGCCACAGCAGGATCTTCCCTGCACCGTGAGGAAATCCCCCTCCTGCTCTTCCCTGTGTGTGGATGGGGGCCCTGCTCATGGGGGCCCGCCTGCCAATTTGGATCTGCGTGGGTCCTTTTTGGGGAAGGAGGGGGAATCTCATCAGGAGGATGGTGAATGAAGTCGGGTAAACATGGGGAAGGCCTCTCTCCACAAAGCCTACACTTGCCTGACAGGATAAAAATATCTCCAGAAATCTGCAGCACCGGATCCTCTTAAAATCTGGAAGTCTTTTCTTCAGATTACATATATATATATATATACACACACACACACACACACACACACACACACACACATACACACAGCACTCACATGAGGCGTACGCAAATAATTCCTTGAAGTTCTGAGAGAGATGGTTAGCATGTTGAAAATTCCCTTAGAAACTCAATTCCTGGGGCTGTGGAGATGGGTCAGTGAGTCAAGTACTTGCTGCATAAGCATGAGGGACCGAGAGCAGGAGACCTAGAGCCCACATAAATGTGGGGTGTGCTGATGTGGTCACTTTTTGTGTACATGCAGGCCTGGCTTCTGGGAAGATCCAACCTTCTCTGATGCTATGAACTCCATTCTCAACCCTGGCCCAGCTTCTATGCATAAAGAGAGGCAGAATGGTGCTGGGGAAGATGGCTCAGTTGGCAAAGTGCTTGATCCACAGCACCCGTGTAAAAGTTGGGTGTAGCAGTGAGCACCTGAAATCCCAGCACTGGCGAGGCCGAAACAAGGGATTCCCTGTGTGAAAAAGTGACACGGAGAATGATTGAGGAAGATACCTCTGACCCTGCCCCCCACAGGTACACATATATGAACCTGCATATACATGCATGAACACTACACACACACACACACACACACACACACACGAGTAAAAATTTCAACTCTTTCTTCATTCAGTTTGTATTTATGTGCCAATGAAGTGTCAGACACAGATAAAGCAGTGAATGAGAGACAGAATGCTTGCCTTTCTGAGGGAGACCTGCGAGCGGGGAGGTGGAGGATGGGCAAAACAAATAACATATAGAATCTGTAGGTAGCAGTAAATGCAATGGAGAAAGAGAAGTGGGGTGCCAGTGATGCAAGGGGGTGATGTACTGTAGACAAGGGGCAGGGCTGGCTCTGTACTGAAGGTGTGCGGAGAGGAAGGGGGTCTTCTGGCAGGAGAGACAGGAACTGTGAACTGGCTCCGTCTGGAATATCAAGGAGGTCTGGGCATATGGACCCAGTTGGAAGAAGATTAAGTAGGGGAAGAGAGAGAAGAGGAAAGTTGGTGGTGGGCGTGGATACCTACCAATGCAAGAGCTGGTGCAAAGTTTCTAGAGATGTGACATCTCTCCATATAGCCAGTCTATGATGCCTGTCTTGCTCTGTGCCATAGGCAAAGCCTCTCATACAGAAGGGGACAGAAATCTGACCCTGTAAGGGCTCGAAGATGTGGTCTGGGTCCTGCAACTCAGAGTGTGATCTGGGGACCAGCAGAATCGGCACCCCCTGAGGCTTGTTAGAAACGCATACTCTCTGTTCCACCTGAGCCCTGCTGCAGGGAACCTGCCTCTCCAGGGCCTGCAGGTGATCCCCAGCGGCGTGAACATCTGACAAGTGCTGGTCTGCAGTTGTCTGTGGCTTTGGGCATCACAGACCCTGGGGGCTGCTCACAGCATGTCCTGAGTTGACTTCGGTCGCCTTGCCGCTTTCCCTGCACGTGATCGTGATGTGTACATTCCCTGCTCCACCCGCTCTTCTCTTTCTCTCAGTGAGTGACTTTCAATACCACCTCCCCTATCTGCCAGCACCAGCTGTCCCTGGGGTTGTATAGACTGGGAAGTGCATCCAGAGGCAGGGACTCTGGGCTCTGCGGCATTTCCAGGGTATCTTATTTCAGTGTTCTTTCCTCTCAACAGAGTAGTGCAAATGCATAAAGTCTGTCCCACGACAGAAACGCACTGCCTCCTCTGGGAGTAGACATAACTGTGCCCCCCCCACGCCCGTCCGCAGCAGGGCGCGTGCTGAGCCCCACACCTCAGCACATGCCCATCCTGTTTTAGCAAATCTTTTTTTATTTAATTTTTATTTTGATCGCATTCACCCCATTATGCTCTCTTATCCCCTCCCACTCTCACTAAACAACTTCTTCCCATCCACTCCCCTTCCTACTCTCATGTCTCTTTTGAAATCTTTATTTTTTTTGGTGAGCCACTGAGTGAGTGAAATTTGAATTGCCTGCATAAGCAACTTACCTGCGGCTATACTACTGAAACATGTGACGCCCCCCACCCCAGCAACCATTACTCTGGGAGGGTGGAGCCTCACCCCTGGTGGAATGCTGACAGGGTTTAGCCTTGCACAGGAAACCTCAGCTGCTGTGCGTTCAAGAGTGTCATAGCCACGTCATACCCAGAAGACAATGCTCCACAGCAGTCCACCCACTCTTGCCTACTTTCCACCCCTTGGGCCAGGACTTCTGTGGACTCGGTGGCTCCAGATGAAGGAAAGCTTGTGGGTATATACACAGGTTGATTTTCCTAACAAACAGGTACTGCACAGAATTGGCTGGCCTGTGCTAGGATCAGACATCAGCTACCTGGCCCACACTCCCAAGACAAAGTACACACTCCAGTGACTTGGGTACAGTGGTACAGTGCCTGGGGCCTTGCAGTTCTGATTTTGACTCAAATGTTATTAAGGTCTATGAATACCAGTCTGATATACTGATATATTGATATTACTTATATACTATAATATACTTATATTACATTATATACATTACTGATATAATGGTGTCGTATTTTTTTCATGAATAGGCTATTTAAAATTTATTATTTAAATACTGTTGAAGGCTGTTCTTTTTTAATATTTTATTTTTATTTATTTAGTTGACAGAGAAAGAGGGAGAGAGAGAGAGAGAGAATGGGCACGCCAGGGCCTCCAGCCACTGCAAACGAATTCCACATGCATGTGCCCCCTTGTGCATCTGGCTAACATGGGTCCTGGGGAATCGAACTTGGGTCCTTTGGCTTTGCAGGCAAACACCTTAACTGCTAAGCCATCCCTCCAGCCTGTGAAGTCTATTCTTAAATGTGTGATTACTGGGTTGAAGTCACTATGTCCTGACATAGCTTTTTTGTTGTTGTTGTTTCGTTTTAAATGAGTTTAAATGAATCTTCACACTTCTGTTTATTTAATGACAGCAGCATTGACGAGCAGATAATGGTAGATGCTTATTAATGGTGCTCAATGATTACTGTGAGTTAGGAACCAACAACACACTGGCTTTTTTGTTTTGTTTTTTCGAGGTAGGGTCTCACTCCAGCCCAGGCTGACCTGGAATTCATTGTCTAGTCTCAGGGTGTCCTTGAACTCATGGTGATCCTCCTACCTCTGCCTCGAGTGCTGGGATTAAAGGCATGTGCCATCACGCCCGGCTTTTCTTGCAGTTTCTGAATTGGCCATACATATTCTGTTCTTTGTAGATGTCAGCATCATGACCTAAACAAAGTTAGAGTTGATCTCTTTCAGAATAAGTTGAGAGTGTCTCCTTACAATAAAGTTAAAGCAAGTTGATATATGCCTCATAATCAAATAGAAAGACCTTTTCAGCAAAACACTTGCTTGACGATGGAGTTGTTATTGAGCCTTGGTTTCTGGATGTGGTCAACGTCTCAGGTTTCTCAAGTGTTTCCTGACTTGCTAAGGACTGCAATACAACGCTGTGTTCATTTGTCACTGCCATTCTCCATTGGTGGGGGCGACTCCATAACTCCCATTGCCCGGCGTCTTACTTTACCACCCTGGAATTCCAGACGAGCCCCAGGTGCTGGCTGTGGTCTGGTCCTCTTCAGATCTTTGCCATTGTGCTTGGAGGGGGCTTTCTTGATTCACCGGAATGACTTAACTAAATCTATTGCTGTCCCATGCTGCACAGAGCAGACGGGTTTGAGGACATTGTTTTGTTAGCTGTAGAAATATAGGCGGCTACCGACCAAAGCAAACGGTACGACAGTAATAATTCCTCTTGTTCATGTTGTGCTGCAGAGAAAAGTCAGGGTGAGACCTCCTAGGGAGCTGGTTCACACATCGCTGCCACACTCCTGCCCAGCTGTAGTGTAGTTCACTGTCCAGGGTGGAGATGGTTCTAGACATGGAGGGTGCCATCATCCTGGTGGGGAAGTGCCTGCTTTAAGACAGATTCATGTATCTGCTTCAGCAGGTCTTGTGGAGAGTGGAGGGTTGGATCCAATCGCTGGGTACTGGGTCTCTAGACAGGCTAATTGTGGTTGGAAGCATGGCTGTGGCTGCTGTTAGAAAGAAAAAACAGTGCTTTGGTGGTAGTGGTCCTATTACAGTATTCATTTTAGTAAAAGTCCATATAGCAAGGAGGAGGTTTCTCCTAAACCGTGTGAAACTGCACCTCAGTTTTCTTCCAGACTTGGAGTTCTGGTTAAGTTCATGTTTGTGCTAGGATGTGGTAGAGGTGTGTAGCATAATGTCACTGGTCGTTGGACAGGGCTGAAGTGACATTAGACCTTGCCTTGTCTTCCACTGGGCCTCGTCTGGCTCTCTTATACTGCTGGTGTGAGCACCAATCTTTTTTTTTTTTTTTTTTTTGTTTTTCGAGGTAGGGTCTCAATCTAGCTCAGGCTGACCTGGAATTCACTGTTTAGTTTCAGGCTGGTCTCCTCTTACCTCTGCCTCCCAAGTGCTGGGATTAAAGGCATGTGCCACCACTCCCGGCTTGAGCACCAATCCATATAACCTGGGGCTGATGGAGGCCTTAGTCCCTTGGGAATGATCACCAGGTCAGATCCAGAAACAGGGGCAGTTTGTACTCCCACCTTTTTGGTGAGATGACAAGCTTGCTCACTTCCACCTCAAGTCCCCATCCACTTCATTTCCAGAAGCCCAGGGAACTAGAATTCATCATTTGAACTCCTCTGCGGTGATGTCACCAGCCTGCAAATACATGGTTTGGGTCCTGACATGTGACTTGAGGAGCGAGCCAGAATAATGCCCCGGATTTAGCTCTTATGTGAGTTGGTGTCCCGGGCAAGCACGTGAGCAGATTAGCAATGCACATGACCACTTGGTCTGTATGTTCTCTGATGGAATGAATGACCCAGTTAGCGGCCTGGCGGAGGGACAGGATGAGCAAGGCTGTCAGAGTACTGTTAGGGAGCCCTCCTAGCCCAGATTCAGGGTTCTGTCTCATCCCTCTCAGGGTGCAAACAAGTGTCAGAGCAGGGGGGAAGAGTCCCTGCTGGCCGCGGGCTTGGCTCTGCTCATTTCCTTTGTGGCTCTGTAGATAAATAGAAATAAGTAGCAAATCAGGTGGGCATGATAGAAGAGATTGATTTCAAGGTGTTGCTTGTTTTTTTGGGGAGCAGCCTTTGTGAGTGGTCCTGTGGCTTTTCATCCAATGGCTCGCCAAACGTGAATGCTTTAGAAATTCTTCTATGCGTGAATATGCCCGGTGAGGCTAGAATCATTATCTCTTCCTCACCAAGCGACCTAAGGGGGTCGCTGAGTCGTCCGGTGGTCTAGAGAGACACACTTGAGCCAACCAGGCTGTGATGGAAGGCCAGCCCTGCCTTCATCCTACTGTTGTCTCTCGCATGGGGAAGTGTCTCCATCTATAAAACGTGTGGTTGCTGTGAATCACTGGTGTTGGGATGGGGAATTGGAAGCATTCTCGTTTCTAGATTACCTTTCAAATATTCAAATTCATGCACCAGCAGCATATGGCTAGAACTTTTTTTTTTTTCGCTCAGATGTCTTCCAATGTGCTTCACTGAATTCCAAATCCACATCAGGTTTGAATTTTGAAAATGCCAACTGTATACTAACTGAATGTGAGAAATGAAGAAAACTTTCATAAATGTTTTTTTTTAAATAAATGGTGTTCTGTGTTCAGATAGAAACCAGCTGTATGGATTTTTTTTTTTTTCATTATGGTTCGTTTGCATCTTGATAATACTGAGGGAACCATGTAACCAATGTATTCTTGCCTTCTTTTCAAGAAGGTAGGTCCACAGTGGCGCGTGTCAGACACCAGAGGAGAACGGAGCATGGTGGGCTGTGGGCTCTGCTGCTGGGGGCGACCATGGCCCAGCCTTGGGTAGAGGGAGCAGCCACGTGCTTTCAAATGGTACACTTGGTACGGGTATCTGCTTTGCCCTCTCGATCTGATTAAATTTAGCTCAAGAAATAATCCAACTCCATCTTCTTACCACTTGAGTATGAATTCAGTTTGTAGGTGCCATTTATCTTTTTGCTTTCTTTTTACTAAATGTATTTGTTGCAGTTAGCTTCACATTGCTGGTAGAAAGCACCCGACCAAGAGCAGCTTATGGGAGGGAAGGGTTTATTTTGGCTTATAAACTTGAGGAGAAACTCCATGATGGCAGGGGAAATAATGACATGAGCAGAGGATGGGCATTGCTTCCTGGCCAGCATCAGGTGTGCCAAATACTGGCAAAGGGAAGCTGGCTTTAATACACATAAGCCCGCCCCCAACAGTACACTGCCTCCAGGAGGTTTCAATTTCCAAATTGGCACCAGCTGGAGACCTAGCATTCAGAATACATGAGTTTATGGGGAACACCCAAACCAAACCACCATGGTATTCATTACTTTTCTCATTGCTGTGACAAAAGCAACTTGAGGAAAGAAGGTTGTTGTTGTTGTTGTTTGTTTGTTTGTTTTTTGATTTTCAAGGTATGGTCTCACTCTAGCTCAGGCTGACCTGGAATTCACTATGTAGTCTCAGGGTGTTGGCTCACAGTTTGAGGGTACACTTCATGATGGTGGGAAAGGCCTTGCGAGTTCAAATCTGAGACCACTGGTCACATTGTGTCTTCCTACAGTTCGGAAACAGACAGATGAATGGTGGCATTTAGCCTTCTCCTTCTTAATTCATAACATTGCCCATGGGATAGTCCACATACCTGCAGGGTGGGTGTGGTAGTTTGAATATATGTCCCCCAATATATTCAGTATTTTATTAGTTTATAGTTTGCATCTGCAATCACCTTGCTAGAGGCAAGGTCACTGGGGGCCCGGTCTTAAGGTGTGGTGATGGTTTGAGATTCCATTGTAAAGATATGCAAATGTGTCTAGCAGGAGTTCCTGAAGTCTGCTGTGTGACCTTTTGGCTGTAGTTAGTTTTGCTTGGCTTTTCTCTCTCTCTGCCTGGTCCTGTGAAGGGCAAGCCGTTTCTCTTGCCATTATGGAACTTCCCTGATCTGTAAACTTCAATAAATAATATCCCTTCCTCCATAACTGTGCCTGGTCTGGAAGTTCATCTCAGCTTAACCTGAAGCTGTCTGCAACAGTAAAGTGGTACCGAGGAGTGTGGGGTGAGATGAACCTGACCGTGTGGATATTTGTCTTTTGGAACCTTTGTTTTGGAGGAATGGGCATGGACTTGGTGCTTGCAACTGAAGGTGCCTTCTGGAGTGGTAAGCCAAGTTTTATGGACTATTCTGATGAGAGTTTGAGAATGCTAAGTGCAGATAGTACTGAACTTCGAGGCTTGGCTTATGAGCTTTCTAAGGGGAAGGAAAGACTGCAGAGGACTTTGTTGGAACTGGGCTACTGGCATAAGGGATGGCTACGTTCTGCTACCCAGGCCCAGAAAGTTTGATCAGTTAAATTTGTAATGGACTGATATGCTTGGCTGAAGATATCGGAATTGAGATTTTAAGATTTTAAGTTGGAAAACCTCAAGCAAGTTGAAAGCAGAGGCACTGAGACTGGTTTTAGGTTAATGGAGCTGCTATAGTCAAACACATTAGCAATCTTAAGGAAGGTGGAAGGAAGGTGGCCTGACTTGATTTACATTAAAACAATGGAGAGGATGCCTGAGGAAAGACTGTTAAAAATGCAAATGCTTGGGAAGAGCTGACTGGAGAAGGAACCTGCTTTTCAAGGCTATGGTTTATTTTGTCCCTGGATTTAGAATATGGCTGTGTCCTGCACACCTGGTATTAGTTTTGGAAATATGAAAAATGCATGGAGTGGTCATGAGTTGCACACGGTTCCAGGAGCCGCTGCTGAGATGCGGCATGAAGCAGGGCATGAAGACCCTCAGGAATAGGGTGGAAGAGCCTTTTGGAAGATGGACCGTGGTTTTCATGGAGACCTGAAGATGTTTTGGATATACCAGGACTGTGCAAAAGGACTACCATGGAGTGCAGTGTTGAACTGGGATGAAAGTTTTCCCTGGCGACTCTGCCCAGCTGGAGGGGCGGAATTGGTAAACATGGAGACTGTTAGTGTCTGGTTATATTGAACTTGAACTGCAGAAGTTTGATGATGGCTGATGGTGATTGAGTTTGCATTGTTTTAGTCTCTCCTTGCTATTCCTCATACAGTTAAAATGTTTACTCTGTGCCTTTACATGTTGAAAGTATTTAACTTGTTTGATTGTACAGGACTCACTATCTTAAGTTGATCAAGACTGTGAGAACCTTTGAAATTGGACTGAGTACAATTTACAATGTGTGATAGTTATAAATCTACTGGGGACCAGGAGCTAAATATATTAAAATAGGGGCGGAATGTGGTAGTTTGAATATATGTCCCCAATATATTCAGTATTTTATTAGTTTATAGTTTGCATCTGCAATCACCTTGCTAGAGGCAAGGTCACTGGGGGCCGGTCTTAAGGTGTGGTGATGGGTTTGAGATTCCATTGTAAAGATATGCAAATGTGTCTAGCAGGAGTTCCTGAAGTCTGCTGTGTGACCTTTTGGCTGTAGTTAGTTTTGCTCTGTGTGCTGTGGTGGCTGGTTGGCTTTTCTCTCTCTCGCCTGGTCCTGTGAAGGGCAAGCCGTTTCTCTTGCCATTATGGAACTTCCCCTGGATCTGTAAACTTCAATAAATAATATCCCTTCCTCCATAACTGTGCCTGGTCTGGAAGTTCATCTCAGCGAACCTGAAGCTGTCTGCAACAGTGGGTCTTCCCTCTTCAGTTCAAGCTCTCTGGAAACATCCTCATAGATATACCCAGAGGTGTGTTTCTATGGTGATCCTAAATCCAGTCAAGTTGACTATGAAGAGAACCATCACACTGGGTAAGAGTCCCCCAACACACGTTAGAACTACTGAAAGGAGGCTTTTATCTGCTCACTTTTTAAAAAGAAGCTAAGAAGACATTGGTTACACGGATCCCTCAGTATTGTCAAGACTTGCTTTCTGCAGAGAAAGTGAGTGTGAATGTGTGTTTTGAAGGACCACTGTCAGAGGTACCAACACGACCTTGTGCACCTGACCTTGGCCGCTGGATGGGGCAAGGGTTTCCCCAGGCTCTAACAGCTTCCTAGAGTTTAGGATGTTCTCTTGGGAGGAACCATCCCCCTCTTAGCTCCCTCTCCATAGGCCATATTTTCACATGTGCCACACGAAATAAAATTGATAGGCGATACACATTCCCATCTAAGTCACCACCAGTTGTAAAACACAGTGTCACTTTATGTGCCTCTAAGAGGAAAACTGCTGCTGTCTGTAACTCATTACAGAGAATCCTATGAAAAAGCAAAATGTGCATTTTAGAATTGATGAAATACATCCTGATGGTGAGTTGACTTGTAGTAAGGTGATTGAAATAATGCTAAACTTTGCTCTTTTTTTATTTCTAGCAGAAAAAGGCAAAAACCACCCGTGTTACACTGTCCAGCTTTGGCAGAGCTTAGCGTATTTGCCTCAAATATTTATTAACAAAAATGAAACATGGGAGATACAATTGCGAGCCCCTCCCCTGGCTGCAGGATTTGTTGTTCCTTGGCACTCGTGAATTTTGTGCTTATCATCCCTGTGCATGTTTGTAAATTTTTACTTACATTCTTTTTCTTTTTAAAAATATTTATTTATGTATTTATTTATTTATTCGAGAGAGAGAGAGAAAAGAAGCAGATATATATAGAGAGAGAATAGGCACACCAGGGCCTCTAGCCACTGCAAACAAACTCCAGATGCATGCACTACCTTGTACATCTGGTTTATATGGGTACTGGGGAATCGAACCTGGGTCCCTAGGCTTTGCAGACAAACATCTTAACCTCTAAACACAATCTCTCAAGATCACCTTTTCTTTTTAATTTAGCTCCCTGGCCCTAACTTCTTTTACTTGATTTATTTTTATATTATTTTATTTTATTTCAGTTTTTTGAGGTAGGGTTTCACTCTAGTCCAGGCTGACCTGGAATTCACTATGTAGTCTCAGGGTTGCCTTGAACTCACGGTGATCCTCCTACCTCTGCCTCCCGAGTCCTGGGATTAAAGGGGTGTGCCACCATGCCCAGCTTTATTTATTTGTTTGTTTGTTTATGACATGTAGCCTAGGCTGGCCTCAAGCTTACTATGTAACTGAAGATGATTGTGAACTTCTGTCCCTCCTACCTCCTACTCCAGAGTGCTGGAATTGTAGGTGTGAGTTACGCCTGGTTTATTCAGTGCTGGGGATGGAACCCAGAACTTCCTATATGCCCGGGGAGCACTCAGCCAACTGAGCTACCTCCCAGACCTCTCAGAGATCTTTGTCTATGTAGACTCATACTCCATGTTCTTTAACACCACTAATTGTGCACCATCTGTGTGCATTCCTTGCTTTTTTTCTTTAGTCAAACCCTTGCACTTTTTTTTTTTTTTTTTTTTTTTTTAGTTTTTCGAGGTAGGGTCTCACTCTAGCCCAGGCTGACCTGGAATTCACTCTGTAGTCTCAGGGTGGCCTTGAACTCATGGCGGTCCTCCTACCTCTGCCTCTGAGTGCTGGAATTAAAGGCATGCGCTATCATGCCCAGCTAGAACCCTTGCACTTTGAATGGACAACTTCTGCCATTAATGGCTAAGTGACTTCACTTCCTTCTGATGAATGGTCATGGAAAATATGAATGCAGCTTCTAGATTTTTTTTTTTTTTGAAGTAGTGTCTCGCTCAAGCCCAGGCTAACATGGAATTCACTGTGTAGTCTCAGGGTGGCCTTGAACTTATGGCGATCCTCCTACCTCTCCATTGCTGGTGTGTGCCACCATGCCCAGCTAGCTTCTAGGTTTTGCCTTGAAAGTGAGCAAACTTCTTCATATTCTCTTTCTTGCTTGCTCTTAATAAGGGCAAGGACCAGGTGGCAATGAGACACTTATGACTAAACGAATATCTTGGGCGGACAAAGGAATATTGACACCACAGAGTACAGAATCCTTGTTGCCATTGTCATGCTGGCACTCGCTGCCCCCCCCACTCCGCCACCAACTGCCCACCATCTCAAGCTGGTATGTCAGAAGGAAACAAGCAGGGAGGGATGGAGACATGGCCCAGTTGCTCAAGTGCTTGCTTAACATGCCCAAAGCCCTGGGTGTGATCCCCAGTAGCATCTGGGTATGGTGGCACATGTCTGTCATCCCAGTACTCTGGAGTTTGACGCCAGAGTGTCAGAAGCTCAAGGTCAACCTCAGCTACGTAGTGAGTCCAAGGTCAGCCTGGGTTACATGAGACCCTGTCTCCATAAAGAAGAAGGAAGAAAGGAGGAGGAGAAATAAAAAACAGGCAAACAGTTTTATTTAAGCTAGTGTTATTTGGTCTCTTAAACAGCCCCCAATTATCCTAACCATTCCAGGTGATTCACATTGTGGTCTTGCTAGTGACTTGTTGCCTGGTACTGCTCATAAATTCCATTCATGGTGGAATAAAGCAGAATCATTGCACTGGCATCCCCACTTCGGAGCCAGAGCCTCAGGTGGGGAAGTCTTGTGCTGCAACCATGGGACAAGCAGAGAGACGTAGGTGAGCAAAAAAGTCTGTGCATTCTTGGCTGATTAACTCTCATTTTTTGTGACAGTTTTTGCAACCTAAAAGAAATGAAGATTGGATGTAATAGGTCCCTTAGCACCAGTCCTCATATCGGTTTGCCCATTAACCATTGCACCAGAAATCCATTTCCAATTTGAGTGTTTTTGCTTTCATTGCCAGCATCTCAAAAAAAAAATAATAATTCACTTAAAAATTAAAATTAGGCATAAACTAAACTATCAAAGCAAGCTGGAGTGCCCATAGAAGACTTGATTTATCCTCCATACCATGCCAAAGAGGTGAGGAGAAAAATTAAAGGACATTGCCAAGTAAAAACATTGAAAAAGGTTTTAAATTGTAGGCAAATTGCACATTAGGTGACTGGCTTTAGGCTAATGACCTAGAGTCAATGGCTTCCAAAAGCCTACACTTGTCTGCTCAGGGACACATTCTCAGGCCTCGATTCATCCTTTTTTTTTTTTCCCAGACAAATTCTAATCAGCTCTATTATTTGATTTCTCAGCCCCTGGCATATTAGATGTGAGTCAAACAGGAGGGAACTGTGGGAGCCAGGCCATTCTGCACAATGAGGCGGCCAGCTGAGACCCCGACGGCCAGGGAGGGGTGAGCAAAGGCCAGAGGAAAGGAGTGTGTAAACAGAAGGATACAGAGGTCACCTCATGTGGAGCCTCTTCCTACCAGGGTGACCTTGTCCCTCTCCTACCGGTCACTTGCATGGATGCTGGCAATGCCTCTCCATCAACGTGCAAAGACCATGTCATGAAAAATATTTTTACATAATAAATATAGCATGGACTGCCTGCTTTCCTTGTTTTCTTCTACAGTCAATGTTAGAAAGTTTGCATCCAGGGGAATCTACTCACTGACTGGGTTGGAGGAGTCTTGGGAAGGCATTAGATTCCCCTGCCAGAATTCTATGTGACACCTCCCAGAACATCGTCCATAACTGCATCTCAGCTGCTTCACTAACAGGCCTATCCAGAAACAATTGTGTAGTCTTGGAAAATTGGCTTCTAGTAAGAACTCTAAGCCGGGCGTGGTGGCGCACGCCTTTAATCCCAGCACTCGGGAGGCAGAGGTAGGAGGATCACTGTGAGCTTGAGACCACCCTGAAACTACATAGTGAATTCCAGGTCAGCCTGGACTAGAGTGAGACCCTATCTCAAAAAAAAAAAATAAAAAATAATAAAAAAACTGAGATGTCAGTGACTGATTCTGCCTACACAAGATCTGCAAAATAGGAGGGGAAAAAATGATGACATCAAAATAGAAGAGAGATTAATTGGAAAGAAGAGATTCGGTGGAAGGGGGATTTGGGAGAGGGAAAAGGGAAGGGGATAGGGATTATGATAATGGTATATTGTTTGTAAAAAGTCTTTTAAAAAAACAACTGAGAAGCTCCCCATAATGAATGACCCACAATCCCTATGGGGTTGACCTGCATCCCCAACGAGGAAGGCCTCTTCAGAAAAGGGGACGGGGGTGCTGGAGCAATGGCTTAGCGGTTAAGGCGTCTGCCTGCAAAGCCAAAGGACCCCGGTTCGATTCCCCAGGACCCACGTTAGCCAGATGCACAAGGGTGCCCACGCATCTGGAGGTCGTTTGCAGTGGCTGGAGGCCCTGGCGTGCCCATTCTCTCTCTCTCTCTCTCTCTCTCCTCTTTCTCTGTAAAATAAATTAATAAAAATAAAATATTAAAAAAGAAAGAAAGAAAAGGGGGCAGGGCAGGGGCAGGGAGGAGGGAAAGGATGGTACCAACATGTATTGTTTTCATATAAAATTTGTGCATATCTAATAAGTAAAAAAAATAAATAAATAATAAACCGAGATGCTACATCACGTCCATTAGAGTGGCTATTACCAAACAGCAACACAGCAGAACAAAAAACATCATGTCGGTGAGGGTGTGGGCGACTAGAGCCCACATGCATTGTTGGCGGGATGTAAAATGGTCCAGCTGTTATGGAAAACATCACAGTGATTGCTCAGAAACGTAAATGTGGTTTTGCTTCATGATCTTTCAATTTAACTTCCAGTGTACACCCCAAAGAATTGAAAGCAGAGCCTCCAAGAGGTCTTTATAGACCTACAGACATAACAGCATTGTTCACAAGAGTGAGAATGTATAAGCTACCCAAATACCCACTGACAACGAACGAATAAGTAAAATGTGCTATGTTCATATAAGGAAGTAGTACTCGGCTCTAAAAAGGAAGAGATTTCTGACATAGGCTACAACATGGAGGAGACACAAGGATATTATGGTAAATGAACCAAGCCAGTCAGGAAGAATATGCTGCATGATTCCATGGATCTGAGGCAGGGTTGGCAAAATCACAGAGACAGAAAGTAGAATTAATGAATTTCCAGGGGCTAAGAGAGTAGGAAATGGGAAGTTATTGCTTAATAGGTATCAAATTTCAGTTTTTTGCAAGGTACAAGAAGTGGATGGTGGTGATGGTTGCCTATTTTTATTGAGTAGCGTGGATTTGTGCATCTGGTCAGAAAACTAAATTTGATGTTACCTGTATTAGAACCAAGGCCTCTCGTCCTTAGGGCTGGTCCTTGTCCTAGACTAGAGGTCCTGGGAAGAAAGGGGGTGAGGGTGATGTGAGCAGGCTGGGAAGAAAGGGGTTAGGGCGATGTGAGCAGGCTGAGATAGGCTGCTTTGGGGACACAGTGCTGAACTCGGACAAAGGCTGAGTTGTTAGAAGACGAAATGGTCAGTGAGGGCAAGGAGGGGCTCAGTCTTGACCACCCACCCTAGTTCACCCCAAACCATTTAATCTGGCACGTGGCATGCATCCTCTTCAACACCTCTGCACCTGGGGCTGACTCGTCTGTGCATGCATGCATACTCCACACTCCCACCACATCCTACACACACCAACAATGAAAATAAATTAACGAGCTGGGCGTGGTGGTGCACACCTTTAATCCCAGCACTCGGGAGGCAGAGATAGGAGGAGCACCATGAGTTCGAGGTCACCCTGAGACTACATAGTGAATTCCAGGTTAGCCTGATCTAGAGTGAGACCCTGCCTTGAAAAAATAAATAAATAAATAAGTAAATGATGAACAACAAGAGAAGACCAGGTTGTGTGGAACTTTGGACCAGTCACTGATTTTCAGAACCTCAGTTCATGGAACCGTGTGGCCTTCCCTGTTGGAGATGCTTGGTTGATTTTGGAGAAGTGTGGATAGGAAGTAATATACTCACTGCTAGCGCTGCCCCTGAGTCCTGTCCGTACTGGTCAGCTAGTTCAAGGGTCATCTCTGCCTGCCCTACTTCAACCTGTAGCAGAGCCTCCACACTAGACCCAACATCCTCTTGACCTTGCTTTTTTTTTTTTTAATATACAAGCAGAGAGAGAGACAGAGAGAGAGAGAGAATGAGAATGGGTCATTTTGTGCATCTTGCTTCATGTGGTTACTGGGGAATCAAACCCAGGTCTTTAGGCCTTAACCGCTGAGCTCTCTCTCCAGCCCCTGATATTTCTTTTTAAAAGTGATGTGTTTCCTCCTCCAGTAAGGCGGGTGTATTTTTCTTTTTTTGCTTTATCTTAAGGATAAGTTGGCTATTATTATCATAGTAAATAGCTGAGAGTGATTTAATTTAGTTAAGTAATAGGGAAATGTGGCTGTCTTTTGTAGGATCAATTTACCATAATCCCCACTGATAAAGTAGTGGTTTCTTTAAAACATGCCAGTTCAGGGTCATGGATCTGTACTCCTAAAGCCTCCAATTGATTGTTTAGTGAGGAAATTGTATTCAAGTGAGGCACATCAGCATGCAAATCTAAAATGTGGCTGTTTTCATCTAGATTGAATATTATTAACTAGCCCAAGGGATAGGATGTAATTAAGATTTTTCAGCAGCTTATTTTTGTCTATGATGATGAGTGTAACCCTAATATTTAAAGTGGCTGGCCCATTTGAATATGGGAAGATGACTCAACATACATTTTGGCTTCTGGGTATAATGAAAATATGTGACTTTTCTCCACTGTTCAGGTAAGGGCAGAGATTTGAACTTGAAGCAAATGAGAGAAAGCACAGTTTTCTTTGAGTGATGACTGATTTCCATCTCCTTACCAACTCACTCCTTCTCATCCCTTCTTGAGTGCCTTTAGGAACAAAGACCCAGTGAGGCTAACAGTCCTCGTTGATAGTTTATGCTTTTGCCTAATTAAAACTACTGGACGCACAGAGTGCTCATGTGGCTTTAAGTTGGGAAGGAGGAGAATTGTAACATGGCTCCCCTTCAGAAAGTTTGCTGCGTGTCCCTCAACCTTTCACAAGGCTGGTAAGGTGCACATCTTTATTCTGCCACAATTCTGGGGTCACCTTTTTCTTAGGGGAAACAAAATGCTCACCATTCCTGCTCTCTTCGTCTCACTATCAAAGACAAAGTTCTCTCTCCCAGGGAGAGTTAGTGAAAGGATCCTTTGCAGAGTTGTGCTACCTTAAGCAGACACCTGGCAGCCTAGGTTGCTACCAAGGTAGGTTCATTTCAGCCATCCTTATTTGCAGGTGTACCGTATGTATTTAGTATATCATTTGATAATGCTGATATATATATATATATATATATATATATATATATATATATGAAAGCAGTGTGAGACTA
Organism: Orientallactaga sibirica; assembly: GCA_036365145.1. NCBI lineage: Eukaryota > Metazoa > Chordata > Mammalia > Rodentia > Dipodidae > Orientallactaga > Orientallactaga sibirica. The sequence continues at coordinate 4,410,342 of JAEOAD010000038.1, read as the reverse complement.
GAGGAGAAAGAAGATGAATGTTAGCATTCCCCTGGGGTTCATGGGTGAAGGAATTAACACAGCGTGGCACTCTACCCTAGCTGTGTTTGTTTCCATGGCAACAGCTACGTACATGTTTCAGACTATCTACAGTGACACAGTTGCAGAAATAGTAGCTTGCAGGTTTCTGATACCGCATCAGTGGACAGGCGGCACGCACTATATTAAGTAAGTGTAAAAGAATTTAAAATATAGCTCTGGATTCAGATGTGCATAGCTCAGCTGAGCTATGGGTTGGGGCTTGCAGCCTTCCCCTTCTGCACGACGGCAAAGTTGAAAGTTGCAAGATTCCAGTCAAACGATTGTCCTTGCTTGGGTAAATATCATCGAATGAGCCTAATGTGAAAGAGTTACAGAGGTAAGAAAACAGCCTTGGTAGATGACATAGTAAAGAAGGCTGTTGGCAGTGAAGCTAATTTTTTTTTTTGGAGGGGGGTAGTGCTAGGAAAGGAAAGAAAGCTTTGTTTGAAAATAGCTGAGTCTTTAAGCAGAAAGAATGTGCGACAGAATCGCTAACAGCTGCTGAGTTTATGGCAACTAAGATTTTTTTTTAATGTCTCCGTTTAGAAATTGCTTTTTCTTGAAAAAAATCAGGTGGGGAGCAGAGAGGTTGGTTAGGGGGTGCAGTTAACGGGAAATTGGGGCTCTATTGTCTTCTTAGAATGCTTATGTAAATATCTCTGTTTGCTCCTGGGTGACCCTGGTTTGTCTTTGACATTTACTGCTACTTTTTAATCCCATTGGCTGGTTTCTGCGTTTATATTATGCCGCCACATTGTAGCCTGATATGACTTCAGTGTTGGTGAGAGAGCCACCAAGCAAAGATGATATTCAAATTGTGTGACTTTGCAACCAAATTGTACAGTAATTTAGGAGGAGTGTTCAAATGGACATTTACTTACATGCCCGACTCTACTTTTGAATAGCAGCCTAGGTGTTAGGTTAATGGATTTCAATGCACACGTTATGGTCATAAGAGCTTTCAAGTATGTTGTAGCTAATTTGTACTGAGTCTTTAATGTCAAAATATTTTTATTTGTGTCCATTATTTGGTTTAAGCTTTCATATGCCTTATACTGCAGCTTTATTAGTCATGCATTAGTGAAGAGAAAATAAAATGGCATGATGATGTAAGATAATCTAGTCACTTGAGGAAGATTCGTTTTCTGACCATAGCTGAACATTTACAAAAAAAAAAAAAAAAAAAAAAAGTGATGTATGTAGCACTTTGGGTCTGTATGAAATGATTTTTTTAATGTACACAGAAAATGATGTATAGCTCCTGTTAAAACAGTATTCCTCATAGTAATTATGTCAATGGATGTGAAGAGACTGCCTCTGGGGCTCCGAGCTTCTGAACACCTGGGCATGTGGAGGGCTGGGACAGGAGTGGAATCAGAAATCAGGGACTTGAGTCCTGGCATGTTCAATAGCCCAGCGGATAGATCCAGTGCACCTTTTGAAATCCCAAATGAAATTAGTGCCAAAGTGTCCCGTGTGTGTGCATGTGTGTGGAGTCTGAGCAAGACAGAGTGGGAAGTCAAGTCCGTGACTTTTATGGCCAACTTTCACCTGGTGACTCATACAAAAGGCAGGTCTGTGTATGTGGGAGGAGCTCCTCTGTCCACTCCCATCCTCTTGAAACACCAGCCTCTACAGAGCTGATGGGAGGGCACTTTGCAGGCACCATTCACTGTGCTGCCAGGACTTGCCTTAGCATGAAGCTCCATGTCTCATGGTGGGCACCATGTCCCTGTGACCAGTTCAGGATGCCATGCCATCTGCAAGGAGGGATCAAATGCCATTAGTATGTTCACGTGGTGTTCTGTCATTGTGTGTGAGGGGTCCTGGAAACCTTGGGCTGAATAATCAGAGGCTTTGAGTAAACAACAAGGAACGGCCACCCAGTTTTCGTCTGGGAGGGCTGGAGCAGACCCTCCATGTTTGCTGTGCTTGCACTTACCTTCTTTCTTTCTTTTTAAAAAATATTTTATTTTTATTTATTTATTTGAAAGAAAGAGAGAGAAAGAGGCAGATAGAATGGGCACGCCAGGCTGGGCGTGGTGGCGGCGCATGACTTTAATCTCAGCACTCGGGAGGCAGAGGTAGGAGGATCACCGTGAGTTCGAGGCCACCCTGAGACTACACAGTTAATTCCAGGTCAGCCTGGGCCAGAGTGAGACCCTACCTAAAAAAAAAAAAAAAAAAAAAAAAAAAAAGAATGGGCAAGCCAGAGTCTCCAGCCATGGCAAACAAACTCCAGATGCATGTGCCACCTTGTGCATCTGGTTTTACGTGGGTACTGGGGAATTGACCCTGGGTCCTTTGGCTGTGCAAGCAAGCACCTTAACTGCTAAGCCATCTCTCCAGCCCACACTTTCTTTTATATATCACCCAGAAACATTTTCTACAGTAAAACCAAAACAGACCATCCCACTCTGTCATGTTATTATAATTCTTTCAAAAGAATGGAGAAACACATAAGGCTAAATATAAAGTCCTGGGCTGAACCAGTCATTCAATTATAAAATCCTCGTAGTACTTATAGGGAACTAAATTGCTTCCATTCCCGGGTCCAGAAAATTGATTTGGGGTGGGAGGGGGGAGGAGGAATTGAAGGATTCCCAAATCGTGGCAGCGTGGAATGCATAAGAGAAAACAAGAAGGGACAGACTGATGTTATGGCCAATCCTAGCTGGCTACAGAATTGCCAGAATAAACTTCCTGGTGCACAGCTTGCTTCGAGTCCCCACTGTGCAGTGACTCCTAAAAGCTGCCAGTGACATTGGAAAAGGCCAACCCATTGGCCAGGGTTCGGGGCCTGCCCAGCCTCCCTGTGACTGACCTCATCTTCTTTGGTCATCTTCTACTGCTGCTGTAGAATGTGAAACACTATGTCCCGGGCCACACTTGGAATCTGCTAGTCCTTTCCTCTTGCGGCTGCTTCCGACCAGTTGCCTTTCTGCCTTTGTTCCCATCTTTGCTCCAGATCTGGCTTAAATTCCGCTGCTACCATGACACCTTACAGATCTCTTTCTTTCCTCCTTGTTGGAAAGAATTCTCCATCTGCCATGTTCCCATACCAGTTTCTTTGTCTTCTGTTATAGCACACATTTCCTCAGTTACTATGTTACATTTCTCGGGCAAGAAGCAACATAGGGGAAGAAGGATTTATTTTGGCTGGCAGTTTGAAGGAATGTAGACCATGTGACAGCATGATGGTGGAACATGAGGCTGGGACTTCTCACTTCCTCAACATCCTGGCAGAACAAGAAGCAGAGAGAAACAGCTCAAAGCAGGAATGGGCCATATAAGTACCTCAAGCCAGCACCCCAGTGATCCAATCATCCAGCTAGGCCCCACCTCCTAAAAGTCCACAACCTTCCATAACAGCGCCACCGGCTGGGGACCAAATGCTCAAACACATGGGCCTGTGGCGGACTTTTCACATTAAATCCATAGCAATTAGGATCTGTTGTCTCTTTAACTCAGTTATTGCACGTTAACAAGCAGCTAGGAGCTTGACTGATTTACTCTGGTAGGTTTTGCTGTACCTTGGGCAGTACTTCAAATTATTGTATTTAATTGTAATTTTATTTTCTTCAGAGTTTAGGACTTTTAGTTTGTCCTAAAAATTATGATAAAACATTCTTTTACAATCCCCAACACAAACCTGGAAACTCTTTGTAGGGAAAAAATTGTTTGTTTGTTTATTTATATTTTATTTGTTTATTTATTTATTTATTTTGTTTTTCATGATAGGGGCTCACTGTAGCCCAGACTGCCCTGGAATCACTAAGTAGTCTCAGGGTGGCCTTAAACTCACAAGGATCCTCCTACTTCTGCCTCCTAAAAGCTGAGATTAAAGGCGTGTACTATCACGCCTGGCCCCCCAAAAAATGTACATGGAACAATATCAATTTAAAACTTACAGATAAGGGTTGGCCTTATCATTCATCTCTTTTAAAAGTCTGTATGAATACTTAAAGTTAGCTTTTGTCAGATGACCTTCAAATGCTTGTGTTCTTTGATCAAAGGGCACATTGAATACTGAGGTTCTAGAAGCCATGTCCGCTATAGCACCAGGCACTAGAACCCATTCATTCAAGTTCAGATGCTTCCAAACAGCCTCCTGTTTGACCTGAGCAACCAAACTCAGTAACAAGGTGCATGGCTATTTGTTTGCATTCTCATAGTCATAAGATTACAGAGCTAAAAAGAATTGTGGGGCAAATTTCCTCATGTTACAGAGGAGAGCATTTCGTTGTTTTTTGTTTGTTTTGTTGTTGTTGTTGTTTGAGTCAGAAGCTTACTATGTTGTCTAGACTGGCCTTGAACTCATGACTCTCCTCGCTTGCCTCTGCCTTGAAGAGTACTAGAATATACGTGGGTGCCACCCAACCAGCCCAGAGGAAAGAATTTTCAACCAGCACCTTTCAGACATATTTACATAATGCCATAGATGGCTGGAGCCCCAAGTGTGGGGACCCAGATGACAAGGTCTGTTTGGGGTCCTATCTGCAGAGCCTTCAAAAGGTAGTTTCAGGTTCCACTTGAGGCACGAGCTGCATTTGGATTGACTCACTTTCCCGTGCAAACGCTGTTACCACACAAATGACACTAGTCAATGTTCTGCTGACAGCTGGAATCACGGGGTTAAAATGAAAAACAAAAGAGAAGTGAAAAGTGAGCTAAGGGGAACAGCAAACAGTTCGTGAGCCATCGCCTCGCTGAGGACACAGCAGCTGCTGAATTCAGTCAAGTTCAGACCCTTCAAAAGAGTGGAAAAAAAGAAAGCACATACTTTCCAGTGCCTGGGCACCGCTTAGCAGGGCCAGCTGGGCACAGTGCCGTGGCAAAAAGATCTCTTCAGTTTCAGAAATCTGAGACCCCGATCATACAAACAGGGAGGGGCACTCAGCCTCGACTGCGGCCTTTGGTTTGATTCTGAGTTCAGTGCTCCCACAGTTACATCAGACATGGCTCCTATGCAAAGCCCACGAGGCTCCAAGAGTCAGGCCTCAAAGTGGACGTAGGTGTAAGCTATCTCAGGAAAGAGTATGTGTGTGCGTGTGTGTGTGTGTGTCTGTCTGTCGTCTGCAGCTGACCGGCTTTTAAAAGGATGTCTTAATTTCTGTGTGAACATGGGCTTCTTCTTGCCCAGAGTTAGCCTGTTAGGGGACTAGAGCACAATTCAGGTTTCTGAGTTGGAAGCCTGATTAATCTCCCTGCCAGTTACATATGGAAATAAATTAGTAAATGGTCCACCTGGGACTAAACTACTGCAGAGATGATAAATTATTGCCATCGTATGTGTCAGTGTTGTTGAAGACTGAGTTGAGCAGCTGAAAGATAACCGGATGCTGGGTTGAGGTCAGAGGTATGAAATGTGATGAAAAAGATGGTGAATAAAAAAAAAAATCTACCTCATTAAAAGGGTTACTGTAAGTTTGACGCCAGCCTGAGACTACACAGTGAATTCCAGGTCAGCCTGGGCTAGAGCAAGACCCTCCCTACCCCCTGCCTCAAAAAAAAAAAAAAAATCTACCTTGAAATGTTTCTTGGGATGGATTCTTTGCTGCCAAATTTGTTCCTCGTAATGGCTGTATCTGCAAATATTTAAAAGGACAGCCTTGAGGGCATAAGGAGTAGTTTTATATTTTCAATGGCTAGTACAATAACAAGCGTTAATTAGTACCCAAGCTCTCAATAAGATGCATAATTCTATATGTCTATGTAAGATTACATGCTATAATTTTCACAGCAGCTTCATATCTATTTTCTTATTTAAATCTCAACAAGGGTGGGTGTGGTTGTTTGAATGGGCTCATGCGTTGTGATTATTTGGTTCCCAGCTGGTAGTAATTTGGGGGGTGGGGTGGAACTTTTGGAAGGTGGAGTCTTATTGGAGGAGATGTTACTGGGAGTGGAGCTTGGAGTTTATCAGTCCAGCCCTGCTGGGTATTAGCTTGATTGCTCACTCTTGCTGTTACCTCCCAGCTGCTGTGGCAAGACGTGATGCCCAGCCTCTGCTCTGCCATGCTTTTCCTGCCATGACGAAGCTTCCCTGCAAAACTGTAAGCTTGTGAGTTGCTTCTGGTCAGGTGTTCTCTCCCAGCAACCACAAGGGAACTGCTACAGTCAATGACTTTTTACTCTTTCTTCTTTTCTTCCTTTTTCCTTCCTTTCTTTATTCCTATTTTGGTTTTCTTGTTGTTTTGTTTTCTGTTTGAGAGACAGGGTGTCATTATATAGCCTTTATCCCAGGCTTGCCTCAAATTCATGATTCTCCTGCCTCAGCATGCTGGAATTGTGAATAAGCCCCCACACATTCCACCTAATATCCTACCCCCTTTTGTTTTCGTTGTTATTGTTTGGTTGGTTGGTTGGTTTGGTTTGGTTTGATTTGATTTTGGGGAGGGGGGAGCAAGGTCTCACTCTAGCCTAAGCTGACCTAGAACTCCCTCTATAGTCCCAGGCTGACCTCTGATTCACAGCAATCTTCCTACCTCTGCCTCCCAAGTGCTGGGATTAAAATTGTGTACTACTACACCTGGCTTGTTTTGTTTGTTTGTTTGTTTGTTTGTTTTGATAGGTAAAAAACTGAGGTGGGATGGGTTTAGGACCTTGCCCATAATGTCTTGGATGGTTAAATAGATTTGCAAGCAGATGTTAATTGTGAATTTCAGTCAAAGCATTGGTGTGACATTGAGCGTTTGTAGTTCATCTGCCAACACAGAGGAATAAAACGTTCCACTTATGTCCATTGGTAGAAGTACAAGGAGCCACCTCCTTAGCACACAAGCACTCTTTCTCCAACTGGAGATTTTTTTTAAAGATTTTAAAATTTTTATTTATTTATTTATTTATTAGAGAGAGGGGAGAGAGAGTGAGTGAGAATGGGTACGCCAGGGTCTCTAGCCACTGCAAACGAACTCCAGATGCCTGTGCATCTGGCTTACGTGGGAACTGGAGAATCGAACTGGGGTCCTTAGGCTTCGCAGGCATGTGCCTTAACTACTAAGCCACCTCTCCAGCCCCCAGTTGGAGATTTTTGAGTGTTCATTTAACTTTGGGGGCGCGGGTGCTCAGTCACACCACTGTCAACCTGAGTTATTTTATAATGTTAAAGCCAAAGTGGTCTTCCTGGCTCTGAGAAGTTCTACATTTTGGCCCTTTGCAAAACACCCTGGAGCAACTATGACGCCCAGGTCTGTGCGTCCTTGGACCTAACTTCAAGCTTTTTCTTTTGCGCATGTGTTCTCCCTCTGGGGCAGCTCTTCAGCTGTGAATCCACAAAGTAGCTGAGAGTCTCTGTTCTGGAAAATGCAGGGCAACAAATACAAGATGTGAAATAGGAAAAGCAAACTGGGCGTAGATATCTTTATGTCATCTAGATTGCCAGACATGAATCTGTATACATAAGCAGGCTGGGGCAGGGATCTTCACATAGGAAAGAGAAGACATGGTCCCTCTGTGTTCACCTCTCTGTGTTGGGACGTGACCTTGACTCACCCAGATCATCTTCAGGTCTCTCTTGTCAACCAGACCTGGTTCCTTTGCATCTTGAATAACCCTCAGATTGGGCTACTACCTGTCCCTGCCTGTCTCAGTCCAGTTCTAATCTTTAGGCCATTGTTATTGTCATTGTCTTAATGCTGTCAGCCTTTCCCATTATCCCAACCCCAACCAGAAACAGATGTCTCCTCTGGTGCCCTCTGACCAGCAGAAATGTCACCGTGCATTGAGTTGCTTATGTCTTCCCAGTGGACTTCCTCTCTTCCTCTCCTCTCAATTCCTCCTACTCGAAGCACCGTCTTTAATTGGATCTTAAAAGTAAAGTAGAGTAGGGCGATTTTATTTTACAACAGGACAATGTCACCGTATGAGTGGATGATTGAGTGAGATGAAGCTGATCACGGGTACGTGTGGCATCAGGAAAACCCTGATTTTTGCCGCCTTCCCCCTCCCCCCAAGATTCTGATTCTGCAGAACCTGGACAAAAGCCAAGAATTTGCATTCCCAACAAGCTCTCAGGTGATGTTGCTGCTGCTATTCTAGAGACCCCAGTCTGAGGACCACTGATCTGATGAATATATTCCTAGCATGCTCACAGAAACCCTCACAGGATAATGCCATTCTTTTCATTAGAGAGGTTATTGATTCGTCATTCTCTCTGTCTGTCTGTCTCTCTCTCTCCGTGTGTGTGTGTGTGTGTCTGTGTGTGTGTTTTGCATGCAAGCAAATGTATGTGCCCATGAAGTGCCCCTGTGCCTGCCTGACTGCCGTGGCGGGGGAAATGCAGGGCGCCTGCCCCGTCACTCTCTTGCTTGCAAGCCCCAGTGGGGAGCACCCACAATTTTTGGGTCTCTGCTCCTCTATGGGACTAGGGATACAGGTGGGTGTGGCCGTGTCCAGCTGCATGTGGGTCCTGGAGGTTGAACCCAAGCGGTCTCTCACGCTTGCATAGGAAGTGCTCCCAATGGCAGAGCCATCTCTCCAGCCCTGATTTAACATTCTTAAGGCCTAGAATAAAAAAATTTTTAAACGCCTTCCCTCAGAAATTATTATGCATCTATCTCATGTACTGACAGTCCTGTTTTACTGTGTTATTAGCTGCCTGTGGCCCAATAACTTGCAGTGCATTATGTCATGTGTACAAGTCCCAGTACTAGAACCAGAGCAGTTTCATTCTACAAAACTTCTACAAAAGTCATTGCTGGCCTGGAGAGATGGCTTAGCAGTTAAGGTGCCTGCTTACAAAGCCTAAGGACTCAGGTTCAACTCTCCAGAACCCACGTAGGCCAGATGCACATTGTGGCACATGCGTCTGGAGTTTATTTGCAGTGGCTAAAGGCCCTGGTAAACCCATTCTTTCCTTCCCTCCCTCCCCCCCCCCATCTTTCTCTCATAAATAAATAAAAATAAAATGTAATTTTTTGGTTTGTTTTTAAGTCATTGCTTTTGTAGCCTGTACATGCAGTCTGCCCCGTGGGTCAAAGCTGGTCTGGTGGGGTGGAACACTGGTTTTGAATGCTTCATGACATGAGGCTGATGTTTTTTGTTTGATTGACAAGTGTTTCAGAAGCAGCCATAGGAAAAGAAAATGATTGCACAAGTGTCTCAGTGACAGTTGTAGTAAGATCAGATAATCGCACAATGTCTATGGCATATATGCTCGGCTGTCTGGGTCCTCATGGGCCCCATGAAGCAGTTTCAAAAACACTCCATCCCAAAGCCCTAAGTCCTTCAATAACCATCCAAGATGTAAGAAGTACTGTGACAATTGGCTTTTCCAATGAAGTATGTCATTTTCTAGGGTCGGTCGGGCCAAAAAAGACAGTGGCTGGGAGGCCCTCTGCTTCTTGACTGGAGTCACGCATTGCTTCTGCTCCACTCCGCCTGCCTCCAGGAGCATCGTCTGGTGGTTATGGAGGTGCCTCTGTCCTTGCTGTGACGGCGGCTGGAGCCATGCTGACCTCGATTTCCTGGACCCATTCTGACTCAGGTAACACTCCTTGCTGTCCCTTTCCCCACCACTGCACCTCAGTAGATTGCATTGATCAATGAAATCCCAGCACTATATTTAAATGCAAATGCCCAATTGATTGCTTCTCCATCCGTTGGTATCCTCCCCTCATCTTCTTAATGATCCATTTATGTATCTGATCAGACTGACAATGTAGTCAATCTAATTTAGGCATTAGATGATTGAAAACCTTGAATCATGTCTTTATTTAAAATTCTGGTGTGTGTTAGATGCACAAGGCCACGGATAAGAACTTTGCTGGGAATTTTCATATATGGAGACTAGCGCCGACTGTAGTTGCCTCTAAATTATCTTCTTTCCCAGAATGCCATGTTTCTTGTATTCATTTTTTTTTCTAATGTTGAACCTTTCTGTTGGGCTGTGTCGGCCTCCAGTACCTGTTTTGTACTTTAGGGACTGGTGGGGTGGACGCAGGACAAAGCTGGTTTTTATCCTCGGGGAGATCCCGGTGTTGCCATGATCATTGGGGTCATGACAAAACAAAATGGCAGGTGCCAGAGCTTGGCTCAAGGCCGTGCTGGATACTAACTGTACTTTGCTTCAAGGACTTGAGACTTCCAGCATTGAGGCTGAAATGATGAGGGAAGAATTTGTGGACCCAGAGATGTCTCTGATGGCTTTGTCTCTGAAAGTAGCTTGGACAGGAGGGTGACATGGCACCCCAAAGGCAAGGCAGGACAGAGCCCTCTGTGAACCCAGCTGGTGGGGGCCTAGTATCTTTGAGGTCTCTGATCCTCTGTCCCAGCCAAAGTCAGAACTCCCTCGGTGCTTTTGTCTCTTAAAGATTCTAAAGTAGAGTCTCTTAGGGAAATCCCACTGTTCGATGACAGAGGGGTCTTGCCTGCAGCGTCTATCTGTGAACACTGGCCACTGTTGGGCAGCTTTGGCATGATAGTTCCCTTGTTGATCTTCTCTCTCTCTCTCTCTCTCTCTCTCTCTCTCGGCCTAACTTTCCCATGCTTATCTACCTGATTATTTTGCACACTTGCCTCCCTTTCCTCCAAGTACTGCCTGACACTCATGACTTGACAATGCCACGAAGCACAAAGCCAAGAATGTGAGTTTATAGGGTAATGTCCAGGATGTGTCTGGAAAGTTCAATAGACTGAATTTGCAAGGATCTCAAGGCCAGAATCACGGCTGGAGCTGAGGATGGGGAGCCAGATGTCCTGAGTAATTTGGAGGTCCTGCCCACATCTCACTCTTTTCCAGTATTGCTTTGATTGTGTGTGGGGGTGGGGCACACATATGACACTATATGTGTGTGGAGGTCTGAGGACAACCCTGGAGTATCTCTGGTTTCTTTGCTGCCTGCATCCCAGTCTAGCTGGCCTGCTAGCTTCTAGATTCTCCTGGCTTGGGTCCACCTCCTATTGCCATAGGGATCACAGATGTGTATTCCACCTTACATCAGCTTTACCTGGGTGCTGGGAATTGAACATGGGCTGGCAGGCTTGCAAGCAAGTGCTTTTTTAACTACTGAGCTGCCTCTCCATCCCCAACATTGCTAGTTTTTTAAAAATATTTTTATTTATTTGCAAGAAGAGAGTGGGGGAAGAGAGACAGAGAGAGGCATGTGTCAGGGCCTCCTGTTGCTATAAATGAACTCCAGATGCATGCACTACTGTGTGCATCTGGCTTTGCATGGGTGCTAGGGAACCCAACCCAGGTCTTTAGGCTTTGCAAGCAAGCACCTAAACAGTTGAGCCAACTCTCTAGCCCCCTGCACTGTTACTTTTTCTCAAGTGGGATGAAGCTATGGTAACATTTGCTGCTTTGGATCTTAAAAGTACCATTGAGAAGCCGGGCGTGGTGGCGCACGCCTTTAATCCCAGCACTTGGGAGGCAGAGGTAGGAGGATCACCATGAGTTTGAGGCCACCTTGAGATTACACAGTTAATTCCAGGTCAGCCTGGACTAGAGTGAGACCCTACCTCACAAAAAACAAAAACAGCTGGGCGTGGTGGCACATGCCTTTAATCCCAGCACTTGGGAGGCAGAGGTAGGAGGATCGCCATGAGTTTGAGGCCACCTTGAGATTACACAGTTAATTCCAGGTCAGCCTGGACTAGAGTGAGACCCTACCTCGCAAAAAACAAAAACAGCTGGGCGTGGTGGCACATGCCTTTAATCCCAGCACTCGGGAGGCAGAGGTAGTAGGATTGCCGTGAGTTCAAGGCCACCCTGAGACTACATAGTTAATTCCAGGCCAGCCTGGGCCAGAGTGAGACCCTACCTTGAAAAAACCAAAAAAAAAAAAAAAAAAAAAAAAAATGCCTTTAATAAAACAAAACAAAAAAAGAAAAAGTACCATTGAGTTCATTGCCACCCTGACCCTCCAGCACTTCTGGCAGCCTGCCCAGAGTGATACTGCCCCTGAAAAAAAAAAAACATGCAAAACAAAACAAAAAAACAAAAAGAGAGAGAAGGCCATGGCTGACTAAGCAGCTCTGACCTCCTGGACTCATCCAGCAACATAAAGAAGAACCCGAGAAGCCATTTTTGTGTTTTCCTCCCACTGTCCGAACTGCCTGACAGCGGTGAGCCTCCTCTTTCCAGCCTAGGTCAGGACATAGCAAGGTACCTTCAGCCATGGGCCAAAGACAGCCACTGCCAATCAGCACAAAGCAGATAATGTAAAAGAGGTTTTTTATATTATTTATTTACTTGCATGTGTGTGTGTGTAGGCATGCCAGGGCCTCCTGCTATTGCAAATGGAATACCAGACACTAGTGCCACTTAAGCAAGCTCCCTTAACCACTGAACCTTCTCCCCAGCCCCTCTATATTTTTTAATATATTTTATTTATTTATTTATTTATTTATTTATTTATTTATTTATTTATTTATTTATTTGAGAGACAGAATGGGAGTGCCAGGGCCTCCAGTCACTGCAAACAAACTCCAGATGCATGCACCACCTTGTGCAGCTAGCTTATGTGGGTCTTGGGGAATCGAACCGGGATCCTTTGGCTTTGCAGTCAAATGCCTTAACCGCTAAGCCATCTCTCCAGCCCCCACCCCCCTACATTTTTAAATGACCAGAGAAAAGTAAAAGCAGCCTAAGTGTTTGTATCTCACAAGAATCCTATGGCACTTTTGTTTTTTTGGATTTTGGATTTTTTTTTTTTTTTTTTTTTTTTTTTGAGGCCGGGTCTTACTCTAGTCCAGGCTGACCTGGAGCTCACTCTGTAGTCTAGGCTGGCCTTGAACTCACAGTGATCCTCCTACCTCAGCCTCCTGAGTGCTGGGATTAAAGGTGTGCGCCACCATGCTGGGCTCTACTTTATTTTTTGATACAGGGTCTTCACTGAACCTGGAACTCACCAGGTTGGATAGACTAGTTAGTCTGTGAGCCCCAGGGATCCACTAGTCTCTGCTTCCCCAGCACTGAAATTAAAGACTCCATGTTTGGCATTTTATGTGGGTGCCGAGGATCCAAACTCAGGTCCCCATGCTTGTGCAATAATTTTACCTATCCATGGAGCCATCTCCCCAGCCCCAGAACTCTCTTTTCAATGTCAATCAGACAGGTTTCACTGAAGTTTCAGTGACCCTCAGTGAGCTTGTTCATGCATCTCTCTGTCACAAAAAGGTGGTTTCTGCACTACAGTGAATGAATGAGGACTTTAGGTAGGTATGACAAAAATCATAAACATTTAACATCTGATCTCTCACAAAAGTTTACCAACTCCTGACTGAAGCAATTTGCAAAGACATGAGGGGCCAGGGAGACAGATCAGAGGATGATGCCTGAATACCTGCGTCCAACCCTCCCCAGAGCCCATGTGAAAAAGGCAGAAGCTGTGATGGGCTTCTCTAATGCCAGCAGGCTGATGGTAAGATGGGAGGAGGAGACAGAATTTTCCCAGGAGCTTATGGCCAGGAGCAAAGAGCACTATCAGCACACGATCCAGAGAGAGAAATCCTGCCTTAAATGAGGTGGAAAGGCAAGGACTGACCCAAAAGTTTGTTCTTCTGACCTCCACACATGCATGTGGCACATGCATGCCTACACTCTCACACATACACATGAACACACATACAATTTTTTTTTGAGGTGTGAGACTTTTTCCCCACAAAAAGGGGGGGCAGGCGTGGGGAGGCAGAGGTAGGAGGATCGCTGTGAGTTCAAGGCCACCCTAAGACTACACAGGGAATTCCAGGTCATCCTGGACTAGAGCAAGACCTTACCTCAAAAAACTGGGGGTGGGGAGGGAAGAAAAGAAAAGAAAATGGGGGAAATTTTCTAGAGTGGGATGGACTTACACTCTTAGTTGGGTTTCCAACTCTGTAGCTCTGTAACATCCAATTAATTTAGATACATCATTTAGGCCATTTCATTTCAGGAACCAACCTGCACTATTGCTCCTGTATTAAAATGAGGCATCCAGGTTTCTTGAAGTAGCCTAAATGCTGGAATAGATCAGCACCAAGTTAAAATGAACCCTGCACTTTGGGATATTTCTCTTTTTCCTTGGCACTGAATGTGAGCTATTTTATTTTAAAGCAAATACATTTTTTTTTTTGTTTGTTTTAAATCAAGTAAGCATTGAAGGCTTACCATGAGTAAGCTAAGACATTTAATCTTGGCAATGTTTTTTCCCAAACTGGTAGGATTTTATGATACTGTGAATGAAAACTATGGGAGAAGTCGGAGGTGTGTGTTCATTTTTACTAACTGGCTGAGGTAAAGAAGGCTGTAGTATAGTAGGATTAAAACTACATCCTAGGGCTGGGGAAGTGGCTTAGCGGTTAAGGCGTTTGCCTGTAAAGCCTAAGGACCCTGGTTCAATTCCCCAGGACCCACGTAAGCCAGGGGTACATGCATCTGGAATTCTTTTGCAGTGGCTAGAGGCCCTGGCATGCCCATTCTCTGCTTTTCTCTATCTGCCTCTTCCTCTCTTTCTCTTTCAAATAAATAAATAAAATATTTTAAAAAAAAAAAAAAAAACTACATCCTAGATTCCAGGTCAGCCTGAGTGAGCTAGAGTGAAACCCGACCTCAAAAAACAAACAAAAAAACCAAACCCACATCCTGGAACAGGGTGTGGGGGCCAGGATGTATGCAGGTAGGTAGGGTGCTTGCCTAATATGCACAAAGCCTTGGATTCTCTTCTTAACATGCCTGATCCCAGCACTTGAAGGTGGAGGCAGGAGGATCAGAAATTTAAGATCACCCTTAGCTACATAGTAAGTTGGAGACCAGCAAGAGCTACGTGAGATCTTGCCTCCAGAAAAGCAAAACCAAAACCAAACCAAACCAAACCAAACCAAACCAAACCAAACCAAACCAAACCAAACCAAACCAAACCAAAAAACCAAACCAAACCAAAACAAAACAAAACAAAACAAAACAAAACAAAACAAAACAAAACCAAAGAAACAGGGCCTGGAGAGATGGTTTATTGGTTAAAAGCACTTGCTTGCAAAGTTTGCCAGCCCAGGTTCAACTCCCCAGCACCATGTAAAGCCAGACGATAAGTGGCACGTGCGTCTGTGATCCTAATGTGCCCACAACAACAGAAGTGGAGCCAAGAGATTCCAAATCTCATGGGCCAGCTAGTGTGACATTTGTTTGCAGCAGCAATAGATTCTGTCTCAAAAGAAGGTGGAGGGCTGGAGAGATGACTTAGCATCAAAGGCACTTGCCTACAAAGCCAAAGGACCCAGGTTCAATTCCCCAGTACTCACATAAAGCCTGATGCATAAGGAGTCACATGCATCTGGAGTTTGTTTGCAGTGGCTAAAGGCCCTGGTGCACCCATTTTCTCTCTCTCTCTCTCTCTCTCTCTCTCTCTCTCTCTCAAATAAATAAATAAATATTTATTAAAAAGAAGGTGAAGCACAGACACCATAAAGTTGTCCTCTGACCCCCACATGTACTCTCTGAAACATGCACCCCCAAAATCCAGAAGCTCCTGAGAACTCAGTACTGAAGTAGATTTAAAGCACACCCACCCTGGCTCAAGGAATTTGGGGGAAGAGGGGGTGGAATGATTGTAAGAGCCACAGGGTGGGAGGGAATCTCCAGGGACATTGCTCCTCCCCCACAAGGGCTGACCCACAACCCCATAGTGAATACCAGCAATCGCTGAGGGCGCCCTCAGAAGAATGGGGGCAAGGAGAGGGAAATGATGGCACAAACCCATGATGTGTCCAAAGTATATACTTAATAAAAATACTTTAGGTATGGAGGGATGGCTTAGCAGTTAAGGCGTTTGCCTGCAAAGCCAAAAGACCCAGGTTTGATTCCCCAGGACCCACGTTAGCCAGATGCACAAGGGGGCACAAGTGTCTGGAGTTTGTTTGCAGTGGCTGGAGGCCTTGGCACACCCATTCTGTCTCTCCCTCTTTCTCTGTCAAATAAGTAAAAATAAAATATTTTTAAAAAAAACAACAAAGCAGCAACAAAGAAATAAAAGGAGGCAGGCCTAACCACAACTGCAGACCAGTTAGCTTACAGAATTCTGTATTTCTTTTTAGGCAAGCCCAACAGACTGCCCTTTTTCTCTCTCAATGTGACAGCAAGAGAATGCGAGTGAGAGTGAAAGTGAGAATGAGCACACGCGTGATAGAGAATGGCGTGACAGCCTCCAACACTTAACATATGCACCCCCTTGTGAGCATGTGCAACCTTGCATAACTGTGCATATGGCTTATGTGGGACCTGGAGAGTTGAACATAAGTCCTTGGGCTTCACAGGCAAGCACCTGAACTTCTAAGCCATCTCTCCAGCCCCCAGAACACTATATTTTTACAAAGTATTTTATTTATTATTTATTTATTTGAGAGAGAGAGATGAGAGAGGCAGATAGAGAGAGAGAATGGGGCATGCCAGGACTCCCTGCCACTGCGAACAACTGCAGATGCATGTATACCACTTTGGCTTATGTGGGTTCTGGGGCATCAAACCTTGGTCCTTTGGCTTTGCAGGCAGATGCCTTAACCACTAAGCCATCTCTCCAGATGCCCCAGAATACTATATATTTTTTAAAAATATTTTCTTTCTTTCTTTAAGAGAGAGAATGAGGCAGAGAGAGATAGGAGGGGGAGGGAGAGAATGGGCACACCAGGGCCTCCAGACATTGTGAATGAGCTCCATACTCATGTGCCACCTTGTGCATCTGGCTTACATGGGTACTGAGGATTTGAACCTAGATCCTTAGGCTTTACAGGCAAGCGCCTTTACCGCTAAGCCATCTCCCTAGCCCCCCAGAATACTATATTTTTAAAAAGCCATCTACTTGAGCCAGGCGTGGTGGCTCACACCTTTAATCCCAGCACTCAGGAGGCAGAGGTAGGAGGATTGCCATGAGTTTAAGGCCACCCTGAGACTACATAGTGAATTTCAGGTCAACCTGAGCTAAAGTGAGACCCTATATCAAACAGGAAAAAAAAAAAAAGCTATCTACTGAAGCCGGGCGTGGTGGTGCACGCCTTTAATCCTAGCACTCGGGAGGCAGAGGTAGGAGGGGTGCCATGAGTCTGAGGCCACCCTGAGACTACAGAGTGAATTCTAGGACCCTACCTCGGAAAAAACAAACAAACAAAAAAGCTATCTACTCACAAGACTTTATTTTCTAATTTCCCTGGATGCAAACACTCAGAGTCAAAAGCAACAACTGCTGAAAAATGAGTCAGACGTACAAGAGTCATAAGTTGCATTACTGGTTTCAAGAACCTCCCTCCCCCAAAATTATACATGTGTTTCTAAACGTACAGAGAGAACGAAAGGAATCCCATCATGAAAGAAAAATTAGATGGAAATTTCTAATCCTATCTCATAAACAATATAGAAATAACTTTAAAATATTCTGCTTTAAGCATACATTTAATTTGTGCTCTGGGAACCAAATAGTGTTGCCAAGATAGAACATTCTAATAATGATTTATGTAAATTTATTTGTACAAAGTAATGGTGTAGTTGCCTATAGCAAATTGCTTGGGATATGAAATGACATTTATGCAGTCTCCCCCACCCCTCTCTGAATGAATATAATGGAGAAAAATGAGAGACTCCAGAAAAGAGAAGAGAAACTCAAGTTCAAAATGGAGTCTGGTGTCTTAAGAGACAGGGACAGTCGGACAGGTGACAGGGTATAAGCAGTCAGCAAAACTAGTCTGTATATTTCCTGTGACTTTCTCATTATTCAAGACAAGAGTCTTTGGAGGCCAGAGCCCTCTGTTTTAGGGATCATCAACTATGCAGATACTCTTTGAGACTAACCAACCTTAAATCCCTCCTTCCTGTAGCCCTGCTAGCATCCTTACAACTTGGGGGCAAACGAGTCAAATGTAATTAAAATTGAGCAATTAATCTCAGCTGCTTGTTACTTATTACCAGGAAAAATTGTGTATGAGTCATAAATGGAACCCAAATGTTAAAAAAAAAAAAAAAAAAAAAAACACTCCCTCAAGAAGTGATTTCTAAACCTACAGGGAGTTTTTCTAATGATTGCCCAGTTTGCACCTTTCATAATGGCTCTGGATGTTTCCTGGAAACTTTGAATTAAGTGAAACCCATAAATATTTGAAGCCACGCCTACATGAAACCATATGTAAATGAAGCAGGGAGAGTTTTGGGATACTCACTGTGGCCATGTCAAGGTCTGCTATAATTTTCTATGATCTGCACTATTTGGGAGAGGAATGAGGTTAATATATTCATTTTACAAGACATTTGATTTTTTCAGAAAGTGTTGTACTATCCCACTTGCTTGTCGTGGTCATTTTAAGGAGGTAGGTTGCTTCCACGAGTCATTTCCAACTTCCAGTCGAGGGTTGGGAACTCTGGAGAGCCTACTTTACTTAAGACAAGTTCTGACTAAAGTAAACCATTGTGGAATTGAACTCTCTGTCCTGAGAGGAACAGTTTTAGCAAATGGAGCAGAATGACCTTGCTACATAGTCTTTGACTATCCTGGGGCAAGGAATGAGGGCCAAGGGAGATATAAAGGCTCGATAGGACTCTTTCCAACTGAATGAAGCAACATTGGCTTCCAGAAAAGAGGGAATGGCTTGAGTTTCAACAGCATCATTTATAAATGTAGATTTTAAAAATACTTTGAACTTTAACATAGGAACATCGTTCCTATATTATGGTCATTTTTCATGCTGTCCTCTTTTGTCTCCTCTCCCCCACCCCCATTCCACTGAGGACCCTCCTCTTTCAGGGAAGTCCTTCTTCTGTTTTGTGCTCTCATTCTTTTTTGTCCTCCTCTGTCCTTCATGCCAAAATGCTGGGCTCAGAACAGTGCAGGTGTGGTGTCAGCAACCACTGGGGCGGCGGGGGTGGGGGGGGGTCATGCGTGCACCAGTCAGTTCATTTCAGGAGGATAGTGTCCCACAGTACACGTCGTGACTCTTACATTCTTTCCCCTGCCCCTCTTCCACAATGTCCCCTGAGCCTCGAAGGGTGGCTTACAAGCCTCCTTTAGTGTTGATCTCTGGACAGCCTCTTATTTTCTGCTTTGCTGAGTTTCGAGTTTCCTTGGTGTCTACTGCCATTTCCGGAGAGAAGGTTCTCTGGCCAGCAGTGAGCGCAGCGCTCATAGTCAATCCGCCACCTCTGCAAATGCTCCCTGGGCCCTGGCAGGTGTGATGGAGCTGATGCGTTCAGTGCTAGGTGCTCAGCTTTCTCTCATCACTTTGATGAGTCTTGGGCCATCTGTAAAAAGTAGGTTCTCTAACCAAACATGAGAGCACCATTGATCAAAGGGGAGAGACATATACATCTAGATGGCTTTTTGATGGGCCTAATGTCTCCATTCAAATGTTGACTTCAAAGTTGTTGCTTCTGGCTTTAGGGAAGGGGTCCATGAGCTCCAGGGTGAGGCGGTGGATGCCAGGGAAGACCATTAGCCATTGTTTCACAACCCAGTCCTTTGGCTTCCTAGACAAATGACCTCAGGCAGGATTTCTAACCCTCATTTTCCCTTCTATGAAATGGGTACAATGATATTTATCTTATGGAGATACTGTGAGAATTCAATAATTCTTATAAAGTAGTGGACATGGTGCTCAGCAGACACTAAATACTCATTTTATGGTAGCCCTTAAAATAATTATTCTAGTTGTTATTACCTAAGAATGTATGGGTCATACTGATAATTGTGACACTGAGTATAGATCTTTTTTTTTTCCAAAGTAGGGTCTCACTCTAGCTGAGGCTGACCTGGAATTTACTATCTAGTCTCAGGGTGGCCTCGAACTCTTGGCAATCCTCCTACCTCTGCATCCCGAGTGCTGGGATTAAAGGTGTGCGCCACTACACCTGGCTGAGTGTATATCTTTTTAAATATTACTTATTTATTTTAGAGAGAGAGAGAGAGAATCCACTGCAAATGAACTCCATATACATGTGCCACCTTGTACATCTGGCTTTTGTGGGTCCTGGGGAATCAAACCTGGGTCGTTACACTTCACAGACAAGTGCCTTAACTGCTAAGCAATCTCTCCAACCCCTGAAATACATCTTTAAATGAGATTTGATCTAAAAGATGTTAAAATCAGCTGTTCCGAGCACAGAAAGATAACAAAGTGAATATGAGAATTCATTTACTTGTTTATTTACCAAACAACTCTTGGGGTTCAAAGCCCTTTGTAAGCTGTTTACAGAGATTGAAGAGGCCAGGCATGGTAACACATGCCTTTAATCCCAGCAGATGCAGAGGTAGGAGGATCGCCAAGAGTTCGAGGCCACCCTGAGACTCCATAGTAAATTCCAGGTCAGCCTGGACTAGAGTGAGACCCTACCTCAAAAAAAAAAAAAAAAAAAAAAAAAAAAATTAAAGAAGCCAGATCATCTTCTCTTGAAGGATAAGGGAGTTTGTCTGATTATATTATATCTGTCTCAGGATTTTTCTTGTTAGTGTTTTTTTAATATTGCCATAAAACAATTGAGTTGATGAGTGTTTACATAGGGCATGTGGATGCTGGGCAGACCACTTTATTATGCATGGTCTCTGTCTGCCAGGAATTCAGGAATTAAGCTGTCTAAGTCCTTCTTTGTTGTTGTTGCCCTGGTTCTGGCCCAGAGCCTGTGAGCTGGTTTCCTCCAGTGGTCATCCTTGCCAGATGGAGAGCAGGTTCGAGATGCATAGACTGGGAAGCCTGGTCATGGCCCCGTCTGCGGCTCCTGTCTCCACAAGAGCAATTCCTCTTCACTGATACATTCCCAGACAGGGTAGTCAGGCCCCAGGCTGAAAGGGTGAATTCCCCCTTTAGACAGAATTCATTTCTGAAGCGTAGATGCTACATTCTTATCAGGCATTGAAATGGACATAAATCAGATGTAGAACATGTTGATTTCTTTTTTCTTTCTTTCTTTCTTTCTTTCTTTCTTTCTTTCTTTCTTTCTTTCTTCCTTTTGCCTTTTTAATTTTTGATATAGTGATATAACACCATAGAAAAGGTTTCACAAAAAGTTCTCTGAAGGAAGATAAGGAAATGTGAAGTATTCTCAAATGAAAAGAGAACTAAGGGCTGGAGAGATGGCTTAGGGGTTAAGGCGCCTGCCTCCTAAGCCTAAGAACACTGGTTCCAATCTCCAGCGGTTCCAATCTCCAGATCCCACGTTTAGCCAGATGCAAAGTGACGCAAGGGCACAATGCTGCACTTGACCACAAGGGGCGCACACATCTGGATTTCATTCGCAGCAGCTGAGACACTGCTGGCGCACCCATCTCTGTCTTCCTCTCTCTCTCTCTCTGTCTCTTTCTCTGTGTCTCTCTCCAAAAAAAAATAATAATAATAAATAAAAATAAATTAAAATAAATTAAAAAAAGAGAACTAAGTAATAAATCTTATGAAGCTGTGGATAGAGCTTAATGGTAGAGCCCTTGCCTAGCCTATGGGAGGACTTGGGTTTGATCTCCAGCACACCCCCCCCCCAAAAAATCCAAGATGTTGGATCCTGTCTTGTACCAGATACTGGGGAGCCTCTGTGTAGAAGGCCCTGGGAATCTAAAGTGCTCTGCTTCAGGGGCGGTCTCTCAGAGAGCTCATAATGAACGCACTTGCAGAGAGGGGCGTTCGGAGAGGAGCATGTCTGCTCTTCTCAGTGAGAAGAGCAGGCTCAAGAGCGTGAGGTCGGTACCCTTGCTTGGCAAAGTAGAAGTTGGTAATGCACACCTGTCCTCAAAACTACAGTCATGTGCCAAAAGGGGGGAGGGCTGGAGAGATGGCTTAGTGGTTAAGCAGTTAAGCGCTTCCCTGTGAAGCCTAAGGACCCCGGTTCGAGGCTTGATTCCCCAGGACCCACATAAGCCAGATGTACATGGTGGCGCATGCATCTGGAGTTCATTTGCAGTGGCTGGAGGCCCCAGTGCACCCATTCTCTCTCTCTCTCTCTCTCTCTCTCTCTCTCTCTCTCTCTCTCTCTCTCGCTCTTAAATAAATAAATAAAAATAAACAAAAAAATCGTGTGTTAGCCAGTGCTGGATTATAGTGGATCTGAAAAATCCCCCATTGCTTCACATTGTGCTATCCTCTTTCTACACTCAGCTCTGCTTAGATGCACAAACACTGTTCGTTTCACCTGCTTACAGTGGTGCTTCTAATTATTTTTTTTCCAATTGTGACCACCCCCCCTTCTGCCCAAGGAATATTACAGGACACCACGTAAACAATAAATACTTACTTATAAGAAATCATACAGAAATTTATTTTAAAATAAGGCTTTGCTATAAATACAGTTTTACCATTTATTAAACACAAAAGCAACTTGCATGCTAATGAGATGGATATACTTAGTTATTTTTTTAAAAAATATTTTATTCATTTATTTATTTGAGAGAGGAACAGGCATAGAGAAAGAGAGAATGGGCACACCAGGGCCTCCAGCCACTGCAGATGAACTCCAGACACATGCACCCCCTTGTGCATCTGGTTTATGTGGATCCTGGGAGTTAAACTGGGATCCTTTGGCTTTGCAGGCAAATGCCTTAACCACTGAGCCATCTCTCCAGCCCCTTTGTTACTTTTACATGAAGAATTAAATCCTAACAGGTATGGTACATTCCTCAAATCCCAACCTCGGAAGGTAAAGGCAGGAAGATCAGGAGTTCAAGACCATCCATATATATATATATGTGTGTGTGTGTGTGTGTGTGTGTGTGTATAATGAGTTCAAGGTCAACCTGAGCTATGTAAGATCCTGTCTCCAAAAAATCAAAACAAGGGCTGGAGAGATGGTTCAGCAGTTAAGGTGCTTGCTTACAGAGCCTAGCAACCCAGATTTAATTCTCCAGTACCCATGTAAAGCCAGATGCACAAAGTGGTACATGCATCTGCAGCAGCTGGAGGCCCTGGTGGGCCCATTCTCTCTGTCTGTCTCTCTTCTATGTCTCTCTGCTTGCAAATAAACAAATAATGTTTTTTGGTATTTTTGAGGTAGATTCTTGCTCCAGCCCAAGCTGACCTAGAATTCACTATGTAATGTCAGAGTGGCCTTGAACTCACAGTGATCCTCCAACCTCTGCATCCCAAGTGCTGGGATTAAAGGCATGGGCCACCATGCTGGACCTTGTTCATGTTTTATTTTATTTTACTTTATTTTATTTTATTTTATTTTATTTTATTTTATTTTATTTTATTTTATTTTATTTTATTTTATTTTATTTTATGAGAGAGAGGAAGAGACAGAGAAAAAGAAAGAATGGGCACTCCAGGGCCTCCAGCCACTGCAAACGAACTCCAGACGTGTGTGCCCCTTTGGCATCTGGCTTATGTGGGTCCTGGGGAATCGAACTGGGGTCCTTAGGCTTTGCAGGCAAACTCCTTACCCACTAAGCCATTTCCCCAGTCCCACTTGTTCAATTTTTTTTGAGATAAGATCTCTCATTGGCCCAGGGCTCATCAATTAGCCTAGACGGGCCAGGGAGCCCCAGGGACTGACTGTCTCCACCTCCCCAGCACTGGGATTACTGGCATGCACCATCATACCCAGCATTTTTTTTTTCGAGGTAGGGTCTCACTCTAGCCCAGACTGACCTGGAATTCACTATGTAGTCTCAGGATGGCCTGGAACTCACAGCAATGCTTCTACCTCTGCCTCCCGAGTGCTGGGATTGAATGTGTGCACCACCACACCCGGCATGCCCAGCATTTTTATGTGGGTGCTAAGGATTGAACTCGTCCTCATGCTTGCTAAGCAAGCACCTTACTGACTGAGCCATCTCTCTAGACCCCTATCTTTATTTTATAATTGTCAACACTGAGAATGCTTCTTTGCATAAATATGTAGCATAAAGTGGCAGAAGTACATTTAGCACCATTTCAGAAATTTTTGCTCAATCTCCAGTAATGCAAAAGAAAAAAATAGCTTGAAGCCCTTGGTTCTATCCCCAGTACCACATAAACTGGGCAGGATGGTGTACCCCTGTAATCTAATTCCAACACTGGAGGAGGAGAGACAGGGGAGTCAAGGGTTCAAGGTCAGGGTAAAGAGATGCTCAGCTGCTAGAGGTGCTTGCAAAGCCTAGCAGCCCAGGTTCCATTCTTTAGTACTCACGTAAAGCTGGACCTACAGAGTGGCATGTGTGTCTGGAGTTTGTTTGCAGTGGCAGAAGGCCCTTACCATACCCACGCATGCTCTCTCTCTCTCTCTCTCAAGTAAATAATCAATTTTTTTTTTTAAGTAAAAAGAGTTCAGGCCGGGCGTGGTGGCGCACGCCTTTAATCCCAGCACTTGGGAGGCAGAGGTAGGAGGATTGTCATCAGTTCAAGGCCACCTTGAGTCTACAGAGTAAATTCCAGGTCAGCCTGGGCTACAGCAAGACCTTACCTCAAAAATTAAAATAAAAAAAAAGAGTTCAAGTTCATTCTTATCTACACTACATATCTAGCTTGCAGCTAGACTGGAGAAAGGGAGACCCTGTGTCAAAGAGAAAAAGAGGGAGAGGGGGGCGGGAAACAGAAAGAATTTATTAGAAATTCTGCCCTAATCCCAAACCAAAGTTCATTTAACAATTTTTATGAATCTCAAATCAGCAACTCAAACAGCAATTTTTAAAATCAAACAAAGATATACTAATTTGTTTCTTAACATGCTGGGGAATGACAGAGGGAAAATATTCTTTTTTTCCCCATAATTAAACCACTGTGTTTCTATAACAGCGGAAGACCGTGCACAGCAGAAACACTGCAGCTTGCACCATCCAGTAACCTTGAAACTGAACTGAGGCATTCCAGCCAGCTTTGCTCAGTGTCAGTGGCCTGGGGGCACTGCGTTAGTTTTTGGTCATTGTGCATTCAAACATGTTTCCCTATATTTTCATAATCCCCGCATTCAGTTGCCCAAGCCTATATAGGGTCATGGCCCAGTGTGTAGGAAATGGTGGCCCATAGTATTTAGCACAGTAGCCTAGGAGTGTGCTAGGAGCTACCATGTAGGTTTGTGTAGCCCTGCATGATTTTCAGGTAAAGACAAACCCTTCTAAGGAACATATCCCTGATGTTAAGCACACATGACTACACTGTGAAATCAAGATCTGCGGGCCCTTGAGTCCTCTTGTCCTTTCTCCTTGGTGCTGCTGTCAACTCCTCTGTTCTCCTCTTCTGTTCTCCTCTGTGCCTCTCGTGCTGTTTACGGGAGGTTCAAAGCCTGGGTTTTATCCTTATTAAAAAGATTAGCAAGTATTAGCGACATGCCAGCAATTAAGACTTTCTTCCTGATTTAAGGAGGCGGGAAAAGCATTTGAAAAGATGAGTAGGCATCTGTTCATAGCGTTCTGGGTTAAGACTACATAGTCACACTTTTATCCTCTGGGTGACATCTGGCTGCCCCCACACACACACACACAGTGGTGGAGGCGGCTGTTCCTCTCACTGCCTGTGTGTTACCAGTTCCCCTCTCATGCATGTTTTCGTGTGTCACGCTGATTTACTCCCACTCCAGTGTGTGCATATGAAGTCCTCAAATAGGTACTGAAATATTAACCTGGGATTGAGTCATTTTTGGGCTCCACCTCAGAACTGTGCTCAGTGCTAAAAGATCCACCCATATTGGCACCACTGAAGACTGTTTGGGTTTAGCAGGACAGAACTGGAAGGCAGAACAGGGCTGTCCTCCAGGGAGAGTGAGGAAGTAAACTATTTCAAAACTTGCAAAGGAGCGGCCTTCAAATGGGCCTTCTCTATATGACAGATATGTTAGGAGCGAGGTAAGAAGCCTTTGAAAAGGGCCTCTCCCTAAAGTCTAGTCACACGGCCTCTGAACAGTTGGACTTTTAACAGTCAAACCCTAGTACGAGGTGTGTTTGCTTGTGACATGAACACGTCTGATAGCAGCTAGGGTAAGCCTGTTTGCCAGCCCAGCTTTGTTTGTGCTGGAAGCTAAGAGAACTTTAGCACCTTGACTCCTGCGCCCGGCCTCACTATCTCACAGTGACACAGAGTTTTCCAGGTGAACAAAGAGAGGCAGGAAAATGGTCATAAAGTCCCCAGGGGGTGTGAATTATTCATTATCTTCATCAGTTTTCCATGTGACTAGTGGGTCTGGTGAAAGGACACTGTTCTCTCCCAACTCTGGAAGAAAATCGGGTGCTACTGAGTTCCATTGGAGACCTGGATGAGTCATCAAAGTCCCATCAAAGACCCTCTCAGGTTATATAAGAATATGGGGGGGGGTGGAGAGATTGCTCAGCAGTTAAGGCGCTTCCCTGCTAAGCCAAAGGACCCAGGTTTGATTCCCCAGGACCCACGTAAGCCAGTTGCACAAGGTGGCGCATGCATCTCAAGTTCATTTGCAGTGGCTGGAGGCTCTGGCACAGCCTCTCTCTCTCTCATCTCTTAAATAAATAAATAAATAAATAAATAAATAAATAAATAAATAAATAAATAAAATATTAGAAAAAGAATATGGGGGATGGAGAGATGGCTCAGTGGTTAAGGCACTTGCATGCAAAAGCCTAACAACCTAGGTGTGATTCCTCAGTATCCACACAAAGCCAGATGCACAAAGTGGCAATGCAGCGGGAGTTCATTTGCAGTGGCTGGAGGCCCAGGCACACCCATTCTCTCTGCCTTTCTTCTCTCTATTTCCCTCTGATTACAAATAAGTAAAAATATTTTTTTAAAAAAGAATATGGTCTACTAATAGCTCTGTTATTTTTTTCTTAATTTTTTTTTCATTTTAGAGAGAACAAATGAGAGAGAGAGAGAGAGAATTGGTGCACCAGGCCCTCAGCCACTGAAATCAAACTATTGAACTCCAGAAGCTTGCGCCACCTATTGGGCATTGTGACCTTGTGCTCGCCTCACCTTTGGGCAGCTGGCTTACATGGGATCCGGAGAGTAGCACATGGGTCCTTCGTCTTTGTAGTCAAGTGCCTTAACCACTAAGCTATCTCCCCAGCCCTGACTGCTCTTTTAGAGTGGTGAATGGCTGGAAGCTAGATGCTTAATCTAAATCATAAAGCTTTCTTTCTTTGGAGACAGTTTCATGTAGCACAGGATGGCCTCCAACTCCCTATGTAGTTGAAAATGACCTTGAACTTCTGATCCTCCTCTTTCTGCTTCCTGAGTGTGGGTATTACACGCATGTACAACCACACTTGAACTGATGCTGTGTGAGGATGGAATTTAGGCCTTTATGCTTACTAGGCAAGCACTCTACACACTGAGCTATCT
Source organism: Orientallactaga sibirica (assembly GCA_036365145.1). NCBI lineage: Eukaryota > Metazoa > Chordata > Mammalia > Rodentia > Dipodidae > Orientallactaga > Orientallactaga sibirica. The sequence goes on along the minus strand of JAEOAD010000038.1, from coordinate 4,383,120 downwards.
TTCCAGCCTGGAAAAGGCTTGTTCTTGTTTTAACATACAATATTATTCTACACATGAATGGAAATGGGAAATTAGAAAAATTACCACTAGTTGCAATGACTTATTGTTTTATATATATATATATATATATATATATATATATATATATATTCATCTAATGCACATGTATGTGGAAATATATTCCTATATGTACATATATGTATGTTTGTGTAAATTTTTCAGGGGATGTTCAAAGCAGGGTCTCACCCTAACCTAGGCTGACCTGAAACTCCCTCTTTAGCCCCAAGCTGGCCTTGAATTCACAGCTCTCCTCCTACTTCATCCCCTTGAGTTGAGTGCTGGGACTACAGGCATACATCACCATGCCTGGCTGTCTATATAAGTTTTGTTATTTGACTATGAGACACTTTATAGAGCTTCTTGTTTCCTCAAGATTTGACTATATCTACATTGCCATTATACCTGCTTCTGCTTTTGTCTTAGTTCTAAAACCTGGGCCATAGACATAGCCTCTGAGTGTCTATGTGTTTAACTGAACAAAAATGTCAACAAGCTACTATTTATTTTATTAAACAGCTTGAGCAGAGACGTTTGGTCTGATTGCTGAAAATTGTTAGCTTATCACTGAACTGCCCTGATGATTCTTATTATTCAATTTGCCTTGCTTACAATAATAATTATTACCACATAAAAGAGCATGATGCTTTTATTTGTACAGTTCTTTCATTAATAATTTAATTGGCTATTAGACCCAAGTGGTTCTGCGGCCTGTACATTAAGACACTTAAAGATTGGCCCTGAGCACCCTAGGAAGCCCTAATATAGGTGTGAATTGTCAGGCTTGGGGTGAGGATGGGTGAGGAAAGGTCCTCTGGCCTTGACATCGAGGTGGTTGTTTGTATCTCTCTTCTCCAGATTTGTTTCTGAGCATTTTATTGTTTCAACAGTGGTGACTCTTGACTTTCATTGGAACACCCTGAGGAAGTCAACCATGGCATAGTTATTTTTGTCGTTAAAATGAACAGGGTGGTACTGATTTATAAGTGAAAAAAAGTAGTAATGGCTGAAACAATAGAGCTGACCTGAAATGATTTAATCAGTGGGTTTGTGTAAACAGCTGCTACATCCGTGAGGCTTGCTCTGTACAAATGATGGCGGATTTTTGTCAGTCACAGCTCAGCTGATGTTCCTTCCCAGTGTGTCAAACTGTGTGAGAGGTTCACGTTTTATTATATCTTGCAATAGAAAACCTTAAGTTTGTGGACCTTCTTAATACAGGGAATGACTATTACGACTTTGTCTAATACTCATGTTGTACATGTGAAATGAAATGAGGAATTGAAATATGCCTTTTAAAAGCATGAGGTAACGGGGGCAAACATGAGTGGGGGGGGGCGCGTACCAGCCCTCAGTGATGTTCCCAGAGCTCCATTCTTAGTAGGGTAAATAAAGACAACAGAAGATCCCCATTTGCCCAACTCAGGCTGACTTCCGGGAAGATGAACACATTTATTGGTCAAGAGTGTGATGCAGGGCCAGGCATGGTGGGACTTATGTGTTACCCCAGCACTGAGGAGGAAAGAGGCAAGAAGATCCTGTTTTGTTTTGTTTTTGAAAATTTGTTTTATTTGAGAGAGAAAAAGGCAGAGAGAGAGAGATAGATAGATAGATAGATAGATAGATAGATAGATAGATGATAGATTTTTTAATGTTTATGTGTGTCCGCACATATATGTTTGTATACACACCACAGTGTTTGTATATATACAGTGGTTTGTATACATACCACAGCACACATATGGAGGTCAGAGGACAACCTTGGGTGTCGGTCGTCCCTGTCCACCTTGCTTGAGAAGGGCCTCTTGTTGTTCACTGTGTGTCTGCCAGGCTGGCTTGTCCACAAGCACCCAGGGATTCTCACGTCTCCACCTCCCGTCTCATGTTATGAGATTCTAGACGCGCACAACCACGTGTGGCTTTACGTGGGTTCTAGAGATCTGAACTCAGGTCTTCATACATGCTTGCTTCATGGCAAGCACTTTACCCACTGAGCAATCCATCTCCCCAGCCCAGATCCCAAATTTGAGGCCAGCTTGGGCTACGTGGCAAAGAAAGAGAAGGGAGAAGAGAAAGGAAAAAAGTGGATGGGAGGGAAGAAAGGAAGGAAGGAAGAAAGGAAGGAAGGAAGAAAAGAAGGAAGAAAGAAAAGAAGGGCCAGGCATGATGGGGCACACCTTTAATCCCAGCACTCGGGAGGCAGAGGTAGGAGGATCATCATGCATTCAAGGTTAGCCTGGGACTACAGAGTGAGTTCCAGGTCAGCCTGAGCTCGAGTGAGACACCACTTCAAAAACAAAAATGAAATGAAATGAAATGAAATGAAATGAAATGAAATGAAATGAAATGAAATGAAATGAAAAGAGGGAAGGATGTCTCAAGAAGAAAACCTTCCAAATGTCCGAAATCGGAGTTTGTGAAAATTGCTCCCTTTTCCCCCAGTGGCAAACCATGCTAATGGCTGGCTTTTGTACCTGGCAATGTGTTTACTGGGCTCAGAACAGGACTCAGAGGTATACTAACCTCACAGCATGGATATAGGGCTTAGTCTAGAGCTTCATTTCATAATTCATCTTTCAAATGGAGTTTGGCTATTCATAATTACAATTGTACTCACATCTTTAATGAACAGCTGAGTTCCTGGCACTATGAACCCCACAGGTACACAATCTAAATTGACACACTTGAACACGTATCAAGGAATTGCCCATTTAGAAGAAGAAGGTTTCTTCCTGATGGCCAAGTTGTGTGTATGTAACACTCAAGCTTGGCTAGGTCATGGAGTGACCAATAATGCCCCCCAAATCAGTGGTATTAAATAATATTTTAGGCCAGACGTGGCTGTGGACACCTTTAACCTCAGCTCTCGGGAAGTGGAGATAGGAGGATCACTGTGGGTTCCAGACCAGCCTGGCACTACAGAGTAAGTTCCAGATCAGCCTGGGCTAGAGTAAGACCCTACCTTAAAAAAAAAATAGATTAATAAATAAATATGCTTTACTTCTTGTTCGTTCTCCCTAGCCGCTGGGGATGACTGGGGCCTGTGTTTCATGTTGGGTTTGGTCTTATTTCTGGATTGAGGCACATGGGACACTTTTATCACCTAACAGAGTGGAGAGACCGATGAAGTATGTGCTTGTTCTTAAAGTCAGGTGTCCAGCAGTGACAGGTCTCTTCTACTCACATATTTTCTTTTGTTTTGTTCTTTGGTTTTTCAAGGTAGGGTTTCACTCTAGTCCAAGCTAACCTTGAATTCACTGTATAGTCTCAGGGTGGCCTCGAACTCACAGCGCTCCTCCTATCTCTGCCTCCCAAGTGCCTGGCTTTCTATTTTTATTGACCAAAGCTCATCACTTGGACTCACCTAACTTCGGATAGGGGAGGAAATGTAAGACAGCCCCATACTGAAAGGAGAGGGCTGAGATAGGTCTAAATGGCCCTGTGATGGCTGTAGCTTGGGCCTTCAGTGCTATTGTTTTCTTAGGGAAACAAACGTCCATTCTCCCAGATAGGGCATTGGTGACAGACCAGAGAAATGAACCCACCGTCTAGCTTAGTGAGCCAGTGAGTTTACCTCCAGAAGTATGGGTACAGGGTTATTTCCAGGACTACTCAAAGACAGGTGCATCGCTTACCCCAGCACAGGGTGGCTTGTGAAAACTGCGTCTCTGGAGCTCCAGGTAGAATTTGCAGACAGCTTGGCTGGTAGCAGTGTTTTGTCTCTCCTCCAGCCCCGGTGACTTGTTTACTTCCTGAGTCCAAGGAAGTTGCTCCTGAACAGCTAGAGTCAGAACCTGGAAATCAAAGTTCAGACCACTCATCGAACACAAGACCAGCACTAGGACCTGCTGAGGCTTAGGGCATGGACTTGGAGAGAACTGCTTTGTCCAGTTAGATCTCCCCTTTTCCTACTTGCAGGTCTGCTAGCCAAGTGAGGCCTTCTTGCGTGGACAGTGAGTGATTAGAATTGATGAGAGATGCCTTTCCAAAGAAGCTGTGCTAGGCTCCTAAGCGGGGGCCCTTTACCTCTCTGGTATTTTCCTTCCAGGGACTGAACCAAGAGGTAGTTCAGGCCTCTAGCCAGCCACAGTCTCATCTGTCATACACATACAAGCCCTGAGATGGGCATTCAGCGTGCCCATGAGCAAATTCAAGCTCTCCAGCCTTTCTCTTTCAGGCCAGCCAGATGGCCACTTCTAAGCTCTTCCTAGACAGAAATTCTGGAATGGGGCTGGAGGGGATGGCTCAGCAGCTAAGGCATTTGACTGCAAAGCCTAACAACCCAGGTTTGATTCCCCACTACCATGTAAAGCCAGATGCACAAAGTGGTGCATGCATCTGGAGTTAGTTCACAGTGGCTGGAGACCTTGGGGCACTTATTCTCTGTATTGTCTTTCTTCTCTCTATTTTTCTCTGCTTGCAAATAAATAAAACCATTTTTAAAAAGAAAAGAGGGCTGGAGAGATGGCTTAGCAGTTAAGGCGTTTGCCTGCAAAGCCAAAGGACCTCAGTTTGATTCTCCAGGACCCACATAAGCCAGATGCACGAGGGAGCACATGCATCTGGAGTTTGTTTGCAGTGGCTAGAGGCCCTGGTACTCCCATTCTCTCTCTCTCTCTCTCTCTCTCTCTCTCTTTCTCTGCCTCTTTCTCTCTCTCAAATAAATAAATAAATAAATAAAATATATATTTAAAAAAAGAAAAGAAAAGTTCTGGCATGGCTATAGTTCCTTAGTTTTTCATTGTGGGGGTTCACTGTGGACTGCCCCAGTACTTTAACTTGTTTACATTTTTTGTGTTTCATTTTCTTTTTTAAAAAAATATTTTTTGAGAGAGAGAGAGAAGCACAGAGAGAGAGAAAGAGAGAATGGGCATGCCAGGGCCTCTAGCCACTGCAAATGAACTCCAGATACATGCACCACTTTGTGCATTAGGCTTTATGTGGGTACTAGGGAATCAAACCAGGGTTCTTTGGTTTCTCAGGCAAGCACCTTAACCACTAAGCCATCTCTCCAGCCCTCGTGTTTCATTTTCTTTTTCTTTTTAAAAATATTTTGTTGTTTATTATTTGAGAGAAAGAGAGAATGGGCACTCCAGGGCCTCCAGCCACTGCAAACGAACTCCAGATGCATGCACCCCTTTATGCATCTGGCTTACATGGGTCCTGGGGAATTGAACCAGGGTCCTGAGGCTTTGCAGGCAAGTACCTTAACTGCTAAGCCTTTTCCTCAGCCCTTATGTTTCATTTTCTAAGTGAGTATCTGTACACTTTTTCATACAAAAACAAACTCCAGTTTCTTGGGCCATCAATCAGTCTTAGCTGATAGCTGACTAGTATGGAAAGTTCCGGTCACTCATCTTGGGATGGTGAGGGGAAGTTTTTATTTTCTTGCCTAGCTTATTTCCCTTCTATTTCCTTTTCTTCTCTACCTCGTCCCCTTCTTTTTTATCTTCTTTCTTTCTCGTTCTCTCCTCTCCTCTTCTCCCTTCCCCTTCTCTTTCTTTCAGGGATTAAGCCCAAGACCTTGTGGATGCTAGGCAAGTGCTTTCTGACTAAACCACATCCTGTAGCCCTATTCCTTGCCTCAAGTCTGTGTATCCATGTTAGTCTCTGTCCTGCTGCTCCAAGGCCCATGCTGAAAGAGTCCCCATCAGAATGCAGTGCTGGGGGCTGGAGAGATGGCTTAGTGGTTAAGGCATTTGCCTACAAAGCCAAAGGATCCCGGTTCGATTCTTCAGAACCCATGTAAGCCAGATGCACAAGGGGGCACATGCGTCTGGAGTTTGTTCACAGTGCCTGGAAGCCCTGATATACCCATTCTCTCTCTCTCTCTCTGCCTCTTCTCTCTCTCAAATAAATAAATAAATAAAATGAAAATTAATAAAAAAAGAAAACCCTAACTAATTAACTAACCATTGTCATATATATATTACAGTGCTGGGGTCTGGGCGTGGCATAATGAGTTCCCTCAAGAGTGTTTATTCTTCAAGGCCCCAAAAGGAATTTTTGTCCACAGTAAAGAGCTTTACTTCACCAGTAGACTTGGCCATCAGGAAGACAGCTAAGAGTTGGGTGGGAATAGAGTGGACCCCCGAAGACAGAACAGTCCCCTCCAAACCCACGTGCTAAGCTCCAGTCCCTCCCAGGCGGCTTAGCCACACTCCTGATTGACTCTGTTTTCTGATCCTGTTTTATAGAAGAGAAAACTAGGCCCAAAGTGCTTAAATCACAGGCCTAAAGTCTCAAAGCTCTCGGTGGTGGAACAGGCTGTGGGATAATCAGTGTGTACAATGGTGGTGGCGCGATCAGGAAGAAGGCTGCGCTGTGTTTAATGCTTTCTTTTCACAACGTGGTGTGTAATAAGTGTGGATGATTCCATTCAAAAGACCCAGTTTCCTGTTGAATTCTCGCATGGGTATCATTTGGCTCTGAAATCCCACCACGTGGGAAGTGCATTCCCTGTTTCTGCCAGGAGAATGGCGAGTTGCAAAGCATCTTAGCTTAGCTGATGTATAACCGGGTGCTGAAGAGACATCGCACCATTGAGATGAAACCACAACGCAGTCTGTGACGTGATGGTCACGTTGGTTCTCATGTGCTTGGGGAGGAGGTGAATGACCTCAAGAGGATTTCAAACCAAGAGGACATGGCTTTGTACTGTTGCTCTTTACAGTCTGCATTGTCAGTATTGGGAGGGACAGTCTGCAAGAGCCTTTCTCTGTCCACTGTACTATCACACCTGCGCCAAATGCCATTCTCCTTTGCTTGGATTTCCCAGCCTCCGTAACCATGAACTCACGTACATTTCTGTGTTTATAAAGCACCAGCCTCAGGTATCCTGGGCCAGGTGCCATTTCCTCTAGGAAGAGACGGTGAGACCTGAGGCCACAGTGCTAGTGAAGAAGACCCTTGTGCCCTTCACACAGAGTGCGCCCTCGTGCCAGTGCTGCCCTGTGAACTCCTGCTCTCCGTTCCCACCTAGGGAGCGGTGAGGGGTCACCCCCAGGGCACTTGAAACAGATCTTTTTTTTTTTTTTTTTTTTTTTACTATAAGGACTTAAAAAAGTATAGGGGCTGGAGAGATGGCTTAGTGGTTAAGCACTTGCCTGTGATCCCTAAGGACCCTGATTCAAGGCTCGATTCCCCAGTACCCACGTAAGCAGATGCACAAGGTGGCGCATGCATCTGGAGTTAGTTTGTAGTGGCTGGAGGCCCTGGTACGCCCATTCTCTGTCACTCTGTCTTCTCTGCCTCTTTCTCTCTTTGTCTGTCGCTCTCAAATAAATAAAAATAAAACAAAACAAAACAACAAAAAAAGTATAGGGCCCTAGAGAGGGTCGTGTTGGTACCAGAGGCCTCATCACAAGTGCCACTTGGCTCTAAGACTAAATGGAGAGTGAAGATAAAACATGAGCAAGAGGAAAATGCCTTTTAACCTCACACAGTTTGAAGGCAAGGCTTCCTTTATCTGTAAGTTGCAGGCAGCAACCTTCCAGTTCAGATGACCACAGCCCGGCTTCCTGTGACAGGAACAAGGGTGAGACTTCCTTAGTTCTTGGGATGGCTGGTTCCCTGGGTGGCACTTGTCCTAGCCTAAGCAGAGAAAACCTCACCGCTTTCCCAACAGTGATGCGCCCTGGGGAATGAGTCTCCTCGTTCCCTCTTGGTGCTGCGGGGTCTCAGAGATCTGGCCCTAGCCCAGTCTGTACTATTCACCAGCTCAGGCTTAGACTGAATGCCAGTCAGGGGACCCTTAGGTCTCAATTTTTCACACCTGTAAATTCAAGTATTCACAGCCTCATTCATAATGCAAAGAGGTTCACATAATGACAGAAAAAGCCGCTTTTTACTTGTCTGACTGGTTTAAAATTTTTGACACTGCTCACCCTTATGCAATGATTGTACCCAGCTACATTTGCAGACTGCCTCGGGAGGGCGTTTGACAACATCTACCAAAATTTATGTTGCACAGAGCCAGCAAGCTTATGCACCCTTAGAAATATATCCTGTGGAATTTCTTCACTAAAGTAGTAAAACTGGTGAGTAATGTTATCCTCATCTTATCTGTAATACTGATGGCAAATGGCGGCAGGGGGTTCTATCACCAGGATCTAGTGATCTATCTTGGCACACTGAGCAGCGTTAAAACAGGATGCTCTAGCTGGGCGTGGTGGCACACGCCTTTAATCCCAGCACTTGGGAGGTAAAGGTAGGAGGATTGTTGTGAGTTCGAGGCCACCCTGAGACTACATAGTGAATTCCATGTCAGCCTGGGCTAGAGCGAGACCCTACCTCGAAAAACAAAAACAAAAAGAATAGCAAAAAATAAAAAGAATGTAGTTATTGAATGCTATCTAGATTGTAGGATCTTACATGCTATGTTGCCCAGCTTTCCATTACTCTAAGAAATACCTAAGATGGCCTGGGATATAGCTCAGTGACAGAGGACTTGCCTGGCATGTGTGAGCCATCCCCCATACTGCAAGCCAGAATTGCAGTTTTTGCAGAATTTGCCAGAATTCGCAAAAAGAAAACAAACATTAAACACCTTTAATCCCAGCACTTGGAAGGAAAAGGTAGGAGGACTGTTGTGAGTTCGAGGCCACCCTGAGACTACATAGTGAATTCTATGTCAGCCTGGGCTAGAGCGAGATCCTACCTTGGAAAAAAAAAAAAAAAAAAGAGGGGCTGGAGAGATGGCTTAGCGGTTAAGCGCTTGCCTGTGAAGCCTAAGGACCATGGTTCGAGGCTCGATTCTCCAGGACCCATGTAAGCCAGATGCACAAGGTGGCACACGCATCTGGAGTTGGTTTGCAGTGGCTGGAGGCCCTGGCGTGCCCATTCTCTCTCTCTCGCTGCCTGCCTATTTCTGTCTCTCTCTCTCTCAAATAAATAAATAATAAAATTTAAAAAAAGAAAACAAACATTAATTATCTTTGATAGTAAATTAGGTAAGAGGAAAAGTTTCTTTTTTGGCTCATAATTTGGGGGACTTCAATCCATGGTCCATGGACCCCATTGCTTTGGGGCCTGTGGTAACATCACTGTGGGAAGATAGGGTGCAGGAGGCCACTCATCTCATGGAGGAGAAGTGAGAGAGAGAGAGGAAGGGACTGGGTCCCAATACCCCCTTCAACGGCACTTCCCCAGTGACCTCACTGCCTTCCACTAGGCTCTACCTTTGAAAGGTCTCACCAACTCTGAACAGCTGTAACCACATTTCATTTCCAGTCTATTTCATATGTGCTGCATCACCTGTACCTCTTTTACAGATGGAAAAACTGAGACACAGTGAAGTTGGATAACCTCAAGGTCATAATGTAGTGGGAAGGGAGCATGGAGTGTGGAATTCAATGAAAGTGTGCACGTATTGGTTTCAGAACTTTCATTAGCTGATTAGAATGAAAAAGCAAATCCAAGAAAGAGGGATCCTATTTATTTTTTTTAAAAAGCCAAATCATATGTGTGTATGCTTATATATGCCTACATATATGTGTATGCTTATATAATGATGTTGGGTTTGGGGCGAAGGGGTAGGTGCTGGGTTTCTTTTTTTTTTTTTTTTTTTTTTTTTTTTTAGAGGCAGAGTCTCACTCTAGCCCAGGCTAACCTGGATCTTACTCTGTAGACCCAGGCTAGCCTTATACTCACGGTGATCCTCCTATCTCAGCCTCTCAAATGCTGGGATTAAAGGGGCACACCACACACCTAACTTGAGTTGGTACTTTTCATAATTATTTTTGGCAAGATACACAAGAAAAACATGAGAGCATGCTTGTGATCCCATCACTTGAGGAGTGCAAAGTCAAAAGGTTTAGGGGTCCAAGGGAAAGGGGAGAAAACTTTTTGCCTTTTATATTATGCCTTCCTGTTGTAATTTTTTTGTTTGTTTGTTTTGGGTGGTTTTTTTTTTTTTTTTTTTTTTTTTTTTTTGTTTGTTTTGAGGCAGGGTCTCACTCTAGCTCAGTCTTACCTGGACCTCACTCTTTGAATCCATGTTGGCCTTGAACTCATGACACTCCTCCTATCTCAGCCTCCTTAATGCTGGATTATAAGTGTGAGCCACCATGTCCAGAAGTGGCTTTTTTTTTTTTTTTTTTTTTTTTTCCAAGGTAGGGTCTCACTCCGGCCCAGGCTGACCTGGAATTATCTATGTAGTCTCAGGGTGGCCTTGAACTCACGGCGATCCACCTACCTCTGCTTCTCGAGTGCTGGGATTAAATGTGGGCGCTACTACACCCGGCTCAAAAGTTGCTTTTTGTTTTTTTTTTTTGGTTTTTCGAGGTAGGGTCTCACTCTGGTCCAGGCTGACCTGGAATTCACTATGTAGTGTCAGGGTGGCCTCGAACTCTCGGCGATCCTCCTACCTCTGCCTCCCGAGTGCTGGGATTAAAGAGATGCGCCACCACGCCGGGCTCAAAAGTTGCTTTTTTAAAGGGTATGTTTATCACTTTGAAATGTTTACATGGATCTAGTCTTAGTTGGTAGAATCGGTGTCTATTGTGTTTTTTGGTTTGGTTTGGTTTGGTTTGGTTTTAGTGGGGGAGTAGGTTTTTTGGTTTCTTTGGTTTGAGACAGGTCTTAATTCTAGCCCAGGTTGACCTAGAATTTACTCTGTAGGGCAGGCTGGCTTAGAACTCATGGCAATCTGCCTGTCTCAGCCTCCTGAGTGCTAGGATTATGTCCACCATATCTGGACATTTTGTAAGTGAAAAACTTAAACATAACTTTGTCAAAAATCTCTTTCCACATTGGAAATTTTCTGACTGTACCTGTGGAATACACACCAACCTTGTTTCTGGTATGACACAGAATGAAGTTCAGTTCCCTGGTCATGAAGTCCTCAGGATTGTCCAGGTCTTATACACACCTGGACCAGACCCAGCACTATGGTCATCCCCTTCTCTGCTGGAGGATGTCTTGTCTCATTTGACCAGCTTTCTCTTCTTCCTCAGCATAGTCATGTATGGGGAGAGCCCCTGGGAGGAGCCACGCAAGTCTTCGTGGGAGTCCCAGGCAGGCTCCAGAGACTCCACCCTGTGCTGAAGCGTTCTGAGTTCATGGCCGTTGCCATCACCAGCAATGATGTGCCAACGATGAGAGCTAACGTTTTCTTTGTGTCAGGCGCTGGGCTAGGGTTTAGGTAGGGGTTGGATGTCACCCCTAAGGGTTCGTGTATGGCAAATCTGATCCTGGGTGTAGTGATGTTGGGAAGTAGCTAGACCTTTAAGAAGTAGAAGCTACCCAGGCACGATGACTCATCCCTTTAATCCTAGCACTTGGAGGGATGAATTAGGAGCTCCTGAATTTGAGGCCAGCTCAGGCTAGAGTGTGATTCTGCCTTTGAAAGCCAAGAGATGGGGGCTGGAGAGATGAGTCAACACTTAAGCACTTGCCTACAAAGCCTAACAACCTGGGTCCAATTCCTGAGTACCCACATAAAGACAGATGCCCAGTGGCACATTCATCTGGAGTTCATTTGCAGCTGCTTGAGGCTCTGGCATGCCCATTTTCTCTCTTTCTCCTTGCAAATAAACAAATAAAAATATTTTACAAAAAAAAAAAAAAAGAAAGAAAGAAAGAGAGTAAAAGAAAGCCAGGGCTGGAGAGATGGCTTAGCAGTTAAGGCATTTGCCTGCAAAGCCAAAGGACCCAGGTTCAATTCCCCAGGACCCATGTAAGCCAGATGCACAAGGTGACACATGGGTCTGAAGTTTGTTTGCAGTAGCTGGAGGCCCTGGCGCACCCATTCTCTCTCATTCTCTCTACCTGCCTCTTTCCCTTTCTCTAATAAATAAATAAAAGTAAAATATTTATTTTTTTAAAAAGCCAGTCAGGGAATTTTGCACACGAGGGGGCAGAAAGATTATTAGAGCCACAAGTTGGGACATTACACACAGGGACATTGCCTCTTCCTCACAACTGATGGCTACCCCCACAAAGCACGACCCACAGTCCCCATGGGGATAACCAGCATCCCCAACGTAAAGGGTCCTTTGGGGGAGGGGAGCAGGGATGAGGGTAAGGATGGTACCAACGTGTGCTGTTTACATACTGAGTATGTCCATAACTAATTTAAAAAAAAAAAGAAAAGCCAGAAGAAAAAAGGACAAAAAAGGAAAAGTTAGAGACTTACACAAGGTGATTTGATCACTGAGGGCGTTGCTGTCACAAATGACTAGTTCTTGTCCAACCCTGGTCAGCTCCTGCTCTTCCTCATCTCCGCTTCCTGTCTGGCCAGGTTACCTCTTCCTCTCACGTATGTTTTCACCGCCGATACTCCTAGTGGCTTGTCCTCGAGGTGATTTTAAAATTCCATCAGATTGATCATGAAGACTCTCCACCACTCCTGATAAGTGGAGAAGATGGGGTGTGCTCTAGATGCACCCCACTGTGCAGGGAGGGTGGGCTAATATTACCACCTTACCTTTGATGCCTGGGAATAGTTCACAGGCAATCAGAAAAGCCTCAACACTTTATGGCCCTGAAGCAAGGGTGTCATGTGACAGGTCCTAATCACTAAGGCATCAGCAACCAAATGCTTCTTGGAATAAAGGCATTTGTGAAAAACCTTCTCAGAGCTTTTTTTGAGCACTTTGCCCTAGAGGAACCAAGGGCTATGAGAATATCTTGAACCCAGTGCAATCGACTAGAAAGACTTGTGGTGGATAAGATTGTTTTGTTTCAAAATTGTCCACTCTGGGGCTGGAGAGATGGCTTAGCGGTTAAGGCGCCTGCCTGCTAAGCCTAAGAACCCGGTTCCAATCTCCAGGTCCCACGTTTAGCCAGATGCAAAGTGACGCAAGGGCGCAATGCTGCACTTGGAAACAGGGGGGCACATGCATCTGGATTTCGTTCTCAGCAGCTGAGAGACTGCTGGCACACCCATCTCTATCTGTCTCCCTCTCCCTCTCTGTCTGTCTCTCTCTGTGTCTCTCTCCAAAAATAAATAAAATAAAATAAAATAAAATAAAATAAAAAAAAATCAAAATTGTCCACTCTGCAGCCTTCTAGAAGTCTGGGGTGGGGAGGCTCTGAATCCTTTTCTTGCAAACCTAAACTCCCATAACGTCCTAATAGCATGCCACATATCTTCTCCCATAATGCACTGGAGGACAAGAGAGAAAAAGGAATGGATGAAGGAATGTGCCCCTTGTGAGATGGATTTTGATGGTGTTAGCCCAGATGTATTTGACCTTGGACAAGCACTAGTCGAGAGCCTGCTCTGAGCAGGAAGAGGAACTTGACTTCCATGTTGATGATTAGAGAGCTCACCCAAGTGGCTCTTCCTACAATAAAGAGGCTCACTGAAAGGCAGATTCCTGCTTCTTCATTAAAGTCAACTTTTTTATTATCAGTTTTATATAGCCTTTTAACCTTCTAGACTTTTTTCCAGCCAGCAAGAATTCAGAGCTTCCTACTGAATAATCATGAAATTAAAAATCAAAGTTTATAAATCTTATTTCACTAACCAGAAAGCTAGTTCCCTGGAGTGGTAGTTTAAGGGGTGACTCTCTCAGTGCTGTCATCTGGTGCCCAACACTGCCCCTAAAATGTCACCAGTTTTCTTAGCAATGCAAGTTCCTTATGCCATACAATTTTTTCCCTCTTTCTTTCTTTCTTTCTTTCTTTCTTTCTTTCTTTCTTTCTTTCTTTCTTTCTTTCTTTCTCTCTCTCTCTCTCTCTCTCTCTCTCTCTCTCTCTCTCTTCTTTCTTTCTTTTTGAGGTAGGGTCTCGCCCTCCCCAGGCTGACCTGGATTCACTATGTAGTCTCAGGCTAGCCTTGAACTCATGGCAATCCTCCTACTTCTGCCTCCCAAGTGCTAGGATTAAAGGTGTGTGCCACCATGACTGGCTAACTTTTCTTTTTTTTTAATTTTTTAAAAAATTTATTTTATTTATTTGAGAGAGAGAGAGGAAGAGGCAGATAGAGAGAAAGAGAACGGGCATGCCAGAGCCTCTAGCCGCTGCAAAAACAAACTCCAGAAGCATGTGCCCCCTTGTGCATCTGGATTACTTGGGTCCTGGGGAATCAAACCAGGGTCCTTAGGCTTCTCAGGCGAATGCTTTAACCACTAAGCCATTTCCCTAGCCCTAACTTAAAAAAAAAAAAAAACCAAGCTAGCTGGGTGTGGTGGCATATGACTTTAATCCCAGCACTTGGGAGGTAGAGGTAGGAGGATCACTGTGAGTTCGAGGCCAGCCTGAGACTACATAGTGAATTCTAGGTCACCCTATCTCGAAAATGTGCTGTCTGTGTCAACAAAGATAGACAGCAGACAAGAGGTTTGTGATTGTGGCCCATGGACAGAAGGAAGCTAATAAGCTTTGTGAGGAGGTGCCTGGGAGCTGGTGATCTTGGAAAATATCTTAGAGGGGAGCCCACTTCAGGTGAGACCTGAAGAACACAGGATTTAGGAAAGAAAAGGTGGTGGCCCAGAGTGTACTGCGTGTGGGGATATACAACCCTGACCTCAGCTGGTCCTTGGACACTGAGGCCATCTTGCCTTTTTTGTTTTACATACTTTTAAAATGTCTAATTTTGATCCAGAAGTTGCAAAAAGAGTACAGGGAGTTTCCAGGTCCTCTTCCCCCAGTGATAACCTGGAGAATGACTTGGGTACACTGCCGATAACCAGACTGGAGGCCTGTTCAGAGTTCACCAGGGTTTATACGCATCCATCAATCACTGTGTGGGGATCGGGCTGGGACATTGTTGGTCCAAACACTTCTTCATGTCGTTTATCAATTCAAGAATGTCTGATTTATTTAACATATCTGTAAGTGAACACCGACTACTTAGCAGTTCTGCGTGGCACAGTGGAATACGAAGGTAAGGGATAACACTGTAGGCAGAGGGTGTTGAGTGAACTTGGTGATCCATGGAGAGAAACTAGCCACAAAAGATATATAGAAATGAGCCTGGTGAGAAGTCTAGAAATGAGAAAGGATGGCCCAGTCTGCAAATACCAAAGGTAAAGAGAATGAAATCAGGCAGGGTGGGTAAGAGAAGCTACAGGGGCTGGAGTGCCAGCTGGTCACTGAAGCTTGATGTCAGTTTGTAGACCCCTCAATGTCCAGCCAGGGCAGAAACTTGCAGAACAATTGATAGATTCAATATCTTGTTGTTGTTGTAGCTGCATTTTATTTTTAATATTTTTATTAATTGTGAACTTTATTGTGTGGACATATTACACATTGGTCATATTCTCTCTCCCATCCCCATTCCCCAGAGGGACCTCCTCATTGGGGTTACCAGTATTTGCAATGGGGCCATGAATACTGCCAGTCAGCTTCTGCATGTGGGTTGCATGGAAGTAGACAGTGCCTCAGAGTATACCTAACCATCCTGTGGCCCTTACAATCTTTCTGCACCCTCTTCCTCATGAGCTTAGGTTGAGGAGGGCATGTTATAAATCTCCTTTAGTGTTGAGCTCTCTGCAGTCTCTGATTTTTTTTTTTTTTTTTTGGAGAGACACACAGAGAGAGACAGAGAGAGAGGGAGAGGAAGACAGATAGAGATGGGCGCGCCAGCAGCCTCTCAGCTGCTGCGAATGGAATCCAGATGTGTGCACCCCCTTGTGGTCAAGTGTGGCATTGCACCCTTGTATCACTTTGCATCTGGCTAAACGTGGGACCTGGAGATTGGAACCAGCGTTCTTAGGCTTAGGAGGCAGGCACCTTAACCGCTAAGCCATCTCTCCAGCCCGAGTTGTTTTTTTTTTTTTGTTTTTTTTTTTGGTTTTTCGAGGTAGGGTCTCACTCTGGCTCAGGCTGACCTGGAATTCACTATGTAGTCTCAGGGTGGCCTTGAACTCTCGGCAATCCTCCTACCTCTGCCTCCCAAGTGCTGGGATTAAAGGCATGCGCCACCACGCCCGGCTGAGCCTGAGTTTTTTATAAGACTTAAAGAGGCTTTATTAGGTGAAGAGAAGGAAAGTGGAAGAAGTACAGAAAGTTCCCGCCATGAGGGAGGCAGGAGGGGTAAAGCCCAGGTGGGAGTAGGGTCCCGTTCCCTGGCCATCTCAGCCCAGCCAGGCTAACATGAGGGGGCCTGACCACAGCAGGGACCTAGAAGTTTAGGAAAGATGAACAGTCAAAAAATAACCAGTCTCTGAAGTTTTGCTTCGATGGGTTTTGAGTCTCCTTGGTGTTTGTAGGAGACAGCTTCAGGTTCGCTGAGATGAACTTCCAGACCAGGCACACTTATGGAGGAAGGGATATTATTTATTGAAGCTTACAGATCCAGGGGAAGTTCCATAATGGCAGGAGAAGCTGGCCTGCTCTCCACAGGGCCAAGCAGAGAGAGAGAAGCCAACCAGCCACCACAGCACACAGAGCAAAACTAATGCCAAAAGGTCACACAGCACACTTCAGGAACTCCTGCTAGGCACATTTGCATATCTTTACAATGGAATCTCAAACCATCACCACACCTTAAGACCGGGCCCCCAGTGACCTTGCCTCTAGCAAGGTGATTGCAGATACAAACTATAACTAATAAAACATTGAATATATTGGGGGACATATATTCAAACTACCACATTCCGCCCCTGGCCCCCAATATATTTAGCTCCTGGCCCCCAAAAGATTTATAACTATCACACATTGTAAATTGTACTCAGTCCAATTTCAAAGGTTCTCACAGTCTTGATCAACTTAAGATAGTGAGTCCTGTAAAATCAAACAAGTTAAATACTTTCAACATGTAAAGGCACAGAGTAAACATTTTAACTGGTATAAGGCATAGCAAGGAGAGGAGAGACTAGAATATTGCAAACTCAACCATCATCAACAGTCATCAAACTTCTGCAGTTCAAGTTCAATATAACAAGAGACTAACAGTCTCCAGGTTTTCCAATTCCGCCCCTCCAGCTGGGCAGAGTCGCCAGGGAAAACTTTCATCCTATGCCAACACTGCACTCCATGGTAGCCCTTTTGCACAGTCCTGGTATATCCAAAACATCTTCAGGTCTCCATGAAAACCACGGTCCATCTTCCAAAGGCTCTTGCAGCCTATTCCTGAGGGTCTTCATGCCCTGCCTCATGCCGCATCTCAGCAGCGGCTCCTGGAACCGTGTGCAACTCATGACCACTCCATGCATTTTTCATATTTCCAAAACTAATACCAGGTGTGCAGGACACAGCCATATTCTAAATCCAGGGACAAAATAAACCATAGCCTTGAAAAGCAGGTTCCTTCTCCAGTCAACTCTTTCCAAAGAGTTTGCATTTCTAACAGTCTTTCCTCAGGCATCCTCTCCATTGTTTTAATGTAAATCAAGTCGGCCAATCTTCCTTCCACCTTCCTTAAGATTGCTAATGCGTTCACAATAGCAGCTCCAGTAACCAGAAACCAGTCTCAGTGCCTCTGCTTTTAACTTGCTTGAGGTTTTCCAACTTATAGTCTTAAAATCTCAGTCCGATATCTTCAGCCAAGCATATCAGTCCATTACAAATTTAACCTTGATCAAACTTTCTGGGCCTGGGTAGGGGAACGTAGCCATCCCTTATGCCAGTAGCCCAGTTCCAACAAAGTCCTCTGCAGTCTTTCCTTCCCCTTAGAAAGCTCATAAGCCAAGCCTCGAAGTTCAATACAGTCTGCACTTAGCATTCTCAAACTCTCATCAGAATAGTCCATAAAACTTGGCTTACCACTCCAGAAGGCACCTTCAGTTGCAAGCACCAAGTCCATGCCCATTCTTCCAAAACAAAGGTTCCAAAAGACAAATATCCACACGGTCAGGTTCATCTCACCCCACACTCCTCGGTACCACTTTACTGTTGCAGACAGCTTCAGGTTCGCTGAGATGAACTTCCAGACCAGGCACACTTATGGAGGAAGGGATATTA
Source organism: Orientallactaga sibirica (assembly GCA_036365145.1). Lineage (NCBI taxonomy): Eukaryota > Metazoa > Chordata > Mammalia > Rodentia > Dipodidae > Orientallactaga > Orientallactaga sibirica. The sequence continues at coordinate 4,365,210 of JAEOAD010000038.1, read as the reverse complement.
TTTATTGAAGCTTACAGATCCAGGGGAAGTTCCATAATGGCAGAAGAAGCGGGCTGCTCTTCACAGGGCCAAGCAGAGAGAGCAAAAGCCAACTAGCCACCACAGCACACAGAGCAAAACTACAGCCAAAAGGTCACACAGCACACTTCAGGAACTCCTGCTAGGCACATTTGCATATCTTTACAATGGAATCTCAAACCATCACCACACCTTAAGACCGGGCCCCCAGTGACCTTGCCTCTAGCAAGGTGATTGCAGATACAAACTATAACTAATAAAACATTGAATATATTGGGGGACATATATTCAAACTACCACAGTGTTTAAACCATCTCCCTGGAGGAGGATCTCAGACCAGCAGTGAGAGCAGAGCTCCTATTTAACTGGCCACTTTCTCCATAATGTCTCCTGTGGATTCAATAGTGTACTTAATTCATTTGTTCCATGGTCCATCTTTTTGAGCAGTAAAGACAATACCTACTGTATCCGTTATTTTCCCATAGTTGGGACAAAATATCTGACCAAAAGCAGCTTAAGGAAGGAAAGGGTTTATTTTTTGCCTTACACTTTTGAGGGGAAGGCGTGGCAGGCCTAGGCAGGAAGCCTGTGTCACATCTTCACATCAGCAGGAGGAAAAACAAAAAGCAAGCAGGGCTGGGCTGTAACACCTCAAGGCCCCAGTGACACACTTCCTCCAGCAGCACTCCATCTCCTAAAAGCTCCACAATCTTCCCCAACAGTGCCACAAGCAAAGGACTAAGTATTTCAAAGCAAGAGTCTGGGGGAGACATTTTACAGTCAAACACCACACCTACTACGCATAGATCTGCCCTAGGAGTGACTGGGAGAGGTTGACAAGATCTCTCCTCCCAGGCAGAGAGAATAACATGGGGGGGGGGGAGAAGAAGAAGAATGAGTCACTCATTCATAAAGGTGTGGTGGCGCACGCCTTTAATCCCAGCACTCAGGAGAAGAGATAGGAGGATCACTGTGAGTTTGAGGCCACCCTGAGAATACATAGTGAATTCCAGGTCAGCCTGGGCTAGAGTGAGACCCTACTTTCGAAAAAAAAAAAAAAAAAAAAAAAAAAAAAAAAAGAATTAAGCTTGTTCACCATAAACTTTAAAAAAAAAAATTATTTTTATTTATTTATTTGGGAGAGGAAGAGAGAAAGAAGGGGCACACCAGGGCCTTTAGCCACTGCAAACAAACTCCAGATACATGCACCACTTTGTGCCTCTGACTTGGGTCCTGAGGAATCAAACATTGGTGCTATGGCTTTACAGGCAAGCACCTTAACTGCTAAGTCATCTCTCCAGCCCTCACCATGCCCTTTGATAAACCAGTGTTTCCTTGCAAAGTGTCTGCGTTTGCATGTCGTTGGCATTTGTTAGACAAGAAAAAACTAGGTGTGGGGTGTTGTTTAGTTATTTCCTTCTCATGTTCTGAAGATGGAGAGGTTTTCCTGGTGATTACGGGATCCCACAAAGACTCGGCGGCATCTATCTACCAGAAAGGCAATGTTCACTGTTAATCAGAGCCCTTAGTATTCCATGCTGACCTTTCCAGAACATCATCGTGGGGCCACAGCCTGTTAGACATGCCTGCGAGGCTTCACTGAGTGCTCAGGGGAAAAGGTGTAACAAGGATGGTCCTGTCCTTTAGAACAAAATGCAAGAAAATCACTCTTCCCCTCTTTTCCCTACAGAAAAGTAGCCTGACTTTCTAGAAAAAGGACAGTGGCCTGATGTGGCAGTGCACATTTGTAATCCCAGCATTTGGGAGGTGGAGACAGGAAGATCGGAAGTTTAAGGTCATCCTCAACTACCTCATGAGTTCAAGGCCAGCCTGGAGTATGTCAGACACTGTCTCAAAAAAAAAAAAAAAAAAAAAAAAAAAAAAGGCTGGAGGGATGGCATTTGCCTGCGAAGCCTAAGGACCCAGGTTTGATTCCTCAGGGCCCACAAAGTGCACAAGGTGGTGCATATGTCTGGAGTTTGTTTGCAGTCGTAAGAGACCCTGGCATGCTCATTCTCACCCCCCTTCCATCTACCTCTTTCTCTCTCAAATAAATACATACATAAATAAATAAAATATATTTAAAAAAAAAACAGGCTGGGGAAATAGCTTAGTGGTTAAGGCATTTGCCTGCGAAGTCTAAGGACTCTGGTTCGATTCCCCAGGACCCATGTAAGCCAGATGCACAAGAGAGTACATGCAGCTGGAGTTCATTTGCAGTGGCTGGAGGCACTGGTATGTCTAGTCTCTCTCTATCTCTCTCTCTCAAATAAATAAATTTAAAAGAACAAAAAGGCTGGGTGGTAGGTCAGTAGGAAAAGTGCTTGTTGTTCAAGCATGTGGACCGGAGCTGAGATCCCTAGCCCCACATAAAGTGCTGATCACGCTGGGTGTGGTGGTTCACGTCTTTAACCCCAGCACTCAGGAGGTAGAATTAGGAGGATCTCTATGAGTTCAAGGCCAGCTTGACGCTACAGAATGAGTTCCAGGTTAGCCTGGGCTAAAGTAAGACATTACCTCAAAAAAATACACATGTATATATTTTGAACATAGCTGTGTGTGCCTAGAATCCAAATACTGGGTAAATGGAGACAGGAGGATTCCTGGGACTTACTGGCTACCAGTGAGATGTAAACTCAGTGCAAGACTCTACAAAAAAAATAAGGTGGGGTTCCATTCCCCAGTACCCACATAAAGCCAGATGCACAAAGTGGTGCATGCATCTGGAGTTCCTTTGCAGTGGCTAGGGGCCCTGGTGTATCCATTCTTCCTCTCTCTCTCTCCCTATCTCTCTTTTCTCTGTCTCTCTCTTCATGAAAATAAATAAATGAAATAAAATTTAAAAAATAAAGTGGAGGGGGCTGGGAAGATGGCTTAGTGGTTAAAGGCATTTGCTTGCAAAGCCTTCCAGCCCAAATCAATTCCCAGGGCATTCACATATGCCAAACACAGAAAGTAGTGAAAGCTCTGGTGCGTGCACGTGCACACACATGTAAATAAATAAATTTAATTCAAGAAAAATTAGGTGGACAGCGATTGAGGAAGGTACCTGTTGTTGACCTCTGACTGATACATATACACACATGTGTATATATGTATATGTATGTATATATATATATATATATATATAGAGAGAGAGAGAGAGAGAGAGAGAGAGAGAGAGAGAGAGAGAGAGAGAGAGAGAGAGTTTAGTTTTTCCAGGTAGGGTTTCGCTCTAGCCCTGGCTAACCAGGAATTCACTATGTAATCTCAGGGTGGCCTCAAATTCATGGCAATTCTCCTACCTCTGCCTCTCAAGTGCTGGGATTAAAGGCGTGTGCCACCATGCCTGGCTCATAAATAAAATTTTGTTTGTTTGTTTGTTTTTCAAGGTAGGGTTTCGCTCTATCCCAGGCTGACCTAGAATTCACTCTTTAGTCTCAGGGTGGCCTCAAATTCATGGCAATTCTCCTACCTCTGCCTCCCAAGTGCTGGGATTAAAAGCGTGTGCCACCATGCCTGGCTCATAAATAATTTTTTTTTTTTTTTTTTGTTTTTCAAGGTAGGGTCTCACTCTAGCCCAGGCTGACCTGGAATTCACTCTGTAGTCTCAGGGTGGCCTTGAACTCACAGCGATCCTCCTACCTCTGCCTCCCAAGTGCTGGGATTCAAGGCATGTGCCACCACACCCGGCTCATAAATATATTTTTAATATTTTATTTTTATTTATTTATTTGAAAGAGAGAGAGAATGGGCATGCCAGGGCCTCCAGACACATGCACCACCTTGTGTATCTGGCTTATATAGGTACTGGGGAACTGAACCTGTGTTCTTTGGCTTTGCAGGCAAGCACCTTAACTGCTAAGCCATCTCTCCAGCCCAATAAATATATTTTTAAAATTAGACAAAGGGCAGTGAGGAGTGACGTCTAGCTAAGTGTGGGTTCTCAGACTCCCGGGGCTGACATTCCCTCGACTTGGAATATATAAGCTTCCTTGGCTTTCTTTTGACAGCTGACAGAGGGCTCCTTTGCTCAGGCTGTTTGGAGAGCTTGCAAATGAATGTGTTTCCTTTTGTCCTTTTCGACTCAGCAAATATCGACTTTGACTCTTGGCTGTGAGTGGGGCTGGATAGAGTGTGGCTAATCTTTATTTAAGGACTTTTATCTTCTCTAGGGCCAGGTCAGCCAAAAACTGGTCTTTTCTGGAACCTTCTGGGGATTGCTTTGACTGCCGAGGCCCCCATGGAACCAGCAGAGTGGGCTCCCTACCCAGGGCAATGCAGCAGGGAGAGTCAGAATGAGTGCTGAATGGCTTTTAGGTGGGTCAGGGCTGTGCTTGAAACCCCAGTTATTTTCAAGCCTGACAGCTTAGCTCCCAGTTCATAGCCCACGCTGCTGTTTCCTTCCCAGTGCAGGGATCATTCTCCTGAAAAGTGTACTGTGAAACACTCAGGACAAGGATGTCACCCAGGCATCCATGGTTTACCAACATGCCGTGTTTGGGGAGAGAACACGGGGTGGGGGACAAGTCCTTTAACAGAAAGCCCAAGACATACAGGAGCTGTTGCTCAGTGGCTGTCTCCAAAAACATACTGGTAGTTTCCAACACAAGGATAAGGCAAGTGGAGCTGAACCTGCCAGGCCCAGAAAAACCCCAGGTAAGGCAAAGATAAATGACTCAGATGACAAGTGACATGGAAAATGAGGAATCTTAAAGGGAAAAAGCCCTGGAGGGCCTCAGCTATGGAAGTAACAGGAGCTACCCTCTACCTTCCCATGGGAGGTTTGACCATGCCCCCCCTTCCTCGAACCTTTTCATCACTCTGACATCGAAGGGGATGTTCAGACAAGACAGATATCCTGATTTAGCTCAGCAGCCCTCTACGAGTCCACTCACGTCGTCCACTTCTTATTTCTCCCCAGTTTCCCAAATGATGATATGATTAATAAAAATAGAAAAGCGGGGGAAAGACAGGCTCCACGGCAGGGGTCCTTCCAGGTAGAGTTTCTGCAGATGGACCGATCCGCTGCCATGACCGCCCATGTCACAGCAGAAATACAGCCTCCTGCTTCTTGTTCCCCCAATGGGCACTGTTACTCTCACTTTCCAGACAGAACACTGAGGGTTAAAGTGTCCACTCGCTTGCCCAAGGCCACTGAGTAAGAGTGATGGCACCGGGATTTGATGCTAAGCTTTGGACTCCATATGCTGTGCTCAGTCAGTGGGCCTTGCTCTAGGTTGGATTTTCCTAAGGAAACAGGCCTGGGTGACAAGCAGCTGGTTCTGTACCAAACCTCCAAGGTTTGTGCTAGAGCTGAATCAGAATGACTCACAGACCTGCTGGTTTGCTTTGGCTAGTCTGCACACCTCTGCCACCCTCGGCTTAACAGGTAGACTGTGAAGTTCTCTGAAACAGTGGAGGAAGAAAGCTGCTGTGTAGAGACAGGAGGATCCTGTACTGAACAAAGAGGCTGTGAATAAATATATTTTTTTATTTCATTTTATTTTTTTGGTTTTTTGAGGTAAGGTCTCACTCTGGCCCAGGCTGACCTGGAATTCACTATGTAGCCTCAGGGTGGCCTCGAACTCACGATGATTCTCCTACCTCTGCCTCCCGAGTGCTGGGATTAAAGGCGTGCACCACCATACCCGGCAACATATATATATATATATATATTTTTTTTTTTTTTTTTTTTTTTTTTTTTACATAGATTAGAGTCTTTTATCCCCTCACCCCCAGTCCCCATTTCCCCCAGGGTCCTCCTCAGTGTGGTCCTTGGTGCCCCTCTGGGGTAATAGGGTTGCATCTCAAAGCACCGGAGACCACACGGGAGCTGTGGGTTATTGAGCAGCAGCAACCATGGACAAGTCGTGGGTCTGCACTGTGAAACGTCAGGTGACTTATGATGAGATTGATGCACATGGGCCATAGAGTGAAGTTCCATTTATTGTTTAATGTGGGGAAAATGTAGTAGGCCAAATGTGGCTCAGGACTAGCGCATCTGCAAGGCACACACAAGGCTGCAATTCGATCCCTAACACCACGCCCCCCCCCCAAAATATAACATTCAAATCCCAGTCCATGAAGAAATTGCTCAGAGTGTAAAACACTTGCACAAAAGTGAAGACCTGAGTTCAATCTGCACCATCCAAGTAAAGCCGGATGTTGCACTTGTCTCTAATCCTGTAGCCAGCTGGGGGCCGAGACAGGAGAATGTCCAATGGCTCATGGGCCAGCTGCTCTGGTGTACACTGCAGTGAACCACAAGGGACCCTATTTCAAACAACGTGGAAAGCAAAGGCCAAAACTCCAGTTTGTCCTCTGACCTTCACAAGTACACCATGGCATGCCAGTTCCAGCACTGACACACATACAAAGATACACATGTTCAGACACAAAGATGTTTAAGAATGTGGAAATGCTTATAATAGAAAGTTCAAATTTCCATGATCAACCCAACAAGGATTTATTTATTTTTTTTTTTAATTTGCAGGGAGGAGAGAGGGAGAGAAGAAGTGTGGGCACACCAAGGCCACTTGCCAATGTAAATGAACTCCAGATGCATGCTCCACTTTGTGCATCTGGCTTTACGTGGGTACTGGGGAATCAAACCTGGGTCCTTTGGCTTTGCCAGCAGGTGCCTTAACTTCTAAGTTATCTCTCCAGTCCTGGAAACTTTTTTTATTCATTTATTTACTTATTTGCATGTGTACATGCGTGTGCACACATCAGGGTCTCTTGCTACTGCAAACAAATGCCAGATATTTGTGCCACTTTTGTAAAGTGTTTTATTTATTTATTTATTTATTTACACACACACAATGTGAATAGGCCCGCCAGGGCCTAAAGCCACTGCAAATGAACTCCAGATGTATGTGCTACTTTGTGCATCTGGCTTTACATGGGTCCTGGGGAATCAAACCCAGGTCATTAGCCTTTGCAGTCAAATGCCTTTCACTGTGCAATCTCTGCGGCCCCTTGTGCCACTTTTTGTGTCTGGCTTTATGTAGGTGGCTTGTGAATTAAACCCCCAGCAGGAGCCTTCCTGGCAAACAAACTCCTTGAACCACTGAGCCATCTTCTCATCCCCACCACTATTTTCTTCATAGGAGTTCTCTTCCTGGTATGCCACGGCCCCACCACTTCTTCATGTGTCCTCTGGTGGTGGAAAGAGAGAGAGATCTCATCTCTTTTTTTCTTAGGAAGATACTAATGCCACCACAGGGTCCCTATTCGGTGCCCTGTGCCATCTAAACAGAAAAGTCCCATCGCCAGATACCATTGCATTGTGGGGTAGGACTTCAACATTTTGGAGAAAATCGAAAAAACCCAAACATTCAGTCCTTAACAATGTATTTCTGTACAGAAAAAAAATCTACAAGGGGAATTGCTAGGTCAAAGCCAATGGGAATTTTAAATTTTAGTAGATACTGCCTATTAAATAGAGAGATGGCTTAGCGGTTAAAGCACCTGCCTGCAAAGCCAAAGGACCTCAGTTCAATTCCCCAGGACCAACATAAGCCAGATGCACAAGGTGGAGCATGCGTCTGGAGTTCCTTTGCAGTGGCTGTAGGCCCTGGCAAGCCCATTTTTCCTCCCTTTCTCTCTCTCTCAAATAAATAAAAAATAAAATAAAATATTTTAAATAGCTCTCTGAAAATAATGGGCCCACTAAACAGTTCCATGAATACTAAACAAGGGTGCCTTATTCTTTCTTTTTTACTCTTCCCTTTTTTCCTTCTCTCCTTCTTTTATCTTAGGGTGTTTTTTTTTGTGTGTGTGTGTGTGTGGGTTTTAGTTGGTTTTTTCTAGGCAGGGTCTCACTCTAGCCCACGCTGACTTGGAACTCACTCTGTAGCCCCAAGCTGGCCTTGAACTCACAGCAATCCTCCTACCTCAGTCTCCTGAGTGCTGGGACTAAACCACCATGACAGCTCAGTTAAGTATTTTCTTTTTTGTTTTTGTTTTTGCAAGGAAGGGTCTCACTCTAGTCAAGGCTGACCTGGAATTCACTATGTAGTCTTAAGCTGGCCTCAAACTCAACAGTGATTCTCCTACCTCTACCTCCCAGAATGCTGGAACTAAAGGTGAGTGCCACCACAGCCTGCTACAGTTAAATATTTTGGGGGGCGATGTGATTGCTTGTTACAATTCAGTTATTAAAACATGTTGTTATCTCTTACATCTGGGTGTGATGTGTTTGAAGGTCTGGTGGTTGTGTTTGAGATAGGTGTTTCTTGAAAAGTTGTTTTAGTTTTTATTGCTGATTTGTATTTTCATGTTTTTGGAAAGCTGAATGTGTAGGCTAGTGTAGTGGTTTGATTCAGGTATCCCTTATAAACTTAGGTATTCTGAATGCTAGTCTCCCCAGCTGATGGCAATTGGAAATTCAGGTTTATGGGTATCATAGCCAGTGTCCCTTGCCAGTGTTTGGCACACTCTCCTGTTCCTGTTGTCCACCTGATGTTGGCCAGGAGGTGATGTCCACCCCCTGCTCATGCCATCATTTTCCCCTGCCATCATGGAGCTTCCCCTCGAGTCTGTAAGCCAAAATAAACCCTTTTTCCCCCAAATCTGCTCTTGGTCAGGTGATTTCGCCAGCAACGTGAACCAGAGCAAGGAAGGGTCTCACTCTAGTCAAGGCTGACCTGGAATTCAGTATGTAGTCTTAAGCTGGCCTCAAACTCAGCAGTGATTCTCCTACCTCTACCTCCCAGAATGCTGGAACTAAAGGTGAGTGCCACCACAGCCTGCTACAGTTAAATATTTTTTGAGGCAATGTTATTTCTTGTTACAATTCAGTTATTAAAACATGTTGTTATCTCTTACATCTGGGTGTGATGTGTTTGAAGGTCTGGTGGTTGTGTTTGAGATAGGTGTTTCTTGAAAAGTTGTTTTAGTTTTTATTGCTGATTTGTATTTTCATGTTTTTGGAAAGCTGAATGTGTAGGCTAGTGTAGTGGTTTGATTCAGGTATCCCTTATAAACTTAGGTATTCTGAATGCTAGTCTCCCCAGCTGATGGCAATTGGAAATTCAGGTTTATGGGTATCATAGCCAGTGTCCCTTGCCAGTGTTTGGCACACTCTCCTGTTCCTGTTGTCCACCTGATGTTGGCCAGGGGTGATGTCCACCCCCTGCTCATGCCATCATTTTCCCCTGCCATCATGGAGCTTCCCCTCGAGTCTGTAAGCCAAAATAAACCCTTTTTCCCCCCCCCCCAAATCTGCTCTTGGTCAGGTGATTTCGCCAGCAATGTGAACCAGACTGCAACAGCTAGCCTCTTTCCAAGGTCTTTTTCCAGTATTTTCCTATTGCAGCCGATTTGTTCCTGAATCTTCACCCATAGGCTTTTGCATCTGTGCATACCATCTCCAGCTTTTGCATTACCTTTTCCTCCTTTTTTTTTTTTTTTTTTGCATACCATCTGGTCCAGGCTGACCTGGAAGACTCTCAGGGTGGTCTCTAACTCCTCCTTCTGCTTCCATTTACCTTTTCACTCCTTTTTTTTCGTTGTTTTTTGAGGCAGGGTTTCACTCTAGCCCAGGATGACCTAGAACTCACTACATAGCCCCAGGCTGGCCTTGAACTCATGCCCTTCTTGAATCTGGCTGGCTTGAAGCTGAGGTTCCATTGCCAGCAGGTTATAAACAGCAGTTCTCAACACAGATGCAGCCTAACCTCCTGGCTGGGAGCATAAGCCGGTCCCTCCCGTGTCCTCATTCACGCTGGCAGATTTCAGCCTTTCTGCTGTGGCTCCCATCAGGCGCATGTCTAGCCAGCCAAGGTGGATAAATTTTCCTTTTCTGGAACCTACTATAGGGACAACCATATAGGAAGAGGCATGGCCACCTCTAGACAGATGGTGGCAGTGGCTTCCTTGTTCTCAGTACCATTGGCCTTGGTCTGCCTCTTCCTCTCAGGACACATGCCCACAACACACCTTTATGTCTCAGGGCACAGAGCCCTCTGCCTTCCCCAGTCTGCTCTAGGGAGTGACCCCCATTGTCAGTGATTCACACAGGAGTATACACATAGAATACTGGATTTCAGACTCCAGAAACAGGTGATAAGCATTGAGCTTAAAATAAGGGCTCTTGGGCTGGAGAGATGGCTTAGTGGTTGGCGCTTTCCTGAGAAGCCAAAAGACCCAGGTACAATTTCCCAGTACCCACGTAAGCCAGATGCACAAGGTGGCACATGCGTCTGTTTGCAGTGGCTAGAGGCTCTGGCATGCCCAGTCTATCTGCCTCTCTCTCTCTCTCAAATAAATAAATAAATCATTGTTTTTTTTTTTTAAATAGAGGGGCTGAACAGATGGCTTAATGGTTAAGGCGCTTGCCTGCAAAGCCTAAGGACCCAGGTTCAATTCTCCAGGTCCCACGTAAGCTAGATGCACATGGTGGTGCATGCGTCTGGAGTTTGTTTGCAGTGGCTAGATGCCCTGGTGTGCCCATTCTCACTCATTCTTTATCTCTTTTTCCCTCTCTCTGTCTCTAATATATAAATAAATCTTAAAAGAAATTGACAAAAAAATATTTTTTAAAAAAATAGGGGCTCCTAGCCAGGCATGGTAGCACACACCTTTAATCCTAGCACTTGGAAGGCAGAGGTAGGAGGATTGCTGTGAGTTGGAAGCCAGCCTGAGACTACAGAGTAAATTCCAGGTCAGCCTGCCCTAGTGCAAGACACTACCTTAAACAACAAATAACAGGGGGCTAGAGAGTTGGTTTAGCAGTTAAGGCATTTGTCTGCAAAGCCAAGGGATCCTGGTTCGATCCTTCAAGACCCATGTAAGACAGATGTACAAGGGGGGGGCACATGCCTCTGGAGTTTGTTTGCAGTGGCTGAAGGCCCTGGTGCACCCATTCTCTCTCTCAAATAAATAAATAAATAAATGAAATATTTTTTTAAAAAGAGGAAAAGCTTGGCTACAAAACTTTAAAAATAAATAACAAACAAAACAAAAATAGAGGCTCTTCTTCTCTCTTGTGGGGCTGAGGATGGAACCTGGCGCCCAGTGCATCAAGTCCCACCTCCAGCCCCTGGCAGGAGCTCTTTATCTGTGGCTTTTTCTCCAGCATCACTGACGACCATTCTCTGTGCATGTGCTAGACTCAGGGAAGGGAGATACACAGGGCCAGAGTGACACTGTGCTCCTCTGTAGTCAGAATCGTTCTGGAAGCTCCACTGTCCCCAGGGCTAGGCTGACAAATTTAAATATATACTTTAAGACTTTTAAAAGCTCTTTTCATGCAAACCTTACAATATACACCCAGAAGCCTTCGAAGCTTTTCAAATGGGTAGTGAATGGATTATAGACAAAGATAAAAAAGTGACTGTGAAGTGCTAAGATGGGCTGGCAGGGTGATGAAGATGTCACTCGTGGGACTGTCACCCTCAAGCTATAGTAATTCTGCCGAACGAACACAGAGGCCTGGCAGCATCCCATTCATCCTGACCAGTTCGCATGCTGACATCTGCAAGGTGACAAGTTATTGACAGGTAACATGAAGAACTGAAAACTTCAACCCAGAGTGAGCCCAGGAAAAGCCCTGCTCAATGTTAACGTGACCACAGACTCCATTTCTAGGATTCTGACCAAGGGGCAGTATGTCCCTGGCCAGCAGTCCTGTTGCGCCTTTGGACTCTAGTTAGAGGAATTCCATTTTCTGACAGTGAGGCAGGATATTCCAAGCATCATGTTATAAGACCATTATTGTCTTAGCTGGTGGTAAACCAGTTGCTGTCAGGGCTACCCAGGGCAGAGCTTGTTGTAGAGAAATGGTTTGCTTGCTGCATGTGTCTGCGGACTTCATTCTTGCTCTCATGGCAAAATCAGAGGCAGCTGAGGGTATGAACCTGGTATCCATGATTTGCAAACCAACATGAACATTACAGATGCTGATTTTCTTTGAGCCGGGCGTGGTGGCGCACGCCCGTAATCCCAGCACTCGGGAGGCAGAGGTAGGAGATCGCTGTGAGTTCGAGGCCACCCTGAGAATACAGAGTGAATTCCAGGTCAGCCTGGGCTAGAGACCCTACTTCAAAACAACAACAACAACAACAACAACAAAAAAAAAAGATGGTGATTTTTAGACCACTGTGTGTGACTTGGAATGTTCAACCAACACTGGTTGGTGTTTCTTCTTCTCCTGACCCTTGGTGGTCAGTGTGAACTTCTCCTCTTCACTCTGCAAGAGAACCTGAAAGTGCCTGGACTCAGCCTCATTGACTATGGGCAGGAACACTGAAGATGTCATGCTTCACACAGCAATGGGAAGATGTTTCCTCCAGGCAATCAATGTCCTGTATGTACCCAGGGCGTTACCTGGCAGAACCCACATTCCAGATGAGTATAACTAGCAAGCCCTGAAAACTATTTGTGTCCAAGGCCCAGGGAGCAGAGTTTTTTTAAGATTTTATTTTTTTAATTTATTTATTAGAGACAGAGAGAGGGAACGAGAGAGGGAGAGGGAGAATGGGCACGCCAGGACCTCTAGCCACTGAGAACAAACTCCAGATGCGTGCGTCTCCTTGTGCATCTGGCTTACGTGGGACCTGGAGAATCGAACCAGTGTCCTTAGGCTTCATAGGCATGTGCCTTCACCACTGAGCCATCTCTCCAGTCCGGGAGCAGTGTTTTAAGAAGATGAAGTAGGGAATGTTATTTTCTGAACGGGAAGTCAGTACAGAGAAACTGTCTTTCCTCCTTCCTGAGGTTCAAAGTGGTTCCAGGACTTAGGCAAGGGCGTGAGGGTCCAAGGCTGATTTAACATGGGCTACAGTGACTCTATCAGGGAACTACTGCAGGTGGAAGCAGAGGGAGGCGACTGTCCTGCCACAGTGTCCAACTGTCTTTGCCACCAGTCCCCTGGCACCGTCGTGCATAAGTGCGGAATGTTTAAGAACTTCCCTACTGTCTAGCCTGGGTTCGGTGTGTTTGCCTTGAAACAGTAGAAAAATGAATGGTTAGGCCTTTAGCTCTGCCCCCACTGTCACTGTCAGGGTCTAGGAGCAAGGGGCACAGTCAGTGGGACTTGAGTGACAGGAGTGCTTTTGTGGTCTTCTGCTGTGTCCTCCTACCGGACCTTATGCTCCCACTTTTGTGCGCCACAATACTTTCCCCTTAACTCGGGTTATCTGACCTTCAGGCCACCTGGGTACGTTTTCTGTCTTTCCCCATGAGCTCCTCTTTCAAGAGGCTCCGGATGAAAATCTCTCCTTAGTGGAGAAGGAAGGCTCAAGGCTGTCAGACCCCATGGTGTGTTGGCTGAATCGCATGCCTGTGGGGTTGTGGGTCTGGCAAGCTACCCAGCTACTGCGCCAATGGAGAAGGCAAAATGTCCTAGAAGTTGGCCTCCTGCCCCTCGTAAATGTGGTACCTCCAAATGTCACCTTGGCATTTTCCTCGCAAATAAATTCCATCTTGTTTATATCACAAGAAAACTCAAGACGTAGACCTCAGAACTTCCGTGTTGATTTCTCAGTCCCCAGATTGACTTGTGGGTGACACGTTGAACTATAGAGTTTCTTTTATGGTTGCCTGTGAACATGGCTTTAAGACTGCTATCTATTGAGTCCTGGATACCCAAGGTGCATTTTGAGTCAAGGAAAATAATTTGGCCCTCCATATTGTGTATGTCATGTATATACAGAAAAGGTGTAAGGTCCATATGGATTAATTATTTTATTTTATTTTTTAATTAATTAATTAATTAATTTTTATTTATTGAGAGAGAAAGAGACAGAGAAAGAGAAGGAATGGGTGTGCCAGGACCAGTCACATGCACCACCTTGTGCATCTGGCTTATGTGGATCCTGGGGAATTGAACCTGGGTCCTTTGGCTTTGCAGGCAAGTGCCTTAGCTGCTAAGCCACCTCTCCAGCCCTACTTGTGGATTTTTTTTTTTTTTTGCAAGTGCTCACTTGGTCCAGGCTGACCTGGAATTAACAATGTAGTCTCACCTCTCTCAGCAATCCTCCTACCTCTGCCTCCCGGTGCTGGGATTTTTAAGCCACCAGTCCTACTTGTGGATTTTTAAGAAGTGGTGTAGGATACTAAGGTAAGGTGATATTCTGGTAAAATTCCATCAGAATGCCAGGTATGGAAAGATGTGGGTGGAAAAGCTGGGTTCTATCCACTAGGCAAACAAGCCGACTTCCTAAGAGAGGAGACGCTGGATTTAGGCAGCTACTTTGCTGCTCCAAACACATGGATGATCTGTATGCTCCAGTTCCTTGCACATTTCTCTTGGAACCCACAAAAGAGATGTTGAAATCTCCCCATTTTGAAGACTGAAATATGGTGATGCAGAAGTTGTCCTTGACAAAGGGAATGCAAGTAATTTTGCATCTTTGCTCTGTCTGATACTGCTTTGGAGAGAAGCCGGTGGTTTCTCTGGATGATCAACTCAGCCTTGTGAGAACTGGGGGGATGGGGACTGGGAGATAGGGCCCGGGAGGATCAAGCTCATTACGTCATATCATGAGTGGCTTGGGGCACAGTATGGTGGTGTGCAAGAAGAGAGAAGGCATGTGGATGGGTTTCTCCTGGTCCCTGGTGACCACTGGCCAGCATCAGCTATAGCCATAGCCGCAACATGGTGCAGTAATTCACTCTGTAACTGTTTATGGAGAGCCAGCCCATTCGTTATATGTGAGGTGCAGAGGTGGAAGGAACAGTCTCAGCCCCTTGGGAGCTCATACTTTTGTTGTAGAGACTCTTTTTTTTTGCGCACGTGTGTGTGTGTGTGTGTGTGTGTGTGTGTGTGTGTAAATGGGATATTTGGTGGAGATGCATGCATGCAGACGCCAGAGGAGAACATGCGGTGTCCATTTCATTCATCTTTTTTTTTTGTTTGTTTTTTTTGTTTTTCGAGGTAGGGTCTCACTCTGGGCCAGGCTGACCTGGAATTAACTATGTAGTCTCTGACCTGGAATTAACTATGTAGTCTCAGGGTGGCCTCGAACTCTCTGCGATCCTCCTACCTCTGCCTCCCGAGTGCTGGGATTAAAGGCATGCGCCACCACGCCCAGCTCATCTTTTTTTTTTTTTAATTTTAATTTTTTTTATTTTTAGAGAGAGACACAGAGAGAGACAGACAGACAGAAAGGGAGAGGGAGACAGATAGAGAATGGGCGCGCCAGCAGTCTCTCAGCTGCTGCAAACGAAATCTAGATGTGTGCGCCCCCTTGTGGGCAAGTGCTGCATTGCGCCCTTGCGTCACTGCATCTGGCTAAACGTGGGACCTGGAGATTGGAACCCGGTTCTTAGGCTTAGCAGGCAGGTGCCTTAACCGCTAAGCCATCTCTCCAGCTCTCATTCATCTGTATAGTTCTTTATTTTAGACAGGGTTTCTCCCTCAACTTGGAACCTGCCCCCTGCCCATGGACTGAGATGACAGATGTGTGTGGCCGCATCCAGTTATTTATGTGGGTTCTGAGGAGTCACATTGAGTCTAAGAGGCTCTCATGCACCAAGCTCTTCTTGATCACTGAACCATCTCCCCAACCCAAAATAGATTTTATACAATGGGAAATAAAATAAAACAGGTACAGGCTGCCCTTTCAGTGTGATCCTGGTTTGGTCAGTCAATCATAGCAAACTCCTACAAGTTTGAATTGACAGTAGAAATGAAGATTTGGACAGTGGGACATACTTTTTCCTTTTCTTCTACTTTTCTGTACTTCTCACATATTCAACAATAACAATTATGTTTTGTTTTGTTTTATTTTTTCTTTTCTTCTTTTGGTTTTTTTGAGGTAGGGCCTTGCTCTAGCCGGGCTGACCTAGAATTCACTATGTAGCCTCAGGGTGGCCTTGAATTCATGGTGATCCTCCTACCTCTGCCTCCCAAGTGATGAGATTAAAGGTGTGCACCACCATGCTTGGCTCTCAATATGATTTTTGTAATTTTTTTTCCAAAAAAAAATGACTTTCTGGAAAGAAAATAAGCAGGTGTGAGACCCAGGTTCTAGACCCAACTCTTTCTTAAACTTGCAATGAGGCCTTGAATGGACAGGGAAGTACCCTAAATCTCTTCTGAACTCGCAGGGATGGACCTCTAGGGCCTCCAACTCAAGCTTGAGGTCACTGGGGGATTCTGTGGCAGGGCCCAGGAGGCAGGACAGTTGCCAGGCTACCATGCTGACACCCGGGTCCCTGAGCTCTTAGTCTCCAGGGCCCTGTCCTCCAGGAATCTGGTGATGTTCTCAGATGTGGAAAGAAATGTCTGTGTTAGGTACATGATAATTAAATTAAGGAAGTAACTCTTTTTTCCAGCAAATAAAACCCAGCCCTGACCTGTTTCCCTTGAGGAATTCAGCCCAATCTCACTGCAAACCAGCAAAATGAAATCCATAGAATCTCACACAGATGCCAAACCCCATAATTGAAGCACTTTGCAGACATTTTCCTGGCAAAGACTCATGACTCCCCTTGAGATAGGTGCCCGACACACCCAGGATCATGTCTGTGACCATAAAGCCTGATGTCTAAAGCCAGGTTAATGAGGGGTTTGAGAGGCTGACAGGAGAAGGATGCCAGGAACTGAAGGAATGCAGGGGCGGGTGGGGGCAGACCCTTCCTGTTGAAACCTAAAGTAAAAGCAGCTAGTGTAACCTTTATCAAGGGGTGTCAGAGATGCAGTTAGGGTTTGGTAGAGGGAGGGAGGGAGGGAGGAGAGGAACAACCACGGCCCAGGCTCGCTGTAGCAGCCCTTCTCCATGACTAAAACCAGAGGCAGCTCATATACCGGGTACCCTGAGTCTTTCCCAAGGATGGCAACTTACCTGAAAATATGCTGAGGTTTGGCACTTACCTTTTTTTAAAAAAAATTTATTTATTTATTTGACAGAGAGAAATAAGCAGAAAGAGAGAGATAGGGAGGGAGGAAAGGAAGGAGAGGACGGGGAGGAAAGAATGGGTGCACCAGGGCCTCCAGCCACTAGAAACGAACTCAGATGCATGTGCCACCTTGTGCATCTGGCTTAAGTGGGTCCTGGGGAATCGAACCTGGGTCCTTTGGCTTTGCAGGCAAGCGCCTTAATCACTAAGCCATCCCTCCAGCCCAGCTTTTATTTTATTTTATTTTATTTTATTTTATTTTATTTTATTTTTTTAATCCAAAATGTCTTCCTTGTGGGAGTGCACTCTTGTTTATTTGTCAGATTTTAATAGATAACAAGACATACAGAAGGTGTCAATGGTACACAGATAGGAAAATAAGGACAAAAATAGTTTCTTTTCCCCATCAAAAGAATGTTCTGGAATGAAGAGATGACTCAGCCATTAAAAGCATTTGCTTGCAGAGTCTACTGTCCCGGGTTCTAGTCCCTGTTGCCTACATAAAGGCAGATGCACCAGGACCGCTAGCCACTGCAAACAAACTCCAGGTACTTGCACCATGTTGTGCCTCTGGCCTTATGCTGGTACTGGGGAACTGAACCCAGGTAGTTAGTTTTTGCAGGCAAATGCCTTAACCACTGAGCCATCTCTTCAGCCTTTACCATCTTTTTTTACTTTAAAAAACCAAAATGAGCTGGGCGTGGTGGCACACGCCTTTAATCCCAGCACTCGGGAGGCAGAGGTAGGAGGATCACCGAGAGTTTGAGGCCACCCTGAGACTACATAGTGAATTCCAGGTCAGCCTGGACCAGAGTGAGACCAGTGAAAAACCAAAAAAAAAAAAAAAATAAAAAAAAAAAAAAAATAAAATAAAATAAAATAAAATAAAATAAAATAAAATAAAATAAAACAAAATAAAATAAAACTAAAATGAAGCTAGGTGTGGTGGCACATGCTTTTAATCCCAGCACTCGGAGGCAGTGGTAGGAGGATCTCTGTGAGTTCGAGGCCACCCTGAGAGTACACAGTGAATTCCAGGTCAGCCGGGGCTAAAACCAGACCCTACCTTGAAAAACCAAAAACAAACAAACAAACAAAAACCCAAAATGAGGGAGACAGGGAAAAACTATCTCCCTCCCTCCTCTGACACACACATACACACACACACACACACACACACACACACACACACACACACGGGCTGGGGATCTTTTTAATTGGTAGAGTACTTGCTTAGCATGCACAAGACCTTGAATTTGATCCCCATGACCCCATAAATCAGGTGGTGGCATATGCCTATAATCCTAGTACTCCAGAGGTGGAGGCAGGGAGATCAGAAGTTTGAGGTCATCCTTGGCTACAGGGCAAGTTTGAACAAGCCTGGGCTACATGAAACCCTGTCTCAAAAACAGAAACATAACCAAAAGCCTCTGAAACTTTCTTTGACTTCCTCAGCCTGTGCCAATAACCTTGTCACATATGGAACAAATATGTGACACAAACATGTCATCTGGAGAGATGGCTTAGCCGTTAAGGCGTTTGCCTGCAAAGCCAAAGGATCCTGGTTTGACTCTCTAGTTCACATGCATCTGGAGTTCATTTGCAGTGGCTGGTGGCCCTGGTGTGTCCATTCTCTCTCTCTCTCTCTCTTTGACTCTTTCTTTTCTCAAATGAATAAATAAATAAATAAATAAAAAATAAATAAATAAATATAAAAATATTTTAAAAGCTGGGCGTGGAGGTGCACGTCTTTAATCCCAGCACTCGGGAGGCAGAGGTAGGAGGATCGTCGTGAGTTCAAGGCCACCCTGAGAATACAGAGTGAGACCCTACCTAGAAAAACCAAAAAAAAAAAAAAAAAAAAAAGTTTAAAAAATATATCTCTGATACTGCAAAATAGTTCAGCTTGTTGGACATGCAACAAACAACTATTTTGCCTAAGGACCCCAGTTCGAGGCCATGCAGTTGTCAGGACCCACCAACCTTGTGGTGTGATGCACAAGGAGGGTGCATGCATTTGGAGTTCGTCTGCATGGCTGGAGGCCCTGGCGCGCTGAGCCTTCCTCTCTCAATGCACTGCCTATTTCTATCCTCTCTCTCTCAAATAAATAAATAAATAATAAAATATTTAAATATATATATATCTGATACTGCAAAATAGTTCAGCTTGTTGGACATGCAACAAACAACTATTTTGCAGTATTAGAGACATAGTTGCCATGCAGTTGTCATCCACAACCAACCTTGTCAGAAAGAATGTCATTCAATGCATAAATGAATGGCTCTCACAAGCTGCATTCCAATAAAACACTGACTAACAAGTAGTCCTTCTGGAGACCATGCTCTTTCTGTTAGCATGTTAAAGCACTTGTGCTGGCACACCCTGTGGATCCAGGTTCTATTCATTCTGGTCTGGGCAGGCTGTATGGTCTCTGTCACAAGGTGGCAGCTGTGTCTGGAGTTCATTTCAATGCATAAATGAATGGGCACATCTGCATTCCAATAAAACTTTATTGACTAACAAGTAGTAGGGGTGGAGAGATGGCTTAGCAGTTAAAGCACTTGTCTGTGAAGCCTAAGGACCCAGGTTCGATTCCCTAGTATTCACATAAGCCAGATACACAAGGTGGTACATGTGTCTGGAGTTCATTTGCAGTGGCTGGAAGCCCTGTTTTATAAAAAAGAAGACGAAATGTGAGGGCAGGAGAGATGGCTTAGTGGTTAAGGTACTTGCCTGTAAAGTCTAAGGACCCAGTTTCAATTCCCTAGTACCCATGTAAGCCAGATGCACAAGGCAAAGGCAGTGCGTGTGTCTGGAGTTCATTTGCAGTGGTTAGAGGCCCTGGTGCACCCATTCTGTCTCTGTGTGTATCTCAAATAAATAAAAATAAAATATGTAAAAAAAAAAAAAAGCCGGTTTGGTGGGGCACACCTTTAATTCCAGCACAGGGGAGGCAGAGGTGGGAGGATTGCCATGAGTTTGAGACCACCCAAGACTACATAGTGAATTTCTAGTCCAGGTCAGCCTGGACTAGAAAACCCTACCTCGAAAAAACAAAAAACCAAAAAAACAAAAAAACAAAACAAAACAAAAAAAAACAGGTAGTAGGCTGATTTGGCCCAACTCTTAGAGTTTGCTGACCTCATCATTTTGAATGACTTCCCTCTGTGTTCCTGATGGTTAGTCAGCCATTAGAAAGTAAAGCCACAAGTGAGTCACCAGAAAGGTGGACATGGTGGCTCACGCCTTTACTCTCAGTACCTAGGAGTCTGAGGTAGAAGGATTGCTATGAGTTTAAGGCTAGCCTGGGCTACAATGTGACTTCCAGGTCAGCTCAGTCTAGAGTGAAATTCTACCTCATACACACACACCAAAAAGAAGAAGGAGAAGAAGAAAAAGGGGAGGAAAGAAAAAAAGACGGACTGGAGAAATGGCTCAGTGGTTAAAGGTGTTTGCTTGCAAAGCCTGATGGTCTCGTTTCAATTTCCTAGTACTCACAAAACACCAGATGTACAGAGTGGCATGCGTCTGGAGTTCTTTTGTAGTGGCAAGGGGACCTGGTATGCCCCTCCCACTCTCTCAAAAAAATCAATAGATTTTAAAAAAGAAAGAAAGGCAATGCTCGAGGCTGGGGATGGTGGCTTATGTCTGTCATCCCAGCACTCAGGAGGCTGAGGTAGGAGGGTTACTAGAAGTTTGAGGCCACCTTGGTTACAGAGTGAAATTATGTCTCTCCCTGCCATGAGGAAGGAAGGAAGGGAGGAAGGGAGGGAGGGAGGGTGGGAGGGAGAAGGGAGGGTAGGAAGGAAGGAAGGGAGGGAGGGAGGAAAGGGAAGGAAGGAAGGAAAGTGATAGAGGATTTTGGGGTTCAGGGAGGGTCTGTTAGCTCCAACTTTTGGGTCTTCATCCTATTTTAGTAAAGAATTGACAAAACTGACTCTGAGAAGGGTGAGTTATGAATTATTGAGTTTATTTAGAGAGAAATTATGAATTAAGAGGTTTATCAGGGGGAAATAAGATCCAGGGAGGAAGCTAATGAAAAGACTCAAGCCATAGGAGACTTCTCTTTCTTGCCTGGCTGGAAAGGAAGAGAGATGGAAAAAAATCGTGAAGGATAAAAGGGCTCTGGGGGAGGCACATACACCCACATGTGGAAGGCAAAACATAAGAACCAAAGGATCCCCTTCATATAAAAGACCAGACAGGATTAAGAAAGAGTGAAGGGGGCTGGAGAGATGGCGTAGTGGTTACGTCGCGGTTAAGACGCTTGCTTGCGAAGTCAAACAACCCGAGTTTGATGATTCCCCAGTACCCACGTAAAGCCAGATGCACAAAGTGGCACATACATCTAGAGTTTATTTGCAACAGCTGGAGGCCCGGGTGTGCCCATTCTCTCTGTGTCTCCTCTCCCTATCTCGCTCTGCTTATAAATAAATAAATAATAGCCGGGCGTGGTAGCGCGCGCCTTTAATCCCAGCACTCAGGAGGCAGAGGTAGGAGGATCACCGTGAATTCGAGGCCATTCTGAGACTACATAGTGAATTCCAGGGCAGCCTGGACTAGAATGAAACCCTACCTCGGAACCTTGGAAAACCAAAAAAATAAAAAATAAATAAATATTAAAAAAAAAAAAAAAAGACATCGTGAAGGACTCCGAGATCAAAGAAAACTCATATAGGTAACCAGGTGAGAGGGTACCCCCAAGCAAGACACATAAAGAAAGCAGGCTGGAAAATGCCCAGGGCCAAGGCAAAGTGCTCCCCGCTTCCAAGCCACACTGGGAAAGGGAGAGACAGACTTACACACAGGTTTTGATATAATAGTAGGAAGCACTTGTGTAGCGTTTACCCTGTGGAGTGCATCTTCTAGGTACATTAAACAAGGTGTTCAGTCAGCCTTGCATCCTTACTGGGTAGGTTATATTATAATCCCATTTTGCAGACGAGGACCCTGAGGCACAGAGAGATCCTGTGACATCCTCAAGCCCAGACTGACCAGCAAGGGCTATCGAGCCTGTATGTCCTGCCCTTGGTCTTTGAAATAGATGTAGTGGTAGTAAAAGTTGAAGTTGATGAGCATGGCACTGTGGCATTGTGGCACTGTATGCTTTTAACCCCAGGGAGATCAAGAATTTTTTGTTTTGTTTTGTTTTGGTTTTGGTTTTTCGTGGTAGGGTCTCACTCTGGTCCAGGCTGACCTGGAATTAACTATGTAGTCTCAGGGTGGCCTCGAACTCATGGCAATCCTCCTACCTCTGCCTCCAGAGTGCTGGGATTAAAGGCATGAGCCACAACGCCTGGTGAGATCAAGAATTTGAGGAGGCTGGAAAGATGGCTTAACTGTTAAGGTCCATTCTACAGGTCCCATGTAAGCCAGATGCACATGGTGGCACATAGGCTTTGAGTTTGTTTGCAGTGGCTAGAGTCCTTGGCATGCCCATTCTCTCCCTCTCCCTTTTTCTCTTCTCTGTCTCTCTTTCTGACTCTAATAAATAAATAAAAATTTTAAAAAGTTAAAAAAAGAATTTGAGGCTATCTGGCCTATATAGCAAGTTCAAGGCCAGCTTGAGCTACATAGAGAGACCCTGAGACTGGTGTTTTCATGAGCCCACAGTGAATACCATTAACCCCACTGAGGAAGTCCCTCAGTGGAATGGGTATGGGAGAGAGGGAACATAAGAATATAACCTGATGGGCATATGGCCGATATGTAAAATGTTCATGCAGTAAAGCTCTCAATTTAGAACCAGGCATGGTGGTGCACACCTTTAATCCCAGCACTCGGGAGGCAGAGGGAGGAGGATTCCTGTGAGTTCGAGGCTGCCCTGAGACTACATAATGAATTCCAGGTCAGCCTGGGCTAGAGTGAAACCCTACCTCAAAAAACAAAGAAACAAAAAAGTTCTCAATTTAGGGCTGGAGAGATGGTCAGTGGTTAAGGCGCTTGCCTGCAAAGCCTGATGATCTGGGTTGGATTGCCCGTACTCAAGTAAAGCCAGATTCACAGAGTGGCGCATGCATCTGGAGTTTGTTTGAAGTGGCTGGAGGCCCTGGTGTGCCCATTGTCTCTGTCTCTCTCTCTTTCTCTGGTTGTAAATAATAAATAATAAATATAAATAAAATAAAAAATATATAATAAAAATATATATAATAAAATATATAAGTAAAAATAAAAAATCTTTTAAAAAAGTTCTCAATTTAAAAAAAAGGTTTGGGAATTTGCTCAGAGGTAGATCACTTGCCTAGCATGTGCGTGGCCCTGGGTTGCATCCCCACAGCTGAAACAGAAAAAAAGAAAAAGAAAAAGAAAACAAGGTATGCACCCTTCTTGTGGATCCATTGCTTTCCAGATGGACCAACCGGTCCCTCATCCAGTCCTGCACTCGCAGAGCCCTAGTACCTAGTAGCTGCATATGTCAGGCCTGTTTAGCTTGCTCCAAGACAGGCCAGCGTGCCAGTGGTTATTGGGGCCAGTAGGGAGGGGGAAGGAGACTCCTGGTGGCTTTCACCTCCAAGCTCTGACTGCAGCCAGGCAGCAGACCACTTTGTCAAATACGCGCCTGCAGGCTCAGGGTCAGGTGTAGCCTATCAGAAAGCCTGGGTGTGAATCTTCAGTAAGAAATTTATCTGCCTGGAAAATGGCAAGTGTGGGGATCAGGAAGGGAAGCAGAAAACCATAGGAAAAGCCAACTAGTCTCATCCCACAAGTCATTGTTGAGACCCTGTCTCAAGGGCAGGGTTCCAATCATTGGGCGGGGCTTGGAAGAGCTCTCGGCTCCTTGGAATCCTGTCTTTGGTCAGACCCCTCGCTCGGCTTGCTCGTTTCCATCCCCCACTCCTTCCTGGGCCTTTCATTTCCTTAGAGATGTTAACTCAGCCGCCAACAGGCAGGTTGGGATCGGAGTGTCCTCATCCCCCATCTTTGCATATCTATACCGGCATCCAGCCCTGCCTGGCCTATCACTGTTAGGATAGCCCTGCCCTAGCTCATAGGTGTCTGCAAAGGAGAGAGGGGCCAGTCCCTGAGTGTGGTTCTCTGTACCTGCAATTGTCAGAACCGGAAAGTGGAAGGTCACTTGGCCATTGGTTTCCTGCATCCCCCCCCCCCTTGGCTCTGCTAAGCACAGCCCCAAGAAGGTAAGTCACAAACCAGTTTTTGATTTTTGTCATTTTAAACTTAACATGAGTGAGAGAGAGAGAAAAAAAAAAGTGAGGCCCAGGTCTTTGCAAGGACGGTAAAGTCACCCTGAGTTCAGCAGCGAGGGCGGTGGGACCCAGAGGAGGTGCACTGAGTTGGTAAGGAGTTGATCCCACGCAAAGCTCAATTCAGTTGCAGTTCATTTTGGTGTGTTAGTTTTTTTTTTTCTTCTTCTTCTGCCTTTTTTTTTTTTTTTTTTTTTTTTTTTTTTTTTTGAGGTAGAGTTTTACTCTAGTCCAGGGTGACCTGGAATTAACTATGTAGTCTCAGGGTAGCCTAGAACTCACGGCGATCCTCCTACCTCTGCCTCCTGAGTGCTGGGATTAAAGGCATGCGCCACCACACCCGGCTCAGATGCAGTTCATTTTGGGAACGAAGGTGCTAGGGGGCTAGAACTCAGCAAACTGGGAAAATTCAGAGATTCCTAGGGATGGGTGGAGGGGAAGGCTGGGGAGAAAGGGAAGGCTGAGCCATCGCCAGGCTGACATTGAGTTCATGCACACCAGGGCCAGGTCTTCTTCCAGAGAGGGCCGCATCCACACCATCACCAAGGTACCTGTCTTAGAGCAACTCAATAATCTCACCTGAGCATCAATAATTAATAATAAAATACCAAAAGAGAGAGCCTGCCACCACCCTGAGATTGTGGCTGAAAGGTGACCAACTGTAGAGTTCTAACCTATGGCTTGACAGTGAATCAAAACAAGGAGTCTCTGCTCCATAGGTTTGAGATTTCTCCTTATCTCCAAGTCTACCAGGAAGCATTGCTAGATCAGAGAAGGCGGTCCTTTCTTTCTTGCCTTAGGGCTAGGCAGACCGAGCAGAACCTGTGTGGCAGGATTGCCTCCAAGGATCCCTCTGGAATCCAGGTAGGTTGAGTTCCAATGCAGCCTCATTTGAGGGCCAGGTCCCTCATCTGCAAGCTGAAGACAGAGCCCATAAAACCAAGCCTGCACCCAGAAGGCACCATCGTGGTGGAGCCATGCTTTGCATGGCTGAAGTCTACTCAGTTTGGGGAGACTCTCTTTAATGCTAGAACAGAATATACAAATACCAACCCAATTGAAAGGCTCTGGTGTGGGGCAGTGGTAGAGTGCAGCAAAAGGAGCTCTTTGACCAAAAGCCCAAAACCACACCCAGGTCGTAGAGCTCAAATGCTGAAAGAAAAAGACAAAAAACCAACATCAGATCCAGAAAATTGTATACTGCTAGTATGATCACCTATTTGACATGTGTCTTCGTTGCCTTTCTTCCTACACTGTTCGGGCTGTGTATTCTAGTCATTGCTTCATGTGACACTGACTTTGGAATATATTTTCTATAGAGAGAATAGCAAGATAGTGTGTTAATTGCTCTGGTGTGGTTGCTGGGGGTTTGATTTTATTATTATTATTATTGTTATGGGCTAGCTTAGAAAAAAATGTTATGCAGCATAACTGGTTACTGCTACCACCATGTAAATTTTTAGACAATTGTTAGTTTTGACAAAGTTTGAATTCTCCATTGTATAAACTGTCAGGTGTACAATGTTTTAAGGTGTTTTTCTATAGTGATCTTTGTATGTGTGTGTGTGTGTGTGTGAGAGAGAGAGAGAGAGAGAGAGAGAGAGGGTCTTGCTTTAATTCAGGCTGACTTGGAACTCAAACTCACTGTGTAGCTCAAGCTGACCTTGAACTCGTGGTGATCCTCCTACCTGAATGCTAGGATTAAAGTTGTGAGCCATGCCTGGCTGATAATTAGTTATCATAATAATTACTTCTCTGCCTTTTGGCTCAGATCAAATGTAGTAACAAGTTTTAATTGAAGATGCTTATCCACCCAAAAGGAGCCTATGGGAGAGAGGAGTCTTTGGCTTTAAGCTTCAATGTTTCATGTTAAATCCTCCAGTTAGCACACAATAAATGTGAATTATAATATTTTTGTTATATTTGACAGTCATCCTTTGAATTTTACACCTTTAGCATTATTAAAGCATATGTTCTTATTGGGCATGGTGGTGTAACCCTGGGATCCCAGTAGAGACAAAAGGGTGACAATCAAGGAAAGCATAGCTTGACCTCGCTAGACCCTGTCTCAAAAGACCAAGCACCGGGGATGTAGATCATCCTAGATCTGGGCTTGATCTCCACCACCATTAAAAAAAAAATTTCTGGGCTGGAGAAAAGGTTCAGCGGTTAAGGCACTTGCCCGTAAAGCCTAACAACCAGAGTACCCATGTAAAGCCAGATGTACAAAGTGAAGCATGCATCTGGAGTTCTTGCAGCTAGGGGCCCTGGTGTATCCATTCTCTCTCTCCCTCCTCACTCCCGTGTGGTGGTGCACGCCTTTAATCCCAACACTCAAGAGGCCGAGGTAGGAGGGTCTTTGTGAGTTTGAGGACAGCCTAGGACTACATAGTGAATTTTGGCTTATGTGGGTATTGGGGAATTGAACTCTTGTCCTTAGGCTTGGCAGCCAAGTGCCTTAACCCCTGAGCCATCTCTCCATCCCAGATTTTTCTTTCTTCCTTCCTTCCTTCCTTCCTTCCTTCCTTCCTTCCTTCCTTCCTTCCTTCCTTCCTTCCTTTCCTTCTTTCTTCCTTCCTTTAATTTGAGAGAGACAGAGAGAGAGACAGACAGACAGAGATGGGTGAGTAGGGCCTCTCAACCACTGTGAACGAACTCCAGATGTGTGTGCCCCCTTGTGCAACATTGCATGCTTGCATTACTTTTGCATCTGGCTAAATGTGGGACCTGGAGATTCGAACAGGCATTCTTAGGCTTTGCAGGCAGGTGCCTTAACTGCTAAGCCATCTCTCCAGCCCTCTTTCTTTCTTTCTCTCTCTCTCTCTTTCCCTTCCCTTCCCTTCCCTTCCCTTCCCTTCCCTTCTCTTTTCTTTTCTTTTCTTTTCTTTTCTTTTGATTGTTGTTTGAGGTAGGCTCTTATTCTAGCTCAGGCTGACCTGGAATTCACTGTGCTCTCTCAGACTGGCCTTGAACTCAATCCCCCACCTCTGCCTCCTGAGTGTGCCACCATGCTCAACCCAATTTTTTTTTTTCCCTGAGTAGGGTCTTGTTCTAGTCCAGACTGATCTGGAATTCACTATGTAGTCTCAGGCTGGCCTTGAACTCCGGACCTCTTACCTCTGCCTCTCAAGTTCTGGGATTAAAAGCATGCACCACCACGCCCAGCCTGCAGTTTTTTTCACTAGCAAGTGTTGATCTGTGCTGTGATCTAATGCTCTGTCATTTACCTCTTGGAAAATAGCTCTGTGGAGGTGGTCATTAGTGTTTCTCAGTGGGCCAACAGGAACCACCCTGCTTTCAGTGAAAGGAGCAAGAGAAGTGGCTGTAAGGTTTCTAGTCACCCACCTGTGCTTTGGAAGCATTAGCTTGAAGGGAGACCATCCGATCTTTGTCCTGTGGTCAACAAGGTCTGTTTGGTGTGTTGGTACAAAATGGGGCTTTGTTCTTCTAAAGCATATTTATCAAATACAGCCAACTGGACATCATCTGAACTGCGTATCCCTTTGAGAGTCTTTAGGGAAGATGGATTTGAGTTTCAAGCCTGGCCCCTTAAGGTGTCAACTGTTGTTCTTTTTAAAAAATATTTTTATTTATTTATTTTCAAGCAGAGAGAGAGAGGGACAGAAACAGAGAAAGAGGGAGAGAGAAAGAGAATGGGGGTGCCAGGGCCTCCCTGCCACTACAAACTCCAGACGCATGCGCCACTTTGTGCATCTGGCTTTATGTGAGTACTGGGAATTGAACCCCCGTCATTAGGCTTTGCAGACAAGTGCCTTAACCGCTGAGCTAGCTCTCCAGTCCCCTTGTTTTGTTTTTGTTGTAGGGTCTCACTGTAGCCCATGCTGACCTGGAACTCACTCTGTAGCCCAGGCTAGCCTCTAACTCATAGCCATCTTCCTACCTCAGCTTCATGGATTTTTGTTTGTTTTTTTAATTTTTTTTTCGTCTTCATGGTGTTGAGGCAAACTCAAGACTGTGCATGCGAAGCAAGTGCTCTGGCCTGGTTTACACACCTAGCCCTCAAATCTTTCTTGCTTTAAGACTCAAACAACAGGCCTGGGATGTGGGTCAGGGGTAGAGTACTTTCTTGGCATGAATGAAGGCCTGTGTTCAATCCTTGGCACTGGGAAAAGAAAATTAAAAAGATTCAGAGAAGAGCACAGTGCTGGTGTGTGACAAGTTGCCCTGGCTACTTTGCAGTTTAGTAGCCATGTCTATGCATTTCTATATGCATTTCTATATGCATTTCTATAGCAGCTAGCTGGGAGTGGAGAAAGGGTATGCATGTTTCGTAGCTCATTTGAAAACTATTATGCAAAACCCAAGTTAAACACAAAAAAAGGTGTAGAGGAAGAAGTCTCAGAAGTGGATTCCCAGCAGCAAGCTGCAGTCTGTGGTCTTGGGATAGAGGCCTTGGAGATAACAAGGACAGGACAATTGGAGATTACAACAGTAGGAGAGTGAGTGGGTTAGAGGGTTCGAAGACACATGCAGTTTGTAATGGCTTTTTTTTGTTTTTTGGTCTTTTTTTTGTTTTTCAAGGTAGGGTCTCACTCTGGCCCAGGCTGACCTGGAATTAACTATGTAGTCTCAGGGTGGCCTTGAATTCACCACAATCTTCCTACCTCTGCCTACAGAGTGCTGGGATTAAAGGCGTGCACTACTACACCTGGCTTGTATTGGCTTTTAAAAAAATATATATTTTATTTATTTATTGAGAGAGAGAAAGAGGCAGAGGGAGAGAGAGAGAATGGGCATGCCAGGGCCTCCAAATTCATGTGCCCCCTTGTGCATCTGGTTTACGTGGGTCCTGGAGAATCGAACTGGGATCCTTAGGCTTTGCAGGCAAACGCCTTAACCACTAAGCCATCTCTCCAGTCCTTGCATTGACTTTTTATCTGCATGACATAGTACTGAGGCAGGCTACCTAGGAAGAAAGGAAATTTATTTTGCTCATAGAATTGAGAGCTGAAGGTACAAACAGCATGTGAAGATTCTGGTAAGAGCCCCGCTTTGGCTGGGTCACATCATAGCAGAGGACAATGTTGGTACCACATAGTAAGTCATAGCACTGGGTGGGGTTATACTCAGGTTTATTTATTTATTTGTATTTTGTAATGGGTGGTATGTGCGGTTCCCCGTCCTCTTGCTTGAAGTGCTTCATGGTCTGTTCTGTGGCAGCCTGAGAAGAACATCAGGTGTGTCCCCTCCCCACCCCCCATCACTCAACCGCCTATTTTTCCCTGTGATGGAGTCTCTTACCGATTGCAGAGCTTACTGTCCAGCAGTCCCAGTGGTCCTTTGCTCTCCTCATAGGACTGGGGTTACAGATGTGCATGGCCATGTCCAGCTGCTTATGTGGGTTCTGGACTTTTGAATTTAGGCAGTCTCGAGCCCCCTCAGGCCCTCAGGCTTGCACAAGTGCACTAATCCGGTGAGCCATCTCTCCAGCCTACACTCAGGGTTATAACACCCTTTCTCAAGAATTACCAAAGTGGGGGGCCTGCTGGAGAGATGGCTTAGCAGTTAAGGCACTTGCCTGTGAGACCTAAGGACCCAGGTTCGATTCCCCAGAACCCACATTAGCCAGATGCACATGGTGACACATGCATCTGAAGTTGGTTTGCAGTGGCCAGAGGCCCTGGTGCACCCATTCTCACTCTCTCTCTCTCTAATAAATTAAATATATATATGTATGTATGTATGTATATATATATTTAAAAAAGAATTTCCAAGGGGTTGCCAGAAGGTGACTTTAATCCCTCCCTGAGGACAGCGTCCCAGTGACCTTCAGAATGTAAGGAGCTAGGTCTCATCCATAGGTTCCCATCAGTTTCCACCTTGCCACACTGAGGACCAAGCATCCAACACATGACCCCTCAAGGAACAAGCTGTAACAGGGTCACTCCTACAAGTGCCAGCCTCTGACTACTGTCCTCATCTGTCCAGGAGGGTGGTGGAACCTCCCTGGTGAGGGACATGAAGGATGAAATAAACACTGTAGGTAAAACGCCTGGCATGACGCCTGGCCTGTACCACCGAAGAGCTGGTCACGTGTGCTATGATTCCTTGGACTCCATTCTTGGGCACTTGCGACTCATTGTTTTTACTGCTGTTGTTTGAGAGCATTGAATGTCCTCAGGCAGAATTGACATCCTGTTTCTCCTGGGGAAATTAGGGAGCAGTTGGTGTTCAGACAGTCTATGGACATGCCAGGTTTCTCACCAATAAAGGGAGAGGTGAGCTCTGTCTGTCAGACACACTGCCAGGAAAGACAAGATCAGTAGCTCACTTGCGAAGCCATGACAGAAATGCGGTTCCAGGAGAGCTGTGGAGCAGGTGACCCTTCAGCACCTGGCTGATTAAGACTTCTCCATTTCTTTGCTTGGAATCGGGTTTTTGCATTGTGTTACTGGGTTTTCAAAACTCCACTTCCACCACGATGCACACACCATGACAGATTCAGCTCGATTTTACTGTAAACTTAAACTGCTCTAGAAAGTAGTCTACCAAAACAAAAGAGAACCAGACACAGCTGCCAGGAGCTCTCAGACGCAGCTTCTTGCTGGATATTGACACGTAAGTAAAGAACAGTATCACCCGTATGCATGGCAGGCCTGTGGGGATGACAACAGACTTTGCTGTACTTAAAACCAAAATTTTGTTGTGCGGTTCCGACACAAGAGCCTGGAAAAAGACTTTAGTTCATTTGCAAGAAACTGTGAAATTATGTGAAGGATTTCCCTTAATGGAGATAGTTTGTCAGGGGCTCAGGTTGAACTCAACCAACCTTTGGGGCTTCTTCTATCTCCCACAAGTTCTCTCTCATACCTTGAGCTCAAGGCCCAGCCAGGGACTGCTTGTTTCTCGTCATCTCGAGGGTGATGCAGGGCGCAGCACAGCTTCAAACTTCTCTGCTTTCACTTTTGATTAGTCAGGACCTCCATCTGCTGGTATTTGAATATGAGTCTTTTCTGTGGCTCCTTTTCAAAGCAGTTTAAAAACACACAATGTTCCATGATCCGGTCAAGAGCTAATGTAAGTACTTATTTGGGGACTTTTTTTTTTTTTTTAATCTATTGTACACATTTGAAACTCAATGATTACAATGTCTTGAAAATCATAGTTGGATAAAAACAGAAAAAGGGTTGAAAAGGGACTACTTAAGGCATAGTCATAAAGCTTTTGGTAGCAACAGTAGCAGCCAATAGAACAGTTCATAAAAACAGAGGAGCTAAAATTCTTCATTTCGCGTTAAACAGGAAACTGAAAGTAATCTGTAGCAATGTGGGGAGTTTTCAACAAACCTGCTGTTTATCTGTGATGAAGAAAAACCCAAACGGGACATTTCTTTTTCTATTTGCTTAAGATGATATGATTTAATGAAAATCTTAACCAAACCACGACCACAGGAAGCAGGTTCTGTGCTGGTCAGGTTTTGAAGCAATCCGATCACACCAGAACCAAAGGGAATTTAGAAGCAAACTGAAAGCCTGCCTGAGTTGAGAATGCACTTTTGTTTCCCTTTGTGCGTGGCTGTCACTTACCCAACATGTGCATATGAATATTCTTTCTGAAGACCTGGGCTTCATTTTAAGGTCAGCCTTCAATTTCTCGAGAATATAATTTGCTGCTATTTTTAGAACACCATGATTGCTCGTAATAACTAATGGAAAAAAAAAAGCCTCAACAGAGAAATAAATGTGTAACAGCTGTGTCTGCTTAAACTTGATTAAAGGCAGTAAAAAAAAAAAAAGTAAACAGAAGAATAATGTGACAATAGATGAAGGGGAGACAAGTATCCCTCTCGTTGTGAGAAGTTTTATAGACAGAACTTGCTGTGCTTCGAAAGGCCGGCCATGTCTGTGTTTAAAGTTTACTTTACTGTTTGTCTTGAGTGCGATCCGTGTTGTAGTGAATAATTTATAGCCAGCATGAATGAGCTCATTAGTCACCTTTTCAGACTTTAAATGAGTTTTGTGGTTGTCAATCCTCGAGCCTTCTGTTCAGCCGCTGAGCAAAATGACAGCTTGGCAGTTGGCTGCCTTGTCATCCGGGCTGCCTGTTCCCCTTTCAGGTCTGGGCTGGCTTTCCTATTTCATTGAAACCTTCTCTTTCTTTGCCCACCGTGCTGGCTCAGAAACTCTCACATTTCAGATGTTCTTATGTACCCTTAGTTTAAGAGAACCATTTTGGGGGAATTATAAGAAACCTTTTGGTTCTGTCTGCCAGAGAGAATAATGAAGTAGATGAATTTTTTTTTTTTTAAACAAACCTCTACAACTAGTGTGTGTCCTTCCCTTTGTGCTCTATATGGTGTTTGAGTTCTTCAAAAGCAGAGAGCCAGGGAGCTGGGAGTTGTGCAGCAGCTAAGCTGGGCTTTTTTTTTTTTTTCACCTGGCAGTCACATTTTAGGCAGGGCTAGTAGTGGAGTTGGGAGAAGGGGTTTTTGGAGCAGGTTTGCATTGTTTCAGTTCTCTTTCCATCGCTCTTTCTCTTTGTTGGTGTGTTTGTAGTGTATCCGTGTATGTGTGTGCAGATGTGCACACCCCATGTGTATGGAGAACAGAGGAGGTTATCAGGCATCTTCATTGCTTTTCCGATCTCACTTCCCTGCATGTCCCTGAAGCTCCCCCTTTTTCAGCTAGGCTAGCTGACCAAGGAGCTCCACCCCCTCGATGCTGGAGTCACATGGTGCTGAAGATCGAACTCCAGTCCCCGTGCTTGCACAGCACGTGCTCCTACCTGCTTGAGCCGTCTCCCTAGCTCTCTTACTTTGTTGTTGTTTTTGTCTTTTTGAGACAAAGTCTCAAGCTTGGGCCAGGCTGACCTGGAGCTTTCTGTGAGCCCCAGGCTAGCCTCAGAGACACAGCAGTCTTCCCGCCTTAGCCTCCTGAGTACAGAGATTATAGGAGTGAGCGAGCCACCAGGCCTGGATATTTTAGTTGTTTTGAGACAGAGTCTAATGTAGCCCAGGTTGGCTTCACTGAATGGATGAAGATTACCTTGAACTTCTGATGCTGCTGCCTCCACCTCCTGAGTGCTAGGATTGCAGGTGGGTGCCACTGCTAGCAATCAAACACAGGGCCTCTATTGACTGAATTATATATACTTCTAGCCCATCATTGTTTCAATTCTGAACATCAAGATGAAGTGGATAAGGAAACTTTGTCTCCAGAGAGCTTTTGGGTGGGATTTCCAAGACCAAAGAACTGCTTTGTTCCTACAGAGGGGTTAGCCAGAAGATCTTTCAAGACTTCAGTCAATGTGGTGGCTCGGGATGATTGGCAATGACCACGACTTCTTCCCTAGCACGGATCATTAAGGGAAAGCAAGCAACTA
This sequence comes from Orientallactaga sibirica, assembly GCA_036365145.1. Classification (NCBI taxonomy): domain Eukaryota; kingdom Metazoa; phylum Chordata; class Mammalia; order Rodentia; family Dipodidae; genus Orientallactaga; species Orientallactaga sibirica. The sequence goes on along the minus strand of JAEOAD010000038.1, from coordinate 4,331,817 downwards.
AAGCTGCCTTCTTCCTGTACCTTTGGAGATGTGCCTGGGAGGCTGGGGTGCTGGTGGCAGTGGGATATCATCGGGCTGTCACTCCCTTTGAACCTGACCTGGGCAGCCTCCGTGAGCCCTGACATTCACTTGCTTCCTGGGATTGCACTCCATCCTGACTCCAGGACACAGTGATATGAATACCTATGTCCTTGGGTAGCCTCTGTTGGCCGAATACCTAGGTCTGTTCTCTGAGCTCTTGCTGACATTCGCTATGAGCAACAGGCACTAATGGATGCCATCACTGACGTGGGCAGCACCCCCTTCCGGGATCCATATTGTTAGACAGCTGGCCTAGCACTGTGTGAGGCAGGCAGGAAAGATGCTCAGTATTGCTCTTTGGAAAGAATGCCAACTTAAAAAGGATGCCTGGTTGTTTGGGGGCCAAATTTTTGAAACCAGACACAGTCATGTGGCTTTGACTACAGGGAAATGAGGTGCCGTTGAATGCACCCACAGACCGAGTGAGCAATCCACATGGCTACTTCCTTTCCAGCCCCCGTCCTTCTCCTTCTGAGATTAGCGCTCACCTGCTGCCATGCCTCACAGTCTGTGGGCACATTTTGCTTGCACCTGAGATACAGTATTGAAGGCACAGGGCAGGCTGGGATTGTGGCCCAGTCATAAGAGCTTGCCTAGTATGTGCCAGGCCCTGAATACAATACTCACCACCACAAAAATATACAAAAATGTAAAAAGGCACAAGAGCTCTTATTGTGAGAAGTAGTGAGACTTTCAAAACACAAAACATTGGTGAACTTTACTGTCCAGTGGAGAAGAGAGGGCAGGTTTGAATGTTGTAATAATTTGAGCACATCACTAATCTTAAGGAAGGAACTTTGTACAACAAAGAATCTATGTACCATTTCCCAAAGATTTCAACCCAGTTCAGAGTTTTTGCTTTAATTTAGAAAGGCCATGGTGGAGCGAATTGCTGCTTTGTTTCATATCCTTCTAGAAAAGTAAGATGAAAGAAGTCACTTGGCTAGGTGATTCTTGGGTTTAGCCGCCAGAACTTAGACACACACAATGGAGCTTACTTTTTTTTTTTTTTTTTTCGAGGTCGGGTCTCACTGTAGCCCAGGCTGACCTGGAATCCACTCTGTAGTCTCAGGATGGCCTCGAGCTCTTGGCGATCCTCTTACCCCTGCCTCCCGAGTGCTGGGATTAAAGGCGTGCACCGCCACACCTGGCTGGAGCCTACTTTTTTTGTTGGTATAATGTAATGTTTTTGATTACCACTGTGCCACACTCAGTGAGTGAGCAGAAGAGACACACTAAACAGAGTCCAGGGTCTTTGCTTCTCAAGCCACTTAGTCTGATATCAGGCATCCACGTGACTATTTTTTTTTTTTATAACAAAGATATACCAAAGAGTACAGATTATGAGACAGAAGCTGAATTTTCATTTTTTATTTATTTTATTTTTATTTTTTGAGGGAGGGTCTTGCTCTAGCCCAGGCTGACCTAGAATTCACTATGGAGTCTCAGGGTGGCCTTGAACTCACAGAGATCATCCTACCTCTGCCTCTGGAATGCTAGGATTAAAGGCGTGTGCTGCCACGCCTGGCTGAATTTTCTTTGTTTTTTTTTTTTTTTTTTTTTTTTTTTTGCAAGTAATATCATTTAATTCATTTAAAAGTCCCCTTTTCGTTCCTGTTTTATATATTGGTCATATTTTTCTTTCCCTGAGCCCCATTGCTTCTGTCTTTCATGCCCCTGACCCCCAGGAGGGTGTCTAACTTTGCTCTAGCTTGATTTCCTCCTGTATAACATGGCTCTAAACTCAGAGTCCGTTATAGGTTCCCAGACCCATCACTTACAAGCTACGTGACCCTGCACATGTGGCCAAATCTCTCTGGGCCTTGCGGGGGGAGGGGGCGGGGCGTGTCTTCATTTATAAATGATTAATGTGAGGCAAAAATATTTTTGCAAAGTTTTTGTGTCAGACTTTGGTCCCTTTGACAGATAGCTGAGAGAAACCACAGAAAAGGAGGAGAGCTTTCGCAGTTGCCAAAGTGTCAGTCCTTGACTGGCTGGCTTCATTGCTGTGGGCCTGTGGTGTGACAGAGGGTCATGGAGGAAAAAGGGTGTGGTAAAGCAGAGCTGTTCACAAGGTAGCCAGGAGGTGGACAGCATGTGACACCCCCAGTAACCTACTGCCTCCAACCGGGCCCTACCTCATAAAGTTTCCAATCTCTTTCAAGTATTGCCACTATCTGGGAAACCAAACCTTCAAAACATGGTGACCCTGTGGGACATATTTCCTATTCAAGCCATACTGATCTTAGAGCAGTTTGGCACTGGGTAAGTGTTACATAAGTACTTGTTAAATTCAGTCAATTCTCATTATTGGCAGATTCTATACTCGTGAATTTGCCCATTTGTCAAAATGTTTTTGTAACCCCAAAATAGTTGGGGTGTATCCATAGTTATTCTCAGATGTTTGCAGAGCCAAGGAAAAATTTGAACCACACCAAGTGTGCATGTTCCCAGCTGAGGTTGAGTGAGGTAACACCGTTCTGCCTTCTTTCAACTGTCATACTGCAAACAGGTGGCCTACTTGTGGTCAATTTAGTATCATCTTTTTGTGCTTTTTGTTGGTGATTTTATTTAACATGACGCTCATGTGACGTTGAAGTACTGTGTAGTGTTTCTAAATGCAAGGTGGTTGTGATGTGCCTTATAGAGAAAATACATGTGTGAGATAAGCTTCATTCACAGTGAGTCATACAGTCCTTAACCTTGAATTCAGTGTGAATGAATCAACACAATCTATTCAATAGGGTGTCTTTAAATGGAAACAGAAGTAACATAAGATGATGTGTTGTTCGGCGGATAAAAATATCATAAGCAGAGGCTTGCAGGAACCTAACCCTGACATTTCCTCTAGGAGCGGAGCTCCAGTTTTGCTAATTTTGCAGTTGTGGTACTTTACACAACATCACAACCACAAACGAGGAGAATCGACTTTCTTGAGGTGGGGTTCAAAACCTCAAGAGCAGCCGTCTCCTCCAGGCTCCAGGAAGTGTCCTGAGAGGGCCCAAGAGCTATTCCACTCATTTGGTGGTGCCTCAGATGGGTACAGATTTTCCATAAGATTTGGAAAAACGAAAACAACAAAAAAACAAGTAAACCCATCTCATCTCTTGAAACAACTTAGGAGATTAAATGCCCCCTCTCCTATGAATTCTGTTTCTCTCTCTTTCTTCTTTTCTTTTTCCTCTCTCTCTCTCTTTGGTTTTTTGAGCTAGGGTCTCACTGTAGCCTAGGCTGACCTGGAATTCACTATGTAGTTCAGGGCGTCCTTGAATTCATGGTGATCCTCCTACCTCTGCCTCCCGAGTGCTGGAATTAAAAGCGTGCGTCACCACATTCAAGAGTATTTTGAACTCTACTATCCTAAAACCTAGAGAAGAGTTTGCAGAGAATGTTGGATACTCAGAAGGCAGAATCTTCCCCTCCCTCAGCCTGAAGAGTCTTTATAGTGCAAAAAAAACAAAACAAAACAAAACAAAAAAACACCATTTGTAATATGCAGCATTTCCGTTTGCTCTAAGCATTGGCTTTTCAAGATGGGGTTGTTTTGTTTCTCCTGTTTGAAAAGATTCAAAGTACTTTAATTTTTTGAAAGTTTAGCCAACACATTCCCCCCTCAACTTTTTGTAAATTCTTTTACACAGAGTCCATGAGAATGAGAAACTGATTCAGAAAAGGGAAGACTTTGCTTAAAACCACTAGAAAATGCAAAGGAACAAGGGAATACTGGCTTGTAGTGTAACAACATGCTTCTAGCCTCCTATTTTGGCAATTTCCAGTTTTTCACGATTTTCAACAATGTCCCTGCAAACACTCCCGAACACATTGTTGGAGCCTCCAGTCCACATCTCTGACTTGCCAGGTGGGCAACTTGGAATCAAAGAGGCCCAAGTCCTGCTTTCCCAGAGCTTAGCATTGCACGGGCCAGGCGGTTTGCTGTCTTGTGTGGTATCCTCTGGGGTCGATTGCTATAAGTTGCTAATTTAGGATCGGCGTCTAGGCTCAATGAACACTTTAACTCATTTTGTCAGACTGCCTGCCCTCTGCTACGGTTGTTTGAAGTCATCTCCCATGGACGCCTGCACCTACAGCTGTTCTTTTTAAGTGTTGGCTGATCTGACAGAATGAGAATCACAGTTGCTTTAATGTTTGAGCATCTTACCATGGGAATATGACCATTTCTGTATATCTTTTGGTGAATTTGTCCCTTTTATTCTGGTAAGAGTTGTAAATTAAAAACATTGATCTGGCCAGGTGTGGTGGTACATGCCTTTAATCCCAGCACTCGGGAGGCAGAGGTAGGAGGATTGCTGTGAGTTCGAGGCCACCCTGAGATTACCTAGTGAATTCCAGGTCAGCCGGAGCTACAGTGTGTTGGTCACACTAATAATCACAGCATTTTGGAAGCTGAGACAGAGGATCATGAGTTTGAAGCCAGTCTGGACTATGTAGCCAGACGCTACCTCAAAAATAATATATACACACATATGTACGTATGTATATTAATCCATCCCCTTTTTTGAGATCAGGTTCATGTAGGCCAGGTTAGCCTTGAACTGGCTATGTCGTCAAGAATGACTTTGAACTCTTGGTCCTCCTCTCCCCACCTACCATGTGCTGAGATTATAGGTGTGCGCCTCCATTCCAGATTTTCCCTTTTCATATATATAGAAAGGGGGGGGAGTACAAATATTTGCTCATATTTTTTGTCTTTTACAGTCCCTGACAATGCATACAAATTCCAGATTGCTAGGCAAATATGTCAGCATGCAAACTGAAACTTTTTTTTTTTTGATTTATTTACTTATTCCAAACCATGCACTAAGTACCAGGGTTCCAGTGTCTGTTTCTTACACATGTTAATCTATTTAATCTTCCTCACAGCTTTATGAGATGCTCCTATAGTCTGGATGTTGACTATCCCCCCCACCACCACCATTATGAAGGCCCAAAGGTGGTGCTATTGAGAGGAGGGAGAGATTTTAAGAGGTGGGGCCTCGTGGGAGGCCTTTAGGTCACCTGGGGCAAATCCCCAGGGGATTGTGGGACCAGGTACCTTTCTGCTTCCTCTTTAGCTTCCTGGCCAGGAGTTGGTGACCTTGCTCCACCATTTACTATTGCCTTGAAGTGTAGTCTCCCCAGAGCCATGGTGCTACTTCATCATGGACCGGCATCTCCAGAACTGAACGAACCTTTTCTCTTTGTAAGTTTTGTCCTGTAGGCGCCCCATAACAGTGGCCAAAAGCTGACCATCGTAAGGGACAATTTGTTCCCCATGCCCTCTTTTAGAAAACTTTTTTCAGTCCCTTTTTGTTTTGTTTGTTTTTTTGAGGTGGGGTCTTGCTCTAGCCCAGGCTGACCTGGAACTCAAAGTGAGTCTCCTACCTCAGCCACTCAAGTACTGGGATTAAAGATATGTGCCATCATACTCAGATCATTCCTTTATTTATTTATTTACTTACTTACTTATTTTTGGTTCTTTGAGGTAGGGTCTCATTCTAGCTCAGGCTGACCTGGAATTCACTAACTAGTCTCAGGGTGGCCTTGAACTCTCGGTGATCCTCCTTCTTTTTGCCTCCCAAGTGCTGGGATTAAAGGCATGCACTGCCATGCCCGGCTTCATTCCCTTATTTTAAGATAAGGAAACTAGGTAGAGAGAAAGAAGTTGCATACTTTGCCTAGGGTTAATCAGCTAGTAAGTCCAGGTATGTCTAACTATTTGGCCACATCATCTCTGGTGTGTTTATTTGTGGCTGCTGTCGTGTGTGTTGTTTTTCCTGGAACCTTCCATGTCCTCTCCACTCAGCACTGGGCCTAGACTTCTTAGATGTTTAAAATAAATACTTGTTCACTGAATGAATCAGCTGAATGGATTCCAGACCATCAGTCCACACTTTTCCTTGAAGGTTCCGGTCTTCCATTGCGCCTCGAGCCAGTGACTTAACAAGCTTAGGCTTGCTGGGGCACCTGAGCTAATGAGCTCCACCTGCTTGGCTATACTTTCCCTGACCCTTCCTTCCCTTTTCAAGTCAGTCTCCTCCTGGCCTACTCTCTGTTGGCCAAATTTTGAACCTTTCCCAGGCTCCACCCTTGAGGATCTGCCTAGTAAACACACAAACGCAGAGAATGAAAACCTGAGAAGGTGAAAAGAAAGTTCCACCAGGACCAGGCTTCCACCTCACCAAGAGCTTCCAGGCCTTTCAACTGAAGGCTTCTTCCCCACAGAAGGGAAGCAAGGAGCTTTTAAGCTGTTACCAACAAGCACGCTCATGGGCTGTGACCAGCCTGTAAGTGAGCCTGTAATCTCTCATAGTCAATCACCTGACAACCCCTTTTGCAGTCTCAATGATTGTTCTGGGGTTTAGTGGATGTCAAGGTGTGGGTCTCAGGTCTGCAGCTGCCACAGCAGCACTTGAAAGCTTCAGAGATGCAGATTCACAGGTCCAAGCCTAGACCTCAGAACCAGAAATTCTGGGTGTGGGGCCAGCTGTGTTTAATAAGCCCTCCAGGTAATTCTTATGTGCAATCAAATATGAGGAGCGCTGCTCTGACAGAAAGCCCCTGTCTGAGAACATTATACGTGTAATGGTGTTCATTGTAGAAAATGTGGAACAAGTAGACAGGTACGAAAAAAGCAGGTACAAAAGCCCTGTGATTCTTAGAAATCACTTGTTTAACATTTTGTCCCCAAATTTTAATTTAAAAATATTTTATTTATTTGAGAGAGAGATAGGCCTTCAGCCACTGCAAACCAACTACAGATGTATGCGCCCCCTCTGCATCTCGCTTATAGGGGTCCTGGAGAGTCGAACCAGGATCCTTTGGCTTTGTAGGCAAATGCCTTAACCACTAAGCCATCTCTCCAGCCCCCAAGTTTTAATTTTTTTATATTTGTATTTATTTGACGTGGGGGGGGCAAATGTGTATGGGCACACCAGTGCCTCTTGCTATTGCAAATGAACTGCAGGTGCATGCATCATTTTTTGCATCTGGCTTTTCACGGGTACTGGGGAATTGAACCTGGCCCTCTCCTCAAAGTTTTAAAGCACACTTTAAAAAATTATTTATTTAGCTGAGAAAGAGAGAGGCAGATGGAGAATGGGCACCCCAGGACCTCTAGCCACTGCAAACGAATTCCTTCTGACCTAACACAATGCCAGAGACTCGGTAGGTACTGGGTAAATATTTGCTCAGTGAATGAGGGCATTTCTAATACAGTGAAGTCATACTTGATAAATCTGTGCCTTTCATATCTTCCTTCCCTCTGGAGCAGAGGTTGTAGGAAGAGCCATCCCCTGTGATTTCCTCCATGTGGAAATGCCTGAGCCCTCTCATAGGAGCTGGAGTTGTAAAGAGTGATTTCAGGGCTGAAGAGATGGCTTAGCAGTTAAGGCGCCTGCCTCCTAAGGCTAAGAATGCTGGCTCTAATCTCCAGGTCCCATGTTCAGCCAGATGCAAAGTGACGAACTGGCGCAATGCTGCACTTGACCACAAGGGGGCGCACACATCTGGATTTCGTTCACAGCAGCTGAGAGGCTGCTGGAGCGCCCATCTCTGTCTCTCTCAAAAAAAAAAAAAAAAAAAAAAAAAGTGATTTCCCAGGTGGTTCTCCAATGGTTCTCCAGCTCTGAGAAGCTGAGATCTAGAATGTTCCTCCATCTTCAGACCCTATTTATTAGTGACTTTCCTTCCAAATCCCCCTACCCTCTCCAGGCCTGTTGTCTCAGATATTCTATCACATCCTTCACCTCTGTTATGAGGAGTCACATGACTCAGACTACGCCAATCAGATTATTTCCCTGAGCATTTGACCTGGGTAGTGGAAGACTTGAGGCATTCTGCAGGTTGTGGGTACAAACAATTAGAAGGCTTCAAGACCTAGTACTGGCATCGGGGTGGGGTCTTCAGAAAAGAGAAGCCAACATGCAGGGAAGAGAGGGGAGCAGATATACAAGGACAAACAGGAAAAGCATATTGTGCTAGAGAGACAGAGAGGAGAAAAGAGCAGGGTGGGGGGAGGGGTGGTACTGCTTCAGGACCACCCCTCCCCAGTTCCATTTAGCCAGTCCCAGGCTTCCTCTTGTGTTGAAATGTTATTGAAAGGATCCTGGACCAGAAGCTCATTTTTCCAGGCTGCCTCAGAGGCTTCATTATTTTTCAAGATCTTTTCAGATCTTCCCACCTGTAGCAGCTCACATTCCTTGACCACTCAGTGTTCCCTGTCTCCATTTAAAAAAAACCAAGGGGGAGAGGGGTTGCTGGAGAGATGGCTCAGCAGTTAAAGCGCTTGCCTGCAAAACTTATGGATCTGAGTTTGACTCCTCAGTACCCACATAAAACCAGATGCACAGAGTGGCACATGTAACTGGAGTTTGTTTGCAGCAGCTTAGAGGCCCTGGCCTGCTCATTCTTTGACTCTCTCTGCTTGCAAATAAATAAAAGAAAATAAAAACACAAGAACAAACATCTGTGGAGAACAGACCAAGGTTGACTAAGCTAGAATTCAGGTGTCTTTATTTATTTATTTTTTCCTGATGTAGGGTCTTGCTCTCATCCAGGCTGACCTGGAATTCACTATGCAGTCTTAGAATGGCCTCGAACTCATAGTGCTGGGATTAAAAGTGTGTGCCACCATGCCTGGCAGAGAGAAAATGGGCATGCCAGAACTCCAGATGACTATCCAGGCCAGGTTCAGATGTGGCTGCAGAATGGGCCTATCAAGTCCCCAGGCAGGAAATAAGTATTTTCCAAAGTGAGTTCCAGCATGCACATAGGATTCTGCTGTCACATATGTTTGTGCAACAGTGGCTTGACTTGTTCAGCCTATGTGAGAGTTCTTGAGGCTCAGAACACAATGGTTCTTTTGGAAAGCTCAGGAGGGGAACCAAGAATGAGTCTGTTCCTAAGTGAATCTGGTCCTTGGGTACCTGTCCCAGAGCTAAGGGTCTCTGGAAGTCCAGATGGGAGAAGCCATACTAAGCCGCCTCTACCTCGCAGCAAAGCTCTGGCTGGATCTGTTTCCATTTCAGTCTGATTGGCAGACCTTGTACCTCAGGTAGGGCTGACCCACGACTTTCTCTTCAAGGTGACACAATGTGCATCTCTTGGCACATCTATAGTGGGAGAAGGGAAATTAAGAAAAATGTCTGTGAATGCAAGAAACCAAAAACCCTCGGGGGAGGGGGAAGGCAAGCTCATTAAAGGCAGTTTACCTTACCATACTCCACCCTCCACTGATAGCTTCTTAGAGCCTTAAGTTTGCTAGGTTGGTAAGTTTTTGTTCACCTGGGATGACTAGTTCACACACCAGGAGGCTAAGAGCTTGCACTGACTTTTAAGAGTGACATATCCCATGCATAATTAACTTGAGCTCACAGCCCTGCTTTTGAACTCTGGGAGAAGGACTGGGGTGAACATAATGTGTTATCTCTTCTTCATGCAAAGGAGATTTCTGGCTATGGTGTGAGGGTTGACAGGGCTAGGGGCTGGTGATGAGAAGGTGGAAGGCGACTAGTACTTCTGTAAGGTCAGTTCGGCCTTGGTGGTTCCTCTGGCAGAGACGAAGCACTCTGAGGTGATGGGCTGATGGAGTGGTGGACAGGTGATTTGACTTTGTCTGGTCCTGGCTTTGGTTACCAGTTACCCACCCTTAGAACCTCAGGACGTGAGACTGCATTTGTTTCTGTCACCTAGTGACTTTGGGTGAGTCACATCATGTGCTCAGTAGTGAAAGGGGCGGGGCGAGGTGACCTCAGGCTACCCCTCTGGATACGCTGAGCTTCCTTCCCTTTCAGGAGTGGTCTCCTGAGTGCTGGGACTTACGGAAGACTCAGCAAAAGTTACCTAATCCTGAGCTTTTTTAAAGGGAGGGGCTGAGGGAGGGTGACTCTCAGATTGATTGGAGTTTCCTTATTTTTTTTTTTTTTGAAGCAGAAAAACTTTTCACAAGCCCCGTGGTATTTCCCTCCACCCTTCCCCTTCCCTGTGGCTACTTTGAAAGTTAGTACGTTTTGGAGGGGTTTCCGTCCAATACTCAGCTCTCTAGTGTTGTCCACTGGTCAGGTGGGGGTGGGAAGAGAGCCTTGGGCTTCCCGACGTGGAAACCTATGTAGCTATCTGGGAGTGGTGCAGAATTCTATTTTTATTTATGTCACCACCAGGGTGTCCTGTTGGGATCCCTGCTTTCCTCCTTCTCCAAAGGCAGCTTGGTTGGCATGGCTGTAGCCGTGAGTGGTCAGTCTGTCTGGCGGTGCTTGAGACGTGGCTGCACCACCATTCCTGGGTGACTTGCAAATTGTCCGCCCAGTTCATGGAACTCAAAATGTGAAGGACACACGTTTTCACTCCGGTCCTAGCCTGCCTGGGGCCCTGAGCGCAACGCACTGGGGAGACTCCCTACCGGTGTGGCCTTTTGGGGTGCACCTCTTAGCTGGGTAATGGCCACCCACCCTCCAGCCCTCGGCAGACACCATGTAGCAGCACCTGGCTTGGAGCAGGGTGGGATGGGTCGGTCAGTCTTTTCTCCCCGGCGTGATGGGCGCTGGAGGGAGGAAGGGAGGGCTGTGCCAGCACGCAGGAGTTGGGGAGAAGTGAAGCTCCTGTCCTCGGAGGCCTCGGAAGCCTCGCTCACTCGTTCGCATCCTAATTCTTTTTCTTTTTGACTTTCGAGCCATGTAAGGCGCGCGGTGGTGTGAGACGCGTTGCCGGCTGCGCAGCCCCGGCCCTCCCGGGTGGCCTGAGAGCCCGGGGGAGGGGACCGGCCACGCGCCACCTGCCCGTGCGTCCCAGCGCGCGGAAGGACGGACGGACCGACAGGCGGCCGGCCGGGGGAGCCGGGGCGTGGACCAGGGAGCCAAGTCCCCGGCGGGTCGGCGCCCGGAGCCCCAGGCCGCCGGCGGCCCGGCCCACGTTTTCCCTCTCTCCGGCTCCCTCCGCCCTCTCCGCCCCGTCCCTCCCTCTCTCCCTCCCCGCGCTTCCCCTCCTCCTGCCTGGTCATGTGTCGCCTTTTTTTTTTTTTTTTTTTTGTTTGCAGTGGAAACAATTTCTCGCCGCTCGGCGCGCCCCGGTCCCGACGCGCCGCGGCGGAGGCGAGCGGGGAGGCGGGACGGGGCGGGGAGAGCGGCGGGGCCGGCGGGAGGACGCGCGGCGAGCCGGGGCGGGCGGGCGGACGGACGGACACCGCAGGGTCCCATGCCGCGCCGCGACCCCCACGCCCCTGCCGCCCGCGCCCGTCCCCCGGCCGCCCTCCACCCCGGGCTCGCCGCCACTCTTACGCCCGCGCGTCCTCGGCGGGGCCACCGAGCGATGCCCGCTGGGCGCCCGCGAAAGTTTGTCGGTTCCGCTGAAGGGCAGCGGCGTCCCCGCGCCCCGCTCCGGCCAGGTGAGTTGGCGCCCTGCTCGGTGCGGGACGTCCCCTTCCCCGGGCGCGCGCGGGGCTTGGGGAGGGGGCGGCGACCACCGGTCGTGGACCAGGGCCGGGCGGGGTCCCTGCAGCCGACCTCCCCTAGCACCCCACCACCCCACCCCATCCCCAGCCCCGGAGCCGGGAAGTTCTACCCAGGCTGGAGAGTTTCCTGCCCCGACGTGCCGCCGGCTTTCCCCGTGCCTCGGTTTCCAAACAGACGCCCTAGGGGAGCGGAGTTGGTATTGTCTGCGGAGCCCGGGATCCCCCCGCCGTTCCGGGTCGAGGACGGGGTGCCGATCCAGCCGCGACCCCACCGTGAGAGCAGGGCTGCTAACAAAGACCCCCCTCCTCCTCCCCTCCTCCCCACGCTCCAAACTGTGCAAGCTTGGCACGGCCGGGAGCGTCTCCCGAGACCCCCCACTCCCTCCTCCGAGGCTCGGCCACTGCGCTGCACCCCGTTTCTCTGAAACCTCCTTGGGCGCCGCAGGAGTTGGCGGAGGCTGCTTTGGAGGGAGATGGAGGGGGGCGACGGCAAGCTTTTATTGATTTGTTTTTAAGGCAAGCCGCGTTGCGGCCAATAAAAGGTTTATGACATCTGACCGGCAGTGAAGGTATGCGAGCTCCCAATTGCCCTGTCTACGCGGAGAAGAGCAGTTTTCCCCCGTCGCCTGGCAACGCCGCCGATTGACGCGGGCCACAGCCAATCGCCGCCTCCGCTGGTCCCCTTGAAATGTTTTTGACAAGTACAGTAGACTGGGAGCGGAGCGCGCGCGTGCGTGGGCGCGCAAGGAAGGGGGAGGTCCCCGCTTCTTCCCTCCCCTTCCCCCCACCCCAAACTCCCGGGCTGCTTTGCTCCGGTGGTGGAAGATTTCTCAACTTTTTAAAGTTCACATCGAACATCTGTTCAGAGTTGGGTCAGAACGTCTTTTGTCAGTTATTTGGAGACTTTCTGAGCCTAGGGAAGAAAGTAAGCTTGCTTGGTTCCATTTTCAACCCCATCAGTTAACAAAAGACAAAACACAGCAAATCTTTTTTTTTTTTTTTTTTTTTTTGGTTTTTCGAGGTAGGGTCTCACTCTGGCCCAGGATGACCTGGAATTAACTATGTAATCTCAGGGTGGCCTCGAACTCATGGCGATCCTCCTACCTCTGCCTCCTGAGTGCTGGGATTAAAGGCGTGCGCCACCACGCCCGGCGCAAATCATTTTTTAAAAAGAAGTAAAGAGAGAGAGAGAGAGAATGAATGTGTGTGTGTGTGTGTGTGTGTAGAGAGTGTAATCAGACACAAACCTACAAGTTGTAAGGAGGTCACTGGTGAATAACAATTTGTGTATCTGGTAGTGCAACCTTGTTGGCAGCAGATTAAAAACGTTTGCTTAACTGCAGGCTTACACGACCCACCCCACCGTCCAAGGAAAACAAAAAAGATTCAGGGAATTATGTAGCTAGAGTATAATGATGGAAAACTCCTCGACTGTGGTTTCTGGGAATTGTGTGTGTGTGTGTTTAATTTTTCAAAAGATCAAACTAAAATCAGTAGCACTCCATACTGTTCCTATATAATGAGGGGCTTCTTACATGGATTCAGTTACCACAGACAAGGGGTTCCAACTCCCCAGACCATCTTTCTACTAAAACCACATTTTTCTAACAGAGCCATACTGCTGGCAGTGTTTGTTTAAAACAAAAGAAAACATGGAGAATAGCATGTTAGTTCCTTTGGGAAGCTCCTGACAAATAAGCAAATTAAAAAGGAGAGCAGCATGTTGTCATAGCAACAGTGCAATTAAATTACTTTACTGTCAGCCATGATATAATTTTCCTGTTTGGAAGCTCAGGAGACATAAAACTTTGATTTAGGGCTAAAGTTGACTTCCCTAGTGGGGTAGTTGGTCTTTTGTGTGGAAATACTGATAACCAGAACAGTTTCTGATAAGACTCTTCAAAACTTTGTTACAAGCTAGCTTTGATTCCTTCATAAGGAAGTTAAAAGTTGCATTGGATTTGTCTATCCCCAAACTTAAAGATACAAGCCTGTCTCCCCCCACTTCCCACACAGTTACATCCTTGTTTGAAGGAAATATTTCCATGAATGAAGGGGAGGCCTGCCTGCACGACTTTTGATGGTTTTTCTGTCTCAGGGAAACCTTCTTCAGCAACTCTGGAAATCTGCCTCTTCCCAGCCATCTGCTTCCAGCCAGCAGATGTCTACCTGAGGGTACTGGGAAAGTGGCTGTGGCACCCTGGCCTGGTTGTTTGGTGCCTCACATCATGCTTCCTAGAATCCCATTCTAGAGCTTGCTGTACTGAAGGGGTGGTTATTGCAGATGCTATGGTGATGGACATTTAGAATGATCTTGTGTTTGCCTTTGGTGTGCATTCATTTCTTTAGGTAGGCTGCTTAATCTTCTTGAAGGGGGAGGAAATAATAGACACTTTTACACGTTATTTCACTGCTACCAATGGCAAGTGAAAGACTGACCATCTTCATTATTCTCACTGTTTTTTCTGTCGTGTGTCCAGTGCTACAGGGCTGGACGTGCTTTGTACTCATAGGGGTTATTCTATTTATGGACGGTCTGCCTCCTGATTTCATTTCTAATCAGATACTATTTTACTTTCTGTTCTAGGTCATTGATAAAAACAGGGATTCTGGTGGTTGGGGGCATAGAATCCCAGCACAGTTTTTGTTGAATTTGCCTTCCTGTCTTGAAGCAAGCTTTCATTGGCTCTCTCCTGTTTTTGTTTGTGTTTTTGTTTTTTTCCTTCACTAATTCTCATTTTAGTAAATGATTTATCTTTCATTCCCATTTTTTGTGTACTGCCTGAAGGCACTTGCTTTTTCCTTCTGCGTGTAATGTCTTTTAATAAAATTAAATGTACTTCAAGTTCCAAACCACAGAATTCCTTCTCACCCTCTCTTAGACTTGCCAAGTATAATTAAAGTTGTGGGTTTTCTTTGAGGCAGGGTCTCACTCTTGCTTAGACTAACCTAGAACTTACTCTGCAGTCCCAGGCTGGCTTTGGACTCACACTGATCCTCCTACCTTTGTCTCCTCGGTGTTGGGATTAAAGGCATGCATCACCATGCACAGTTTAAAGTTGCAGTTTTTGGCCAAAATTTTGTGGGTTGAAAATCAACTCAATCAACCAAATCATTTGTTCCCAATGGCCAGTTTTAGTTCAGAGACTTAAAAATTTTTTTATTTATTTGAAAGAGAGAGAGTGAGAAGGGGTGGGCCAGGGCCTCTGGCTACTGCAAATGAACTCCAGATTCTTGTGCCACCATGTGCATCTGGCTTATGTGGGTACTGGGGAATTGAACCGGGATCTTTAGACTTCACAGGCAAGTGTCCCAACCACTAAGGCATCTCTCAGCCCTAATTCTGAGACTTATGATGGTCTTCATATGGGGTCATCTCCTCCTCTCTCCTCTCTGTCTCCTCTTTTTTTCTGAGATAAGGTCTTGTTATATAGCCCAGGCTGGCCTTGAATTCAGCTTCTCCAAGTGCTGGGATTACAAGCTTAAAAGGCCAATAAGTACCCACACCTGGCTGGCCCTTTCCTTCCTTCCTTCCTTCCTTCCTTCCTTCCTTCCTTCCTTCCTTCCTTCCTCCCTCCCTCCCTCCCTCCCTCCCTCCCTCCCTTCCTTCCTTCCTTCCTTCCTTCCTTCCTTCCTTCCAGAAAGTTAAACAATGAGACTGGTAGTACAAAACCACAGGAGTTGTGCATTGCATTATTTCATAGTACATAGAGTTTACTATGGCATTGTAAAGAACTTTATATATTATAAGTGTATTCATGTGTAACAGAGGATCAGAGGTACTGTGAAGTAATCAATTCTGTCCTGATCACAGTGGATCCTGGGAGAAGCCATTGTGATTTCTTTCTTTCTTTCCTTTTCTTTCCTTTCCTTTCCTTTTCTTTTCTTTCTTTCTTTCTTTCTTTCTTTCTTTTTTCTTTCTTTCTTTCTTTTCCCCTCCCTCCCTCCTTCCCTCCTTCTTTCCTTTCTTTCTTTTTTCTTTCTTTCTTTCTTTTTTCTTTCCCCCTCCCTGCCTCCTCCCCTCCTTTCTTTCTTTCTTTCCTTTCTTTCTTTCTTTCCTCCCCTTCCTTCCTTCCTGCCTCCTCTCCTCTCTCTCCCTCTCCTCCTCTCCTCCCTCCCTCCCCCTCCTCTCTCTCCTTTCTTTCTTTCCTTTTCCTTCTTTTCCTTCTTTTCTTTCCTTTCTTTCTTTCTTTTCTTTTTCTTTCTTTCTTTCTTTCTTTCTTTCTTTCTTTCTTTCTGTAGGGTCTACTCTAGCCCAGGCTGACCTGGAACTAACTCTCTAATTCCAGGCTGGTCCCATACTCGGTGATTCTCCCACCTCTGTCTCCCAAGTGCTGGGATTAAAGGCACGTACTACCCCGACATTAAAGGTGCTTTGCATGTTACTGGTCTTGCTTCATTCAAGGTCCACCATGCTACTTAAGTGGTAGACTGATTATTTATGGTGTAACCCTGTGGTGGGCTTACATGGTTCCCTGGGGGAGTCATGAAATGGTATCCCCAAGTAGCTGGGATCCCTAGAGGGGGAGAGGGGAGAACTAGGAGCACCCAAACTGCCTTTACATTTTGAATTTCTCCAGCTCATCGTTTCTCTGTACTGTCCTTCGTAGGAGCCTTCACGTAAATGGGTCCAGTCATGCCTGCCAGTAAGAAGCCCGAAAGCTCAGGAATCAGTGTGTCCAGCGGACTGAGTCAGTGTTACCGGGGCAGCGGTTTCTCCAAGGCTCTCCAGGAAGACGATGACCTCGACTTTCCTTTGCCTGACATCAGATTAGAAGAGGGGACCATGGAAGATGAAGAGCTGACCAACCTGAACTGGCTGCACGAGAGCAAGAACTTGCTGAAGAGCTTTGGGGAGTCGGTCCTCAGGAGTGTCAGCCCCGTCCAGGACCTGGATGATGACACCCCACCGTCCCCTGCCCACTCGGACATGCCCTATGATGCCAGGCAGAACCCCAACTGCAAGCCCCCCTACTCTTTTAGCTGCCTCATATTTATGGCCATCGAGGACTCTCCAACCAAGCGCCTGCCAGTGAAGGATATCTACAACTGGATCTTGGAACATTTCCCGTATTTTGCGAATGCACCTACTGGGTGGAAGAACTCAGTGAGACATAATTTGTCCTTGAATAAGTGTTTTAAGAAAGTGGACAAAGAGAGGAGTCAGGTAAGCTGCTTGTGTCTGGAACTAAAGTTTTGGTTTTCTTCATTAAAATTTTTTTCTGCATTAAAAAACAAATTGATTTTTTTTCCACACTGAAGTAGCAGTTATAAATGGATTTGATTCTATATGAACATGTTGAATAGTTGTCAAAAGCCTGGTGTAACCCTGTGGTGGGCTTACATGGTTCCCTGGGGGAGTCATGAAATGGTATCCCCAAGTAGCTGGGATCCCTAGAGGGGGAGAGGGGAGAACTAGGAGCACCCAAACTGCCTTTACATTTTGAATTTCTCCAGCTCATCGTTTCTCTGTACTGTCCTTCGTAGGAGCCTTCACGTAAATGGGTCCAGTCATGCCTGCCAGTAAGAAGCCCGAAAGCTCAGGAATCAGTGTGTCCAGCGGACTGAGTCAGTGTTACCGGGGCAGCGGTTTCTCCAAGGCTCTCCAGGAAGACGATGACCTCGACTTTCCTTTGCCTGACATCAGATTAGAAGAGGGGACCATGGAAGATGAAGAGCTGACCAACCTGAACTGGCTGCACGAGAGCAAGAACTTGCTGAAGAGCTTTGGGGAGTCGGTCCTCAGGAGTGTCAGCCCCGTCCAGGACCTGGATGATGACACCCCACCGTCCCCTGCCCACTCGGACATGCCCTATGATGCCAGGCAGAACCCCAACTGCAAGCCCCCCTACTCTTTTAGCTGCCTCATATTTATGGCCATCGAGGACTCTCCAACCAAGCGCCTGCCAGTGAAGGATATCTACAACTGGATCTTGGAACATTTCCCGTATTTTGCGAATGCACCTACTGGGTGGAAGAACTCAGTGAGACATAATTTGTCCTTGAATAAGTGTTTTAAGAAAGTGGACAAAGAGAGGAGTCAGGTAAGCTGCTTGTGTCTGGAACTAAAGTTTTGGTTTTCTTCATTAAAATTTTTTTCTGCATTAAAAAACAAATTGATTTTTTTTCCACACTGAAGTAGCAGTTATAAATGGATTTGATTCTATATGAACATGTTGAATAGTTGTCAAAAGCCTCCTTTTCCTCAAGCATCTTGGTTATACACTCTTATTGGTGTTGGGGCTCTTTTGAGGGGTCCTGTGATGGGATTTCAAATAGTCACAGGAGAGCTATGCAGATCCAATTGTCTCTCAGTGTTTTCCCTCCATGTGGACAGATGGCTCTAGAGTTCAAACAAAGGTCCATAACGCAAGGGTAGCCATTAACCATGAGGTGTTGGAGTATGAGGACTGGAGAAAAATGACTCTTCCTTTGGAGAAAGGTAGCTTCTCTAGGTTTCTAGAATAAATGGACACTAATAGTCTGTGGGAAGACAATCTGACTTCTCCAAGACCAATCAGAGATGTGAGTTGCCTGGCTAGTTTCATGAAATGTATGTGGAAGTGCTTAGCAACTTAGAAACTCCCCGAGTATGAAAAATTGGCTCAGGCTAAGGTTCTCATTAGAGACTGGCTTTGAAAATGTTGAGTGTTGACTTTAAATTTTAGCTCATGCTTCATAGTTGGCTAAAAGAAGAAAATGGGATGGTATAGGGATGGGGTTGTTAATTTTTGGTTCAGATTTTTTTTTTCTGGTTTTTAGAGAGAGAGAGAGAGAGAGAGAGAGAGAGAGAGAGAGAGAGAATGGGTGCACCAGAGCCTCTAGCCACTGCAAATGAATTCCAGATGCATGTGCCACCTTGTGCATCTGGCTTATGTGGGTACTGGGGAATTGAACCAGGGTCCTTAGGCTTTGAAGGCAAGTGCCTTAATAACCACTAAGCCATCTTTTCAGCCCTTAATTTTTTTTTTTTTTTAAGTTTTCATTCTACTGTTTTTGTTTTGATTTTTGAGGGGTTTTTGGTGGTTTTTCGAGGTAGGGTCTCATTTCTAGACCAGGCTGACCTGGAATTCACTATGTATTCTCAGGGTGGCCTCAAACTCACAGCAATCCTCCTACCTCTGCCTTCCTAGTGCTGGGATGAAAGGCATGTGCCACCACACCCGGCGTTCTACTGTTTTTAATATGGAAGATTATAAATGACAGCAGCAATGTGTTGCTTTAAGTGTCTGTGAACGCTGGGGATGGGGATATGGGAGCAGTGAATCCTGGGAAGAGGAAAAATGTCACCATTCGGGAACTTGAGTGACCGAGATCGCTGATGGTGATGATGCCAGGATCGAGTGTCTTGTGGAGGATTTTCGAGTCTCTTGGGCCTCTTGCTCCTAAGTTCTTACTTTGGGTCTGTGTTTGAGGTAAGGTCTCACTCTAGCATACATAAGCTGACCTGGAACTCACTGGGTAGTCCCAAACTGGCCTTGAACTCCCAGGGATCCTCCTACCTCTGCCTCCCAAGTGCTGGGATTAAAGGTGTACGTCACTATGCCCGGCCTCAAGTCCTTACTTGGTGTATAGCTGTGACAGTTAAAGTCTTTCCAGGAGGGGCCCTGGAGATAGAACTTCTGATCCAGCGAAGTCTTCTGTTATTCTCAGGTACCCATTTCCTTCCATTTCTCAGGTTGGGCATTTGAAGACCAATCCCTGGACATGACAGTTGAATGCTTTAAGATTATTCTAGAACCTTAAAAACCTGTTCTCCTTCAAAGAACTAAGCTGTGGTATTTAAACTTCTGTATGGGTTGTTCCTTGAGACAAGAAAAGGAAGCCTGAGGAAGCAATTCCAGACTTAGAATGTGGAGAAGAAAGCACCTGTCAGGACCCAGAATCACATGTCACTGATAAAGCAGTGATCGGGCTTGTAGCATGGTGTAAACCATTCTGTGAGTTAGAGCATGCCTGTGTCTCCATGGTTGACATAGTGCCAGCGCACATAAAGTAATTTAGCAAATGTGCACTCTGAAATGTTAAATGGGACCAGCTCTGTAGTATGCAGTGAGACTCCAGAGGATTATCCATTATCCTGCCCACTGTGTGTGTGACAGAGAGCTCACCTGGAGGGTCTCCCTCCCCTTCTCCCTCCCCCACTGGATTGTGGGAGTCACATTATCCAAGGGTGTTGGCTGTCAATCTGTGCAAACACAGATTATCTGTTCAAAAGGAATGGTTGGAGGAATTTGAGATTGTTAATCTTATGAAATGTGGGGTTCTGGCTTCCTTGCTGAAGTACTGACCTGTATTGACATGTTTCTGATAAAATGCCAGTCCGTTTTGTGGCTGGAAGTTTGTTCCCAGCACTTTGGTGCTATGAGAACAAAGCTGGGGGTTGAGTTTTTCCTCTTCCCTTTGGTGAACCGACCCTCCCCCCCCCCCCCCGCTGGTGGTAGTTCTGAGAAGCACAACTGCCTGGTATACTCAGATGCTGCCAGGGCTCTGGCCCTGGCCTGCTCACTTGGGGTTTTCTCTTGGGTTCCCTGAGTAAAAGGGAAAGCATTCCTACTGATACGCTGCCCAGCGAGAGCCCCTTGGGCTCTGCAGGTACACTTGTTTTCTTCCCAGGGAATTTTACTTGGCAGCAGTTTCCCTTCTGGGGTTTAGCCTCAACAGAAATGACTGAATAGCCCAAATGTTGGTGAAAACTACACTAGAGGAAGGTGAGAATGGGAGCTTCATGTATTGTTATTATTATATGCACTGGGTTAGTCTTCACCCTCCCATTTTGGGAGATATGTTTTTGAAAATGGAGAACACAGTCAAGCTTGGCATAGCAGTAAGAACACGGAATCTCTCGTGTGATCCTTGTCTCGAGGGCTTGGAACACAGGCCCCGCTGGACAACTGTTTGGCTGGGCCTCTGGAGCAGAACAGCCTAGATTGCATCAGAATCACCCATGGCCCTTAAAACAGTTACCACTTCTCAGGCCCCTCCCTGTAGAATGGAGTTCTGGAGTGGGTTGAGAAAAAATTGGCAGTTCAGATAGATGCTTCTGCCAGGTTTGAGATGTCCCTCCAGGTGTCCTTCAGCTTCCCTCCCTTCCTCCCTCCTTCCCTCCCTTCTTTTTCTCTCTCTTTCAAATATATTTTATTTATTTATTTGAGAGAGAGAAATAGGTAGGGGAGGGGAGAGAGAGAGAGAAATGGGTGTGCCAGGGCCATCAGCCTCTATAAACAAACTCTGAACATATGCACCTCCTTGGCATCTGGCTTACGTGGGCCCTGGGGAATCAAACCTGAGTCCTTTGGCTTTGGCTTTGCAGGCAAGCACCTTAACTGCTAAGCCATCTATTTTTCCAACCCCTCTTCCCTCCCTCCCTTCCTTTTCTTTCTGTTTTTGGAGACAAGATCTCATGTAGCCTAGGATGGCCATCTATTGACTGTGTAGCTGAGGGTGACGTTGAATTCGTGATCTGCCTGCCTGTACCTCCCAAGGCAGGGTGAGTGCTTGGTAATTGCTGAGAGTCTGTCAAGACCTTTGTCTCAGGAATGAATGAGGCTATAGGAGATGGACAGGTGAGCTTCTGTTTTCTCCATTTCCCTTGAAGGGAAGTGAGCCCTGAGGTGTAGCTCACACCCTGACTTCCAGTGCCTTCCCAGGAATGGGGTGTGTAGAGGGTTTGTGCAGCTAAAGCCTGCCAGACTTGCTCCTGGGCTGCTGAGGCCTAGGTTCACGCAGGGGTCAGCTGTTCCCCGGTCTGTAAACTTCCATATCGGCCTTTCTTCTTACCGAGTGATCTCTGCCCAAATCAATCAAGGCCACTTTTTAGTCTATGATCACTTTTTTTTTTTTTTTTTTGTTGTTGTTGTTAGGGTCTCACTCTGGCCCAGGCTGACCTGGAATTCACTATGTAGTCTCAGGGTGGCCTCGAACTCACAGCAATCCTTCTACTTCTGCCTCCCAAGTACTGGGAGGTGTGCGCCACCACCCCTGGCTCACTTTTTTTTTTTTTAACTTTTTAAATATAGGTCTTAGTTAGGACTAAGATTAGCACATACTAACCTCTGGCGACTTACAGAGGAGAAGTAAAATGCATTTAATTTTATAGACTAGATTATCATAGGCAGGAATGTGTGTTTTTATTTCTATGCTTTTTATTTACTTCCCTTCCTGTCTTTTTAAACAAAAAGTATTATTGTCATCAAAAGGTTTATACAGGAAACACAACACAAGTGTTCTTATTATATCTAGGGCTGAATGCTTTGTGTACAAATTTGGCTGAAATAGGGCTGAATTGAGAACAGGAGTCCAGTTCTAGTGTTGATGGCCGCAGTACCTGGCTGTCTTAAGACCTTGGGTTTTCTTGTGTATAAAGGAGTTGTTTTGTGCCTTTTAGCCTAGGAGGCTTTAGATAGTGTCAGAGGTTCTGTTGACCCACTCTTTGAATTTATTGTCATCACATCAAGTGGCATCTCAAGACTTTGTTTGCTTAGTTTTTATGTCTCTCTCCTTCCCTCTCCCTTCTTTCTTTCTACACTCTCAATCCATGTTCCTAGAAAATAATTATTTAATGTATGTATGTATTTATTATGTGTGTGTGTGTGTGTGAGAAAGAGAGAGAGAGAGAATAACTGAATGAATATGGGTGTGCCAGGGCTTCCAGCCACTGTAAACAAACTCCAGATGACTGTGTCTTTATGTGGGTACTGGGCAACTGAACTCGGTCCTTAGGCTTTGCAGGCAAGCACATTAACTGCTGAGTCATGTCTTCACCCCCCCATTGCTATTGTTTTTAATTTTTAAATTTTTATTTATTAGAGGGGAGAGAGAAAGAGAGAATGGGCATGCCAGAGCCTCTAGCCACTGCAAATTAACTCCAGACACATGTGCCACCTTGTGCATCTTGTCTATGTGGGTCCTGAAGAATCGAACCTGGGTTCTTAGGCTTTGCAGGCAAGAGCTTTAACTGCTAAGCCATCTCTCCAGCCCTACTATTGCTTTTAAAGGCCAGGTCTTATGTAGCCCAAGCTGGCCTCAAACTATGTAGCCAAGGATAGCCTTGTACTCCTGATCCTTGTGCCTCCACTTCCTGAGTCCTGGGATCACTGGAATGCGCCCCACACCAGACTCCCAGGTTTTAGCTTCTTAGTGGGGCCTCTGACTCAGGAAAAGTGAGGTACCCCTGGTATTCTCTTAATAGTAATGGCATCTATCCACCATCTGTGTGTGGTTTCCAAGTGCACAATGGGGGCATAAAGCCTGTTTCACTCATAATATGACATTCTGAAGTAGGTCCTTCAGTTTTTCCTTTCTTTTAAAAAAAAGATTTATTTTTATTTATTTGAGACAGAGAGAGATAGAGGGAGAGTGAGAATGGGCGTGTCAGTCCTCTAGCCACTGCAAACAAACTCCAGACACATGCACTACCATGTGCATCTGGCTTACATGGGACCTGGAGAATCGAACCTGGGTCCTTAGGTTTCGCAGGTATGCACCTTAACTGCTAAGCCATCTCTCCAGCCCTTGTTTTCTTTCTTAAGGTCCAAGTGGTTAAGTTGCTGGCAGTCACACAGCTACTGAGTGGGAGGTTAGGGGTTCCCCCTAATTTCTTCCAAGGGCCATGTGGAGCATGTGGTGTTGGTCACACCTTCTCAGTGTAGCCGTCATGGTGGTCTCTGTTTCCCCTCAGAGCTCTCTGTTATAGGATAGCATGTATTTTATGGGTAGCATGAAGAAATGGCTTGTTCACTCTACAGGACCATGGCAAACCAGAGAAGAGAGTCCATCCAAATCCTGCATGGTGAACCAGTGAGTTTATTTGGGCTACTTAGGGGAACATGGATGACTCAAAGCCATTGTCTCACTGAAAGCCTTCTCCAGTAACTTTGCTGGAGTCTCACCTTTGGTCAACCTTCCAACCCTCACCCCCCCAGCACATGGGTCTGGGTCTGGGGGAGGGGGTGTTGTGTGGGGAGGGGCATGGATTGTTAGACTCTTAGGTGAGATCTGACCTTCGCCCCTCCTTCTGTGAGGGAATGGTAACAGCTCGACTGTCATCACCTGTCACTGTAGTTCTGCTCACTTCCTTGTCTGACTTCTGGGCCAAGGTCTTCTGTAGGTGACCACAGTCCCTGCTTCACGTGGAAATGGTCTTGCTTGCCTTTGTTTGTAAGCCATTTTTGTAAACACTGTTGTGCCCAGAGAAAATAACCCTAAACATAGGAGATTAAAGTAACCGAAATCAAGCCCGCATTGCCTGAGGGGAAGCAGACTAGAGGAGGGCGTACTGAAGAGATAGGACAAGTGTCGAGAATCTTGAACTCCTGCATGGAGCGAACTTCCATCTTTGTTAGTAAGTGTAGAAGGTAGACCTTGCACCAAACATATTGCCCTTTTGGCTGTTGCTCCAGGCTCTGTCCCAGCTGCCTGGCCTTGCAGGATCCCTTCATTGGGGTCTCGCCCATAGAAACTGTGTACACAAACTCTCCCTGTACTCTCTGCCTCTGGGATGTTTGTACTATGCTCCTGGTACATAGGATTCTTCAAAGTCAGAGGTCCTTTGGAAAATGAAGTAAACACTTCGTGACAATTCCTCTTATGCATAGTGGCCTCTTAGGTTGTCTGTCTTTCTCTCCTCCTCTCCTCTCCTCTCTCTTTGTAAATCCTGAGCATTTCCATTTGCTCTCAGCTACTTCTGTCTACCTACCCGTTTAACTGGCGATTTTTTTCAGGAGGATGACATTATTTTCTGGATATAGGATGCTCTTGGAGAAGTGCACCACCTGGCCTTGAGGATTGGCTTCACAGTAATGTCCGGTAGAATGTACATAAGTGAGGAAATGGGGAACTTGCTGCTAGGATCCAGGAAGATGCTTCTGGGGTCTTGGGGCCAGTGACTACCTTGCTGTCCTTGAACCTGGCAGTGCCTCACACAGCCTAGAAGCTGCTCTGCCAGGGGACCACTGTTGGAGATGGGAGCCCTTCAGCCATCTTTCTTATCATTGCTGGCTGGGACTACTCTCTTTGCTGTCTGCTGGAGGCTGTAGTCTCAGCACATCATGGGATCTCTCTGTGGGCTCCACTGAGCCCCAGTGGTTCTTGTGGTCTCTGTTAATTGAATTCAGAGGAGACATGCCAGGCATCGCATAGAAGACAGGCAGAATTTATTACAAGTAGAGGGGAGCCTTTACTTCTTTTCTTGGTAATGGATACAAGTGGACAGTACCAAAGGGGCCATTGCATAGGACACACCCTGGAGGACAAGGTCCAGTGAGACCATTGTGCCAGTCTCCATCCTGAGGTAGGTTTTCCTGGCTGAGTTTCCTTGTCTAGGTGAATGATGGGCCCACCTCGATGAACTCTTGAGGAATAGGGCAATAATTCACCTTTGTGCTTGAGTGGAAAGTCCCAACTAGATAAAAGATTCCCCTCATTTGATTTAAAAACATTAAATAAAGAAAAAATAAACTATGAAGTAGCCAGTTTCACACAAAAGAAATAGCCTTCCCTTCATAGGCCTCTGTAAAGCCCTGCTACCACCACCTTCTTCACGTTCATGTGGTACTTTAAATCTGAAGGAGGGGCAGTTATGATGCCTCCTCCTTCTCTCACATGGGATTTCAAATTTTAAGGAGGGTCCAGGCATAGGGGAGGTAGGGTCCGCGCCAGATGAGGAGGGAGGACTCTTCTCGATGACCTCAAGCTTCTAACTAGGTGCCTAAGCAGAAGGTTGAGTTTTCACCAGGGTCTCGGCAGGCCTGAACCATATAGATGCCTATGTCACATGCTCAAGAATGGGAAGCTGTGCATGCCAGCATCCTCTGTGGTCCCAAGACAACATTGCATTGCCTTGAACCATCCTGTCTTGTTGTTTCTTCTAGAACCTCTGCTTTCTCTCTCTGTGTGTATTTTATTTATTACTTATTTGCAAGCAAAGAGAGAGGAAGAGAAAGAGTATGCCAGGCCTCTTGCCACTGAAAATTTACTCCAGATACATGCGCCACTTTGTGAATCTGGCTTTACGTGGTTACTGGGGAACCAAACCCAGGCCATCAAGCTTTGCAAGTGAGCACCTTAACCCACTGGGTCATCTCTTCAGCCCACCCTCTACCTTCTATCCCTCT
Organism: Orientallactaga sibirica; assembly: GCA_036365145.1. Lineage (NCBI taxonomy): Eukaryota > Metazoa > Chordata > Mammalia > Rodentia > Dipodidae > Orientallactaga > Orientallactaga sibirica. Next base: position 4,306,179 of record JAEOAD010000038.1, on the reverse strand, counting down.
AGGAATTGGATGCCTGGACAGACATATCTGTGGTTGTTTGTCTGCTTATTTATTTATTTATCAAAACTTTAAAAAATTTTTTGTTTTTTAAATTTTTGTTTTTTGGAGGTAGGGTTTCACTTTAGCTCAGGCTGACCTGGAATTCACTATGTAGTCTGAGGGCGGCCTCGAACTCACAGCAATCCTCCTACCTCTGCCTCCTAAGTGCTGGGATTAAAGGCGTGCACCACCACACTTGGCTTATTTATCAATTTTTAAAAAAAGTTCCTGGTTTTATTTTCTAAAGTCTATAACTACATGCTAAAAGGATATACAATTGAATGTATTGGGACCGTTACCTTAAAGGGCCCTCGGTCCTGTGCACTCTACCCACAGAATCTTCTAGCTAATAAACCTGCAGGAAACCCTTTACCTCTGAGCTCCCTTCCTCTTTTATGAACTGTGTCCTGCCTCTCACATCATTGCTTTTCTGACCGTAAATGGAGATACTGTTCCTGTAGTTGTGTAGTGACTCTCCAGGAAGGCGCTGGCGACCGTGCTGAGGGTCTGTGTGAGGCATCCGGGAGGGAAGTTTTGCTTCTTCAGGGCTGAAGGCACCGTCGGTGTCTCTGTGGGGCACCAGGGCATTCTGAGCATATGGGCTTTGTGGTCCCTGAGAAGGCCTGCCAGATGTCTCTTCTCTTCCTCAGCACATTGCTTGGATATCCAACCAGCAAATTGCTCTCCCAGCCTTCCCTGTGGAGCTGAAGAGGCGTTGGGGTTTCCCTTTGAAATCACTTTAGCTGCAGGATTATTCTCTCCAGTGAATAATGGGAGGCTGGCACACTGACCTGTTTGAAAGTCATGGGTTTTGCTTCTTTCATAAGAAGTGGCGAGTGTTTGGATTAAGCCACACATTTTTCTCGCGCTGGGCCTTGCCCATGTTGTGTGCTTGCTCTCCTTCTGAGCCCCACCCCTGTTCCTGGTCCCTACTCCTTCATGAAGCTTTGCTCATCTAAATGCTGTCAAGCTCTGGCTAGACAGTGGGAAGTTAGGATTCCATGGAAAATTCCACTGCCTGCCTTCCCAGTGCACTGCTTTGTGAACTTGAAACCTGCAATCCCAGTTCTTGGGAAGAGAAGGCAGGAGAATCAGGAATGTGAGGCCAGCCTGTGCTATGAGAGGCCCTGTCGTCCGAAACTGACGTAATGCTTTGACGCGACTTTCTTTACTAAACAGGTCCGGGGCCTCTTGCCACTGCCAAGAAACTCCTGATGAATGTGCCACTTTGTGCATCTGGCTTTACATGGGTACTGGGGAATTGAACCGGGGCCATCATACTTTGCAGTCAGGCACCCTTAACCACCAAGCCATCTTTCTAGCCCTAAAAATATTTTTGTTTGCCAGTAGAGAGAGAGAGTAGGGAGGAGAGGAAGGAAAGGAAAGGAAAGGAGTGTGCGCGAGTATGCGCATGTATGGGAGCACTTGGGCCACTTGTTGCTGCAGATGAACTCCAGACTCAGGCACCACTTTGTGCATCTGGCTTTATGTGTGCACTGGGGAATTGAACCCTGGGCTGACAGGCTGTGCAACCAAGTGCCTTTACTGAGCCATTTCCCCAGCGTGATTTCCCCATTCTCTCAGGGAATAATACCTTGACCAACCCTCTAAGGAGTTATCCCCAGACCACCTTCTCTCCACACTGGCATAAAGTTTCTGACCATGGGCATTTGTTTTTGCTTTAGGAGATAATATTCCAAGGGAATATAATACAGAATGTTTGCCAGTATAATGCATGGAAGCATATCCTCCCCCCCCCCTCCCTCCTCCCTCCCTCCCTCCCTCCCCCTCCCTCCCCCTCCCTCCCTCCCTCCCTCCCTCCCCTCCCTCCCTCCCTAGAATCAGGTATTTGGAAACAAGCAAACATGGCTACTGGTAAATATTCTGTGCAGAAGGAAGCCCTTAGATAGGCTGTAGCAAAGTCTTCTTGGGTGGCTCATAGGAACATGAGACCTCTAAGAACAGATCACTTAGGGTGAAGGTTGGCTTATAGAAAATGTAAATACTAGTGATTTAAACAAGCTAGATCCAAGATGGCATCAGAGAACAAAGTCTCATTTTATGAAAAAGGAAGGAACATGCAGGGAAAGACCAAAGGGGGTCCTGTGGAATTAACAGTTTTAAGGGACTTTCCCAGAAACACAGCACTCAGTTTTCATCTCATTTGGCTATATCCTGCTCACATGATTTCTTTGAGTTACAAGGAAAGATGGGAAATGTTTTTTTTTTTTTTTTTAGCTGAGCCTATTGTGACTGGTTCTCTTACTAAGCCAGCATGGGATTTTCTGCCGTAATAGTCTAGAATGCTGTGAGACTAGTGTTGCTAGACCCAAGGATGTGCTGGGACAGTGTCACAGAAAAGAAAGAGACGCGAGGATTAGAAGACTAAGAGTGCGGGGAGGATACTTACTCACTTTTTACATAGGTTATAGTCTTGTGTCCCCTTACCACCCCCCACCCCCTCCCCATTTTCCTGAGGGCGCTCCACCGTAGGGTTCTTGGTGTTCACTGTGGAGTAATGAGCGCCTCTGGCAGTCTCTGGGAAGGGGGGGGGCTGTGCCTCAGAATATTTCTTACCCATCCTGTGGCTTTTTTTTTTTTTTTTTTTTTTTTTTTTTGGTTTTTTGAGGTAGGGTCTCACTCTGGCCCAGGCTGACCTGGAATTTAACTCTGTATTCTCAGGGTGGCCTTGAACTCACGGAGATCCTCCTACCTCTGCCTCCCGAGTGCTGGGATTAAAGGTGTGCACCACCACCCCTGGCTTTCATTCTGTGGCTTTTATAATATTACCAACCCCCTCTTTGCAATAGTCCCTGAGCCTTGGATATGTTAGCAGTTTGATTTTAGTGTTGAGTTCACCATTGACTCTAGATTTCATTTAGGATGTGTGTCCGTCCACCTCCTTGTTTGTTGCTGTTTCCCTGGAGCTGGTGGTCAGGCCAGCACTGGGAACAGTACTTGTGGTGCTACTTCCTCTGCAGTTGTTCCTGGTCCCCAGTGAGTGTAGTGGAGGTGGCGCATCTCGCGGTGAGCAGTCGGCTGTCTGTTCATGTTGAGTTGATGGATCTTGGCTCTCCCCAGTATGCTCTGCCATCTGTAAAGTAAACCATTCTTCAACCAAGGGTGAGAACAGCTCCGATTAAGGGGGATATATATGCATATAATTTTGAGAGACTTTTTTTTGTGAGGATACCCATTCAGCTCGTCCAGAGAACAATGGGAGCTTCTCTCTGGGGGTGGTATGTTTCTTGGAACGCAAACTTGGTTCCTAGCCCCTGTTATGAGTTCTGTCCCATGGAGCGGGTCTCATGTCCAATCGTAGGGCAGTTGGTTACCTACAGAGGCTGTGTGCCACTACTGCACAGCGTGTGCTTCTTGTCCGTCTGGTGGATTGCATAGGTTGCAAGGTCTAGGAGGAAAACTTTAAATTGCTTTTAGTAACCTAAGTAAAGTAAAAATGCCATCCCTTTTTTTTTTTTGTTTTAAATGTTCCAGTTAAGTTTTGTTTCAACATATTCTGGTTGAATTGCAATAGTATCTTCATCAAAAGCAATAGCTTGATAGAGATGAAGAGTGTAGCAAAGAAAAGCAAGGAAGTATATGGTGGAGGACAGAGTCATGTCTAAAATTGTTCTCTTTTTTTAAAATATATTTTAAAATTATTTATTTATTTGAGAGAGATACAGAAATAGGCAGGTAGAGAGAGAGAGAGAGAGAGAGAGAGAGAGAGAGAGGAGAGAATGGGCATGCCATGGCCTCCAGCTACTGCAAATGAACTCCAGATGCTTGTGCCCCCTTGTGCATCTGGTTTAAGTGGGTCATGGAGAATAAAGCCTCAAACCGGGTTCCTTAGGCTTCACAGGCAAGCATTTAACCACTAAGACATCTCTCCAGTCCTAAAATATTTTTTATTTTTATTTATTTATTTGAGAGAGAGAAATAGAGACAGACAGAGAGAGAATGGGCATGCCAAGGCCTCCAGATGCTGCAGACGAACTCCAGACACAAGTGCCACCTTGCACATATGGCTTACATGGGTCCTGGGGAACGGAACCTTGGTCCTTTAGCTTTGCAGGCGAACGCCTTAACCTCTAAGCCATCTCCCCAGCCCTAAAATCATTCTTTTCTCTCTCTCTCTCTCTTTTTCTTTCTTTTTTTCTTTCTTTCTTTCTTTCTTTCTTTCTTCTTCTTCTTTTTTTTTTTTTTTGTTTTCTGAGGTAGAGTTTCACTCTGGCTGAGGCTGGCTGACCTGGAATTCACTATGTAGTCTCAGGGTGGCCTTGAACTCACGGTGATCCTCCTACCTCTGCCTCCCGAGTGCTGGGATTAAAGGCATGCGCCACCACACCTGGCTTACAATTGTTCTTTTAGTAACTTGATAGTTTCCCTAGGAAGAGTACAAACAGTTCTAAGAACAGAGTGAAGTCTTTGATTTTGAATTTGTGTGCCTGTCCGCCTGGGCTTGTTTGAGTGCCTGTGCAGTGGACACAGCGGGAGGCAGTACATACAGGCAGAGAGAGGCTGGCTGCCCCTGGGCTCCCCAGGAGCTTGAGCCCACTGTTTCTCTCCATTCATAAGAGCTGTAGGAAGTGCCTCCTGGAAGCTGTGACTGTCCTCCTCTGGGGACAGGACCCAAAAGTCTTCACCTAATGTCATTCGTTAATGAGGTAGCAGAACCTTTGCATGTTTGTTTGGAATAAAGGCCAGGTCATATGAGTGCCGATTCTAGGCAGCCTAGCACAGTGCTGGGGCACAGCCCCCTCCCCCGCCCCTACCAGGCTCTCCTGGTACTCTTCAGACATGCTGAGTCCTTACAGATCTTCTGTAGATGGCCGTCACACGAAGCAACAACTGGTGTTTGCAGCCACTCTCCTGAGACCTTGTGGAACCCTTGGTTCATGGACGGAAAAGTAGATTCTCCACTTGTTAAAAAGATAAACACAGCAGATTCTGCTCATTTTTAGCAGTGGTTTCTTCATGCTGTACCTGTTTGTGGACTGTGTGTGTAGGTACTGTTCTAGGTGCTGGGGTGCAGGGACTTGTGATGTAATCCTAAACCATCCATACTATGGGGATCGGTAACCAGGCATGTGTTAAACAGTGTTTCCATACATTGAGCGGGACAGTGTATGTCAGAGTGACACATGCATGCAATGAAGAAAATGACACCGGGTAATGCAGTAGAGAGGGCTTTTTTTGTTTTGTTTTGTTTTTTGAGGTAGGGTTTCACTGTAGTCCAGGCTGACCTGGAATTCACTATGTAGTCTCAGGGTGGCCTCAAACTCACAGTGATCCTCCTACCTCTGCCTCCCAAGTGCTGGGATTAAAGGGGTGCGCCACCATGCCCGGCTGAGAGGGCTTTTCAGAAGAGGGAATGAAGCCATGCAATGGCCCTGCGGTGACAGTAACTAGAAATGTCTAAAGGTTAGAAAGAAGGACATAGACTAGAAAAGGTAGAAGATGTTTAAAGACACCGGAAGGGGAAAATATCTTCTTGAGGCTCATTTTAAAAACGATATGGCTCACTCCCAGATCAGGGGTTGTGAATGCAGGTATACGGACAGATTTGGGGTGGACAGTATGATGGATGGGAACTGGAGTGAAAAAGTTCTCTGGACCACGTTCCATTTGCAGTGGGTTTTAAACCTCCTGGAGTCATCTAATGGAGAGCCTGGTGGGTGAGTTTTGAGCTCGGTAGATGAACGGGGTGGAGGTGTAAGTCCAGGCCACCTCGGCCCCGAGGTAGTAGGAACTAGGGGATTTCTTGATGGCCTCTCAGTCAGAAAGGACGAGAGTCAGACCTCTATGTCAATTGTTTGATTTTCTGTATTGAGGATGCAACTAACTTCTAAATGAGTTTAGAACAATTACGGCTGTGCTACAACAAGGAAAGCCGACTCCTGCACATACCCCACGTAGCAAAGCCCTCTAACCCAAGACTTCTGTAAGACTTCCCCGCCATCTGGTCCTTGGCCAGAGAGACACACAGAGAGAAGGATTTGTCGTGTCTAGTGTCTCCATAGCAATGAGTTTGCAGTTGATATGGAAAGTAAGCAGTTGCCTTAGCAACAGAGTTATGGATGTGGTGGCTCCCTTGCTTTCCCCCTGAGTGGATAAGCTGACCAAACTAGTTCCAAGGCTTCATGGAGGGCTACATTGGCGGGCCGGCCCTGCCAGGAAAACCAGCTTTAAGAGAGATCGAAGCCCCTCCCCCTTCCAGAGGAAGGGCTTATGGCCATAATAAATCAGATAAAAGCAGTTGCTGTCAGTTGAAATAGATTATGAGAGGCTTCTCCTGAAGGAATGGTTTTGGTTTAGTTTAAAGAAAAAAGTTACAGTCGGGTATGTTTGGTTACAAGGAAAAGGGTAAAGAAAGCCACCACAGTTTTTCAGTAAAAGATCATTTGTCCCAGGGACATCATAATCAGCCTAACAGACCAGTGTCCCAAAACAACAGAGCATATGTAAGCGTGGTGATGGGAGCTGCTCCTCCTGTGGCTCTGTGGATGCTTAGCTCTGCCTTTCTCTGGGGATCTGGTCAAGCCCCTACTCCCCCCTCCCCCCGGCTTCTCCCATGGGGCTTTGGATCTCCCCCTCTTCCCACCATTGGCTTACTGTGCTGGAAGGTCAGTGGCAGTCCATGTGATAGGTGATCCAGCCCCAGTGTCCAGCAGTGTCAGCACCCTCATCTCTGTGCTGTGTCTGCCTCTTCCTTCCAGACCCCGGGACTTGTTTTTTTCCACATTCAGTTGTGCAGCCCTGGGAAGAGCAGAGGTGGGTCCCTGGATCCAGGACCACGACATAAATCTGCAATGAAGTAGTTCTTTATCTGACCTTCTGAAACCATTTTACTGCTGAACACCCAGGGGCGTGGCTTGTTGGCACACACCTGTAATCCCATCCTAGCACTTGGGGAGACTAAGGCAGGAGGACCTTCAACTCAAGGCCAGCTTGGGCTACATGTACACAATGAGACCCTGTGTCTAAAACAAACAGAAATATCAAAAACAGGCAATTTGGAGATCTTTGTGCTTTCTTTTCTTGGTGTGCCCTTCGATGGTCTGGCCCAGGCAACGGGAATTAACGTGCTGGGGAACTTTAGGGCTGTCACATGTCCACAGTGTTTTCCCCTTTCATTCGTAAGACCCAAAGTGACAGTCCCCAAACAAGCAGTTTTCCTTGGTGTCTGCTTCTTCCTGCCCACTGCCCTCAAGTGACCTGTAATCATGAGGTTGAGTGACTCCCAGAAATTAGGAACTCAGGGCCCCCGATCTGGGCAGGAATAAATGTCAGCTGCCCTGACACAGGCTGTCCTAATTTTCAAGATCAAGGATTGGGTAACAGTCTCGCTAATCACTGTGTACCAGTCCCAGGAAAGAAAATGTGGTTATTCTATGTCGGGGGACCAGAGATAACAAACAGATCACACAACTCTGCTGGAGATTGGGGGCAAATGAAAATAAACCAGGAAGTCTGCAAAGCTGCATTTGCTGACTGCCAAGGGATTGGCCAGTGGCCAGGATCGCATGGATTGGCACTCTATAGGAGGCACATGATGGGTCAGAGGTAGCAGTGCCCTGGAGGGTCCCCAGGGAGAAGACGAATTATTTCAGCTGTTTTCTTCTGATGGCCACACTGAGGCTGGTGATAGAGGATGTCCCTTAGGACGCCGGAGTTGGATTGGACACAGGTGGGGATGCATACGAGGAAGACATTTACTGTGAAAATGGGAGCCGATACATTTTCATAGGACTGGATGAGACTCTTTGAAATCGTGAGAGCCATTTGTATCCAGGGTCTTACAGTTTTCCAGCAACAGTAAATTAGATAGCTAGCTCTGGCTTTTTTTTTTTTTTTTTTTTTGAGGCTCAGGGAAATTCAGTGACTTTTTGAGTGACAAAGCTGCCTTCTGGGACTTCTTGGCCTATCCTTTATTCCAGTCAATTAAAGCAGAGGTGTCGGGGCTTAGTGGTTAAGGTGTTCGCCTGCAAAGCCCAAGGATCCCATTCGACTCTCCAGGACCCACATAAGCCAGATGTACAAGAGGGGGGGCACATGCATGTGGAGTTCATTTGCAGTGGCTAGAGGCCCTGGCATGCCCATTCTCTCTCTCTCTCTCCATACCTCTCTCTCAAATAAATAAAATAAAATATTTTTTAAAAAGCAGAGGTATCCTTTGGAATAGAGAGGCAAATAGATTTGGGAAGATGGGCCAAAGTGGATTGTGGAGTCTTGAATGCAGTGTTAAGGAGCCTGGACTGTGTTCCCAAGACAAAAGGGAGCCCTGGGCTCAGGGCAACCATAGAGCTGTTCTCCTCGATGCAGAGGTTTCCCCTAGCTGCCTTCTCCACAGCAAGAGTTCTTGCTGCCCAGACATCCTTGGAGAAGGAAACCAGAGCTGGCACAGAATGATAGTCCATAGTTTCAACTAACTTGGACCACATTTGTCCATGAACAAATAGCAACCAAAAAATAGTCTGCTGCATTTAAAATGTTCTTATTTTTGTTTAATGAATCTTGCTTTAATTGAGCATTGCTCTTAGCCATTGATGCCAGTCCCTGTTAACGTCTCCACTGCTCTGGCATTTATATGGCTTATGAAGGAAAGGGAATGAGCTGGGCTCCCCCTTGCCATTGCCCTCTGGGTTTGGTAACTTGGGGGTGTTGGGATGGTTTTTCTTTTTCTTTTTGGCATTGTGGGTGAGTGCAGAAATGGTGACCCTTTTGTTCTGTGGGAAACAGCGTCAAGTAGGTCGTTTCATCCCTTTGCTCTTCAGCCATACTCACTGAGTTCTTGGAATACAGAGGCTTTTGTTCTGGGTACTGTGGGGGTGCAAAGTGTGAAAACTGAGTTCCTTGTAGTACCCATTGGGGTGACCCTTGATGCTTCTGTGTTCAGCCCCCCACCTGATCAGCCATTGATATTCCTTCTACCTGCCAAGTGACCCCCCCCCACCGTCCCTCCCACTCTCCTTCTTTGCATGGTGCTGGAGTCTCACCCCTTGGCCACACTTTCCTGTCTCCCCTCAGGCCCATCTCTCACACTGCTGCCAGGTCACTGAGCATACCGACCTCTGTGCTCCCTGTGCCGGGAATGATAACATCTCAAAGTGCAGCTCAGAGCATCAGGTTTTAGGAAAATCTGGCGTTTATTAGGAAGCAGATTTTGGGGCCGATGTACTGAGTGAGAATTCCTGGTGCATTTGTGGAAATCTGCAATTCCATAAGTTCCCCCAAATGACTTTTTGTTTTGTTTTGTTTTGTTTTTCGAGGTAAGGGTCTCACTCTAGCCAAGGCTAACCTGGAATTATTCACTCTGTATTCTCAGGGTGGCCCCTAACTCACTTCGATCCTCCTACCCCTGCCTTCCAAGCACTGGGATTAAAGTGCGCCACCACACCCGGCTTTGTTTTTAACGTGGAAATTTGAAGAGCAAGGTTTTGGAGGATCAAGAAGAAAGCCTTCAGCAGGGCCCATATAAATCTTTCCATTTTTATTAGGGGAGACTGCAGTGCTGTAGTACATGGGCCACATTGCACAGTGTGATCATCAAGTAAAAAGATGAACGCAAACATTATGAGCATAGATAACACGTAACCCGTGTGGTTTATTCTCTCTCCTGCCCCTCCCCACCTCCACTGCTAGATTAGCAAATCAATCTCAAGCATCATATCACTTTATCAGAATACTCAAAGGACTCTTAAAGGCGCAAATACAATGATCCTAAAAAGAAATTAACTCTCATTCCTAATCATCATCTCTGACTGTAAGAGTCAGAATTTATCTGATTATTTAACAACAAAAATCTTAGTAGTTTGTTCACTAAGAATTGGCCCCTGACCTCTGCCAGCTAATGTAGCTGTTGTTTCACGGAATTGGAATGCACCCCTTTGCTGCTGGGGCTGCTTGTAATCCTCTGCTGGAGTTCTTCCGCTGGGGTCCTGGATGGTCCAAGTGCTTGCTAAAAATCCACACGCAGTTGTGTGAAAGACCAGCTCTACTGCCTCCTGGTCTGCTTTCCCTTCTGTAACCGCACATTGCTTCTCTCATTCTTCATGGACTCTGGTTAGTTGGAAACGGACATAAACTTGTGACGTGTACTTGTCATTCATTTGTCTTTTTAAAAGTCTTTTTTGTTGTGATGCTGAGTGTACACAATGATCTAGCCTTTCTGTTTGTGACCTGGAAATTCGGTCAAATCTCTCAAGTTCTTTGTTTCTTTAATTACTCAGAATGCCCTTGGATGTTCGTCTTGGCTGAGTCTGAGGTGGTGCGCATTATCTGTCAGTACTCAGCTACTGGTGAAATCCACGTGGATTCTGCATCGTGAGCGAAGGGCCTAGTTCTGCTTGTTGCTTCTGAGATTATGTGGAGAGTTTGTAAATTGCGCAGAAGAAATGACAAGTGTGACCCAAGGACTCTTGGGGGATTTTTGTTTTTTTTACTTAAGTATCTGTTTTATCTCTTTACTCACTGCTTTCTACATCTGACTTTAAACATTTTCTTCTCTGTTTAGAGATTAGTTTAAGGAGGGTTCTTTTCCCAAACACAAGATTCATAAATGACAGAGTATTAGCACCACTTCTCAGTGGTGCCCCAAACTTCTCATAACTCATTCATTCAGCCAATGTGTATATTTGATGCTTGAACAGGCTTGTGCTATGGGAAAGATGACCAGGGTGTAGTTCTTGCCTCAAGGACCACTCAGGCTCATGGGAGAGGCTAAGTTATAAAGAAGTAGTGGTCATGTAACACAGCATGTGCTGTAGATAAAAAAGTGTGGCTGGAAAGATGGCTCAGTGGATAAAGGCACATGCCTGCAAGAGGTGCTGTGGGAGGCCAGCAAAGGGGGGTGACTACCTCTTGATTGTGTGCGTGTGCGTGCGTGCGTGCGCGCGCGTGCAGTTGATGATAAAGTGTGGGTGACTGAGCAAGTGTGGGTCCTAGAGTTCAGTTGGTAACTAATTAGTTCTGTTACCTTGGTTCAGTCCTTAGACCTCCTGCGGAGGTCCCAGCGGGGGATCATAGCTACTTGTGTCCCTTTGAAAAACAGTCCTCTTATGGGGAAGGTCCTCCTCCTTGACTGAGCGTGGGAGGGGGACGACACACGTGGAGCAGTAAAGAAAGAAAGGGACCACTCACCTGGCTAGCCAGAGCAGCCATATTGAGGCCATGCAGCCAGCTACTTTGAATGAGCCCAGTGTGGCTCGCTTTGTATTGTTCACTTAGTGAGATGACTGTACTTTGTACAGACACCTGGGGTGAATGCCAGCCCAGCCTCTGATCCACATAACCAGTGACACACAGAGTTTGGGAATGTCACACAACAGTGGTATATGTTAGTGTCTAGATTTCTGAAAGGATTTTTTTGGGGGGGTGGGTAGGGGGAAGTAACAGTTGGAGTTGTCTGTGCAGTACTAACTCTGCAGAAGACCTGTTCCATACGGGAACAACAGTAGGATTGTGTGTGACCTTCCACGGCAGGGGCCTGCAAGATTGGAGATTCACAGCTGTGCTTCAGCAAACTCCTGCATGTCTTTGGGACCTTCAGGTCTCCATTCTAGCCTGTGAGTTACATCCAGCAGGCGAGGAGCAAGCTCTTTTGACTGCTCAGTCTCACTGGACCCCTGGCTGAGAGGACAGTGACCAAGCATCTCAACTCCTGGGGTAGAGTGTGGTCATGCAGGTCCCCTTAGCACACTCAACGAATCGGGCATCTGGCCCAATGTCTTTTGCAAGGTACATCCACCATGAGATAGTGTTGTGTCTCGACTTCTCTCTGTACACTTTTTATAGTGATGTCTCCTTTATCACAAGCTCTTGAGACCCTCCCAGTGAAATTGTATTTCCTTCCTCAAGCACCTCTCCCCTTTCCCCTTAAAGTCACTCTGTCTGCCTTAGGACAAGCTCACTGTCTCTGTAGGTGTGGTTCACGGCCAGGTGCTTAGTTACTTGATTTGTTCCCCCACTGTTGTAAGCTGACTGGCTTGCGGATACCTCCTGCCATTTGTTTACCCTGGCTAAGTGCTAAGGGGGTGGTGGCTTGTTGGGAGTTCTGCCAATGACCCGTGACCCCTGCAGACAGAGGGTGATGCTAACCTTCAGCATTTTGAAGACAGCTGTGAAGGTTCGAAAATTACAGGTGGCAGCTTAGCCACATGAAGTCGTTGTTGGATTTCCCCTAGTGCCCGTGGCTATCTGTTAACAAAGCGAGAATTGAGGGTTGAATTGCATCTGGTAGAAAGATGCGTTGACTTCTAATCTATGGGGCTTGCGAACGTGACTCTGATGGGTTGTATTGATTGCCAGTTTGACCCCGAGCTAGAATCACCTGTGGGGGATTATGCAGATTAGGTTAGCCCCTACGAATGTCTGTGAGGAATTATCTTGATTAGGTTAATTAAGGTGGCTGCATCATGCCAGCCCACAGTTAGGGAGAAAAACGACTGAGCAGCCGCCTTCACGGCTCTGCTTCCTCACTGTGGACTGGATGTGACCAGCTCCTGCCTCCGTCCCTTCCCACCCAGGACACACTGGACCTGGGACTGAAAGTGGAAACAAACCCTTCTTCTTTTGCCAGGTATTTTGTCTCTGCAGTGAGCAGGTAACTGATGCAAGGACCGTATTTGGGAGTCGGGTCTTTAACCGAGGCACTGGAGCAGGATGGTCCCTCTTTAAGTGTAGAGGGGGAGAGTCACAGGTACACGTAATGTCATAGGAAGATGGGGCGAACCTCTAGAATGGTCAGAAAACCCAGGTTGTTCTCCGTTGTGACTGTAATCCTGGCAAAGACCCAGAAACAAAACAAGTGGCCGTAAGGTTTTGCCTGTACTGAAGCTGGCAGAATATAGAATAACCCTAACGAGAGGTACTTGGGCATGAGGCAGAAGAGGGACGGCGCCTTTCCACAGGAGACGGGGCGCTGAGGCTGTGGAGGGGTGTTGGCAGCCATGTTACTAGGGCTAAGAAGAGACCTGTGTCTGGAACCCAGCTCTCTGTCCTGAGCTTAGAAGCGGTGAATTGAGTGAAGTCAGTTTAAAACCCGAGTGCGTTTGCGTTGAAGAGGCAGGTGAGAGGAAGAAAGTTTGAGTATGTTTCCCTTGTCGATACCACAGGGCCTGTTAAGAAGTGGGGGGAGTTTAGGTGTCCAGCTAGAACTGATAAGCAAGCAAGGGGCACCCTCACACAGCACATGGGGCTGTTGGCACTATTGCCTAGGAATGTATGCACTTGAACTTGATTTTTTGAAAGAGAGAATATGGGCATGCCAGAGCCTCCAGTCCCTGCAATCACCAGACCAAGTTATGTGGGTTCTGGGGAATTGAACCTGGGTCGTTTGGCTTTACAGGCAAGCCCCTTAACTGCTAAGTCGTCACTCCGGCCTGCAAATGATTTTTTTTTTTTCCCCACAAATGAGTTTTCATTCATGCTGGCCTGCTTTTCTTCCTTTCTCCCCCTCTTTTTTTTTTCTAAATGAAAGTATTTTATGAGACTTTCTTACTGTTTTATTAGAGGACAATATATAGGCTTAGCTTTTAGGTTGACTTTCAGGTTTTAAAGGATTTATTCTATTTTTAAAACTTACGAAACTTAACCTCACCCTGCCCAAGTCCATCATGTCTGGGAAGGCACTCTTCCTCAAGTATGTACCTTCTCCGCTCTCTCCCCCCCCAACCCCTTGATGCCTTTGGGGTGTTGCTGAACCTGGCTCTGACTTTCCTCTAGTGCTGAGTGCTCCCCTTGCAGGGCCATGTGCTTTCCCTGGTCTGTCTCTGCCAGACTCATAGGTGGTTCTTGCTTGCTGCCTGGTGATTGGCTTACATTGGTACTCTGGGTGCAGCCACTCTGCATTTCTCACTGGGACCTGTCTGAGGTGGTGCATGCCTTTAATCCCAGCAGAGAAGGAGGATCACTGTGAGTCTGAGGCCAGCCTGAGACTATATAGTGAATTCCAAGTCAGTCTGGGCTAGAGCAAGACCCTACCTCAAAACAACAATCACAACAACAACAACAACAACAACCAACAAAAGAAAACACACAGAGGTAGGTTTAGTAAAGGTTCTTTGCATGGAGACAGGGCAGCTCTTGTTTCGGGGAGCGCCACCTTCCAGAAGATCTTTTTGGTAGGAACATGAAATCATGAGACCCGGGTTTGCACAACTGTGAAAGCCGGAGTCAGATGAACTCTTGGTACAGAGAGGAGGGGCTGGCTGGATCCCCATGGAGTTATTCACTCATTGGCCACTTTGTTGGGGATGACTCAATGTTTGCATGACCTCAGTTTTGCTAAGCATCTGAAGGCACTTTGTGGAGTGTCTTTCTTTCGCCCAGTGTAATCACTTGTTATTTCTGAGAAGCGCTTGTGCCTACAGGCTGCTTTCCGAGGAGGGGCCTTGCTCCCACCCTTGAGAGCTCATTCTCACTGAGGACTGGCAGGAGGCAGCTGGGTGGCTTTGTGGGTTTAATAGAATAACTCTTAAGTTCATCTTCCATGCTTGGCCTCAGGAGACCAAACAGAAAAAAGTAAATATACCTTCCTATATTCTAACCCCTTTGCATCTGGAATGTGGCAGGCTGGACCCATGGTTCACCTTAGAGCTGGAGAGAGAACTTTCTGAATATGATGTCTTCTCTCGCTGTCTAAAGCTCATGTGTCCTGTAGTGACTTTCTTTCCTAAATAGTAAGTACAGGGATTGTTGAGATAAACAGGTCAGTCTGCACGTGGGCTGTGAGAGGTTTTCCCTTCCTTCAGCCCAGGTGGCTCCCGTCCATGAGGGTTCTTTGGTACCTCCCAGCCTCTGTAGGGAGGGCCAGCACTCAAGAGAGGTGCTGGAGATTTTGGTCATATGAGTAGATTCAATTACTCTGTTGCTTCTTTGGGCCATTTTTTATTTTCTTTAATACCTGCTATTTTATTTTGTTAGGTTCCCCTCCCCCTAGAATAAAGGCACATTCAATAATAAGAATTCTCCAGTATCCAATACAAAATGGTACTGCTTGTCAGTTTGAGGGGGAAGCAAACTGTCTGCGCAGTGTGCTGGGAGTTCCTCTCTTTTATTTATTTTTTTCCTTTCTAAAAAAAGCAGCTTAGAGAAAAATCCCTGAACATGGTTTCCTGATGGAAAAATATATTAGCGGATGTCACTGCCTTATCATTTTCTTCAAGTAACAGTTGTCCCTACTTAAAGTGTCTATCTCACTATTGAGACAGATGGCTAAAACACATTCTCGAGGCAGAATTTTTTTTAGGATTTACAAAACTGAAAAAGTCTTTATTTCATAAAATTGTGTAATTGGAATCTTGTTCATTCCTTGAGCCCAGCTCTCTGCCACAGTCCAAAGAGTCGGAGTCTTGGGAGTGCCTGGAGTGGAGAGTCCTTCAGGGGCATAGTTGGTCATGTGCATGTTGCCAACAAAGGGGTGTTTCTCACTATTTGTATTAGTTACTTTTTTGGGGGGATTTGAGGTAGGGTCTTGCTCTAGCCCAGGCTAACCTGGAATTCACTCTGTACTCTCAGGGTGGCCTTAACCTTGCGGCAATCCTCCTACCTGTGCCTTCCAAGTACTGGGATTAAAGGTGTGCACCACCACGCCTGGCTTGTATTAGTTACCTTTGTATGTTATAACTGTAGTACTTGCCATAAGCAACTTGAGGGAGGATTTATTTTGGGTCACTATTTTAGAGATCTTCAGCCCATCATGGCGTGTGGAAGGCATTGGAAGTGTGTTGTGCAGGATGGTCACATGAACGGACTAGGAATCAAAAGGGCTGAGGAGGGTATAACCTTCAAAGGGGCGCCTGACCCTCATAACCCCACCACACAGAGGTCCCACATCCTCCCAAAATAGCACCACACCTCAAAATGTGAACACATTCAAACCATAACAACATTCCAACAGTTTTTACATCTCTGTATTCTTATGTGTGGAATCACGGGAATTACTTGTATACTTTGCCCTTATGTTATCAAATAGAAACGACAAATTAGAAAGGTGGATGATGATAAGAGTTAGGGAAGAGTGCTGTGTTCCTAAGCACGTCAGTTGAGAAAGGAATCACTGTCATGAGCCTTTCATCTTGACTGGGCGTCCATGGGTGGCCTCAGTTTTGAAGGGAAAGAATAAAATTGAAGTCTCAAAGGCTCTGAGGCATTATGGATGCTTGAGACTGACAGATTGACTACATTTGGAGATTTTATAACTTCCTTATTTTGATACATGTGTCTTCAATACTCTTTAAAAGTATGTTCATAGTATTAGATATTCACGTATGTACATACATACATACATACATACATACATGCATACATGCATACCAGTGCTTTGACTTCTAGGTTTTGTTTTCAGGAGAGCATTATAGATGGGGATGGGGATGGGGATGGTTAGCTGCCTGTAAAAGTCCAAAATGGGAAGAAAAGGGGGTTTAGTGGAAGTGGGAGATGTAATAAGAGAGGGCAATGGGGGGTAAGTATGATCAAGATTTATTATATACATGTATGACATTGTTAAAAATAAAATGAAAAAAATTCTAGCCACTCCCCCCCCCTTTTTTTTTGTCCTGTGGAGTTTCCCAAGGCACTGTGTAGAGGGTGTGGTTGGCGTCACGCACATTCTGGGGCCAGTGCTATAGGTTCACGTGGAGCAATCGTGGGCCGCCATGTGTGCGCCCTGCCGTGTCTGAAGCCATCCCACTTCACAGGTCATGTCCTTGATCCCAGCCTTTGCTCATTGCTGATTTCTCTGCTCTGTCTCCCAACCCTGGCCTCTTAACCTGCCATGTTCCCGATCTTCCCTCACCTGCCATGTACCTCCCTTGTTCCCAGAGCCCTCGCTCTTTGTACCTTTGTCACTTGTACTGTGTCTCTAACAGTAGGCTTCACTGTCATTCTCCTCCAATGCTCAGGACAACAGGGGCCTCTGGAACTTCTGCCCTGTGAATGTGTGTGCCCTCATTCTCCTTGGCCTCTTGGTGTGGATCTGAGGGCCTGGTAAGGGCAGAGCCTAGTCTTGGTCACCAGCTCTCACTGCCACCTCGCTTGTGGCAGCCTCATCCCTGCATCCTCTGTAGCCCACTGATTACACATCATCTCCCACCCCTCAGGCCCTCCCCCCCCCCGCCCACAACTGTCTTCTGCTTCATATCCCAGTGGTTGCTGCTGTCTGGGGAAATGAGCTCCCATCGCCTCCTCGACTGTCAGATCCTTTGCCCATTAGTTGTCTCATTTCGCGTTGTTTTTCTCTGTAAGCTGCTGATGTTGGTGGGCAAGGCCCCACCCTGCCTCTCCTAGCTGAAGCCACCATGCTCAGCCCATGGTTCACACTGGTTTCCTGGGGTCTCTTCCCTCTGCTCTCTGTCTGCCCCAGACCAGTTTGTTCCTAAGGACTCCACAGGGAGTACTCCTCAATGAATGTATTCCTCATTTTGTCAGTCTCTGTCTAGCTCTTGGTATGCATAGTGAGTCTGTGCAGTTTATGGCAGCTTTGTGACTGTCACAAGTAAGTCAAGAGCAGAGTGAACACATGGGACATTGGGGCCCCAGACACAGGTCTAAGTCTGTCTCACCACTTGCTAGCTGTGTGTCCTTTATCAAGTTGGTCGCTGCTGACAAGTGCCTGGTCTGTGACACAAGAGTGATTATGCCTCTTGTCTATAGTGGTTGAAAGGTTAAATGAGATGATAGTACAGTGTCTAGACTATAGCAGATGTGCAGTCAGTATTAGACCAGTCATCATTTCCTTTGTGCTGGTGCTATGAACTGAATGTCCTTCCAAATTTGATGTTTGGAAGCTCTCACCTCTAATGTGTATTTGGAAATACGTGAGGCAGTGAGGTTAGGTCTTGATTAGATTGGATTGGTGGAGACATATCCTTGATTTCCTTATAAAAGGAGGTAGACAGAGATGATGACAAGGTCACATGAGTACACTGCAAGATGGCATTTGTCTTCATGCCAGAAAGAGTGCCTTAGCAGCAAATGAATCTGCCAGCTCCTTTATTTTGGACTTTAGTTTTTTTTTTTTTTGTTGTTGTTGTTGTTTGTTTTTGTTTTTCGAGGTAGGGTCTCACTTTAGCTCAGGCTGACCTGGAATTCACTGTGTAGTCTCAGGGTGACCTCGAACTCACAGCGAGAGATCCTCCTACCTCTGCCTCCCAAGTGCTGGGATTAAAGGCGTGCGCCACCACACCTGGTGGACTTTAGTTTAAAAAAAATTTTTTTTTTATTTACTTGTTTGAGAGAGAGAGGAAGAGGAAGATAGAATGGGCATGCCAGGGCCCCCAGCCACTACAAACAAACTCCACATGTATACACCACCTTGTGCATCTGGCTTATATGGGTGCTGGGGAGTTGAACCTGGGTCCGTAGACATCCCAGGCAAGTGACTTAAGTGCTGAGCCACCTCTCTAGCCCTGGACTTTAGCTTCTAGAACTGTGAGAAATAAATGTTTATTGTGTGAACCACCCAGTCTATGGCTTTTTGTTGTGGTGGCTGGAGCAGACTTATATGATGCACCTTTGCCCTAATTAAATAACACTTTGTTGATTGAGCACTTAACTCAGGTTCTACCTTGTTTAATCTTATATTTCAGTTCTCATAACTGCTTTGGAAGATTGGTTCAGTCACTTCCTGTTGTCCCCAGAGCCTAGCAGTGTGTGATGTTTTATAGCGATTGTCCCCCTGATAGGATTAGAATCACCTATGAGGGGTTATCTCCATTAGCTTCATCTTTAGGCATGTCTGAAAGGGATTGTCTTGACTCGGTTAATTGAGGTGGGAAGAACCCTCTTCCCTGTGGGCAGCACCAGTCCATGGACTGGGGTCCTGGACTGTACAGAGAGCTGGCTGAGCGGCAGCATTCTTTGTGGACTGAATGTGACCAGCTGCCTTGAGCTCCTGCCACCATGCCTTCCCACCCCGATGGACTGTAACCTGGTACTGCAATGAACCCTCCTTTTCCTAAGTTGCTTCTAGAAGGTCAGATATTTTGTCCCAACAATGAGAAATTTAACGCAGTGCAGGGATCGGAACGGCAACTTCACGTCCTAGCTTTTGTGAAACGGCACTTCCTGGAGTTGTGCTGTGCACACCTGTAGTGGTTGCTTTTCTCCTCGCTGTGACGAGACACCTCACAAGAAGCAACTTAAGAGAAAGAAGGCTTCCTCTGGCTTACAGGTCGAGAGAGTACAGCCCGTCCCCGCGCGGAAGGCGTGGCTGCAGGAGCGCGGAGCAGCCGGCCACCATGCAGCCGCAGCTGCAGTCTGGATGCAGAGACCAATGCTGGTGCCTGATCTGCTGATCTAGAATCTCTCTCACAGACACACCCAGAGATTTGTCTCCTAGCTGACTCGAGACGCTGTCAAGTCGGCAATCAATACCAACTCTGACAATACTTCTGTGACTGATCGTGGACAGACGGATGGAGGGAGTGAGGGAGGGATGGGAGGCTGTGTGTTTTGGCCTCCACTGCTCTTGCTTTTTTACCAGGAACAGCAGGTGATGTAATATAGATGCTAAGGCGGATGCCTTACATTTCATCTCTGGTGGTGTCAGGCAAATGTTATGTTCATAGAAGAACAAGTTGGAGACACTTCAGTCTCCTATGTCTTGATAAAGAGTCAGCCACACATGGGTTCTCTGAGCTGTTTGCCTACAGCAGGGCAGTTACATGCTGAGCCTGTACCCATGAACTTGCTGAGTGGAGGAAAGTGAGGACCAGAGGATCCGATTTGCAGGTGTTGGGCATTCGAACCTCTGAGTGGGCACCCTTGCCTCTCCTCTCAGTGGTGAGTCAGTGTCTGAGAGAGTGTTCCTTGAGGAAGTGTCTTGACAAGCTAGTTATGTAAGTTGTTCTGTCTTGTTCTTTCTCTTTTGCTTTTTTCTTCCTCTGCTATAAACTAAATTTAAGAGGGCAAAGATAGCCCTTCCTCCTTCCTTCACTTTTCCCTTTTCCCTCCTTCCCTCCCTTTCTCCTTCTTCCCCTCCCTTCCTTCCTCCCTTCCTCCCTGTTTTGGAGTACTGGGGATTCAATCCAAGGCCCTAATGCATCCTAGGTGAACATTCTACCACCAAGCTATATCTTCAGCTACTCGCTCTCTCTCCTTCAACCTTGATTTTACAGAGGAAAATTATTCTTCCTCCAGGATTCACTACCCTCCACCACACAGGATTCAGATAGCTTAGCTAGTAATTAATTAATTAACCGCTTTTCTCAGATCTCAGGTTGATGGGTTTAGGCTTTTGAAAACGATCCACCATGATAAGTCTAACTTAAGCTCTAGGACTCTGCATGTAGATACTGACCAATATTCCTAAATAGCACATATGTAATTTATATTCCGCGTCCTTGTAGTAAGTATTAGCCGAGGACTTACATGTTACAAGCAGGCCATGAAAAGTGACAAGCTCTAGAGAGAGAAAGAGGGAAAGCAAACTATTCCAAACTCTTAATTTGTTTGTTGAGATTGAATGCCCTGACAATCAAGCGAAACTAGAAAGTCAACAGGTTATATAATTGTGTTTCCCTGGTAAATAGATGCCAGTTCAGGAGAGAGGTAATCCTCATGTAGCAGCTTCTAGACAGAATTCACAGCGGGGCTATTTCTCCATGGAACGTAAAACTCTGTACTTCACAACTCACATAGCACCTTCACTGCAGCTCAGAAAGTGATTGAGGCTTTTGCCATTGGTCGTGACTTTGTCCTTTGCCCCAACAGCACCTCTTCCCTGGAGTGTTTCCTAGATCCACCCTGCCTGTCTACAGTGGAATATGGAATATTGCTTCATGCTGTCTATCTCTTAATGTAAGGCAAGGTGAACCTGAACTTGTTTCTGGTATGGTTGGCTAATACTGCTGAATTTTTTGATCCAAGTTAGAAAAATGGTTTCCCGAGCAAATGTATCCAAGTTCTGCTTTGTAGTGCTCGTGGTTAGTTTGTCTGTGGTGAGGGAAAGCAGACCATCACATGGTATCGGTTGGCAGGGCTGGCTGTGAGATTTGGACTCAGAAGACCTGTACTCCAGTCCTGATGTGTCTACCAGGTTAAGGTCCAGTTGAATACTTCATAGTCTCTGTTTCCATATGAGTAAGATGGACATGGGAGGCAGGTCAGGGAGCAGGGCCAGATGGAGTTCCATCTGTAGTCCTGTGTCCCTTTCCCAGGGCAGGCATCCCTCACTGGCCTCAGTCCTTGTGTTCCTCCTCTGAGCCTCATTCTTGGGAGCCAAGGGTCAAAGAAGAAATGCATCTAACCCTGGAGAGGTGCCTTTGTGGTTCTTTTAGCTCCCATGCTTGTAGACATTTCCCTGTATGGTTTTTTTTTCCTTCCTCCATCATCATAGCCAGTTGAAGGATATCTTCCTTCCCCAACTTCATATCCATCTAGAAGCTTGAATATGTGACCTCGTTTCAAAACAGACTCTACAGATGTCACTAAGTAAGGTAAGGTCATGCTGGATTGAAATAGCCATAAACTCAATGACTAGTGTGTTTATAAGAAGTAGAAGCAAAGTTAAAGGCTGTATGACAACAGAGGCACAGTGACAGAGCCCTTCCCAAGGTACATCGTGGGCTGCTGAGGAGCTGAGTTTTTTTTTTTTTCGAGGCAGGGTCTCACTCTAGCCCAGACTGACCTGGAATTCACTATGTAGTCTCAGGGTGACTTCGAATTCATGGTGATCCTCCTACCTCTGCCTCCTGAGTGCTGTGACTAAAGGCATGTGCCACCATGCCTGGATACATTTTACTTTTCTAATCCATGAGAAAATGACTGTCTGGTTTTAAGCCACTGAGTTAGTAGTAATCTGTTACCAGGGCCGTAAGGAAATTCATTAAATCGCCATTTGCTTTTATTTAAAATCTGACATTCCCTTTACACTCTCTCAGGCTGGTGTGTCTGTCTAGAGAAGCCCAGTGCATCTGATGATGTCTTTACCAGGTTATGTGTCATGGAAAAAAACACAACATTTCTGTGGCTGTTTGTAAAAATTTAGACATTGATAAAAAGCCCCTTTTCCCAATTAATAGATGAAAGCATATGAATCACTTTATATTTGTGGGGGACATATGTTTAGCTCCGACTCCCTGAGGTCTTATTCAAATCATTGGGAAACTGGCCTCTGCAGTGTAATTCACAGATGGTACTGACTCCAGCCAAAAAACAGAGAGAAAGGAAAAAGACCACGTTCAAAACATAAAGCCACTCGAGAGCTGTAGCAATAGGGTGTCAAGAGGACATTTGGATGAGGACTGCTGGGGAGCTTACCCCCACCCCCCAATTCTCCTCCTCTGGTCCCAGCAAGAACCTTCTTTCCCTGTGGAAAAGTGTCCTTCCCCATTATCCCTTAGATGTTTCTTGTTCAGAGTGACCTCAGAGATGTTATTCCAGTTTTCTGTGCCTCAAACATCACCCTGTCTGTCAGACTTTTAAAAAAATATTGTTTAATGTTAACTGCACTGCCCCATAAAGTAGATGATAATTGTCTCATCTTAGATATAAGGAGACTATGCGGTAACCTGTTATAATTCCAGCCAGGAAACTGCCTTGAGCTCCTTGGTTCCTGTGTCATTGTAGAGGGCATCTGTGTCAGGACAATGGTTTGAGCCACAAACACAGATGGACAGAAACAGGGAAGGGGAGGGACAGCTTGAGATGGGAGGTTCCCTGCTGGGGGAAGAGCTTGATTGGCAGCCTGGTTTAGAAGTTAGGATGTTTCTTGTCTACACAGGCAAGCTGTTGAAAGCCCTGAGCGTGATGTGGAGTGGGAGATAGCGGGATGACAGTCGGGCTGTCAGGAAGCTGGCGACCAGTGGGCGTCCTGATGGGGTTGGTGGCTTTCCAGGGGTGATGTGGGTTGATCGTTGGATCAGCAGCAGTAGGAAGGGGCAGGTGTTTGAGCCTACTGTCTTGAAGGTTGAAGCTTACAGGCTCCCCATGCTGGTTGTGGTAGGGAAGGAAGAGGAGGAGTCTACTGGAGGAAGGGGAGGAGATCACGGCCTGGGATGGAACAGGAAGAAGAGTGCCTTTGGTTTGGGGGCTCTGAAGAGAGATAATGGGTCGTGGCCTGGCCGTGGAGGATGAGATTGCTGAAGAGTCATTTAGACAGGATGACCAGTAAGTGGACAGTGGGTATGTAGGCTACCGGGGTACCAGGTAAAACTTAGGGGATAGGTGAGAGGATGGAGCGAAGGGCTGGGGCAGGGCTCACTGGGGATGTATTCAAACAGCTTTCCATGCTTTGCCTGTTTGGGTTGGTGGGCCCCAGGCTGGCTGGACTTGGCTGTACACTACATGTGGCCAAGATGTTGAGCTTAGAGTGAGGTGGGGGTCACTGTGTGATCACGTACCAGATGTTGGGAGGACTTCCTGAAGTTAAAAGCAAACCTGTCACCCACATGCCTGTTGGCCTGTGAGGCTTGAGGAGTCCTGGGATCAAATAGTCCACGTATGGAATGATTAGTTCTGTTGGCCAGCAGTACTTGACGGGCAGTTCAGACACCATTGTGATGAGAGCTTTAGAGGGACACTTTTCTCTTGTGGTGGCTGAGGTTGACGCCATCTGTATAGCCTATAGAGCTCTGGGAATTTGGGAATATTTGCAATGGTGACTTTTTTTAAAATAAAAATTGAGGGCTGGAGAGATGGCTTAGCGGTTAAGGCTTTTGCCTGCAAAGCCAAAGGATCCCTGTTCGATTCTCCAGGACCCACGTAAGCCAGATGAACAAGTGGGCGCATGCATCTGGAGTTCGTTTGCAGTGGCTGGAGGGCCTGGTGCGCCTATTCTCTCCCCCTCTCTGTCTGCCTCTTTCTTTCTCTCAAATAAATAAAATATATTTCAAAAAAATTTAAAAATTGAGTTTATTTATTTGCAAGGAGCGAGAGAGGGAGGGAGGGAGAGGGAGGAAATATGGGTGCACAAATTCCAGATGCATGTGCTATTTTGTGCATCTGGCATTACATGGGTACTGGCTTTTAGGCTTTGCAGGCAAGCACCTTTAACCTCTGAGCCATCTCCTCAGCCCGCAGCACTGACTCTTGAAAGCAAGTCAGAGGCTGAGGTGGCCCATAGTCCTTGCAGTTGAGGATGTCAATGTAGCAGGTCTGTATAAAAAGGGGTGGAGAGCTGGAGATGGCTTAGTGGTTAAGGCGCATGCCGGCACAGACTAAGGACCCAGGTTCGATTCTCGAGGTACCACATAAGCCAGATGCACATGGTGGTTCATGCGTCTGGAGTTCATTTGCAGCAGCTAGAAGCCCTGGTGCCCCCATTCTCACTCTCTCTCTCTGGGTGGAAAGCCCAGCATGCTGAGTGAGGGTCAGGTGATCTCCCACTCGTGGGAGGATGCATAAAATATGTTGAGTGACTTTAATAACTAGACATAGCATGTGGACAGAATGTGGCTGCCCTGGGCAGTCTTGTCATCAGAGCTCTGTGAAGATTGTCAACTATTTCTCTTAGGAAGGTTGACTGCTTTTGGGCACTAACCCAAGCAAGGACTCGAAGCTTCTGTTAGTCAGCTTTCTACACTGTGACAAATGCTTAAAGACATGTTTGTTTTGGTTGAGGTTTTAATCCATGATGGACTGGTCCTATTGTTCTGGGTCTGTGACAAGGCAACTCATGACAGTGGGAGCACATTGTAGAGCAAGATTTCACTTGGTGTTCATGAGGTAAAATGAGAGCGAGTGCGAGGGAGATCATGGTACCACATTCCCCTTCAAGGGGGTACCCCAGTTACCTGATGACCTCTTACAAAGCACTACCTCTTAAAGATCTATCCAACTTCCAGCAACACTACGTAAGAAACAAACCTTCAACACATGGGCCTTTGGGAGACATTTAAGAACCAAATGAGTGGAGTCCTGTGATATTCTTGGAAAACAGGACCTTTAGGGCGGTTGGTGAGGGAATAAGGCTGCAGAGAAAAGCCTTAGTCATGTGCAAGGGTGAAAGTCTGTGATGTGGCAAAAAGTAACTTGCCATTCTGCATTTGAATGAAGCTTGTGCTTGGAGGTTCCTCTTTCTGTGCAAGCTGAGTGTGTCATGGACTGTGTCCCTGAAGGTACATTTGTTCTTCATTGGATGTGATTTTGCTTCAAACACTTGGGCCAGTCATGTGCTATTCCCAGCTGAGTTTAATTCCTTTAACTGTCAGACAAGGAAGGCCATTCGAGAGAACTTGAAGACCCTTCCCAGCATTCAGGTTCTGCAGTCACTGAACTGACCGGTTCTTCTCATAGCATAAATATGATTCCAAGTAATGTGAGAAAAGAAATCTGATGCGCCCTGACTTCCTTGCCTTTCTTACCCATTTCATTTGTTCCATGAAGGGGTAGAAATGGCGCAGTATTGACGAACTATTTAATGGGCTCCCTCTCGTGATGAGAAGCAATGAGAATGGCTCTTTTTATTTCAAGGAGAAGTGACTTTAATATATTTGAAACATTTATGCTCAGTGGAGGAAAATACGACATCTGATCACTCACGGCAGACAGATTTGTGTGTCTAAGTGTCTCTCCCAGGATACCACACAGGCTGTGAGGGATGTCCCCAGACATGTCTGGCTTCGAGAGAAGGAGTCCTGTGGGTGCATGAGAGGGAGCCTGGAATTCCAGTAAGTCAGAGTATTTCCCAGCAGGTGCTACCCACGTGACAGCGTCCTTCCAGAGTCGCTGTCTCACCCTGTCTGCACACACATATACACTACATCCTGAGGGCTGGTTTTTTTTCCATGGGGGATGCATGGGCGCATGCGTGCGCGTGTTAGAATGTGTATGGGCATCTGGAAGTCAGGTGTCTTCCTGAATTGCTCTCTACTAACCCCAAAGCTCACGGGTCATGAGCGTGCATGCCGCTGTGTCTGGTTTCTACATAGGTGCTGGGGATCTGAACCCTGGTTCTTATGTTTGCACGACAAACGCTTTGTGCACTGAGCCCTCTCCCCAGCCCTCCTGGTTTTCCTTATCACCTGGTGGGTGGATGTCCAGAAAGAGCAGAGGTTATCTCCTGCATTCCCAGTGAAGGACCAGTCTGGCTTGGCTAGGACCTGGTTGTGTCAGTTGCCTGGGGTGACCACAACCAAGGTCCCCCAGTTGTGTGACTTAAACAACAGAATTTATTTATGCCTATCTCTGGAAGCTGAAAGTGTGAGATCAAGGTTATTGACTTCTTTGGCCTCCTTCCCATGGAGTCCTCATGTCTGCAAGGTCCTATCTGGACTTGTGTCATTGGATTACGGCCCACCCCAGGGATCCCACTGACATCTTTAAGACTCTGGTCACATTGGAAGTCCTGGGGATTAGTGCATGGTCCATCTGACACACCTGGGAAGAGGCAGGGTCCTGGGGGAGTTCTCGTTCAAGTAGAGAGAGAGAATGGACGCACCAGGGCCTCCAGCCACTGCAGATGAACTCCAGACGCATGCACCATCTTATACATCTGGCTTACGTGGTGGGTCCTGGGGGAATTGAACCTGGTTCTTTGACGTTGTAGGCAAGCTCCTTAACTGCTAAGCCATCTCTGCAGCCCTTATTTTTCTTTATTTTGAAAATATTTCAAGCAGTGAGATAGAGTGCGAGTGTGAGCAAGTGAGGGCATGCCAGGGCCTCTAGCCACTACAAATGAACTACAGGTGCATGTACCACATTGTGCATCTGGCTTATGTAGGTGCTGGATCATTAGGCTTTGCAGGCAAGTACCTTAACTGCTGAGCCATTTCTCCACTCCTTAAAGCCTTTAATAGTGTGTGTGCATGTATGTACATGTGTATGTGGAGGTCAGAGTACAACCTTGGATAGCAGTTTTTGGGGTTGCAGTCCACCTGTTTTTGAGACAGGGTCTGGAACAGGTCTGGAACTCACCTAAAAGGACGAGAGTGGCTGTCCAGTGAGCCTCATGGATCCATCTGCTTGCCTACCTGGTGCTGGGATAAGTAGCTGCCACCATTTCTGGCTTTTTCCATTTTTCTTTTCACAAAGTTCTGAAGATGACACTTAGGTCCTCATGCTTGCAAGGCAAGCACTTTGCCAGCTGAGCTGCCTCCCCAGCTCATCTATAATACCTAACTGATTTTTTTAAAAGGAAGATCCAATGGAGGTATAAATACTTTTCCTATTAAAATATTCAGCTTGGCCCCATGTCCCTTGGAAGTCCAATTCAAATGCTTGTTGAGGTTCCAGCTTGTGAAAGTGGTTACTAGGCAATGCTAGGTGTTCCTGAATCTGTGGATCCCACCAGGTTGTCCTCAGTTGGTGATGCTGAGATCATCTGCTAGCCTAAGGGAGAGATGAGAAATCTTTCCATGGATGGAGTGCTTTTTCAATGTTTGCTAAGCGCATAGCCTGTGGGGAGCTGGTTTGAGACATGTGCTCAGCCACTGGCCGTCCCGCCTGGATTATTTCAATGGACATTGCACAGTGGTTACTTTACTAATTCATCACTGACATTGTTCCTAAAAAGGAGCTGTAACGACCAGTTTGTACAGAAAAGGGTTAGTACAATAACTGCTTCCAACGGTGGGGAATAAATCCCTCTCGGTGACGATCACTATGGACTCATGGGGTTTTATTTAGTCAGTGTTTTATAATCAATTACAGCCATTATTTTGATGCTCAAATTAGCCCAAATTTGGCCCGTGAGACCCTTTGAAGCTGCTTTTATGCCCTCTGAACGCGTCTCTTTTAGTCCTTAACTACTTCCTTGCACCCTAGGCTTTTCTTAGACTATTCATTCCCAGACTTGAAATCATTCTGATTTTTTTTAAATTTAAAAGGTGAAATATTTATATGATCTGAAGAGAAACCTGAATATGATTTTTTTCATAAAAGAATGCTTTTATTTATATGCTTCCATTTATATGAGGTAACCAGTGTGTCAAATTAATAAAGTCAGAGCACAGTAGGATGAGCAACAGAGACAAGGGGCTGGGAGTTATTGTGTAATGTGTATGTTACTTCAGCTGGGATGATGGACAGCATTTTGTGGGTGGAAGTAGAGCCATATAGACTGAATATGATTTTTAAAATTTAAGAATTTTTTGAGTGTCTTTGATAGGGTCTCATGTATCCCAGGCTAGCTCTGTACTGTACGTATTCCTGCCTCTACTCTCAAGTGCTGGGATTACAGTTGGATGCCACCATGCCCAGCTTTATGTTTTGTTTTGTTTTGTTTTTAGTGAAAAATGGTATCTGGAAACCAAGTCTGGACAAGACTTGTGCTCATTGCAGTTAGGGTTTGAATTGATATTTCATGTCCACAGTTAACATCTTTGCTGGCTTTTTGGTTTATCTGAGATGAAGTTTCAGGTATCTCAGGCTGGCCTCACACTTGTATGCTAGAGGATGACCTTGAGGTTTTAAGTATTTTTATTTGAACTCCAGATGCAGGTGCCACTTTGTGCATCTGGTTGTACTTGAGTACTAGGCAACCTGCTTCCATCTCCCAAGTGTTAGGATCACACGGGTGCAATAGCACTCCCAGCTTGCTCCCCCTCATTATTTTCGTGTGTGTGTGTGTGTGTGTGTGTGTGTGTGTGTGTGTGTGTGCGTGTTCATGCTAGAGCCTCTTGCTGCTAAAAACAAACTCCAGATTCATGCACTACCTTTTGTATCTGGCTTTACATGAGTCCTGGGGAATTGAACCTAAGGCCAGTAGGCTATATGCAAGCAACTACCTTAAACCACTGAGCCATTTTCCCAGCACCCCCCTTCCTCTTTCAAAGACAACTGTGATTTTGGATTTATGTTTCTTAGCTTAATTCCCAATACAGTTGATGCTGTTACCATATTTATTTACTCACCTTATGTATAAAATAGTTTCAAAATTATGTTGCTATTGCCAATAGGATAATTCTAATTGAAACAAAGTATTTCTTTGTAGTTCAGTTGTCTAGTACGTAGATGTACATTGTTAATACGTTTACTTACTTGCCTCAAATATAAAAAAGTTGCAACATTATGTTGCTACTTCCAACAGGATAATTCTAATGGAAACAAATGATTTCTTTGTAGTTCATTTTTGTCTATATTATGTAGCTGTATGTGTTCTGTAGTAGAACTGAGGAAAAGAAATGTTTATTTCAAATACAAACACATGCACACACACACACACACACACACACGTATTATTCAAAAGCCATGTGGAAGAATTCTTTTTCCCATGAGATCATGTTACCAACTTAATTTCTCTAGTTGTTTGCATTTTATTTTTTTTTTGAAATTCATGGTTTTCACTTAAAAAATCAGCCTTGTTGGGGCATAATTTGTACATAATTAAATACACTCAAAGAACATGTTTTGACTATTATGTGTACACCCAAGTAAGCACCAGTACAGCCGAGATACAGAACCTTTTCATTATCACGGCTTCCCTTGAGTAGTCCATACTCAGTTTCCCAGCCTTCAGCCGATTCCAGAAGTGCCTCTCCAGTAGATTGGTTTCTCTAGGATTTCATATGAACAAAAACACAGAATACCACATGTTCTTGTTTAGCTTCGTTTTCCTGCATTTTTTGGTTTTTTTTTTTTTCATTTTCCTGCATGTTGTTAGGTTTTTTGTTTGTTTGTTTTGTTTTGTTTGAGGTAGGATTTCACTCTAGTTCAGGCTGACCTGGAATTTACTATGTAGTTTTATAGTCTCAGGGTAGCCTTGAACTAACAGCAATCCTCCTACCTCTGCCTCCAAGTGATGGGATTAAAGGCATGTGCCACCATACCCAGCCATATTGTTGGTTTTTAAAAATAATTTTATTTTTGGGCTGGAGCCAAAGAGACAGAGCAAGCAAGTATGGGAGTGCCAGGCCCTTCTGCAAACAAACTCTAGAAACATGTACCATTTTGTGTTTCTGGCTTTATATGGATACTGGGTAATTGAACCTGGGCCATTAGGCTTTGCAAACAAGTAACTTTAACTGCTAAGCCATCCCTCCAGCCCTGTACTGTTTTTTTGTTTGTTTGTTTGTTTGTTTTGTTTATTTTTATTTATTTATTTGAGAGTGACAGAGAGAGAGAGAGAAGCAGAGAGAGGGGAGTTCACCAAGGCCTCCAGCCACTGCAAACCAGTTCTAGATGCATGTGCCACCTTGTGCATCTAGCTTACGTGGGTGCTAGGGAATTGAGCCTCGAACTGGGGTCCTTAGGCTTCACAGGCTAGCACTTAACGGCTAAGTGAATCTCTCCAGCCCCAGCACTGTTACTGTGTTAGTATGCCATTTCATGATGCTGGGTGTCATTGTCACGCCTTTAATCCTAGCACTTGGGAGGATGAGGTAGGAGGATCACAATGAGTTCAAGCCAGACCCCGGGCTAGGTCTGTCTGGGCTGGAGTGAGACTTTACCTTGGAATTAAAAAAAAAAAAAAAAAGGGAAAAGATTTCATGTGCTTGTCTAGTTTACCTGCTGGTGGGTTTTGGCTTATTTCCAGGTTTTAGATATTATAATTAAGGCTGTTTCAAACAATCTTGTATGTGTCTTTGTGTGGGTATATGACTGACTTTTTCTTAAGTCTTTATGAGTCTACTGGATGGCTCATATAAGTAGATGCCTATTAAGAAAGTGCCAAATTCTTTCAAAGTGAATGTATAATCTTAAACTTTTACCAGTGATTAGTAACACCTTGCTTCACATCCTGACTGAAGTTTAGCATTGTTAGAAAGTAGCCATATCCTATCTACTTTAATTTGCATTGCTTACCTTTAACTTGTGCTTTGAATCGTCCAACATTTACAGTTTCCAAGTCAAAATCTGGAACAGTATACATGGTGAAATAAATCCCAGTTTGGGTGATTTTGTTTTTTTTGTTGTTGTTGCTGCTGCTGTTTTTTTTTTTTTTTTTTTTTTTTTTTTTGGCAGGGTCTCACTGTAGCTCACACTGACCTGGAACTCTCTCTATAGCCCAGACTGGCCTGAAACTTAAACTGAACTCTGGGATTACAGCATGAACCACCATACCTAACTGAAGAAAATTTAAAGAACGATTATTTCAGTTACACTGTGGAATGCCTAGTTTAAAAGACTAGAGGCTCTGTGCAGCCCTTGCTTGTACCAGGCACTGGGTACACTAGTGGTGGGCCATAAGCAAAACTAGAAACAGCGAAACAGCCTATGTTCATAGAGCTCATAGATAGCCAAGGAGACAGACATCAGCCAGCTCATTTCACAAGTGCAGTGTGCAGCGTAAGTGTGCTGTGCAGAAAGGTGTGTCTATCCAGACAGATCTCATCATGATTTCCCAAGAAAAAAATACTCTGCCCGCATGCTCCTTCCTTTCCTACTTGTTGCAAAATACTTGATATAAAGGTTGTAACTCCAGGACCTGTACCAACAGGCTGAGCCCTGGGAGATGAACCAACACCCACTGTCGGAACCCAGGGTTCTCTGGAAGCCTGTGATAAGCCTGCACTTGATTATTTGGCCTTAAGTCTCTCAGCCTTTCTCCCTGTAGATCCCAAGTGAAAACATGCTTTTGGTGTCTAGAAAATGCACATAAGCTGGCCTAGTGGGACATGCCTGAAATCTCAGCATTATAGAGACTGAGGCAGGAAGATCATCAGGAGATTGAGCTAGCTTGGTTTATATAGTGAGACCCTGTTTCAAAAATCAAAAATGGGCTCGAGAGATGGTTTGTTAAGGTGCTTGTTGCAAAGGCTGAAGGCCCAGGTCCTATTCCCCGGTACCCATGTAAAGCCAGATACACAAAGTGGCACATGCATTTGGAATTCATATGCAGGGGCAGCACCATACTCACACTGTCTCTGTCTCTCTCTCAAATAAATAAATATAAATATTTAGACTTTCAATGCAGGGCTGGGATGTGTAGCTCAGGAGTAAAGTGCATTAGTATATAATATGTTAAATGTTCTCCCTTGCCTTCCCTGTTACGTTTTCTTGGCCTCTTGGATTTTCCCCACCCATATCAGGTAGCTCATAGTACTTAAATTAGAAACTCAAGTCTTGTTCTAAGTTCCTGCTGGTTACCTTGACCCTGTACAGAACACCAGTGATCTTCACGATGAGGTGAACTGTTACGTCTCAGGTTCTTACAAAGTGATGGAATAAACGAGTCGTTAGACTGGACAAGTTACTCCAGGTTGTTCATCCCATCTCTGCAGTGTTTCAGATATGATGTTGTTTCAGCGGCTTTGCAGAATTGGAAACCTCTAGGAGCTCTTCTGAAAAAAATCGTTCATGTGCATTTGGAGCTGCTCTGAAACATCACAGCAATCATGGGTGATGCACTCCGACAGGAATCCTGCAGAGAGTATTTTTAGTAACCACATACTTCCCTAATTCTGTAATCGAGTTTTCATGTTCCAAAGCTTACTTCACTTTAAAAAAATATTTTTATTTATTTATTTGAGAGAGAGAGAGAGAAAGTTGAGAGAGGAGAGAAGAATGGGCACCTAGGGCCTCCAGCCACTGCAAATGAACTCCAGATGCATGCACCATTTTGTGCACCTGTCTTACATGGGTTCTGGGGAATCGAACCTGGGTCCTTTGGCTTTGCAGGCAAGTGCCTTAACTGCTAAGCCATCTCTCTAGCCCTGACTTAACTTTTTAAGATGAATTCTGCTCTTTCAAGGTATACACTGTAGTAAATTATTATGGAAATATATGGGTGGCCTATTTCTTTTTCTCCCCACCCTGACTGCCTATGACTTGAGGAAGTCGTAAAGGAATTTCTGTGTACCTATTGTAACATGTAGATTGTGAGAGTAAATTTTAGGGTAGTCCTGGTTTTACCATGTCAGGCATGGTCCTAGCAGGAGATAGATGGATCCCTAAACTGAAGTGACTGAGGAGACAGTAATACAGGGGTAGTTCATAACTATGGGCAAAGACACCGGAAAGAAACTTAGAATGGTGCTCCCACCCTGGGGGGATGAAGATAAAGGGTATTCCAAGGAATGTTCTCTCCCCCTGGGTAAGAAGTAACAAGGAGAAGCAGTAAGTAGGGTTTAGAGACTGAAGGAGAAAGTAAGTAGCTGAGCTTCCAGGCAGCAGCCATGGCCCCAAGTAACAAGTGCAGATAATATACTGCGCCCAGAAGGAGGAAGTCAGGGGGATAAAGCCCCTGTTCTCCTCCCCTCCTGTATCCTACCCTTAGGCAGTGGACAAGGCACTCTTGTCAGCTTGATGGAAGAAGAGAACTTGTGGCTCCTCAGGTGGGACAAAATCTGCACTTCTGTGGAAGGAGAGGGGGCCCAATACCATTGACTCCCCGGTAGGATTTCTGGATCTCTGTACTTGTCTCAGGCACGCAGCAGATGAGTGAGGCTCCTAGTGTTCTGATGGGTCATGATGGGTAGCTGGTAAGTATCTAAGGAGCTATAATTAAAAAGAAAGTTATCAGAAGTGGTGGCATATGCCTTTAATGTCAGAGGTAGGAGGACCGTCATGAGTTTGACGCCAGCCTGGGACTATAGTGAATTTCAGGTCATCCTGGGCTGGAGTGAGAACCTCACCCACCCTGCAAAACAAACAAACAAACAAAAAACCCAAAACAAATGAAAAAGTCTTACAAGTTAGGTATGGTGGTGTACATCTGTAATCCCAACACTTTGGAAGCAGAGGCAAAAGGATCAGGAGTTCAAGTTCAACATTAGCTACATACAGACAGAGTTCAAGGCTATCTTGGGCTCTTAAGACATAAACAAGACAAACCCTCCTCAGAACCCCAAAATCTTTTCATTTGGCTTCAGTCTGTTTTTAGGCATTTGATGGTTAGGGTACAAAAATAGAGGGATCCTTCCCTCCCTTCTGTACAAATCACCATTACATGGGGAGAGGACAGTGCTGGCCATGAGCTTGGCTCTCTTGTACATAAAGACTTTTCTGTGCCAGGTAACTCTTTTATTTTTTTATTTTGAGGTAGGGTCTCACCCTGTAGCCCAGACTGACCTGGAATTCACTCTGTAGTCTCAGGGTGGCCTCCAACTCACAGCAATCCTCTACCTCTGCCTCCCAAGTGCTGGTATTAAAGGTGTGCGCCACCATACCTGTCTTCGGGAGACTCGAGTATGACCTTTAGAGTCACCAAGGCCTAAGTGATAAGTGTGAGCTTTGTTAATATGTAAGGACCCTGCTCTCCATCCTAGGGGTCAGACAAGCACTATTCTGTTGTTGCTTTGGGGAAAGCTGCGTCTTGGGAGCCCAGGGACTTTTCTTCCTCTTGTCTCTTGTAAAATTGATTAACAGTGCTTTCCATATATGTGCGATTTGTTTGCTTTTGTTTGTTTGCTTTTTGGATTCAATCTAGGCAGGGTCTCACTCTAGTCCAGGCTGGCCACCACACCTGGTTATATGACTGTTTTCATCTCATTCATTTTGAAATATATCTCTGTTTACTCTCTTAAAAATTCTCTAAGAGAATAAGCGGAGCCATAACCGTGTGTTCTAAAGTAGCACGCCGCTTAAGAACTGCCTTCTTGCCAAAGGAATGCAGAACGCTTGCCAGGTATTGATGCAGGTGTCCTGCCTTCGGGGACACTGATCGCCTGGGTTGGTGCAGCCCTGGATGAGTGTGGGGACTCTCTGAGCCACATACGCGTACTTGGAAATATCTCCGGCAGGCTGGATTATCTCACCTTGACAACCTGGGAGACCCGGCTTTGACTCCTGCTGCGTGCTTTGCTGACCATGACCTAGGGCAAGCCCTCATCCTTTGAGGGCCTGGATTTTTTTTTTTTTTTTTTTGTGTGTGTGTGTGTGGCTATAAACGACTTTGAAAACCTTCCCAGATTGCTTCATGACGCTGTTTAGAGCCACCTGAAATGTGTGATCACCCTTTGAAATTTGCTGTACAAACAGAAAGGTGATGTTTTGTCTGCAGATCGTCACATGCCTGCTTCATAAATAGAAGGTTTTGATAATGACAACCACAGTAGCTGTTGACTTTAGTTTTTGTCTGAAATGAATGAGGAAGAGAAACGTGTGTGTGTGTGTGTGTGTGTGTGTGTGTGTGTGTGTGTGAGAGAGAGAGAGAGAGAGAGAGACACATACATGCCAGGATGATTTTCTGTGACACTCATAGTTACCCATTGCTTCCTATAGTGGGTGATCCAAAATCATTTGTGGTTTGACTTGTAAATATATGATGAGGGTTCACGGTGGCTAGCTAACTGCCTGACGGTGGTGGCTGCATTTCCTTACTGGTGAGGTCATACATCCCTTACCTTCTAGGCTTGCTGGGCGAATTAAGTGAAATACTGCATGCCACATGCTTCCAGTGCACCTGGCACATGGTTGGTTAATGTCCAGGGAATTACTGCAGGTGCTTCTAACTAAGCCTTTGTCACTGTTGCTGAAAATGTTGGTGTGTACCCTGAATTGTAAGCAGAGCTGACTCAGCAACACACTGGGCACGTTAAATATTCCTTTCATGAAATTTCCACAGAGAACCAAAAGCAGGTTGCTGTTTGTAACCTGAATGAGTGAAGCAGGTCTCAGAGTTTGGTTGGTAGTTATCCCTGTGTGTACTTGGTCATGTGGTTTCCGTGTGGCCATGTGTGACCCCGTCAGTTATCAGGGCAGGGCAGGGGATGAGCCTACTGGACTATTTTTTGAGCTCTGTGTCTCAGGTTGCTGTGAGCTCTCAGGTGATCTTAGAAGGATCCTGAGATCTTTTAAGGGCCTATAAGGTCTTGTAGGTTATGGGCCTGTAGCCAAGTCGAGTCTTTTTGGTGTCTGGTTCAGTTTTCACACCAAAACTGAACCCACTGGCCTCAGAGGAACACCATTTATGAGACGGCATGGTGGTGGAATGTGGGTCACCTGCCTTTTAATACTTTGGAAATAGGCATCTGGGAGGTGAGCATGCGCCAAAGAGCCGAGGGTTGGGAGGCAGCAGGCTGCCATGTGTGCTGTTTCCTCAGCTGCTGAGTCTAAGAAGCTCAGGTCTCCATGTGTGTTCTCTGGATGGTGTGCTGTCCCTGGGGCCAGGTCAGGGGTGTTTTGGAGAGACTCTGTTCCCTTCATTTCCCCCTCAGCTCCTTTACCATTAACCACAGGATTCTAGTCTGTCTCTATCTTTTCTTTTTCTTCTCTCCCTTCTCTGTGTGCTGGCCCTAGATAAGACTCAAACTAGCCATCTTTCCTTATCTGCAGTTGGCCTCCCTACTTCCAACTTGGATAGCATCCTTATTTCCAATGACACTGGACTCTTTGCTCTTCTCCCCCTTGGGTCCCTGGTGGTTTTGGATCTTTGTGTCATGTTGACTCACCACCACAGGTGTGAGGGACGTGTGCAAAAGTACACCATGTGTTGAAAAGTGACCTTTGCTTGTAGAATAGTTGTGATAGAATTTAAAGGCACTTTCTCCTTAAAAATGGAGTGAGTAGTTTAGCAAAATGCTGTGGTTGGATCCAGGAATTCCCAGGAAAGCCACTGACCTCCAGGGAAGGAGGGTCCCTGGTTACCTGTGGTCCATGGCTCCCTATAAACAAGCAGTCAAGTCAGTGAGGTCAGGTTCTGTGAGCCGTTGTTTATAAGGCAAAAAGTGGGTGGCCTCTCCTGGCCAGGGTACACCTGTAACTGGAACTTCCTTGGCACTTTCAATAACTGTTAGTTATGGAAATAAGGCGATCACATTCTATGTGCCAATTAGATAAGATCATATTGGAACATTTAAAAATAGATGAGTAACCATGAGCAACCAGAAGATAAAGTGGCCCTAGGATGGCCAGTTGTAATCCACCCAGCGATGTCTGTGTGTGTGTGTCATCCGCACATGGGCTGTAATCACCCTCCATAAAACACTATTGCATATTGCATAAACATTACTGAATCACCTGAAAGCAAGCAGAGCCATAGGAAGATGCGCAAGTGTTTATAATGTCCTTTACTGGGTCTTGCTTGAGCTCTTAAAATTTCTTTATGGAAATGTGATGAATGTTAAATGTTACCTTGCTTTATTTTATTTTTATTCTCTTGGTCTTTTCAAGGCAGAGTCTCACTCTAACTCAGACTGACCTTGAACTCATAGCAGTCCCCTACCTCAGCCTTCATGTTCTTCCATGCCTGACTTTGCTTTAAGTTAGTTCTCCTTTTAAACTTAAAAAAAAAAAAACTGCCTCTTTTTTATTTTATTTTATTTTATTTTATTTTATTTATTTTATTTTATTTTATTTTATTTTATTTTATTTTATTTTATTTTTATTTTTATTTGGCAGAGAAAGGGGGGGAGAGAGACACATACACAGAATGGGTACTCCAGGGCCTCCAGCCACTGCAAATGAACTCCAGACATGTGCGCCCTCTTGTGCATCTGGCTAATGTGGGTCCTGGGGAATTGAACCTGGGTCCTTTGGCTTTGCAGGCAAATGCCTTAACTGCTAAGCCATCCCTCCAGCCCTCCTTTTAAACTTTTTTAAAAAAGAGATATGAAAAAGGCAATTAAATGATCATTATTCCCATTTATTCTCTTGATAATTTGCTCCCCTGAGTTTGAGGCAAACCTGGACTACATAGGGAAGCTCTCTCTCAAAAGGGTTGCTACATTTAATCTGAGCAAATCTTATTACAAAAGGGAACATAACATACATTCTAGACAATGTTGTTATACCCTTTGCATTCTTGTCTCATATCAGATGACACAGCCTTTTAAATGTCCATTTCTTTGTTTCTGTCATGAAGTTCTTAGCAGGTTCACCATCATGGAGAACACATTCAT
Organism: Orientallactaga sibirica; assembly: GCA_036365145.1. Classification (NCBI taxonomy): domain Eukaryota; kingdom Metazoa; phylum Chordata; class Mammalia; order Rodentia; family Dipodidae; genus Orientallactaga; species Orientallactaga sibirica. The sequence continues at coordinate 4,268,476 of JAEOAD010000038.1, read as the reverse complement.
GCATGGATCATGTGTGTTAGTATGAGGTTTGCTCCACAAAGAAGTACCCTGGACTCATTTGAGTAGTAGCTCAGCTCTTTGAAGTGACTTAGCAAGGCTGGTGTCAGGAGGATGTGAAACAATATACTTTTCACTCTTTGTGTTTTGTGCTTGATGTGTGTTTCATCTACTTTTATTTGCCATCAGAGAGAGGAGAGAGAGAATGAATATGAATATGGGTATACCAGGACCTCTCGCCCTGCAGATGAACTCTAGATGCATACATCACTTTGTGCGTCTGGCTTTACATGGCTGCTGGAAAATTGAACCAGGCAGTAAGCCTTTATACCTTTGACCACTGAGAAATCTTTCCAGCTTCATGTTGGACATTTTCTTTTTCTTAATATTTTTTATTTGTAAGGGGAGGGGAGGGAGAAAGGAGTATGCCAGGGCCTCTAGCCTCTGCAGACAAACTTCAGATACATGTGCCACTTTGTGCATCCAGCTTTACATGGGTACTGGGGAATTGAACCCTGGTCATTATGCTTTGCAGCTAAGTGCCTTAACCACTGAGCAATTTTTATAGCCCTGCTTGACATTTTCTTTTGTCTTTACTATTTGTAAATAGAGAGATAGGAAAGAGAGAGAATGGGCATCTCAGGGCTTCCAGCCACCACAAAGGAAATCCAGATGTATGCACCGCTGCATTTGGCTTTACATAGGCACTGGGGAATTGAATCTGGGAATCAAACCTGGATCATTAGGCTTTGCAGGCAAACGCCTTAACTGCTGAGCTGTTTCTCCAGCTCCCTGTTTGACATTTCCCTAACCCATGTGTATCTGTCTTCTTTCTCTTCTATGTAGGTAATCTTGTGAGATTTTAGGTTGGGCAAGAGTGACTTAACCTTGCTTTTGTTAAAGGTTTCCAAAGGACGAAAAGTGGTGAAAGTAATTCAGGAGAATCTCAAGATTTCACTGGGTGTGTGGTGACCCACATCTGTAATCTTGGCACTTGGAATGCTGAGGCAGTAGGATTGCTCTGAGTTTGAGGGCAGTTTGTGATACATAGTGAATTCCAAGCCAGCCTGGGCTACAGAATGAGATCCTGTCTCAAAACAAAGCAAAAACAAACCAATTATCTTAAAGATGCTAATTCTCTGGCCTTCTGATTTGGAATATGAGGGAATGTGTGTGCGAGTGTGGAGTTGACTGTATTTATAACTAAGGCTGTTCAGGATGCCCATTTCATTATTGAGGGTGGCTGTGTTAGCACAGAGCTGCTTTTGGCATTTGGACAACTGTAGTCTCCAGAGTACAAGAAGTGACTCAAAGAGCAGTGTAGAGCAGTACGGGGAGCCCCACCCTAGCCATAGCTCTGGGGGCCTCTCATTGACCACTCTTGGTTTCCACCCACAGCATGCTTCTCCTACACATTAGTTTGGTTTTAGTCAAATCTTACTGTTATTATTTAGGTGTTAATGCAAGGAGATTGTTGATTCTTCCCACATAGATTAGCATACACACCTGCCAAGTTTCCCCGCCCAGATCCAGGCACACTCAGTGAGCAGGTGACATTCAGAGGGATGGATCTGAGGTGTGGCGTTGACTGAATGTCACACCAGTGACACATTAGTGGTGATTTCCATCTTTATAGCTTTTAGAACTTGACTGTAAAGTACTCACAAGTCCCTTGCAGGAATGGCAGGGTTTCTGAATTCCATATGGAGAACATGATGTCACTAGCAAGTTTGACAGAGTCCATGGTGGGCCTGCCTTCCAGACCAGGAGCAGCACTGGCTCACTGGGCAGTGTCACTGAGAAGTTCTCATTTCTGTTTGCCAGCCCTCTTGCTTCTGGTGGGGGAAAACCCTGACAAATAACCAGGAGCAAGTTTAGACATTTTAAAAACCGGGGAACACTTAGAATGTCTTTTTTAAAAATCTGCTGCTGAATTGACTGCCTGCTTCATACAGGAATGAACGCTGATGTTTCTAGAAAAATTCCTGGCAGTCAGTATTACTCCTCTGGTTTCTGAGGTGACACTTTTTTCTTTTCTTTTCTTTTTTTTCATTTTGTGAGGTAGGGTCTCACTCTAGTCCAGGCTGACCTGGAATTCACTATGTAGTCTCAGGTTGGCCTCCAACTCATGGTGATCCTCCTACCTCTGCCTCCTGAGTTCTGGGATCAAAGGTGTGCGCCACCACACCTGTCTTATACCTTCCTTAATAGATTTGAATTAAAGGTTATCCTGGTGTTTTTAGACCTCAAATGATACAATTTTAGATAGACACATGTGTCCCTAAGAATCCCTTATCTGCTGAGCATTTTGTCCTAAATCTTGTTTATTTATTTTTGAGACAGGAACTCATTTTGTGTCTCAGACTGGCCTTGAATTCATTAGCCAAGAATGACTTTGAACCTCTGATCTCTTGCCTTCACCTCCCCAAGTGCTGGGATTACATACGTGTATCATCACATCTGCTGTATGCGAGGCTAGGGATAAAATCGCAGGCCTTGTGCACACTGGATGAGCACTCTACCAGCCGAGCTACATCAGCCCAGCTCGTGTCTTGAAGTCCAGGATATCATAGTCATTTGTTAGCTTAACCTTTCTCTCCTATTTTTTCTCTCCTCCCAGTCTCACCTCACTTCATTGCACTCCTGCCTCTTGCAGGCCTCCTATAGGCTGCATGTGGTGTCACACGCATTGTATATAGTATCATTGCATTTAGGCCCAGCCGGGCTCTTGGGGAAGATAACATTATCTCAGAGGTACAGATGAAGAGATTGCAAATCCCAGAGAACAAGTGGGTCTCCGCTCCCCCTCCACCCAGTAACACAGCAGCTTGGATAGGAACCATACAGGTCAACAGCCATGTTGCTTGGAGCCTTGGGCATGGGGCTGCTTTCTGGGGAGCTCTGCCTTTGCTCCTGACCCCTCCCCTGCACACACAGGCAGGAGTTAGTTTGTGGTGTTTGCCTCTTGCCATCTTGGAAGATGGTGCATCAGCCTGGAGGGGAGTGGGGCTCCATGTCTAAGGGAGAGATGTGGGGAGGTCTCCTGAGGCAGGGTCACCCTGCAGAGCCTGCTCTTAGCAGGAGGGCCCTGGAGGCCTAAGCTGTGTGCAAGTGTGCTGGGCCATATTACTGTGTTCCTCCCGCAGGCCTTGTCTTTTCTCTATTCTATGGCCAGCAGGTACAGTCTCTAGCTTATCCCCCGCCTTCCTGTGGAAGTTCATCACCCTAAGGAGGTGGATTGTACCAGTGGGTCTCACAGGTGGCGACAGGTGACCTGCTTCCACTTCTTAGACCCGTGGAAGCGATCATTTATGGCCGCTGGAGTCTGGACTGAGGTGGTGGTGGTGAGGTTCTGAGGATGAGTTCTGTGCAGATGTGGCTCTGAGGTGTCACTTCTGCTATTCCTCCTCCTCAACAGTATCTGTGGTGTCACCCCTCTTTCCTTTAAGGCCAGCTCGGCCTTGAGCCAGGAATGGGGAAGGAGCAGAAACCCAGATCCGGTGCATAGGGGGCTGTGGTGGGGAGCCCAGGAGTTAGGCTCCCCCCCCCCCCGGTGAAATGAACCCAAGACTGTTCTGAGGGAAGACTTCCAGCCTGCTTCCGACGTCCTGGGGGGAAGTTGGTGTGTCTGTTGTGAGGAATGGCAGTTGACATGGTGACAACGTCAGCAGTGGGTTCCCTCTCCAGAAAGTTCCTAGCGTTATTAGGTGACTTTAACATTTCCAACTTCCACGAGATAGTACTCCAGAGAGCACAGGCGCCTGTAGCAGGCCCAGCCCTCCCAGCTCAGAAACCCTTCCCTTGTCCAAGGTGAGCCCTCACCTCTATCCTTGAAGCCAGCTCTTATCCCACCTGCCTCGCAGCAGCGTGGTGGGGGATGAGGAGCAGGGCTCTCTGGTCTCTGGTAGGAAGCCCTGAACTTCCACATGGTCATTAGTGCCCTGGGGCCAAGATGCCTGCCCACAGGACTCCTTGTGAGTGATGAGTGACTTCCTCCCGGCTTTACCCTAGTGGCTAGGACATTGTTTTTGTTCTGTGTTGGTGCATTCATTTCCAGCTGCATCTCATGCAGAAGACTTCCTTTGGACATTAGAAAGGAGCATCATGCGATGGAAAACAAGCAGTGATGATGTTGTGCCCCCATTTTTTTTTTTGGATAAAATGTGCACAATTGGAAAGGTATCTGTTCCATCAGGGTGGGGGCCGTGTGTTCTGGAACTTGGGTGAAGAGGAGCTGGCCGTTAAGCAGTGTGCTGTCTTCATAGCAACCAGAGCTGGCATTTGTTGAGGTGTTGCTACGTGCCAAGCACAGTATTGTTAATTTAATCCTCACAACAGCCCCGTGAAGTGGGCATTATAATATCACACTCATTGTGTAGACCAGCAAAGTGGAGTTCAGAGCAGTTAAATATCGTGCCTAGGGTCACACAGCTGGGAAGTTGAAATCAGACTTGGGCTCCAGTCTTTCTGACAGTAGTGCCCATGTCTGGGATCTTGAGTCACCCTCTGTAAGCGTAATTCATGGACTTTTCACCCACTCTGCAGATATGTAGTTCTTGCCCAGAAAATGGCCTGTGGGATGATTTGTAAGTCAGGAAGGAAATTCAGAGGAGAGTAAACTGCACTGTTCACGATGCCATTCACAGGGCCTGGGAGACACGCTCCCATTGCAATATTCACTATTATTATTGATGAATTTAATTGATTACACTCTCCTATTCCTTTTCCCTGTCTCTGCCACTCCTCTCAAGTCTCCCCTTTCTTGCCTCGGAACATTTGACTTAGGTCATCCTTATGTCATCATTGTCTCCCCTTAACCGCAATTCCAAGGAACCAGCCTAAATCTTTTAACTTTGGGCACACCCTTACCTGGGGTCCTTCTGTCCCCAAGTCACAGATTCTGTGTTGGATCCAAGTACAAGTGTGCAGCTACAGGGCAGCTGGCAGGCAACTCAGCGTTGTGTTTTTGCTGATGAAGTCTCGCTGAAGCCCAGTCATGTTTATTTGTTTACGTCTCTCTCTGCTTGCTCTGGGTTACTATGGTGGAGCCGAGTTGTCATAACACAGACCACATGACTTCAAAGATGGAGACGTTCCCTCTGGCCCTTTAAGGAAAGTTTACTGATTCCTGCTATCGAAGAACCAGCTGATGATAATAAACCTCACAAACCAGACCACATCGTAACTTGCAAAGGCCAGGGTCACTGAGGGCATAGCAGAGGGAAGACAGGTGTCTTACATCTAGTAAGTTCTTTCAAATACCTTCACCAGTTGACGCAGAGTGTGTGCACACTTTTCCATGCATTGTCTTGTGTGTGGGCATGGGTGTGCATGTGGAGGCCAGAGGTTAAAGTTGGATGTACCTCTGGGTCTGATAATATACTCTGGTGCTGGAGTTCTGAACCCAGGTCCTCATGTTTGTTCAATCAGCTCTTCACCCACTGAGCCGTCTGCCCAGCCCCAACCAGGAAATCTTAACAGTCTCAAAGGTTATATATTCAGGTGCATACTGGACTTTTTTGTCTAATCTTCCACTTCGTGAACTCTGTATTTTTCTTTCCCTGGCACTTCTAGTCCATTCCCACATCTAAACTAGCTCTTCAAATTCTGATACTATAAACCTGCATCTTCCCTCGACTGCCTCTGCCCTTAACTGAGCCAATGTCTATGTTGGTCAGCCTGGAGTTGGAGGCTGAATCCAACCCAAACACATCTCAGCAAGACCTCTTGCCACTTCCAACCCATTTATCCTTCACTCAACAGCAACCTTTCTCTTCTGTTTCATCACTGTCTGTTTCCTTCCCAGCAGGTGGTGGCATCTGTCCGGGTCTGGTTCATTCATTTCCGCAGCATCTGCCCACCACCTTCTGTCTTCTCTGGAGCACAAGCTTCATGAAGGCAGTCAGTCACCTTTTTTTTTTTTTTTTGGTATCATTTTTATAAGTGGTATCCATGGTAATGGGCGGCAAACAAACCACATTGAGAATGCCTGCAATTACTGTTAGGGGAGGCTTTCTTTTCTGAACGGGGTGAAAAGGAGATCCCTGGAACCATTGTGCTGTACTAATGTTGGCCAAAATTATTCACCTAGCTCCTCACCTGGAAGTGTTGCCTGTGTCCCATGTATACACTTGTACATACGTGTGTAACTTTGTGACCTGTGTATACACTTGTAAATGTGTGTGTAACTTGTGACCTGTGTATACACTTGTAAATGTGTGTGTAACTTGTGACCCGTGTACACACTTGTAAATGTGTGTGTAACTTGTGACCCGTGTATGCACTTGTAAATGTGTGTGTAACTTGTGACCCGTGTATACACTTGTAAATGTGTGTGTAACTTGTGACCTGTGTATACACTTGTAAATGTGTGTGTAACTTGTGACCCGTGTACACACTTGTAAATGTGTGTGTAACTTGTGACCTGTGTATACACTTGTAAATGTGTGTGTAACTTGTGACCCGTGTATACACTTGTATATGTGTGTGTAACTTGTGACCCGTGTATACACTTGTAAATGTGTGTGTAACTTGTGACCTTGTATACCCGTGTGTACACCCATGTACACTTGTAAAAATGTGTGTAACTTGTGACCTGTGTATACACTTGTAAATGTGTGTGTAACTTGTGACCCGTGTATACACTTGTAAATGTGTGTAACTTGTGACCTGTGTATACACTTGTAAATGTGTGTGTAACTTGTGACCCGTGTATACACTTGTAAATGTGTGTAACTTGTGACCTGTGTATACACTTGTAAATGTGTGTGTAACTTGTGACCCGTGTATGCACTTGTATATGTGTGTGTAACTTGTGACCCGTGTACACACTTGTAAATGTGTGTATAACCTTGTGACCCGTGTATGCACTTGTATATGTGTGTAACTTGTGTAACTTGTGTACACACTTGTAAATGTGTGTATAACCTTGTGACCCGTGTATACACTTGTATATGTGTGTGTAACTTGTGACCCGTGTACACACTTGTAAATGTGTGTATAACCTTGTGACCCGTGTATACACTTGTATATGTGTGTGTAACTTGTGTACACACTTGTATATGTGTGTATAACCTTGTAAATGAACCCCGTGTATACACTTGTAGATGTGTGTGTAACTTGTGACCCATGTACACACTTGTAGATGTGTGTGTAACTTGTGACTCGTGTATGCACTTGTAGATGTGTGTGTAACTTGTGACCCATGTACACACTTGTAAATGTGTGTAACTTGTGACCCATGTATACACTTATAAATATGTGTGTAACTTGTGACCCCGTGTACACACTTGTAAATGTGTGTATAACCCGTGTGTGACCCGTGTATACACTTGTATATGTGTGTGTAACTTGTGACCCGTGTACACACTTGTAAATGTGTGTATAACCTTGTGACCCGTGTATACACTTGTATATGTGTGTGTAACTTGTGACCCGTGTACACACTTGTAAATGTGTGTATAACCTTGTGACCCGTGTATACACTTGTATATGTGTGTGTAACTTGTGACCTGTGTACACACTTGTAAATGTGTGTAACTTGTGACCTGTGTATACACTTGTAAATGTGTGTGTAACTTGTGACTCGTGTATGCACTTGGACATACATGTGTATAACCTTGTGACCCGTGTATACACTTGTAAATATGTGTGTAACTTGTGACCCGTGTATGCACTTGTAGATGTGTGTGTAACTTGTGACCCGTGTATACACTTGTAAATATGTGTGTAACTTGTGACCCGTGTACACACTTGTAAATGTGTGTAACTTGTGACCCGTGTATACACTTGTAAATGTGTGTGTAACTTGTGACCCGTGTATACACTTGTAAATGTGTGTGTAACTTGTGACCCGTGTGTGCACTTGGACATACATGTGTATAACCTTGTGACCTGTGTATACACTTGTAAATGTGTGTGTAACTTGTGACCCGTGTGTGCACTTGTACATACACGTGTATAAAATGTGTGTGTAACTTGTGACCCGTGTATACACTTGTAGATGTGTGTGTAACTTGTGACCCGTGTGTGCACTTGTACATACACGTGTATAACCTTGTGACTCTTGTATACACTTGTAAATATGTGTGTAACTTGTGACCCGTGTATGCACTTGGACATACACGTGTATAACCTTGTGACCCGTGTATACACTTGTAAATGTGTGTGTAACTTGTGACCCGTGTGTGCACTTGTACATACCCGTGTATAACCTTGTGACTCTTGTATACACTTGTAAATATTTTTAACTTGTGACCCATGTATGCACTTTTATATAAGTATGTGTGTTACCTTGTGACCTGTGTACACCCATGTATATGTGTGTTACACATACAGCGTGTGCACTTGTGCATACATGTGCTGCACACATATACAGTATACACACATGTTAAATACACATACAGTGTATTCACTTGTATGTACACACGCAGAACATGACAGTGGTTATGAGTTGAGTTCATTTTTTTAATTTTTTTTTTTTTTTTTTTTGGTTTTGCGAGGTAGGGTCTTACTCTGGTCCAGGCTGACCAGGAATTAACTATGTAGTCTCAGGGTGGCCTTGAACTCTCGGCAATCCTCCTACCTCTGCCTCCCGAGTGCTGGGATTAAAGGCGTGCGCCACCACACATACAGTGTATTCACTTGTATGTACACACGCAGAACATGACGGTGGCTATGAGTTGAGTTCATTTTTTAATTTTTAAAAATTAATTACTTTAAGAGAGAAAGAGCCAGACAGAATGGGCATGCCAGGGCCTCCTGCCACTGCAAATGAACTCCAGATTGTGTGCCACTTTTTACATCTGGCTTTACATGGGTACTGGGGAATTGAACCCTGAGCCATCAGGCTTTGCAAGCAAGTGCCTTTTAACCACAGAGCCATGTCTCCAGCCCCTGCTTTCATTTTAAAAACAGTACCAGCTGTGGCCCACTGCAGTTGATTTCACAACTTGTTAATGTATCTTGGCTTACAGTATTCAAGTTTAAAGTATGGTGCTTCCAGACTGCGGAGTTGGCTCAGCAGTTAAAAGTGCTTGCTGTTTAAGCATGAGGGTCTATTGGTCAGACTCTTCCAGAATCCATATGAAAAGCTGGGTGTGGCCACACACCTGCATGGGGGGTGGTAAGAGACTGGACTAGCAGGAGCTTACTGACGGACAGCAGCTCAAGGTGGTGAGAGAGACCCTTCTCAAAGACCTATACAGATGAGCAATAAGAGGATGACATTGGAGATTTTCCTCTGGTTCACACATGCACATGCATGCACATTTATACACACATGCATTCAGTCCACATCATACCACTCACAACAGTATATAATTTTCCTCTTCAGACATTCTCAAACCCAGTGAAGGAATCCGAACCTGAAGATCCATGTCAGGCTGACTCAGAGCTGTGAGAATGTGCCGTGTGAATGAGCCCGGAGGACTGGCCCTGGGCCCAGACCACTCTAGAAACTTAGGAGGAGATAAACCTTTACATGCTAAATTTCATTTAGTATTTATTTATTTTTTTGTTTTTTTTTTTTTTCAAGGTAGGGTCTCACTCTAGCTCAGGCTTACCTGGAATTCACTATGGACTCTCCCAGGGTGGCCTCGAACTCATGGTGATTCTCCTACTTCTGCCTCCTGAGTGCTGAGATTAAAGGCGTGCACCACCACGCCCAGCTTTCTTTTAGTGTTTTCTTTCTTAAGCAGTTCCACTGGTCACATCCGTCTACTGCGATACAGGCTTTCCTTTTGTTTTTCTTCTTGTATATTAATTTTAAAAAACTATCAGTGGTCTAAAACTCCTCAGGTGCTTTTAAATTACCAGAGTGTAAAACTTGAACTCATTCTCATCTTCTTACTCATTTCCCACCCTATTTCTCACAGTTGTCTGAGAGTATAAAATAAAATACATGTCCATGTGCACCCATTTGCATATGTAATGAAAATGCACCTCTAAATGAAGTTGTATTTTGTTTTGGGAAGGGGTTTGAGGTATGGTCTCAGTGTACCCCAGGCTGTCCTGGAACTCGCTCTGTCGTCCTAAGTTGGCCTCTGACTCACAGCTACTGCTCTTCCTACCTCTGCCTGCTGAGTGCTGGAATTAAAGGTGTGTGCCACCACACCTGTTGAAGATATGTATGTCTACATATTCCTTGACACTTTGTGGTGCATGGTCCTCAGTTATGTCCCTAAAGAAGACTGTACCACACACTCTTGCTTTCAGATGGGATGCAGATCTTTCCATAAAAGCTCTGACTCTTAAACTTACTACACAACTGTAATCAAATTACATCCTTCCCTCCTGCAAGGGGTGGCTCAGTGAATTTTTTTCCCTGACCTTAGAAACTTGAGCGCGCACTCTCCTGTACATTTCCATTTTAAAAGTTTTCAAGTAAACCATTTTACTATTCTCAACAGTCACATGAAACCTAGAAGGCGGCCTGACAGCCTCTCTGGCTCCCTTCACCCCAAGCTCTGAGCCTAATGCTATGTCCCAAGATCATCAGAGGCTTTGACAGGGTCCCTTCCTTTGGGTATATACCCCCCCAAGTCTTTTATTATTCAATTATTTCTCTTCTCTTTGGAATAGCAGCACATTAAGATTTATTGAGATATAATCAATGTCTTTCTGGTTAGTAAGACATACCGCCATCAATTACAGACCTCTTATAAAATTCCAGAATGGGTCAGGGTAGTCACTGTTCCTTAGCCAAAGCCCGAAAGACTCCCCACTCCCACTCACCCCATTAATGAATATTGGTACATTTGGCCATTTGTTCTGACCATATTTGAAAACCTCAGCTCTGTATTCATAATACAAAGACTTGGGCAAACAAAAAATTCTAGAAGCTTGGTAGTTTTAGTCGGTCAAGTGTTGGCTACCTAAGCAAAAGAGAAGTCACAGTCTCCAGTGCCTGGAGTGTGGGGTGCATAGACGACAGATAGGAGTGATGAGAAGGGGTTATCTGCAAATGCTGAAGTGCTCAGCCAAGACCACCATGCATATGAAAAGCTGGTCATCTTATCCCCTTCTGGTGGTCTTCAGTCTGCTGGGATCCTCCCCAGTGCCACTGTGATTGGAGCGAAAAGTCCTTCAGGTGATAGACTGAACCATGTCCAGCCAGGCCTACTGGTCAGCATACTGTAACTTGTCCCTTCCTAGGTACCTGCCAGTGTGGTAGGTGTTTCATACAACACCTTCTCTGGTCCTTGCACCTGGCTCTCTTTCACCCATGACGGAACTGTCCACAACCCCGGGAATGGCCATGTGGCTCCACACACTCTCCTTGCTGGTCCCCAGTCTTCCTGCACCTGAATCACTTACTTGGTGATCATCCTGCACAAATCTTTTTAATAGTATTACAGCATCATAAACAAGATCTGCAGGTTGGGATTAGGAAAACCAGACTCTTGGCTTGCAGTTACTTACCTGAGAAAGTGATTGGACTCCATGGCTTTATCCTGGGTACTTTGTGTTGTAAGATGAAACCAGCCTGCTGTGAAAGCTATGGTGATGAGAACAAAAGACATTAGTTTCCCAGTGCTGAGATCATCTCATTGCAGCAGTGTTTGGATTGTGTACTGGCTGTGGTCCTCTCTGTCCCTTAGGGGGCAGGTTTGTGTGCTGGTCCCTTGGCCCAGGACTCTACTGGGAGCCTTTGATGATGGGATCAGGCCAGCTCCCCATTGCTAAGCAGCTGGCTGACTTTGGTGATGTTTTGCCTCAGCCCAAGTTGGTAATTCCTGGTCTTTCCTGCCTTCCCCATGCCTGTCCACCCCTTACTTGTGGCTTATTTTTCTTTGGGCTTGCTTGCTTTTAAAAACTAAGGTATGCAGCTTTTTCCACAGGAAAAGATGGAAGATTCAGGGCAGCTGATTGGGTGGCCTGCCTGCTTTATTTGGAAAGTCTCATCAGGTCCCATGAATTATGCCAGACTTGAAAACGTATACTTGAAAGGAAAGTCTGTGGAGGGGTGTTGAACTTTCCAGAGTTAAAGGTCTTTCAGGTCTGTGCTGGGAAGGTGTTTGCCTCACAAGCAGAGGAAAGCCCGAGTTCCAACCCAAGAACTACTTAAACTTCTGGCCATGACAATGCATTTGTAATCCCAGGGCTGGGGAGGTAGACACAGGTGGCTCCCTGGGGCTTCAGGCCAGTGAGAGACTCTGCGCCCCCTTCCCACCCACACACAAAGTGGACTCTGTTCCTAAGGTTGTCCTCTAACATTCACATGTGCACACACATCTGCATGCACGAAAACATGCACACAGCTCTTAGTCGTCCAGATGATTAAACTGAGTGTTGATGTTTAAGTAGGTGCTTCTGGGGCTGAGCAACTGGGTGGCTTCTGGTCATGGCTCTGTGGGACTTCCCCTGCTCCCAGCACACTGGAAACTGTTCCCATTGCTCTGATCACTGCTTCTACTAAGACATAGGTATTCTTTTTGTTGTTGTTGTGTTTTTTTTTTTTGTTTTTTTTTTTTTTGTTTTGTTTTTTCGAGGTTGGGTCTCACTCTAGTCCAGGTTGACCTGGGATTCACTGTGTAGTCTCAGGGTGGCCTCGAACTGACAGTGATCCTCCTACCCCTGCCTCCCAAGTGTTGGGATCAAAGGTGTGCGCCACCACTTCTGGCTGATATAGGTATTCTTTTAATGTGTGCTGTGAATGCATAAAAGTTGTCACAAAACTGGGGAACTGGTGACTGAAATATAGATTTTTTTTTTTTTTTTTTAAGATCCTTTAAAGATGTTTGGAAGAACTTTGGTGTAGTGCTCCTGTGATGGGATTTTAATGGACTTTCCCCACTGTGTTAGTGAAAAGGTTTTCTTGCTTTTCAAACATTGGAAGACAACACCAGGCCCCAGGGAGTATAACAGTGGTGGAGAATAGGGAGGCTGTGGCTGGAAGCATGGGGTGGGGGGTGGGGGTGGGTAATTTAACTTCTTTTCTTTCCAAATCAGTAAATATTTACAAATGACCTTATCAAACAGTTTGGGTACATTCGGTCACTTGAGAGCCTGCAGTCAGCTGCCCTTTGGCCTGCCGCCCAGTTCCAATGGGCCTTAGGGGCAGCCACCTTCTTCTTCTTTTTTTTTTTTTTTCCTTTTTCTATTTTAGAATCTGCTGATCATAGACCAAATATCTCTATCCAGCACAAAAGGGGCCTCAGAAGAACCTTCCCTCTCCCCATGGAACAGTTTTCAGAAATGTGAACTTGAAAGTTCGTCTTCTAAATATACGAGTTTTATGGGCAGGAGTGGCTTGCTGAGAACCGAGGAATCCAAAAATTAAATATTGGCTTTGGGCTAGGTTTACCATTGTTTCTTGAGATCTTTTGTTTCTTGGGGAAAGTAATTATAAATTCCATTCCAAGCATAAATGTTCTTTTGTGAGCAAGTTGGGAAAAGAAAAAAAAAGTGGGTCCCTTTTCTATTTTTGTAAGATGGTACCAATGTAATGTGGTTTAGAGCAGAAATGGAGACTTAAGGATATCCCAGCCCTCTTAGGCAACATTTGAAACATATCAAATAGAAGATATTTATAAGAGGATTCATATAGTCTTCAAAGTTGATACCAAAAATAGTAAAGGATTTTCACATATGGGGTAGTTTTGATATGAAAATCATTGAATCGGCATAATCTGGTAGCAACATGTTCATTATGGTCTGTTATATTTAATACGAGGAAGAATAGTATTGTACAGTGTTTTTGTCAGAGTATGACATTTAAGGCTGGCCAACAGTCAATAAATAAACGAGAAGCTTTTTAGAACAGCTAGCATAGCTACGCGTCTACTTACTGCAAAATACTTAACTCTGTTTTAACACTTGTATTTTAATTTTCTTTGCAGAGTATTGGGAAAGGGTCTTTGTGGTGCATAGACCCAGAGTATAGACAAAATCTAATTCAGGCTTTGAAAAAGACACCTTACCACCCACCTCCCACTCCTCAGGCATATCAAAGGTAAGTGAATCAGACTATCAGATTTTTTTTTTAACGACTACCGAAATTGCATTGTTTTGACAGAGAAGGTGTGGAGACTAATTTAATAGGCTGTGTGAGATTTTAAAAATAACTGCAGATAGATGAAAAAGAAATTAAGTATTAGGAGGTCTACCCTTTGTTGTATTGGCTGCAAACCTTACCGCTTCTGCTGCTTCAGGGCAACGTGTTTCCAGAAGGCTTCATGGTAGGTGAGATGATGTCTTCCTGCGTAGAAACACTGACAAAGCAAGGTTGACAGCTTTTCTATCTCTGTGTGTGTCACGTTTTATTGGAATAAACGTATAGGAGAGAGTCAAGCAAAGGGTTCTGTCCTCCCAGCGCCTAACCGTCTTCACAGATGTGGAGGGAAGGCTCGGTCAGTTGTCACTCCTGTCTCCATGTGGACTGGCTCCTGAGTGATGGCTTTGTTGTGGTTACCCAGTGTTTGCCTCTTCCAGAACATCAGAGAACAATGGTGGTTTTTCCCTCTTCGTATGCCCATTAGTCTTGAGTCTGAGGTCAACGAGTGCCTCTTTCTTTTCTTTCTTTCTTTTTTTTTTTAACAGAGAATCACAGGGGAGGGAGGGTTCAGTAGTGTATCACTGTTTTAAGAAACGTGTTAGCGTTAGATTCCAAGAAAGGGCCAAATAACACAGAACCAGATTTCAAGGAGGATTTTTTTTTAAATCTATTCATGGTGCTTGGGTTTTTTAAATCCTTTGTCAACCCAACCAAGAAAATTCAGAAGACATGTTAGAAATGTTTCTGTTGTGACTGTCCACATAAGAGAAGAGAAATTATCCCTCATTGGGAATGGTCACATCAGAGGATTCTGGAGTTGTACAGTCCACTTCTTGCAGATTCTTCTAGTCTGTGGTTCGTTCTGCAGCAGGGAGCACAGAGCAAGCCTCAGAAATGGCATTAATGAAGTTCTTGTACATTCCATCACAGGCCCTAGACAATCAGTCTTCAGCAAGAGACCAGGAGGAACAGCTGGGCTCTCTGAGAAGACTGCTGTATGTCTGCCTTTGCTAGGCGATTAGCGTGATGGTAGCCATAGCAACTGGAGCGTCTCCATAGTAACGCATAGCCGAGACAGGTGCAGTTGCATCACAAGGCTGTTTGTTGCCTGGCAAAAGGACAGGCCATTAGTACTTAGATATACGCTGTTGCCTTAGAAACAAATAACCCTACATAGCAACTACAGTTGGTTTGCAAGGGGTTCTGCGAGATTTGGGGAGAAAAAAAAGGGTTGTAGGGGCTTTTGTCTGTGTTCATAAAAATCAGTGGAAGCACACTTTATTTGAAGTGACAACTTGAGGTCATATAGCTGTAGGAGATAAAATGGGATTTTCCAAAGCAGCCTAGCCAATGTCGTAGAAATGTCCAGAAGGACAGAGCCATATGCTTGCTTTTCTCCTTGTGGTTGTAGCTACTCCCGAAATGGAAGAGAACTAGGATCGGAGTGGAGAATTGTTCTGCATGACGTTGGTGATGGATCTGCCACTTTGTGATGTTTCCCACACTCACATGTTTGTTAACTGCCCCCTCCCCACGCACCCCAAACTGTGCGAAATACTCTCCACTTCTCCAGTTTTCACCTCCGAAGTATTTCATCCTCTGCTTCTAGCAAGTTATAAACACAAGTGTTATTCACTGGGTCATATCATTGGTTCATTTAGGCCAGTGTTTTGTTGCCAAATGTGACCCCAGGGGGAGCACTGCAATTATTTAATAATTTGAAGGATTATAACAGAGCTCTAGGGGTTGCAAGTGGAAAGCGTACTCAGGCGAGAGGCGTTCAGAGCTGGCCTTAGCCTAATGACTTCATTTGAGTTTTAATATAGGCATAAAAATGCAGATGAACCAGAGCTTTTATAGTGAAAATAATTTCCAGATGAATACTTCAGGTCCCATTCTGTCACCTGCAGTTTATTTTCTTCCAGTTAACTAGGGGCGAGGGGGGAAACTTTGCATCACTTACTTATGTAGGTGCCTAGATTTCACCTCCACCAAGGTCACTGCATGTGGCATGAGATGTCAGGTGGGATTCTAGCCTGCCTTTTCCTGTCTTCACTGTGTGGGTACCTTGCTTTCTTGTGCCTTTGTTCAAAAGCCTAGAGTTTACTTGCGGATGGATCCTCTTGTGTGTGGAATAATCCTAAGGCTGTGAGTGCTGATAATTGGTATTTCTGTGCTTAGAATGCGGTGGTGGTCTGAGTTCTAAGGTACTGGGCCACTTGTTGTGACACTGAGAAGCCGGAAGTGACACAAGCAAGTTACTAGATAGAGACTCAAACACCGAACTGCTGACATCTGGCTAGGTCTACTGGGATGCATGCTGGGATCTCTGTCAGCCCCATGCCGAGTCGCCGTGAAGGGCACCTGGGAAGTGTTTGGCTCCCGCGGAACTGGTGTTTAGCTTGCTGAAGAAGATACTGATTATACTAGAAGGGCAGCTATTGCTGGTACTCGCAGGTGTGCTTGGCAAGTAACACCCAACAGCCTTGTAGGTGTGGGGAAACTCTACAGGGAAATTGAGGCATCTGAAAACACAATCTCAAATGTTGTTCACATCCAAATATAATGTTAAACACCATGCAGACTTGGACCTCTGGTTTCCCATGTACATATCAGATATTTGTGTAACTACCTTCTTTGTTTTCAATACAAAACTTAGGAACCATTTTTTAACGTAAATGAGAGTTTGGTCGCTGTTGTAGTGGTTTACTCAGGCCACTGTGACAAAGTAGCACAATTGTCACAAATAACCAAAGTTCATTGCCTCATGCTAGAAGTCCAAGGTTAAGGTTATCAGCAGAACTAGTTCCTTCTGCAGTGTGGAGAGGGTCTGTCCCAGGCCCCTCCTGCAGTCATGTCACTGGTTTGTAGAAGCTCCACTCTTCTCTACCTAGATGGTGGTCTTCCTGCCTGCTACTGCTCTCTTAATGTTTCCTTCTTAGAAGGGCACAACTCATCCTAAATTAAGAGCCTGCCTTACTCCATTATGGCTTTGTTTTTAACTCTCCAGTGACCCAGATCTAAACAAAGTGTCAGTATTCCACAGGACTGGGTGTCAGGACTTCAGTATAGGAGTTTTAGGAAGACAGAATTCAACCACTGGAACCCTTTTCCAAAGGAAAACATTTTGCTTGTAAAAGTATAAAGAAGCAGAAATTAAGGAAATCTTCTAGTACTTATTTATGTATTATTTGAGAGAGAGAGAGAGAGAGAGAGAGAGAGAGAGGAGAGAAAATGGGCATGCCAGGGCCTCCTACCACTGCAAACGAACTCCAGGTGCATGTTCCACTTAAGCATCTGGCTTTACATGGGTCCTGGGGAATCAAACCTAAGCTATCAAGCTTTTTTTTTTTTTATTTGAGAGAGAGAGAGAGAGAGAGAGAGAGAGAGAGAGAGAGATGGGCGCACTAGCAGCCTCTCAGCCACTGTGAACGAATTCCAGACGCGTGCGCCCCCTTGTGGGCAAATGCAACATTGCGCCCTTGTGTCACTTTTTGCGTCTGGCTAAATGTGGGACCTGGAGATTGGAACCAGCATTTTTAGGCTTGGCAGGCAGGTGCCTTAACCGCCAAGCCATCTCTCCAGCCCAGCTATCAAACTTTTTAATCACACACCTTTAACCACCATACTATCTCCCTGGCCTGTTAAGAAATTTTTTAAAAAATGTTTTTCTTTATTTATTTGGGAGAGAGAGAGAGAGAGAGAGAGAGAGAGAGAGAGAGAGAAATAGTCAGAGAGAATGGGCATGCCAGGGCTTCCGGCCACTTCAAATGAACTGCAGATGCATGTGCCCCCTTGTGCATCTGGCTTACCTGGGTCTTGGGGAATCTAACCTGGGTCCTTTGGCTTTGCAGAAAAGTGCCTTAACTGCTAAGCCATTTCTCCATGCAAAGTGATGAGGGAGTATCAGGATGTTGGAATCAACCTGAAATTGTTCCTATGAGCCAAGCTAGGACAGCGGGAATGCTGAAAGAGTAAAGTTAGTATCTGTGAGCTGACACTGGTGGGAATGAAGACGTGAGAGAAGATATCAGTTTCCCATAGGGAAGAATTCTATATCGTTGGTGTGGATACTCCTTTTTTCCTAACAACATACTTACACAGCGTGATCTGTAGGAAGATAATAAGGACATTTATAGAGGGGAAAACCTGGCCAATGCTACCTACCATTAAAGTGCGTGGCGTCAGTGGGAGGAAGTTGATATCAGATACTTTTAATATGGTGCCCGTGGCTTGGCTCTGTGGTTGTTATCTCCATGACAGATAGCTCAGATAAATGAATAATAAATATATGATAATAAATAAAAGGAGGACAAGTTGCTTTATTCTCTTTGGGCTCACAGTTTCAGAGGTTCCAGTCCATGGTCACTTGCTCTCATTACTTTAGTCGAGAGGCAGCTCAGGACATGATGGTGGAAGTACATGTTGGAGGAGGAGGCTAAGAACACACCATCCCCTCAAAAGCAGGCCCACAGTGACCTCAGTTCCTTCCTCCAGGCCCCACCTCTGAAAGGGTCTAGTAGTTTCTGATAGTACTGCAAGCTAGCCATCAACCCTTTAGCGGGTGTAACTTGGGGTGAGGGGCATTTAAGATACAAACCATACCGATAGTTTTCCTCCCCAGACCCATATCCTTATCTAATTGTGGTGGTGGTGGGGGGATATCCAACAAAAGCTTTGTCCTCCCAGGGGATTGGTTTCCAAAGTACCTCCCAAGTGTTGAGGTCATCAAAAATAAGGAATATTACAGACTAAGGAGACTAAGGAAGGGGAGCATCTTCCTGGAGGGGAACTGGAGCAGAAACACACGGACATTAGAGTGGAAGTACTTGAATGGATAAGAATAAGCCATGGAATCGTGCTGCAAGCAATGTGTCCGTGTTGGTTTCTTAGTTGTGACAAGTGTGTCATAGTAATGCAAGATATGAACATGAAGGGAAACTGAATGAGGGGAACTGAATAGGAGGCACCCTGTGCTAGCTTTGTAACTTTCTGATGCTTAAGAAAAAAAATCAGGCAGTCCCCTTCAAACACGGGCTGATTGAATTCACTGGTTATATTGGTTTTAAATACCCAGATCGTTGTTGGTAAGAGAAGTACACTTGCCACCTCACTGAGCACTGTGTGCCAGCCTTCACTCGCTCTCTGCCCGTCACAGTCCACTCGAGCTGAGTGTCGGGGCCTCCTGCTTTCACTCAGTCCTTGTCGGATCCTCTGAGCTACACGAGGGGTGTCACGGTGATTTCAGTGCCACAATTCTTGGAACTTTTCTTTTTGTGAAGTAGCAGTCAGCTGTGCTTTGTAGGGTCCCTGTGCCTGAGCTCAGGGAACTAAGGCCAAATTGACTTACATAAGGACTTCAACTTTGCTAAGGTTGGGCGTGTGGGCTTCAGAGTCAAGGTCTCACAGGAGGGGGAAGGGATGTTATTTTGGAATCTTGCCTAGTCCTCTAAAGAAAAAAGGCCAGTGAGCTGTTTGGATATTTAGCCTATTGTGCACGACCTCCCTTCTTCCTAGATAAGGCCTTTCTCATTAACCAATATGCATGCTTGCAATGCTTTTATTAGATACTACCAAATTGGGGCTGGAGAGATGGCTTAGCTGTTAAGGTGCTTGTCTGCAAAGCCAAAGGACCGAGGTTCAATTCCCCAGGACCCGAGTAAGCCAGATACACAAAGTGGCACATGTCTGGAGTTCCTTTGCAATGGCTGAAGGCCCTGGCATGCCAATTTTCTCTCTCTCTCTTTCAAATAAATAAAATAGGTATTACCAAATTGCCTTCCAATTTTATACTTTTCTAATCTGAATTTCCATCTTTTGAAGGAAATTCCCATTTTCTGATCTTTTGAGACGGTTGATGGTTAAATAGGAAGGTAGTTCCCCAGTAGGTGACTTTGGCATTGGGGGGTCTTGGTACTTTATGGAGCTAAGATAAATGTCCTGTACAATGTTGACACTGTTGTCACAGTATTTGTGAGAACAAACTTGTACAGACCTGTATGTATGTGGATCTTACCTGCCCAAAGTCAGTTTACAGACACATTTTAATCCTGTCACCATAGATGGGGAACAGGTCGTGTGATTCATCAGGCAGTGTGGCTTGCAGAGTGTCCCAGGCGACTGGTGTTTAGAGAATGGAAATGATAACTTGACAATCAGGCCCAGTACAGCTTTGTGTGTGAACTTGTGCACAATGTTGCACATGCGTCTGGAGTTTGATTGCAGTGACTGGAGGCCCTGGTGTGCCAATTCTCCCTCTCTTCTTTCTCTCATTAAAAGAAAAAGAAAAACTGCCTTGGTTTATGACTTTCTTTTGGTCATGAAGTTGTTAATACTTTGGAACATGGAAGCTGAAGTAACCTGAATCTGTGTTGCTAGGCCATGGTCCCTCATATTTGGCTCCAGAATAAACTGTCTCTTATTTCCTTTGAGGTGAGAGCGGGGTGATTTACTTTGACACAGCTCCCTTACATACATGTATCATACACACACATCCACACACACAAACATGCATAAAACATTTCAAGAAAGTTCCTTCTGTTTGCTCTTCTCACTTAGCTCTTTATGTTTCTGTTTGTTTCTTTGGAGCAACTTCATGTGTGAGACACACACTCACCAGTGGCCTCTGCCAAGCTTTTGGCCTTTCTGATACTGAGGTTCTTAATGAAAATGGTTGGTTTTTAGTGTTGACTCAGCACAAGTTTCATTTTTTTTTTTCCCCTGTCTGTTCTTGTACTTTATATTCTTTAGCTGCCTACGTAGAGTAACACTGCTAAGGATACAGAGGTGGTGCAGTACTCATTGCATATTTAAATTACCTAGGTTGTCTGTGTTTCCTTGTGTTGCTAGGGTACTGTGCATGTTCACCAGGTAAGTAGCCGTGGCTGAAAAAAGTTAGGCTGGTGATGGCCCCTTGCTAAAAGACTGGGGAGGATATAGAAGCTTCTGAGGTGCTTGGAAAACTTACAAAGATCCTTGTAGAAGATTAGAAAATCAGTAAATCCTTAAAATGTTAAGCTTGTTAACATAACAGTGTTAAGTTCTCCACTCAGAAAGCTGAATTTGCACACAGCTTATTCACTACTTGGATAGGGTCCCATAGTTGGTTTTTTTTTTTTTTTTTTGTGTGTGTGTTTTAAATATTTATTTGAAAGAGAGAGAGAATGGGTACACCAGAGCCTTTTAGCCACTGCAAACAAACTCCAGATGCATGTGCCACCTTGTGCATCTGATTTATGTGGGTACTGGGGGAAACCTGGGCCCTTAGACTTCTCAGACAAGCACCTTAACTGCTAAGCCATCTTTCTAGCCTGGATCCCATAATTTTTAACTTACAAGACCTATTTTGTTCCAGATTTTTGTTTTTATTTCTTTGTTTGCTTTTTAATTTTTTTTAATTTTTAAAAATGTAAATTTTTAATTTTATTTTAGAGAGAGAAAGAATTGGCACACCAGGGACTCAGCCACTGAAATCAAATGCCAGACGCTTGTACCACCTAGTAGGCATGCGTAACCTTGCGCTTGCCTCACCTTTGTGCGTCTGACTTATGTGGGATCTGGAGAGTTGAACATGGGTCCTTAGGCTTCACAGGCAGGCACCTTAACTGCTAAGCCATCTCTCCAGCCCTGTTTTTTTCATTTTTAAATGTTTTTATTTATTTGCAATCAGAGAGAGAAGAAAGAGACAGAGAATGGGCACACCAGGGTCTCTAGCCATTGCAAACAAATTCCAGATGCTTGAGCCATTTCTCCAGTCCCCCTTTTGGCTTTTTAAATTATTTGCAAGAGAGGTGAGAAGAGGGAGAGGATGAGAGCAAGCACATAGTCATACCAGGGCTTCTTGCCACTACAAACAAATTCCAGACACATGTTCTACTTTGTGCATCTGGGAATCAAACCCAGGCCAGCAGGTTTTGCAAGTAAGTGCCTTAACCACCAAACCATCTTTCCAGCCCTCATTCCAATTTTTTAAGACTTGCACATTTAATAGCAGAAGAACTGCAAAACCTCAATCAGTTTTAACTCACTTAAGGGGGTTTGATGGATGGATCATCAGGCAATTGCATGTTTTAATTGAGTTAAGCATAAAGAATGGAGGATGGAGGTGAGTTGCATAAGTCCAAGGCATTTATATTTTATTATAAGTAACTTATCTGATGGAAACCATAAAACTAGTTTTTTGAGTGCCTTTTTTCCTCAACACACATATTTGTGTAAGCTTTATATGAGGCATTATGTATTTGAAGGATTGTATTTAAACCGTAATGTCATGCTTAGAGTAATTTTTATAAACATGTTAAATTTTCAAAAATAAACACAAAGCTGCTTTGTGCTAAATTTGTTTAAGAGTGTGCTAAATTTTGTGATTAACATAAATATGGAGGGCTGGAGTGATGGCTCAGTAGATAAAACACAAGCCGCTCAAACCTGAGTACCTGAGCTTGATTCCCCAAACTCCATGTGAAAAGCCAGGTGGAGGGGCTGGAGAAATGGGTCAGCGCTCAAGGCACATACCTGCAAAGCCCAAGGGCCTGAGTTTGATTGCCCAGTACCCCATAAAGCCAGATGCACAAGGTGCCACATGCATCTGGAGTTCATTTGCAGTGGCTGTAGGCCCTGGAACGCTCATTCTCCCTCCCTCCATTCCCCCTTCTCTCTTCTGTGCCTCTTTCTCTCTCTCTCTCTCAAATAAATAAAAAAAATTTTAAAAAAAAAAAAAAAAGCCAAATGGGAAGTGGAGACAGGACAAATTTCTGGAAGCTCACTGCAAGCTCAGCAAAGAACAAGAGAGTGAGGCCCAGAGAAAGACCCTGCCTCAAGCGAGGTGTGAAGTCAGGGAGCAACCCAGGCATCCTCTGACTCCACTCGTGACTGTGCTGCGTATTCACTCACATGCATGCCCACACACGCATATCCCCCTTTAAGAAAAGATATGGGATTGAATGACAAAGCTTTCTAATAGTCCTTCTGTATATACATTTTATTTTGTCAGGAAAATCCGAAGGGATGGTTAATGGTAAAAATCTTCATGTGTAGCGGCACACTCTTGTTTTTAAATAAATCACAGTGCCTATTTACAGCATGAGCTTTAACAAATTCATTACTTGGCTATAATTTTGTTTTCATATCCAATCATCTTATCTATTGACTTCCATTATATTTCCTGAGGTGGTCTCAGAATATTTTTGATCTCAGCATTTTGCCTTTAGTGTGCCATGCTTTGTACGTTTAATTCTCATTCAATCCCACATTATTTTATCTAAATGGAAAACAGCCTGAGCTATCTTGGAGCATTTAGATACAAGGCATGAATGGTGTGCTCCTTCATCTCATTTCATTCTGTTTTCACACTCACTTTGAATGTCAAACGTTCAAGCCATGAGGCTTATGATTGCGAATTTAACTCAGATACTTAATAAAAACTCTTGGCCCAAAAAGCTGCCTGGAGTCCCATGTCATCTTCTGCAGTCTTGGGATACCCAATAGCCCCTGCGATGTACTTTTGAAGATCTGTTGTTCCAACTCCTGAGATGGTGTGAAACAAAGAAGTTTCTATGGTTGTAATACCTCATGAAAAAAAGTTGAGATGTTGATGGAGCCAGTGGGGTTTTGGAATCTTTCCAGACTCGCTTAGTGTCTGTCTACTTCTCCAGACAGCCAGCTGAGGGCTTGGCAGCCGCCACATCAGAGCACCTGAGGCTTTTTGAGAAGGACATGACTGTAAATCGGGGCTGAACTGCATTCTGTAGAGCTGTCAAACCCAACAAGGGGAGAACTTGATCTGTGTGTTAGACAAAAAATGAAAAAATGCTAAAAGAACCCACCTGAAATAAATGATGTGCAATATTAAAAAATCAGGCAGCATTTTCTTTGCTACAGTATAAAATGACAAATATTTCTTCACAATATTAAAAAAAAATCTATTGCTGCCACATCTAAGCCTCCTACTTTCTCCAATTTGTGGTTCCATTAAATATTTCTGGATTTTATAGATTATAAAGGAGAAGATAAAGAAAAGAGATAGGAACTGGGCATGGTGGTGCACGCCTTTAATCCCAGCACTTGGGAAGCAGAAGTAGGAAGATTGGTATGAGTTCAAGGCCAGCCTGAGACTGCATAGTGAATTTCAGCTCAGCCTGGTCTACAGTGAGACCCAGCCTCAGGAAAAGAAGAGAAAAAAAAAAAAAAAGTAGAGATAGAATGTTATTGAATAGGATAGTGGAATGCACCATTCATAAAAGATTTGAGGAACTTAGTGTAAGGTTCAGGAGTGACCACGACCACGCAGACAACTCTAAGGCAAAGATGAAAGCTTTTATTCCGGAAAAGCATGAGCTACCAGGGCTGGCTCGCAAGAGAGGAGCACAGGCACCTGAGTTCCTCAGGTAGTGGGGGAAGGTAAGGAAAGGAAAAGAACTCCTTCGTTCTTCACATGAGCCATTTCTAAAAGTTAGGGTGTGAGACCAGAGCAGTGATCAGATGACTTACAAGATAAGGGGGCAGGAAACCAGGACCTGGGGGCACTGCAGGCAAGGAGGGGATAATGGCTGGGCACTTTCTTGAGGAATGTGGATAATCTACTTCCTTATGTCTCTGTCCCCATCTTGCTGTCCGTGGTGACTCCTGTCAGACCTAACACTTAGAATAAGAAGGATTAATTTACTTTATGTCAGCAGTAAATTATCTTTCAATTGTGGTGATCAAAATGTTACTGTAGGAAGTCGAAGATAATTTTTAATAGTTTATTTTATGTTGTTAGTAGTGGGTGTGTGATTGTGGCCATGCATTTGCCATGAAGCACATGTGCAGGTCAGAGGACAACTGTGGGGGTCCCTGCCTTCCATCTTGTCTGAGGCAGGGTCTCTTGTTTGTTAACACTCCTTTTGCAAGGCTCGCTCGCTTTAGAGCTTCTGGGAGGTTCTCAAGTCAGCTTCTCATCTGGCTGTGGGTGTGCTGGGATTGCAGAAGCCCACCGCAGCTTCTGGCTTTTTGGTGGGGTCTGGGGATCTCAGTTGAGGCATTCATTCTTGCACCGCAGTGTCTTTATCCACTGAACCATCTCCCATAGGTAATGTTAATAAATGGTAAGTGTTCAATGTACTGGTCACTCATGCCCACTGTCAGTGTCTTCAGACCCTCCAGACTTCTCTTCAGATGGGAAGGAAGGGCATCTTGCTGCTAGGAGAATGTGGATATACCATCCACCTGTTTAAGAATGATCTCTTAAAATAGTAGTATGGAACATTGACACATACCAGAAGCTGGGTGAATTCTTGGTTGAAGAGCGGATGGTCTGACAGGGTGGATGAATGTAGAATAGGCTGTTCTGGGGTACTGAGTAATTCTGGACATGCAGCTTGGTTTTCCCAAGGTGATTTAAGAATTGTTGGAGAACCGCAAGTTTTCCCTTCTAGCTCTAGAGATCTAAGTCTTTTGAGCTGCTAAGGGTGGAATGGGGTGGCGTACTTTTTTGGCTTCGTGTTTACAGTTCTCCAAGCCTACAGTGTAAGAGCAAACAGAACATTAGGGCCAACAGGCCTGGTCTTGTTACTAGAAGTGAGGGGTCAAGCACTTCTTGAAATGAAGTCCAGATTTGCAGCCCATGATGGAACTAATTCAGTTACTCTTCACTGTGCAGTGCAGCTCTTGATTCGTGCCCTGCAATTACCTCTCTTGTTTTAGTGACACGTCTTTGCATTTCCTTCCCTGTGAATAAGATTATCCCCAGCCCTGTTTTGCCAAGCAGAAGATCATTTCCAAAAGCTGTCCATCAAATCATCCAGACCTCCCCCTATTGTTTATCCCCTGAATTAATGAGAACACCACCCACCCTGGTAGAAGTCTCCTTGCAGAAGCCAGGCCTAGGTCCTTGTTATGTAGAACCACATGTTTTTGTCCAGTCTCCAGTCACATCCTTAACCACCCCCCCCCTTTTTTTTGGTTTTGTTTTTGAATACAAAGTCCCTTTCACATTATTATCAAGGCATCTTTGAGACTCTGCCACTTATATGAAAGGTAAGGAAAGAGTGTGAGAAGCATCTGAAATTCCAAAGTTATTACTAACTTCTTGCTGATTTTCATGTCATCTGGAGAAAACATCGTAAACCATTAAACACAGTTTTTTTTTTTTTATTCTTATCTTTTACAATCATGTTGCCTAATCACAATAGTCCAAATTGAGACATGGGTACTTTGTGTTTACTTTGAAATGGAAAGTTCTGGTGGAAGTCTGTTTACCAGCTGCCTAATTCTACCTTTATCTTTCTAGCAGACCTTCCACCTCCAACATACCATACTCAGGAAAAACAAAAGTGAATAGGAAAAAACACATTCAGAGGGAGTCATCCCAATTTCAGTAGATATATATATTTTAATATTTCATTTATTCACTAGAGAGAGAGAGAGAGAGAGAGGAAGAGGCACAGACAATGGGCGTGCCAGGGCCTCCAGCCACTGCAAACGAACTCCAGATGCATGTATTCCCTTGTGCATCTGGCTTTCGTCAGTCCTGGGGAATTGAACCTGGGTCCTTAGGCTTCACAGGCAACTGCCTTAACCGCTGAGTCATTTCCCCAGATCTTTCTACCTTCTCTCCTCCTTGTCCTGTTCTCCTCTTCCCTCTCCTCCTTTTCCCCATCTTATTGCACCTTTATTTCTCCTTTTCTATTTTCCTTCTTCTCCTTCCAATTGTGAGGACCAGTTTTGTACATTATTTCCTTCTAAACAGAAATTGTTCCTCACCCACCTTAATACCTTTGGAGAAACCAAGGCACAGAGAGATTTATTTTGGACTTTTGTTTTGTTTAAAGCAGAATTTGTAGGTGGATCTAGGCCTGGCCTGAGTCCATTGGCCATGGTACCCATGCCTTGTCTTATCTTGATGTCTTTAGATCTTTGTCATAGAGAGACAGGCAAAGTTTGGGAGCATGAGAAAGAGAAAGGAGTCCCTCATCTAGAGTTTGAGTGAAACCCTTCTCCATTTCCAGCTATAAGCCTGCAATTTTCTAGTAATTTCAGCAGGATCCCCATTTATAGGGAAAGGACAAACCTCTTGTGCAACCATAGTGGCTTCTGGTTTTACCCTATCAGATTATCATTCCATCCAAGGCACCTCCAGAGCCACCAGTAATCTGTTTTACCAAATAAGAGAAAAAGAGAAGGGAGGGAAAAGGTTTCATAGCAGCCTTTTGATGTAACTCGAGCGCCACTGATACGGTATGCTTGGTTGATGCTAAGGAAGTTGAGTGCCCACACTCCAGAATCCTCCGTGGGCTCTCAGTATGCTTTCATTCTCTGCTTTTCTTCAAATCCTTGATCAAATCTCCAACTCTGCTAATCTTGATTCTTCCTGAAATTCTCTCTCTCTCTCTCTCTCTTTTTTTTTTTTTGTACAAATCCCAGGATTAGTCCCAGTTGAGTTCCCGTAAAGTCTAGGGAAACGTCTAAGGTCCTTGAGGGTGACAGTGTGGAGCAGGTGTTCCGGTCCCTGCACTGCCGACAGTCTCAACGTGTGCTGGCCGTGGAGGGACTCACATGGCTTCACAGATGGACGTGGCATCTGGGCCGTCCTCATGAGGAAGAAACCATTTGGGGAGCAGCAAGGAAACAGACACATCTAACGATGTCAAGCGGTCAGAGGGCGACTGTGGCTTCCTTGGTCCCTATCCCTAGTTTAGCCCCTTTGCAGGCCAGCAGAAACAGGAGCCTACCCAGTGCCTGCCTCCAATGAACCCGGTGCTCGGGGCTGCTTTCTTCATCTTTGCTGGCTCATGGTCCAGTGGAGCTTGAGAACCGTACTCTTGTCTGCTGTTAACTGGGATAGTGGGCTCCCTTCCAGCTCCAGCAGGCACACTGAGTCCAGAGCGGATGTTAGGAAGTCTCAGGAAGGGACTCTCACTTGAGGTCCCACCTGCTGACTGCTCCCTAGCTGTGTGGCTAGTTACCTGGACTCAAACCTTCCCTTTTGTCATTCTTGTTGTGATTTAAGACCACATGCCTCAGTGAAAGGCTTCAGAGATATTAAATAAAGTGAAATGATGCCCCAGCCACTCACTTGCCTGGCCCATAGACATGTAAGACATTTGAGCTCCCTCCCCCTACCACCAGACTCTCTTTGGAAAATTGCATAGTCTTGTTTTTGCCTATACTGCATACTAATGTGGCTTTGAATCACAGAGTATCTTTTATTACTTTGTCTTCTGTACTCTTCACTGGATTTAAGATCTGTAAAAACCAGTATGCGCTGTCTACCTGGGCTTTAAACAGAATTTTGCATAGTGGCTTCTTTAGGCAATGTTGATCAGTGGTGACTCTTAGGATCCCCAACACAGATTATGAGAATGGCACAGGGTATTTCAAGCCACAAGGCCAGTGACATTTAGAGGGTAGAGGAGAGAGAGAGGGAGGGAGGGAGGGAGGGAGGGAGGGAGGGAGGGAGGGAGCACACGCAGTAGGCTGGTTCTCTGAGAGGTGCTGAGACAAAATGCCCTTTTAGAATTAAAGCTTGATTAGAAGAGAGGTAGCACCATTTCACAGGCAGCATGGTGGGGTCCAAAGCCAGAGAGAGAGGTGGGGAAGGTTCTAGAAGTCTAAAGAACAAAGCAGAGTAGTCCTTCGTATGAGTTTCTGGGTACAAGGGATGCGTCTGGGCACAGGCTGCTGAGAGGAGTGGAGTCAGTGGAGGAGGAAACGAGATGTTGGACTTCCGTTAGTTTTTCAAGGTCTCTTAAGGATGGGCTGTTCTACCCCTGCTAACAGCAGGGATGGGGAGGCAGGAAGGCACATAGATAAGAGTGTAAAATGATAATCCACTTGGGCAGGAGGGCCTCTTAAAGTGTCCACATGTGTGTCGTGATAGACGGGAAGCTGTGTGTCATCCTCTGAAGCTACCTCAGCAATTGTGCACAGTTGATGCTTCTGCCTTCATCCCTTCCCCAGGTGTCTGCCCAGCTCTGCTGTGTCCCCGATGTGTACAGAGCTTGGCTATTTGAATAGGATCAACCCAGACGCTTAGGCAACCTGCCAGGCTGCCTCAGGATGGAAGGGTTCTAAATTCCAGGCTGTTGAGATTCCAAGGCATGAGATATTGTCAGGGAACAAACCCCAGTACATCCGCCACAGGGGTGCACCTATGCCAAAGGTGCTGGGTCCTGGGATGGCCCAGTGTTGTCTCCTTCCTGTGCCTTTGCAAAGAAGCCTCCTCCTGGGCCTCTGAAATGGAACAAGCACTTGAAAATGTAGGGCCTGGAAAGCTTCTACCCCAGGCTGGCCCCACGCGATTGTGTGGCTTTTCTGCCACATCCATAATATTGCTTAAATCTCTTGGGACTTACTCAAAGCACCCCTCTCCCCACGTCTTTCTTTTCCTGCCCAAAGAGCCATCCTTGTGTAAATGTATCCCAAAAGGTGTCTTCTTTACCTGCTAACAGAGGAAGGCTCTTGTTCTCTGTACTTTAAAAAAAAAAAAAAAAAAAAAAGCCCAGTACTTGAATGCACACTTCCATGGCACTGCAGACCCTGGTTCTATTGCAGGCTCTGTCCCAGCTGTGGAAGGCCCCCCTCACTTAGCAGCAGCCCCCCAACTCTCCAGTGTTGTGCTTATGACAAAGGCACAATTGGGCATATTGTGACTCCAGTGGAATTTTATTCTTACTGAAGCCCTTTGAAGTCCCTCTTTCTGACACCATTCCTCTTGCCCTGAGCTTTTAGATGTGGCGTGTTCTGTCATCAGGTTTGGTGGAGTCAAAGGTACAGGAAAACCAACTGAATTTCTCTAATAGAGCTCTTTGATGTTGAGTAAAACAAAAATTTATTTCTATCCAATATTCTAGACTCCTAAGAGGTGAACTGTGAAATAAGCTCTGTAATACAGTTAAGAAGAATTTTAAATTTATTTCATCCTCCCTGCTTTGGGCCCTTAACCATCCTGGATTTAGGGCAGGAAGCATGGATTGAGCACCTACTGTGTGCCTTGTTCCTCCTAATTCCCCCTGAATCCAGGGAGATGGACATTACTGCTGCTGCACATTTGAGAATTATGAGGAGAGGTGGTCACGTGCCTACACATGGCTGGGCTGGGACGGCTCACCAGTGTGACCACAATGCTGCTCCTCTTCCTGCTGGAATTTGCCACCTCAGGGTGGCTGTCTTTTCTGTGGAAATACTCTTCAGGGTGTAAGAGCTGAGGTGAGCCTGGCAGGAGGAATGACACACCCCTTTGAAACAGTAGTGTAGGTGTAACATGACGAGAGTAGGAGAGGGGTGGTGACATCAAGCCTTTGGGGATGGAGATCTGAAACTGGATGGAGATAAGGGAATAAACACAGTTGGAGGGTTCGATGCCGTGGGAGATGGGGGAGCAGGCTGAGGTTTGTGCAGACAATGGAGCCGGGGTGTGTGTGTGCACGTGCGCATGCCAGAGGTTGACATTGGGTGTGTGTAATATGTGTGTACGGTGCATGCACATGTGTGCGCACATGCTCATGCCATGTGGGGGCCAGACGAGATGTTGAATGAACTCCTCCGTTGCTCTTCTGCATTGGCTCCTGGAGATGGGGTCTCTCACTGAACCCGGGGCTGGTGGGGTAGGGAGGGGACTGTTCTTGCTGACCAGGACACTCCAGCAATTCTCTTCATTCCCCACAAGATTGTGCCTGTCTTTTCACGTGGGTGCTGGAGATTGAACTCAGGCGATCGTGCTTGCACAGCAAATGTCAAAACCACTGAGCCATCTCCCCAGCCCACCCCTTTACCAAGGCAGGGTCTCTCACTAAAATCCCAAGCTTGCCAGTCTAGTCTCATTAACCACCTCTGCCTGAGTCCTTGTCTCTGCTCCTGAGCCCGGGGTTCACAAGTGGGATACCATGCACACCCAATATTTAAGTGGGTGCTAGGGAGTCCAAACTCTGGTCATCACCAAGAGCTTTATCTGCCGAGTCATCTCCATAGCCCTGAAGGAGATCTTGAAGGCACTGAGGCGGGAAGTGGGTAAGGGTCTTGGTGTGTGTATAGGCATTCCTGCTCCAGGATCAATTCTGTTTTAGATAAAATAGAAAAGTGAATGCAGGGGCAGGAAAAGTCATACAATATTTTCTCAAACTCTAGTGATTTAAGTTTTTTTTGATTTTGAGGATTATTTATACTGACTTTAATAAGAAAAAAAGAGCCAAAGTTCATTGTATTAAAAAGCTTGCTTGTTCATGAACTCCTGCTGGAATTAGTTTTGCTGCTGTTTTTTCTTTTCCTCTTAAATATTCAATTATCCTTGGGAATGTTTGTACTCTATCTGATCATTGCGTAACAGGACTTTTGCCTCAAAATTTCTCTATGGAAAACTGATAAGAGCCAACTACCTTTTGGATTTGAGTGTTTTCTTTTTAAATTATTGGGGTTAAAGCAATATAATTTATTAATATTCTTCAAAAAGAAAAAAATCTCTGAGCATTGGCTTGACTCTCCAATATCACACAAACTCATTGAACATTTATGCAATGAAAACAAATTAATATAATTTGCATCCTTTGTTTGACCTGGAAGTGATCAAATGGATTAATGCTACATAATTAATTTTATTTTTTTAAAGAATAAGCAATAGCCAGGCATGGTAGCTCTCGCCTTGCTGTGGTGGGAGGATTGCAGTGAGTTCAAGGGTAGCCTGGGCTATCGAGTGAGTTTCAGCTCAGCCTGGGCTACAGAATGGAACTCTGCCTTGAAAACACACACACACACACACACACACACACACACACACACACACACACCCCACCCCTACTCCCATCCCCATCCCCACCTAGAATAAGCAACGACAACTCTGATAACACTACATGTCCAATTTTGGTTGATTCAAATGTGCAAAGTTGAATGTTTGCTGAGATAGTACTTAGATTCGAAAGAAATGTTAAACCCTGCTGCTTATTTTGGTTTATATCTGTCAAGTTTAATGAACGACTTCATCAACAAAATGTTAACAGATGAGAATGATTTCAGTAACCCTGAATGAGCATAGGGATATTGTTACGCGTGAGAATCAACTGAAATTAACATGCTTGCAATTACACTTCGGATTTTGATGTTGTTTTTCTACCTCCTCAGCTTTATTGACATAAGTTTGACAAATCGTAAGTATTTAAGGTGTACAGTAACCTGACCTTTGGATGTATGTATACACTGTGAAGTGATTACCACAATCAAGATAATTAAATCATCTCACATAGTCATTGTGTGTGTGTGTGTGTGCGTGCACGCGCCTGTATGTAGAACACTTGGGATCTTCACATGTTCAGCAGATTGCAAGTGTATATTATTATTCCTATAATCACCAGGCAGCAGAGCTTTCTTCTCATAATTCTTTGTTTATTTTTTTGTTGGCCAGTTTATCCTATATCTCCTCAAACCTTGTTAATCACTCTTCTTCTCAGTGTTTGACTTAATTAATAGTTAATTAATTAATTTTTTGAGGTAGGGTCTCTCTCTAGTCCAGGCTGACCTGGAATTCAGCAGAACTCACTCCTCTCATAACTCTTTTTTTTTTTTTTTTTTTGACCAGTTTATCCTATTTCCCCTCAACCCTTGTTAAGCACTCTTCTACTCAGTGACTGACTTATTTATTTATTTTGAGGCAGGGTCCCTCTTTAGCCCAAGCTGACCTGGAATTCACTATGTAGTCTCAGGCTGGCCTCAAACTCACAGAGATCCTCCTACCTCAGCTTCCTGAATGCTGGGATTAAAGGTGTGCACTGCCACACCTGGCTGTTTTATTTTTTAAGATTCTACATGCAAGTTTACAATGCATTATTTGTCTTTCTTTGTCTGGCTTATTTCACTTAGCATAATTTCTCCAAGTTCATTCATTTTGTTGCACATGACGTGATTCCTTTACGTGAATGTAGCTCCTGCCTACCGCTTCCTCTTTCCCTCTTTCCAAATACGTGTGTGTGCTCCTGTGCATGTCTGTATTATTTTTCCATATTTTATTTACTTATGGGAGAGAGAAAGAGGCAGATAGAGAGAGAATGGTCACGTTACCACCTCCAGCCACTGCAAACAAACTCAAGACACATGCGCCACCCTGTGCATCTGGCTTTAGGTGGGTATGGGGTAATCAAACCTGGTTCCTTAGGCTCTGCAGGCAAGTGCCTCAATCACTGAGCCATCTCTCCAGCCCTATTTATCATTTTTTGAGGCATGGTTTCACTATAGCTCAGACAGACCTAGAACTCACTATGTAGCCCAGGCTGGTCTTGAACTCACAGTGACCCTCCAACGTCAGTCTCCTGAGTGTGAGATCATAGGTGTGAGTCATCATGTCCAGATACATGTGCTGTTTGTCCATCTGTGATAAATGGATACTTAGCTTATTTCCATCTCTGGGCTCCTGAAAACTGCTGTGTGCTGCAATGAACATGGGGCTGCCAATGCCTCTCCCACAGATTGGTGTGATTTCCTTCTGGGCGTGTACCCACGAGTGGGATTTTATATTCTCTTTTGAATATTTTATTCCAATGTGCCAGTTACCTGTCCATTTCACGAGCTTTCCTTTGTTGTACAGAAACTGTCCAGTGTGATGCAGTTCTGCTTGCTTACTTTAGCCCCGTGGCCTCTGCTTTTGGTCTTCCGTTCAAACAATTATTGCCACGCCCAATGTCACAGCTTTCTCCCTACGCTTTCTTTTTACATCTTCTAGCTATTATTGTGTCTTACGTCTTCAATGTACTTTGATTTAAAAAAAATTTAAAATATATTTTATTATTAATTTATTTGAGAGACAAAATGGGTGCATCAGGGCCTCCAGCTACTTGAAATAAACTCCAGATGCACGCTTCCCCTTGTGCATCTGACTTACGTGGGTCCTAGAGAATTGAACCGGGATCCTTTGGCTTCGCAGGCAAATGCCTTAACCACTAAGCCATCTCTCCAGCCCTGTACTTTGATTTTATTTGTACTTTCCTCTTCTTTTTCCCCTGAACATGCAATTGTTCTTGAAATGAATATTATTTTAAAATTTTATGACATTTTCCTGGTAGCAAAAAAAATGGATACTCTATGCCTTTGATGAGCTACTGTTACGCTGTGAAATGTTTGTCCTTTAGAATCATGCAAAGGGAAACCATGTTGAGAAGTTTTGTCCTAACTCAGGATCCTAGAGTCAAAAGGAACTTCAAGTAGGTGGTGAGGGGATGCTTGCCACGCAAACATGAGGACCTGCATTCAGATCCTAGGATCCTTGTAAATTCTAGGTGGGCGTGGCTTTAACCTCTGTGTTTGGGAGGCAGAGATGGAAGGATCCCA
Organism: Orientallactaga sibirica; assembly: GCA_036365145.1. Taxonomy (NCBI): domain Eukaryota; kingdom Metazoa; phylum Chordata; class Mammalia; order Rodentia; family Dipodidae; genus Orientallactaga; species Orientallactaga sibirica. The sequence goes on along the minus strand of JAEOAD010000038.1, from coordinate 4,234,197 downwards.
GGGGTTAACTGGCTAGTTGGGCTGGCTGAAGTAGCAAGATATAGACTCAAGCAAGAGACGCTGAGCAGGGTGGGGAGAGACTGAGGAAAGCACTGCGTTTTTAATCTCTGTCCTCCGTACACTCATGGACACATGCAGGCACACGCAATACACTCACGTACCCACACATACACACATGCACACACATGCACATGCCAGAGATGGAGGGGGAGAGAAAGGGAAGGAAAAGGAGGAGAGAAAATAAGCTAAAACCATTAAACATAGTGGTTGAAATCAGTCCTGGAATGAACAGCATCCAAAAGATGTTGGGACTTTACTTTTTTTTTTAAAAGCTTTTCTATTTTTATTGTATTTGAGAGAGAGAGAGAGAGAGAGAGAGAGAGAGAGAGAGAGAGAATATGAATATTGGTGCACCAGGGCCTCCTGCCACTGCAAATGAACTCCAGATGCATGTGCTCCCTGAGCATCTGGCTTATTTGGGTCCTGGGGAATCGAACTGGGGTCCTTTGGCTTTTTCAGGCAACACCTTAATTGCTAAGCCATCTCTCCAGCCCAGGACTTGACTTTTGAGTGTTTGTGAGGTTTTTCATGGTCAGTGTTTTGGGAGTAAAGCTGAGGGTAACTTCAAAAAAAAAAAAGATTTAGGGTTGGAGAAATGGCTTAGCAGTTAAGGTGCATGCCTGTGAAGCCTAAGGACCCACGTTCAATTCTCCAGATCCGATGTAAGTCAGATGCACATGGTGGCACATGCATCTGGAGTTTGTTTACAGTAGCTAGAAGCCCTGGTGTGGCCATTCTCACTCACTCTCTATTCTCTCTCCCTCTGTCTGAAATAAATAAATAAATAGAAATGAAATTAACTTAAAAATGATTTATTTGCAGAGTGAGAGAATATCAGGGGGAGGGGAATGAACATGCCAGGGCCTCTTGCCACTACAAACTCTGGATGCATGCAGTACATTGTGCATCTGCCTTTACATGCATGGGTACTGGGGAACTGAACCTGGGCCTGCAGGTTTTGCAAGCAAGTCCTTTTAACCATTGAGACATCTCCCTAGCCTGTAGCCTTTTTTTTTTTTTTCCAAAGAACAGAAAAGCAAGAGTAAAATAGAAGATAGCAGCGTGTTTGTGCATGGGAAGAGCAAGTGTTTCATGAAACTTCAGTTGAGTTTATGTGCTTGACTGTCATGATGAAACAATTATTTCTTACTATAGATGATGGCAGAAAAAAGGAGTGAATTCTTGCTAACACTGGTCTAATTCATGTCCTCTTGACAAGTGAAACACTGGGTGGTGCTTTGATTCAGGTGTCCCCCATACACTTAGGTGTTCTGAATGCTGGGTTCCCAGCTGATGGAGATTTGGGAATTAACACCTCCAGGAGGCAGTGTATTGTTGGGAGCGGGCTTATGGGTGTTATAGCTAGCTCCCCTTGCCAGTGTTTGGCACACTCTCCTATTGCTATTGTCCATGTTATGTTGGCCAGGGGGTGATGCCTGCCCTCTGCTCATGTCATTTTCCCCTGCCAACATGGAGTTTCTCCTCAAGTCTGTAAGCCAAAATAAACCCTTTTTTCCCAAAAGCTGCTCTTGGTCAGGTGATTTCGGCCAGCAATACGGACCTGATTGTGACACACTGGGACTTCAGATCTAGAGAGAGTGTGACAGAAAATCACTTGTTCATCCTTCTCCCTGCACACCAGTGCACTACTAAAAACATTTATGGCCTCGTTAAAAAATCGGTGTTGGTGGCTGCAACCCAGGTGTCCATCCACAGATGTCATGGCTAACAAAAAAAGGAATGACATTCTGACATGGGCTACAACATGGATGAACCTTGACATTCTACTCAGTGAAGTCAGCCAGTCATACAACAAAAAGCATATATGTCATTTTACTTGCATGAAATTCTTAGACCAGGCAGAAAATGAGAGGTTCCTAGCAGGTGAGGGAAGCTTGGAGTGAGAAGTGAGCCCGCAGCTGTGGACAGTGTTTGAGATGATATCGTTCTGAAACTAGTGGTCGTGAGCATTGCACAGCGGGCATGTCCTAACCGCCACTGAACCAGACTTGTAAATGGCAATTTCATGCACCCCCACCCCCCAAAACAAGGCACAGAAGAAGATGAGTAAAAAGAGGGACACAACAGTTATTTTGGGGCAGACCCTCTTCTACATTTGAGCATCCATCATTCCGTGGGGGGCCCAGGCCCAGACCCAGAGGAAACGAGACGTGCCCCCACCCCTACCAGGAACCTTGGAACTGTGCAGCCAAGTGTGGTCTCCATTCTAGAATCCCTTGATCATGGTTGGCATTTCCACAGGTGACGCTTTATTTTTCTTATTTATTTATTTTTACAGCAGCGAGTCAAGCTTGGCAAATGACCTTTCATGCGCTAATAGCCCCGATTTCCAGCAGTTTGTTTTGGAAGGCCACATGGGAACATATGTCGTGGTTTTCCTCTCAGTTTGACCACTTCCTTCATTTGATGTTGAGCCTTAGCCTGCAGACAAAATAGCCTTTTCTGCCTTCCTGTTCCCTCTTCCTTTACATGACCGTCCACTCTCTGCAGGTAGCAGCTGACAGGGCACGCTACTAGTGCACCCGCGCCATCTGTGGTGATTCATGCCAGGCCCTACTTTGCTCTTACCTCACATGTTTTGAGTATGAGAATCAGGGGAACCAGAAAGGAGGGAACATGTGCATGAGCTGCGTGCATCTCTTTCTTGGAGCTGACTAAGATCCCTTAACTTTCAATGCAAGGCAGTTTCTGCCCATGTAATTGCAGCAGGTAGGAATTACCTGATGGCTTTATCTGAGGATTCTGGAGAGTTCCTACTGCCAAGCAGGTACCTCTTGGCTTTCGGCCCCTTTACAGACACTGGCAGACAAGCCTGTGCTTCTGGCCACAACCTCTGCAGCCCCAAAGTCTGCATCCACAATCAAGGAAACAAATGGGAAGAACATTCCTCTCCCTCACCAGTAAGTATTTACTGGGAGCTAAGGGAGTGCTTGAGAACTAGTATCTGTGCCATGCTGAAATCTGCCATGGGTGAGTGGGAAGCAGGGAAGACCAGTCGACTCTTTCTGAATCACTTTCCAGAGGACTAGAACCAGGAGAATGCATCCATAGTGCAAAGACGTTGATTCTGTTGGCTTACAGTGAGAGCGGTGGGGCTGTCCAACAGTGGCTGTGTACAGGCCGGCGAGTGGCAGAACCTGGTAGCTTCATTCCAGGAGACTGGATGCCTCAGCAGCTTCAGCCTGGTGCTGAAGGCTTGGAGGATTCCTAGTTGTCCCCACTCCACATTGTAGGGCTGATGGCACTGAAGGATGGGAGCAAAGGGGCAGATGCCCCACCAACAAAAAGCCAAGCCAAGGCAGGCAAAAGCACTCCTCCTTCCAGGAATAAGTACACGTGCCTGTATATGTATATAGCGCTGGGAGGGCCTTCCCGCCTCGCCTCAGTTAATCTTCCCTGAAAATGCCCTCACAGCCCTGCCCAGGAGGTTTCTCTTCATGGACTCTTGATCTAATCAAGTTAGTAGTCAAGTTTCACACTTCCTGGATTGGGTCAGCATATCATGATATCGACCTTGGAATTCTTAGCCTCTCCATGGGAATGTTAGGTGTACCCCCACCCCCAGGATTCTTGGCTTTGGCACTGTTGAGGTGGGACTAGAGAATTGTTTGCTGTCCTGTGCAATGTAGAACGTTTAGGAAGATCTGTGCTTTCCACCCACCCTCCAGGCGTACCCTCCAAGGTGTGATGATCAAAATGTCTGCAAACATCAACAGATGTCCCCTGGGAGACAAAACACCTCTAGGTGAAAGGTTAAGTACTCTGTTAAGTTGTTCTACTGGAAATAAGAATGAAAATGGCTTGGAGTTTTATTCTCACTTTAATTCATTTAATTTCTACATCATTAATACAAAACTCAAATCTTTAAAGGGTTATAAAGTATCATAAATTAGGAGAAATTGGCTTCACATTGGTGTCAGAATGAATGAATCCCTTACCCAGTACCAGACGTGTGTGTGTGTGTGTGTGTGTGTGTGTTTAGTCCTGTCTAGGGTAACACACTTTCTGGTATGATCTGTCTGCTGGAGAATTGCATCATGGGCAGGGTGTGTGCACTCTCCCCTGTTTTCTGTTTTACTGCTGTTCCAAGATGCTATGATGTGGCCTGTGTGGCTGTTGACTGAGTAGGAGCTGCCGAGCGGGTACAGGGAAAGCCAGTAGCAGTGGCACCCAAGTTGTACCTATTTTCTCTTCGTGCCTGTGCCAATCCCATGTCTGCATGGTGTGGGTGAGTTGCTGACTTCCTCTCCTGGTGTGTGTGTCTTCTTTGTGACCTTCCTTGATGTGGCCAGGTGCCCCTGAGGAGCTTATCACTTACATCTGCATGACACCAGTCCCCGGATCCTTTGTGCTTTGGCTACTTTTCCCAGAGCCTCAGGTGAAATCCCAGATCTTATCCTCCAAGAAGCAAAACCACCCTCTCCTCCTGGGCTAGGCTGTCTGTCCATCTGTCCATCTCTCCTGTCTTGCCAGAGCGCACAGGTCACTCGATCCCTGCATGACGGAGCCGGGTCTTCTGACCATCAGAGTCCACCCTCCAGTGAAAAAGACGGACTTACACAGATAAACGTAATGCAATAGAATTGTTTCCTCTAACACGTGTTAGCTTTCCTGCCTACTTGGAAGCTCTTCCGAATGCTGAAGGACCCACATGGCAGTGGTGATGTTTTGCAGGTCCTTAGTGCGTGGTCTGGGAGAACTCTGCTAGGACTGTGTAACCTGGATGTTTGATGTTGACACTGGCCGTGACTCGCTGTGTGCCAACCCGGCAAACCCAGGACACTTCATCAACTCACCTCCTTGGTTTTGAAAACAATATGGTTGGGATGGACCATCTCAGGACTCTCCTGATTCTGGAAGTCTATACTTCAAGAGTGTTTAATAGCTAGCAGCCTCATGATTTGTCAATCTTGTGAGGAGGACTTACTGCACATTTAAAAAATGACTTCCTTGGGCTGGAGAGATAGCTTAGCAGTTAAGGTGCTTGCTTGGGAAGCCTAAGGACCCAGGTTCAATTCCCCAGTAGCTATGTAAGCCAGATGCACAAGGTGATGCCTATGTCTGGAGTTCATTTGCGGTGGCTAGAGGCCCTGGTGTGTCCATTCTCCCCCCTCCTTCTCTTTCTCTCTCTTAAATAAATGTCATCCAGGCCTGTGAGGAGACATGACTAACTCTGGGATGATGAGGAACCCAGCAGATCTTGAGGCCCTATCTGCATGTTAGCCCAGCAGTCTGAAACACTGACCACCCTCAAGCCCCAGCAGACACATGGTCCATGACAACCCTGCCCACTTCGGACGCCTTCTTTCCAACATATGTCTGGGGAATAAGTGCTGCACATTCATTCACCATTGTCCCTTTGTCCATCTGTGGAATGACAGGTAGATCTATATACAGGGTCAGAGTTAAGCATTCCTTCTATTCTCCAAGCTATAGGTAAGTTTGCTGTGTAGTGAAAACCTGGACTCCGTAACTATCACATCTGGTGACATAAGTTCTACCCTCAGTGCTCCAGGGATGGGAGCCCCAAAGAGGACAGTAGCCAAGTTCATGGCAAAGGGCCCCCAGACACAGGTAAGATGTAGAGTTGTCGAGCATGTCATGTAATACTGGGAAAGAACTAGAACAAACTCCCTCTTCTTCATGATGAGTGAGCAAGTTTATTAATGTTCCAGTAGTTTATTAATGTTCATTAATGTTCCAGTAGTTGATTAATGTTTATTACTATTCCAGTAGTTTTGAGCTTCTCCAAGACTCTCTTGTGAGACTGCTCACTGAATGTTGGAATAAACTTCCTGGCCCACCGGGATTATTGTCTTTGACATATGTAGACCTGATCATGGTCCTATGTGTGTCTTACAAGGCTGTAATTGCAGCCTAAAAGCCAGTGATTGTACTTGCCCACCTGCACAACCCTGGTCAGACTGTGCGTGCATCTCTATGTGTCTATTAGATAACCAGGAAATGTTGGGATGAAAAGATTGAATCAGATCTGGGAAAGTTCTCAGTAAGTAATCGTGGAGTCAAAGCAAACTGAGTGGTTAAATATTTCATGGCTGTCTTGTTTTCCTGCTTCATGCCATTTACTGTGGGTTAGAAATGAGATAGGTCGTGAGTTTGCACTACAGAGTAATAAGTGGTGCTGGTTATCGGTAGAGACATAGAGCTTTTACTTGTTTCACAGCTCTGATTTTTTTTTTAAAACAATGTTTACTATTTCTGGCCATTATGTACACTAATATAAAAATTTAATTAGACTCTGTCTTTTCAATTAATTATCACAGCCTTGTTTGTTTGCTCTCTTGACAGAGCTTACATTATGGGAACAACAGAGATCAATTTTCTATCACAGAATTCATTACTTTTGACTATAGTCCAGTGCGCTGGTGAGTGCACACCCCACTCTTGGTGGCTTCCCAGGCAGCTGCAGGACTGTGGAATGTTAAATGGATGGGTTCTAGTCACCTCTGCAAAGGGATGCCTTGGGTCTTTGTCCCCTCTTGGACCAGAGCATTAGTAAACTGGAATTTCCAAGATTCAAAATGCACAGGTCTTTTTCATTTCTCCTGAGTTGTTTATTTTTATTTTTATTTTTTAAGTATTCAGAGTTGAAATTAGGTATAGGATACATAAAGGATTTGCCTTAGGAAAGTTAGTTTCCTCAACATCCCCATTAATAGATATGTGTTCCTGGAGGGTAGGAAGACAGGGAGCTGGCCTTTTCTTTCCCTTCAGGGCCCACACAGGTCACAATGCTGAAGTGACTGATGGAGCCAGCACTTGAACCTCGACCCCCACCTGGTGGATTTGAGTGTGCCCGCTTCACTCCAGCTTTGGCCATGTTTGTGTGCCCCCTCCTCTCGCCTCGTGGCAACTGTGCTGCTTCCTCTGAATGGATACTTTTATTGCCATGATTCTTTTCCTTCTTGAAGACCTTTCCCAGATGTCATCTTGCCTGGCTGTCCCATTCAGAAGAGAGGAGGCATTCTCTTCCCATTGCCCTCCTACAGTTTTCTCCTTAGGTTTTATGAACATGTGTCTTACATGTAAATTGAAGGCAGGGATTTTTCTTTTTCACTGCTGTGTTATTCACTATATCCTTTTACTGTCACATGTAGTTTGTATATAGTACCATAAGACAGTTATTTTTCAATGAATGAATGACTGTGTTCCTATCTCCATGGTGAGCCCTCTGTCTAGTAATTCCTTTGAAGTATCTGTCTTCTCCTAACAGTTCCTTCCAAAGCTAGCTTCCTGTTTTGTTTTTTGTTTGTTTGTTTGTTTGTTTGTTTGTTTGTTTGTTTTTGTGGCTTCTGACCCCCCCAACTCTCATTTTAGGATATTGTCGCCATAGTGATCCTTCTTTTCTGTGTCCTTCCCTGAGCTTACATCCCCCTCCCCGTCTAGATCAGAGGGCTTCTGCGTATGTCCAAGAGTCATCTGACAGATTTCAAGTGGGAACCACAGCTGTCTTTTCCTTTCCCAACCTCCACTTCGGTTTGGGACCCAGCACAGAGGAGTCCCTCATACCTTATTGCTGGATGAACAAAACCTTAAATGCTTTGACTAGTCCACATAGAATGTGTCGGAAGCCACTCTGGCTTCTCTAGAATTGTTTCCTCGGCACTATGAGATCTTACTGTTCAAGCTGTGAGATTTAAAGGCAAAATGTTTCCTGCTAATTATTAACCATTGCTTTGTAAGAACAGAGCCATTATGGGGCCCTGAACCCTGGCACTGTGCCCCCCCCCCAGCAGCAAAATATTACCACGGAGCTGGAGGAAAGCAAAAGTAACCATGGACTGATGCCCGCTAGACCTCAGATTACCCAAAAAGGATTGCAGTGTCAAGGCCAAAAGAGTAGGGAGTGGGCGGAAGGACTTAAAATGAGATTATAGCACCTAAAAGAGCCTTGCTTTCATTCAAGAAATAATTTAGTGGTTTTCATCAAGGCAGGGAGACAATCCATTTGAGAGCCTGGAGTGTAGATCTGTGTCCTGGGACTCTTCAGACACTTAACAAATAAGTTCATCTGAAATTGCACTTTGGGCTTTGCACTTGTTGGAAGAAGAAGAAGAGGAGGAGGAGGAAGAGGCGAAGAAGGAGAAGAAGAGAAAGAAAGGAAGGAAGGAAGGAAGGAAGGAAGGAAGGAAGGAAGGAAGGAAGGAAGGAAGGAAGGGGAGGAAGACAGGAGTGGAAAGAAATAAGAAAGTTCGTGAAGTGCTCCAAACAAGTAAAATTGGGCACAGTCTCTCTTCAGAGAGTACAAAGGCTGCCTGTCTTTGAAGAACATTGCATTTGGCTAGTGTGTCTTCAAGCCAGAGTCTAGAAAGAGAGTGGTTAGTGTGACCAGAATACAGTTTATTTTGAACCTTGAGAAGAGTCCGTTCTCCTTGACCCCTGCTCCCACCCGTAAGGCCATTCATAAAGACCACGCACTGCTGGCTGACAGGACGTTAGCAGCCCGCACTCTGCTTCCCATTGTGTTGGGTCTTGTAGCCGCCATAACCAGTCTCCTAATGTTCCGAGGTCTTTGCACTTTTGATGCTCCAAGTATATTTTGTTTGGCTCTTTGTCCCGGTTGCCTCTTAACCCTGAATCCCGGTTAGCATCTCTTTGCTCACACCATCAGTCTCTCTGGGTTGGTTTTGTTTTTAATTGACACGAAGTAACTTTTTACCTACCTACGATACTCCTGCAGGACTTCAATCCCCCCAAGTGTGAAGAGGGGCCCTACGGGGGATGTGCTCGCTGCTGAGGCTTGCATGATTGCTGGGGGTCAGTTAACTCACTGAAGTTGGGTGAAGTGCAACTCAAAGAACGCCAGGTTTAGTCTCTGTTCCTTTTACCTCTCTGGGGCCACGGTACCTGACAGAACCGATCTAAGGGAGAAGGTGTGTCAGGGGACTGTCGTCCATCACCTTGGGGAAGGGAAGACTGACTGATGGCTTTGGGAGAGTGGAGCTCAGGCTTCCTGGGGAGCAGCAGGCACACGGCATGGCAGGAACCAGGAGCAAGTTAATCTTTACGGGCCCGTCCTTTGGGAGCTACTTCCTAAAGGCTCCCCAGCTGAACAGACACTCAGCACAAGAGCCTGTGAGGGACATTTCAGATTCAAACTGCGACAGGAAGGGACCAGTTCGTTAGTAATCTTGAAGAAAACCTTTAAGAGAGTCTTAATACCATGGAACCTCAAATTAAAAGAGTGTTTGCACAGCAGGGTGTAACATACAGAATTTATTGCCAAACCTTTTGATTGAACTTCTACGGCTGGAAGTTCCTTCTGAATAGGATGATTTTCTGTCAGTAGAAAGGCTGCTGAGTGATGTGTTGGGGGGGCCTGCACTGGAGTAGTCTTTCTAAATATATTGACACAGGAATGTGCCCAGCCTTGGGAGGCTATAGGAAATGATTGTTTTGAATGTGTTTGATTTGCACTTTGGACGAGTCCCCGTCTCTGAACAATGAAGTGGGGCAGAGGTTGCAGCTCGGTTGGCCGAGTGCACAAGGCATGCACAAGGCCCTGAGTTCATCCCCTGCACTGTAGAAGCAGCCATGGTAGGTAGCACATACTTGTGATCCTGGAGGTGGAGGCAAGAAGACAGAAGTTCAAGAAGAGGAGGAGGGGAAAGAAGTAACCTCTCTCTTCTCCTTTTATCTGTTGCTCAAAAATGTTTTTTATTTGATGACAGGGACTAGCTGAGCTTCAGTTAATTAAAGCTTTAATTGTGTTTGATTCTGCAGCAGACCTAATGTTGACTTATTTGCCTTAATAATGAAATGCAGAGTGCAGTCTCCCAGCCCGGCACTCTTCCCAACATGGACGTGACAGAAGCCTCACAGTCCTCTGGCCCTGGCTCCTGCTGGTATTTGCTGTGTACTTTTGGCATTCTGTTCCTACGTGTGTGTGCAAAGTGTGGGTTTCAGCTCCATTATTGGAACATTTACAAAGAGCAGCTGTCACATAGCAAACTTAAGCACCTGTGGACACAGGACATCACTAGTAAGATGGACTTGACCCCTCCTTGGCCTGAGCAGAGTTAACACAGAAGTGGGAGCCAGCTCTCCTTAGAGCTTTGCAAGCAGGGGTGACCCTTGGATGGTGTCTGGGATCACAGGATTTGGGAGTGGTGCCATGCCTCCCTCCCCATGTCCAGAACAGTGAAAACAGTGAGCCCACACCACTATATAAACAGTGTGGATGATGGAAGCATCTGGAATTTGAGTGTGTCTCCTGGAGGGGTGTTTATAACAGTTTCCTTCACGTTGAAACATTTTATCATTAGGAACCTTCAGAAGCTAAGGATACAAACAACTCACAATCTCAGGAAGCTCCTGAGCCTGACATGATTCCCAAGGCCCCTCTTCCCCACCCCAAGGTCATACAAGGAATAGGAACTGCGTGGAAGGAACCTCCTACCCACCCACAAGTCACTAAGTGATGCCACTTCCCGGAGTGGTCACCTAACCATGCTGGGGTGGTGCAGTTGCATTGGAGTAGTCTGTGCTCCTGTACGTAACGACAGTAGCTCACTGGTTCATTCACCATGTTAGACTTGGGCGGACACCTTTTTTCGGTGTGTTGTTGCCCGCTCTGGGGTGAACAGACCCTTGTTCACATAACCCCAGGGACAGTTGTTGCAACAGGGTGCCTGTGTGAGTCGTTTCCTGTAAAAACCATTGGCACTGAGTCTGATGCACTTTTCTGGTAGGCAGCATTTCCGTGGGTGGTTAGGACTTGTTCCTGGAAGAAATTACCCCACCCTGTGTGACCCGTGGGGAGAGGATTCGTGGTTGCTTGCACCCCAGTTTGTGGTGGCCTTCACCCTGTGACCTTTTCCATTTGATGGTGGTGCTTAGTGTCCTTTGCTCCAGGCATCGCCCTGTGAGTCCCCCTAGTGACTCACTGACATGGGAAACCCCCCAACACACATTCTAGGCCTGCCTGTTCTGTCTCATAAAATCCCTTTTCTTAACAGGTCATTTCCTGAAGTCCAGTACCCAAAGCCAACAGATACCAGAATCACAGCACCAAATCCCTGCGGTGTCTCTTGAACCCAGCCTTCCCCTGGCACTTGTCAGTATCTCCATGTTGAGCCTCCTTTACTTTGGCCTCTGGACTTGCAGCTTCCTTTTCCCCTTCCAGTCCATTTTCATGGTGTAGGTGATTTACCATTGCTGGTGAAATAAAACCTAACCTCAGGCCAACCCACATTCAGCGCCAGCTGTTAACAGCATTGTGATGTAATTGGGACCCAAGTTTGAGTCATCTACTTTACTCACTAGCTGTTGCATCCAAGCAAATTCTGTCACCTCTGTGCTTTAGTGTGGTACATGTTCATGATGGTAAAAATCATGTCTTCCACTGAGTACATGTTTAATGCCCCTGGAAAAAGTCTGGGGCCCAGCTAAGGTACTTGTTAGTTTAGCTGATGTTTTATTGTTTGAAAGAGGCAAATAGACAACGGGCGCACCAAGGCCGCCAGCCACTGCAAACAAACTCCAGGTGCATGTGCCACCTTGTGCATATGGCTTACATAGGTCCTGGGGAAATTGAGCCTCGAACCAGGGTCCTTAGATTTCATAAGCCAGAGCTTAACCGCTAAGCCATCTCTCCACAAGCCCTGAGCTGATGTTTTATAGGTATCTTTCCGCACTTTCTCCCTTGGGTTGTCTGCTGCTCTCTGGCATTACACTGACTGTGGCTCAGTAATGAATGAATGAAGAAGGGAGAAATGAAAGGTTATTCAAACATGGTTCATTCATGGTTAGTTGAGTGTCCTAACAAATGAATAGTGTAAGAGGTGTAGAGTGGGCTAGTGTCAGGCTGAGTAAAAGAGTTCAGAGAAGGGAACTCTGAGTGAGTGAGGTAGGCGAGGAAACAGGCTAGATGGCTCCACGGAGTCCCCACAGGGAGGGCCAGGGAGGTGTTAGGATTCGGTGTGGTGCTAAGAAACTATCGTGAGAACGAAGTCGGCCTGAGAGACCCTTGGGCTCTAGCCTTGCTGAAACCTACCTTTCTCCTTTCTTAACGCAGTTCCCAGAGAACAGTCACAGCCCGACTCTTGCAGATAGGGTCCGTGCATAGCTCTTGCACTAACTAGTGAACTAACTCTGAACAAGTGTGCTTGAGGATGTGGGGGGTTAGTGGGGAGTCCTGGCTACTACTGTGTCCTCAAGACCTCTAAGTTGTTCCTATTAAATACTGAATACATATATCGAGGTCTGGGGAGTTGGTTCAGGGTAAAGTGCTTATTTTACAAGACTGAGGACCTGAGCTCAGATCCTAGCACCCATGTAAACCCAGATTCAGCAGTGAATGTCTGCAACCCTAGCCCTGGGGAAGCAGACGCAGGAGCCTCCCCGGGGCCTGCTACCTTGCTAGTTGAGCCAAATGGGCAATCTCCAGGTTCGCTGAGAGACCCTGTCTTGAAGAGTAGGGTGAAGGGCAGGTGAGGAAGACACGGCTCTGCCCCCATCAGCCTGTGGCCTCCAAATGCATTTGCACACATGTGCGTCTGTACCCATACACAGATTCATGCACACCATTCACACATACACACACACATAAGAGATTTTTTTTAATAAATTAAGAAATTTTGTGAAGGGATTTAGGTTAAGGCATTTTTTTGAGGCAAGCCCAACAGACTGGCTTTTTTTTTTTTTATTTATTGATTTGAGAAAGAGAAAAAATGGTGGCGGGAGGGGGCCTCCAGATATTGGCAACTCCAGATGCATGCGCCTCCTTGCATCTGGCACTGTAATCAAACTCCAGATTCACAGGCAAGTGTTTAACCACTAAGCCACCTCCAGGCCTGGCATGTTTTTTTTTTTATGCAACCTGGTGGCGGGAGGGGGGCATTTGTGTCCACCTGTGTCTCAAACTTAGATGTGGGACCTGCAGAGTGTGCAACCTGGGTCCCTAGTGTCTGGCTTATGTGGGACCTGCAGAGTCAAACCTGGGTCCTTAGACTGCACAGGCACCTTAACTGCTAAGCCATCTCTCCAGCCGTTAAGGCATTTTTTTTAACTTGGTAATTTTTATGTCATTAACCTGGACATTTTAGTGTGTGTCAGAACAGTGACTGCTTCTTTTGGTGAGACTCATGTAAGAAATGAAAAAAAGTTGACAAACAAGTGACCAACCTTAAATCCACGATTTAGACAAGTGCAAGCTCACATGAGCTATCTCAAGCCCCAGGCCCTACATTACTGAGTTTCCTGGCATGTGTACACGTGGGTGGGGATGTGGACATTGTGTAACATGTGGTGGCCAGATGACAGTCCTGGGTGACATTCCTCAGGGCCCATCATTGGCCTGGAGCTTGCTAATTCGGCTAGACTTGCTGGCTAGCAAGGCCCAGGGATCTGCCTGACTCTACCTCCTTCTGCCTCCCTAGCATTGGGGTTAAAAATGCGTACTGCCACACACAGCTTTCTTCCTGTGCATTCCGGAGATCACACTCAGGCCCCCATACAAGGCAAGTACAGTAGCGACTGAATTATCTCTCCAGCCCCTGCTTTCTATTTTTATGTATTTGACTTCTCTAATATCTCATGTAAATGGAATAATACTGCTTTTTGTGTGTGTGTGTGTGTGTGTGACTGTCTTGTTTCCCTTGCTGTCCCCAAGTCTCATCCATGTTGTAGCAGGTGTCAGAATTTCTTTCCCTTTTAAGGCTAATGATCTCTTGTACTAAATATTCCACATTTGTTTATCCATTCATCTGGAGAGGGACACTTACTTGGGGTGCTTCCATCTCCTGGCTGCTGTGAATAATGCCACTGTGGGCATAGTTAGAAAATCATTTGTGTTTGAGTCAAGGTCTCACTGGGTCACCCAGGCTAGTCTCAGACTTCTGGTCCTCCTGCCTCAGTCTCCACGAGTGCTGGGACTACAAACCTACACCATCATGCTTGGCTGGAACACCTGCAAACACTTGATCCACACAACTTTGGCCTGTACAGGAGGTCATATGGGTCATGGTGGCACACACCTTTCATCCCAGCCCTCGGAGGCAGAGGTAAGAAGATCTCTGTGAGTTTGAGGCCAGCATGGGACTACAGAGTGAGTTCCCGGTCACTCTGGAGTAGAGTGAGACCCTACCTTGCAAAAACCTAAGTCAAAAATAAAACAAGATCGTATAGTAATGGTCCCTTGTAGTTCATGCTATTCTTCAACACTGGGCCTTGTGCATCTTCCCCATCAATATCGAGTGCCCTTTGTACTCTGACCGGCATGCCCTAGTGTGGGTTTATGTTGCTTTCCAGCTCTTGGTTCTTGAGAGCACACGAGCCCCGTAAACATGTAGGGACTCCGACTTTTGTACGATTGCCTACCTAGTAATGAGAACCACTTAAGTTGAATTTTCTAGAAGCAAAGCCTGGGAGGGATTTACATGTGAAGGGAGTATTCAGGGGCGGGAGGGAGAATCAGACTGATGAGGAAGGGATCAACAAAGAAGGCTTAAGGTCTGAATGTCTTCATAGCAACATTTTCCTCCTCGAGACCCAGAAGCTGGGATTTTATTCTGTTAGCCACGTATCTATCTTGTGACACCTAGGCCTCTCAGGACCTTCAGCTGAGAGCAGTTTGGTAAAAGCTGGTGGCCTTGAGCTGTTTAGCCCAGCCCTCAGGGCAGTCAAGGGAGATGTTGTAGATCCTGCTACAGAACATATGGAGAGACCGCGGCCACAAGTGCTACCAACAACTGTGACGTGCTATGCTCAGTCCGTAAATGAAACCTCAGTAGTCTGAGAGTCTAGGTCCTAATTGGTCTCCATTTTATAGGTGAAATAAGGGAAGTTGTGTCCCTGAAAGCACACTCTGTTCTGGTTTGAATTAATTCTTGGTAGGCTGTGGAATATAAAGGTTAACTCTCAAAGCTGGGTTGGTGGATCCGAGAGGTATCCATGTGTGTCCTGCTGTTCCTGAAAACTAGTCATTCGCAAGTATCTGCTCATCTAATTGATAGGATTTTCCTGTCCTTACGGTGAGATTGAGACACTTCCTTATGTTTCGTGGAGCTAAGTGGTTGGTTGTAGACAGTTAATGGATATTTTCAGTTCTTTTTCTCTTTGCTTCAAACACAGATTATTCCATGGAATTCCATCTCCTCAAGGCCCTTTTTGCTTTTCATTCTCTCAGTGGTGCCTGTGTGATGGGAACAGCAGTGACCTGGGTTTCCGCCCTCTGCACAGGGATGCTGTGAGTTGCAGGACCTGTTCACACCTCTGTGTCCCTGTATGTCGGATGAAGCACCTTAGAGGACATTAGGATCCTAGAGTTCTTACAGACTTCCTGCGGAGTGGGCCAGGCCTCAGCCCCTTGCCCCTATGGGAGAGGCTTATAAGAGATGATCAAAGGGACACACTCAAACCTGGTCTTGTACTTTGGATTTGTGAGTAAAAGGAGCTTTTTAAACTGCCTAAGGAGGGCTGGAGATTCCCCAACACCCACGTACGCCAGATGGACAAGGTGGCACATGAGTCTGCAGTTCCTTTGCAGTGGCTGGAGGCCCTATGCACCCATTCTCATTTTCTCTCTTTCTCAAAATATTAAACTGCCCAAGGAAAACCTGTATGGGGACCACAGTACAGCTAGGCCTCAAGGGAACTAACTGGCCTTGGAACAGGAAACAGCTGGCGATTTCAGACCTGCTCCCCCATGTGGGTGGCCCCATTTGCCTCTAGCACAGGGCCCTCTTGGCTCTCCTTCCAGCTTCCCCTGTTTCTTTCCTTTGGTATGTCCGTGGCACATAAATTCTGCTTGGGTCCCAGCCACTTTCTAACCTTACCAGTGGCTTTGGCCACCTACCTCTTCCTCAGAATCAGGTAAAAAAATCCATCTTGAGATTTCTGGACCTTTCTTCTTCTGGGGCCAAGTCATGTAAGTCATAGGTCATTTGGAAGTGGTGTCCTTCATGGCCTGCCCATGGGTTGTGTTCTCTTGACTCCTGGTCAGCTGCCATCACTCACTGATAGGGGCTCGTGTGCATTCACTGGCTACTCTCCAACACAGCATGAACGCTGCAGTTATTTTCCGAGGACACCATGGGCCTGGAGTGACCACAGCAAACCCCGTTCATCTACAGAAAACAACATGGGTATCCCTAGCCAGTTCCATCATAGTCAAATATACAATCTGGGGAATGAATACAACTTCTTTTTCCCCCTTCCCCCCTCACCCCCATCATCTTCATCTTCTGGCATTTATTTGTGTGTAGTATGTGGGAGTGGGGGATGTGCCAGGCACATACACGCAGAAGCCAAAGGAGAATGCAGGTGCCCTCCCCTGGCACTCTTATGCGTGATCTTCCTGAGATGACTCTCTCACTGAGCTTCAGTGGCCATCTTTAGTCAAACTGGCTGACCAGTGATCCCGAGCCAGTATCTTCTCTCCTCTCTCTGCCGCTGTCAGGACTGGAGTTAGAGGCATTTGTGACCATATCCAGCTGCTTGCATAGGTTCTGGAACTCGAACTCAGCTCCTCATGATTGATTGCATGACAAGCACTCTTCCCCACTGAGCCATCTTAGCCCTTAACTTTCACTTCCATGGTAATTATTCTGAAAGAGCTAAGGTCTTACAAACTAACAGGACTCAACAGTCTTCCTCCCTTTCTGTGTTGGTGCTGTGTGTCCAAGGTGACTTGTGTCTGGCACATCTTAGCTTCTGCTGAATGGAGACTTCTCTGGGACTTCCTTAGAGGTGATCGTGGAAGGCCTGCAAAGTGGCACTTCTTTGAAGCTTTGCCTGACGGTGACGTTGTGAGCAATGGGTATCTGCACCATGGTCATGCGGAAAGGTGACAAGAAAGCATGTCTTCAGAGAACAGACAGAAGCACAGCTGCCAGAGAGCTAAAGGAAGTGCCACAGCGTGGTCAGAGGTGCACCATGGGGCAGGGTAGTAAACGCAGAGAGACTTTAGCAAAAACATGTCCAAATTTTCAGCTGGCTTAGCACTTTTTGACAAAGTTCATGGGCCATCCAGCACTGTCTGGTGTGCTGGTTTATTTACACATCAAATATAATTGATTCCATATTCCTGTCAGCCCTAAAAACAGCACACATGTTTGTTTTTAATGGCCCAGATTATTTCTGTTTAAACTGGCTTAGATTTACGTAGATGAATCCCTCAGATTGTCCATTCATAACAACATAGAAGAGAGAGACAATCTAAGCAAAGCATTTTGAATTGTGTGTGCAGGTGGAGAGGGGGGAGGGTTGGGTTAGTTGAAATCAGAAAGATTCCAAGTCGTGATTATGAAATTTAATAGTAATGAAATTAGCATTCCCCAGGGACTGTTTTTCTGGGAATTGTGATAGTCACTGAATAATACCTTCTCAGAGCTGCCCCAGACGCCAGTCATCACGGTGGCAAATGGGTTATTTGATTTGTTTTGGTTGTGTTTAAAGTTCATCCAAAATCAATTGCTTTTTTCATGAGCTAGGGTTTTTATTCTATCATAGGCGTCTGCACACTGTTCCTGTAAAGGACCAAACAGTAAAAATTTAGCACAAAATCGACACATATGTAAATAAACAAGTGTGTTGTGTCCCAATAAAGTTTTAATTCTGGTTGCTGAATATGGAATCTCATATAATTTTCAGATGTCATGAAATAGTGCTTCTAGTTTTGAATCCATAGTTGGCCCACAAGGAGCCAGACTCTGCCTCCCCTGGTCTCTGTGTGTGTGTGTGTGTGTGTGTGTGTGTGTCCCTTCTCCAGTTTCTTGGGGACGAAGCAGAAGCTCTTCGAATGTAAGGAACGGGGACTCTTGAGGAAGGTAGCCCAGCTTTGGTTGTATAGAGATCATGAATGTGTTGGTGGTTTCTTCAATTTCTTTGCAAATACAGCCATCCCTCTGGGTCTGTAGGTTCACATCCTCACCTTTGGCCACTCACAGGCCCAAAAATACATGGGAAAAAAATTGCATCCATCCCAAACATGTGCAGATGTCCTTTCCTTGTCAGGAGCCCCTAGACAATACAGTATAGCAACTGTTAGCCTGGTGTTTCCATTGTGTTGGGTGTTATTAACATCCTAGAGATGATGTGTGGAGAATGTGCATCCCTGTGCCACAGTATAAGGGCCTTTACTATCTGTGGACGTCTATATCCTCGAGGGGCTAGAACCTGTCCCCTGCTGACACGTAGGGGAAACTGCATTTTGAAAGGGTCAGTGGTCTCTTAGGTGTTTCTTCTCATTCTTATCTTTTAAAAATATTTTTATTTTTATTTATTTGACAGAGAAAGAGGGGAGGGGGAGAAAGAGAGAATGGGCATGCCAGGGCCTCCAGCCACTGCAAACCAAGCGAACTTCAGACGCATGTGCCCCCTTGGGCATCTGGCTAACATGGGTCCTGGGGAATCAAACCTGGGTCCTGGCTTTGCAGACAAAACGCCTTAACTGCTAAGCCATCCCTCCAGCCCCTCGTTCTTGTTTTTAAAGGACTAGGCAAAAGGCATGTTTCTATAAGAATGCAAGTGACGGCTTTGTTTAGTATAATATTTAGGGAAATTAGAAAAGTTGACAAAATAGCCAAGTTTTCTGAGCTAGTCTACAAAGCCCATGACCAAAAAGCAATATAGATATGCATTGTATTTAGTTACATTTTTTTAAAGATTTTACTTTTATTTATTTATTTATTTATTTGAGACAGAGAGAGGGAAAGAGAGGGAGAGGGAGAATGGGCGCACCAGGGCCTCTATCCAGTGAAGATGAATTCCAAATGCATACGCCCCCTTGTGCATCTGGTTTACGTGGGACCCAGAGAACCGAACCAGGGTCCTTAGGCTTTGCAGGCGTGAACCTTTAACCGCTAAGCCATCTCTCCTGCCCTAGTTAGATATTTTTAATAGAAAACATTCTTATCAGGATTCTCTATCCCACATCCTCAATACACATAAAGATTTTAAATATTTGTCCCTTTTGTTATTAGTCTGGATTTAGCAAGTGGCCCTTCCTCATTTGGGAGGAAGCATGCTTGACTGTTGCCAGGCAACAGCTCATCCTGGTATTGGCTGCCAGCAAGCTGTTGACAGTAACTGTAAATTCTTTTGTCTTGTTAACAGAAAATGAGTGTTAAAGATACCACAGTATATAAAGTCTGTCCCGTTCTTCAAACATCTATAACTTAGGCGATAACTTCCTATATTAATATAACCTCAATGTGCTACTGAAATTTACAGCATGTTAGACACCCTTTTCCCTCGTGTGCTTATGTTACACACCGTCAGCTGATGGAAATAAAGCTCATAGAGAGGAATGGGGATGTAATAAAGGTTATTTTCACAAGGTTTCTTGAAAGAATCTGAGGTTTTTTGTCAAATTAGGGGTTGTAGCATACGTGTAAACCTGTAGCTTAAATGTCTCCAGTCAGAGCTCAGCTTCATAATCTAGGGCACCAACTGTTCATCTTAAACCTTGATTCCATCTCCTGGTAATGCTGAGCGAGCAGACACAGGAAGTGCTGCTGCTGGCAGACGAGGTCCATGGCCCCTCTGTGTCTTGCCCATCAAGTTTTCTGGGACAAAACATCATATAACAAATACTTATTTCAAAAGCAGATATGACAAGAATCAGCCCTTATGCATACAGACAGAATTAAGAAGGAAGGAAAAAAAACACCTTTTAAAAACATTTTATTTATTTTAATTAGTTTATTTATTGGGAGAAAATGGGTGCACCAGGGCCTCTAGCTACTGCAAATGAACTCCAGATGCATACGCCACCTTGTGCAGCTGGCTTACATGGGTCCTGGGGAACTGAACCTGGGTCCTTAGGCTTCTCAGGCAAGTGCCTTAACCACTAAGCCATCTTTCCAGCCCCCAGACACCCTTTTAAAAAAACTGCACTGTCAAGACTTGCCCCTGGATGTGGTCCTCATTCTCTCTCCTGGCCACAGATGTTTTAAAAGGACACTATCTGTTGAAGGTCACAGCAACTATCAGAGACATGTAATTTCTCAGTTGACTTCCAGCTCTGAGCTCAGAAGTTCAAGGAGATAGCAAAGCTGAGCCATGCCCTACCAGGAGGTCAGAGGGAGGCGCACACAGGTTTCCTGTGACTTCCCAGTTCCTACTCTGTTTTATCCTCAGGTGGGGCCCAGTTTGCAGAAGACATCATCACTCAGTGAATAAATAACAAGGCACCGAGTGAATGGCCACAATATTAAATGTATTTTCTGTTTCTTTGGTTTCTAAAAACAGCTCTTAGATGCTTTAAAAATATTTATTTATTTATTTATTTGGAAGGAGAGTGAGTGAGTATGGGTGCACCAGGGCCTCTTGTTACTGCAAATGAACTCCAGACACAAGTGTCACTTTGTGCTTCCAGTTTTATGTGGGCTCTGAGAAATTGAACCCAGGTCGGCAGGCTTTGCAAGCAAATGCCTTTAGCCACTGAATCATCTCTCAAGCGCCTTAGATGCTTTTAACAGGAGGAAAAAAGGACACTCCACATTGGTCAGATCTATCTATCTATCTATCTATCTATCTATCTATCTATCTATCTATCTATCTATCATCTTTCAATCAGTCATCACCGCTTCCTCTCCCCTTACTGCAGTCAGACATTTCCATTTGGGAAGCATCTCTGAGCCTTCATGAAAGCTACACTTCTGGTCAGTTTCCCTTGGATTCTTCTGCTCACAGCCTTTCTCCTCCCAGGTTTCTAACTAAGCAGAAAGAAGTGACAGGCAGCTGCAGAGGGGCTGCTAACCCAGCTCTGTCTCTGCAGGAGGGGCCCCTCCCTTCCTTCCTTCCTTCCTTCCTTCCTTCCTTCCTTCCTTCCTTCCTTCCTTTCTTTCTTTCTTTCTTTCTTTCTTTCTTTCTTTCTTAAACTGTGAGCCACAGAACTACTTTAGCGTCATGTAAACACGAAAGAGGATGTTAACAGCTGCCTCTCTTCAAGTTGAACCAGCTCAGAACTAAAAGGGGATCTGCTTTCAGGTTCTGCTCAAGTTTGCATGAGACAGCATCAAAGCTATTTTTAGTGGAATGATCACTGGCCAGAAGCTGAAAACGGCTGTATACAACTATAAACAGTGGAGAGAAAGGATCATTTATGCACTGCTGAAGCCCTTGAGTCTACTGATGTAGGAGACAAAGGGGCGTGTAAACCTGTTCTTCAAAGTTAGGCAGGCATCTTATCCCCTGTTCAGAGCCTAGCACCTTTACAGACAGTAATGTTAATTTAGCGCTTGGCTGCCCCAGCTCTGAATCCCACTAGATGTAATGATACGAGTGAATTACAGGACTATCTTCCCAAGTGTCCCATCTGAAAAGAATGTATTCCTGCTCAAAAATAGCCTACCAAACTTTCAAAGTGTTTGTATCATTTCCTCCATTTTATTTTCTGTCAGTAAGAAAGATCAATAGACAGCAGGATGTGGAAGGTGGGCTATATATGCACCACGAGTCACTTGACACTCCTAAGTGCCGGTCCTGATGCCGGCTCTGTATAGACTGCAAAGGGCCAGTGCTTTTCAGCAGGTGTGTGTTACACACTTACTCCATTCCAGCCTCTTAGAACGCCGAGTGATGCACATAGAGACAGGCTGTAATCTGGGCATGAACTGGGAGGGAAGAAGACAGCTTCGAGGAGAACATGGAAGAATTTGCAGAGCACAGGTAGGGAGGAGAGTCCAAGTAGTGGTATGTGCATGGGCAAAGACAGAGGTAAGGGGCATTCTGGGATACGGTCAGAGGAAATACACATGCTGAGGGATGGGAGAAACTGAAGCTTGAACAAATTTAGAGCCAGGGGACCTGGAAATGACACAGGCCACAGGGAGCCGGGAGTGGGTGGCAGTAGTTTAATGCAGATAGAAGGATGTTCTGGGCATAAAGTCTGAAGGGCTACGATTCATACAGCCGTCCTCAGATTGGGTGGCATGGGGACTCCTTTGGAGAAGGTGGAGGGAGGCAGGGAAGGCAACTGTAAAGTGCTAAAGTCGCAAACTGGATAGGTTTCTGACCCGAGCTGGTACTGGGCTCTTCAGGTAGGTATGGAGGGTAAGTCACGTGCTTTGGGAGCGCTCAGCCAGGTATGATTGTTTACATTGTCAACTTGACAGGCTCTGGAATCACCCAGCACACAGATCCTTACCTATGTCTATGAGGGAGGTTCTAGACTGGGCAGGACCACCCCATGTGCTGGAGGTACTGGACTACCAGCATTCATCTGTTTCCTCTCTGTGGATGTGATGTGACCAGCTGCCTCCTGCTTCTGCCTTTATAACTTCCCCACCATGATGAACTGTAACCTCCAACTGCGAGCCAAGATAATCTTCCTCTCTTAAGTTGCTTTTGTCAGGTATTTTGTCATAGCAGTGAGGAAAGTAATTAATATAGGTGGCCCCTATATTAATAATACAAGAGACAGGAAGGTGAGTCTACGGACCCAGCCTCAGGAAGCAGTCTGTGTTGAGGTCACCTTTTGCCAAAGGCTATATGAAATTAAGGTTTTCCTCAGTATGTTTAAGGAGCTAATTATGTGGACATAATATGTGCCATTGGAACATGAAGCAAAACAAACAGGAGTGCAATTGGATAGGAGGAAGAATAACTTGGAATATTCTGTGGCTTGTAGAATAACTATGATTGACAACAATTAATTGTATGTTTCAAACGAGTCAGAAGGATTTTTTGAATGTTTCCACCACAGAGAAATGCTAAATGGGTGAGGTGATAGATATGCCAATTACCGTATACAATCATTACATGTTACATATACGTGTATTAAAGCATCACATTGTGACACAATTACCATGTATCAGTTAAAATAAAGATAGTCAAAACTGAAAAGGTAAAACAGAGAAAATCTCCCATAACCATACTTACTTTTTTAAAACTTTTTATTGACAGCCTCTATTCATATATTCAGTATACCATGATCATAATCCCCATGCCCTGTCACCTTCTATAAATCTCAGCCCAAACCTGTATAACTGTGACTGAGAGGTGATTTGACTTTCTCTTTGCTGTGTTTTGTTTCATTGGTACTGGTGATTGAACCTTGAGTTAGGCCTTGAGTATGCTGGGTTAGTGATCTTCACTGATTGAGCTGTAGCCCCAGCCCATTTACTTTTTATTTTAAGACAGGGTCTCACTAAATTGCCCCGGCTGGCCTTGAATTCATTGTGTAGCTATTGTATTCTTTTAAAAAAATATTTGAGAGAGAGAACTAGGCAGTTGGATGGATGGATGGAGAGGGATTGAGAGAGAGAAAATAGGCATGCCAGGACCTCTAGCCACTGCAAATGAACTCCATATGCATTCACCACCTTGTGGCTTTAAGTGGGTAGTGGGGAATCAAACCTTTGGCTTTGCAAGCAAGTGCCTTGACCGCTAAGCCATCTCTCCAGCCCTGCTTCTGTATGGATGTGGGGGGGAATACTTTGATTGTTTGACATAGTGGTGCCTTCCTTGTGTTAAAGATGTGCTATTAGGAGCTAAGTCACTGGGGACTTCTTTGGAAGGTAGTGGTTTTTTTCTGGGGGGGGGTAGTGAGGTAGGGTCTCTCTTTTAGCTCAGGCTGACCTGGAATTCACTATCTAGTTTCAGGGTGGCCTTGAACTCACGGCTATCCTCCTGCCTCTGCCTCCCAAGTGCTAGGATTAAAGGCATGTGCCACAACGCCCAACTGGAAGGTAGTTTTCATGAGCTGTTGGGTATTTTAAAAGCCTGTGTGTAGTTAGTTCCACCAGCACTTTTCTCCTGATTCAAGAAGTCTTTATTTCCTGTCTTTGTATGTACAGATAACCATTGCTAATCATGCCGTGAGGGGCGGGTGGCCCTCATCAGCTCTGACACCATGCCATTTGGACTTACAGCCTCCCAAATTGTGAGCTGAGTGAATCTTTCCCGTGCATCGTCAAGGCAATCATTATGGTCAGTTCAAGCTGACCAACTGTGTGGTAGTTAGTGCCATTGAGACAGAGGGGCCACAGGATGTAGCTGACTTGGTTCCTCATCTCCCCAGGAGTGCGCTAAGGGGAGGATGTTGAATTCCTAGGTTGGGGTAATAAGCTAGGATTATGAAGCAAGTTCTGAGGAGCAGGAGTTGTGCTGAATACCCAGTGGCATGGATGACACCTTTGGAGGGTCCATGGCTTCTCTGGGGAGCACCTGCAGGACTGGCTGGGTGATTGGCATTCAAGTCACATGTCAGGAGCATTGCTGAGAGGAGAGGGGTAAGGAGTCAAGGTAGCCTCATGGCCGAGGGTGTTGTCAGTGGCTCTGCCCTCCAGGAGAGACACTGTCCAGGGGTTCATTTAGGGTTCCTCAAGAGCTCCAGAAGCAGTGGTCTAGAGAGCTTGGTGTCCTGCCTTGTTCCAACCTGAAGGTCTTTTTGTTGTTTGTTTGTTTTTTGAGATCTTTGTTTTTTCTGTTTGCCATATGTGCTCCTGCCTCTGGAGGATGGGACAGTTTCTTCATTGCTGGGACTCCACTCGGTGTAAGAGAATGTTTATTCAGCAAATGAGTGAGCAAGAGAAAAGAGCCTAGGACCGGAGGAACAAAGTCACCGGTCCTCTAGGCTGTCCAGCTGGTCATTAGGGAACATCTGCTTTATTGATTTACTTGTTAGCTTTCTGGCACCATAACAAACATCTGAAATGATTAACTTAAAAAGAGAAAAGGCTTGTTCTTTTTGGGGCGGGGGGATTCATACTTTTGTAGGTTTCCAATTTGTGATGGACTGGGGCCCCGTTACTTTCCAGGTCTGAGGAAAGGTGGTGCATTTTGCTGAGACCTAGTGGCAGAAAAGGTGGTGGGAGAGGAGGCCGCTATTCCGTAATCCCTGTGATGCATTTGTTCACTGATCTAAAGACCTCACACAAGTCTCTCAGAGGTTTCACCACTTTCCAAATAGCTTCTCCTTGGGGATCAAGCCTCCGACACATTGGGAGGCACTCAAGATCCAAATAAAAACTTTCTCAGCTTCTCTTGCTTCTTCCCTCCTTCCATGCCCATGCTGAGTCATAGTGAAGTGCCCGTGAAATAGCGGTTGCCATCACTTCCGTTTTGAAGCAGACCACTCAGTAGTGTTAAATGTGTTCACAGTGCTGTGACATCTTTCCACCTTGCCCCTCTGGAGTTCTGTCTCATCCCTTGGAGGTGAAACTCCACAACCCCTCCCCATGGTTCCTCCACCCAGCTCCCAGCAGTCACCATTCTACATCCTGTAGAATGAATTTGATGACTCCAGGCACCCCAGAGAGTGGGTTCATGCAGGATTTGCCTGTTTGGGGGTTGACAGCATTGCACTTAGCACAGTCTCCTCAGTGCTTATCTGTGTGTCAGAATCGTCTTCCTTTGTAAGGTGAAGAACATTCCCTGATAGATGAATGTAGCACACTGCTGTTCACGCATGGTTCACTCCCTCCTCTGGGTTGTTGTGAATAAGGCTGCTGCATGCCAGTATCCCCAGTCCCTGCTTTCATTGCAGGGATATATACAGAAGTGTAGCAACTGGATCATAGAGTATTGTCATTTATTGTATATATGTATGCATGTGTATTTATTTATTTATGGGGCCACCATACTATTTCCACAGTGGCTGAGACATTTCAGGGGAAGAACGTTGAGCTACCTGATGGCAGAAACCATACTAATGTCTTCAGCCTTCCTCAACTTTTCCTGTGCACATCTTGCCTTTTCTGTCTTTACAAAGGTGGTGCTCTTCCCTAATATGTTAACATGGATCGGTCCCACTACACGGGCACAGTTGGCTTACATATCAGAGCCCCTGCTCTCTTCTCTTCCCTTTAGAAAAGCTGGGTTTCCCCCTAAGCCTGGGGCACAGTCTGCTGGGGGAATCCCAGGGCACTCCAGAGATTAAGCTAGAACCAAACTGGCCCTAGACTTGGCGCTCTAGGAACAGCTGCTGAGCCTCCCTCAGCTCCAGCATTTCAGTTGTGATTAGGGGACTCATTTGCATCTAAAAGGAGTAGTTTTCTTATCAACACCATTGAGTTGGGAACCAGTGTACTCCATTATATAGAGTGGCCCATTTAAATGGGGGCCCATTAAGCAGTAAAAGTAAATGTGGGTGTTTTACAAATGCAAATACATCATGCAAATAATGTATTTTATGCTGAATGGTGCCTTGGTTTTCATATGTAAAATTAGAAGCCCGGTGTAGCACCCAGATAATGATAAACACCTTTGCATCTGTGCATAAGATATCTACTGAGCTGGATGCTTCTACCACTGTAGCCGTGGCTTTAAGCAGAATTTCTAAAGTAAAACCCAAACACGCATTCCATGTTATCAAAAATATACATGTTCTTATCTAGTTATTTATGTATTCGTAAGTAATCAAGAAATCACAGAAAAGAGTAGTCCAAATTACCTTCCCCATTACTTACCATCAGTGATGAGACTCATAATTTTCTTTCCATTTTTAAAGGTTTTTGAGTTTTTAAGATGATCATGGTAGAAGAAAACGTGTTATCCTATAGGCTTGTTCCACTGATGAGGTTAGAGTTTGAAATAACCGAGATGTGGGCAGCTTTGTGCAGTTGTGAGGTGTTGTTGTTTGAATTTGGGGTGTCTTTGAAAATGATGCAGCCATTGTTGGCTCCTGGTTGGGCTTCACACTGGGAGTTAGGGTGTCAGATGGTCAAGATCACACAAAACCCGAGTCAGTGGCCTACAGGCTTTTAATCTTTCAAATTCAAAGAATAAAATTCACAGGCCATAGAGGGTGAAGTTTAAAAGCCTGTTGTTATAGAGCCTTAGGAAAAGGAAAGAAGGCAGAGCTCCTGAAGAGCAGAAGGGGTGACCCCAGAAATGTGCAAACCCCCTGGTGACTCTGATCGGGGTCTGAAAGACAGCACTGTAAGCCCTTCTCCCCTTCTTTTGGCTCTTACACTCTTTCCGCCACCTCTTCTGATAGAGATGTCTCACGTAGTGCCAGAGACTCCACTGTCCTTCTTCTCAGCCCTGTGATGAGCTTTGAGTCTCCCCAGTGGTCACCACCATCTGAAAGGAGAAGCTTCTCTAACCATAAGTGAGAGTAGCATGATTAGGGTCTTTGGTGGGAATTTCCTGGATGGGGCTAAGCTGGTCAGTCCAGTTACCAAGCCAGGTGTCCAGGAGCTTTGTGGTCATAGTCACACCCTCCTGTCAGGTTTCTGGGGAAGGGGGGGAACCTCTTCAGGGGAGAAAAGGTAAGAAAAGAGCGGCGCCTTTGCTCTGACATTTCTGGCCTCCCGTGTGGTGTAGGATAGGAGGACTCCTTTAGGAGAAAAGGAGGTAAGGAAGACTCAGACTTTTCCTCACAGGCTCAAGGCATTTCTCACTTTTAGTTTACTTTCAGGGCCCCTACTCACCCTAAACTGCCTCCAGAGTTATAACAGTGTTTACATGTGTATAGTGAACTTGACCTGGCTTTGGGTGGGGAGTCACTGTTAGCCTCTGCACACATGCATGTCCTTTCTGCTCCCAGGAAAGATAAGACACTCCAATATGTGTTCACAGTGAATGGAGGGGCTGGAGAGATGGCTTAGGTGTTAAGATGCTTGCCTGTGAAGCCTAAGGACCCAGCCAGATGCACAAGATGGTGTATGTGTCTGGGGTTCATTTGCAGTGGCCAGAGGCCCTAGTGCACCCTCTCTCTCCCTTTCTATCTGCCCGTTTTGTTTCTCTCTCAAATAAACAAAATATTTTTAAATGAATGGAACTGTATGAAGTTCTGGATCAGGAAAACATTGTGGCGTATGATTTACTCTCCAATGTACTGGACTGATTGTAATTGCCAGAAAAATTCAGGAGCGGGAAGGGTGCTGGCTGTGAATTGTCAGAAGAGGGTTCCTGAGGGGCTGGGACTTGAGTTGGACTTTAAACCACTGTGGTTATGCTGAGAGTGCAGGACAAGGGTGATATAAACAAGAAAGATCATAGCCTCAGGTGGACCCTGAAAATATATGACAGGGTGTGTTCTGCAGCCCCGTGTCAGGTGGTATGTTGGGGATAGGAGGAATGTGTGGGGAATGAGCCGCAGAGCTTCCAACTAATAGCAGGTTACAGAACTGATGCTGTCTGACCCTTGCCGTGAGGATTGTTGCTGTCACAGCCATAGCCTTCAAGTGGGGGAAAAACAACCAACCAAACCACATGGCAACTCACGATGGAAAGGACTTATGAAAAGTAAGACGCTTTGTTGACACTGGTCAGGAGCTCTCGTGACACGTGTGCTCCTGGCCCTACCTGTGGCCGCACTCCTTGGACAATAGTTTGCAAACCTGAGAAAGAAATTCGAGTACTGCGTGTTCTGCTCTGCAAGGTTGCTGAGTTGCCAAGGCGGCTGCTGTGAGGGAGCTTCCGGAGGTGGGGAGACCACTGGACTGTTAGTGAGAATCTGACAATACAGGGGCCTTGATGTGACATGAGGGATGCAAAGGCAGGGGGAGTGCAAGAGACCTTAGGGACAAGGGTTGACAGGAACTGGTGACATAAGGTAGGAGACGGGCTGCAATTGTTAGAAACTCTAGAAGTTCGCCTCATTTTATAGGTGATCATCAGAGTTCGCGAAGTGCTTTTCTTCCCCTTTGTTGCTATGAAGAATGCAAAGTTCAAGTGTAAGCTTTCATTCCCCAAACAAACATGTGATGCCAACCAAGTTCAGAGCATTGTGGTTAAGAGCTAGGGATTCAGGAGAAGAAAGACACAGGTGTGTGGGTGTCTGGAACGTGCAGGCACTATGTGAGAAACAGTGCCAGTTGCTGTATTAATTACCTCCTTGTTGCTGGGACAAAATACCTGACAAGTCAGTTCAGGGGAAGAAGGGTGTTTTCAGCTACAGTCCTTCCTGGCCTGAAAGGCGTGGTGACAGGAGCTCCAGGCAGCTGCTCACATTCAGCTGCAGGGAGGAAGCAGGAAGAGGTGATTGCTGATGCTCAGCCAGCTCTTTGTCTTCATTCTGGGACCCCAGCCCCCGGGACGGTACCACTCACAGTTGGCGTGGCTCCTCCTAACTGGACCAGTCTAATCTAGAAAATCCCTCAGACACATGACTAGAGACTTGTTTCCATGGCGATTCTAAATCCTTCTACATTGGTAGAGATTAACCATCCCAGAAACGGTTCTGGATTGAGTCTTGCCTCCCCAACCCCATTCACAAGTTGATACCCTGACCCTTTAATACTTCAGAATATGACCTTACTTAAAAATAAGCTCCTTCCAGGCATAATTAGTTAGAATGAGGTCATACTAGATTAGGACCACTAATCCATTATGACTGGTAACCTTGTAAGAAAGAGGAAATTTAGGCAGACAGAGGGAGGCACTGGGAACACGCATTTTTAACATGATCGGAGTGATGCTTCTGCAAGCCAAGTACATGAGTTACTCTTCTCCTTGCTGTGACAATACTACATGGCAGGAAGTGGCTTTTATTTTGGCAAAGACCTAGTGAATACAACCCATCATGGTGGGGAAGGCACGATGGCAGGAGCAGGGAGCTGGTGGTCACATTCCAGCTGCAGTCAGGAAGCAGAGAGACGAATGCTGCTGCTCAGCCCACTGTCTCCTTTTCATTCAGTCCAGGACCCCAGACCACGGCACGGTACCATCTGCAGTTAGAGTGGGTCCTTCCACCTCACTCAGGTAACCTAATACAGAGAAGTCCTCACTGACATGTCAGGGGATTGTTGTCCTAGGTGATTCTAGATCCTGTCAATCTGATGACATTAACCATCACACAGTGCTTGAACTGCTGCTGGGGGGTAGCTGAGAGGTGCAGGCTTGGAGGCAAGATGAGCTACAGGTGGAAAATTGGAAAACTCAAGACTTGTCACCAGACTAACAACTCACCTACTAAAAAAGACTGACTAGAAGAGAGGAGCAGGCCAGCACGAGGCACCGTAATGACTGCGCCAGCCCCAGCAGAATGCTTAGAGCAGAACGGGAGCCTCAGACTGGATTGGATTAGACAAGTGTTCTGAGACCAAAGGTAGAGAGGATTTGAAAGAGATAATGCCAAAAACAATGGGGCGTTTACATAACTGGGGAAGGTCCTGTGATGTGACCGGGGTTGGAGGGTGAGGAATGGGAGGGACCGTGGCCAGAGCAGTTTCCTTTCCTCAGTGCTCCTCTAACAGAATCATCTGAGCTGGGTAATTGGTAAACAACAGAAATCTGTTTCTGGGGTTTGTGTTGCTGGTAGGTTTGTTGCCTAGTCTCTGCATCCAAGATGGTGCCTTGACTGTTGGGTCCTTCAGAGAGGAGAACCACGGTCCACTTCCATGGCAGAAGTGAAGTGCAAGAGGGGGTGAACTGCATAAGGATGCTTGATTCCATTCACATGGATGAGTCACTCCTAGAGGCCCCACCTCTTAATACTGTGCCATTGCCAACACCTGGATTATTTATTTAAAAATGAATAAATAGATAGATATTTTATTTATTGGAAAGAGGAAGGCAGATAAAATGGGCACACCAGGGCTTCCAGCATCTGCTAAATGAACTCCAGTCACATGTGCCACCTTGTGAATCTGGCTTACATTGGTGCTAGGGAATCAAATCTGGGTCCTTAGGTGTCGCAGGCAAGTGGCATAACCACCAAGCCATGTACCAGCCCAACGCTAGATTTTGAAGGGGACACAAAAATCACAACCCCCTTGGTCAGCTGGGCAGTTGAAAGGTCTTTGTGACCTGACGGTCATAGGACTGTAGCAGCCTAGGAGGCAGTGGCCTGAAGTCTCCCCAACTCTGACCCCAACTCTTGGGCTTTAACCATGCAGCGTAGAGGTATGGGAGCATAAAATGGGGGTTGGATACTTGGTGGTCTTCGGTGAGAGTTATGATAAGAAGCTTACCTGGAAAAGGTAAGTGAAGACACAGGGCTCATTGAGGCAAAGAGGGAAGCTCACGATAAACAGTGGACTGTGGACAATGGACATGGTCTTTGCCAAGAGAGTTGGTGCAGATGCCACAAAAGAGCAGAGTGCTGGGACCTGCTTTGAGTGCTGCCCGTTGGAGAGAGGGACGGCACTTCATGAGTGGAAGAAGATTGGGGCCCGCCTAGGTGGGACCTCACTGGGGACAACTTTACTCCCAGTAAACATATGGCAACAGCTCAATCTAGTTTTGGTTCTTACAACACATGAGGTAGAGGCTACTGAATCTTGGCCGTGCAAAGGGTGACACTCCACAACAAAGAATTGTCGTGCTCAGGGTGTCCATCATGACGTGTAGGGCAGTTATTAAACTTACCAGAGAAGCTAAGCCCTCGACTCTGATGTCAAAGCAAAACCACAGCTTGCTCTTCAGAGAATAGACTATTCTGGAGTCAGGCGTGGCTCAGGAATACCATTCTACTGCATTTACAGTTTCATGAGGTTTTTATAGTAAGAGAACAAAAGAAAGTCTTAAGTCAAATACATCCGTGGGAACATCAGGAAGGTGGATTACGGCAGAGCAGTGGGATCTCTGTCCTGAGCCTCAGATGCTGTGGCAGACAGCGTCAGGTCGCTGAGATGACCTTCCAGACCAGGCACAGTTATGCAGGAAGGGATTTATTGAGGCTTACAGATCCAGGGCAAGTTCCATAATGGCAGGAGAAGCTGGCCTGCTCTTACAGGACCAGGCAAGAGAGAGAGAGAAAGCCAAAAGCCACACACAAAAGCACAGCACACTTCAGGAACTCCAGC
Organism: Orientallactaga sibirica; assembly: GCA_036365145.1. NCBI lineage: Eukaryota > Metazoa > Chordata > Mammalia > Rodentia > Dipodidae > Orientallactaga > Orientallactaga sibirica. The sequence goes on along the minus strand of JAEOAD010000038.1, from coordinate 4,202,452 downwards.
TAGGCACACTTTGCATGTCTTTAGATTAAAATTGTACACCCACCACCACACCTTTAGGGCTGGACCTAAGATCCACCCAGTGATACCACCTCCAGCCAGGTGGCTGCTGATCCAAACTACAAGAATATATTGGGGGCCATCTATTCAAACTCAGCCTTTGGGTTGGTGGAAGCTGGGGGTCTGTTAATAGAAGGATATTGGCAATGAATGTCTATTTTATCTCAAGATAGCTCCAGATCTGCAACATTCCCCATCCACAGTCATGGAGGTTCTTATTGGTCAGCCTTGTGGAACTTTAACAGGGTCCTGGTCTTTTGTCATAGCCCGTCCTAACTTCAGTTTACAACAGCCACCAGGTGGACCACCATGAAACATTGATCTATAGAAAATAGCACAGTAGATCAACCCCAGAGCCACTTACAATCGTTTCAGGCCCCTGCTTCTGAGAGTGCCAGTGATCGTAGATTCACGGGTATATCCACGGGCTGGTCTATGGGAGTCAGAAGGTCTTTCCATTGCAACATTTGCCTTAGGTTACAATGTGATTCCATCTCTTCCTATGAGCAGTGCTTTGCTCTCAATTATGCCACAGTTACTGGGGTCTCAGATGCTGGCTGTGATCACTTCAACATTTCTCTCCGCATTATTGTCAGCTTCTAAATTCTGGCCAGGCTGAGTGAATTTCCACCTGGTTTCTTCTCTCTTAGTTGCTTGCCATTTGTGATCCACACACGTTCCTATGTGAACTTACCCTTTTTTTAACTTTCCTTTTTTTTTTTTTTTTTTTTTTTTTTTTTGAGGTAGGGTCTCACTCTAGCTCAGGCTGACCTGGAATTCACTATGTAGTCTCAGGGTGGCCTTGAACTCATGGCAATCTTCCTACCTCTGCCTCCCAAGTGCTGGGATTAAAGGCATGTGCCACCACACCCGGCCCTTTAACTTTCTTTAGAGCAGGTGTCATCTGTGAAGTGGTTTCTTCCAACCCACTGATTTTTTTAAAGAGCATTTTATTTATTTATTTATTTATTTATTTATTTATTTATTTATTTATTTATTAAATTTATGAGAGACAGGGTCAGACAGAGAGTACGACTGTGCCAGGGTCTCTGGCCACTTCCAGTGAACTCCACGCACATGTGCCCCCATTTGCATCTGGCTTACATGGGTACTAGGGGAATCGAACCTGGGTCCTTAGGTTTCATGGGCAAGTGCCTTAACCCACTAAGCCATCTCCAGCCCCAAGCCCATTGTTGTGTATCTGGATTCAGGAACAGTTGCTCTTGGACAGTCCCAGTGCATCCCTCAAGAGGAGTATGAGAAGCACAACCACCTCGTCTGTCACAGGAAGGCAGGAAAGAGCCAAGTTCAGAGCCCAGCGCATATGGGGAAGTGTTTGTTGGTGGCCATTTGCAAATGGTTCCTCGAATGCTGCTGTGTGGCCTTGAACACGTTACTTCTCCAGACTGTAGTTTTCTTGGAATCAAGACTACATGGAGGGCTGGCCAACTGACTCAGTGGTTAAAAATACTTGCAGCATTATCCTGAAGACCCAAGTTTAGATCTCCGTAACCCCTGTAAACCAGGACACAAGTAGCACACGTGTCTGTAATTCCAGTGTTCCTACACCAGAGGAAGGGAACATCAGAAAGATCTCAAAATTTGCAGGTCCTCTCGTCTGGTGTTCTGCAGAGGCAGACAACATGAGAGACCCCGTCTCAAGCAGCAGAAGGCAAGGGCTAACACCTTGAGGCTGTTCTCAGACCTCCACACGCATGTCATGGGACACGTGTGTGTGTCCCACAGATGACTGCCACAGGGGTGCTTACAGTTAAAGAGCATCTCTTTTATATACTGACTCACATCTCACATCACATTTCATTTTTACATGCCAGAGCCAATCATTTGCTGCTGCTTACAGGCAGGCAATTGAGGCTTTGGCAAGTTAAAACTTCAGCTGGAGCCAGCCGTGGTGGCGCATGCCTTTAGTCCCAGCATTTGGGAGGCAAAGGTGGGAGGATCGCCATGAGTTCAAGGCCACCCTGAGATTACATAGTGAATTCCAGGTCAGCCTGGGCTAGAGTGAGACCCTACCTTGAAAAACCGAAAAATGAAAAAAACAAACAAACAAAAAAAAACTTCAGCTGGAACAGTGGCTCAGGGGTTAAAGGTACTTACTTGCTTATACAGCCTGATGGCCTGGGTTCAGTTTTCCAGTACCCACGTAAAGCTGGGTGCATAAAGGGGCACCTGCATCTGGAATTCCTTTATAGTACTCTCTCTCTCCCCTTTCCTCCCTCCTCCTTCTCCCTCTCAAGTGAGTAAATAAATAAATTGTGGTGCCCTACACAGACCCCTGTGTCTGTCCACTCCACTTCAGCCAACTGTTGAGATCCCAGGTGCTGTAAGCACACACATGTGCAGATGCATGCACTCATGTTCACACATGGGGAAGCCTGAGGAGATGTCAGGTGTCTCCACCTGAGCTAGTCTCTCACTAAATCTGGAGTTTCTTATTTTTCAGTGAGACTTCCTGACCGGGAGCCCCCAAGGTCCTCCTGTCCCTGCTTGCCTCAGCACTGGGGTGTCGGGGAGCAAACTCAGGTCCTCACGCTCTTGCAGCAAGCGCGCTTACCTGCTGGGCCAGCTCCCCCAGCCCCCCCCCCATGTCTGGCTGCGTGGGCCTGTCCTGGAGGTGTCATGGTAGTGGACTGACAGTGCTGGGCCTATTTGTTCTGGCTTCTTTCCCTTTGATTGTCTTCAAGTTTCTTCCCTGTTGCAGCGTCCTGTTCTTTGAGGCTTAGTTCACGCTCGGGAGCTGGGTTCTTAGGAAAACATACTTTTCTGTTTGCTTCTCCTCAGGCTCTGAGAACAGTCCATGGTGGTGAATCCATTGTAGGCCCTGCCAGAATTTCTCAGGCTGTGGGTTTATCATCTGTCCAGTTTTCACAGCGATTATAGCTGGTGGGTGTAGAGCAGACATCTGACAAACCGTATCGTGACTCCGTCAACCACTTCCGGGCTCTGCCACCTGTTCATTCATGGTATCCCTTCGGGAGCTAGCGGTGTGGTGGTGCCGCAGAGAGGGTGAGGTCTGGAAGTACTGAGGACTGTTGAGCCTCGAGTGGACGTGGCGTGTGCTGTTCAGGACAGTGTCGGACATCTCCTGGTATTGGCTGGCTCAGGGCTGTTCTCAAAGAGCCACAGACTCAATATTCTCAAATGCCAGATCAGAGACAGACTTTCTGGCCGACAAAAACCCTCCTAACCTGTGGGCCCTCTTCCTTTGTTAGAGTTGGTTTGGCTGATAATGCTGAAGGTCATGGGATTCTGTTAGCACATTATTGAAATGAGACATTTGTAGTGCCCGTGTTGCATTGTTTCTGCTAATAGGAGCCCGCGTGTCTCTCACATATGGTTAGTCTGATTGCTTTTCCTAGCCTGGGACTTTGCTTGGAGAGATTCCTAGCAAAATGCCATCCACTGCTTTCTTCCATGGGGAAGGATGGCTAAGAGCTGAGTGTGGGCAGGCTGGGAAAGGAAAGCTGGAAGACGAGAAAGGAAACCTGGGCTAATGTTCCTGAAGCCCTGGCACCACGTTGGGCTGCTCATTGAGTGGCATGCCTCACCCCTCAGGACTTCTCTCTGCTCACATCTAGAAAGAGACTACTGCCAGAATCAGAGGAAGCTGGGGGAGATGTGGATAGCTGGGCTCTGTGAAGGTCCACTTGCTGTTTCAATGTTCAGAAATATGGTAATCATGATCAAAAAACCCCATTAGTTAGGGTTTTGGGGGGGGTCTCAGTGGCCATTTTATATTCCCATGTCACTGGCATTGACAAGACAGGGTGCAGGGAGCACCACATGTATACCACCACTCCCACACTCCTCTCTTTTTTAAAAAATTTTTTATTCATTATTTGAGAAAGAGAATATGAGAATGGGTGCACCAGAGCCTCCAGCCACTGTAAACAAACTCCAGACACAGGTGCCACCTTGTGCATCTGGCTTTATGTGGGTCCTGGGGAATCTAACCTGGGTCCTTGGGCTTTGAGGGCAAGCACCTTAACTGCTGAGCCATCTCTCCAGCCCCCACCCTCCCCTCTTGACTTGCAGAGAAAGGAGGGTTTGCAGCCTCTCGCACACTTTGACTGGTTTCTTCTCTGAGAGGCTGTAGTTAATACACATTTTAAAGTTATTTCATTTGGATATATTTTTAACTTGAAGCTCTAAAGGCCAATCAGCCAGGGATGTCTCCAGCTGTAGGAATGAAATCAAATCTGCGCCTGGCCAGCCTACAGTTGGAGCCAGGGCTTTTAGCCTTTCCACAGGCGTTTGTCTTGTTAGATGAAATCAGAAGCTGGAGCTGGGAAAGTGTGCCAATAAGTTCTTAGAGGTCATAAGATAGAATTAAAAATTTTTTTTCTCCCCAGTCTTTTGTGACACAAAGCACAGTTCTCCATAGCACTTCATAAATCCTTCAAGGCTCTCACATTTAGGTGCTGTCATTTTGAGAGACCATCTCAAAGAATCATATAGAATATGGGGCCAAGGAGCTCAAAAGCTGTGGCCGAAGGACACTCAGACACACTGAGAATTCCTTAGTTACAGCCAAGCCTCCCTCCACCACCAGTGGACAGACTGTAGAGGGACAGCAGAGTCCAGGGGCCATAGAATAATGACCAGTGACTTAAAGATGTTAAAAGGCTGCTGCAGAAATCTGTGGGTAGATTTCTATCACAGGGAGAATTTTCTTTATCTAAACCACTGGGTTTACTGGACCTCAGTTCCCCACATTTGCTCTGTCCCTGGTGTCTACTCGGTTTTCAGCCAAATCAAGGTCAGGATAAAGAGATCTAGACGGCAGTAAGCTGGATATTCAGGCTTCTACAGTAATACTCGATTATTGAATTCTCTGGAAGCATGAGCTCCTCTAGATAATGAGGTCCTCGGGTTTTAAATATCTTTATACATCAGGCGGCTCAGTGTTGGCACCGGCCAGCTTGCTCTTCCCTGCTTTGTTACAAACATAAGATGGTAAAAGCCTATGAACTTGCCGTGGTTGTCAAAGGACCATCTTAAGCATTTTAACCATTGTTCTTCTTGACTTTGAACCTTTAAGGTCCCCAAATTGAGTACGACAAGGACCAGCTGGTAGAGAAGTTGGCTTGCTGCCATTTCCCTGTAGTCCTAAGCCCCCATGCAGCTCCTTGTCACTCAGAAGCTACACCTGACAGGGCCGAGAAGCTGGGCTGCAGGCACAGCATTACTTCCACTTACTTTGGATATAGTTGATCCCAAGTGAAATAAAACAGAAAAGTGTGCTCGCATTAAAGATCACAGGACATTGTCCTCCTCTGCAACTTGCAAGTTAAATTTTGAACCACCACGACGAAGCTAATATTGCACTAAAGTATGGTTCACAATTTTTTTATGGTTTACCAATACACATAAAAGTTATAACAATATAGTATGAGTCTCCCCTCCCCCTGCCCAGGTGACATTCTATCTCAGGCTGACCTAGAACTTACTCTGTAGTCCCAGACTGGCCTTGAACTCACAGCAATCATCCTATCCCTACCTCCCAAGTGCACCATTACACCTGGCCAGACTTTAACTTACAACTACTTTATTGCTAAAAATAAAATAAAATAAAATAAAATAAAATAAAATAAAATAAAATAAAATAAAATAAAATACTAATGATCATCTGAACTGTTGGAAAAAATGATGCCAGCACATACTTTCTAGAAACCTTTAATTCATATTAAACACACACACACACACACACACACACACACACACGCCCCCTTGGAATGTCTGCAAAGGATAATAAAGTGAAACCACGTAGGACATGAGGTACCTGTGTGTTTTCCAGCTCATTTGACATTATCTTGCTATTCCATAGCATTTCTGTTGTAGCTTTTTTCCCTCCCTTTCCTTCTACTCCTCCTCAATCATGTCCCATGTCCCTGTACCTATGACAGTATTTGTACCTCTGATAATGAAATTCTGACAGGCAGAATGTCATTGACATCTCTCCTCATTACCAGTATTGCTATCCTTAACAACCAGAGCCCCGTCGACTGCCGAAGCGTTCATTGTGTTCATGGGGGGGGGTTGTGTGTGTGAGCATGCACGCCTGCTGGGCTCACAAATCTATTTCTCCAAGCAGTTTTTAATTTTTAAATGTTTAATTTGATTGATAATGCATTAGCCAACATCATTTACCATATATTGTTTTGGCAAAAGTAATTTAAACTGCCCGTTGGGCTTGCTGTGCTAACGTTTTTTTTGAACCAAGTGCTTTCTAACATGAATTTTAAGCCAGTCCTTGATAGAAAATAACCTACTTCCCATTCTAAGGATATTTTACCAAGACTAGGTGGCTATAAAGTTTTCCACAGACTGTGTTAACACAGTGAAAATGCTTGTCTGTAAATGCAGTAAGTGTCTTTATGATATATTGATCTTGCTTATTTTCTTCCCTCTCCTGTTACTCAGCCGTGGGTGTGGTGTAGCTGCTGGGTGTTTTATAGCATGTGGAGAGCAATGTTTTAAGCCAAGAAATTGAAAGCAGGATGCAAAACAAGAGACTGGGGAGGGGGGAGAGGGGAGGGAGGGAGGGAGTCAATCAAGGTCATATCTACACAGAGAGGATTTGGTGGTAGGGATGACCAGACAGGCAAGTTTGCATGTGAACAGACAAGCAGTAGCAGGCGTGTCAGGCCTCTTGGTTGGTCTTGAGACCCAGTAGGACTTGGCTGCCACATAATTGATGCACTCACAAGTAGGTTAGCAGGCATTTTGGTGTTCTTAGCGATGTCACCATGCCACTTGCATTTGCTATCTACCTGCAGGTAATCTTAATGTCCAGGTGTGACCTGGGCCAAGATGGTGACCGGAATATTCACACAGGTGACTCTGTCATGGGAAGTAAGGATGCCTGTTTTTAAGAAAACAATCCTAGTGGTTTTTAAAGTTGTGTTTCCACAAGGTAACTTACATCTCGTGCCTGGGGTGATGTTTTGAAGCCTCCCTGAATGCAGTTCTCCGAAGGGGCTGCAGGTGGGTGAGTGAAGGGAGCCGATCGCCAAGTCTTACGTGTTTGTCTTCTCTTCCAGCACATCAGGTCCACCCATCTGGCCAGGCAGTACCTTCTTCAAGAGGAATGGAGCCCTTCTGCAAGGTAGGTGTCCAGGAGTGCCTCCCTTAGTCCCCCTGAACTCCATCTCCTTCCCTTCTCTTCTCTGTGTGTGGCGCCGTCTAGGAGGGTTCCCTGCTGCTGAGCAGGGCCCTCTCTGGAGAGAGGTGTGGCAGTTGCTGGCTGGGTCTGAAGGCCCACGTCTCCGTATTTCTCTGTTCAAGTCTCTCGGTGGCTGTGCTGGTGAGTTTGAAACCAGGCTTCCATCTCAGGACTGTTTCTTTAGCTCATGGCCCCTGGTTGTATTTCAGACGTGTTTGTGTTGCTCGGATGGAATCTGAAGGATGTGACACTTGGATGTGACGGCAGTGGACCCCTGGCTGATTAAAGCAACCCTTCTGGTGTACTAAGACCAGGAATGATGGAGGATGGCTTGGGTGTTCTTGACACTTGCTATCACAAAGATACATTTGTTCCTTTCTGTCCCACTGGTATCCCTGTGGGTTTGGAAGCTTGGCTATGGTTGATCTGACACGTGGAGTACAGTTGATTAACCAGGAGTCAGTGTGGCACAGCTGCCAAAACCAGATGGACTGGTTTGTACCATGTGCGTTAGAACCATGTTGACCTGTGATGAGTTGTAGGACGCCTTTTCTTCGGCTTAGAGATGCTGAGCTATAAAAGTACACAGGGAGGCCGCGAAAGAAAAGTAAAATACTCATGTCATTAAGATGAGAGGAGGCATTTGCCACCAGGTTTCTGGCATAACTCAGACAGTTGTTGCTTATTATAGGCCGTGGGATTGCATGTTGTTCTAATATCCATGAAATCAAGAACTTCAAGTTCTTTTGCTGTTTTTAGAAGGGGGCCATGTATTGGTGAAATCGAGGCAAGTTTGGTTGATCAATCCTAATTTTAACAGACATCCTAAATAACCAAGAAAATGGAACTGCCTCCATTCCTGAAAATTAATAGATAATTTATAAAACTATCTTCTGTTTGCCATTTAAGTTGTACGAGTGGAACCCAGTGATGACCACTCTTAGGGCTTCTTTCTCTTGGGCTTATGGCCATTCTCCCTCTAGAGCTGCAGCAATAACATGAATTTGATTCGTATCTATATTACTTTTACAATTGGAAGGTTGTTGACTTAGATCTTTTTGATTTTGAATAGTTTTTATCTGTTTGGTTCCACATTAGGTAAGATTTTCTCTGCATATCAGGTTTATAATGTTTGTTTCTCTGGGACAAAAAAAAAAAAAAAGAAAAAAGAAAAAACCCAAAAGTGTCAATAATGTTTCTGAAGTTAGATGAGTATAGTGGGGCTGGTTTCATGGATTTGCATATCTTTTCTCTTCCTGGTTTAAAAATTGCCTGGTTCCTCTGTATGCTACGTATTAAACAAGCAAAAGGTTCCGGTACTTATTGGTTTTATATGCATTTAAGTACAACCTTTTTTGCAAAGATGAAAATTAAGAAGCTCATGTTTAGTTTCGGGCGTGTAGGTGTGGACTTGTTAATATCAGCTTGTGCTATGATGGTTCATTATTTTTCCTTACCCACCTAGAGCTCTCGATACCCTTTTACTATGATAAAGTTTTTGAACTTCATAGGTATCTTCCTAACTAATATTTTTGTATTCATTTGATGAGAATTACTGAGATATCTAGAAATTGCTAATGTCCACGGGCAACTTTACACAAAAAGGTACAGGGAGAGGGCTTGAGATGTGGTCCAGTGTGCCTGCCTACCAAGCTCCAGGTCCTGAGTTTGATCCACAGCACTGCCTAAGAGGGACATTGTGCCAACACCTGTCACCCCAGTTCTCCAGAGGTGGAGGCAGGTGGGATTCACGAGACCCTGTCTCAAAAAGAAAATTTAAAAAAATAAAGAAGAGAGAGAGAGAGAGAGAAAGATGTGGGGATATTAAGAGAGCTGCCAAGCTTTGCCAATGGAGGGGTTAGGATAGAGTCATGCAGAAGGAAATACACCTAATTTAGGCTTTCCCTCTCAGCCTTACACTCTCACACTTTTTGTTTGTTTGTTTTTCAAGGTAGGGTTTCACTCTAGTCCAGGCTGATTTGGAGTTCACTATGTAGTCTCAGGGTGGCCTAGAACTCACAGTGATCCTCCAACCTCTGCCTCCATGGTACTGGGATTAAAGGCATGCGCCATCACGCCCGGCTTCTCAACACTTTACTTTTAAAAGAAGAAACTAGTTTTTAGATAATCAGACTGGGAAACAACATTGTTCAGGATGGCCAATCACCCTGGGTTAAAGACCAGAACACCAATCCCATAGAGGGTTGAGAATAAACTTACTATTTGCAGTAACCCTGGGTGATGAGATGCAGGTTTGCAAGGTAGGCAGCTGGTCCACATTGGGAAACAATTTTTTGGGGGGGAGGGTCAGGAAGGTGGGAGCAGAAGGGCTGTCACTTCCTGAGAGAACTGACACTTTAATTGACCTTGAAACATAGAAAGATGTGTGTGTGTGTATAATTTACACAAATGGCATTGCTAGAGAGGGTAACCACAAGAGCATATGACATCATATCTCAGAAAGTAAAGCAATGGGGACTTGGTGAAGGGGTGTGACAAAGGTCTGGCTGATGATGTCACATGCTCCAACATGCTTTATGAGGAATGCAGGTGCTCCTTAACTTAGAATGGGGCTTCACCCAATAAAACATTGTAATCTGAAAATACTGTAGGTCCTAATTTAGTGCACATTTTTCTTAGTGACACAAGTCACTGGAAAGTGTGGGCTGTTTGTCCTCGTGGTCAGGAGGCTGACGGGGACTGCAGCCTGTTCCCACAGTCAAACATCCTAAGAGAGGAACTTTGTATTGTTCCTCTGGGAGCAGATTAAAATTCAAAGAACTTTTTTTTAATTTTAAATTGAGATGGACTCATGTCCCCCAGGCTGGCTTTTAGCTAATCCTCCCACAGCTGTGCACCACCACACCTGAACAGCTTCTATTGAAAGCATGTGGCTTCCACACGGTCGTAAGTTTGAAAAACTGCAACTCCAGAAAGAGCTCTGTGTAACGTGATGTCCTAAGAAGAAGTGAACGGAAGTGAAATCCTGAAATGACCTTGAAAAAACTGACATAATAGTTCCAGTAGGGAACCAGCTTATGTTGTCTGGTCATTGTTTGCTTTGCAAGTGGGCAAGCAGAGATGTGGTTAGTGCATTTGTATTTTCTAGCATAAAACCAATTGTGGGAATTAACTAGAAGTACTCGAGGTCCTCCTTGGACGTCGAGTGTGGTGCCGTAGATGGGGTTCAGAATCACAGGCCGGATGCGCTGGTGAACCAGCTCTTGGCTCAAGGATAATGGGGTACGATGTGGTTTGAATCCACCAGGCAGGGGTACTTCACATAATTGGTCACTTCATCAATTCACAGTTTTTATTCCAAATGCCGTTTAGGCTGCGAGAGAGAGACAGTTTTAGTATTCTGGCAGCTTCAGCAGACTAGAGAGCCCTTCAGCTCTTGTATACTAGAAAGCAAGCAGAGAGCCTCATGGTCTGTTGTTTAAAGGGGTCTGGGGGAAGATCCAAACACGTGTATGGCTTATTCAGAGCCTTATAGGAGTGACCAGCTGACAGGTGTTCCTGATGGCCATGTATCTGTGTGTCTCTTGTGTTTTGTTCTTTTTGTTTGTTTGTTTGTTTTATTAGTTTAATGACATTTTTCTTAATGAAAAAGATTAAACTCTTTCTTTTGATTTCCCCTCTCCCAAACTTCCTCCTTTGCAACCCCCCTCCTCTATACTCCAAACTTAGGTTACTTAATTTAAATGCCACCCTGGCATGAATTATTTTCGTAAGTCTGTAGTTCATAATTAAAGACATTCCTCACTCTTCATGTGGACTCTGGTGACTTCTGGAAGATGAAGACGTCTCTCGCATTGGTTACTTGCCTTCTGCTGTAAGTTAGAGCAAGCTGAGGTTGATCTGAGCTGTTACTGTTCTGCCCCTTTGCCCATCTTAGGCTAAGCAGACCCCTGAACACCCCATGTTGTTCAGAGAGAAGGAACCACCTTTACAGTTCCATTCAGCTGAGCACTTGGGTTTGCATAAATTAATCTCTGTTCTCCCTCTAATGGGCAACCCCTGCAATCTCTTTTTCCATTTTATGTGTTAAGCACTGGGCTGGGCTAGAGGTACCCAAGGTGGCCCAGGAAATTCCTCTCAACTTCTCCGCTCAATTGTGGTCGGACATTCCTTAGTCACCTTATCTAAGAAGCGAGCTGCCTTCGTGCCTCCCAGGACTCTGTTTTTTTCCAAACCTTCCTCTGGCCTTCCGTACTTTCCTTTTCTCTGTCACTCCAGCCTGGGACCACTGATTATTATCAAACGGTATCCCTTGTGTGCAGAGGTGGGAGGAAAATACCCACCGTCCCATGCACAACAGATTTCTATTTCCATTGGCTGCTGACACCCCAGGATAGGCTAATGAAATGGAAAGAGATCTTCAGAGGCATTTTAAGGGCAGAGTGGGATTAAGCTGCCACAAGCCCAAAAGCAAATGGGAGGGAAGGAAACTGGCTCTTTTGCTGTCAGATGCATGTTCCAGTGTGTGCACGGATGCACATGCCATTGGTAAATCATGCATGAAGTGAACTATGATCATTAGACGGCTGCTCTGGGCAGTGTGATTTCCCATGTTCTAAGTAGGCTTCATGCATGGGCTTTGCCTACCCGCTCACTACAAACCCTCACCTGCTCCCCAAACTGCATCACATGTTTTTAGTAGGTAAGTAAGAGAACGCCCTTTGCATTTCGTACTGTGAAAGTACTCAGAGCCAACACTGGATTTAAAGGCAGTAACCTCCAGACTCTGGTCCCAACCCTACCACCTGGCAAACTTTGCAACCTAAGCCAAGCCACGTGGCATTCCTGGGGCTTCATTTCTCTTGTCTGTAACTTCAGGAGTATACGTCAGGGATAGTTTCCCTCTTAAATACTAGCTCTGACCCCTTTGTTGCAACTTGCCTGGAAGTAATAGATCACGGTGCATTTTGTGGTTTAGTTCTGGTTCCTTGGAGACAGTGTCCCTTCAACAAGCCGTGACCTCTGTAATTCCAGGGAGAGGACAGAAGGTGGTTACAGGCTGATTGAAGAGCCCCATGCTCAAACAAGACAGTTCTTAAACATCTCCTATTTAGACAGTACAGAAAGAAACCCTGTCTTGGTGACCTGTGTATTAGTCTGTTTCCCATTGTTCTAACAAAATGACTGAAGCAGGATAACATAATGAAAAGCAGCTTATTCAGCTCACGGTTTGGGAGGCTGAAAGTCCAAGATAGGTCTGCTTCACTGGTTTATCCTCTGGAGATGGCCTCAATGGCAAACGCCACAGCACATTGCCACAGTGCTCCCATGGGAACACTCAAGACCTACCTCATTCTTTCCAAGGACAATGTCCCTATGACATAACCACCTTGCTGAAGGGCACCGGGACCTCTTCACACCACCATGTTATGGGCCAAGCTTCCAGCACTTAGACAAGCCACATCTAAAACATAGCCACAGCTGGGCGTGGTGGCGCACGCCTTTCTTTAATCCCAGCACTTGGGAGGCAGAGGTAGGAGGATTGCCAAGAGTTCGAGGCCACCCTGAGACTACATAGTGAATTCTAGGTCAGCCTTGGCTAGAGTGAGACCCTACCTTAAAAAAACTGAAAAATTAAAAAAAAAAACACAAAAAACACAGCAGCCATAAAAGTTTGTCTCCTGTGGTGCTTGTGAGGGTCTGCTGAACTCCACCAGTAAAACCTGAAGAAAAGATGATATATTCCTAGCTGGGGCTTGCAGTTGTAATAGTATACAATAGCTAGGACTAAGGGCACTGAATTTCCTGCTAAAACTCCTGATCTGTTTAGGGGCATTTTTATTTTTATTTTGTTTTGCACAGCCCAGGCTATCCTCAAACTCACTATGGAGAAGAGGCAGTGCTTAGACTGGGGTATGAGACTGGAAATGCTGAGGTCCTGCTGGATTTACACATCAACCCAAAAGTCTTTTTTTCATGTCTCCATCTCAGACTCCTCCATTTCTTATAACTAGGAGGCCTGTTTCCTTGAGAAGGTGCCGGCTCACAGGGGAAGCAGTCCCCCTTACTCTGGAAGACTGCACACGCTGCAGACAGCAGAGAAAGCTATAAGAAGGACGCCTGACTTAGTGTCCCTCACCTACACGTGACTCCCAGCCCTTGGACTTTGGGTTGCAGTTTTAATGGGAGTTTAGTGGGGTGATGAGACACATGTCCCAGATTCTTGGTGAAGATGGAAGAACTCTGAATGTAAACATACAGCCCAATACCTGGTACTTCACAAACGCTTGAGCAGTGGGGGCTGCATACTAGTTTCTAAACATGCCTTCTGATGGGCATATTCAAGGTGAAGAATTCCAAAACTACGCCACGGAGCATTCTCTGAAACTTTCTTTCTTTCTTAAAATATTTTATTTATTTAAAAAAAGAGAGAAATAGGCAAGTAAGAGAGAAAATGGGCGTGCCACAGCCTTCAGCAACTGTAAACAAATTCCAGACACATGCACTTTGTGCATCTGGCTTTACGTGTGTACTGAGGAATCGAACCTGGGTCCTTTGGCTTTGCTGGTAAGCAACTTAACCACTAAGCCATCTCTCCAGCCCTGACACCTTTCTTCCTCATTATGCCCATTCTCTCTGCCAATGTTACCCACATTTTTCCTTGATGATAAACGCATGATGCATCACTGCATCCCTGCCTGACTGGTCTTCAGTCCAGGCATTCACTCTTGCTCTCTCCTTAAAGGCCCAGGATCCCAGGTTTTGTTTAGTTCAATGGAAACACTCCCTTGCCTCTCTCTTCCCCATTTGGTCAGAGCTCAGCCCTAGGCTCTCTGACTTCTTTCATCTGTTCCACAAGCTGCCTCTTTTGTCCAGTTTCAAAGGATGGCATTCATCGAATGCATAAGCCTCCTGATTCTTGCCCTTAGGCACACCCATTTAAAAAATTCAGTAATAACAGAAGCAGGTCAGGGAAACCTTTACAACAGCCCTCAAGTCCTAATTGCCTTCTGTCCTCTTTGGCCTTCCATGGACTTCTGGTGGAAGGGGACCCCCTCCCCATACACACATCATTTGTCTTATTGTTCTGCCCCTGTAGATTTCTGTGTAACAACAATGATAAAATTGGCTGGATGCTTTGCTTACACTTGGGTGAAGTAACAGGAGTGCTCCTCCCATCACCCAGCTTTTGCATGCTTTGCAACCTGCTCATATCGTTTAAAACTTTAATCCTTTGGTTCATTCTGATTGTCACTATCTTAAGAGCCCCAATTTTCTCAGTCTCTAACCACCCCCAGTTTCTCCAGTGGCTGCAGCCTGCCATGGAATGCTGTGGGTTTTGCCTGACCTTAATTTCCACTGTTCTTTAGGGCCCTGTCTCTGGTAATTGTTTTAATGAAAATTTGGTTGTAGCCCTCGCCTCCTCATCCCCGGGATAAAACACCTTCCCAGAAGCAGCTTAGGGAAGGAAAGAGGTTACTCCTGGCTTGTAGTTTTGGAGGAGAAGTTTTGCTGTGGGAAGAACAACCAACATCCATCTTCACACCAGCAGAGGAAGTAGCAAGAGCAAGCTGAGGGGTGGACTCATCTCTACACGTTTGTACACGTGGAATCACGGTGTGTGACCATTTGTGTTTGGCTAAACATACCCCCCCTTTTTTTTGCATGTGTATGTGTGGTACGTGTGGGTATGTGTGATATGTTTGCCTGTGGAAGCAGAAGTTGATGTTGTGTATGTGTGGTGCATGTGGGTGTGTGGCTGTGTGTAATGTGTTTGCCTGATAATGGTGTTGTGTGTGTGTGGTTTCATCAATTGCTCTCTATTTACTCAGGTAGGACCTCTCAGGTGAATCCAGAGCTTGCTCCCACACACGCATGTCCTGTCTTTGCCTCTTGAAAACTGGGATTACAGACCACACACCATACCCACCCAGCATTTACCTGGGCTCTGGGGAGTGAACTCCCTTCCACATGCTTGCACAACAAACTCTTAATCCTGTGATCATCGTCAGCCCCTGAACATAATCTCGTGCACTCTCGTTTTGCAGATGGATCTATATGGCCTGGAGTCAATTGTCTTGGTCAGGGTCACAGATCCTGGGTCAGAAACCCCAACTCACCTCATCTGTGGTCCAAAAATGACACAAATATTTGTGAACATTTTTCTAGATATTTAGGTGTCCTTGAGTGTTTTGTAGGCAGTGGCTGAGGGAGAACCCTGGTGTAACACTTAAGAGGCAATTTACAGTCACAGAACAGAGATAAAGATGAATATGAATGCTGTTTTCTTTCATTTAAGTAATTAAGGTACTTAATTTTTCCTCCTTCCCCCCTCCCCCACATGACTATTTTACACAGTTCACTTTATAGTGTTTAAAGACTGGATAGAGAAAGGGAGGGGAAATCATCAAATTAATCACTGAAAGATTAATACAATGAGAGTGAACCCACTCCTGAACAATGAAGTTTTTTTTTTTTTTTTTGCATTATGGGAATTCTTATGAATATAGTTTTAATTTTATGCCAATTTAAATTCATCAATAAGAATGTTTCTTTAAATGTTATTCTAGCCTCTTAAATTGTACCTGCTAAAAGATGGTGAAATATAAAGATTAAATAATGTTGGATCATACTGCTCTGCTGAGCACGCATTTATTAAAGGGCTCAGACTTAAAGTACTACTGGAAAAGCCATTCTCCATGAAGTTCTGTGTAACTGTGCTTGGGTGAAAGTCTAGAAACACTTTGTTTGTTTATTTATTTATTTGAGAGTGACAGAGAAAGAGGCAGAGAGAAAAATGGGTGCACCAGGGCCTCCAGCCACTGTAAATGAATTCTAGATGCATGCGCCACCTTGTGTATATGGCTTATGTGGGTCCTGGGGAATCGAGCCTTGAACCCGGGGTCCTTAAGCTCACAGGCAAGTGCTTAACTGCTAAGCCATCTCGCCAGCCCTAGAAACTTAAAAAATATATATATATATTTATTTATTGGAGAGAGAGAAAGAGGCAGATAGATAATGGGCACATCAGGGCCTCCAGCCACTGCAAAGGAACTCCAGACACATGCACCCCCTTGTGCATCTGGCTTACGTGGGTCCTGGAGAATCAAACCAGGATCCTTTGGCTTTGCAGGCAAATGCTTTAACCACTAAGTCATCTCCAGCCCCCTAGAAACATTTTTATAGTATTGTTAAGAGACTAACAAGGAAGTAGTTTCTGAGTATATTCTGTTCACATGACAGTTTGAGAAATGGTCTTAAAAGCACCCACAAGGTTAAGTTTATATTCCTTATGGTCCCTTGCTTGCCGGAAGGCATGACCTAGGGTTTCACATGGTAGAGGGTGTGTGTGTGTGTGTGTGTGTGTGTGTGTGTGTGTGTGTATGTACGCCCACCCACCCACTCACCCACCCCAGGCTCTTAGGTTATTGATAGAGAAAGGATGATTACTCTCACTGCCCCATGTGAGCCTCCAGAAGAAAGCCCTCCAGCCACTCTGCCTGGTGTCTGCATCTCACCAGCTCTCCAACTAGCTTTGGTGAATGCCAGCATGCAGGCGGAGGGTAGCCGGCCTCAGCTTTCAAGGCTGGCATACTGACTGAGTCCAGTCCCAGCTTGGCTACCCAATTGCTGTCTGGCTTTGAGAAGGGTTTGTAAACCTTTTTGAGCTACTTCAACATTACAAACAAACAAACAAACAAAAAACAAAAACAGTGGAGAGAGAAGACTCTACACTTCCTGCACAAACACGAAGGCCTGAGACCTCCTGAGTTTTCATCTCCAGAAGCCACGTCAACAGTAGGATGTGACCCTGCTCCAGTGCCATAGGGGAGGGTGAGCTTCAAGATCCGCAAGAGACTCTGGCTTAAAAGAATAGGCAGGCCGGGCGTGGTGACACACGCCTTTAATCCCAGCACTGGGGAGGCAGAGTAGAGGATCACCGTGAGTTTGAGGCCATGCTGAGACTACATAGTGAACTCCAGGTCAGCCTGGACCAGAGTGAACCCTACCTCGCAAAACCAAAAAAAAAAAAAAAAAAAAAAAAAGAACAGGCAGAAGAGTGATGGAGCAGTCTTGCCAGTGTTCTGCACTGGTCACCATAGGCAAGCACACGTGGTGCTGCAGGGGCCACATGCCATACCCACGTTACACGCAAGCGAGAACTACCACCACCAGTCTTGACAAGATCCCCATAATCAGTCAGGTGATCTGTGTAGCATCTCCAGCGCATATTAGGGGCACCAGGTGCCCATTCTCCCCACTCCCTCCAGAGGATGCAGAGAGACATGGGAAGGAGGTACGGGTGTCCAAGAGCCATCCGGTGCTGCCCACCATCTTGAGCAGCTCACCCAGTTGGTTTGAGCCTTCCCTCTCTGCCCAGCTGAATAAATGGGAATATTCACTTGATTGGATTTGATGAGAATTTAAAGATAATGTGTGTGCTGAGATTTTCACAGTACCTGGTGATATTGGGTATTCTGCGAGAATTAATTATGTTGGGATAGAGGATTTAGCTCAGAAGAACACTTGCCTGGCAAGCGCAGGTCCCTGAGTTCAGTTCTCAGCACTGGGAAAAATTATTAATTATGTTTATGAGAACATTTTTGTCCAGTGGCCTGCAGTTTCCCAGAGTGCTCAGTACCTTTACCATCCAACCACAACATAGAATAAAAGAAAAGCTCCTCTCTGGTTGAGCTGCAGGTATGCCGTTAGGAATCCTCAGGGTTATTTTCAGTCTCTCTGGTGCATTAAAACAGATGCCCATGGGATCCTCACAGGAGAGCTTGAACTTGAGGCTTTACCAGCTGTTCTTGACACTTTTGAGTGACTGAGCTCCTGCAGAAATGTGACAGAGGGAAAAAAAGGATCCTTAGGCATGGTTGGACTTGCTTGTGATCTATGTGTTCTTCCATTTAGTCTCCTAGATTGTGCCAGGATACAGTGAAACTGTGACACTTGCAGAGATCACTTTCAGAACCAGAGGGATGGGGGAAAGATAGATGGACTGGGCCTGCCATGTTTACAGTAATCAAGAACTTCAGGCCATCCTTGAAGGGTCCCAGGGAGTTTGGCCCTTCCTCCACAGTCACATAGCACACATTATCAAGTCCTTCCTTATTTGGCTGTGATCTTATTTATTTTGCTTTCGCATGAGGCAGGGTCTCCCTTACATATAACCTAGAGTGGCCAGAAGCTCCAGGTCCATTTGCCTCATCCTCCTGAATTCTGGAAGCCCAGGTATGCACCACTATGCCTGGTTCAGACTGAGGTTTTAATGGGGAACCTTTAGGATGATCTAGTTCTGCTTAGCTGACACAAATTGCAGGCAGAAGTTATACAGAGGCCTCTGTCTTGGTGACATTTGCCAGGAGAAAATCTAACTTGGTATGCGCACTGAGCAAGACTGTGACCAAAAGCCCGCAACATACAGAGGCCAGTACTATATCTCAGAGTTCTCAAACTCTGAAAGGCTTCCGTGTCTATCTCATCATGGCTTGGGAACAATTAATGAAGTTTCTATGTTTAAACTTTTGCCTCTGTCATGGTTCATGTCGGGAGAAGGCAGGTGAGTGTGACTTCTCTCAGTTGCCACGTCAAGGCATCTTTCTCCTCTTACAGGACCCCTGCTTGCCTCTGCTTCTTACATCCATTCCCAGAAGAGCCTGTCAATGTCTTGTAGGAACTCCCTGGCCTTAGTGATAGGTTCATTGATGGGGACCAGTCCAGGACAGTGTTCTGCCCTACACTATCTTCTCGGGTTTGGGAGCTCTACAGAATGTGCTGGTATTACTGCCCTCCCACCTCTAAGTGAGTAGAATCTACCAGTGCAAATTTTTGAAATGGCATCAACAAAATAAAGCAGAGATGGGGGCCACTCACCCACTGTCCTGGGGTAGACTAGGTGAGGCCCTTGATTTACATGAGCCAGTGGGAAGTGGGTTTTCCTTGTCTGCATCCAAATTAATTAATTAAATGATTAATGGGGTGTCTCTAAATTAACAGCATCAGTTGAACTCATGTGTAGATCACTGTTGACTTCTGTGTGTTCACACAGTGCAGCCTCCTGGTTGTCCCAGGAGGCCGAATTAAGTGTCTTAATTGTCACTTGGAAGGATAAGTATATGGAGATCTTGGAGAGCTTTCCAGAGATGGTAACTTGGCTTTAGCCAAGCAGGACCATAATGATGATGACACCTAACATCTATGTGACATGTTAGAGCCACAGAATACTGGCATGTATGTTTTGTCATTACTTCTGCAGAAGTGGGCAGTGTCCACCAGGTCTTAGAGGTAAAGTAACTTAGAGTCCAGTATTTGGAAAAGTTGGGTAGCGCATGTGTTGTATGTGTAAACAAACATAAAGCTGTAGGTATAGTGTGTGGATATTATTATTATTATTATTATTATTTTCCAAGGCCGAGTCTCACTCGGTGAGCTGACCTGAAACTCACTCTAGAGTTCCAGACTGTCCTTAAACTCACAGCGATGCTCCTACCTCTGCCTCCCTAGTGCTAGGATTAAATGTGTGGGCCATCACGCCTGACAATTGTGTGAATTTTTGAGGGATTGCCAAATTCAGGTCTGTATCATGGGAGTCCCCATTTTCCTCCCAGTTCACTGACTCACCATGCCCAGCAGATACTATTTGTAATTAGATGGTGCTATATAGAGAATTATATCCATACTCCTGTGGTTCCCGAGCCCCAGCAGACATGCAGGGGATGATAATTGTGGAAATGGAACACTTTTTCTCACTTAGCATCTTCCCCTCATTACATTTTGAATTCATTACGAACAGTTTTGAGTTTCGTTAGAGGAGTCTTAATTTTAAAAATTAAGTTGGGAGCTAGCAAGTGGGCTTAAAGAGGCGATGCCTTTGGTTCTGAACTGTATGTTCATTAGTCAATTTCTCTTCAAATTATATTGATTTCACGTGTGATTATTATTATTTTCTCCTAAAACGGGGCAGCCCCAAAGCTTCCTGGACTGATGTTGATCTGCGCTCCGCTGCCTCTCACCTTCCCTCTCTCCATGGTCTGTCTGAAGAGTCACTTTTCCCATGACCTGTTGGTCCTACTCGCTAGTGTTTCCAGCTGTGAGCATTGCAGGGCATGTGTTTCTGGAGGCCTGGCTTGCATGCTGCAACACTCACTGTTGTTCATCAGCCTCCTGTGTGTGTGTGGACACCCACCGTTACCACTTCACTCTTCCTCATAGGTGTGATTTAAATACAAGGCTTAAAGTGTACCATCCACTCCTTCCAAATCCCACAAGCTAATCATCTCTTGGTTCTCAGACCAAACCCACTTATTACTATCTTGAGCAACAGCTTCCCAGAAGACATTGCTTTCATCCCCTCAGCTTCTTTTACTTTGTGGAATAAAGACAGCTACCACGCAGGGAGGCTGCTTCCCATCTCCACTCTGGTTCAAATTTCTCCTTCACTTTCAAAGACCCACACACCACAAAGTGAGGTTGTCTGTGCACATGTTTGTGGTCCAAGCATGAGATGTGGGCCCCATTAGTTTGTGGGTTTGGTTGAATGCACGGCTTAGACATTGCTGCAAGTATAAGGATGTCTGATGTCTCCTTTGTTTTGGGGCATGAAGTGACATTGTCCTTGATACTTTGGACCTTTGGCCATATTGAGCAAGCCCAGGAGGTGAACACAGGAAGTGCAGTGACATTTCCACAGGTGTCCCCAGTGCCTCTCAAGGCAACTAGCACTTGGTAGGAAATCCATGGAAATTGGTGAAATGTATGTATGTAATTATCATTCCCCAAATTCATGTTGAAGTCCAGCCCCTAGTGAGACTGGACTTGGATTGAGAGCCTTTAAAAGTGACTAAGGTTAAATGAAGGCAAGAGTGGAGTCCAATAGGACTAGAGTCATAGAAAGAGAAAACACCAGGAATTTCCACATGTAAAAGAAGAGCAGGAGAGGTCACAGCAAGATGACCATCTGCCAGCCAAAGAGAGAAGCGTCCATAGCAATCACCGGCAGCACCTTAAACCTATGCTTCCAGCCGCCAGATCTGAGGCACTGAATTCCTGCTGATCACACCACCGAGGGTTATAAACTAGAGCATTTTTGGATACCAACTGTCCAGTCACTTTGTACTCTACAGCTGGGACTTTAAGGGTCAGTTTTGGCTGCTAAGGGAAGTTGAAGAAGATGGGTTACTCATGGTGAATCTGCAGTTCTGCGCATCTACATCCCAACCCTCATGTCTCCTTCACAGAGGCAGGTCTAGACTAGTGGTGTGTTTCCAGAATTCCCCTCCCCCCACTAGGAAGGGAGAGGGAGTGTTACATTACCTGGCTGCCATGCCGTCTCCATTTTGGAGCTATGTCCCTCAAACTGTAAGCCAAAAAAAAAAAAAAAAAAAAAAGAGAGAGAGAGAGAAAGACAGACAGACCTGCCTTTCCTCAATTTCTTTTTGTCAGGTATTTGGTCACCACAGTAATACAGAGAGTCTATGTAAGCCCATTTACAGATCTGAGTTGGAGATAGACCAGGGCTCCATGAACACCATTTGGAAGGAAAATCTTTTTGGATGAGATTTTTAAAACATCTCTTTCCATGGAAAGATCCACAGCTTATAGAGCTATTGAAACCTATCCTGTACGCTCTGGAGGATCTTCATGGTACAGTTATTGTCTTGAGGAGAGAATTACAGGAATTGAACCCAGGGCCTCCTTTATACTAAGCACATGCCTTACCACTGAGCTGCATACCCAGCTCCACAGTACAGCTTTGAAATGAGATTGTGAATGCAAAGGCTGTGAGATACAATTTGAACACAAGGAATTACTTGGAAAACTCACAGCTGGCATGGAGTATGTTCCACCTCAGACTTTGAACACCCTCGAGAAGACACGCACTTCCATGGCATTGGGCCACCTACAAGCAGTGACTAAGCAGCGGCTGTTGTCAACATTGCTCACTGGAGTGGTTGTAGCAGTGATGAAGGATGGCAAGCAAAGTCTTCGGTGATTTGGGTTTGATGATGGTGCCTGCATGGCAACCCACATAAGAGGGAGAGCTGCTTTCCGGGTTAGTTGAGTGCCAACATCCTGATGTTTGAATGGCTCTTACTGAAACTGAACAGGGCATACATAGCCAAGACCCTGGTAGCAGAAGGAAAGGGTGGGGAGCCCCCCAATTCTTATCTGAGTTTTTTGGCTCTGTGTAGTCCACAGCCAGGGACAGTGTAAAACATTAAGTAGGGTTCTCATTATCCTTGAGGTTCAAGGTCATGACTGGAGGCGCTAGCAGCCTTCTGTTCGTATTCATCAGGGCACTGGCTCCATGGCCAGTTTGGACCATTTCACTGAGGGGGTGTGTGTACATACATGTTCTTCACTGCATGTGCATTTACTTCAGTAAGAAGATTCGAACATAAATGAGCAACAGGCATTTCACTGCATTTTTTTTATTTAAGATTTCTTTTATGCACATGTAATGAACCTTAGACTTCTTCCGTGATTATGAAACAGGATTGGCATAGAGCTTTTAGATCAATGGAATTTAGAACTGGAAGGAAGACAAAGTAAAAAGAACTTCTTTAACAATTCAAGCATATTTTGTGAAAGCTCTCTAAGGTGAGCACTCTACACCACTGGGCCATCTCCATCTGCACTGTGAAAGCTCTCTAAACCTGCTTGTATTGATATTATTAATGGAATATTTAGACTTCATCTCAAATAGGCCAGCTAACAAAGATTACAAAAATGTCAGTCTGTGGCTAGAGAGATGACTTAGCGGTTAAGGTGCTTGCCTGAGAAACCTGAAAACTCATGTTCAAACCTCCAGGTCCAAAATAAGCCAGACGCACAGGGACACTAGCGTGCAATGTCGCACGTGTACACAAGGGGTTCTACACGTCAGCAGCAGCTGAAGGCCCTGACATGCCCATTCTCAATCTCTCTCTCTCTCAACTAAACAACAACAACAAAAAAAAAATCAGTCTGTCCTCAGAGTGATTTTTTAATTCATAACCAGAAAGTTAAGTTCACAAATGTAGGTTAAGATGAACTTATATGACTGTACATGAAGTTTGGGAAAAAATGAAAGCCTCTACCAAAAGCATTGCAGAGGTCTTTACCAGAGAACATCAGTGGATCCTGCACGTAGACTTTGAAAGCACGTGCTCATTCTTTCAGTCCTGATGAATAACTGTCTTAGTGACGTAATCGGTTTAGAAATCACTGTTATTTAAACATTGCAGTTTCACTACAAGCATTTTGCTACTCAAGAAAACATGGTGTGTGTAAACTGCCCAGATTTTAGAAATAAGCAGGCCAATATAACTGAGATTTCTAATTTGTAGTGGGATATGGGATAACGGAGGTCTTGTCCAGCTGAAGGCACACAGAGACGTAGTCACACCTTAGAGGGTGACTGGCGATAGGGCAGCCTTTCTGTGCAGAGTCTATCAGAATGATGAAGGCATATGGCACAGCCAGGCAGACCAGTGACTGTTTGTTAACTTCAACTAAGCTGAGAGTCTCCATACTTGAGGCTTTTGTAAATACTAAGTGGTTAATGCTGCCTCTTAAGCTTTCAAATCCTGTAAGACTCAGTTACAATTTTAAAAAAAAAAAATCATTTCATATTAGTAGAAATTGAGCAAGTATAATCCAAAATTTCAAAAGTTGAAATACTCTGAAATCTGAAAGTTTCTGGTACCACAAGTGGAAGCACCAACATTTGGCTCCAAAAGTACCTTAAAAATACAGTGTAAATTACCTTGAGGCTATGCATATAGAAATCATAAATGAATTTTGTTTTCATATTTGTGCCCCATGCTGATAAGTATGTATGTATATGCATGTACAAGTATTTCAAAATCCATACTTTGGGCTGGAGAGATGGCTTAGTGGTTAAGGCGCTTGCCTTTGAAGCCTGTGGGCTCCTGTTTGACTCTCCAGGTCCCACGTAAGCCAGACGCACAAAGTGACACAAGCATACAAAGTTGCACATGCGCATAAGGAGAAGCACGTGTCTGGAGTTCAATTGCGGTAGCTAGAGGCCTTAGCATGCCAATTCTTACACTCAACTCCTGCTCTCTCACATAAAAAAATAAAAGGCCACTCTGTTGTGCATGCCTCAAAAAAAAAAGATAAAAGAAACTGCAAACTTTTAGTCCAGCATATTTCAGATCAGTGAAACTCAGTGTGTATGTGAACGTGGATTTTGTTTTGCAGGGCCTTCTGCCAAAGGTTCTGGTAGTGGTAGGGCTTGGGGATGCCTTTCCTTTCTGTGCCTGGCAGAGTGAAAACAGCGTAGCATGTGCTTACAGTTGGGTTTCCACACATTCTGATTTTGCCTGCTTTTACTCTGGAGTTCGTCCTGCTGAGCTGCCTCTCCCTGTTTCTGCTTGGCGCTCATGCCTCCTAAAAGGTCTTCATTTACTTTTCCCAGAACAAGCAGTTTTGGTAGCATTTCTGAAGCCTCTTCAATCATGATTTTGGGTGATGAACAGTAGAACACATTATCCCCGACTCAGGTTTTTGTACGTGGTGCAGTGAGTAATTAATAGAGTTTCAGAGCCCAGAGGGACCTTAGGCAACTAGCCAGCTGTGCCCTCAATGAACAGGCAAGTAAACTGAGCCCAGGAGTCAGGTCTTGCTCTGCAAGACAGATGCCTGGCAAAAAGTGTTCTCCTCCAAGCTAGTCCACTTTCCTTTCTGCCTTTCAGATTGGAGCTACCTCCTCTTCTGTCCTGAGGAAGAATGCTCACAACTGTATGGTGAGAGAGACAACATAACTGAGTGGTAGTCTTCATGTTTATGATGGTGGCCCCATGAGATGTTAGTACGTCCATGATGGTGGTCCATTCTGTAAGCTGTTAGTGGTTTACATCCATGATGATGGCCCCATAAGGTAATAGTGAGGCTGTTGTGTTTGTGATTACCACTTGAATAAAAATACAGCTCATATAGTTAGGCACAGGACAATAATTTTTTTGTGAAAAATTACTTGTGGGTATATGCATGTTTATATGAGCACATATGCTATGTTGCATGTATGGAGGTCAGAGGAGAATCTTGAGGTCTCTGTGCTCCACTTTCTATAAAACAGGATCTCCTGCTACTGCAAACAAACTTCCGGACCAAAAATGAACATCAGACTACCTGGCACATGAACTTCAGATTCTTCTGGCTCCGTCTCCCCATGTCTTAGGCCACTTCGCATCTGGCTTTACGTGGGTTTTGGGAAATTGAATTCAGGCCTGCAGGCTTTGCAAGCAAGTGTCTTTTAGTTCCCAACAGTCTCTAGCCCCATGATGTAATGCTTAATAATGATCATAAATGTCATATTTCTTGCTTGTTTGCATGTTGACTGCTCTGTATTTTTGACATTTTATTTTATTTGTTTTTGTGTCATGGGGATTAAATTCATGGTGTCACCATGCTAGGTAAATGCTCTACCACTGAAATATAATAATTTTTTTTAACTTGAGGTTGTATCTTGCCCTGTGTCCTGTGTTATCCCCCAATTTGCAATCCTCCTGCCCCAGCCTCCTGAGTAGCTTGTATTATAGGCATGCACCACTGCAATTGTTCCTTTAGAGTACATTCCTTCTACTTATTAAAGAAATTTGCGGGGCTGGAGAGGTGGCTTAGTGATTAAGGCACTTGCCTACAAAGCCAAAGGACCTAGGTTCAATTCCCCAGGACCCACGTAAGCACAAGGTGGCACATGCACCTGGAGTTTGTTTGCAGTGGCTGGAGGCTCTGACGTGTCCATTTTCTCTCATAAATAAATAAATAAATGAAATTTGTTTGTAAAGCTATATAATGTGTCAGTGCCAGCAGCCTTACACATCTCATGTTTATAGATCTGTGAGTCATACCAGAAGGTCAAGGTAAGGGCCTGTCGAGGTTTGTATAATAAGTGCACCCTGTGTTCCTGCAGTGACACAACGCCTGTCAAGGTGTTTCTCAGAGCACGTTCCCATCACTAAGGAACGCATGACCAGTACTCCTTTCTTGTCCCACTGAGACTAGTCTCTGGCTTTGCATCCTGGCTTTCCTATTCACTAGCAGGAAGCCACTCTGTGCATGGCCCAGAGCCCTTGCCCATGAGGTGGTGGCAAAGATAAATGTGTACAGACATGGCAGCCAGGGATTCTGTGCTGGTTGGCACTAGAGAGAAAGGAAGCCATTATGTGCGTTTAAAGGGGATAACAGGCACACTTGTCCCTGAGATCACTGGGCACCTGTATCAGACCTCTGGCCTGAGCTGCCCAGGGATCCTATCACAAGTTGCCTCTACCCTGTCCCCAGGAGAGCAGCATGTCCATAGCAGGTGACTTTGTGAAAACATTCTGCAGACAGTTTGGAGAACCCAGTGATGGCAGGTCGAGCCATCCTTAATCTGAAAATCCAAAGCCTGAACCGCAAACTGCTCCAAAATCCAAAGGGTTTTGGATTACCTACGGGATTCTCTAAGTGAAAATTCCCCACACACATCTGCAGGCTGTGTGCACACTGTGTAAACGAACCACTCGTCTGCTTGATGTTGAACCTTGGATCCCATCAACACAGTGTCTCACGTTCTATATGCAGATATCCCCAAGACTGAAGAATCCTAAATCTCAGACCTCCCAGGAATGATGTTAAGTGCGGTGGTCTGAATGGGAAATCTCCCCCATAGCTCATGTGTCTGGACATTTGGTCCCCAGCTGGTGGTACTGTTTGGGAAGATTCTGGAACTGTATTGGAGGAAGTGAGTCATAGGGTGGCAGCTTGAAGTTTTATAGCTCAACTTCCTGTTTTTTGTCTATTTCCTGGCCCTGGCGACAGTGTGACCAGCCGTACTCATGCTTCTGCTGCCGTGCCTTCAGGCATGATAGACCGTGTTCCTCCAAAACTGTAAGCCAGAAGAAAACTTTTCTTTCCTTAAGTTGCTTCCCGTCAGGTGGCTGGTTACAGTGAGTAAAATAACTAATACATTCAGATCTCCCACGGGATCCGTGCACGTTGTTACAGCCTATACCCAATGTCTGTGAATGCACCCTGACATAGGAGTCCTAAAGACCCACCCACTGCCTTTCCAGAAGGACCACAGTTGAGGAAGTGCTGAGTGGGGCTGTGCGGGACAGCATGGAAAGTAGACACGGAACTGAAGTCAGGATTCCAGGCTTTGAACTTGTGGGACTGTTTTTATGTTCTTTTTTTTTTTTTTTCCTGGTTTTAAAACCTACTTAACATGCAGTTCGCATAACCTTCCAGATGTTCCATGACAACTGGAGCTGGAAGGAAGGTTTCTGTTGGAGAGTTGACTCCGAAGCCAGGAAGTTTCCTAGGAGCCCTCACCTTGACTTTGGTGCTCCCTACCAACTGCTCAAGAGCCGTTCTGCTGCCAAGGGCTGCGTGTCACTGGCTGTATGCAGTTAAATTGTCTAGCAGATCCCACCGTGTTCCCAAAAGAATCTGCAGTAGCTTACGAAAATGCTGTGTAACTCCACAAAAGAAGTGGGGAAACCCGTGACAAAGGAGAGCAGTAGCGAGAAACCAAATATAAAGTAAGGGGATAACAAGTATATAAGCTTACTGTTACACATTCCAAGTATTGGTTTGAAAGAGAGGATGGGGCTGGGGAAATGGCTTAGTGGTTAAGGCATTTGCCTGTGAAGCCTAAGGACCCCGGTTCGAGGCTTGATTCCCCAGAACCCACATAAGCCAGATGCACAAGGGGACACATGCATCTGGAGTTCATTTGCAGTGGCTGGAGGCCCTAACATGTCCATCCTGTCTCTCTGCCTCTTTCTCTCTCTCTCTCAAATAAATAAAGAAATAAAATATTTAAAAATATATTTAAAAAAAAAAAGAGAGAGGATGCTCAGTCATGGATTTGGCTCAGAGCTTTCTAGTAGCCAAGACAAATAGGATCGGTTCTAAAGTTTAAGTGTTCAGAAGATTGAAAGTGACTTGGTTCCAAGGAGAAACAGACGTGTCTTGTGCTAAGACCTAACAGAGGAGAGGTGGGGGGAAGGGGAGAGAGATCCTTAAGAGGCAAGAGGATCATCTCAAGTTTGAGGCTGGCCAGGGCTGCATAGCGGACTGCCCTCCCCCACATGCAGATCACGTGTCGTTTCATAGGGAGGTTCCTGGTACCATCTCTGTCAACAGTGCAGTGGCAGCAGACATTTGTAAGTCACTTCGTCTTTCCCTTCATCAGGGATGTGCTGCTCTGAGTCAGGAATAGGGCCACAGAGCCTGGATTTCATTGTGTTGTACAGACAGATAGTCTGGTGACCACTGCTCAGGTAGTAAGAAACCCTGCAGTAAACTAGACAGCGGCCAGGGCAGGAAGCATTGTGCTCACAAGGTCGAGGAGCGTGGGCCTCACCGTAAAAACTGGGTTCAGTCTCTTTCTCAGCTTAGAAGATGGGGGTCACAGAGATTGGAAAGGTATAGTGTGGATAAGAAAATTGAAGTTTGAAGCACATTGTGTTGTGGAATGGGGTGGAGGCAGTTGCCTGCACCCTCTTCTTTCCATGAGAATGTTCCCAAGAGATGCCCCTGGAAGGGGTCCCCACAAAGCTGTCTTGCCCTACACAACGCTAAGGTTAAGTCAGCAAGAGATCCTGGACCCAGAAGCAACTCACACTAGGATCTCCACCAGAAGCCAGCCTAGGTATTTTCCACATCTTATGGTGAAATTTTACCTGGAGGCGAAGCCCAGAGGGGCCCATGAGAGGTTTCCTAATCTCGTCTCTTTCAGCAGGATCAGATTATGCACAAATTGGTACTTACAGGTGGCAATTAGTACTGTTCTTAAAACATTTCTCCAGAGGATAATTTCACTACTTCTTTCAGTAGTACATTTCAACTGAAATTTCCGAAAGGTATTTCTTCTACTCTAGTTTGAGCCTCCTCCTCATGGTTTCAACACAGTCTCCTTTACTTCTCTGTGAAGAGGAGACAGCCAAGGAAACAACGCAGTGTTCATTCCCACACCTTTTTATATCACCTAGACGTCATTCCCTCCCCCTCGCCGTCAGTTCCCTGGACACTGGGGGACTCAGGCCTTAGCAGCAGACAGGCCCGTGTCAGTGTGGCCATGTGAGTCCGCAGGGGAGCTGGTGGCAGTGACTGATGGCAGCCACTTCATTCTCCTAACTTTGCCCTGGGAAATTCCCACACTGCAAGGATGGGCTGCACGTTCCAGTGCTATTTCTTTCAGAAGTAATTGGTTTGTGCTAGGATTGAACCTTTGCCTCAGAGTCACTGAGTCTGTACCTCCCCCCGCCCCCCTGCAACTGAGCTAACCTGCCAGTCAGTCATACAGAAAATTATCTGGGTTTTGTTTTTTAGGATATAAGCGAGCGACTTGAGGACTGGAAGTGCATAGCTTTATCTGAGTTCTGACTCTTTGAAGAGTGAACTCACAGGGGTCCCCTACCTGCTCAGGCTCTCGTTGGCAGGATATCAAACCGGGGTTTTGTAGCCAGATTTTCACTGAATAATGAATGAGCCGGCGTCGAACAAGTCAGAAATAGAAATCAATAAAGCTAAACTCTACCACGAAGAGACAACCTTGTACAGGGCTGATGGAGTACAGAGCTCCTTGGCTGCCAAACACAGCAACGTAGTTGCTTAAACTCTCGCAAATTAGCAATGTAAAAAGAGAAGCCAGCCCCTTGGAGGGGAATGGGAGAGTCACAGGGATCCACCCTGGAGATTCGACCTGGCTTGATCAGGAGGACCATCAGCCAGACAGCCTGCTTCTCCCAGGCCGCGACTGCAGTAGCTTGATGCTCACAGTCCTGGGAGTCAGACACTAAACATCTTCATAAATCACGTTTGCAGCTGTGCAACCAAAAATAGATCTACACACAGCCTGTTTGTCCTAGTCTTGTGGAAAGTGACAGGACCGTGAGGTCCTCAAAGGCAACTGTGATTCCTGCCCCTGCTTCTCCCCTGGTTGCAGATTGCCCGTCAAGCCAACTGTCTGTTCGGGTCTAACTCACTCCTCTGCTCTCTGCTGACATAGCCTTACTGATTGATTGATTTTCATTTGTGGAAGATTGAAGTGCATTGTGTCAGAGCCTTTTTAAATGCTGGTTGTTCCATGAACGACCTCCTGGGTTTCCCTTGTTGAAAACAACAGCAGCAGCATCCTTACAAAGCGGGGCAATGTGGGGGATGCAAGGTTACAAGGTCCCAGGGACAGGCTGTGCCCCTAGCTGACGGCAGCCCCTCCCTACTGCAAGCCTGTGCTCTTAATAAGAGTTCTCTCTGCCAGTGTGCCGCTGGAGGAGTGGTCAGACCCGTCCCACCCTGTCCGGTACTGCTTTAGATCTGGGGGTTGGGGCTCCTTTGGTTCTTTGGGTGCCTTAGGACATTTTTTTACAAAAAGGACAAAAACCATTTAAGACTGTTCTAGATGGATGGTGGGAGGAATTAGTCTGCAGAGTGGCACTTTACCTTTGATGCCCAAAAGCCTGTTTTTTGCTTAGGATGATCGGTTTGCCTTGAAAGTCATGGTTTGCTTGCTGACCACTGAGTCTAAAGGACTCCAGGCCCCATTTAGTGAGAATCCTGTTGGACCAAGGACGCTGGGTTTGGTCTGTGCACCCTTCTTTAATAGCCCAGCAAATGTGCTGTTTCGTGTCCTCTGCTCCTCGCCCGTGGGGTGGGTGAGTACTGGATGGGACTCCAGCTGGCCTCTGTATTTGAGGGAACAGACTTTTGTCATGAGGGTTGTTTTTTTTTTTTAAAAAAAAAAACATTTATTTTTTGCTCATTCTCAAAGTTCAGTCCTACGTCGGATGTAGAGTGAACCATTGCTTGTTGAAGGAGGGAGGAAGGCAGGCTAGCTATTACTCAGCTTCAGAAGCGACAGTGCCTAGTGGAAACAGCACCTGGTGTCCTTGTGTCTGACTTGAGCCTGTACTGGCAAAATTTAAGCACCCGTGGAAACACAGCATCTGAAAAAGAGCAGAAAGTAGCAACATGGGCTATATGCTGGTGATGAAAGAGGCTGTCATGTGAATTTCTTCAGTACAGTGCATGATGAGGCACGAAGTCCTTAGCTGTGTCCCTCACAGGAGACAGCGCCACACACTGCCTGTATGCTAGGAGGGCTTCACTGGCCAGCCCCTGGCCTCTGGGAACTTAGCCTCTGAGAACCTAGACTGCCGCAGATGAGCCCAAGTGAGGGAGTCAAAAAAGCTTGTGAATCAATACTCACATGCCATTAAAGCTCTTACTGCTCCAGCCATCACAGCTAAGTGCCTCTAAGTATATTGTTGGTGGGGAGGGGACTTCGCTTGGGTTGTGGTTGTGGGACCCGGGGTGTGATCAGCGAAGGTAGCCTTGGAAACTGTTCTCCAAGAAGGTGGGAGGGACAAGAGCTCCTCTCAGGCCACTGTGAAGAAGCTTTATGTTCAGGAACAGTTTGTTGTTGGGTTTTGTTTGTTCTTTGAGGCAGGGTCTCCAGCAGCCCAGGCTGGCCTCAAACTTGCTATGGAGCCAAAGATGACCTTGAAATCTTGCTCCTCCTGCGTCTCCCTTCCAGGTGCTGGGATACAGGCATGCACCACTATGCCCAAAGTGGGCACAAGAAGCAGAGTTTACAAGTGACCCTGCCCACTCAGTGGCGGGCACAGGCTGATAGTCCCAGGGGACAAGTGGGTAGACCCAGTACATTGACACATAAATGGGTTTTGTAGATTAGACAGAAGGCTCCTGAAAAAATTGGATTCATTGCCAGTGCTTAAATCAGGAAATTTTGCATGAATGTTTGGATTTCTGGCTTGTCTGGTGATAGCTGTGGCCAGATACAAGTGACCACTGCAGGTGTCCAGCTCTTAATGACTTGCCTGTGTCCTAGCCTCCTCTCAGATGTCTGGATTTATGTCCCTAAGTAGGGATGCACTTGCTGAGTTCTGTTGGTGAATTGTTCCCAGTTTGGGCAATGTGAGCAGCGCGGTGGAAAGTGGAAAATAGGATGGTGGCGACCATTCTGATGCAGCTCAAGCACATGAACCTTGTCACCTTAGGCAAAGCCAGTTTTATGACCTCTGCCTGCCTTTACTCATTTGTCCCAGGGAAGGCGCTGTTAGGACCCTGTGTGACAGATGGGAAAATTGGAAAGCAAATTCCTGCCCCATGCCATGTGATGAGCGTGTGACACCACTGAGGTTTCCACCAGAGCAGCTGGCTCCAGAGCCATGCTCTTGACCGGATGTTAAGAAAATAAGTCAACAGAGAAGACAGTGCTGGATGTTCTGTGGGTGCTGTGGCTGTGGCACCTCACTGCCCCCATTTGGATGGGCACCATGCACAGATAAGGAAGGAAAGGACTTGGTAGGACAAGCATTTGCTGAAGGACACAGCTGGAGCCTAAATGAGGACAGCAGAATCCAGAGAGCCTGCCAGAATTTGAGAGGGACTCGGGGGCTCTCCACACCACAGTGATGGCTAGAGAGAGGACACAGGGTGCCTGAGGGCCTGGAGAAAGATGTATCAGAAGGCTCGAGATGGACATGTCTGTACATTTCCCCGTTTTGCTGAACCAGAGTCGAACTTTGGTTTTCTTCTGTTTATTTTCCTTGGTGCTCTAGCCCAAAAGAATTTTCTCTCACTAGCCAAACTATATAGACGTTACCCTAAGAATGAAACAAGATCTCCCCCCTGTGCCTCTCTCTCTCTCTCTCTGTGTGTGTGTGGGGGGGGGTGGCTCATGGGGGCGATCATCTTCCTTATACTTGGAACTAAAGGTTTTTAAACCCAGTATTTTGCTCAGGAAACCATCTTTTGATCTCCCTTCCCTGTTGACACTATCTGACAAACAGGAAACCAAGCCTCACAAGGGATGAGAACTTGCACCCCATCTCTACCCTTGTACACCGTGGGCGGCCCTCCCTCCCCACACTCGGTCCCTGCCAGGGGCCCTTTGCAGGACGCCTGTGCGCCCTCCTGTGCGTGCACATGCGCTCCCCACTGGTCTGTGTTCCCACAGGCCCAGGATGTCTCCATTTGCCCTTGATGTGCATTGACAACGTGGGCAGAGGAGGAGCCATTTATAGCTAAACTGGTGGCTGCAGGCAGACCATCAGTGACGCATTACCATCCCGGGCTTTGTCCCCCGAGATCAGCTAGGAGACAAAGCTGCAAATGCTCAGTGCCCTTGACAAACCCTTCCGGGTCCCCTTTCTGACCTTGCCTTCTTGCTCTCTGCAACAGAGCCCACCCTCCCCAGGTAAATCTGCTTCTCCCGTGCCCCAAATTTACTCACCTTCTGAGATACTACTTACACAATCTGTTCTCCTCACCCCAGTTAAAACCTTGTGCAAATGTTATATTCAGTCCATACTGTATTCCCCCCACCCCCTTTTTGAGACAGTCTAATGTAGCTGAGGCTGGTATTGAATGCCTGATACTACTGCTCCGGCCTCCTAGGTGCTAAGATTGCAGGCACTCCTGACTTGTGGACACATAGTACAGGGTTGATATTCAAGATACAGTCCTTGCAAAGCTCATTACTTTACCATTTCAGCCAAATTTTACTGACTGAAATTTAGCTAGTGTATTTACAGAGTCCCTCCTTTGAATTCTCTAACTTTGGATTTGCTACGTGACTTCTTTTTTTTTTTTCATGACGTGTCATTGGTCCCACTGTGTGTAAAGGTTTGAAGGCCATGGACCACACATAAAGGCCACTTCGCATTTCCCACAGCACTTTATGGATAACCTTTGTCTTATTTGTAAATAGGAATGACTTGATGGGTGCAAAAATAATGACTTAAAAAGAAGAAATAATAAATAAAGGAGATATCAGTTGAGAACTTTTATGTAGAAAGAAAACAGGACTTCTTAAGTCCTCAATTAGCTCTGAGTACCCTTTCTAGCTGAAGGCCCTGTCCTGTGCTGTAGTAAACTGACTTACACATACCTCATCCTTCTCTGTAAGCTGTAGAAGAGTTGAATTGAGTTGCTCTTGACAGGGAATTACAATGTTACATTTATAGACTTTTTTTTCTAGCCCAGGCTGACCTAGAATTCACTATGTAGTCTCAGGCTGACCTCGAACTTACAGTGATCCTCCTACCTTGGCTTCCCACGTGCTGGAATTAAAGGCATGCACCACCATGCCCAGCACATTTATAGACATTTAACTGGCCTTCTATTTCATGTATGCAAAGTGCTTTTGGATTTGCTTTTGTTTCTTATGTTTGCATAGGCTGTAGAAATCTTAGATCCCTAAGCACTAGAAATGGGGAATCTTTTAAAAAGTATTTTATTTTTGGTTATTTATTTGAGAGAGAAAACAAGGCAGAGAGAGAGAGAGAAAGAAAAAGAAAGAAGGGGCGTGCCAGGGCCTCCAGCCACTGCAAATGAACTCCAGACGCATTACCACCTTGTGCATCTGGCTTACATGGGTTCTGAGGAATTGAACCAAGGTCCTTTGGCTTTGCAGACAAGAACCTTAACCATTAAGGCATCTCTCCAGCCCCAAATAGGGAATCTTGTTTTGTTTTTGTTTTTGTTTTGTTTTGTTTTTGTTTTGTTTTGTTTTGTTTTGTTTTGTTTTGTTTTTCGAGGTAGGGTCTCACTGTAGCTCCAGCTAACCAGGAATTCACTATGTAGTCTCAGAGTGGCCTTGAACTCAGTGATCCTCCTACCTCTGCCTCCCGAGTGCTGGGATTAAAGGTGTGCACCACCATGCCCAGCTCCGAAATAGGGAATCTTGATGGATCAAATAGTTCAGGGGCTGAAAGACAGGCAGAGGTGGCTGTGACTCAGGACAGGTAGACTAGAATGCATCACAAGACCATTGCTTCAGCAAATGTGATGTGGTCATAGGGGACATCTGGGAAATGAAGGACCTATGTGACAGAAAAAAGTTTGGAGCCACATAGGTAGGAAATTATGACATCCAGTACTCACGCATGGGGGAGCTTTGCTGGGACAAACATCAACCGTGCACCCAGAACCTTGTAATCCTGATCCCTTCCCACCAGACATTACTGAGTCAAATGAACCCCCCCCACTTAGTGGGATGGCACACACGTGTGAGGGAATGTCAGAGACATTTTCTTCCTGACTGGGCCATTCCCATGGCCTGGAGAAAGAACTCGATTTCTCTTCTGTGAAATGGAAACATTGGCCTTTGGAGATGTCACAGGCTGCTTTCCCTGAAGTTTTGATGGCCTCCCTCAGAATTGTTCGATCACTGTCACACAGAAAGAGAGTGAAACATAAAAGCAAAACCCGGAGTCTCAGTCAGGTTAACTTGAGTTAACCCAGTGCTCCATACACTTTTTCTGGAAAGGACCAGGTAACAAATATTTCAGTTTTTCAGGCCACACAACCTCTTCACGCTGCTGGTGCAGGGCCAGTTTCAATCTCAGGTAGTGTGTGCTGTGTGTCTGTTACAGTCAGGTTCGCATTGCTGGCAGAAATCACCTGACCAAGAGCAGCTTGTGGGGGAAAAAAGGGTTTTTTTTTTTTGTTGGTTTTTTTTCTTGGCTTACAGACTTGAGGGGAAGCTCCATGATGGCAGAGAAAACGATGGCATGAGGGGAGAGTGGACATCACCCCCTGGCCAACATTGGGTAGACAACAGGAACAGGAGAGTGTGCCAAACACTGGCAAGGGGAAGCTGGCTATAACACCCATAAGCCCACCCCCAACAATACACTGCCTCCAGGATGCTTTAATTTCCAATTGCCATCAGCTGGGGAGACTATTATTCATAATACTTTAAGTTTATGGGGGACAACTGAATCCAACCACCAGAGTCCAACAAAGCTTTATCTGTGGACATTGACGTGGGAATTTCATGTATTATTATCGTGTCACATGGCATTTTCCTTTTGATTTATTTTTTCAATAATTAAGATATAGTCCAACCATTAGTAGCTCTTGGGCCAGGAAAAGGCATGCAAATTTGGCCCACAGGCCGTAGTACAGGTTTAATCCAAATTCCTGTTGGAATCTTACACACCACTGTGTCTTTTTTATGGTCTTGTCTCCTCATTGGCTTGTACCTATTTCTCCTGAATGAGCAGAGGCCATATGAGCCTTTCTCTATTGCCAGAGTCTCCAGTGTATACGAGGTGCTTGCTGAATGCTTTCCAAATGAACAGTTTAGTAATTATCCCCCTTAATAGATGGCTGTGTGTAAAATTTGGAAATGTCCATTTTCTTCCTAGAATGCCACATCTGTGGGTAGATTCATCCTGGAAAGTGTGTCATAGCCTCACAGTGACTATGTGGTTGGTTTGTCACCATCCCAGCCTTTCAAGGGCTGCTGTTTGTGAATAAATCCCCTCACCTGACAGCTGCTGCTCTCACAGGTTCTCTTGAGCTCTGTTGGTCTGTGAGCATGAGTCTGTGTCAGTTCTGTCACATGAACGGGGAAAAGGCTTTGGAAAGGAGATGGATAAGACATAGGCCTTTACTGCTGCTGCAGGTGGTCTATAAATCACTGTGTGGCTCCACAGGAATTTCTAGAAGTTTCTTTTCCACTGTTGGCAAGCTTTAGAGAGTGTAGCCTATCTAGAGGCCACACTCTCAAGAGACTCATTTCAGTGAGCCCCAAAAAGCTTCTTTCATCTCTTGCTTGTAATGTTAAGGCGACAGATTCTTTATCAGTTTCAATGAAGGGATGATGTTGAGTATCCAAATAGACTGGTGTTTGTACTGGCTCCCTTTTCCTCACGAGAGGTGGGGGGTCCTTGGGGATGAAAAGCCATGCACGGAGTTGGGTACCAGGAGATCCAGTGCCAGAATGCACGAAGAAGAAATGCCAACCATTTGCTTGTGTATTATTTTCTCAATCTGAAGCTCTTGAATTCCAGAGCTCTTGAATCAAGAGGTTGAATTCCTGGCATTTTAAAGTATTCCACTTGAGTAAGCTGTTTAA
Source organism: Orientallactaga sibirica (assembly GCA_036365145.1). NCBI lineage: Eukaryota > Metazoa > Chordata > Mammalia > Rodentia > Dipodidae > Orientallactaga > Orientallactaga sibirica. Next base: position 4,165,355 of record JAEOAD010000038.1, on the reverse strand, counting down.
ACCATTCAAACGGCTTTAAAAAAAAAATCACCTATTTTTTGAATCATTTGCTCTTGAGATTTATTTAATTAAAGGTTTTACCTTTTTTATTTTGCTTCAAATCAAAATCATTTCTATGGTTAGGGAAGTTTTCATTGTATTCTCGTGAGTGGCATAGATCTCACACTTGCGTCTGATTCCCAACAGTTGGAATCGGGCAGTTTTCCACATACCTCCTGTGGGCACATACTTATCTTTTCTGTCAGAAGATATCCTTAAACTCTGACCCTCTCCCCTTAGGCCATCTTATCTGTAAATACAACAGCTCGGTATTTTAGGGGCTCAGACCTGTATCAGCTGTAAGTCCAGTGTGACTCCAGCCAGCCTTGGGGGAAAGGAAACACATTCTTGACTTGGTTCAGCCTTAGTTACAAATCATTTGCTTCCGTGGCTGGAAAGAAAAATAAAGCTAAGATGCAGGAGTGTGGAGGGCAGAACTAAACTGGAAACCATCAATTTGCCTGTTTATGGAATGCATATTTTACACCGGTCCCCATGTCAGGCCCAGAAGAAACAGGAGTGAATAGGTGACAAGGTCTTCACCTGGTGGCATCTCCTCTGCAGTAGGGAAACAAGCAAGGCGCAGGAATGCCTGGGGAATGTCATCTCAGAGCTGGCTGAATGCCAGAGAAACGAATCCAGCAAGGTAGTCTAAGGGCATTGCAAGAGCAGGTATGCCATTTTAAGTAAAGTGTCTAGGGAAGGCCTTTCTGAAGAATTGATAGAGCAAATTGGCAAGAGGAGCTTTGGACAGAGAGCTAGTATAAAGACCCTGTGGTTGTAGCACACATAGCTTGTTTGGGGGGGGGGGATCAAAGCCAAAGGAATAAGCACTATAAAAAGGAGGTAGGAGGGCTGCAGAGATGGCTCAGTGCTTAAGGACACTTCCTGTGCAAGCACGAGGGCCAAAAGAGCCTGATCCCAGCACGTCTGGAACCACAGCCCTCAGTGAATACAGGGACTTGGAAGGGTGGGGCATAGATGAGCTCGGGGACCAGTAAGAGAGTGGATCAGGGAAGAACAGGTAGAAGGGCGATGGAGTGAGATACTGCACATTCCCCTCTGGCCACCGAGGAAGCCACCTTTCTGCAGGTCGGCACAGGAGTCATGGCAGGAACACACACATGTGCATACATCACACAAACACTGGCACGTGCACATAGAAAAACGATGAGCTAGAAGAGCGAGGTGGCGTGCAAAGACATTAGAAATCCCGAATAAGCTACTGAGTTGTTCTTTTTGTTTTTGTTTTTGTTTGTTTGTTTGTTTGTTTTTCAAGGTAGGGTCTCACTCTAGCCCAGGCTGACCTGGAATTCACTCTGTATTCTCAGGGTTGCCTCGAACTCACAGCGACCCTCCTGCCTCTGCCTCCCGAGTGCTGGGAGTAAAGGCGTGCACCACCACGCCCGGCTTCCTGAGTTTTCTTCTAATTCTGATGGGAAACATTAGTTAGAAAGTATTGAGAGGCAAGATGATACAGTACAACTTTCTATAAAGATGACTTGAGGGCTGGAAAGGTGGCTGTGTGTGCCTGTGAAGCCTAAGGACCCAGGTTCAATTCCCCAGTATCCATGTAAGCCAGATGCACAAGGTGGCGCTTGAGTCTGGAGTTTAGAAAAGAAAAGAAAAAAAAAGATGACTTGAGTAAACAGAGCAGCAGATGGGCAAGAGGATATGAACACCGAAGTCCCGTCTACTGAAGCCTGCTGCCACAATCTAGACGGATGAGGATGTGGATGGTTGAGTGAGAGCTGTGTGGTTAGAAGCAGTAAGACGTGGTTGTTGTTGACCTATAGGGCTCAGGGAGTAGAGGCCTCCTACTATGCATCTTTTTCTGTTGACTACTGTTGGCTGTAATAAAATCATACTGAATTATCTATTTTACTGAGCCTATAGAAGTAAGATCACATTTGATATTACCAAATTCTCCTTCTTCTATCACAGTTTCTTAGGTTCCGAACGTCCTAGTGTTTGGGCCAGTGTTTTCTAAGTCCTTAGTCTTGAGTATGTAATAATCTTTGTCCAGTTTTCTGTTATGAATGGGAAACAAACAGAGGTAGCAAGGATGGCCTTCATTTTTGTTATCTTACTTGAGCTCCATGTGGTATTTTGCAATTTACAGGTGTTATTTATGTCAGTGACATTGTATAGGAGAATCTGGAGAAATGACAGAGCAAAGATGGATGGATGGGTGGGCGGGTGGGCAGGCCAGCAGATAAATGTTAAGAGGAAGGGAGGGAAGAAATGAAGTCTCCCCTCTCCTTTATTCCCACATTGAGGGAATGGATTGGAAGAGGTGATATTTATTTAATGTGATTTTTTTTTTTCACTAAGTCAGATCTGAACTTTTACAGCCATGTCAAAGGAAATGAGGAACTGTATCAAGATTTCTGCCCCTCTCCTCAGTGTCATTGGCCATTGTCTGAGGCTCTGGGGCTGCTGGATCTTTGATCTGCTGATGTGCAGATGTCCTGCCCTGGGAAAATAGATCTTCTAATGTTTAGCGAAAATGTCAACAGTCCTTAGCCTAGCCTTTCCCTGTGAAGAAAAACCAAAGGCATTTGGGGTTCACAAAAACAATGAGTTTTGGGGTAATGGTTTTATTGAATTGTAGTTCATGGACCCATGTACCATCACTGTTGGAAGGCACACCACTGGGGCTTTAAGAGTGTCACAGAGCATGGCATTGATGTTTTCACCACGTGGTGTGGGGCCATGTCCTTTGCCCTCTCACCTACAGTGACTGAATGAAGTCAGGAAGTTGTGGCCCTATTAGAACATGAGTTCTGGTTTCCGCCCCCTCGGCATCAGAGCACAGGTGAGAGGCAGGGTACCCTATTTGGAATTTGTTCATGGGAGTGACTTCTACTGTGTGCCCTCAGGTGTCTGCCTGGGGCTTTCCAGAGCATGCATGGAAAAGTCAACACTTAGTCAAAGAAAGAGGAGAAATGGGGACTTTGATGCAGTCCCTTCCTTCTCACTGACACATTTTCTCAAACGAGGGTCCTGGTGGATGGACAGGTTTCTCCTTTATTTCATTTCACAGATCGTTAGTTCGTAACCTCGGAGATGAAGATTGTCAATAAACAAAGGGGGGGGGGAGTACACTACAAGAAATACTCAGTTAAAGATGAAACTGGACCAAAGCCTTGGTTCTTTTTTCCATAAAAGCCAAGAAATGAGAAGTGTACAGTGAAAGGTTGTTTCTCATTTCCAAGCAAACATTTTTTCCCCTCTGGGGTATTTGTGTCTAGACCCAGGGTGAGAGGGACCAGTTAGGTCAATAGAACAGAACAGTGTGGAAGGGGGAAGGAACTTCAAAACTGTGACTAGGTATGTCCCTCTTTTGTCTTTATTCCTGGGTTAGCCTTACTTTGCTGCATGAAAGATAGAAGGGCACTCCACTGATTGTCTAGTCCTGCTGCTCTTCTTACCTTGGCAGGGCCACTCACATCCTGCTTCAGTTTGCTCACCTGTAAAATCCACTCAGCACTATCTACTGCATGTCCCACTACGTGACCACACAGCTTTTTGAAAACATAATTTTTTTAAGAGAGATTGGGTGCAGCACGGCCTCCTGACACTGCAAACGAACTCCAGATGCATGCACTCTTTTGTGCATCTGGCCTTATGTAGGTACTGAGGAATTGAACCTGGGTCATTAGGCTTTGCAGGCAAGTGCCTTAATTGCCAAGCCATCTCTCCAGCCCATAACACAGCTTTGGTCTTTTTCATGTTTCTATCACTCCCCCAGAACTTTCTCTTTCCTGCCATGCTGTGTCTGCGGTGTGTTCTTGGTTGACTTGCCACGCAAGTGTGAGGACCTGAGTTGAGATCCCTGAGCCCACATGAATACTAGGTGGGAATAGCGACCCACCTGTAATCCCAGCAAAGTGGGAAGCAACCGAGGAAGGTGCCCGACATAGACTGTGGGTTCTGCTGCATGCTCACACACACACCCTTGTGTGCATGTACATCGTCAGGCTGATGGACGTGTAAGGTGCTCAAGCAGGAGGACCCCCGTGGCTGTCACAGTTCATCATATATAAGGAAGCCTCATGCCAGAATCAGTAAGGTGACAGGCTTGACCTCGCCTCTCAGTCATCTTAAGCAAAGGGTTAAAACTTGGAGAATCTTCCTTCTTGTAGCTAGAAGATAGCAAAGTAAGTTTTTCTTTATTGTCTTCATCTTATCCTGAAGGGCACATTTCTTTTTGTATATGTTTTCAGTTTACATATTAACACATACCCAGAGCCTGTAGGAAATCAGACAGCAAACCTTTTTTAAAAAATAAAAAAGAAATTACTAGCTTTAGCTTTTCCTACTCTGCACATAGCAAGGTTTTCCTGACAGTCAGCAGGTGAGCTCCGAGCAGATGTGGCCACAGGCAGATTCTCATGTCTCTTTGCTTTCTGAAGAGACCCTAGAAGGGCTTGTAGATGGCATTTGTAGGGATGAGTTAGACAGGGAGATCTATTTGAAGATTCCTGGATTATTTGGGGAACTTGCCTAAGGTTACAGTTGTATTATAATGTCAGATGTAAAGACAGGAAAGGCCATTGCTTATGTCTAAGAAAATACTTCGTTTCTTACAGAAATTTGATTTTGCTGGGGACCTCGCTCGGTGGCAGAGTGCGTTACCTCACCTGCACGAGGTGTGTGCACATCACCACACTTTTGTTTCACTTGGTTTCTCAAGATGATTTCGCCTCAATTCTGTATTAAAAGGACTTCTAGATATGTAGTGTTGAGGAAAAATGCCTGTGTTACCAACTAGTTGACTGTGAGCACGGCAGACAGTTTTGTTTCTTCATCCTAACGCTTTCCTCTGAGCAGTCCTATTTACATCAGTGCAAAGCTGTTTTCCCAAACAGCCAGGGCTGACTGCAGCGCATACAGCTCATTGTCCTGTGAGAGGGACCTCAGGGAGCCCTCGTGTCGAGCGATGCGTGCGCCAGGACAGAGGGCTGGTGTGCCTCCCAGGCAGGTGCAGCGCAGACTTCCCTTAGCCCTGCACGTGCCCATTCTCAGCATTTGCTCACCTCCATAGGTCATGGAAAATGGCCAAAGAGGATTATTGAGGTAATTTTTTTTGAAGCACTGTTATTGTGGTTGACATTGATCATTTGTTCCACAACGTCATGTTTGCTGTGTTTACCTGCAGAAGGAGGAAAATAGGCCCTTTCAGGAAATGAGAGGGCAGTAGCCTCTTGTCCAGGAAGTCATCGTATGGCCTCACTGGCTGTTGCTGGAGCCATTTGCCAAGCATTCTTGCAGAATAATACAACAGAGCTGAGGTGCTGAGGTGTCACAGGCTATCAAAGCTATTTCTAGGTTTAAGAACAATGCTTTCGGGCTGGGTAGAGTGAAAAACCAAATATTAAATGAATAAAATAAATAAATAAATAAATAAAGTCCAATTTAGATGGTCAAAAGAGGTGGCAGGTTGTTATAAATGAGTGATCATTTCCCAAGGTTTGCTGCCTTCCTCTTGGTCATAAGGTAGTTTGTTTGTTTTTTTTTCCATTTTTGTTTTTTTCAAGGTAGGGTCTCACTCTAGCCCAGGCAGACCTGGAATTCACTATGTAATCTCAGGGTGGCTTCAAACTCATGGCGATCCTCCTACCTTTGCCTCCCAAATGCTGGGATTAAAGGTGTACGCCACCACACCCAGCAGACTTTTTTTTTTTTTTTTAATCAAATGTTCTAGGTAGGAATACGCACACATACTTCACATCCATTTGGCAGTCCTTCAAGAATGCGAGTGTCCTCCCTCTTGGGAGGGAGGGTCCATCTCTGGCCCCCAACTTGGTTCCACTGCAGCCTGTTTTTGCACGTGGGTCTGGTGCATGTGCACACGCATGCGTGTGTATGAGCATGCAGTAGAGCCCACAGTTTATGTCAGGTGCCTTCCTCGGATGCGTTCCGCTTTGCTTAATTACAGGTGGGTCGCTGTTCCCACCTAGTATGTATGTGGGCTCAGGGCTCTCAGCTCCGGTCCTCACAATTGTGTGGCAAACACTTCACCCACTGGGCTATCTCTAACCTTGACCTCTTACTCTCCAGATTATGGCTTCCTGTCTGGGCTGTTCCAGTTTCTATCTCCCATTAGGGGTAGAAGAAACCTTTGTATGAAACAAATACAAATTCAACCTTTATAAAGCTGTAGCTCAATTAAAAAAAAAGACATCTTGATTAATGGACTATGTCACCATTATGTGAATGATGTTTTAAAAATAGCTCTTGCCTAGGGTTTGGTTTGGAGTATCTTGGTGATTGTTTTTATTATTCATATGCATAGCATTGATAGGAGCATGTAGAGGTCTCTTCTCACAACATGAGCAGTATTTAGATTGGGTCCACTTCCTCCCCCACCCCCCCGCATTGATTTCCTGCCTTTCCCCTTTGCTTTTTCCTGGTACTTAAGCACCAAAGCTCAGGCATTTTCCCAGCGTAATTGTTGATTAAGTGCTGCATATCCCACGATGATTATGAGATTACTGTATTCAGCTTTTAATCTTGTGAGTGTCAAATATTTTACTTTAATGGTATCTTCATCATTATTATTATTATCATCCACAGTTCTTTCTAGTTGAGGATTGCAATCAGGCAAAATAAAGGCATCGCCACGGCCTTGGCATTTTCATCGTTCTTTGTCTTGAAACCGGCTGATTCCGAATGCTGACGGGACTGGGAAAACCCAAGATGTCCTCAGTGGCGAATAACAAGGAAGGAAGTAGCTTCCAGAGAACTAGCGCTACCCCGGGGTTTGAGTGCTGTGTCCCAGGGCTCAGACAGACTCCGAGGGCAAGGGCATGGGGTCCTGAAGAGAATCCCAAGCCACTGTTTGTCGTCATCAACCTGCTGTTGCTCCTGGCTGGGACACTCCAGCTAGACTTCCACAGATGCAAAGGCTGATCTGGTTCTTTCTTAAGGCACTGGTTGGCTGTCACCACTTTTGCATGAGTGAATCAATGTGGGAAGGTAAATGCCCCTGTCATCACATAGCCAGAAAGCTAGATCACTTGCTCTGGTAGTCCTCAAAATGCAGAACCAGGTCCTGCTGTCTCCTTCAGCCACCGGGGTGGTAGGTCAGGGTTGCATGTCACCACGTGGAGAGCAGTGGCAGCTACTAGACTGCGCTGGGTGGAATTGGCCTGCAGTGAGAAATGTTCTGGCACCAACCCAACCAACACCAAGTGGTATTTTGTGTGCGTTCACGAATGACGACTCGAGCTTGGCATGGACTTTCTCTACAGAAACCCAAACTCCCATCTGAGCATTTGGGTTGTATGTACAAGTGGTTGGCCTTGGAGGAGTGGTGGTGGTGTTTCCTTCTAGAGAATTCCATCCGGCCCAGCACCCGCCATCCTCTACTTCCCACTCAGGACAGCAATGTCAGTGGTGCGGATGACGGTGCTAATTGGAAAATGGAGGCTCATCAGAGTCACTGCTGACCAAGCAAATCATGGAGCCAGAGGAGATGGGGCCGTCTTTCCAAGAGCATTGATTGCAGCAATTTGACAAAGCACCTGTACAGGTGCTGCTGAAGCTGGAGGGAGTCAGGTGTTCTAGGGACCAGGCTAGTTCTACCCCTTGCCATCTGTGAGGCCCCAGGCATGTGTTACCTGTTCTGCTCTATTCAGATCATATATCTGTTTCTTCTAATATGTTACCAAAAACCCACACACATAAAATATAAGAAAATCACACAGCTCAGGGTTGGGGCCCAGCAGGCACATTTACCCAGGTGAGCACACCCCCTCACCCACCAACTGTTCATTTTTTTTTTTTTTTTTTTGGTTTTTTGAGGTAGGGTCTCACTCTGGTCCAGGCTGACCTGGAATTCACTATGTAGTCTCAGGGTGGCCTCGATCCTCCTACCTCTGCCTCCCGAGTGCTGGGATTAAAGACGTGCGCCACCACGCCCAGCAGTCATTTGTTTTTTGTATCATGAAGATTGCTCTGGGGCAGTGTATAAAGATTCAGCCACCCTTTGGATTAAATCTAAAATATTTTTTAAATCTTTTAAAATTACTTATTTAGAGAGAGAGAGGGGAGGGAGAAATGGGCTTGCCAGGGCTTCCAGCCACTGCAAATGAACTCCAGGTGCATGTATTACCTTGTGCATCTGGCTTACGTAGATCCTGGGGAATTGAAACTGGGTCCTTAGGCTTCCTAGGCAAGTGCCTTAACTGCTAAGCCATCTCTTCAGCCCTTTTTAAAACTTTTTTTTTAAATTTTATTTCTATTTATTTATTTGAGAGATAGAGTAGGAGAGAAAAAGGCAGATGGAGAATGGGCATGCCGGGACCTCCAACCACTGCAAATGGACTCCAGATGCATGCATCCCCTTGTACATTTGGCTTACATGGGTCCTGGGGAGTCAAACCTGGGTCTTTAGGCTTTGCAGGCAAACACCTTAACTGCTAAGCCATCTCTCCATCCCTTTCTTAAACTATATTTTAAAAATGTTGTATGTTTATTTATTTGAGAGAGAAAATGGGCACACCAGGGCCTCCAGCCACTGCAAACAAACTCCAGATACATGCACCCCTTGTGCATCTGGCTTATATGTGTCTTGGAGAATTGAACTGGGATCCTTTGGCTTTGCAGGCAAATGCCTTAACCACTAAGCCATCTCTCCAGCCCCCCCTTTTTGAACATTTTTGTTTGTTTGTTTGTTTGTTTGTTTGTTTGTTTGTTTGTTTTTTTTCAAGGTAGCTCAGGCTGACCTGGAAATCACTATGTAGTCTTAGGGTGGCCTCGAACTCATGGCAATCCTCCTACCTCGGCCTCCCGAGTGCTGGGATTAAAGGTGTGTGCCACCACACACAGCCCTTTTTAAACTTTTGATGGACCATTTTAGTACATGTACAGAATGTGTGTTGTTCATAATCCCATCCTGCCACCTTCTTTTGTTCTCCTTCCCTAGTTCTCCTTCCACTGAATCCTTTCTTCTTTCCAGCGAGTCCCTCTTCTATTTTGATGCCTTTCTCCCCCCTCCCTCTTCTGTCGGCCATGATGAAATGTTGGTGGATCCAATATTGTGCAGGTGGATGACAGTCCCTTTGAGTTCATGAATGCAGCAGCCACTTCGTTTCTAGAAAACAGCATTATAAAACACTCCCCTGCATCCTCTGGCACTTACATTATTTTTGCCCTCTCCTCCAGAGTATTTTTTAAAAATATTTTTATTTTATTTAGTTATGGGGGGGGGAGAACAAGTGCAACAGGGCCTCTAGCTACTGAAAATGAACTCCAGACACATGCGCCACCTTGTGCATCTGACTTTACGTGGGTCCTGGGGAATTGGACCTGGATCCTTTGGCTTTGCTGGCAAGCGCCTTAACCGCTAAGCCAGACCCAGAGTATTTTTATAGTCTGAATATGGCATTGATACCACAGCAACTACCATACACACTCCACAGTGTACAGTCAATGCTCTTGTACACAAGTGTCTCCACTGCTCGTGTTGCTGGAAAAGTGTCATTATTTATTTCTTTACTTGAATGAGTTTGAAAGTCAATTGCATTCCTTTCTCTGTGTATTTCTGCCTGTGTCCTTTGCTCATTGTTCCCCCCATTAATTGCTCTTTTTCATCCTGCATTTCATTTTCCAAAGAGATGACAGCCCTAGTGCTGGTGGCTTCTGCTTTCTCGTTTGGAACGAATGATATGGGACAGGTGTTTGCGAGAACCATCGTGGGTCCCTCGAGAAGTCAGGGCACCCAGGACTGGGCTCCATGCCAGCTGCTTGGCTGCCTGACTTACCCTGTTCTCGTAACCTGCATCGAGGTGGGGCCGTGTCAGGCTCTGCAAGCTGCATGTTTGGCCTGTGGGTACTCAATAGAAGGAAATATCTGTGTTCCCTTGAGTCAGGGCGTGGCCAGCTTTGGCTGAATCAGAAGGGAGACCAACACCTCATCATGGAATAAGATTGTCTTTTGGATCAACTAGGCTTCAAGACATAAACCTGGGTTCAAAACCTCTCAGCTCTGGAATTTATGAACCATGTGACTTTCTTTGGACCTCAATTTCCTTGTTTATAAAACAATAATGATAAGTGTTGCAGGGTTTTTACATGTCATAGAATGAACTCATGTTTAAGATCACCACACATAGTAGGTTTTCAGTAAGCGAGAGTGCCTCAGAAGCATTGTTAGTCTGATCACAAAGAAAATAAATGACAGCATGGACATGGGCCAAGGCAAAACAATTGATTTGGGAGGCAGCTGTACCATTGGCGCACTCACCATTTACATCTTTGCCATACAAGCTGATCTGCACCCATGTGGTGTGTCGTTTGCCCTGCAACTCTATACACTTTCCTTCATTCTTGGTCCCTCTTGCTAGACATAGCATGGAGATCCTCCTTCCATTTTCTGGCTGTGAAAAAGCAGGGTGACTGGATGGTACTCTGCTTGAATTCTAAGAGGGAAGATTCTAAACTAGCTCCACCTACCCTCCAAAAAAATCCCAGGGACAGAATAGTAGATCTTTCTGTCTGGATCCTTTAAGCCCAACTTCTGAGCTTAACAAAAGAAGATGGATGAACTAAAGGAGGACTCTCAAAGAAGAGATGAGAACCTCCTAATTGTTTCTCACAAAGCTGCTGGTTATTTACAACTGGGAAAATTGCCTGCTTGGAGATAGCAATTCAGCTCGGTGGTTCCGCCAGCCCAACAGGAATCATTCCCTGCCCCTTGCTGAAAATGCTCCTAGGGAGGGGGCGAGCACGGGGAATTGCATGTAACTTTAACACCATCTCATTCATAGATTTCTGCCTTCCCCCACCCCCTGCCCAGTTGATCTCTTAGTGTCTTTTTTAGTATATAATTGTTCATTTTGGGTTTTCTTGTTTGTCATGGCTGGGTGCGTGTTAATTAGAGGCGGTCTGCAATTACGTTGCTTGTCACTTCTATGGCAGCATGGGGGCTAAGCTAGAAGTCTTAATTTCCAAACTCCTCCGAATCATTTAGAAATTGATACATTTTATCCACACTATTGATGGAGTGGAGTAAATGTATTGAACTTGTTGCCATTATCAGATTCCGGACCAGAAATGCCACTGTGCTATGAGAAATTCTTAGTATTTTAGTAAATTCATTGAACCCCAACCATTTATTGAGTGTCCAATAGGTACTAGATACTTAGGATATACCTCTGACTAAAACAGACAGAAATTAAATATCTTGCAGTTGGTGTAACAAAGGGACTATCCAGGTAACCCCTGATGTCCTTCTGTGGCTAGTGGCCATGAGTGTCCTCTGAGGTGCTTAATCCCCATGCACTGCACTGTCATGTAAGGAATGTGGAAAGAACTTAGAAACCGCTTACAATTGAAGTCATTATCCCACAGTTAAGGTCCTCCCCACATAGGGTATTGGCAAGTGAGACATATTTGGAAAGCATAATTTTAAGATTTTTCAGATTGGTTCCAGATGTTCTGGAGTATGCATGCAAATTAAAGGCACATCAAAACGATCCAGCCAGGAGACAGGGCAGGGATTGGGAGGTGTGCTACGAGGCCTTGAGGTCGGAGAGTCCAGCATCCCAGCCTCTCACTGGCCCATGGGAACCATTGATTCCCAGGGCTACATTCGGTTCTAGTGTTGAGTATGCATGAAAAGATAAGATACCCAGTTGTTCCAGCAACATGTGTTTAAAATATACATATATCTACATGTTGCCATAAAGTTATTTTACACCATTAATTAATTATTTTTTACACCTTTTCCAAAAATCTGTCGTCAGGCATTATTTTTGGTGATATATATGTGTGTATATGTATATATATGTATAGGTTTTTCAAGGCAGGGTCTCACTCTAGCCCAGGCTGACCTGGAATTCACTATGTAGTCTCAGGGTGGCCTCGAACTCACGGTGATCCTCCTACCTCTGCCTCCCAAGTGCTGGGATTAAAGGCATGCACCATCATGCCCGGCTTGGTTATATTTTTGGGTTTGCTCTTCTGTGCTCCATTGTCCTGGGCTGCTATAGGTATAGTAAGGCTTGAAGGTAGAAAAACTGATTCAAAACCTTCCAAATTAATTTAGCTGTTCTACTTCTTTTGGCTTCCTATATACATTTTGGGTGATTGCATCTGTATGTGCAAAAACATCTTGCTAGGTTTTTGATGGGAAATTCACTAGACTCCCACCTCATCTTTATTCTGCCTTTGAATCCATGAGCATGGTACACCTCCTTATTTATTTTAACTCGTGATTTCTTTCATTAGCATTAGAGCTTATTTGGCATTTATTTTGAATCCATGAGCATGGTACACCTCCTCATTTATTTTAACTCGTGATTGCTTTCATTAGCATTGGAGCTTCTTTGGCATTTATTTTGAATCCATGAGCATGGTATACCTCCTCATTTATTTTAACTCGTGATTTCTTTCATTAGCATTGTAGCTGCTTTAGCATTTATTTTCTACAAAGACAACTTTCCAAACAGGAATGATTTTATTAAATTTTTTTTTTGATTTGCATGCCTTTTACATCATTTTCTTGCCTTGTTGCACTGGCTTGAACTTTCAGAACTATGTTAAATAAGACTGATGAGAACAGACATCCTTGTGTTTTAGTCTTTCCCTGCTAAGTGTAATATTAGCTGCAGAGATTTTTAGTTTGTTTGTTGAGCACTTTTAATCATGATTAAGTGTTAGATTTGATCCAATTTTGTCTATGTCAATTGATAATCACACGGTCTTTTGTAGCTAGATGATTGGGTAGCATGGTTATACTAAGTGATTCTTTTAATTTCCAATTTTTATTTATTTGTGAGGAAAGAGAAAGAGAGAATGAATATGAATGGGCATGTTAGTTCCTCTTACCACTGTAAACAGACTCCAGACACATGTGCCACTTTGCAACTGGGCTTTACGTGGGGACTGGAGAATAGAATCCAGGCTGTAAGGCTTTGCAAACAAGCGCCTTAACCAGTGAGCTCTCTCTCCAGCCCTGAAATGATTTCTTAATATTAAACTGGTTTTCCATTCCTGGTGTAATCCTCACTTTTTCATAGTAAATAATTCTATGTTTATATTCCTGAGTACAATTTTGCCAATGATGTTTGTGTATTTATAAGAAATACTTATCTGTAGATTTCTATGTTCTGTCCTTAGCCTCTCTGCCTTGTCTCTATCTTTCAAACTCTTGTGTGGTTTCCACACATATTACTCATAGTTTTTAAGGGTAATTACTGGAAAGAATAGAGAAGCAAACATTCCTCTGGATGGTCAGTTATTAGGTATATTTTTAAGGAACAATAGAATTTGCCCTGAAAAGGAAAAAAAAAAGTGTTGAATTCAAGTTTCAGTGAACTAAAAAACTCACTACTATTTGACTTGTTTGCTTCTAAAGAACTAGAACCACGTAGGACAAGCAAAGAAGTGTAACCACATCTGTTGTTGAGTATCACTTCCTGGACTTTCCCGGAGAGGAAAGGCTCTGTGAGTGTCACCTTGGTGTCAGGGACACTAGACAGTCTCTAAACCCAGCTGACCAGCACTCATGCCAGTAGAGGCCTTTCTGTGAACTCATTCTGCTACTGTGTCAACACCATCCTTTGAAGTTGTATTACCTGAAGCTGATGGAAATACCCCAGACATTCGCAGAAAGGACTTCTGAGTGCTGATGCAAGCTCTCAGTTACCTAACACAGTCCCCTCCCCACACACACACCCAATGGCTCTGTGCAAAGGGGGCTGAACATTTAAGAAAAGGTAAATTTTGTCTTCTGACAGGTATAGACAATTGATGCCGACTCTAAAGAAGGTGAGCTCTCAGAAGACCAATAAGAATCTCGTTCTGGTTGGGTGTGGTGGTGCATGCCTTTAATCCCAGCACTCAGGAGGCAGAGGTAGGAGGATAACCGTGAGTTCGAGGCCAGCCTAAGACTACATAGTGAATGCCAGGTCAGCCTGGGCCATAGTGAGACCCTACCTCGAAAAACAAAACAAAACAAAAAAGTCATTCTGAACGAGCTGGTAATCGGTGTGTGTGGGTATGAGAGCTCTTGGCCAGTTCGAGGAGTCAGGACACAGTGCTTGGGGGTCAGGAGGAGGACTTCGTCAGAAAGTAGAACATCTTAGAACTCAGCTTGCCCCTTGAGCCCACCAAGCCAGAAACACAGAGGCTACACGTGTTTGCAAGGCTTTAGGAGTATCAGGCCACCCACCAGGATCACGGAAGACTCACCTTCTTTATCAGCAGCATATGTAAACTGGGAACAGGTGAGTGAGTGTTCCCATCTTGTAGTTTACACTGAGCTCCCCTGGCCAGTGTGGAGTCTTCCTAAAGCCTCGTTGGTAAGAGGCATTGGCTATTGCTCTGAATCACTCCTTGTGTCTCCCATATTGTCGCTCCCATGAGGACGATGGCCAGACCTTCATAAGGACAGTTTCCAGGATGGCCCACTAAGGTTCTTGCTCCTCCTCAGTGGAGAGCCAGGGCCTCGTGACCACACCTACAGAGGGACACCTCTGCCTCTCTGGGAAGAAGACTTCTCAGGCCATGTGGGCCTTGAGTTCCGCACCTGAATGGAGCATAGGTGACCTCTGTTTTAGTTTCATATGTTGCTTTAACATCCCAGATTTATCATCTTTTATTTCTGGGTGTCAGAGTCCAAAATGGGAATCATGGAGTTAAAAATCAAGGGATTAGAAAGCTTATCCACCCCCCCCCATGCTTTCATGCTCTCTGAAGCTCTGGGGACCACCTGTTGACTGTGTCAGAGCACCCACCCCGTCCTCAAAGCCAGCAACAGCTGCCCACCCGGCTTCTCCACACACGCGCTAACTCTCTCGTTCCTCTTTGACTTAGAAGTGCCCTTGTGACTGCACGGGGCCCATCAGATAACCCTCCGTTGTCTCCACCATACAGCAGCTCGCTTTCTCCCCGGCTGCCCAACTAACTAGTCACAGGTGCTAGGGATGAGGGTGAGGACACCCCGAGGGAGCCACCATTTTGATTTCCAGTGGAAACCTGCAGTTTCAAAGCTACTCGGCATCATCTGTCAGAAGGCTCCAGTCACAGTGGCTAATGGCTTCCAAGAGCTGCTGTTGGATGAGTGATATTGATAAACGTTCTCACACGGTGGGCTTATCTGTGGGCCTTCTGTGACTTCAGAGAAGTGTGGCAACAGAGATGGAGTTGACTGGCTTCAGTGAGAAGATCAACAGGCTTCAGGGTTCTAGCAGCCCCTGTTTTTAAAAATCGCGGTCCATGGAGAAATTTCCAATGCAACAGATAATTTCTTACTATTATCTTCCTGTCAGTTGACTTTAGCAGATGTTTACAGCACTAACAGGGGTCCTGGGAATGAAGTAAGCTGTAGCCTGTGCTCCCAGGGAGTGGTGGGTATAGAAAGAGCAAGCACAAGTCACCATAGTTCAGACGACAGACAGATAAAAGCCATCAAAGATCAGAAGTGGCTGACTTACCTACTGTCTGCCTGGAAGAATGGGGAAGCTGCAAGAAGGAGTTGAAATTGGGGCTAGAGTTTATGGTGTGAATGGGATTTCAGCTTGCCTGCCATGAAGACAGGTGTGGGCCAGGTGGACTGAAGCAGTGTAACAAGCATGTTGTTGGTAGTCACAGCACAGGTGCACGTGGTGTCTAACTAGGAAGAGGTGTGCGCCAGTTCCCACACCTGCCTGACTCTTGAAAAAAAAAAATGTATTTTCTCCTTTAAGCTACAATGTTTCCACTTGAGTTTTTCATTTTCTAAAGTAAGCTCTAGTGATTGCACGTGGATGAGTCTTGTCTTCAAAATGTGATTGTCCACTATTACCAGTTGAATTGCATCCACCCCAAAATACAGCAAGGAGTGTCAAGGGGTGATGGTTACTGCCAGGAAAACCAGAGAAAGGGTCTCCCCATAGGTCGCTGAGAAAACGTGGCCCTGCTATCATCTTGACTTTTAGCTTCCAGAACCATGTGACAATAAACTTGTGGTTTTAAAGCCACCCAGTTTGTATTACTTTACTGTAGCTTTTCTTTTTAAAAAAATATTTGTTTGAGACAGAGAAGCAGGTAGAGAATGGTTGTGCCAGGGCCTCTAGCCATTGCAAATGAATTCCAGACATACATGCCACCTTGTGTATCTGGCTTTACATGGGTACTGGGGAATTGAATCTGGGTCATTTTAACTGCTAAGCTATAACTCTCTATTTTTATTTATTTGCAAGCAGAGAGAAATAGAAGAGAGACAGAGAGAATGGGTGCACCAGGGTCCCTTTGCTGCAAATGAATTCCAGGTGCATGTGCCACTTTGTCCGTGTGGTTTACGTGGGTGCTGGGAAATCAAACTCAGATAGTTAGCCTTTGCAGGCAAGAGCCTTAATCACTAAGCCATCGCTCCAGCCCCTGCGATAGCTTTTCTAGGCCATGTATGTAGGATGAATGGGCTATATGCAAGAGGAACTTGATTCTTTCCCAATGTCTTTGGGCTTTAGAGAAAGTCACATCAATAGCTTTTAGGTGGTCTTTGATGAGAGTCTTGTCATCATGGGGGTCCCTGGGTTTACTGACCTAGGGGTGAAGACAAAGTACCAGCTGACCTGAGATCACTGCCTCTAGCCCTTCCTTTAGACAGGGCAATGGGATGCTCCATTAAATATCAAGTGACTGGCCCATAGTCACTCTGCCAGGGGTATTGGAACTTGAACTTCAATCTCGAATCTAACATCCAGACCTGTGAGGCTTCTAGGGACTCCAAATTCTGTGGTTTTGACACCTAAAAGTTTTCCTTTGGGGCATAGAATTTTAACTGAAATCATTGGACTATTCTGCATTTATGTAAGAAAAAAGGGGAACATGTCAGCCCTCAGGAAAGGGATTTGAAAGAATAAGTTTCCTTGATGTAAGAAAATCCCACCGATGTTTCGTTTCACTACGTGACTTTGGAAAACGCTTCCCCCAGTGGATGAGAAATGCCAGTGACTGGCGTCCTTCATTGACTCACCCGCTCAGACTCTGCAGACTGTCGCTGTGGAACTTCTAACACCAGCAGCCATTATGTGACTCAGGCACCACCACGTTCTCACTTTGGCTGTTCTGCAGGGTGACGTAGAGCAACTAATGTTTCCAGTAGACTCCAGCTTCCCGACTGGCTTTACATCAGGAGCAGAGGCTCATTACGGCAGCAGCAATGGGCACGTGGCATCTCCCTCTCCATAGCTTGGAATCAATATCTCTCCTACAGGCTCCAAAGAATGTCCTCGCCAAGACACGTAGCCTGCATGAGCATCCTTTGTGTAGGGCGCCCCCGCTGCAATTTCTATCAGCATGGCATAAAGGAGACACGAGGAGAGATCATTTTGCATGGCAGCACACGCTGAAAGGAAAAGAGGGGCGGTTAATGTTTTTGTTGTTGTTGTTACTATTATTGTTCCTTGGTTTCTGCCAGCAAAAAAGAACTGTGTCTTCCAAAGGGCTCTTAGTGTAAATGCTGCCTGTGATCTGTGACCAGTGTCCTGCCATTTTGAAATGGTAGAGGTGGCTTGAGCAGCATGATGAAAGTATCGCTGTCATGCTGGGTAGAAACCAGATCCTCAGAAATTCTCAGGCACTCCCTCCTTTTCTTCCCTTGCATGGTGTCTCGTGACCACTAGTGAGCTGTCACTTTAACAAGCTGTTGCCCTGAAATGGGCCTGCTCCATCCAGATAGTGGGAAAACAAGGTTAGAAGAGCAGAAGACTTGTGTGGGTGGTGAACCAGTTAGGTTAGTTGAGCCAATGTTAACCAAAGTAGTTGGCATCACTCTTGTGGCTTGTGACACTTCTGCGGAGATGTGGCATTGGCCCTCGTTGCCACAGACACAGTTAAACCTGCATCAGGACCTTTGCTATGTAATCCTTCCCAGCTATATAATTAAGGGTCCTGGTTTGGTTCCCTCCCCCCACCACCCTGGTTTACATTAATTGAAATGGAAATAGGAGATAGCAACAATTCATAGTCACCTGGAATAACCAGCTCAGAAGAACTGAGCTTCACCTGTCTTACAGGAACCTTCTGGTTCCTGCTACGCTGCTAGCTGGCTGGAATTGTAGATACAGAGATGTGCCCTCAAGTAGATGGTTCAAGGCTTCCATGAGGTCTGTCCTAACTTCCCAGTCACAATTAGGAAACGTTATATCCTCAGGCCATGGAGCATTCACAAACACAGGTCCACATTCTGCAGCAAGGCTGAGTTTCCCGTCTCCATGGTAGAGGCTGCTGGCACCTGCTTCCATCTTGGAGGCTTGCAGCTCTCACAAACGTCCACCGTGGCATGCTGCTCTGCCCAGCCCCCAGCCACGTTAATTTGAGCTGACCTAGAAATCAGTTATCCCCTCCTTTCCATCAGAACAGCAGGAGTGTGGAAGCCTAAGTACATCTACGCGGGCTGTCGCTTGGAGGCACCCTGTCGAAACAGGTAGGGAAGCCATGCATCAGCTTGCCCTCCTCCAGTCTTCAAATGTGAAGGTTCCAAGGCTGGCATTTGGCAGGGCTCCTGAGTCCATGGCTGCTGCCTTCTGCAGAGCCTCTGGTCCCCTTGTCCTGTTCTAACCAAACTCTAAATCAACAGGACTGTGGAAGCTGCCATCCCAGTTTTAATTCTCTGTTGTATAACCAGGAAAATCAGATCACTCTTCTTTGCCCCAACATCTTGGCTGGCTAGCTCCTCCCAACTCTTTAGGTCTAGCTTGCTCCAGACTCCCAGAATTCCATGTTGCCCAGTGCGGCTAACAAACCAACTAGATACCTCTTTGGATGGAACTGTAGTAATCACTGCAAAGGTATACAGCCCTCAGTTTACAGTGAGGCTCCACCCTGATAACACACCTTGAGTTGAAAGTGCATTGAATGTCCCACCTCTGCTGCCCTTCTTAGCTTAGCCACCCTGCCTGCCGTGGAGTTCTGGTCGCTCCCTCTCCTGATCACGGGCTTTGCTGGGAGTGCGACTCACAGCCCACTGCCCAGCATCATGAAAGATGATTGCACCTCATATTGCTAACCCATGAAAAGGTCCAAATTCAAAACACGGTTTCTAGCTGAACTGAAAAATCTCAGTTTAAACCGTTGTAAGTCAGGGAGTCCCTGTATTTCCTATAAAGCAAATTCTAATATCCGATGAGGTGGTAGGAAATTTAATTTTTTTTCTTTTATACTGTTTTTCCTTAAGTTTTCTACCATGAACACAGGATTTTAAAAATCACTAAAATAACTGTCTGGGACAAAGAAAATAAAAACAATTCATCTTTTTGTTCAGTGGAAGGAAAACAACAAAATTACCCAAGACACATCAGTACCAAAAAGAAAACGAAGCAGGCTTATTCTTGCTCTTCATCAAGCAGTAAATGGCTTTTCACAGGTGAGGTAGTGTGGGACACAGTTGTTATGAGCACCTTCAAGTCCTGGCGCTTAGGCAGAGCTGCTGGGTCTATGCCACTTCAGAGGACACCCTGGGGACCTACTACAGGGCTGTTGTGAGTCTCAAATGAGAAAATAAGTGCAGAAGTACTTTATAAATGGAAGCTATTCTTTTCAGCCAATAGTAGAAAACTTTGGTCTCTATCAAGAGATAAGGCAGTTTAAGCTTGAGAAAGACACGCCTTCCAGACTTCGCCCAAAAAGTGAAGTTTGCTATTGGATAACTATTTGATTTCATTATGTACCTGGTACAGTTGTGTTGCTTGGAGTTCTTGAGTGAAGTAAACAGACAGGTCCCTTCCCTCGAGGAATCTTGTTTGGGAAGCGAAGTAATTATGATAAATAAAAACAGATATTTGCTGCTGGAGAGATGGCGCAGCACTAAAGAGCACCTGCTGTGTATGTATGCATGAGGACCTGAGGAGTCTGGAGAGGCTGCTCGAGTTTGACCTCCCAGGACCCACATAAATAGCTGGGCACGGCCACGTGAGCCTGGAACCACCAGTCCTGTGAAGAGCAGAGAACTGAGAATCATTCATAAACACATACATACATACATACATACATACAAGCTCTAGAATCAAGAACAGATTCCAGCTTGAACAAGAATGTGTTGAAGAGTGATAGAGTGGAACACCCAAAGTTTCACTCTGGCCACCCTGGGGTAGCCCACAAGGTACCACGCCCAAGTGAATGTCTTCCCCACCCCCAATACACACAAGTGGAAAAAAAAAGAAATTCTAAAATAAGCCAGGCGTGGTGGCGCACGCCTTTAATCCCAGCACTCGGGAGGCAAATGTAGGAGGATCGCTGAGAGTTCAAGGCCACCCTGAGACTACATAGTTAATTCCAGGTCAGCCTGGACTAGAGTGAAACCCTACCTTGAAAAAAAAAAAAGAAAAATAAATAAATAAATAAATAAATAAAAATGAAATAAAATAAAATAATAGTGATGGTAGCTAGCACTGACATCCTTCCAGCTCTTCCAGGTGTGGGCCTAAGCCCTGTGTACATATGGAACCCTGTTTACCCTAAATGGTAGATGATGTCATTAGCCACGCTGGGACCAAGTGGACCTCACAGTGTGGGGGAAAACACGAGTGAGCCAGACGTGGTGGCGCACGCCTTTAATCCAAGCACTTGGGAGGCACAGAGGTAGGAGGATCACCGTGATTTTGAGGCCACCCTTAGACTACATAGAGAATTCCAGCTCAGCCTGGGCCAGAGTGAGACCCTACCTCAAACAAACAAACAAACAAACAAACAAACAATCAATCAAAACAAACCACTAGTGAGTGTTGAGGATGGAACTGTGACACAGCCAGCCTGGCCTCCTGATGAGGGCATCAGGGAGTTGCTGATGCTATGCAAGGAAACGGCAGAGGAAGGCGTCCATCCACTGGGCAGACCTTACCATCGTGTTAGGTTTCTGCGACACAGAACTGCAAGGACTGAGGTCATTCTGTAGAAGGGTTTTCAGTCATTGTGGGTATTCCGTCAGAAGGCTCCACCCCCATTAGCAAAACTACAGCTACATGGGGGACACCCCTAGCTCCTTGCTTTCCTGGGGGGACACTGGTAACTTACGTGGAAAACAATGGTTTCTATAACACTTTGGCTGTGGAACTCACAGCCTCCTGGGCTCCTGTTTCCGAGGCCATTGGTCAGTGTGATCTCTTCAATGACCGTGTCCAGGGTCACACAGTCAGCTCTACTGACCTGGCCCCTCTCCGTGCTGGTGGAACTAGTCAATTGCAGGGGACATCCTCCAAGTTGGCTGGGGCACTTGCAGCAGCTCTTTGTCATCTCTCAGTGCCATCCCTCTTTGCTTTCCTCTCTTGTACCGCACGAAGGGATGCCTTTGCATCCTGGTCTCATTGAACACACCCAGTCCTGACTGCATGCAGGCAGGGCCGGGCCACACAAGACAGGCCATGAAGGAATAGTCATGGCAGGGGGTTGCTGTTTCCCACTGCTGAGGGGTCAGGAACGTTTGGTTCCTGCCTAAACATCAGCACACTTACTCTGAATTCTCTGCTTTTAGAGTCACTTCAGCATGTCCTCGGACCAGTGCGGATCCCAATTGTCGTCTGACTAGCCATCCCACGCATGTGATCCCTCAGCTGCCAGGATAGAGGAGTGTTCTATCTCCCGAGGGAGGTTAGTCCTGTGCCCTCGAAATCTCAGGACCTAGTGCTCGTCCACAGTGGAGTTGCCTGCTCAGTTTGCTTGTTTTCCTGCTTTTGTCTGGCAAAATTCTTGTCTAAATCAGAATTGTCTTCAACCAGTGTTGCTTGGCATTCTTGAGACAAGTGTCATCATGAGGACATTCGGTTGTAACTGCTTAAGTCCCTGTTTTCCCTTGGATTTGTTTCCCCCCCCCCTTTTTTTTGCATTCTTTTGAGGTAGGGTCTCACTGTAGCCCAGGCTGACCTGGAATTCACCATACGGTCTCGGTGGCCTTGAACTCACGGCGATCCTCCTACCTCTGCCTCCCAAGTGCTGGGATTAAAGGCGTGCGCCACCAGGCCCTGCTTATTTCCTTGGATTTGGATGCAGGATAGGGACTGTCCTTGCGCGCATATGTCCTTGTTAGCATCTGCTTTCTTCTTTCCGCTTCCTCTCCTTAGGGACCGTTGGATGAATCCCCTTTGCTAGGGCTCTGGACCTTTTGTAATTATCATTTCCTCTGGTCTTTGAAATGTCCTGTTTTAAGATTGGGAGAACACAAGTTCAGAGAAATAAAGTTCCTTCCTCCCAGGTTCACAGCTAGGAGGTAGGACAAGGACCTAAGCCCGCATTTTCGTATCTGATTTCCTCCTCATATGTCACTCTGGAGGACGTCCAGACTGGGAAGTAAATCTCTTCCGGGAGTTGGATTAGTCCTGAACAAGTTCATTTTTGTAGGGAAGTGAACCCAGACGGACTTTTTTTTTCTTTGTTTTGGAGACAGACAGAGAAAGAGGGAGAGGAAGACAGAGATGGGCGCACCAGCAGCCTCTCAGCTACTGCAAACGAAATCCAGATGTGTGCGCCCCCTTGTGGGCAAGTGCGGCATTGCGCCCTTGCATCACTTTGCATCTGGCTAAACGTGGGACCTGGAGATTGGAACCGCTGGCGATTGGAACCGGTGTTCTTGGGCTTAGGCAGTCGCCTTAACCGCTAAGCCATCTCTCCAGCCCCAGACTGACTTTTTAAACACTCTCCAGCTATTATAAACCATGCTCTTTTTTTGGGACAAGTTTGAAGCTGTCTACCTAATAAAATAAGAAATTGCCTTTTCTTCAAATCTATTCTTATTTGCTCTAAACAAGTTGAGGATGATACACTAAAACAATGAGGCTCCATTTTGCAGACAGAGAATGAAACAGATCATTTAAAAATATTTGTGGATTCATTTATTTGAGAGAGGGAGAGAGAGAATGAGCATAAGGTATTCTTCCTGCCACTGCAAAAGAACTCCAGGTACATGTGCCACCTTGTGCATCTAACTTCATGTGGGTACTGGAGAGCCATCTCTCAAGCCACAAAACATATTGTTTAAATTCACATTTTACAACCATGGAAATGGGCTAGCTGACCATCCTTGAAAGAAACTGTCAATTTGATTGGATGTAGAATGACCTAGAAGACAAATGAGGGCTTTTCTAGATTAGGTTAATTGGAGTGAGAAGATACACCTTAACTGTCGGTGGCACCATTCATGGCTGGGATACCAGACTGAATAAAAAGCATAAAATGAGGTGAACATCCGCATTCTTCATGGATGCAGTGTAACTACACTCCTGGTACTATGATTTTCCCACCATGATGGATTGTACTGCCACGCTGTGAGCCAGGATAAACCCTTCCCATCTTTAAGGGGCATTTGTCAGGTATTTTGTCACCTCAATGAGAAAAATAACTGATACACCCAGTGATAAAAGAATGTCTTGGGGGCTCATCAAAAAGAGTTGACAAATCCCTAAAATGATATTCTGAACCATTGGGCTTTGCCTGTGAGAGATTCCTCATTTTCATCAGATCTGCAAAGGATATTATCACTGGATTTGTTTTCTGCATTGCATGATAAATCACTGAAAACTGGGGCTCACGGCAACATACTTGCCTCATCCCTGTTTCTGCGGGTCTACAAGCTAGGAGGCACTCTCAGGGGCTGTTGAAAACAGGTGCCAGCCAGGTTGTACCCTTCTGGGTTTTGGGTCCTCTTTGAAGTCCTTGTGGAGGTTCTAGAATTCTCTTCCTTGCAGTTAGGAGTACTAAGATCCCTGTTTCTTGGTTGCTGCCTGCTGGGTACTCCTTCCCCAGTCCAGTCCTTTCAGGCCACAAGAGCCTTCTCTGAAAGCCCATCTCCTGAAGTGGCATTTGTTCTGGAAGCTAGTCACACCCACACTCAAGGGAAGCTAGGTAGATGGCACGGGGTCATGGCTTTCTAAGATTCACCTTCTTTGTTTTGGCACAGGATCTGGTGCATAGTAGGTTCATCAGTAAATTATTAAAACTTAATGCCAAAAGAGTGTGATGTGGAGTTAGTTGTCAAAGCTATCAGGACAGAAAAATAATTTCTGATATTTATTCAATTAATTAAAATTAATTTTTAGCAAAGTTAAAAAAATCTAAAACCTCACTTTTTCTTGGGCTTTAAAGAGCTGCTCATAGATCCCCATTATTTTATTTATAAGACTAGCAGTTTCTAACAGTCACTTTTAAAGGGTCCTTTTTATTAATGTTGGGTCTGATTTGCAAACTTAGTTAATTAAACTCCTTTAAACATTTTAAAGGGCATTTGTAAAGGAAATCGAACTTATTAAATTTATAAGTACTTAATTGCCTTACTCAACAAACAAGCCTCCCACAGCACTTAAGCATTTCTTATAAATCTAATT
Organism: Orientallactaga sibirica; assembly: GCA_036365145.1. Taxonomy (NCBI): domain Eukaryota; kingdom Metazoa; phylum Chordata; class Mammalia; order Rodentia; family Dipodidae; genus Orientallactaga; species Orientallactaga sibirica. The sequence continues at coordinate 4,141,008 of JAEOAD010000038.1, read as the reverse complement.
AAGCTTATAAGTATATGTTACACCTGGTGATCTTTTGAATTTTCTCGTTCTGTAAGTGACCTCAACGAAATTTCAGCTGCAGCTCTGAAGTTCAAGTCTAAGTCTATTACTTAATCTGTTATTTTCAGGTAATATGACAAGACTACTCTGTTGTTCTAACAGGCTGATTCTCTTCATTTTTTTTTTTTTTGATTCTCTTCATTTTGTAAGAAGTATTTAAAATATTGGATTTGCTGTGATTACTTATGATAAATGTCAAGTTTACAGATTTGATTTTCTTAAACATTTCTCTGCTTTGGTCTGTGTTTCCCTGGGGTTGGAAGATATTTAGGCATACTGTCCAAGAAGGGAAAGATGCCCCTCCCACGAGGCTACCCCCCCCCCGCCCACCTCCCAGAGCCTCCTACATGTGAAGGATCACTGGAGAGACTTCTCCCAGCATCCAGGACCTCTCTGTCCCTGACTACCTAGTGGAACATAAATCTACCCCAGCTGGAAGGGACCCAGCAGGTGCACCTGCGAACTTTTGAGAGTGACAGTCTGAGGCATCTGAAGGCTTCCCAAACATGTAGTTCAGTCCTCAGCACTCCCTGCAGTTTAGTCTCCAGAATTGCTTCGTTTCCCTGATACCAAGGAAATCCACAAAGAGCGACCAGGCAACTCCCACTTGAACTGTGTAATTAACTGTCAGGCCTGGTGCACTGGCTGGCCCCTTATCTCCACAGCTGCCTAAACAGTGGGCAGGGACAGGTGGAAGGCAGCGGGGAGGGGTCTGGCTCAGGGACCAAGGCCACTCAGTGCTCTTCCTACCAGAGCCTGGATGTTAGGACCACCTGCCACACCTGACAGGTTCCTCTCTCTTACTCTTATATAATCCCTCCTTAAGCAAAAAATGAGTGAGAAGTGACTGAAAGGTAAATTATAGTTACTCAGAATTGCTGCAAAGCCCAGCTGTCTTACAAGAAGCACTTACGGCACAATCTATAGTTCAGATAATCTGAATCACACCAAAGTAGGGGAAGTAAGAAAAAATGGTGTATATGCTACAAAATAAAGTTGGCTATATCTTCTGGTTAACTGAGGGGCTTACTTTCCCTAAGTGTGCTTGGACTGGATCTTCAACTGCTGGGATGAGCCTCCTGATGGTCATTTATGAAATGAGACCACAACTTAAGCAGCAAGTGGGTTTCATATCGTGTACACTCGAGATTTAAGGTAGACATTACTGGATTCTTCTCTCCACTCAAGAAGTCCATCTCCCTCACCTTCCAGCTGTCACTAGACTAGATATCTTTCTATTACAGTCCAAAGATTTGGAAACTGTATGATTTTCACATATTTCTAATCTAGTGGGACCAGACAGTATGAACACCGACGCTGCTTGCCTGGCCAAGGTTCCCAAGCAGCCGAGGCTTGGGCAGGTTCAGGACAACTCACAAGTGACGTCTGCACTAAAGAGAATCAAGGGCCCCGGCAATGCTCAGGGGTGGGTTTCCATGGTGATGGCTAATTCCTCAAGAAAAGGTTGTAGACACAGAGAAATGTGTGACACAATTTTTAATTTTGTTTAAATATTTAAAATGAAACAAACATCTCAAGGAACCGTGGCTTGTGCATCAAAAAACTTCTCCCAAGGGAGTACTTTATGTTGTGAGGGTGTTACACAGAGTCCAGTGCACAAGACAAACACTTGTGAAACTGTGACAAAGGCCTTTGATCCAATGAGGAAGTTGGTCAAAGCAGGTTCTTTGTAGCAGGGTTGAAGAAAAAGCACAATAATGCAGTTTGGTTATCTATTATTTGTTATAAAATGTTAGAGGATTTGCACAGCTTTTTGGCTCTTGCTACATTCATATCACAAATCTGACTGTAACCAAAGGTTATATATAATGTGGTGTGGTGAATAATGCATGTGGAGTGATAACAGGCTTTAAAAGGGAGAGAGAGAGAGAAGGTGGCTTTTAAGTACAGTGTGGCATTTCCTTTTCTGCCATGGTGATACATGATATAGTGCTCTGTGGTGTGCAAAATGCTATTGGTTGTCATAGCAATAGGACACCATCCGGGAGAAAGGAAGAAATGTTCACATAAGATGCTTTGCGGGAATAGAACGATAGTTATAACAAAATAATCATTTTTACCACTATATTTACTGTCAAATAATAAAATCCGTGCTACTTCCCCCCCCACCCCCAGTGGCTCTGCAGCCACACTGGTGCTTGGATTACGTACGCAGGCCTATGCAGGTATCGGTGTGCAAGTATGGGACCGATTGTTCTTGCTGTGTGTCACTGTAAAAACTGGTTATGTTTTCAGTGCATCCCTGAACTCACTTTCAGCCACTGGCTGATCTCCATAAGCTTCAGGATTTGAACACCTTCTCTGTAGGGCTTTGTCATTAATCCCCATGCTTCTTTCTCCTCACTATCTCCGTGACGACCCTTGGCCATTTTTTAGCCCTTGTTCTACCATGTTAGATCTGTAAAAGCCCCTTCAGCAAACTGCCTGACCTCAGCTCATCTTTTCTTCACAGATCTTGGGTGGGGGCTGTGGGTTGTTTTATTTATTTATTTAGTTAGTTAGTTAGTTAGTTTTTGGGTTTTTGTTTGCTTGTTTGTTTGTTTTGGGTTTTTTTTTTTTTTTTTTTTTTTTTTTTGGTTTGGTTTTTCGAGGTAGGGTCTCACTCTGGTCCAGGCTGACCTGGAATTAACTGCTTGGCTTCAATCCTCCTACCTCTGCCTCCCGTGCTGGGATTAAAGGCCCATCTTTCCAAGTGTTTTGTTTTTATGGCTGCTTCTTCAAAGTGTCTGTCCCATCTTTCCAAGTGTATGTTAGGAAACTCGCAGATACAACAGTGCTGTTCAGATACCCAGGCCAAGGCCAGAATTGCTGTTGAGGTGACCAGATCTGTCATTCTTACCAGCCACGGCTGCATTCTTCCTCATCACCCAGCCCCTGAATACCTGTCCTTAGCCCACAAGGTGTTGGATAGGTGGGCAGTATGAAAAGCATGGTGTGCGTGTGCGCAGGCCACACGAAAATGATCGTGTTACATGAAAACACAGCCCACGTTGCAGATCCATAAGGTGACCAGTACTTGAGTGTCATTTTGATCCTAGGTGAGAAATTGCTTACTTGGTGTGAGAGAGTGCCAGCTTTGGTGGGCGTTGGCTCAGCCCGCCCCCTTCTATGGATATGGGAACTGAAGCACGGAGAAGTTAAATGTCCCCTCTCCCACTGCCTGCAGATAGGGTCTCATTCTAGCCCAGGCTGATGTGAAACTCACTCTGTACTCCCAGACTGGCCGTGGACTCACAGAGATCCTCCTCCTGAGTGCTTCCATGCCCGGCTCCAAAGTTAAGATCCACATCTTAACACGTAGATCATGCTGCTGCTAAGTGCTGGGGCTAGAGTTTCTACCCAGAGCCCAAATTCTCAACCACTCTGCCACTTCCCATGATCAGAATTGGAACCAAGGAAGGCCTCCCATGGATCCAGAGTCCTTTCTCTTCCTGGGAGAACTGCTGGAGATTGGCAGTGCAAAATGAAAAAGAGAAGATTTTGGAACTCAGTAAGAAAGCCTTGCTTACAAAAAGCCAAGGAGTCTTGCACAAACATTGACACCAGTGTGGAATCAGATCCATTATGAAAAAATATCCTCGCAGGCTCTAAGAAGTTAATAGTACTGTGAATGACAAAGGACCCTGTATCATATTTCTCTCTCACTGTAGCGTTCTGCGTGTCTAACCCTCTGCTCTGTCAGCCCTGCATTCAGCCATCTCGGGGCCTCACTGCGTACAAAATGACATTGATCAAATGGAATATCCAGTAAGCACAAGTTACAATGATAACTGACTGTGTCTCCATCACAGCCAGAATTCTTGATCGGTGTGGAATTCCTATAGATGGGAGAAGGTGCCACAGTGCCTTTTCTAGATGTGGGGACCGAATCGCAACAGTTAAGTCTCCTTGCCCCAGGCTATCCTCCTAGTACCTGTGAGAGTGGCCACCACCCATTGACCAGTGGCCCCATTGACCAGTGGCCGTGAGCAGAGACATAGGCCCCTTCTCTTCTGGAACTGACCTTCATGTGCATGTGTGTGCACAGCCTCACTGCAGCTCCGAGCATCTCCAGTGGTGCCCAATTCAAGAACAGTAGCAATTTCTTAGGGAAGAAGGGATTGGGAGAAACTGAATTTATGAGATGAAAGCCAAAATTACGGGTAAGCGAGCTTGGCATATCAAAATCTTGGAAGCATAGGGAACATGTTAACAGGTGCTGGACTGGGGATGAGCACAGACACAAATATGTAGTACATTGTCCCCCATGACACACCATGTGGTAGAGTCAGAGTGGACAACCATTCAGTCCAGCCTTCTCATCTCAGAGGCAAGGAAACAAGACCCAGAAAGTGTTTTTAAGGCCACACCATGGAAGAGCCCAACCATCTGTGCGTAGTCAGGCATGGGCAAGAACGCTCTTCCACAGCATTCTTTGTAAGACAGCAGTTGGAAACAACCAAGTCCCAGAACAGAAAAATACTGAAATAAGCTGATGTTTTCATCCGGTGCCATAGGGAAAAGATGTGGGCCACATACCTCTACTCCCCGATGACCAGAGGCCAAGACTTACGGTTAGTGAAAAACACAAATTGCAAAAGTGTGGAAGTATGTTTCCATTTATGGAGTGTACACGCACAGCTGACATTGTCTGGTCTTGAAAGGTACAAAGGCCCTAGGGAGGGGTCACCAAGAGTGTACGAGTACCTTCAGTCAAGGGACTACGATTAGGTGATCTGTCTTGTAAGACCCTAAATTTTTTTTTAAAGATTTTATTTATTTATTTGAGCAGAGAGAAGGAAAGAGAGAGAGGGAGAGTGGGTGCACCAGAGCCTCTACCACTGCAAACAAACTTCTGATGCATGCACCCCCTTGTGCATCTGGCTTCTGTGGGACCTGGAGAATCGAACCAGGGTCCTTAGGCTTCACAGGCATGTGCCTTAACTGCTAAGCCATCTCTCCAGCCCAAGACCCTAATTTTTAAAAACAACTGTGTGCTTGTACTAATCATGTGACTCAAGTCCGTTGGTGTGTGTTGTATGCTCTGAGCCAGTTGAAAAGGCAAGCCGAAGAGGAGTCAAGTGTCCTGGCTCCCAGACGCCAGCCAGACATCGTGACATAACTCGAGCAGGCGCAAGCGTGGCGCTGGGGACAGGATGGGGAGCGCTGTAACCAGCCATGTATTGCCAGGAAACCAAGGAACGTAACAGTGGCAATGAGCTAAACAGGGTTTGACTAAATGAGTGTGTTTTGTAAAAAAAGACTCCACGTTCTACTGGCATTAGTATTCTAAGCAGCTGAATCCCAGGCTGGAGAAAGGTACAAATGATGATTGCTCATTAGCAAATAGAATACAGATGTTAGGTTCATTTTGCCTGAGTGAAGCAGCACCTTGGGGAGCCACCAGCTTTGTGAAGCCAGGCCAGCAGCTATACTGCAGACTCAGCACCGAGAGTCCCTGAGCCTCTGGAGGGCAATGGCCACTTCCAAGCTTTTAGGCCTGGATTTGGCCTCTTTCCTCTCATAGTTTATTGGGTTTCATTGGTGTGTGTGTGTCGGGGGGGGTGGGTGGAGCTAACACTTCTAAAAGAACTGTTAAAATTTTTTATTACATTTTCATTTTACTTTAAAAAAATGTAATCCTCAGCTACCACCCTGTAAGCTAGAGTGATGGTTTCCTTCCTAAATCTCAGAGGTGGAGTAGCTTGTCTAAAGTCATGTGAAGGGTGGGCAAGAACCCACGAGCACCCAGGCCCAGGATTCAGACCTTTGGTGTTCTCCTCACTAACAGGTTGAGGTCAGCGAGGCAGAGATGAGAACATCTTGAGCAGTCATAGTCTGTTTTGGGGTGTGAGTGTGTGCACACGCGCACGTACCTGCGTGTTCATGTGGACGAGTATAGGCACATGTGTGGAGGTAAGAGAACAACCTCACCTGGGTCTTAACCTTCCACCTTGTTTGAGGCAGGTTCTCCCATTCACACCCAGGTTTGCCTGGCTAGCTGGCCCATGAGTTCCTGGGGATTCTCCAGTCTCTGCCATCCCATCTCACTGTATGAGAACAAGGATTACAGAAGCCCACAATAGTGTCTTACTTTTTTTTGAGTTGTGAGGATGTGAACTCAGGTACTCAAGCTTGCCTGGCATTTTACCCACTGAGCCATCTCCTCAGCCTACGTTCTCATCATCTTCTCCTCTTCTGAATACAACTATATCTATTTGTTTGTGGTTTGAGCAGCTTCCAGAACCGACACACCCCATGTGTTCAGGATCCGCATATTAGATGTGTGGGCCATCAGAGCTAGAAGATGAAATGGTTTCAGGAGGTTTTGATGGTGTTGCCACATGACAGGAAACTGGGATTTGGATTATAAGAACTGGATTTACACTCAGGGGTGTTAACACTTCCCTAGGAAGAAAGGTGGAGTTCTAAGTTGATAAGTACATGAGTGTGCATGCCTCTGAGGACATCCAGAACCGACCAGGCAAATGAAGAACCAACCATGTGGCTTTGAATTCAGGCAGAAGCTGAGAAAGAAAAGGGGGTTTGAGCCTGGGCTCATGGCAAGTTTGGGTTCAACAGGAAAGCTTTGCCTAGGGATCCCCTTTTAAAGGTCATTACAAAGGTTCTGGTACTAGGTGATGGTGCCCAGTGGGATTATGAGGTGGTGGCCTGCAGGCATTCTAAATGCATTTGTCATAGGATTGTGCTACAATCTGCTTACCTGCCATGTCTTCCCCGCCATGTCTTCCCCTTCACAGATTTTTGTACTTTGGGTAAATTTTGAGGTCTGGGGTTTGTGTCCAGTAGGGATATTGCAAAGTTTAGACTTGATCTGTGCACGATGCCAGTGCCCTTCATGGCTCAAGTGTTGCTTTTCCTGCCCTCCTCCTTCCGTCACTACCCGTGTGTCCATCCACACACAGTTAGTGCTCGACATACATCTGTTATCCAACTTTCCTATGGAAAAAATGTACCTGCCCAGGGACCTCTTGGGATTTGAGCCACACTGGCTGCCAGTAGCCTGCTGCCTGTGAATCAGGTGAGGTAGGCAGTCTCCCCTGAACCACTCAGGCAGGTTCATAAGGACTGTCCATCAGGCTACTACTAGGGTTGTTTTCTGTTCTGAAAAGATGCTAGGCTGTCTTCAAGGCGAGATGCAGTTTTAGATTCAAGGAGCCATTTCATTCTTCCATCCACATCTGCCCAGCAGTTAAAAAGTTAAGCCAGCCAAGTCCTCACATTCTTCAGCTGTCTGACCAGCTACCACCAGACAGACACAGGCATCAAATGTCGCTCCCCAGAAATCTCTCGGTCCAGTAAATTCTCCTGGCTGCCACACAGCAGACATGGCATAAAGTGGTCGCTTTCCTTCCTTTGGGGTCTGTTGAAGGTGCATGACCAGGGGTGTGCCTTATAGAAAATGGGCTTCCAGCAACAACTGGCTTTTGTTCTGAAGACTGGAAGTTCCTCTGCCACATTTCTAGGAGTCATCCTCAGAAAACTTTCCCCACTCGTTTAAATGGAGAGCACTCACCCGGGTAGGATGCAGTCTGTCTCGAGGGCATAAAATTAATTTAGAAATGACATTTTAAATAGTGGAAGCCTTTTGTACAGCAGTGTGAAAATTGTTCTGCTTTTGAAAATCAGAATCAAACATGAAACTGTATGTGTCTGTAAAGAAGTCAGATAGCTTGCTGGGATATTACTTTGGCTTTCTGCCAAAAAATAAATAAATAAATAAACCCCTAACTCTGAAGAAATGAAGCAAAAAGGTATTTGAAGTAGGAGGAGGAGGTATGGGCTGTGATTGTTTTATCCAAAGCAACAGCCAGATTTGCAAAGCAGCACCAAAAAAAAAAAAAAACCTAACCTAGACAAGAAAAACGGGGCGCCTTCCCCCAACAGAGTCTCTGAACTGTATCTAAGGAAAGCTTGAATAACTAGTTTGGGTTGTGAAAGATGGAAGACCCTGCCCATTTGCTGATTACAGTTTAATTACATAATGAAACAACCCATCCTGTTTTTATCTGGTGTTGACGCCTTGCAAAATAAGTTTTCACAAGAATACAACACCCAAGGTGTGTGTGTCACACCTTGCCCTCCTTTATTAATCTACTGGCAACTTCTAATTCTGGTTTAAAAGAGATTATTAGTGTTTATTTGTTGTACCCAGTAATGGGTTTCATACAGACATTTTCATTCAAGTGTATCATGTATTTTAACCCTATTCACTTCATCACCCTCTCCTGTCCCTCCTGCTACTCCCTTTTTCCAAATAGCCCCCGTCTACCTCCATGTCATGTTTGTGTGCAGATGTGCCCGTATAAAATCTGTGTTCTGGGCTGGAGGGATGGCTTAGTGGTTAAGGCACTTGCCTACAAAGCTTAAGGACCCAGGTTCGATTCCCCAGGACCCACATAAACCAGATGCACAAGGTGGCGCATGCGTCTGGAGTTTGTTTGCAGTGGCTGGAGGCTCTGGTGCACTCATTCTCTATCTACCTCTCTCGCGTGTACAAATAAAAAAACAATTTTTTAAAATCTGTGTTCTACGGAGGAGTGTGGCTCATTTTGCTAATTCTGTCTCTTCCAGAGGACTTGCCTTGCCTTGCCTTGCATTACCCATAACAGTTTCAGAAGCAAGGCCTGGCCCTGCAGATCTGATACAGAGAGAAAATGGAATTGCATGACTCCCAAGGAGTGGGTTGTGGCATATGTTTTTGCTTTTAAGAAAATACTGTCTGTGTGGCTAGAAGGCGTACACATTACTTGGTCCCCACTGGGGTGGGGAGGAGGGTGAGAATCTGACATAATGCAGAAAATAGGGCAGTTCCCATCAAAGTGAACCACCTCCCAAGGCAAACGCTGGAACAACATGAAGCCTAGGTTGGTGGGTCGGCTCGAAGGGCCCCTGTGGAAAGATCCCGTCTCTGTCTTTATCTTTCCAGCCATAATTGAGTGAAGACTCTCACCAATGCGACTCAAAAGCTGCTGTTTGTTCCTTTCTTGCTTTCTTGCGCCCTAAAGCAAACAAAATAGGCGGGTTCCCAATTTGGAGCATGCTGTGAAGCCCAAGCCTTTGTTTGCTATGGAGTTGTCTGGGTAGCAGAGCAAATACACATGAATAGATTAGCCAAACCCGAAGGCCGGGCATGGGCAACCCTTTCTAGCTGGAGAGCAGATTCCGCATGCAGAGAGGAGGGGAGGGCCTGTTCTCCAGCAGGTCCCCACCAGCAAACCCCATTCTTCCGGGGATGGAACTGAGGAGGACACATGATGGAGCTGTAGATAGCAGCAGCATCTTTAAAGATTCATCCAACTCCCTTATTTTCCAGATAAGAAAACTCCCTCCTTTGATAGATAAGGAAGCAGGCCACTTAGGCTGGGTAACCTGTGAGGCTGAGTGGTAGATAATCAAGAGATACGTCATCCAAGTTCAGAGAGTATACATTGATTTATGGGTTCATCTCAAAGTTTTTAACTGCTTCAGGAATAGTGTCTACTTTTTCTGATTGCAATGTTGCCCCAAGAGGGTATTTTTTAATTGCCAAGAATCCCTGAGAAAGTGCCTTGTCAAGGGTCTACATGCTAACATCGTACATAGTAGGCCATCCTTTGTTAAGTTCAGGGTCAAAGTTAGATGAACCAACAGCCTGACAAATTCTGAGGTATGCTCCTGAACAACTGCACCACGGTTTTGGTATTGCCTGCTTCTTCCAGAAACACAGTTGTCAGATGTCCGTGGGTGGCACTCTTCACTGTCCCCCACCCCCAGATCACAAGGGGACAGGCCCCACTGATCATGTCTCATCAGAACTTTTCAAATAGCACTGTTCATGGTGCCTTTTCCAGGAAAGTTATGTTTCTCTATTTATGTCACCTACCTCAAAAATTAGTGACCTCGGGCTGGAGACATGGCTTAGTGGTTAAGGCGCTTGCTTGCAAAACCCCTAAGGACCTAGGTTCAATTCCCCAGAACCCAAGTAAACCACATTGACATGGTAGCACATGTGTGTGGAGTTAAATGGTTAGAGTCCCTGGCATGCCCATTCTCTCTCACTCTCTCAAATTAACTAATTATTTAAATGAATGAGAATGACCTGTAATGACATAACCTCTAGTTAATGGATAACAGTGAATTTACAGGGGAGGCTTAGCATCCAAAATGGCTGCAAGTTTGGGCTCTCAGAGAATGGCACATATAAATGGCATCAGCTGGCTTGGATGAGACACTATATTTCAGATGAAAAGTAGTGAATTTTAAAAAAAGAATCAGACAGATTAACATTTTTTATGTGACATGGATTCAATAAGGTTAAGTCCATGGTGAATTCATTAGCTATTCTGTTCTGATTTTTTGAATTTTTTTTTTTTTTTTGCAAAGTGTCTAAATGGAGACAATAGACTGCTAGAGACTGTGGAGAAATGTAAAACTTAATTATGTTCTGGAGCCCGAAGAAGTATACAGTTTCTTTTGAGAATAAAATGAAAGGAACTGACGGGAACCCTCCACTGAGGACGCGTCAGTCAGCCTCCGTGATGTAGACGCATCATTTGCCTTTCGGTGTCTTATTTATTTTTTTAAAGTTGAGACTGGCTTTCTAACCCAGGCTGGCCTCAAACTGAGGTGGACTTTGAACTTCTGATCCTCTAGCTTCTACCTCTCAAGTGTTGTGATTACAGGGATTTACCACCATGTCCTGTGCAATCTGGGAGTTGACCCCTTCCCTCTCTCCCAATTTTTCTTTTTTTTTCCATCAAGGTAGGGTTTCAGTCTAGCCCAGGCTGACCTGGAATTCACTATGTAGTCTCACGGTGGCCTTGAACTCATGTCAATATGCCTACCTCTGCCTCCCAAGTGCTCTACTATGCCTGGCCTACATCTTTCTTTGAGACATTCTTGCTAAATAGCCCCATGCTGGCCTCAAATGCTTCTTGCCTTGCAGCTACCATACCTAGCTAATGTGTAGGGTTTTTTGTTTTTGTTTTTTGAGATAGGGTCTCCTGTAGCCCAGGCTACCCTCAAACTCCTTGAGCTCCCAATCTTTCTGCCTCTACTTCTGTACTTCTGGGATTAATTACTTGCCTCTGTGCCTGGTTTTTCTGATGTTTTACTTTTTGAACCCACCTAGTCTGAACTGCCAAAGGACAGGATGGCCCAGTAATGTTCCTGCTGAACCCTTCTGTCAGCAGGTACTGAGGTCACCCAGGTGCTAACAGGTCTAGCACCAAAATTACTTGAACTGGGGAAGGATGGTATTTAATGTGTGATTTGGTTGTTTAATGATCAATATGACGGGTGTGGAATTACCAGCAGTAAAGCAAAATTCTAGGGAAGGAAGCCTTTTATTTTAATAGGATGTGAGAGTGACAGTTTGCTAGGTGCTGTGACAAGCCACGGTTCTGAGACTATGACAAGCTTGAACATATTTTGCAAAATACTTGTGTTGTGTAGTATTAGACTTCTCTGCCTGTGAAAGATGTGAAACTTTCCAGTGAGTGTTCACTTCAGAATGTGCCCCTGGGAAGCTCCTTGCTAGCCAGGCTGAATTTGATCAATGAGTTTTGCATTGAGATGCAAATGTACTGGCCTCAATTACATGCCTTTGTTGTGATGCGTGTGCACGTGTTCCTTCGCCTTCTCTTAGAGAACCTGAAGAAACCCTGGTGCAGGACAGTAGTTCTCAGTAGTGGAGTGCCCGTACAAGCAGTAAGGCAGCTATTCTTCTACATAAACACTAGTTTGGGACACCTGAATAGAGGCTTGGTTTCTCTTTACTGAGCAAAGAAAAGGTTTTACAAATACAGATGACCATCATTTACTCCCAGAGGGTCCTATTCAAGTAAAGTATACTGGCAAAAAACGGTGTTTCTCGGGTCTGTTCCACGCTCGTGCCCCCAAATGGACTGTGGACTGTGGGACTGCTGTGATGAGACATTGTCTGCTTGCCACGTGCAGCCGCTCATGTCAAATCTGGGGATTCTCGATCCTTCTTTTCCTCCCCGAAAAGGCTAGTGAGTGCTGCAGTGTCTCTTTGTGCAATCTTTCAAGTGTTTCCGGATTTAAAATACTGTTGGAAAGACAGTGGCTCTGTTGGGAAGATTGGGCTGCTGGTGAAAGGTACAGAGGCAAATGGTGTATGTAAGGAGAAGGCCAAGAGGAGGCCCCAGTGAGCTGCACTGAAGGCAGGAGGGGAATTAGCATTCACCACAACATAAAGTGATAGGCTCAGCTTGGTCGTAATGTGTTGGATCTGTGAGCGCAGTGAGACCCTTTGAAACGGTCTTTTGGCTTTTCCATCATCTTGCTTATGTCATGTGTACTTGGATATCTGGGGAGTCCCTAGTGTTAGGGATAACACAAAGTTTAGTCTCCCATATCTCCCCAGGGAGGCAGAGGGGTGCTCGTTTTTCTTGCACTGTTGCTTGTGTGTTTAGGAAGAATGTGAAAATGGAATGTTTAAAAGGAGGAAACTGGTGTCTCTCCTGTCTTCCTCCCCAGCGCATCACCTGGAGCGGAGAATCTTTGATGCTGAAGAGACCAGTACAGAGCTGAGGCTCAGGTCCTATCTCCTATGAAACTCACCCTCCTCCACTCCAACCTGGGTGGTTCCCCCCCTCCTTCTCTCTTCCTTTCTCCCTCCCTCCCCCTCCTCTCTCTCCCTCTCTCTTCCTTTCTCCCTTCCTTTCTCCCTCCCTCTTGCCCCCCCTTCCTCCCTCCATTTTCATTAGTCTGATGTTTTCAGAGCTTTCCTTCACCTCTCAGGTTCTCTGATTGTCTGCTCAGAGCAGAGAACAATCTGCCTATATGAAAATCTGAGTAGGTTCAATTTCCCTGCAGCATGGTTTGTGCTAAGCTGGTACTGTTGCTAGGTGGGACAGACTATAAGGCATAATAAACTAAGGATAAATCAGCATTTTTTAAAAAGTGAAAGAGTCCCTGTAGCAACTTTTACAAAATGCCTACATGGAAAGCTGATCAGAAATTGATCTTTTCAACTTGGTCATTTCATGGATAGTTACACAGTAGAAGCTCATAATTATTGGCATATTAATTTGAATGGTGGTTCTTGCCTTTTCCCCATGGTATAAAGACAGTGTAAAAGCTTTGGCACATCCATGTCTGTTTCAAGTGAAATGTTTCTTGGTGAAAAAATGATAATTAGGAAACCCCAAGCAGATCCAGATTTCCCCAAGGAATCAGTGTGGATGCCCGACCTTAGAAATTTCTGGAAACATTGGCTGTCTGTCAGTGTGAGGCCACTGGGGAGAGCCCGGACCCTCGTGTTTGTACTTCCCCGCCTGGCTGCCACCAGAGGTCAGTTTGGATACTGTGGTCACATTGTAAGGAGGGAACCATAATTATGACCTCTAATTACGTACAGTGAGGCCTACTGAGTTCAACATAAGTGCACCTCCTGCACACTCCTGCAGGAGTGTGTTCATTGCCTGTGGTAGTTGTAAGGGTGCTCACATCTGCCCCCCCCCCGGGCCCCTCCTCAGCCCTCACTGCATGTGCATGACCTTGGGACTACTGTGTTCATCCTGCTGCTTAAGCGCCATATTTGATTACTGGTTGACACTTATTACCGGGGAGGGTCCCATTTCACGCACGTCCAAGAGGAAAAGAGAGCTTAAGTAAACCTGTCCTCACTGATGGCCTTTTCACCACTGAGCACCACCTGCATCCCCGCCGCCCCGCGTCACACGGGACTTAACTTTTGTTGAGAAAGGACCTAGCCTGCCTCTGGTCAGATGGTTTAGTGGTTTTATAACCATTTATTAACTGGGATTTTTTTTTTCAATAAAATATGGTCTCATTCTAGCCTGGGCCTACTGGAAGTCACTCAGTAGTTCCAGGCTGGCCTTGAACTCACAGTGATCCTCCTACCTCAGCCTCCTGAGTGCTGGGATTAAAGGTTGTGTATCACCACACCAGACCACTGCGAAACTTTTGCGGCAGAATATTTGGGATGTACTATAAAAATCGATCGAGAACCCCTAAATAACTCTCACTCAGCAGTGATCACCAGTCCCAGGCAGGTCTGTTTCATACTCTACCATCTCCTCCACTCTCAAGTGATAGGAATTTTGAAATAAATTCCCCGTATATCTTGTAATTATAGTCGTAACAATCCAAGGTCTTCTAGTCCTTCTAAGGACATCCTGTAAATTCCTGCATGCCCCAACCTCAAAGACTTCTTTGGGGCTGACTCTAGCATTTCTTCTGGAAGGTGAAATATGGATTTCAGGGTAAAAGAAAGAAACGCCCGCTGCCCTGGTGGTGGCTCCTGGGGCTGGCCCTCGAGGTCCCTGTCCAGCTGTTTTTACCCTTGCTGCAGCGCTGTCCACGCCTCCCCTCTTCCCCTCGCCTTTCTTTCTGCATGGGTCTCCTCGGCATAGTGCCTGACACCATCAAGGCCCCTCGCTTCTTCCAAATACAAGCCTGCCTTTATTTGGCTCAGTGCTTAGAATTTGGATCCCCTATGTGACATTATGAGAGGAAATCAGGTTTGGCCTTGAACTTTCCTTCATGTAAAGTGTGATTCCCTGACCTGGCCTTCAGCACTGGGCCTCTTTAACCCCACCAAAAATTTCCTTAGTATCTGCCTGTATCCTGTGTGTTGTATCACCTGTCAGTCCACTCAGGCTGCCTCAGTGAACCCTCCTAGACCAGTTTTGGAGCTGGGAGGTCCAAGATCAAGGGACCTTCAGACTCCAGGTCAGGTGGGGCTCCACACTCAGCACCTTCTTACTGCCGGCACCAGTTTGGGGAATTGAGTCCACTGGACCCAGATCTCAATGAATGACAAGCAAAGACAGTTTAGGAGCAAGCCAAGTTTTATCAAAAGTGGAAGGGGGGCTGGAGAGATGGCCTAGCAGGTAAGGTGCTTGCCTGCAAAACCTAACAACCTGAGTTCAATTCCCCAGTACCCCACATAAAGCCAAGTGCACAAAGTGGTGCATATATTTGGCGTTCTTTTGCAGTGGCTGAAGAACCTGGTACACACCCATTCTCTCCCTCCCCGCTTCCCTCTGCTTCTAAATAAATAAATAGTATTAAAGGAAAGTGGGGAAAAAAGCTCTCCATGAGAAGAGGGATCTCATAAAACCTGGGTGGCTGGCCAGCACTCTGGAATGGGGCTTTTATGTACTGAGGACACTGGCTAATCCATGTAAACTGGGCATGGAGGTAGGATGAGCTTTATCAGTTAAGTTTAAATGTATATAGAGGACCTTGATTGGCTGCTGGGTCAGGGAGAAGACCACAGACCCAGAGAGGGAAAAGGCCATGAAAATTTCCCAGAAGGCAAGCTGGGTGTGGTGGCACATGCCTTTAATCCCAGCAGAGGTAGGAGGATCACCGTGAGTTCGAGGCCACCCTGAGACTACATAGTGAATTCCAGGTCAGCCTGAGCTAGAGAGAGACCCTACCTCGAAAAACCAAAACAACAACAAAAAATTTCCAGAAGGAAAATGAGCAAGGAAGGAGAGAGAACCGAGGGCTGCCCTGCTGGCCCTCTGGATGAGTCAGGATTATGTTTGGACTGGAGTTGTCCTCTAGTCACGCCAGGGCAGGTTGAGGCCTATGTTCCTTGGGGCCTGTGTCTCTGACTAACCCTGTACACATGAAACATGAAAGCCGCCCGGCTCCTCATCTCTGGCCCCGTGTCCATGGCCTGCTAGAAGGACTTGCTGGGTTCTCTTCCTCCCCTTATGGTGGCCCTGTACTGCTGCTATAGTCACATCACAAAGGCTCCACCTTCACATTTTTATTGACAACCACCATACATGAGAATGGGCACGCCAGGGCCTCCAGCCACTGCAGACAAACTCCAGATGCATGTGCCACCATGTGCATCTGACTTACATGGGTACTGGAGAATCAAACCTGGATCCTTAGGCTTCACATGCAAGTGCCTTAACCACTAAGCCATCTCTCCAGCCCTCTTTTCTATTTTGGCGGGTGGTTAGGTTTTAACAGAGGAATTTGGGGAAACACAGACCTTCAGCCCATAGCACCCACATACACTATGTGGCTAGAAAGTGAAGAGCTCACTTTTTAAAATCTTTACAAGCAAAATACTTCTTCTAGGAAGGTAGCCACCCACCCCACCCCACCCCCACTGCAAAAAAAAAAAAAAAAGAATCTGGAAACTCCTATGGAGATTGTTTTCAGATCAGAATTCACTTCCCATTCTCCCGCCAGAAGATCAGCTCAGTGCTTTAAATTTAAATTATTAACCCTTCCACTTTGGGAAACGGGAAACTGTCCAGTTCATTACTAGCAGGGGTCCCTTATTGCTCTCCTAGTGGTCTTAAATCTTAGGTGTTAATCTTAAATCCATTTGTCTTAATCTTAAATCTATTTGTCCATAAATCTTAAATCTAACTGTGTCTTAAATGAAATTAATTATTAACTGTTTAATAACTTTGTTCACAATAATGGATGGGCAGTACCGATTTCTCTCTGTAACCAGTGAAGCACGCACTACTCAATAAAAGCAGAATTAATGATAATGACATTATTATGACTTCCTCATTGTACCATCCTGCTGTGCGGCTGCTAAGAGGTGAAGAACATCCCACAAGCCAGGTTCAGGCTTGAAGTGGACATTAGGTGAAGGTTCCATGTTACATGAAGCAACTACTTTGTTGATTAAAAAAAAAAAAATCAATGATACCATTCACAGTAGGGTTGGTTGTGAATAAAGTGGTTTCAGAGAACTTCCCATGGATTAAAAAAGCACCAGATATACCTTCCCACTTGTATTTTTTTTTAATGGGTTACACTTAAAAGAGTAAAGCACTATAGAGTAAAACTAAGGTTCTGGGCAGAACTCAATGTCCAGGTATGGCAACACGCTCCTGTAATCCCAGCTAGTGCAGAAAGACGGCCGCAAGTTGAGGCCTGCTAGGGCCACCCTTTCTCAAGAAACCAGAAACAACTAAAGCAAGAACAGCAAATGGAGGTGGGGGCTGGCATCACTCACCACCACTCCTCTGGAAGACAGGCCACACTGGTCCCACGAGCAGTGCCGAGGTCTTTAGTGTGGTGGGTGCAGACTGGAGCCACACAAGGACCCCAGGCCTCCCACGGGAAGTGTGCCTACAGCTCTCTGGTTCCTCTTTCTATCTGAGCTCAGGTTCTAAGAAAGACAGAAAAGAGTTTTTCAAAGACTCACTTGCCAGAGGAAACATAGTTATGTTGGCAGGTATTTGTGGTGTGTGTTTGCACACCCACCCACCCACATAGTCATCCAGAAGGGTTTTTGGTTCTTTATTTCTCTTCCTCTCTCTCCCGTCCTGTTTTGTTTTTCTGTTTGTCTTTGGTCCATGTTTGTGGTATGAGTGTACATGCGTGTGTGTTGAATGCATGTGCATATCTGTGTGGTACCAGTATGTATATGTGTGTGGCACCAGTGTGTGTGCAGGTGGTGGTTCCTGCATGTGTGGGTGTGTGCATGTGGAAGCCAGAGGTTGCTATTGGATACCTTCCTCAAATCCTCTTCACCTTGTTTTTTGAGACCCATCTCTCACTGAGCCTCGAGCTCACTAATACAGCTAGATGAGCTAGCCAACCAGCTCCAGGGATCCTCCTGTCTCTGCCTTCCTGGTACTGCGATTACAAGACCACACTGCCTGCTGTGTCCACTTGATACACAGGTCCTGGGATGTCAACCCAGGCCCTCCTGCTTGTATGGCAAGCACTTTAGTGACTGAGCCATCTCCTCAGCCCTGGCTCTGTTTTTATTTTAGATCTTTTGATAGGAACTCCTAGACAGGATTTGAGCAACCGAATTTTCCTAGTAAATTCTACAATTTTGTGACGTTGAGAGCAGGTCTCCTTGGAGCACAGACATCAATGATGAGTGGTATTTCCTCTGACTCCACGCTGGCCAGGGCCAGTCTGAGATGTATCTTTCTTTCTGGGGGAAAAAAAAACTGTGTGCATATGCTCAGTAGAAACCAGGAGAAGATTCCATACAGGTAGATTTGTTCAGTTGTGAGCTGTCACAGGCAGCACTGCTACACTCAGTGGGAGCCAGCACACCATCCCAGTCCCAATATCAGAGGGAGAGTGGATGCCAGGCTTCCAGGAACCCTGAGCCCTTTACCTGATGAAGAAGTGGCTTCTGGGGTGAGGACTGGCCAGCAGCTGATCTTCAGTAGGGGGTGGGTAATGGTGGCAGGTACTGGGTGCTGGGGGGAGACAAACTAGCATTATGAAAGGGGGAAATAGCCTGAAGACAGGTTCACTGTAGTCCCCAGCTCTGACTAGCAGTTACCTGCCCAACCCTCTGTTATTCCAGATGTCCCCACCAGGCTTCAGCTCCCATCTCAAGATTCTGGTTCTGTTCTGGACTTGGCATATCCTTCCACTCAGACACCATCATGGCTAGGCTCTTACAGGAGTGCCCATGTCTGTTCCTGTCCC
The DNA here is from genome assembly GCA_036365145.1 of Orientallactaga sibirica. Lineage (NCBI taxonomy): Eukaryota > Metazoa > Chordata > Mammalia > Rodentia > Dipodidae > Orientallactaga > Orientallactaga sibirica. The sequence continues at coordinate 4,122,507 of JAEOAD010000038.1, read as the reverse complement.
ATGGGAAGCCATCATGCACCCAAGGCTGGCTTTTCTTCTCTCCTTGGGGATAAACTCACTGGTTAAAGAAGACAGGAGCAAGGCAGGAAGTTCTCAAAGGAAGAATTCCAAGGCCTGAAGGCCTTCTGCATAGACCCCCTAACTTGTCCTTCTCCCATGGTCACAGTCTCCTTCACAGCATGCCTGAATGTCCCCTCTGATCATGACCATCACCTCCCACATCCTCAAAGAAAGGCGACCTAGGAGATCGAATCAGAATGCAGTGAGCAAAGACTGACACCTGGAAGTGGTACGGAAAGCAAGGGACAGAGGAATATATAACTCTTTGTCACCTGCAAGTAGTTACATAAAGAAAGGAAAACTCTGGGGCTAGGGAGATGGCTCTGTGGATAAAACGCTCACCATTCAAGCAGTAGTACCCAAGTTTAATCCCCAGATTCCACATCAAAAGCCAGAAGCCATGGTGGGCTTCTGTAATCCCAATATGCTAACAGCAAGATTGAAGGTGGAGATGAGAGAATGTCCCAGAAGCTCATTGTGAATACTGCAAAGAAGACTAGCAGAGTGAGATTCCAGGACGAGAAACCATCCCTCAGATGAGGTGGAAAGTCAGAGGACTGAACTGAAAGTTGCCCTCTGACTTCCATACCCACACCGTGGTGTGCATGCACACACACAAACATGCACTAAAATAATTTTTTAAAATTTATTTGCAAGCAGGGAGAGAGAGAGAAGACAGACTTGGCAAGCCATAGCATAGTGCCACTACAAACGACCTCCAGACACATGCACCACCGTACTGGGAAATCAAATCCAGGCCATGAGGCTTTTGCAAGCAAGTGCTTTTAACCACTGAGCCATCTCTCTGGCCTTGAAATAATTTTTAAAGACGATTTTTTAAAAAAGAAAGGAAGCCAGGCATGGTGGGCCATACTTGGAATCCCAGCACTCAGGAGGCTGAGGTAGAAGGATTGCTGTGAGTTTGAAAGCAGGGTGGAGTTACAGAGTGAGTTCCAAGTCAGCCTGGGGTAAAGTGACACCCTACCAGAGAGAAAGAGAGAAAGAAAGATTATCTTTCTGTCCCCATAAGTTAGCTGTTAGTGTCAGCGAACATTGTTACTGGTTTGACCTTCATCTCTGTCCTCAGGTCTGTGAGAATTTGAGGCATTCTTTCACGCACATCCTGTTCTGAGAGTCAAGTGCCCCATTTCCAAGGTGGCCTGAGCATGGCTGGCCAGAAGGCTCTTTGAGGTCTCTCTGAGCCCAAAAGACCACCTCTCAGAGAATTCTTTCTTTTAATGTAAAATGGCCATTCATAATGCACTCTCGTGTCTAGCCCTCATCGTGCAGGTTTTTAAAGTTATACCCTGGCAGCAGTCTTTGTGTGAGGTTTTCTTGTCCTAACATTCTGATGATCCTCCCACCCCTCCACTCCTTTTCTTCTCCCAGCCTCCCCATCTTGCTGTGGCACCAACCCCACAGATGTTTGCAGTTCATGTACCCATGAATCCATTCTCCTGGTTCCCACTTCTTCCCCTCTGCCACTCATGTGGGACAACTTCTGTCTTCATAACCTTCAGCCAGAAGAGAAGTAGAAGTATTGGTGGCAAATGACATCACCAGAGCTGGCAGCACCCCCAGGCCTCCTCTGCTGCCTCCCAGATCAGTTGCAGCTGTTGGAAATCTCTTGATTGATTGCAACAGAAGACAACGGGGCCACCTCTTGCCTCTTCGGTGATTTCAAAGCCACACATGTAGATAGCCTGTCTCTTAGGAATTTTGCAAAAGAGAAAAGTGGGGAGAACCACCAGCAACAAGGTGATTTTTTTTTTTGCATCTGTTCGTTTTTGCTATGTATGTGCTATTTGAGATGATAGTTTGAAAAGTTGCTTTTCTTAAGCACACCATGAGGGTGCACGTGCGCTCAGCATGGCATGGGTCACCCTTTCGCATGGTCGCCTTTTAGCCTGGATAAATCTTTGTTGTAGAGGCCTGTCCTGCACAGGAGAGAGTGTTGAACAACATTCCTGATCTCTGCCCACAAGATGCCAGGAGCACACGCGCCTCCTCCCACCTAGTCGTGACAATCAAAAATGTTTCCAGACATTGCCATCTGTCCTTGAGGGAGGAAGTGCAGAATCGCCCCCGGTTGAGCAGCACCGGCTTGGTTGGAAGGGCTTTTCACAAACGCAGGCGAGCAGAGCGCCTCGGTTCCCGGCGCACGCGCGGTTCACTCGAGTTCTTACTGGCTTTGCCTTCTTGCTGCTTTGTGTTCGTCTGCTTCTTGTCCCTTTGGCCAATTATGGGGTTTTCCCCATTTGGGAGATTGAAACAAATACTTTCAGAAGTTATTCTTTCTCATACATAGTTATAGAAAAGGGATAAAGATATTTCAAAGCAGAGAGATGACACAAAGCTGTAGAGGAGTGTTTGGCTCCCTCTGTGACTCTCATTGGTTTGTTTTCACAGACCCTTGACTGCCCACCTGCCACTGCTCAGAACACTGCACTCATGCATCACAAATTGCCTGGTGAATTTTCATAAGACTCAGTGTCACCTAGTTGTTATCAGCGTGAGCTGGTCAGGGATTCTCCTGTCCATCCAGAGCCCAGTGTCCTGGTGATCGTTCCTAGCTGACGGTTACCCTCCAGACAGTAAGGTTCACTCGAGCACTGGGTAGCATAAATCCACCCATTCATTGGCTCAGTAACTTTCTGCACCTTACGAGCTCCCAACACCATTCCAGGCGCTTCATAGAGGAGCTCCCTTTCTGGGGCGGAATAGAAGAGGAAACGGGCGCTTCTTGGTTTCTACATCTGTATTCTTTTGTGTATATGTATGGGAGTGGGTACATGTGGAGGCCAGAGGACAACCACAGGTGTCATTTCTCAAGGGCCATCCACCTTTTTTGAGACAGTTTCTCAGTGGGCTGTTACTCACCAAGTAGGCTGGGCTGCCTAGCCAGGGCGCCCCAGGGCACTGCCCGACTGACTCTGCTTCCCCAGTGTGGATCACAAGTACTTGTCACCACGCCTGGCTTTTTTTACACGGGTTCTGGAAATGAAATTCAAGTTCTCATACTTGTAAGGCCTTTGACTAGCCGTCTCCTCAGGCCCTGTGGTTTTTTTTGTTTTGTTTTTTTTTTTGTTTTGTTTTGTTTTTTCAAGGTAGAGTCTCTCTCTCTAGTCCAGGCTGACCTGGAATTCACTATGTAGTCTCAGGCTGGCCTCAAACTCACAATGATCTTTCTACCTCTGCCTCCCAAATGCTGGGGTTAAAGGTGTGCACCACCATATCCAGCAACCTGCAGTAATTTTTTTTCTGAGTGAGTGAGTGCCCTTGCCATTTGTTTTCCTATGTCTTAAGTCTTTTATTCAGTTATATAATGACCTTTTATCCTCCTATAAAATATATTTGTGTATAATGAGAAGCCGAGAGAGAGAACACTAGCTCTATAGAAAATCAAATGATTTTTGAGCCGGGTGTGGTGGCGCACATCTTTAATCCCAGCACTCAGGAGGCAGAGGTAGGAGGATCGCTATGAGTTCAAGGCCACCCTGAGACCACAGTGAATTTCAGGTCAGCCTGGACTAGAGTAAGAACCTACTCAAAGAAAGAAAGAAAGAAAGAGAAGAAAGTCAAATGATTTTTTAAAGAACTGGTTAATGTCTTCAAGTTTTCATCTGAGAAATTTTTTAATGATTTTTTCTTATTTATTTGCAAGGAAAGGAAGAATGAGAATAGGAGTGCCAGGACCTCTAGCCATTATAGACCAACTGCAGATGCATGCACAACTTTGTGTATCTGGCTTTACTAGGTGCTGGGAAATTCAACCCAGGGTTGTTAGGCTTTGCAGGCAAGCGCCTTAACCACTGACTCATGTCTCCCACCCCTGAGAAATGTTCATTTTGGAAAATTGGCCAACTGCAAGATTCCCCCCACCACCCCCTTTTTTTTTCCTTCCTTTAAATCAGCTCTACTGCAGCGAGGACTGAGCCAGCCATTCCCACTGGCCTTCATATTCTTAGTTTATCAAAGCACATGGCCTTCCCGGGCACATCCATCTGGTACCAAACACCAAGAACCCAGACCATGTCTGCCACACTGGATGGATTGATCGGAGGTGGATCTAGCAGATGTCCATCCTGACAGGCCTCGGCTTTGCAGGGACAGTGATGTATTCCCCTAGCCTTACTGTTTGCTGTCTCCAGGGGCTTTGGAGCAGATGTCCCATCTGGTAGGTGCCCTTTGGAGCCCATAGTTATGGCAGCCATGAATCAGAGGAGAGCAAAGAGGGAGTCGTGTGACATTACATGCAGAACCAGCAAGTGTGTAGAAGAGGGTGGAAAACCGGTCAGGGTCCTCTCGAGTCTGCAATCCGTCATCTGCAGCATTTAAAAATGAGTAAAGTCAGGGCTGGAGAGATGGCTCGGCAGTTAAGGCACCTGCCTGCAAAGCCCAACAACCCAGGTTTAATTCCCCAGGACCCATGTAAGCCAGATGCACAAGGTGGCACATGCATGTGGAGTTTGTTTGCAGTGGCTGAAGGCCCTGACCTGCCCATTCTCCCCCCAAATAAATAAATAAATTTTAAAATGAATGAAGTCAGAGCTGGAGAGATGGCTCGGCAGTTAAGGCACTTGCCTGTAAAACACAGCAACCCAGGTTTGATTCCCCAGGACCCAGATGCACAAAGTGGCACATGCATCTAGAGTTCATGTGGCTGCAGGCCCCAGTGTCCCCCATTCTGTCTATCTCTCTGCTTGCAAATAAATATTTTAAAAATGAGTGAAGTCGAGGCTGGAGAGGTGGCTTAGCGGTTAAGGTGCCTGCCTGCCAAGCCTAAGAATACCCGTTTGATCTCCAGATCCCATGTTTAGCCAGACGCAAAAAGTGACACAAACATGCAATGCCGCGCTTGCCCACAAGGGGACATATGTGTCTGGAGTTGGTACACAGGGGCTGAGAGGCCTCTGGTGTGCCCATTCTCTCTCTCTCTGTCTGTCTCTTCCTCTCTGTCTCCCTCTGTCTCTCTCAAATAACAAACAACAACAACAACAAAATGAGTGAAGTCAAGCCCAGCAGAATGAAAATTCCAGGTTAATTAAAGCAGACTCAGGTTTTGACACCACATCCCCTCAAATCTTCCTGCCTCGTCTGCCCCATCCTGCCCAGAGGAAAGCCCTCCAGAACAGAACCACATCCGTAAGATGGGAAAACAAGGCTCTGTATTTCTCTTAATCCATACCACTATTGATTCTGGACGCCTGCTAACTGCTCCTCTCAGTGTAGCACAGTATGGTGGTGTGTGTACGTTGAAAGTGTCTTTAGGCCGTGTCACCATTTTTTGATCTTGCACCCAGAGAAGAGGCAATGGGGTAAGATAACCGCACTAAAGGTGAAACTTGAAATGGGCTGCTGGGGACCAGTCGAGAGAAGTTGTGTTGTCGCTAGAGCGTGAGCAAGGCTAAGGGATTGGAGGTAGGCCTCCTGTGGACAGTGGTCGGGACTGTTGGGCCCTGGGATGGCATTCTCAGTGTGGTGCTGCGGTGCTGTGGGTTCCTGAATCAGGATGCTGAGCGAGGCACTACATACATCCCAAAGTGTCCTTTCACTCTAGGTTTCCAGAATGCAGTAGGAACAATACTCCTGCTAGTGGGGATTGCATTCTACAGTCAAAAGGACAAAAAGGCCATCTTTTCAATTATACTAAAAAACTGCACTACACCAGGTTGAGCAATCTCTCGCCATTCCTAATATGCCAGTGAAAAATCCTCCACAGCCAATCCATTGTTCCTTAAATGCCACCTTGTAGAATCAGGTGTGCCTGTGAAGCATAAATATCACCTAAAATACCTCCAGCTGAGAGGCTGTAAGACAGGTATCCTAGGTGAGACACATCGTACCAAAAAAATGTTTCTCCCAACAGGAAGTGCCTCAGTTATCCTAAGAAGAAACCGTGAGGCTTACAGGGTGCTTACAGAAACCGCCCGTCACTGGAAATGAGTCGGGGGGAGCACAGGGTGGGGACATGCTGGTCTTTATAAGAAGAGGTCCCTGGAGAGACCAAAAGGAGGCAGGCTGGATGAGGAAGTGGGAGGAGCTGCAGAGAGAGGGACTCCTGGGGCTCAGGGTCTGTGGAGAGGAGTCCCAGGTCCAGCTCCATTTCCAGACATCTCAAATGTTCTCTTCCACTCTCTGGTGGCCCAGCACCCAAGAAAAAGAATGCCAGCACCGTAAGATGTTCCTGTCCACAAAACGAGTCACGGTAACAATGTGAGATGTAGCACGTACTAATCATTGAAACCTAGCCAAGATGTTGATGTGGGAAAAACAAACCACTCAGTTGCCTCCCCCCCAACAACCACAAACCTATTACCCATGTCCAGTAGTCCCTCCCCCCTTATCTGCTAGGGGTCCCTTCCAAGACAGTCCTACAGCCATGGGCACCTGGAACTTCAGATCACAGCAACCAACACTTGAAATTGTACCTACCTAGGGTATGTTTCATGTACCAATTAGGCCCAGTGGGAGTGAGTAATAAATAATAAAAATAGAGTAAGTATAACAATGTGCTATAATGGAAAATAATGAGTCTTTTTCTGTAGTTATCAACTTAAGTGTTTTCAGACTGTGGACACTGAAACTACAAAGCACGGCCACAGCTAGGGGAGGAGTGCCCCAAGAATGTATATATGTGTGTGTACACACACACACATATACTACAAACATACATGGAAAAGATTTTTTTGCACAGTTTCCAGATATGTATAGAAGGAATTGAATCTTGGAGTGGGTTTGTGGAGAAGGCACTTCTCAAATTCTATCTACCTGGCCTGTATTTTCTTAATATTGCTCATGCATTCCTTAGAAGGTTGTTCAAGGGGCAGAGGCCCTAGGCATGTCATACTACATGTGAATAAGAACTGTAGCTATTCTTTAGAGAGATAGAAGTCATTGAAGACTGGCGTGCACATGTGTGTCAGGCGCTGTAGCAGAAATCCAGGAGACGTTTCCATGGAAGCGGGTCTGACGGAGGCTTCCCTTAGGTGTTTACTCCGGGGGCTCAGGATGCCCTCCTGGCTTGGATCTGTACACTTTTAGGAGGCCTGTGCTTAGACACCTTGCTAGATAAGGAAGGGTTGGCTGATGACACCTGTTTTTATTTACCTGTGAATGTGTGTATTGAACGCAGATAATACTATATATTAGGAGACTAATAAATGAACATAAGAGGTGCCACTTGGCAAAAAAAAAAAAAAGTCTTTGCAATGTTTGCTTAGCACACAAAGGAATATTGACTATAAAATGACAAATTGGTAAATTACATGTCATAAAAATTTATTATTTCTTATTGAAATATAATATTAAGGAACTGAAGGAGTAATTTGTAGCCTGGGAAAAAAATACAGTGCACAAAAGACTTATTCGGCATACTTAAAGATATCATAGATCTGAATAAATTTAACAACCCAATTTAAAAATGGGTGGAAGACTTAAATGGGTTTTTCCTGTAAGAAGATACACACATGGGGGCTGGGTAGAGGGTAAAGTACTTGTTCCAAGGATAGAATACTTTCTCTTCAAGCCTGGTTACCTGAGTTTGGATCCCTAACACTCACGTAAGATGTGTACACTGTAAGGCAGTGTTTGTAGTCCCAGAGTGCCTGGTGGAGGAAGGAAGGCGGAGAAGAATCGCCTGCAAGCCTGGGGAATGCAGCAGTGAACATGACATCAAACAAGGTGGAAGGCAGGGACCCCCATCTGAAGTTGTCCTCTGACATGACACATGCACATTGTGCTTGTGCACACACACACACACATCCAATATGTATGCATGTATGTATGTATATATGTGTGTGTGTGTATATATGTGTGCATGTATATATGTGTATGTATGTATGTGTATGTATATGTATATATGTGGTAGGCATGGTGGCACACATCTTTAATCCTAGCACTCAGGAGGTAGAGGTAGGAGGATCACTATGAGTTCAAGGCCAACCTGAGACTACACAGTGAATTCCAGGTCACCCTGGGCTAGAGCAAGACCCTCCCTCGACAACAATAACAACAACAAAAGATATATAAATGGCCATTTGTTATCAAGTACATATGACAACCACATTGCGATGCTGCTACATGTCCACTAGATGGCTTAAAAAAATTTTTTTAAAGCTAACAATGGCAAGTGTTGGCCAAAAATGCAGAACAACTAGTCCTCCGTCCTTGTATGCCTCTTGTGGAAAACAGCTTGGCAATTACTCTTACCAGCAATTACTCAGGAAAAAGTGAAAATATGTCCTGAGTGACTCATACAGAAGTTCTTTTTGGTATATGTGCATACATGTATATATGTGTTTGAGAGTATGGGCCTACATGCTGCAACACACATGTAGAGGTCAGAGGCCAACTTGTGGGTCCCTGCCTGCTGGTCCATGGTGTCTGAGGCATTGTTTCCCTTGATCTTGTTCTGTGGAGAACCTCAGTGAAACTCTCCTGTCTCTGCCTCCTATCTCACTACAGGAGTGCTGGGATTACAGAAGCCTGCCTCAGCTATGGGATTTGCATTTGCGGTCTGGGAATTGAAGTTGAGTACTCGGCCTTGAATGTATGCGCTTTGTGCACTGAGCCATCTCCCCATTTTTATATCCAAGACTGGAAGCGAATCCAGTATAGGAAGATGGGTAGATGGCAGTGAAATGCTAGCCCTTCATAGCCATAACAATGAACTCTGACACCAAGTGGCTAAAGGACTGAGCCAATCAGAGGCTTCCCAGGCATGCTGCAAACCTTCCGGGTGGCTGAAAAGAGTCTCTTCATTGCGTTCATCTTGCTCAAGGTTGTGGCAGCGTGGATATAAACTTTGCAAAGCATGTCAAATGCTATGCTTAACTCATATCTTTATTGTATGTAAATTACCCCTCAATACAGTTGATTGTGTGACAGGATGGCGCTCACTGTAGCCCCCTAGGCTGGTACTTTGGATGCTAGTGTACACAATCACATATTCCTGTATAGTTCTTGTGCTTGCTGACGGTTTGCCAGGGGAGAGTTCCATGCCCTGCCCTCGCTTCCATTGTTAACAGTGTTAGTGGGGCCGAGTGAGATAACAAAGCCTACCTATTGCACTCCCCCAGAATGCCCTGCAGACAGGCGCAAGTTCTATAATAGCATCAACATTTTTGTCTCTGGAGGTGTCAGGTGTCTCGCATCTGGTTTAAAGGAAGGTAGGCTCCAGAATTGCCCTTTAGCCGCCAGTACTTGCTTACAGCTGTGTCCACTTGGCTTGCTTTGGATGGGTTGGGGTCATCTGGGGTTGTTGGGTGAGTCTGAAGTACCCTCCCAAACACGTTTTCCTAAATAAGTGAGGGTGCTGGTGCGTTTGCCTTTAAGATTCTCTGTCTTTTTCCCTCGCTGTGGTTCTGTTTATCTGTGTCCTCAGACTTCCTTCTGAGCCCCAGTATGATTTTGAAGAACGTGAGCTTTTCTTTACTTTGCTAGCAAAATAAATAGGAAAAGACTCCTGTGCTCATACCTGCCTGTTGCCTAGTGAATGTTCCTGGTCACCGAAAGGAAGGGACCATGTAGCCAACTGCAACCCAGGGCACCTGTCTTGTTTGCATTCTCAAAGATGTCAATGGGTCTTGGCCATAGGAGAAGAAAAAACACTCTGGGTGGCCCCTCTCTGAGAAAACAAAGGTCCTTTCCATATAAAAAGGGGAAACCCAGGGCACTTGTTCTTTGGCACCCATGGGGGCTAGAAGTAATACTTGAGACTGTGAGTCCTGCTGGGGCCATGGGGATCCGGGAGCAGTGAACTTGACATTGAAGCTTTGTCAGCGAGTCATCTGACATACTTCAGTGGGGAGGCATGACTGAGAAATTTCACCCCAGGAGTTGCCAAACAAGTTAATTTACCTGTTTCTCAGACAATGCACTTATTAAAATAAACTTTTACTCCATTATGGAGAGTAAGTAACAAGCCTCCTGCAGGCAAAACAGTAAAAGACCTGCAGAGTAAAGTTTCTTTGCTCTTTTTTTTTTTTTTCTGTTGTTGAGACATTGTCTTTGAACCGGCACCATCCATATTATTAATCGCTTGTGGGGCTTTATATTACATCGCATTACTCCCTTGGAATTAAACTGCACATAGAAACTATGAAAAATGTACTTTTTAAACAGTAAAAAAGTAATTTTCTCACATAATACCCAAAATAAAGTGCCATGGAGCCATTAGTAGTAAATTGAATTTTTTGGTATGTAATTTGTACAAAAACTTGACATGTGTGAGGCCCCCTCTCCCCAGTCATTAGTCACTGGGTTTAGCGGACACGGAGGCAGTAATCTGCAAGGGCAGGCATTTTGATGTCGACTTCAATTGCACACTTCATTTATTTGGACAGGGGGCAGGCGGCAGCTTCTGTCAAGGGGCCTCACTGCACTATTAGCGAATTTCGCCCCAGGGCAGCTGGGACGCTGTGCTGGGGCAGATGTTCTTTTCAGTCTATTCAGTGACCATTCTTGGGGGTTGTTTACCGTTGCCATGGTGACCTTCATTTCCATAGCAGCAGCGCTGCTGTTTCTCAGAGGAAAATGAATTTAGTTATAAAAGGATAATATTTTTCTCTGCCTCTATATAACCTGCCATCTGTCAACTGGTGGATTGGTAAGGATTCAGAAACCTATTAAGAATTATGGCAGTGAAGTGATGAGTGTTTTTTTTTTTTTTTGGCCCATATTAAAAGCAATAATAGATGTGAGCGCAAACACTATGTCTTCAATATCAGAACTTTTTAATTTTTGTCTTTATATTTTAAGTGCTTTTGTTCATGCCATCACCACACAGAACCTCATGAAATACAATTTATGTTGTGCTGACACATGGGAATGACCAAATGTCTTGTTTGTATCTCACTAGATGCAGGTGCCTTTAATACCTGTTCTCTCTCTGTCTCTGCCTCTGTCTCAGTGCTGTGAGTTTTCCCAAGTTCATTAACGATTCCCACGGCTGACCTTCCCATTGTTAGCAGATCACCTACCCTTCCACCCCCGGGTAAAAGTTGAGAGGCACATAGATCAGCAGAGTATCAGGAACACGCAGTGTAATTAGAACAGTAACAACATAAGAAACTGTACTAGTTGATTTAAAAGTATATATATCGCATCATTCTCTTTGACTCTAATTCTAGAATACCTTTTCTTCCTCTCAGACTCAAGTAGTAAGAAGTCACCTTTGAGATAGCTCAGCTAAATCCTGGATTTTTTTTTCTCTCTCTCTTTATTGCATCAAAAACTATAATGTGCAGGGGGACACACACACACATACACACACACACACACACACACACACACACACCAGCCCCGTTGTAAATAATGTTATTTATTGGTTGATTTTTCCAGATCCTGACATTGATGCCGCCGGTGCCATGATGCTTTTGAATTCTCCCCCTGAGATACAAGCAGGTTGTGAGTAGATGTTTCTATAGCCTACAGCACCATAGTTTGTGAACTTAACCTTCTCATTTACACCCCAGGCAAGAGGAAGAACTAATGCTGAAATAGATGACATGCATATGTATATAAACACACATATGTGTGAGTGAATACACAGGTGTGCTTCCAAGATGAGAAACAGACCCCCATGTCTAGTCCCAGTGAAGACCTTTCTTTCTCCTGCAGGAACTGCTCCTGTGGCTTTGTCAGGAGGGCTCCATGGGGCCGAGCACTTCTCAGTTAGACATTTCTTTCCTATCTGGGTCCTCATTAATAGCACACTGCCATTCTGGAAAGCCTGGCTTGCTCAAGGTTAGACTCAGCTTACAATGGAGCCATAGCATTGCATCGTCTCTTTACCCCCACCTTCCAGGCTGCCTCAGAGAGAAGGGTAGGGCTGGTGCAGCTGAGCAGGGCTCCTGTCTTCACCTTCTGTTCGCCACTAAGCAATGTCACATGTGACGACTCTTTTTCCTCATTTAAACTTCACATCTGCCTACCACCTGTTTTTTTTTTTTCTTTTTCTTTAGATATTTAATAGCTGCACTATTGTGGTTTTAGAAAACTCTCCTTTCCAACAAGGGATGAAAAATGACCTTAAGTAACATTGTCTACCCATCCCTCCTCATAACTTGAGGCTGGTGCTTCTGTCCACATCCCAGACCAGGCAGAGCCGCCCTTGAGCAGAGAGCTGATGCTCCAGGGTCTGCTGTGCTTTAGGACATCCCTATGGCCCAGCTTACTAACGAGCAGCAGAGTCCACCTTAACAGGCTAGGGCTGGTGCCCACTTGTCTTGTGTGCCCATTGAGGGTTCCTGCTCTCGGAAGGCTTTACGGTTGAATGAAGACAGGTCTTTACTTTTGGAGACAATAACATTGCTTACAGGAGCACACACATTATCAGACCCAGAATGAATGGTTCATGGCCGGCTGATGTGGGCTTCCAGACCATCCCTCATACTCTCCACTTGCCCTGGTATTCTAGACTCCATTCTTTCTTCTTCTGTTTGAAAAAACCAAGGAAATACAGCCAAGCATTCCCAAGTGACCTGCCCCTAGCAAGATTCCTTATTCTGCCTTTGCTAACCACTGATTTCTAGCCTTTGGAATGTTGGACTGTCCATCCCTCTGGCCACCGAATACCACTACTACACAGATGTGTAACCAGCAGAGTCCTGCAACTAGCCGTTAACCTGGAATGTGGGTTTTAAATGATGTTTAGTGTTGCAGAGAAATGAACTTTTAAAATCTCTGTTCTTAGATGGCATCAGAGGAAAAGTACCGCCCAGACTAATCAAGTTACAGGCTGGAATGGTTCCCAAGATAAACTTGCATACCCCATCTTAGTGAACAATTTGGTCAGAGCCTTGTAAGACTCAAGCACCTTCCTTAGCTCCCAGCCATGGTACACTTTTTGTTTATTACTTTATACCAATACTTCTGGAGCACTGATTTCTTGGGTAGGAGGGCATAGGGGGTTCTGGAGAAACGAGGGATTGATGGGGCAGCCTCGGATCCTCGGCAGCTTCCGCAGCAGTCTGTCCTTGCCGGCTTCTTGAACACAGGTCAAGTTGTGATGGCTTGTTGACAGGTTACTTTTTAACGTTTTCATGAACCTCTCCCCTCCATCCCTGTAAGTCTTCAGCTATAACTAATTCTTTTCCTGGGATATCCATAGTCCTCTTCATGTTGAAATGCTCATTTAAGTCTAAATAGCTTCAGGCGTTTGGGACTGAGGAATTAGCTCAGTTGGTAAAGAGCTTGTCTCGCAAGTGTGAAGGCCTGCGTTCTAGCCCTAGTACCCATGTGGAAAACAAAAACAAAACATAACAGGTGTGATGCCATGTATCTGTCATTCCAGGCCTGGGGGACAAAGGCAGGTCCCTGGGCTTACTGGCCAGCCAGTCTAACCTAATTGGTGGGTCCCTAGGTCAGTGAAAGACCTTGTCTCAAAAAAGAGATAGGACAGCGTTCCTGAAGACCACACCAACGTTGTCCTGTAACATTCCATATGCATGTGCATATGCCCACACACGAGATCATACAAACACACATGCCAAAGGTGGGTGGTGGAGGGGAGGCTTGGTGTTTGTGTTTTAAAGCGATGGGATTATTTTAAGAGAGTTTTATTTGTTGTTTGTTTTCCGAAGTAGGGTCTCGCTCTAGTCCAGGCTGACCTGGAATTCACTATACGTAGTCTCAGGGTGGCCTCAAACTCATGGCGATCTTCCTACCTCTGCCTCTGGAGTGCTGGGATTAAAGGTGTGCACCACCATGCCCAGTTTAGAAGGGTTTTTATTTAACCACTCTGTATGATATCAGCCACAACCTTCATGAAGGCCTCCAGGCTGGTGAGACCCCCTCAAGGCACTAGCAGAATGTCTATGAAGATCATAAACTGAGGGAGACACTGATGGGCAGGGACATCACCTTTGTAATTACCTTCCCATATGACCTCCAGCCCTGGTCAGGTCTAAATACCATCGCTGGCAGCCTGCAGAGTACCTGAAGATTGGGACAACGGGATAGGTAGGAAGCAGATACATCCAGCATCAGGTCGGTACACGTTTTGGGCCCCATGTACCTGGTCCCCAGCCTCCTAACAACACATCCAGAAGGAGCCATCTCCAGTAGTCTCCACTGCTCCAGCCAGCTCGGCTTCACCCGCCCCACCCCCATCTTTATATTCCATCAACATTACACAATGAGTCTTGCCTTGAGATTCAAGGTTCCATTTTCCTCTTTAAGGAAGAAGTGCTAGAGCTGGGATGACTCCGCCAGCTTTCTCTACACTGCCAGCATTATCCCAGGCCTGGTAAAGCATGGCGTGGTTCCTAAGTAAATTTGTAAAATTGACAGCCAGCCTTCTGGATGGAGCGGGCTGCCCGCGCAGTGGGGCCGATAGTCACATGTCCAGTGTGTATGTGCACAGCCATTCTCCAGGGTCAGAACTCCTGCTGTTGCCCAGGAGAGGGGAGCATGGATTCTAAGAGCTACGTGCTTGTTCTCTCCCTTGGGGCTGGCTCTGTGGCTGGGCTCTGTTTATAGAGCCTTCTCGTGCCATGCTATTTATAGCCCCCTGTTTGCACCTCTCTGCTGCCCTGCCCGCGTCAACTATGCTGGTTACACGTCTGCTTAGCAGTGGTGCTTGCCACCTGCAGGGGAGCGCAGCCTGACACAGTGCTGCTCGCTCCCGGCAGCGTAGGAGGCTGGCCTGGGCGGCTCAGAAGGCTTTTCCTCTGTCTTCACCACATGGCCGTCCGGGAGGTCTTTTCCTGTCCTCCTTGCCTTGTTCTGCATCTGCAAAGCTAGCCCAGGGCTGGCAGACTGGCACCATCCAGGCTCAAGGACTGTTAACCACTCTGTAAGACACCAGCCACAACCTTCCTGAAGGTTCCTAGGCTGATGCAGAACTTGCAAGGCCCTAGAGTAGGTTACAGAAGCCGCTCAAGATCCTGATGGGAACCCTGGTCAATTCAAGCTCCTTCCCTCCAAGGGGTCCTGACTGGCACCAGAGCCCCATACACCGTGCATTGTTTAGGCTGCAGTCCCTATGGGACATGCTAATGAAAGTCTTGGGCCCCAGCAGTTTGTCCCCCTGGCATCACCCACAGTGGATGGGAACACATCCCACAAGGAGAGCATTCTGTCTCGCATCCTCTGATGCAACTTCCAGAACAGTCAGTTCAGGACAAGGCTCTGGAAGTCAGCATCCATCTGCCTGCCCCACCTCCCTTCAGAAGTGGCCCTGTAGACTAATTTCAGCTTCTGGTATCTTCCTCAAGCACCTGCCTTGCAGCTCCCCTTTGACAAGCCTATGAGTCATCTTTAACCCTTGTGGAGGGAACCATAAGTCCAGAGAGGCCATATCACCGTTACTTATCTTCAGAGGTTTATATAATCCCTGGAGGGAATGTTCCCAGAGGGGAGCTCTAGATGCTAAAAAAACCCAACAAAATGCACCAAGGAGGAGGCTTGGAACTGGGGTATGTGTCAGCCATGGCAGGTCCAGAGAAGGAAGGCAACCAGGAAGTGGGCTGTGTCCTGCTTGCCAGCCTGCTTCCAGGCAAGCAGGTGGAAAAGGGCGCCTTCGGGGAGGGCAGGATGATAGGAACCGCCTGCTGCTCAGCTTATGGCCTCTGACCAAGCTAGCCAGGGCCGCCCTCCAAATGCCGCAGTACGAGCTCCCCGCCGAGGTTAATTTTAGAAGTTGCAAAAACTCACGTTGAGACTGCGCCTTAAGAAGGAAGCTGGGGAAGTATGGAGGGTCAACATGAGTGGGCAAGAAAATTTTTTCTTATGCCTTGGCCTTTTAAAAGCAAAAATGATTCCCAAGGTCACAGTCTCGCATCTACAGTGAGCCACACTGCCAGATCTGACTCTTTATGTGTACTCAATGGTGCATTCTTCCTAACTTCAGGGAGTGTCCAGTCACTCTGTAACTTGAGAGAACATGATTGGCCAGCAAGTGTTGGGGACTTAGGTTCTGAAGTCTGTGGCACCTGTCCCAGCCACCTGTCAGGCCTAGACCTGTTTGCTCACCTAGGAAAGATGTATATTTACCTGGTCCAAGAGAATGGATGATGCTGGAGGGACTGGGAACAGGAATCGGGTAGAAGTCAGCTTCCAGTGGGGGAATAGTTAAGTGTCACAGCTGGCTTCTTGCAGTCAGTGAGCAAGCGCCTCCACACACTCCATCTCAACATGGAGCTGCCAATGAGGATGGCAGAGAAGCGGCAGCCCTGGCAGAGGCAGCGTTCAACGCAGCTCATTTGAGCAGAAGCTCCGGGATCCAGAGGCTGAGCCAGTTTACACCAGCAGTTCAGGAAATAGCTCATGCAAGCCTGTTACTACAGGTGGGATCACTCTGTCGGTCCGTGAATTCACTCTTCAGGTTTTTGGTTTTGTTTGTTTTGGTTTTTTGAGGCAGGTTCTCACCATAGCCTGGCTGACCTAGAATTCACTCAGTAACCCCAGGCTGACCATTTATGTACCTTATCAAATTGAATCCTGAGAACAATGAGAATTGACCCCTGAGGAAACTGAGGTACAGTGAAGCTTTAAGTTGAGCCCATGGCCACAGAGCTAGTGATAGATAGGTGGGGGCCCGGTAGGTAGCACTGTGCACCAAGGCAAGCTGCTCAGGGCCCCGCTTAACCCTGTACTGTTTCTTCCAGGAAGACATGTCCCCAGTACCTAGCCTCCCATAGGTGCTTGCCTGGCTCTGGCCTCTTTCCTGTTTCCCTTGCTGCAGGGGTGTCCTGATGCATTGAAGGTTCTGGACATTTGGGGAGGGGCTGCATCTCCTCCTCGCCCGACAAGGAACTTTTAACTCACGGCCACAAGAAGAAGCACCTGTGTTCCATGACTTTGGTGGCCCCATTTCCCTATCAGAGCTCTCCGGTGTTGATCCTGTTTTAGATGTTGAAGGAATTTTGGTACAAAATTTTCAATATTTATTGACGTGGTCCATTAGAGATTCATTTACTGCTGTTATACATGAGATCCTTACTGAAACATATATGCTACTAAATTGAAATTCAACCAAGGCCGTCTGGCCATTCCTTGGAGAGTGTCATCCAGCAAAGTGATTGAAACCCTCTCCCACAGCTGCCCCCACCCCATCAGTCTACAAATCTGAATTGTTCTGACCTTTTGCATAGCTCTGCCTTTGGAACTATGGATTATTTACCACCTATGTTTTCTTCTACGAGTTTCATAATTTAGGTCTAATATTTAGATATGTGTTCCATTTGCAAGTCTCACGTATGGTATGAGTTAAGAATCTAGTTTGGTTTTGGTTTCTGGATCATCTCCTATGGTTCTGTCTCTGTTCCCTCATTGCATTATCTTCATTTGTTT
Organism: Orientallactaga sibirica; assembly: GCA_036365145.1. NCBI lineage: Eukaryota > Metazoa > Chordata > Mammalia > Rodentia > Dipodidae > Orientallactaga > Orientallactaga sibirica. The sequence continues at coordinate 4,105,149 of JAEOAD010000038.1, read as the reverse complement.
GTCAAAACTGTCTTGGCTATATTAATGCGAGTCTGTTTTCTAAATTCCATCTTGTTCCAGCGGTGCATGTCTGTACTTACCCCAGCATCACACTGTTCATTCCTGAGCCGTTACATGAAGTCTTGAAGTCAGATAATACAAGTCAATTCAGATAATACAAGGCTTGGTGGACGCACCTTGAATCTCAGAGGGATGTAGTAAAAGCAGCGCAGTGAGTTTGAGGCCCGCCCGGGGCTACAGAGTAAGTTCTGGGTTCAGCCTGAGCGAAGAGTGAGACTCTACCTAGAAAAATAAAACAAAGCCAAAAGATAATAGGAAATGAGAATTTTAGACCTTCTCCTTTATAATTGTAACAGTTCTATGCTTTTTAGGATACATACTTGGTAAGTCTCTTTTTCTCAGATAACGTGATCTCTCATATAAAGTCAAACTGCTAATTGGGAATGGGAGGAGTTTCTGGTCAGGCTGTGCCTACTGTCATAATTAGCTGTAGTAAGAGACTGTGAGTGATCTGAAACACCTTGACTTTTGTAATCAGGCTTTACACAAACCTAGAAGAGAAATGCCATATAAGGAGAGCCAAGGTGGATGCCACATGCTGTCATTTTGCAAAGCTCACCTGGCTCAACCACGTGGATAAGTGCCCTTAGCTGGGGCAGGAGGTAGAGGATTAGTTACTGCCATTCAGGAGTTCAAATGTCAGGGATTCCCTGCAGCTTCCCCTGTTCATGGAAGTCCTCAGAGAAACCAGAGGGGCAGGAAGCCACGCAGACTCTCATGGTTGCTGGTAAAAAGTTGGCTTGGGGTTCAGGGCTACTCTGGGAGTGGGGGAGACAGGATGATGAGCGGAGTCTAGGAAGCTTTGGGGAAGGAAGAAGTTGGGCCTCTGGCAGCTCTGTGATTCCGAGGAAGAAGCATGCATCCCTGTGGAGGGGGGGATGAAGATCACGGGCAGGGGGAGCATGGAAAATTGACTCTGTTGTTACCTTGGACGGTGTTTTTCTCTTGTTGGATGAAGGGCAGATAGGAAGATGTTCTCAGCCTCAGAGCATGGCCTGGGACGCATGAGAAACCATGTTTGGATCTCTAGACTGACAGCTGCAGTCCTGCTGTAGTCTCAGTGGCTCTGGGGTGTTCTGAGGGAATGGCAAAGAGATTTTACTAGCGTGTAATAAGTTGATATTTAAGAACTCGCTTGTTTGGGTTTTTAACATAAGCATTGTAAGATCAGTCATTTGAACTATTGGTCTCACTCTGGACAAGTTATCATCACGTTTCTTCCTCTCTCCCTTTCTCTCTCTTTCTCTGTCTCGCTTTGTGCCTTTCTCCCCCCCTTCTCTCTCTCCTCTTTCTTCTTTCCCCCACCTTGTTGGCTTAGAAGGGAACTCTTTACAGTTGAATTGACGTGGGTTGTCTTTTTGCTCTTCCAGTTCCTTCAGGAGTGATACAAAATGGAGCACGGGTTCTGAGCCGAGGGCTGTTTCCTGGCGTCCGGCCGTTGCCAATCACTCCCATCGGGGTGTCAGCAGCCATGAGGTAAGTGAGGAATCTTGGGTGAAGCCTATGGGGTGGGAAGGGCACCATCTTCTCCCGTTCCAAGGATGGAGAGGGCCTACTTTGGGTATTCAACAAAGTTAAAGTCCAGCACACTTTGTCTGAATATCCTTGTCTCCGTGGGCCATCAATTTCCTGGTTCTTTCCCATTGAGGAGATATAGAACATGCCAAGGCCACACGGTAGAAGGTAGAATGAGTAGATTGTTTATCAAATTCTAGACTCAGCTCTGTTACTTCACTGTCCTGAGCCTGGGCTGACGTCTCTACTCTCAGGCCCACCTCATTTCCCTCAACTATGAAACCCGTGTCTCCAAGGAAAGGCTGCAGTGAAAAATCCCATGCAGAATTACATGTTCATTTGCTATGCCAAGAAGCCCTGGTATGCCCATACTAACTCTGTCTGGTTCTCTCTTCCCCTTCATAAACAAACAAACAAACTTATTTATTCATTTATTTATGAGTTCTTATAGTTTTTCCTGGGATTTCCTTTTCTTTTCACATAATTCCTTCTTAACACACTTTTCTGAAAGTAACAAGCCAGCATGAGACAGATTCCTCCTGATTGTGACACCCCCTCCACCATCTGTCCGTGCTTATTTGTGTCCCTTCAATATGTGACCCTATGTGTTAGTAATTTCTCTGGGTGCCACTTTCTGTCCTCGGTGGCTTCCTTGCTGAGGAAGGCACTGGGTCTTAGTTGACCAATTCCTCATTATGTACTGTGACCAGAGCAGGACACTGGCTCTCAGCTGCCTCTCTTTCCTTTCTTCTGTACATTGGGGTCAGGGTTGTGCCTCAAGGACATTTTCTTTCATACTCTTTCCAATCCCAGAAAGTCTGCTTTGCTGGGCCTAATGGAGGTACGAAGGTAGGCTACTTTGTGGAAATGAACCTGTGAGCTTTAACTCCCTCACAAATCTGCTCTGCCAGGATGGAAGTCACTTCTTCTCTGGCATCTGGAATTTGAAAATGAGGGGAGATGGTAGGAATTAGAATAGTGGTAGATCAGGGCCACTGACCAATAACAGATCCTGCCTCAAACAAAGACCGACTGACACCTGAAAGTTGCCCTCTGGCCTTGACTTGTGTGTGCCCACACTCACACATCATCATCACCACCCCCCCTAAAAAGGAGTAGTGAGAAACACAACCACGTGTCACCTCTATTCACCGGACAAGGATGCTTTCCAAAACTACCTGGGAGGGTCTTAGATTTCACTGTCATCTTTCTTGGTCACCTTTCAAAGGTCCGTAATTCTTCTTGAGTTTACAAGCGGTTAACCTCTGCCAAGAAGCCAAACATGCCCCGCCCTTGCCTGACCTTGTGAGAGAGACATCTTCTATTTTACCTGCCAAATTTACCTTTTTGATTGGAGAAAAAAAAGCTGAATAAAGTAGACAGTTTTAATGAGCAGATTCTAAATACAGACTGGTATATTTGTTTGTTTGCTTTTGTTCTTCAAGATAGTGTCATGCTCTGGCTCGGCCTGACCTGGAATTTACTATGTAGTCTCAGGGTGACCTTAAACTTGCAGCAATCCAACTACCTCTGCCTCCTTAGTGCTGGGATTAAAGGCATGCGCCACCACTCCTGGCTAGACTGGCATATCGTGTGGACCATTCTTGAATGCCTTCATGTGCAGCTTTTTAAAAATAATATTTATTAATTTATTTAGAGAGGGAGAGAGAAACAGAGAATGAGTGAGTATGGGCATGCCAGGGCTTCTTGGCACTGCAAATGAACTCCAGACACATGCCACTTTGCATCTGCCTTTATGTGAGTATCAGGGAGTTGAACCACAGGCAGTCAGGCTTTGTAAGCAAGTATGCTTTAGTGCTGATTCATCTCCCTGTCAAGTGCAGCTTTTGATTTGAGTCCAGCCATTCCTTCTAGAAGAGCACAGAGGTCTAGGCCCACCCTGGGGCCCTCCCTATAGAGCTTCCTCCCTGTGTTGGTGCATAGTGTCACAGGTGTCTAACCAGGCCTTTGTGGTGGCATTATTTTATGTACAGAAGACGAATTTTTGAGCACCTTTGCCAGAACTATGTACTGGGACTATATCCCAGGTGGGTTAGTGACCAGCCACAGCAGGATTAGAACAGAGAAGGCAAGATTCCATATAGTAACTAGGTGGTAGCCAGAGTAAGAGAAAGAGAGCTCAGGGTGTCAGGGAGGGAGCAAATGCAGGAAGTAGCCATCACCTCCCAGGTTAGGAGAGCAAAAGGAAAGGAGGGAGGTATGATTGCTCTGTGGAACTGAAATGCCTGCAGTGAATGCAGTGTGGGATCCTTGTCTTGGGGCTGGGAAACCCACCAGAGCTGGCTCCTCTATGGAAAGTTCTGGAAGTGTTGAGAAAACTCCAGCCTTTATTCCATGACTACTCCAGGGATGAAATGTTGCTGCTGAGACGTTACTGCTGGGTTGATAGAAAAACAGGTCTCTTTTCCCTCCACCACTTTTCAAACACCCCTGTTGGTGGAGCTAACAAGAGCCAGGTGGCAAAGCAAAATGTGACAGGCACAGTCCAGCCCCACTCTAGCCCCTGAATCCACGTCAAAGTTCAAGTTTGAAGCTGAGTTACAGTGACCTTAGAGCAGCACAGCTTCCTCCAAGTCTATCCTCTGTAAGAGCATTTGTAGTCTGATTAAAGAGACCTTCCTAGTGAGTTTAGTATCTCATGCCTATGATCCAAACATTTGGTAGGCTGAGGCAGGACGACCGCCTTGAGTTCCAGGCCAGACTGAACTACATAGAGAGACCCTATCTCAGAGAAACAAAACTAACCAGCAAGCTTCCTGAGTGTCATAACAGTCTTGAGCAGAATCCTTTTGGTAAAATCTACAAGCACAGTTTGCAGCAGTTAGACAAGTCTCCGTTAGTTAACCAGTGAATGGGGTACTTGACTCCTTGTGCAGCAGGATACCTGCCAGGAAGCAACTTAAGGGGCTGGAGAAGTGGCTCAGTGGTTAAAGGTGCTTGTTGGCAAAGCCTGACAGCCCAGGTTCAGTTCCCCAGTACCAAGGTAAAGTCAGATGCACAAAGTGGCCCATGTGTCTGGAGTTTGTAATGGCAAGAGACCCTGGCTCTCATTTTTTCTCTCTCTTTCATATTCTCCCCCCCCCTGAAAATAAATGAATAGAATTTTTTTTGAGACGCAACTTAAGGAAGGGTTTATTTTGGCTCACAGTTTGAGTGTACAGTTCATGGTGGGGAATGTGAGGCCACTGTTCACGTACGTCTGCAGGCAGGAAGCAGAGAGAGATAAATGCTGGAGCCCATCTGCTTTCTCCTCTTCCCTCGGTCCAGGACCTCAGTCTATAGGCAATGGTGTCACCCACAATTAGGGTGGGATGTTCCAACCTCAGTCTGCCTAATCTAGAAACTCCTTCACAGATGTGTCCAGGGAATTGTCTCATTGTTGATCAAGATGAACCATTACACTGGTAAAGAAAGTCATTGTGCATTAGCAGAAAATTTATCCAAATATCAACTCTGTACCTACTCCCTGTGGTCTTGCTGGAGAGAAGTAGTCAGCTAAGAGACTGGGGGTGCTCGCTAGTGGTGTCTGCCCTCCCTATAGGGAAAACTGTACACACTAAGAGGAGAGAATGCACAGCTATGTGGCCATCTGCAGGCTCCGAGTTGTCTAAACAGCCAGTAAGCAGTGTCTGGGCAAGAAATCTTGTTTTGCCGTTCTTTTTTTGGTTGGAATTTACTATGTAGTCTCAGGCTGGCCTCCAACTCACAGGGATCCTCCTACCTCTGCCTTCTTAGTGCTGGGATTAAAGGTGTGTGCCACCATGCCCGGCTTGTTTCGCCATTCTTGGAATGCATTTTTCACATCCCTTGCAGTTTTTAGTGTGACCACGGGCTCATTGAACTTAAATCCAGCAGAGGTTGAAAGCAACAGGACCCTGGATGACGCCTGGCTTCCTCATGGCAGTACGTGGCTGAGGGTCCCTGGGGGTGTGCCAGTGTTTACAGGGGATGCCTTGGAGTCGTTAACACCCACTACAGGCCAGTTTCCGCCTCTCCTTTTTGTGACAGGTTTCCTGTGTGAGTCTAAGCACTTCTTAAGTGAAAATATTTGTCTTTCAGGGTTTTTTTTTTTTCTCCCTCTGCTGAGTGGCAAAGGCCATGTTTGTTTGTCTTAACTGGGAAACTGTTATTGACATAGATGAAGTGTTACTTTTATTAGCTGATCATTACACAGCTTGTATTTGCTGGGTTCCTTTGCATATAATTATGATGTGAAATCTCCTTGTAAGAGTATCTGTCAATAGTGTAATTGACTTTACCGTGTTGACTTTTTACTCAATAACCTCCGAGATTGGCCCATCCTTAGACATTGGAAACCTGCTTATTTTTAAATTTGTCTGGGCGTAGAGGGCTCAAGATACATCATCGTCGCAGTAACGGTTCACAAGTCTTGGAGTGTCCTGCCCGTTCTTTCTGCTGCTTCCCAGGGAAATCCCCTGCAGAGATTCCATTGATGAGAACCCATGATCGCAGAACTGGAACAACAGTGGCTGGCCTTCTTAGGAGAGAGAGAAAGGCTGGATACAGTGCTATGAGCTGCCTTCCAGTTTGGGGTAGTCCAAGCTCTCTGGGATCTGAAGCATCTTGCTTTTCACTTCAGGCTTTTTAAAAAATAAATTTTAAATATTTATTTATTTGAGAGAGAGGGACAGACTAAGAATGGGCATGCCATGGCCTCTAGCCACTACAAACGAACTCCAGATGTGTGCACCACCTTGTGCATCTGGCTTAATGTGAGTACTGGGAAATTGAACCCGAGTCCTTAGGCTTTGCTGGCAAGTGACTTAGCCACTGAACCATCTCTTCAACCCCACTTCGGGCTTTTTAAAAAGAAATCTGTCTCTTTATTTATCTGTAAACAGAGGGTGAGAGGAGAACGAGGAAGAATGAATGAGCATGACAGGGCCTAGTTCAAATGCACTCCAGGCACACGCGCCGCTTTATGCATCTGGCTTTTTGTGGATAGTAGGGAATAGAACCCAGGCCATCAGGCTTCCTCTTCAGGCTTTAACCAAGCAATATATATATATATATATTGCTTTATTTGCAAGCACAGAGAGAGGAGAGAGACAGAATGGGGGCACGCCAGGGCCTCTCACCACTACAAACAAACTACAGGTATATGCGCGACTTTATGCATCTGGCTTTACGTGGATCCTGGAGAGTCAAACCAGGATCCTTTAGCTTTGCAGGTAAAGCGCCTTAACTGCTTAGCCATCTCTCCAGCCCTCTCCACGTTTTCTGTGACAGGTTCTCTCACTGGCCTAGAACTTGCCAAGGTGGCTGAGGAGCGTCAGGGATCCACGTGTCTCCTTCTCGGGGCCGAGATTCCAAGCATATGTCTGTCCTTATGCTTGTGAGAGGAGCACTTTAGGAACTAAGCTATCTCTCCCTCCCCTGTATTTTGTTTTTAAAGACATTGCACCTGTCACCTTTTGTCCTCTGAAACCATGGCCTTTAGAGACAATTACAAATCTTCATATTAAACAAAATTTAATATTATGCTTTGTGACAGGAGGGAAGGAGAAAATAGCGGAAAAAGAAAGGGTAGTCTCAGGTCGGATATTGTGCTGGGCCACATGTCCCAGCAAAAATATTTGCTTTGAATTTTTCTAAGTCTTGACCAGTGAGCATGGGTCTGCATTCTAAAGCTGCTCTGGAGTTTATGGCCAGCCCCTGGCTGGTGCTGTGAATCCCTGTGGTTCTTTCCCCCAGCATATCTGAACGTCATCAGAGCCCCTGGGCTCTCTGGGCTGTACCAAGTGCAAAATGCTCTGTGGAGGAGAGTTTCGGGGTCATTCCCATTTGTGTTCTGTGATCTCATGTAGAAGGGGGCTCACTGGCAGTGGAGTTGTGGCTCATGGGAGAACAGTGCTCCCTTTGGAGGATACCACACGGAGTTGTTGAGCCTGAGGGCTTCCAGGAAGGGCAGACTCCTCTCCCCTGGACCTCCTTCATCGTGGCTGGCCTGCATCGACCGGATGCAGAGCTCTAGGGCTGGGAGGAATCTTGAATTTTATCTTTTATCTAATTTAGATCTCACAGAGAATGTGGAAGAAAACTATTAACTCAGTTCTAACCTCTCCCACATAGAATTTCTTAACCCAGTAAGATGTAATTTTATATGCTACTTTTCTGAAATGATTTTTTTTTCATCCTTTCCTCAGTATCCATTCTCATTGTCTGTAGTATTAATCTTCCTGTCCATTTTGAGGTAGGTTCTCGTTGTAGCCCAGGCTGACCTGGAATTATCTCTGTAGTCTCAAGATGGCCTTGACCTCATGACGATCCTCCAATTTCTGCCCCCCCCCCCGAGTGCTAGGATTAAAGGCGTGTGCCTCCACACAAGTTACTAAGCGTGTGATTATGTGGTGGTTATGACTCCACCACCAAACCTTAACGGGAAAGCAGAACTGCCTTCCACATCAGGTGACCATAATCTACCTCAAAATTCCACATAAGATGATCATAATGTACCTCAAAATTCCATATAAGGTGACCATCAGCTACCCCAAAATTCCATATAAGGTGACCATAGTCTACCTCAAAATTCCATATAAGGTGACCATAGTCTACCTCAAAATTCCATATAAGGTAACCATAGCCTACCTCAAAATTCCACATAAGGTGACCATCAGCTACCTCAGAATTCCAAATAAGGTGACCATAATCTACCTCAGAATTCCACATAAGGTGACCATAATCTCAAAATTCTATATATGGTGACCATAATCTATCTCAAATTCCACATAAGGTGATCATAATCTATCTCAAAATTCCACATAAGGTAGTCATAATCTACCTCAAAATTCCACATAAGGTGACCATAATCTACCTCAAAATTCCACATAAAGTGACCATAATCTCAAAATTCTATATATGGTGACCATAATCTATCTCAAATTCCACATAAGGTGACCATAATCTACCTCAAAATTCCACATAAGGTGACCATAATCTACCTCAAAATTCCACATAAGGTGATCATAATCTACCTCAAAATTCCACATAAGGTGCCGGGCGTGGTGACGCACGCCTTTAATCCCAGCACTCGGGAGGCAGAGGTAGGAGTATTACCGTGAGTTCAAGGCCACCCTGAGACTACATAGTGAATTCCAGGTCAGCCTGAGCTAAAGTGAGACCCTACCTTGGAAAACCAAAAAAAAAAAAATTCCACATAAGGTGGTCATAATCTACCTCAAAATTCCATATAAGGTGGTCATAATCTCCCTCAAAATTCCACATAAATTGACCATAATCTCAAAATTCTATATATGGTGACCATAATCTATCTCAAATTCCACATAAGGTGACCATAATCTACCTCAAAATTCCACATATGGTGACCATAATCTACCTCAAAATTCCATATAAGGTGATCATAATCTACCTCAAAATTCCATATAAGGTAACCATGATCTCAAAATTCCACATGAGGTGTCCATAATTTCAAACTTTTGCATTAATGGTTCCCATGATTTCAGAATTATTTTTGGTGTCCATAAACAACAGATTGTTGTGTTTTGTTTGATTCTAAGTTTTTAATATATAGAATAATACAGTGTATCTCTTCCAATATGTTTATTAGATTTGATGCACACAGCTTTAATTGAATCATTTATACTGCTATATAATGTCCAACTGGGCAGTCATTTCACATTTTTTAAATTTTTAAAAAATATTTATTTGAGTGGGGTGGCAAATGGAGAGAATGGGCACACCAGGGCCTCCAGCTGCTGCAGACAAACTCCAGACACATATGCCACCTTATGCTTCTGGCTTACACAAGTTCTAAGGAATCAAACCCGAGTCCCTAGGCTTTACAGGCAAGGGCCTTAACAGCTAAGCCATCTCTCCAGGCCATTTTGATCATTTGTAGTTCTTTAATCTTACAAGAGTTGCTGCTATGGAAGTTCTTTGTACATGTCTTGGCATTGGTCTAGAATGTTCACAAATAGCATTGTGTGTTCCTTGGGTGTGCACATGCTCTGCCTACAAGGGATTATTTCCACAGTGCTCACTTCCATTTCTGCTTCTCAGGAAAGGATGAGGAAATGGCTCTACTCCTCTGCATTTTCTTTGTAATCTTGACCAATCAGTGTGTTGTAATTTACATGTTCTTTGTTCCTAAAGATGTTGTACTGAGTTGTGTATTTGAATGTGCTCTTTTTTTTGGGGGGGGGGGCAAAGTTTTATTGGGTAAAAAAAGAAAGAAAAGAAAAAGAAGAAAAGCTGGTGTACCAGGGCTACACCCAGAGTTCAGCATCTCAGGATGCAGCCCTGAACTGTTCGGAGTGTCTCCTTTTATTGGAAATAAACGCATGATGTTCATGGGAAAAACAGGATGGAAGTTAAACCATAAAGTTACTGTTGAACAGTGGAGGGGGCTATTACAAGAAGTCACGAGGTATTCATTACAGAGATCACATAGGTGGAACTGAGGCAAGAAACATTCTATACTATGTAATCACAAAGATACTTAGAAACAAAGAGATACAGGAAGGTCATGGTACATTTGCACAGAGGGGTCGTCCCTTGAATGTGCACTTCTATGGGTTGTCTGCCTGCTCTTTCTCTACCACCACCACTCCGCCCGGTAGGATTTCTCTGTAGCCCACACTCAGGCTCACTGCTGCAGTCAGGTTCACATTGCTGGAGGAAAACACTTAACCAAGAGCAGCTTGTGGGTGGAGGAAAGGGTTTATTTTTGGCTTACAGACACGAGAAGAAGCTCCATAATGGCAGGGCAAATGATGGCATGAGTAGAGGGTTGTGGTAGTTTGAATATATGTCCCCCAATATATTCAATGTTTTATTACTTTATAGTTTGCATCTGCAATCACCTTGCTAGAGGCAAGGTCACTGGGGGCCGGTCTTAAGGTGTGGTGATGGTTTGTGATTCCATTGTAAAGATATGCAAATGTGCCTAGCAGGAGTTCCTGAAGTGTGCTGTGTGACCTTTTGGCAGTAGTTTTGCTCTGTGTGCTGTGGTGGCTGGTTGGCTTTGCTCTCTCTGCTTGGCCCTGTGGAGAGCAGGCCATTTCTCTTGCCATTATGGAACTTCCCCTGGATCTGTAAGCTTCAATAAATAATATCCCTTCCTCCATAACTGTGCCTGGTCTGGAAGTTCATCTCAGCGAACCTGAAGCTGTCTGCAACAATAAAGTGGTACCGAGGAGTGTGGGGTGAGATGAACCAGATCATGTGGATGTTCATCTTTTGGAACTTTTGTTTTGGAGGAATGGGCATGGACTTGGTGCTTGCAACTGAAGGTGCCTTCTGGAGTGGTAAGCCAAGTTTTATGGACTATTCTGATGAGAGTTTGAGAATGCTAAGTGCAGATAGTACTGAACTTCGAGGCTTGTCTTATGAGGTTTCTAAGGGGAAGGAAAGACTGCAGAGGACTTTGTTGGAACTGGGCTACTGGCATAAGGGATGGCTACGTTCCGCTATCCAGGCCCAGAAAGTTTGATCAAGGTTAAATTTGTAATGGACTGATGTGCTTGGCTAAAGATATCGGACTGAGATTTTAAGATTTTGAGTTGGAAAACCTGAAGCAAGCTAAAAGTAGAGGCACTGAGACTGGTTAAGCTGCTATTGTTGACACATTAGCAATCTTAAGGAAGGTGGAAGGAAGGTTGCCTGACTGATTTACATTAAAACAATGGAGAGGATGCCTGAGGAAAGACTGTTAAGAATGCAAATTCTTGGAAAGAGCTGACTGGAGAAGGAACCTGTTTTTCAAGGCTATGGTTTATTTCATCCCTGGATTAAGAATATGGTTGTGTCTTGCACACCTGGTATTAGTTTTGGAAGCATAAAAAATGCATAGAATGGTCATGAGTTGCACACGGTTCCAGGAGCCGCTGCTGAGATGCGGCATGAGGCAGGGCATGAAGACCCTCAGGAATAGGCTGAAAGAGCCTTTGGAAGATGAACCGTGGTTTGCATGGAGACCTGAAGATGTTTTGGATATACCAGGACTGTGCAAAAGGACTACCATGGAGTGCAGTGTTGAACTGGGATGAAAGTTTTTCCTGGCAACTCTGCCCAGCTGGAGGGGCGGAATTGGTAAACTGGAGACTGTCAGTCTCTGGTTATATTGAACTTGAACTACAGAAGTTTGATGACGGCTGATGATAGTTGAGTTTGCATTATTCTAGTCTCTCTTTGCTATGCCTTTTACCAGTTAAAAATGTTTACTCTGTGCCTTTACATGTTAAAAGTATTTAACTTGTTTGATTTTACAGGACTATCTTAAGTTGATCAAGACTGTGAGAACCTTTGAAATTGGACTGAGTACAATTTACAATGTGTGATAGTTATAAATCTATTGGGGGCCAGGAGCTAAATATATTGGGGGCCAGGGGCGGAATGTGGTAGTTTGAATATATGTCCCCCAATATATTCAATGTTTTATTACTTTATAGTTTGCATCTGCAATCACCTTGCTAGAGGCAAGGTCACTGGGGGCCGGTCTTAAGGTGTGGTGATGGTTTGTGATTCCATTGTAAAGATATGCAAATGTGCCTAGCAGGAGTTCCTGAAGTGTGCTGTGTGACCTTTTGGCAGTAGTTTTGCTCTGTGTGCTGTGGTGGCTGGTTGGCTTTGCTCTCTCTGCTTGGCCCTGTGGAGAGCAGGCCATTTCTCTTGCCATTATGGAACTTCCCCTGGATCTGTAAGCTTCAATAAATAATATCCCTTCCTCCATAACTGTGCCTGGTCTGGAAGTTCATCTCAGCGAACCTGAAGCTGTCTGCTACAAGGGTGGACATTAACTCCTGGTCAATATCAGATGGACAACAGCAGCAGGAGAGTGTGCTAAACACTGGCCAGGGGAAGCTGGCCATACCACCCATAAGCCAGCCCCTAACAATACACTTCCTCCACGAGGATCCAATTCCCAAATTGCCACCAGCTGAGGACCTAGCATTCAGAACACCTAAGTTTATGGGGACACCTGAATCAAACTACCACACTGAACTAGAACTCACTCTGTAGTCCCAGACAGGCCTTGAACTCACAGAGATCCTCCTACCTCTGCCTCCCCGAAATTAAAGGCGTGCACCACCACCACACAGTGGCCACAGCCAGTGTTGCTGCTGCTGCTTCTCTTCCTCCTCCTCTTCATTATTACGTTAAAAAAAGCTACTGATGTTTATTTACAAGTAGAGAGAGAAGAGAGACAGAGAAAATGGGCAGGCATGTGCCTCTAGCCACTGCAAACAAGCTGCAGACACATGAGCCACTGTGTACACTTAGCTTTACATCAGTGCTTGGGAACTGAACCCAAGTTGTTAGGCTTTGCAGGCAAGCACCTTAACTGCTTAGCCATCTCTTCTGCCTAAATCATTATTATTATTTATTATTATTATTATTATTATTATTATTATTGACTTATTTAAGTCTGGAAACATTAGACTTGTGGGACTCAGATCCAGTGACATGTCTTACAAACAGATCATCTGTTCTTGCATCATTTATTACACAGCTCCTACTTCCCCCATCGATTGGCAGTACCAGCTGAGATCTGTGTCACAGTTCTTCATAATTGTGCGTTTTGTGGGGGGAATCCCTTGACCCTATTTCATATTTGTTATCCCATGACAATGCCACTCTGTCTGAATTACTACATCCTTATGGTAAGTAGACCAGGCTATCTTAATTTGTGATCTTGTATAGATGTCTCAGCCATTCTTAGCTTTTGCACTTGCGTATAAATTTTAGAAACAACTGATAAATTGTCCCAGAATGGCAGGGGAGGATAGAAGAAAGAAACTTCCGCCTGTTGTGACTTGTCCAAACTCAGTGATCTTCCCAAGGGCTGGGATGATAGGCTTGAGCCACCATACTGCTGTGACTTTTTTTTTTCTTTTACACAAATTGAAACTGTAGATAAGATTGGTAGGATTAATGGTCTAGCTTAAGTTCTTTAACCCATGAGCAACTATAACTCTCCATTTATTTGTCTTCAGTAGTTCCCATTACAGCTTTATTGTTTTTTTTCTAAAGAGCCTATATATCTTCAGTTAGATTTAGTCTATATAGTATATGTTCTTTATTTTTTCATGCTGCTGTGAATTCTGCATGTACACATGTCGTATGTTCTGTTCACTTCTGATTCACTGAAATGGAACTGATTTCTCACTGATCGTTGTTCCAGCAAGCCTGTTAAATAAACTGCCTAAGTAGTTGTCATCTATGCTTGTACAAATTCATGTCTCCTATAAGTCACGGTGGCTCGAGCTTCTTTTTAATTTGAACTTGTTTTTTCCTGTCCTAATGCATAGGTCAGGGCCTCTAGAAAATGACAGACTTCTTTTTATTGCTTCTTACGTTAAAAGGAGCCCTGTTGTTGACTCAAAATTGATAGGATATTTGTTATATTGTTAGGAAGTATATTTCATCACAATAACAAAACTCTGTATGTTCCTTCTTAGCTATATTTTATCATTACTGAGTGTTGAATTTCATCATAAAAAGTTTACATCGCCTTAAGGTAACTAAATTGCTTTTACTTATTTTTGCTGTGATGAATTACAAAACAAATTTTCCAACTCTGAATAAAACTTGCAGAGTTGGTGAGCTAATATTTTATGTATGAGTTTTGTCATGGAACATGTTTCCTGAGTTCTGTCTTTATCTAGTGTTAATGGCATGATTAATTTAACTCATAAAGTAAATTGAAGTGTATTCACTTATTAATCACACTTATCAGTCCTTTTCTTTACAAAATCTACTGTCTTGATTACCTAATGTTTGACAGAGCTTATTTGTGGAACAATCGGATGCTGGCATTTTCCTGGTGAATCATTGTTAATTTCATGTGTATAATGATTATAGGATAACAGACTTTTATTTCCTTTTGAACTAATTTTGATAAGTAGGAATTTGGCTACTTCACTTGGGTTTTCAAATAGCTTGGCATACAGCTATTCTCAGTATGTTGTGTTATCTTCTCTAGTGTCTTTTATAAATATGCTCTCTATTATTTCATCAATGCTTCTTTCATTTCTTGGGATTTATTCTGTTTTTCTTCAAGTTACAATTTCTTTCAAACCATAGCTTTGTTGCATTCCATAAGTGTTATCTTTTATTCTTATTACTGTCATGTACTCCATATTTTCTTCTTTGACCTACAAATTTTTTAGGTGTATGTTTTTGAATTACTAAACCAAAGAGAATGTAGCTCTTTCTTTTTTTTCTTTACATGCCAACAGCTGTCATTTTTAAACATTTATTTATTTGAGAGAGAATGGGTGTGTCAGCACCTTCAGCCGCTGCAAATGAACATGTGTGACATTGCACGATTGTGTCACTGCACATCTGGCTTACATGGAAGCTGGAGAGTCGAACATGAGTTCTTAGGCTTCTCAAGCAAGTGCCTTGACTGCTAAGCCATCTTTCCAGCCCTCTTTCTTTTCTTTTCTTTCTTTTTTTTGTTTTTCTTTTCTTTTTTTTTTTTTTTTTTTTTTTTTGTTTGTTTGTTTTTGGAGAGAGAGAGAGAGAATGAATTGGTGCACCAGGGACTCAGCTACTGCAATAGAACTCCCAGTGCTTGCACCACCTAGTGGGCATGTATGACCTTGCGCTTGGCTCACCTTTGTGCATCTGGCTAACTTAGGATTTGGAGAGTTGAACATGGGTCCTTTGGCTTCTCAGGCAAGTGTCTTAAGTGCTAAGCCATCTCTCCAACCCTGTTTCTTATTTTTTAAGTTGCCTCATCAACATGGCCATCATCTAAGATAAATTGTGTTGGAGAATATCATTGATAGGTATGATACTGCTTCTTTATATTTCTTGAGACAATAAATAAGGCTAGTCTACATTCTATGGTCAAGTGTACATAATATAGTCCTAGTGTAAGCAATATATGATGTAGTATAAATCTGCTTTTTATTTGTTCATTTATTTTGTTTGGGTTTTTTTTTTCCCAAGGTAGAGTTTCACTTTAGCCCAGGCTGACCTGGAACTCACTCCATAGCCCAGGCTGGTCTTGAACTCTGGCAATCCTCCTACCTCTGCCTCTTGAGTGCTGGGATTAAAGGCATGCACTACCACACCTGGCCTAAATACCTTTAAAAAAAATTATTTCAGCTAGGCATGCTGGTGGCACACGCCTTTAATTCTAGCACTTGAAAGGCAGAAGTAGGAGGATTGTCATGAGTTCAAGGCCACTCTGAGACTACATAGTGAATTCCAGGTCAGCCTGGGCTAGAGTGAGACCCTGCCTTGAAAAAAAAAAAAAAAAAAAAAAAAAAAAGTATTTCAGGTTGCTTCCAAAACATGCCTTTTCCATGACAAGTACATCTGTGTATGTCTGTTGTGTCCCGTCTCTGTTGTGATCTTTTGTATGTGTATGCATGTATTGTGTGTGACAGGGAGCCTGCATGACTACTGAGAGAGATGCATTAAAACTTCCCTTTACAGTGTGGATTTGGCTGTTTCTCCCCATAATTTTTCAATTAAAGAGTATGTTCTTTGAAGCTGTTTTATTGAAGGCATGCATGTTTAAAGTGGTTTCATCTTTCTGTTGAATCAAACATTTATAAATGCTAATGACTTTCTTCATTTGTAATAATGATTCTTACCTTTAAAGTCTATCACTTCATTTTAATGCTGCTGCACCAGCATGATACAACTTTTTCCGTCTTTTTAGTCTTTATTTGTCCTTATGTGTTAGGCTTTTGTCTCATAGACAGGTTTGTTGTTGTTGTCTTGACGCAGGGTCTCTGTCTAGCCCAGGGTGGCCTGAAACTTATGGTGATCCTCCTCGTTCAGCCTCCTGAGTACTGGAACTACAGAGGTGAGCTGCCACGTGTGGCTTTACATGTTTGGTCCATGCTAATGGTGTGTACCTTTCTGCTGAAGACTTGGAGCTCATTGGTTCATTTTCATCATCTGATGTAGCACTTGGATATGCCCCACTTTTTGCAGACTCTTGTCTTATGAGCATTATCCTAAATGGAACTTCTCCCACTTCTCATTCTAGTCTATTCCTGATGAACAGTTTGGAAGTATCCATCGTGTTTCTCTTTCATTGCTGATCCTAGACTTTTAACATGAATGTTTTATTTTTATTTATTTTTTTAATTTTTTTATTACTTTTTTTTATTGACTTTTATACTCACATACAAAGAAAAAACCCACGTGATATTTCCCTTCCCTCCCCCCATTCCCCTTTAGAACTCAAGTCTCCATCATATCCCCTCCCTCTCTCCATTAGTCTCTCTTTTAATTTGATGTCATCATCTTTTTCTTCTGTTTTGAGGGTCTTGCGATGGTATTGCTAGGCACTGCAAGGTCATGGATATCGAGGCCAGTTTCTGTCTGGACAGTTGCATTGTAAGAGGTTATACCCTTCCTTTGGCTCTTCCATTCTATCCGCCCCCTCTTCTGCAATGGTCCCTGAGCCTTGTAGGGTGTGACAGAGGTGTTTCAGTGCTGGGCACTACTCCATCCCTTCTTCTCAGCACTATGTTGCCTTTTGGGTCATCCCAGTGGTCATCACCATCTGAAAAGAGAAGCTTCTCTAACCAGAAGTGAGAGTAGCGTTAATATGTGAATATGAACATTAAGTGTAGTGCTTTCAGGGTAGCTTGGTGGGAATAATATATACATTTAGTCAGATGAGAGCAGGCTTATACCCCTAAGGCTCATGACCTCACCTACCAAAGACTTTTACTTAAGTTTTTCAGTACCAGGTATGTATTCCCTCCCGTAGAGAGGGCCTTCAGTCCAATTATGGAGCAGTTGGTTACCCCAAGAATAGACATGCCACTATTGCACCCGTTCAGTCATTGGGCCTGTCTGGCCAAGCTTGAATATTCAGCATCCACTGTTTTCACTGTAGATGACTTCTGTCTCCCATACGCTGCGTGCAATGCAGCTTTTTCCAGCTTTCAGTTGGCTGGTCTACAGGGAGATTTTCTGCTCCACACCAGGTTGCTTTCTCAGTGACCTTGCCTCTCAGGCATGAGATGTCTTCAGCAATAGGGTCTTACTATCTGTTTCTCTAGGGAAACCAAGGGCTTTGGCAAGAGCCTTTAATGTTTTGGAGGCTACCGGGACCTCCTTGGCCAACAACTCACTGGAAGGTATTCCATCCCAAGTACTGAAAATTTTCTAGTAACAGTCTATAGCTTCTAGATGTGCCCTTATTCAAAAAAATAATTTTACATATGTCTTATTCACAATATCTTGAGTTTAGATTGATCCTCCCCCTGCCCTTCTTGTATACATTCTCTTCCCATGGCCTCACTTAGGACATTCCCCTCCCTATACTCAGTTCTTCTACTTACATATGTACATTACCATACACTTAAGTCCTTCCCTTTCCTCCCTCCCTTATACCCTTTTACCAGCTTACTGGTTTCTGGTACCTATTTTTGGTTCCAATTCACACACAAGTCTATACATTGGTAGCTAGGACCCACATATGAGAGAGAACATGTGACATTTGGCTTTCTGAGCCTGGATTACCTCACTTAGTATAATCCTTTCCAGATCCATCCATTTCCCTGCAAATTGCATAATTTCGTTTTTCTTTACCGCTGAATAGAACTCCATTGTGTAAATGTACCACATCTTTATTATCCACTCATCTGTAGAGGGACATCTAGGCTGCTTCCATTTCCTAGCTATTGTGAATAGAGCAGCAATAAACATGGTTTTGCAAGTATCTCTAAGGTAGTGAGAAGAATCCTCTGGATATATGCCTAGGAGTGCTATAGTTGGATCATATGGTAAATCTATCTCTAGGTGTCTCAAGAACCTCCACACTGATTTCCACAATGGCTAGACCAGCTTACATTCCCACCAACAGTGAAGAAGTGTTCCTGTTTTTCTGCATCCACGCCAGCACTTATTGTCATTTGTTTTCTTGATGGTAGCCATTCTGACAGGAGTGAAATGGAATCTCAAAGTGGTTTTAATTTGCATTTCCCTGATGGCTAAGGATGTGGAACATTTTTTTAGATGTTTATATGCCATCTGTATTTCATCTTCCGTGAATTCTCTATTTAGTTCCATAACCCATTTTTTAATTGGGTTGTTTGAATTCATATCATTCTGTTTTTTGAGTTCTTTGTATATTCTGGGTATTAATCCTCTGTCAGATGTATAGCTGGCAAAGATTTTCTCCCATTCTGTAGGTTGTCTTTTTGCTCTATTCACAGTATCCTTTGCTGTACAAAAGCTTTGTAATTTCATAAGGTCCCAGTGGTTGATTAGTGGTTTTATTCCCTGAGCAATTGGAGTTATATTCAGAAAGTCCTTGCCTATTCCAATATGTTGAAGAGTTTCCCCTACTTTTTCCTCTAGCAGTTTCAGAGTTTCAGGTCTGATATTAAGGTCTCTGATCCATTTGGACTTGACTCTTGTGCATGGAGAGAGACCAGGATCTATGTTTATCCTTTTACATACAGATGTCCAGTTTTCCCAGCACCACTTGTTAAAGAGGCTATCTTTTCTCCAATGAATATTTTTGGCATTTTTGTCAAAGATCAGGTATCTGTAGCTCCTTGGATTAATATTTGGGTCTTCTGTTCTGTTCCATTGATCTACCTGTCTGTCCTTGTGCCAGTACCATGCTGTTTTTGTTACTATGGCTTTGTAGTATAACTTAAAATCGGGTATGGTTATACCCCCTGCCTGATTTTTGTTGCAGAAAAATTGTTTTGGCTATTCAAGGTTTTTGTGTTTCCAGATGAATTTTAGTATTGTTTTTCTATTTCTGTGAAGAATGCTATTGGAATTTTAATGGGGATTGCATTAAATGTGTAGATTGCTTTTGGTAAGATTGACATTTTCACAATATTGATTCTTCAATCCAGGAGCATGGAATGTCTTTCCATTTCCTTGTGTCTTCTGTAATTTGTCGCTCGAGTTTTTTTAAAGTTCTCATTGTAGAGATCCTTCACTTCCTTGGTTAAGTTTATTCCAAGGTATTTTATTTTTTTTGAGGCAATTATGAATGGGAGAGATTTCCTGATTTCATCCTCTGCATGTTTGTTGTTAGTGTATAGAAAAGCTACTGATTTCTGTGTGTTTATTTTGTATCCTGCTACATTGCTAAAAGTGTTTATCAGCTCTAACAGTTTGCTGGTAGAGTCTTTAGGGTCTGTTATGTATAGAATCATATCGTCTGCAAATAATGATAATTTGATCTCTTCCCTTCCGATTTGTATCCCCTTTATGAGTGTCTCTTGCCTTATTGCTGTGGCTAAGACTTCCAGTACTATATTAAATAGTAGTGGGGAAAGTGGATACCCTTGTCTTGTTCCTGAATTTAGAGGAAAAGCTTCAAGTTTTTCCCCATTTAGTATTATGTTGGCTGTAGGTTTGTCATAAATAGCTTTTATTATGTTGAGATATGTTCCTTCTATTCCCAGTTTCTGTAATACTTTCACCATGAAGGGGTGTTGGATTTTGTCAAAGACCTTTTCTGCATCTATTGAGATGACCATATGATTTTTGTCCTTCAGACCATTAATATGGTGTATTACATTTATAGATTTGCATATGTTGAACCATCCCTGCATCTCTGGGATAAAGCCTACTTGGTCAAGGTGAATAATCTGTCTGATAAATTCTTGTATTCTGTTTGCCAGTATTTTGTTGAGAATTTTTGCATCTATGTTCATGAGGGAGATTGGTCTATAATTTTCTTTTTTTGATCTGTCTTTGTCCGGTTTTGGTATCAGGGTGATGCTGGCTTCATAGAAGGATTTCGGTAGAATTCCTTCCTTTTCTATTTTCTGGAAAAGTTTGAGAAGAATTGGTATTAGATCTTCCAGGAATGTCTGGTAAAATTCAGCAGTGAATCCATCTGGGCCTGGGCTTTTTTTAGTTGGGAGACTTTTTATGACTGCCTGGATCTCTGTGGTTGTTATAGGTCTATTTAAATGGTTTATCTCATTTTGATTTAATTTTGGTAGGTCATATGAATCAAGGAAATCATCCATTTCTTTCAGGTTTTCAAACTTAGAGGCATATATATTCTTAAAGTATGTCCGTATGATTTTCTGAATTTCTTTGGTATCTGTTGTGATGTTGCCTTTTTCATCTCTAATCTTATCAATTTTTGTCTCTTCTCTCTTTCTTTTGGTCAGATTTGCTAAGGGTTTGTCAATCTTGTTTATTCTTTCAAAGAACCAACTCTTAGTTTCATTGATTTTTTTGATTGTTTTTTTGGTTTCTATTTCATTAATTTCTGCCCTAACCTTTATTATTTCTTCCCATCTACTGATTTTTGGTTTGCCTTGTTCCTCTCTTTCCAAGGCCTTAAAGTGAAGCATTAAATTGTTTAGTTGTGAACTCTCTAGTTTCTTAATATAGGCACTTAGAGCTATAAATTTCCCTCGTAGGACTGCCTTCATTGTGTCCCAAAGGTTTTGGTATGTTGTATTCTCATCATCATTTGATTCTATGAATTTCTTGATTTCCTTTTTAATTTCTTCAATGACCCATACATCGTTCAATAATGTACTGTTTAGTCTCCATGAATTTCTGTATGCTCTGTAGTTTTTCTTGTTGTTGATTTGCAGTTTAATCCCGTTGTGGTCAGATAGCATACAAGGGATTATTTCAATTTTCCTGTATTTGTTAAGATTTGATTTGTGCCCTATCATATGGTCTATTTTAGAGAATGTCCCATGTGCTGCTGAGAAGAATGTATATTCTGCAGCATTTGGATGGAATGTTCTGTATATATCTGTTAGGTCCATTTGTTCCATGATATCATTTAATGCAGATGTCTCTCTGTTTATTTTTTGTTGGGTAGACCTGTCAAGTGGTGAGAGCGGGGTATTGAAGTCACCCACTACTATTGTGTTAGGTGTTATCTCTGACCTTAAGTCCGATAGTGTTTGTTTGATGTAATTGGGGGCCCCCGTGTTGGGAGCATAAATGTTTAGGATTGTGATGTCCTCCTGTTGGAGTATTCCTTTAATCAATATAAAGTGACCTGCTTTATGTTTCCTCACTAATGTCCTGTCAGAAATTAGGATGGCAACCCCTGCTTGTTTTCTAGGCCCATTTGCTTGAAATACCTTTTTCCAACCTTTCACCCTAAGAATGTTTCTATCTTTTAATGAGAGGTGAGTTTCCTGGAGGCAACAGATGGTAGGATCCTGCTTTTTAATCCAGTCTGCCAGTCAATGTCTTTTGGTTGGGGCATTGAGGCCATTGATATTGAGAGTTATTATTGAAAGGATATGTATTTGATCTCTCCATTTTTCTTGTTTTGTAGTTCTTCCTGGTTTTCGTTTTACTCACTTGTTCTAACTGTTGAGTATGATTTCTTTTTTCCTATTTCCTGCTGTGTGTGTTTTGCTTTTTCTTCAGCATGAATGATTCCTGCAAGTATTTTCTGTAGAGCTGGTTTAGTTGTCATAAATTCCTTTAGCCTGTCTTTGTTGTCGAATGTCCTTGTTTCTCCATCAATTTGGATAGAAAGCTTTGCAGGATAAAGTAATCTTGGTTGGCAGTGTTTATCTTTCAGAACTTGGAATACATCACTCCAGGCCCTTCTGGCTTTTAAAGTTTGCGTTGAGTAATCTGCTGTGACCCTGATGGGTTTCCCCTTGTAGGTCATTTGCTTTTTCTCTCTAACTGCTTTCAATATATTTTCTTTGGTTTGCGTATTTAGTAGTTTAATTATAACATGGCGAGAAGAGGATCTTTCTAGGTTTTGTCTGTTTGGTGTTCTAAATGCTTCCTGTATCTGCATTGGCATTTCTTTCCCAATTTGGGGAAAATTTTCTTCTATGATTTTGTGGAAAACACCTACTAAGCCTCTGGATTGAAATTCTTCCCCTTCTGCTATACCTTGAATTCTTATGTTTGATCTTTTCACAGAGTCCCGCATGTCTTGGAGTTCTCATTCATACCTTTCTATTAGCTTGTCTTTCTCTTTGTTGGACTGTGATAGGTCTGCCATCTGGTCTTCTAGTTTAGATATTCTGTCCTCTCCTTCATCCATTCTACTAGTGAGACTTTCCACAGAGTTTTTTATTTCACTGACTGTGTTTTTAAGAGCTAGGATTTCAGCCTGGTTTTTCTTCAGTAGTTCTATTTCCTTATTCATGTCCTCTAATGACCTTTTTATTTCCTTAAGCTGTTTTTCTGTAATCTCTTTCAAGAGTTTGTTTTCTTCTTTAATTCCTTTGTTTTCTTCTCGTATTGCTTTCATTTCTTCTTTTATTTCTTTGAGTATAGATAACATCATTCCTTTGAAATCTTTGTCAGGAATTTCATCTAAAACTGTTTCATTGGTGAACAATTCTGATGGATTTGTAATTTTTGGTGGGATTGCATTGTCTTGATTCTTTGTGTTGCTTGTATTATAATGTAGTGATTTTTGCATCCTGGATTGATTTAATGCTTAGGGTTTCTAGTTATCTGCAGTGTTCTTATGTGTGGATATGGGTTTAAGGTACCAAGTGTAGCACTTGTACCCAGGTCCACCTCAGAGGTAATCCTAGATGTTGACTTTGCTTGGTAAGCAAGTATTGTAGTGGACTGGTGGAACAATTTAGTAGCAAGTTCTGAACTTCAATTGAGCCAAATGCACATTCAATTAGCATGAGCAAAGAGTATACAAGTGTGGGAATTGAAACAAAGAGTCTTATAATGTCAAAATCCCTAAGGATGTGTTTCTTCCACACCCTTAATCTTGTCAGCTAGGAATCAGACCCTGCCCCCAATAATGACAGAAGCAAAAGATAAAGGCCCTTTAAATCCAAAAGTATTACAGGCAGCAATATTCAACACCTCATATTCAGCTTATTTGAAAATGGTAAGGCCAACCACCAATATGTAACCCATAACCTGCCCTGACCTGGAAAGGGAGGTTAGCACTTCCAATGCAGGCCTTTGTTACCTTTTGGTGTGGCTTCCAAACTCACCAATGCTGAGTGCCCACCTCGTTCCCTGAGCTGTGGAGCTTGGCTTAGCTGTGCTGGGTCAGGTGTTGGTGATGTAGTACAGGCTGCTTCTAATGGTTGATTTCTGCCAATTCGCTGGGGATCTGATGGTTGGGAGATGAGCGAGTTCAGGAAGCTTGTAGTGGCTCACCGTGTTCTCCTGTAGCTCTTTCAGTAATTCAGCAGACTTTTCTTCACTTTCTGGGCTCTGAGAGGAGACTGATGAGGTTGGAAAGTTCCCCGTTTATTTATTATTTTTGTTGTTGTTGTTGTTTGTTTCGGCGGCGGTGGCAGCAGCAGTGGCTGCAGGGGAAGCTCAGCGAGTCTCAGCTGATCTGAGCAGCAGCTTAGCGCCACGGATTGGGGCGGCTGCTCCAGCCGCTGTGGAGCGTGTCAGGCCACAATCCCCAAAGTGAGATTTCCGCTGTTTCCCGGGAAAAAATATTCTGATCTTTTCCAAAGAAGAGTGTAGTTTTGTTTAAATCCCTCCCTGATCTGGTTTGGCGTGGCTCCTATGCCGCCATCTTACCCGGAAGCAATTCCTCCTTTTTTCTATTTTTATTTATTTTTGAAGAGAGACACAGAGAGAGACAGACAGAGAGGGAGAGGGACACAGAGATGGACGCACCAGCAGTCTCTCAGCTGCTATGAACAAAATCCAGATGCATGCGCCCCCTTGTGGTCAAGTGCGGCATTGCGCCCTTGCGTCACTTTGCATCTGGCTAAATGTAGGACCTGGAGATTGAAACCGGGTTCTTAGGCTTAGGAGGCAGGCGCCTTAACCACTAAGCCATCTCTCCAGCCCAACATGAATGTTTTAAAATGCTTAGCCAGTACCTTTAACCTTCTGATCGACAAGGAGCCTTTCGCGTGCTTCTCCCTCAGCTCTGTCCGCCTCGGCAGTAGTACGTCCGTTTGTTCAGTACTTTGCTTCTGTTTTGCTTTGCTTTGCTTTTTTTTCCAGCTGCTTATTCATTATCTTGTGTAGTACGTCAGTACTTGGCCTCCCTTCTCATTTCTGGTCATTTCTCCCTCTACAGGTCTCCCTGGTTAGATCGTTCCCTTTCCTGAAATACATCCCCAAGTTCTTAGAGTGAGAATCTGCTGATCGTTAAAACCTTAAGGTCATGTCCAGAAGTTACTATGACTGGCTATAAAGAAGCCGTTCTCACAGGTGTTTTCTCTTTCACCTTGGGGTTTTCTACTTCCGTCTGCTTCACCAATTCTGAAACTCCAAATTAACTTCTGCTTCTCTCTAGTAGCTGCGTTTTCTTCCTATGACTTTTATATCTGTTCTTTGCCCTCTTTTTTATTTTATTTATTTTTTATTCATTTTTATTTTTTTGGTTTTTCAAGACAGGGTCTCACTTTAGCTCAGGCTGACCTAGAATTCACTATGTAGTCTCAGGATGGCCTCGAACTCACAGCGATCCTCCTACCTCTGCCTCCCGAGTGCTGGGATTAAAGGCGTGCACCACCACGCCTGGCTGCCCTCTTTTTTTTTTTTTTTTAAAGGTATTTTTATTTATTTGAGGAGGGGAGTATGAACATGCCAGGGCCTCCCACCACTGCAAACTCCAGATCCATGCACCACTTTACACTTCTGGCTTATGGATGTACTTGGAATCAAACCTGGACCAACAGGCTTTGCAAGCAAGGGCCTTTAACCACTTATCTTCTGCTCAGCCCATAACCTCTTTTTTGACATTGCCAACAAGCCTCTGGCCTCAGCCCCCCTGAGTATGTGCGACTAGAGGTACACCACTGTGCCTATCTCCCCTTTTTAAGCCATGCCCTCGACTTTGACAGTGATATCTAGCTGTGAATTTCATTGTGTATCCTCCATAGAATTTGATGAAATTTTGAATATGAAAGTAGGCACCTGTTCCTTCATCAAATCTAGAAAATTCTCAGCCGTTTTCTGTTCAGAATTTGGATGTCCCATGAGTATTGCTCCCTCTGGAAGTCCAGCTAGATGTATGTGTGATTTCCTTTTAAAAGGGCGACATAGTCTTATTTGAGCTGGGCTAGCCTCAAACTTGCTAAGTAGCCAAGAGTGATCTGGTGCTTGTCATCTTCCTGTCTCTGCTCCCCCAAGTGCTGGAATTATAGGCATGTACCACCACACCAAGCCCAAATTTTTGTATTTATTTATTTATTTATTTATTTATTTATTTATTTATTTATTTATTTATTTATGAGAGGGAAAGAAGCAGAGATAGAGAGAATAGGTGTGTCAGGGCCTCCAGCCACTGCAAACAAACTCCAGATGCATGCATCACCTTGCTCATCTGGCTTACAGGGGAACTGGGTAATCAAACCGAGGTTATGTGGCTTTTCAGGCAAGCGCCTTAACGCTAAGCCAGCTCTCCAGCCCTTGTTTTTGTTTTTTGAGGTAGGGTCTCATCCTGGCCCAGGTTGACCAGGTTCACTATGTAGTCCCAGGATGGCCTTGAAACACACAGTGATCCTCCTACCTCTGCATCCCGAGTGCTGGGATTAAAGGTGTGCACCACCCGACCCAGCTCCAATGGCCTCTCTTATTGTATCTTGTATGGTATAGTTTTCATTTCTGAGAGAGGATCCTGTGGTACAGAGCCAAGGCTGGCCAGGAACTCACAGTCCTACTTCCTCAGCCTCCTGTGTGCCAGCATTACAAGGACGGACCTCCCCCCGCCCCCCAGCCCCATCTCTCTTTTTAAACACACTACAATATTATGTCTCTACCTGGTTCATTCAACATTTGTAGTCTTTGCCTTGGGGGAGGAGTTTAATAGTTGTTGTTTTTTTTTTCTATAATCTGATAGTGGCAAATTTCCTTTTTGCTTAATACCTTTTTTAAATGATGGATCTGTTTTATAGTTATCTGTGGGAATTCTCTGTGACTTGAATGTGAAGTGTGTGCTTCCACAGAGGGTCAGCTAGAAGCCTGAAACACCCATATCCTTGACTCCCCATCACTTCCTTAGAGCATCCACATACACCATGAGGCTTACAAGACACTCTTCCTACCCCTACTTCCCAATCTCCCTCCATAAGTTGATCTTTTGCTCCAGGGAAAGCCTAGCTTCCTGGTGTGCCTATTGCTCACACATTGTTTACATGCGTGTCTGGGTTTCTAACATTCCCCGTACTTTCTAGTGACTCAGTAATGTCTTTAAAATACATGGCTCACTTTAACATCTTTTTTAATTTAAATTTATTTACTTATTTATTAGACACAGAGAAAGTGGGGAGGGGGGTGAGAATGGGCGTGCCAGGGCCTCTAGCCACTGCTAATGAACTCCAGATGCATGCATCACCATGTGGGACCTGGAGAATCGAACTGGGGTCCTTAGGCTTCACAGGCATGTGCCTTAACCGCCAAGCCATCTCTCCAGTCCCCAACGTCTTATATATTATAGTCAGAACAGTATCTTCCAAATGTCTCTGTTGCCACCTGACCAGAAGTAGAAGCTTCTGATAGGTGCCATGTCTTTTTCCTTGTGATTGATTTGGGAAAGAAGCATTGCTCTGTGTGGACCCCGCTTTGCGTGATCCTCCGCATTCTGTGTGCGTGTCTCTGCCTTGAGAGGACGTCTCTTCCATATGACAGTCTGCAGGTGTAAAGCCATCTGTTCCATAGAGAGTCCTGAGTACCAGTAAATGATGCCATTCAACTGTGATGGAACGAATAATTAACTGGTAGGAAAACCAGCAGTCAGCTTACACTTGGTTTTAGTTACCGTTCTTGTTGCTGCAACCAAATACTTGACCGAAGAAAACAAGTCAAGGAGGGAAGGTTTGTTTCCACTTGCAGGTCAGGATTACACCCGTCATGACAAGGAGGATGTGGTGGCGGGAACATGAGGCAGCTGCTCACACTGGGCCCGCAGTCAGAAGTAGCTCGCTCTTGTTTGATCAGTTTAAGATCCCAGCCCAGGGTATACTAGTGATGCCCACAGTGACAATGAGTATACCTAGCCTTAATCTAGAAACTTCTTCATTGATGTGCCAGAGTTTTGTTTCCGTGGTGATTCCAAATCCTGCCCAGTTGACAACCAGAGATTAACATCTTGACTTGTTAGCTGCAAATGTTGATCTTTCTTGGCTTAAACTAATTTATTCCCTATTTCCAGTGTAGTTGACAAGGGAAGGAAATCCAGGTTTGATTGGGGATTCATAGCACGTGGCTTTGTTGAGCCATGTGCTTTAAACTCCTAGGGGCCTAGTAAAATCAGGTGGCTTTCATTTATGCTAATTTATGATCATTAGAGGTATCATGACATGTAAATTCAGCTAACACTGAGAAATTACAGGCATTGTCGATGGATCATGTGTTAATTTAATTTTTTTTTTTTTGAGGAAGTGGTTAGAAATTCACCTTGCAACATGTTCAGGATGACAGGCTTCTTTTTAGCATTCAGTGTCCTGTAATGACAACCCCTGCAGTGGGAAGCATTTGACACCATCTCGATGCAGCTGGCTTACACCATCATGAGTCACCTTGCGCCACTATTAATAATTGAGGGAGCTTGTCACTCCCTGCTGAGTTTTGTGTGTAATTTATGGATTATAAACCCCTGCTAAAATCTCAGGGAAAGTTAATTTCATCACATGAGCAACACACCCATTTGTATTTCAGCTCTCCGTCCCTGGAGGCATGTCTGTATGCCTTTTTCCATCCAGGAGCACTGTCTGTGGTTGTACCGCCTTCTTCGGTGCTACGGAGAGATTTCACATTCCTGGTTGGAACCCCGTTTGGGAACTAGTGAGGCCACCCCACTGTGCACAGGTCTGGGGGTTCTCTGAGCTTCTGTTTATCTGGAAAAGGCTGAGCTGGATGGTGTTCCAAGCTGGGTGTGGAATTCTGGCCCCGGTCAGCCTTGTTCTGGGTGGTACCTTCCGTGACACAGGAACTGTGGAATTACCTTCTTTTTGGCTCTCCTTATCTTCATGGGCTCTCCTTCAGAAGAACAAAACCACTTGATTAAGAAAAAGCGAAGGCTGGGAAAATGGCTCAGTGGGTCAAGTGCTTGCCATGAAAGCATGAGGACTTAGGTTCGGATCCCCAGCACCCACATAAAATGACAAAACAGTCACATGCACCATAATCCCAGCAGGGAAGAAGGAAAGACAGGACGCGCAAGAGGCTTGCTGGCTAGTTTATCTGACCATGTCTGTGAGGTACAGTTTCAGTGAAGAGTGCTTAAAAGAAAAACAGAGACGTGATAGAGGAAGTCGCCTAACTTCCGGCCTCCGTCGTGCATGTGCACAGACGATCATGCACACAAACACATCCACATGTAAAAGAGAAGAAACTACAAAAAAAGGAAAAAAGCACAATGAGCATGTGCCCTTCACCTCGCTTCCATAGCCATGAGGGCTTGTCAGCTCATGGCTCTTTGCCAAGGGCTTACTCTCTCCTGACCTGTGCTAGTGGAATGGACCCTAAGGCCCAACCAAAAAAAAATGAGGATTCAGAACTAAATTGATTCATTAAACGCTAACTACAGGGGCTGGAGAGATGGCTTAGTGGTTAAGGCATTTGCCTGTGAAGCCAAAGGATCCTGGTTCGATTCTCCAGGACCCAGGTAAGCCAGATGCACAAGGGGGCACATGCATCTGGAGTTTGTTTACATTGGCTAGAGCCCCTGTCGCGCCCATTCTCTTTCTGTCTGCCTCACTTCTCTCTCTCTCTCTCTCCCCCCCTCTGCTTGCAAAATAAATAAATAAATAGTATTTTAAAATGCAAACTACAGCCCAGTTCACTCATCCAAATATAGTTGGGTTCCCTAGGAAACTGATCAATAGTTCAAATTTTATTTCACAGTATTCAACAACAATGACCAGAGAAAACTAATGTGAGGCTTGCATTTTCATCTGCTTTAATAACTGTTAAAATCTGCAAAAGATGAACATGGAAGAGACCAGTTCCCAAAGCTCAGGTGCTGTGTTCTCAGGCAAGCCCCTGGTGCATTTCTTTCCTAGGGTCTCTCTTCTGAGTTCTCATAATCCTTCTGACCATGGACTAGAAAGAGAAAACAAGACTGTCCTAGATAAGCACATCGAAGCAGCAGGAAGTGGCAGGGACTGTCAGCAGAGAGGTGAGGCAAGGCGAGGCCAGCAAGGAGCATCCTTGGGGGCCCAGGGCTTGTCATTGAACCTGTACGTGGCCCTGGAGGTCAGTGAGGAAGCTAAGTCTCCACGAATGCACAATGCTGAGACACGAGTGCAGACCATTCTGGCTTGACTGCAGGGATCTGGAGAGGTGGTGCTAAGCTAAGATTGTGCAATACCAGGAAGGACTCTTCTGGGACAACTAGGACTTCAGTGTGCACATGTCTGCAGTGCTTGGTTCCTACAGCATTTTAAGGACTTTGTCTTCTCCACTTTCTGTTTGGGCGTCACCCAAGGTCTGTTCCTGAGCCTTAAGGTCCACAGGGGTAAAGGGGCCCTCTCGTGTCTTTGACTGGTGGTCTGGGTCCATGGTCTTCCCAGTGTCATGTCCTCAGGGGGTCCTATAAACTGTGGTGTTGAAGACCACAGTCACTTCCGAATGTGATACCCTGTCACAAAGTTCTGCCTGTTCCTTCCTGGACCAGTAAATCTGCTGAGGGTCTGTAACGCACATAGCGGTGGCATCTGGAACATAACAGACCAGGCCTGCCTTCTAGAGCTGGCACCTGAATGGCACACACACACACACACGCACGCACACACACGCACAGACACACAACACAGGTCGTCTGTGGCTCATAGGATGACAGGAAGTACTCTCTAGAGGGAAAGTAATAGTGCTACACTTGGGACCATGTTCCTCAGACCTCTTAGAAGGAGATGCTGAGATAGGGGAGCTGACAGGAAGTGAGCCGGCCTGGTTACCTTGTCCCCTGTTCCTTCTCCCTCTGTCTTTAAATAACCTCACCCTCCTGCTTGTATCCATCCTTCTGACTTCTGTCTGCCCTAACATCTGCCTCGTGTTGGGAGAAGTGTGAGAAGTCATTCACTACCCAGACATAAAGACTCGCAGTCAATCCTCACGGTATGATGAGTGCTGGAGAGGCTGCTGGAAGCCCTAGCAGGGAGCCTTGTCAGAGACGATTGCAGGAGAGCTGGTCTGATGATGTGGCTCAGGACTCCAGCTTTAGCTCCAATCCCAGCTCGCTCTTGCTAGCTTTTAGTAAGTCACTCAACTTTCCAGCCTTCACCTCTGACCCTGGTAAAATAAGGAAGCTAAAGTCCACTTGATGGCGTTAACAGTGATTACCAAATCAGCCTCAGAGCACCTGGCAGTAGGGGTTCAAGAAACAGTCACTGCATGCACTCTCCTCTGTGATCAGACTTTGACACGCCATTGTGTTAGACTGCAGCGTCTCCACAATGGTGCCTGTACGTAAGCCAGCCATGTGCACCTCTCCCAGGTCCTCCCTATGTCCATGCATTTCTCTTGGAGACTCGGTGAACATGGGGAGATTGAGTGCATGAAGAAGGGGGAGGCATGAGTGAGTAGCTGTCACCATGGGACAGGGAATTAGATTTAGCCGCCTGACAAACACCACTCCAGAGAGGGTGTTTCCCATCCCCCACCAGCCGGCAGCATCTGGCTGCATGGTGCTGAACGGTATAAGGGAGAACTTCACTGGCCATCAACCTCGGAAGAGAGCTGTTTTGACAGCTCAGCCACACAGATTGAGTGAAAAATGCCGACACAAGGGAGGTAGGCACAGAAGGCAAGGTATGGAGATTTAGGACGTTGTCACATATGGTTGTACAGACACAAGCATGCCGGCAGACAGGCAAGCTGCCCATGTTTCCATCAGAAAAGGTCTAACCTATTGCCCAATCTCTGTCTGCAGGAATGGCATCACCAGTTGCCGGATGAGGACTGAGAGTGAGCCATCGTGTGGCTCCCCAGTGGTCAGTGGAGACCCCAAGGAGGACCACAACTATAGCAGTGCCAAGTCCTCCAACACCCGGAGCACCTCGCCTGCCAGTGACTCTATCTCCTCCTCTTCCTCGGCTGACGACCATTATGAGTTTGCCACAAAGGGGAGCCAGGGGGGCAGTGAGGGCAGCATCCAGAGCCACGAGAGCCACAGCGAGACCGAGGAGGATGACAGAAAGCCCAGCCAGAAGGAGGCCAAGGAGGCCCTGGGGGACAGTGGGTACGCGTCGCAGCACAAGAAGCGCCAGCACTTCGCCAAGGCCAGAAAGGTCCCGAGCGACACGCTGCCCCTCAAAAAGAGACGTACAGAAAAGCCCCCGGAGAGCGACGACGAGGAGATGAAAGAGGCAGCTGGGTCGCTCCTGCACTTGGCAGGGATTCGGTCCTGTTTGAATAACATCACCAATCGGACGGCAAAGGGACAGAAAGAGCAAAAGGAAACCACAAAAAATTGAAAACAAGTCACTGATTTGTTTTGAACTTAAGGCCATTTGGTTTCAGCATGTCAGGAGATTTCTAATGATTTGTGGCAATATCAGCAATTTTTTTCTGTTTTTGTTTTTTCCTTTTGTTGGTTTGGTTTTCTTTCCTTTTTTTTTTTTTTTTTTTGCCCCCTCTCTTTTGTTTTGGACCCTTAAGAATTTTATGTTTGAAGGAGATTGAAGCCATAGAACTCATATTGACACTCAGCTGTTTTACAAAAGCTTTTCATTATCTGAAGACAAAACCGAGAAAAGCCAAAATGACCATTGCTTCCTGCAGCCTGTCAGAAACCTGTGGCTGAATCCACAGGGATGTCATCGGGAATGCCACAGGGACACACATGTGCCACCCACAAGGCACACATGTAAAGTCATCATTGTTCAGGCCCAACCCTTAAGTTTCAAAGGTCAGGATTCCCCTCCAGTTGTACTCAGAGTGGATTGCATAAAGTACTCGGAGAAATCCAAGAGTCCCGTGTCCGCTAAGAGCAGACGCACACCGTGGCATTGGCATCCTGTTGTGCCAGGAACACCGTTGGCATGGCCACACAGCAAGCACAGGGCTCAACCAACCAGTCTTCTGTGCTGCTTAACCCTGAGCCTGGTTATGTCTGACTTACCAAGTTGAACACTGGACTGTTTAGAACCATCAAGCGTAACTAAGAAAGAAAAATGGGGTAAATTCTCAGAGCTGTTGCTAATCAGTGAATTCTATTCTATATTTTAAAAAAAAAATGTTCCAAAAGCCATAAGCCTGAAGGTTGGTCCTATACGTGTGTGAGCACACGCACGCACACGTGCACACACACACACACAAAACACACACACGCAACTAAAGAGCAAGCTGATAGAGAAAACAGGCCATGTCTTCTTAACTACCCAAGTGAAAAGCAATCATGTCCAAGAAATGACAGTGGCTGTTCAGAAAGGAAATAGTGGTGCAGATTCTTTTCTGTCTATCAACTATCTGATCCAAGTTGGGAGGGGGGAAGCCATGGAAACTGCCATTAATATTGTGTATTTTTAAAAGATTTAGAGTGCATTGATGGAACACAAAAACAGCAAAAAAAAAAAAAAAAAATGGCAAATAAGAAAACTCCTATACTGCCCTACAAAAGGAGTTGACAATTAATGTCAGGACTCATCTTTGCAAAAATCAGTGATTTCCACATTCAGCCAGTGCAGCCAGCAGAAATTTCTGATCCACAATGCATGGATTCCTTTGAAGAAAAAAAAAAAAAAAGAAAAAGAAAAAAAAATCACAAAAACAAACTTTTTTAAATTCAGAAATAACAAAGTTCTTGTAAGGTAAATAATGTATTTAGCATGAAGCATGAATTATTTTCATATAAATATAGAAAATAGAGAAAAGGCTATGCCTCTAATTTTTAAGCCCTTAGGCTTAGAGGTTCTTCTCTTTTTTTTTTTCTCTCCCCCCCTTTTCTTTTCTGTTTTTTTTCTTTTTCCTTTATTGTTATTTTGTTTTGGTGTTTTGAAGCAGGTGTTTAAGGTTTAACCTTCTTCAGGGACAAATTCTGACTGTTGGGGAACTTACTCTGCAATATAAACAACATCTTCACGCTCTGGTCGGGCTCGACGGTTGGACTCTGTACTGCCTTGTCGGCGCTCAGCCCCGACCCCTCTGATTCTCTACCGAGGAGTGTGTCCTTCCTCTCTGTCTGTATGTGTTTAACATGACGCAATAATTTGAGGGCAAACTTAGTAGTGTGTATGATAGAATCAAGAGAATTATGGGACGCTTACTTGAGAAAAAAAAAATCATTACCAGGATTTGGTTCTAGGAAAAAGGCAGTGAATAATTATGCAAATTAGCCAGAAGAAGGGGAAACATGCTAATGGGCCTTATTGGGTGAGGGTAGGAGATAGGGTACCTGTGAAGGAGGAAGTGAAACAGGTTAGAAGAGTCAGCCCCAGACGTTTTATTGCAACGATGCCATTTCGCAGTAAGGAGGGGCTGGCGCTCTCTGGCCACCTCAGTTACCACGCTGGAAATAAAACCACCTAGATTGTGAGAGCTGAATTTAGACAACCGGACCATGTCACGCAGACCAGAAACTCCTGTTACCTTTGCCTAAAAAAAAAAAAAAAAAAATTCCTTTGAGATCCAAAGAGAAACCTCTAAAAGGATATGGTCTTCCATCTGAATGGAAGGAAATTTTAAAACACAGAAACACCTACTAGTGGCTCAGGATCTGATGGGTTGGGCAAGGGAGGGATCTAAGATGGTTTTGAACATCAAACAGAACAGAGGTGGGCCTATAAAGCCACACCTACCTGCCAGGAACAGGTACCATCTGGAACTGCGTCAGCCTTCACGGTCGGATTATCTGGAGTCTTCCCAGTATCTGACCCTGAACACGGGCTCTTCGAGCATGCTGGCTCAGGGTTAGACAGCAGCACAGGTGTGGCTTTTCAGTGTTCTGATCCCTCTTTCCCCCCAAACATCTGACACCCTAAAAGCCATCCCAGCTCTGGAGCCTGAGCCACATGTTAATTGTGTGAACCCCAATGACCATCCCCATCCTCCCCCTAAGATGATCAAATACAGACTTCTCCTGAAAGGCAGAGGTAAACAAACATTCAGCACGGTTTCTGGCAGGGGACTTCTTCCAGTAAACACCCCCACAGTGGGCTGTCTCCCCTCATTTCAGTTTTCTAAAGGAGCAAAGCCTCTTTTAGGAAATAATAAAATGCAATGTGTGTGATTTACTTTTCTGATCTCTTTGAGAACTAGAAAACTATCTTAATACAAGTGTGTTCTTAACTCCAGAACCACACTCTCTCTGCATAAATACCTCATCGGGCAGCTTTCTAAGTGTTGTTCTCCTGAGCCTCCCTTGGCGCCTTCGTTGGATCTTCTGGAAGACTTGTTGGGGAAACTTTAGTAAGGGTACTTTTTTCTATTTTTCTTCTGTTTTTGGAGGCATACACATTATGCATAACCAAAACAGTGGCTCAATTGTGTTTTAACTGTATTTTGATTGTTGAGGCAAAAACAAAGTATCGATGTATATGTGGCTGTTTGTAGCAAAATCGTTGCAGAATGAGGTTGTCTGTGTCCTTAAGCCAAGGGGCAGGAGGCACCCTCTCTTTCCCCTCCTCCAAGAACAGTAGAGAATTTAAGCACAAGCCTATTTGTGAAAGTATTTTGCTTGTCATTCACCGTAGTCTCAGAATTCCTTCTCAAATGTCAGGTGTTCTTTTAGCTTTCAAACTAGCCTATGTATCCATTAGTCTGACAGATCGCCTGAGCATTGTTAAGGAGTGTGGTGTTTTTGCTTTCATTTCTCCTGCAGGGAGAAGTGGCAGTCCGTGTGTCATTCCAGTATCTCTCATACTCACATGGGGCGGGGGGTTGGGGGGAGGGAAATGGGGAACTATAGCAATATTTAAAGATGCTTTGACAACAGCCGTGAATACATCAGCACCATGTCATCCACAATTACTTGCTATTGGCCCTCAGACACATTTAAGAGAAAGAGACTACAGCTCTTTCTTCTTAGATGAAATACACATAGACAGTTATTTTTATCCTCCTATAATTGTCTTTATCTGGTACTATGTGGAAAGGGTTTGCATCGAATTTTTTTTCCAGCCTTAGAATCTACCACAAGCTCCTACTTCCCTCCCCCTCTCTAAACATTGTACTTTGGAGAGTTCCTTGGTAAAGCCGTCTATCTGAAACTAAAAATGAACCACACCCACACTTCGATGGTATTGTGAGGAAACCATGCCCAGGGCAGATTGTGGCCTGTTTGGATCGTAGGGCTGAGTTTTGAAGAAGGAATGGGTTGAGGCCCTTTCTCAAGGGTGAATTTTTCCTGTAGAGTCACTCAATGTGTCTAGTGCTTACTGGCTGTAGCTGTTTGTACCACGGGGCATTCTGGGAGAGAGGCATTGCATTGAATGGTGCCCAGAGAAGAGTGGCTAGCTTTTGTCCTCACGTCACAGTCCAGTACAGCAGGCTTGCTCAGACCACGTGCCATTGAGTTTCAGTGGTGTTGCTCTGAGGCCTCTGGTCTTTCCCTGAAGGGCTCTTTGACA
The DNA here is from genome assembly GCA_036365145.1 of Orientallactaga sibirica. Classification (NCBI taxonomy): domain Eukaryota; kingdom Metazoa; phylum Chordata; class Mammalia; order Rodentia; family Dipodidae; genus Orientallactaga; species Orientallactaga sibirica. Next base: position 4,069,153 of record JAEOAD010000038.1, on the reverse strand, counting down.
TGGAGTCAGAGACAAGAAACCTGCATGGAGGGTTTCCCATATGGGATTAGATTCGATTCAAGGTGATTTCTCTTTCCCTTTCAATTTTATTCAGGTTGGGACTCGTTTCTTTCTGGTGGATCACAGCTGCCCAGATGTTGCGATTTATCTTTTGTGTTTCTGTAGAGAAGTATTTTTCTTTTACCTTCAGGGTTTTTTTTTGTTTTGTTTTGTTTTGTTTTGTTTTTTTGCCACCAAAAGAAAACATTGGAACTCTGTGTCCCCTCTTGATCGTGATTTACCAGTGTTGACAGTTAAGTCCTTAGTGTCGTAGGTCCCAGCCCACCAGTACTATATCAAACACTGTTACGCACCTAACGCAGCACTGTGATCTAATTTAAATAATACTTTTTTATTATTTATACTACTATATATAATATACATCAACACTTTTGCTATATAACCTAAGTGATAAACCCCATTTTAGTTACCTGCCAAACTCTAGACTTCGGTTTCTGTTGCAGTTAACACAGTTACAGAGTTGTAATGGTGTCTTTTTTTCTTCCTTTGTAACGGAATGTGTAAATCGAAGTATATACATTGTGTGGTTTTCCTGTTTCTTGGAATTTCATGAGGATTTACACATGGCATTCAGTGTTCTGTATAGACCTGCCTACCTTTGTGAACTCATCTATTAACCCCCTCTTCCTCTGAGAGAGCACTAGCCATGGTGGCCAACTCCCAATGTCTCTCTCCTGCTGGGTAGTCTTGCGTGAAGCGCAGACTTGTCCGCTCGGTTGCTTTGTCACGAATGATGAGTGCGACCTTGTCGCTCTTCCACACTTCAGCAAACAAGTGCTAGCTTCACTGACCAAAAATCAAGGAAGGAAAACACCGTTTCTCAAAGCGATCCACCTTTTCACGGCCGAGACCGACGAGTCCATGGTGCTGCATCTGGCTGTTGAGCTGAGATCAAACCAATGTAATAGCTCATTTCTGACTCACGTGAGATCACAGTCACCCTTCCTGTTTCGTTAATGTTGGAATCAAAACTATTTATTTGGAATATGTACAGCAGTGATTTTTGCACTGTCCTTCATTTGCAAAAGTGGAGAACAGCCTTCTCTACCCTTTTGCAAATAATTGATATTCCATATTGGATTCTTAAAAGACTTCGATATGGTGAGTCTGTCAAACCCAGAAATTACATTTTCTCCTTTCATGACAGGGGCCTGACTTCCCCCACTTCCCCTCCACCCCCACTTTTTTTTTTTTTTTTTTTTTTTTTAGAAAACAGCACACTGAGTTATCAAAACATTCACCATTTCTTGAGTATGTGTGTTGAAGCCATTCAAGGTCATAGCTTCCTCGGTGACCAGTTCCACACTGTCATTCTCACTGCTTATACTGCCATGGTGAAAACGGGGAGGGAAAAGGTATTGTGTGTGTCTGGGAAGCATATACACTTGTACATTTTTAATATTCTCTGTAGCATTTCTGAGTTTTGTTTGTGTTTTTACAGAAAACAAAAACAGTGATAAAGCAATCAAAAGACCAAGAGGTTTATGGTTGATGTCCTAAGGGTCACCTGACCTTCACTGGCCAATAGACTCACATGGCCAAATTAATTTACAAGAGGAATAATTTTTCAGAAGCCAATTTTTTTTCTGTATTCTCCATATGAAACTGCCAATATCCTGAGTAGAAGGGGAGAACCGTACAGAAGAAAGCTAATGATGCTCAGTGGTGTTTGTATTGACCTAGGGAGCGATGTGGAGGCAGGCACCCTCAGCCAAACGTGAGGGACTTGGTGATGTTGCTTTGGAGGGATCCATACTGTATTTTGCGTTCTTCATATGTAATCATATTGCCAAAGACAAACTACTTCATCATTTATTGTAAATAACACTTCCCCAGACCTACCATAAAGTTTCTGTGATGTATTGTCTTCCAGTTGCAATAAAAAATTACTGAGTTGCATCAATTGATGAAATCCATCGTGTGTTGTGTGCACAACATTCCCTCCAGCGGGCGTGAGCAGCAGTCGAGTGTGCAGGGTTCCAGTCCTGGGTTTAGGTTCTCAGCCACACTTATTCCTCACTTGCCTCCGGAAACATACAAGTGTATGGTCTAAGCCTAGGCTTATCTGTGGATCTCGAGAGAATTCCAGCCCTGGTGGGAAGACCTGTTGCATAGTGGGACTTCCATCCCAATGAGCCATAGAGCTTGTAGTCAAGCCAGTTTGCCTCACACTTGGAAGGTGTCAAATAGTAAATTGAGGTTGAAATTTGGTACTGGATGCCTATCCCAGGTCCTGAGACTAGTGCTGACATACATTAAAATTCATCTTCCAGGATTTACATAATTATCACTAAAGTACCCACACCAGCTCAACACACAAGCCCTGTGAATTTGTTTGCTCTTAAGATGTGAGTGGGGGGGGGGGTCTGAAGGAATGGCTCAGAAGTTAAAGGCTTTTGCATGCAAAGCCTGATAGCCCCATTTAGTTCCCCAGTGCCCACATAAAGCCAGATGCACACAGTGGCACATGCACCTGAAGTTTGCAGCAGCAGAGGCCCTGACATGCCCATTTTCCTCTCAAAAAAATTTGGGGTAAGGCTCAAGAGATGGCTTAGCATTTAAGCACTTGCCTGTGAAGCCTAAGGACCCCCGTTCAAGGTTCAATTCCCCAGTGCCCACATAAGCCAGATGCACAAGGTGGTGCATGCATCTGGAGTTCGTTTGCAGTGGCTGGAAGCCTTGGCGAGTCCATTCTCTCCCCCTCTCTCTCTCTCTCTTGCTAATAAATAAAAATTAAAATTAAATTTTTAAGGTGCCTGAGACTGAGTCATTTCTGAAGTGAAGAGGGTTGCTTGGCTCATGATTCCGGTGGCTGGAGGTTCCAAACCATGGGGCCATCTTGGCAAGGGCCTCCAGGCTGCATCACGACATGAAGAAACGGAAAAAGAACCGACTGCAGCCAGGATGATATCACATGGCAAGACAGGAAACGAGACAATTGGGTCCAGGCTCAGTCTTTGTTGCAGGCAATTTCGCATTGTGGCAGAAATCACCTGACCAAGAGCAGCTTGTGAGGAGAAAAAAAGGTTTATTTTGGTTTACAGACTTGAGGGGAAGCTCCACCATGTCAGGGAAAATGATGGCCTGAGCAGAGGGTGGACATCACCTCCTGGCCAACATCAGGTGGAAAATAGCAACAGGAGAGTGTGCCAAACACTGGCAAGGGGACACTGGCTATAATACCCATAAGCCCATCCCCAGCAATACACTGCCTCCAGGAAGCATTTCCAAAATTCCATCAGCTGGGAACCTAGAATTCAGAACACCTAAGTTTATGGGGGACACCTGAATCAAATCACCACAGTGGGTCACTTGGTACCATCAATGCTGAAAGAGGACGAAAGTGATGTTCTCAAGAGATGATTCTGGTTCCTTTGATGGAGATTTTGGGTTTTAGTGTGTCTTGCCTGGACTTCCCCAGCAGTAGTAATCCCAATAAAGCCACCTTCAGTCGCCACCCCACTGCAAAGTCCCCATACTCAAGGGGTCTCTGTCCCCTAGGCTTTCAGGCTGTGTCTTCATCTCCTGTCCTGGTGGTCATGACGTCATCATAAGGTCAGCCCGTGTGTCCTGGGGAAGGCCCACGATCCTAAAAAGGCTTCTTTAATTGCCACACCAGCAGCCTGTGCGCCAGGCCCTTGTCTGCCTTCCCGGAGTCTTGCTTTCAGTGTCACCTTGAAAGCCATGCGGAATCCTCCCTGATGCCAAATTGGTGTCTTGAGGAGGCCAGACAGGATAAAGCTGAAGTCATTCAGGGACAAATCTGATGATCGGGTAGTCAGCTCACGACAAGGGGCAGTCACAGCATCACAGCAGAAAGATATGGGACCCCCTTTTTTTTTTTTTTTGGTTTTCCAAGGTAGGGTCTCACTCTAGCTCAGGCTGACCTGGAATTCACTATGTAGTCTCAGGGTGGCCTCGAACTTATGGCAATCCTCCTACCTCTGCCTCCCGAGTGCTGGGATTAAATGCGTGCACCACCACGCCCGGCTACTGGACCCTTTTTGACAAGTGATTCTCCAAGCCGCTGAGGGGATGCGCCCGCTTGGACAACCAGCATACCTGAGAGAGCTTCAAAGGACAGCAACTGCCGGCTTCGGGTGGAGTGACTGCCCTGAGACCTGTCCAAACAGTGAGGTACCCTACAAACAATACCTCACCGCCTTGATGCCAGGGTTAGGAAGGGAGGGACATTGTTACTCTCAGTGAGTTTCTCTTCCTCCTCCTCACTGAGTTGCCTGATAAAAGTACTCTGATCTAAGAAATCACAACCTTCTAGGAAGTTCTGAACAGAAGCGTTTTGGCAAATGGATCCTGGTTGATCAGAAGGCTCTTACTTATGAGCTGAAAGCTCATGTTCCATGACTGTACTTACTTCTCAGATCCCTACACATATGGTCAATCCTGAGTGTGACTGTTGTTCGAGACAGTCTCACCATGTAGCCCAGGCTGGCCTCGAATTTGGAATCCTGAAAGATACCTTTGCTTCCTGAGTGCTGGGATTATAAGCTTCTCTCACCATGCCCAGCTATTGTGTTATGACAATTTTTTTTTTTTGCCACTGGTAGGAATACAAAAACTTTGTGAGCTTTTTTTGATTATGGAGAGGGGACTTGTTTATATGCATGTGAGAGGGAGAGCAAGGAGAGAGAGAGAATTAGCATGCCAGTGCCTTTAGCCATTGCAATCAAACTCCAGATGTGTGCACCATCTAGTACATGTGTGTGACCCTATGCATTTGTGTCACCTCGTGCATCTGCCTTACATGGTACCTGGAGAGTCAAACATGGGTCCTTAGGCTTCGTGGGCAGGCGCCTTAACCACTAAGCCATCTCTCCAGCCCACAGTTTTATTGACTGAACAGAAGCATATTAAACATTTACTCCTTTTGTGTGCTATGAATAAGCATTTCCAGAGCACTGTTTGAATGATGCTGAAAACAGTCATACCTTAATTTGAAATCATTCCTGAGTATTTTTGGATAAAGCGTCCTTAATGACTTGAGAACAGTTTTATGTTAGTCCATAATAAAGTACTTTGGGAATAGACAGCTAAATCTCCCTCAAATACAGCAGTTCATTTGAGAGGGATTGGGAGTTTTACTTTCTCCCCATCTGCTACACATTTCAAACTGACTTCTAAAAATATATACTATGGGAAGGACCACATGATGGATAAAACCTGAAAATAAGATAGTGGCTGATTTTGTAAATCCCCTGGGTCACAGATTCTTCATTAAATGGGTCCATTCTGCTCTCATCATAGAACAAAGAGAGTATTTTTATGTCAGCAAGAAATTTAGAAAGCATAATAAAACTGGGTTGAGGGCTGGAGAGATGGCTTAACAGTTAAGGTGCCTGCCTGCTAAGCCTAAGAATGCTGGTTCCAATCTCCAGCGGTTCCAATCTACAGGTCCCATGTTTAGCCAGATGCAAAGTGACGCAAGGGCGCAATGCCGCACTTGACCACAAGGGGGCGCACACATCTGGATTTCGTTCGCAGCGGCTGAGAGGCTGCTGGCGCGCCCATCTCTGTCTGTCTCCCTCTCCCTTGCTCTCCCTGTCTCTCTCCAAAAATAAAAATAAAATAAAATAATTTAAAAACTGGGTTGACAGTAAAGATGACTGAGTCCAAACTCCCCAACTCACAGACCAAATATCTGGGGACCAAGTTTCAAGATTTACCCAAAATACATCCTGCAGGCTAGAGACAGAGCTGCACTTGAAGAGTGGAATCTTCTGACCCTTCTATTGGATCCACGTATGTGATCTGTCATTTTAATCACAGGACCAGTAGAACATACATACACAACATGAGAGATACCCTATGCATTTTGCATATAGCCATGGGAAAATTACTCTTGTAAAATAAAATATGATGATGACTTTATTTTTCAATGTCCGACTGGTTTCTAGTTGGTCTATGTAAGCTATCCTACCATGAAGATCTGCAGGCAGCTGGGAACTTAGATAGTTTTAACTTGTCTTTTGCTTAGATGCCTATCCGATGGTTTGTAATGAAAAGAGCACTACAGTGACTCTCCATTCACAGCCCTTTCCAAAGGCCTCAGGATAACAGAAAGGAGGGCGAGCCCCAGTTTCACTGCATTCACTTCATTATTATATTATTTTCCTCTTTAACTTTTTTTTTTTTTTTTTTTTTTCCAGGTAGGGTCTCACTCTAGCTCAGGCTGACCTGGAATTCACTATGTAGTCTCAGGGTGGCCTTGAACTCATGGCAATCCTCCTATCTCTGCCTCCCAAGTGCTGGGATTAAAGGCGTGCGCCACCACGCCTGGCCTCTTTAACTTTTTTGACAGACAAAAATAGTACTTTCATGCTGTTTTTGTTTCAGTTTAATTACTAGCAAAGTTACAGTATTTCCTGTTTGCTTGGCTACCTATTCTCTCCTTTGTATCAGCTCCACTGGCATTCCAAGAGGTCAAATATGGAGAGCACACTCATCGGCTTCTTTCAATACTGTCCCTGATGACTTCCAGTGGTGTCAGGATAACCAAACTTGTCATACGTCTAATTGTTCATACACTGGGGTAAAAATCCCACTCCCTGGGCTGGAGAGATGGATCAGTAGTCAAAGGCTTTTATTTCCAAAGCCTGATGGCCCAGGTTTGATTCCTCAGTACTCATGTAAAGCCAGATGCACAAAGCGATGCATGTGTCTGGAGTTCATGTGCAATGGCCAGAGGCCCTGGCATGCCTATTCTCATATTCTATCTCTCTCTCTCCACCCCCCAAAACACACACATATATGTATGTACGTATATATGTATGTATGTATGTGCACATATATGTATGCTTAGAAATACAGAAAAATATGTTTTAATATTTATTTATTTGAGAGAGAAAGAGAGAGGCAGATAGAGAGAAAGAAAAAATGGGCATGCCAGGGCCTCCAGCCACTGCAAATAAATTCCAGGAGCATGCTCCACCTTGTACATCTGGCTTACATGTGTATTGAGGAATTGAACCTGGGTCCTTAGGCTTTGCAGGCAAATGCCTTAACCACTGATCCATCTCTCCAGCCCCAGAAAAAATAGATTTTTTTAAGATCCCACTCCCTAAATTTGATACCTGAAAGTTTGGGGACTTGTCTATAAAAAGGCAATGTGAACTTAAATCACCTTATATGTAGCATCCACTTGTATATTTGAAAGTAACAGTAATTTCTTCCTTTTATTTACTTTTTTTATTTGTGTGGCAGGTATGTCAGCATACCAGGGCCTCTTTCCCTCTGCAGACAACCTCCAGACGCATGGGCCACTTTTTGTGTCTTTCGGTGAGTCTTGAAGAATTGAACCTGGGCTGGTAGACTCTGCAAACAAGTGCCTTTAACCACTAAGCAATCTCTTCCGCCTCGGTAAGTGCTTCTTACATCTCTTTCTACAATAAATATTCCAACTTCTGCCTTTTCTTTCTCTCTTCTGTTCTGTGATCAGACCTGAGAATTGAGTATAGAATTCCAGGTACCGTTTAAAGATGGAAAACTTTCAGTTCCTTCAGTCTAGATGATCTATTTCTATTTAGGCAAACTCCTGATTCACATTGGATTTGCTATTAACTAAAACAACCAATGGTGTACTTCTCCATATAGTTAGCCACTGGGGACCATAGTGCAGGAGTTTATAATTTTTTAAATTGCACCTTACAATTGACTCATTGTTCTAAGCCACTTCAGATTGGCAGTGGGACACAGGTGTGATGGTCCTGATTTTGTCATCCAAAACATTTGTCTTAGTTCATTTTCTTTACAAATTTTTTTTTCTTTATTTGTGAGAGAGGTTGAGGGAGATAGTATGGGAGTGCCAGGGCCTTTAGCCTCTGCAAAGAAACTCCAGATCATTCACCACTTTGTGCATCTAGCTTTACATGGGTACTGGGGAATTGAACCTGGGCCAGCAGGGCCAGCATCTCTCCAGCCCTCTTAGTACATTTTCAAATGCTAATAGTAACACCACAATGCCAGGCGTGAAGGTACTCAGGAGGGAGAAGCAGGAGGATCAAGAATTCAAGGCTAGCCTGGGTTACGTGAAACCCTGTCTGAAACAAAAACAAACAATACCAAAGACCAGGTAACAGAAAGAATTGAGGTTTATTCTGTGTGAGATCTCTGCTTCAAGGACTACATCTGGGGATGGCCTTGTGCTAGCAGCCTGAGACAGTGCAGAGCACACACTGAAAGACAGGGCATGTGCAAAGAGCCTAGCCAAAACTGGTTCAATAGCAGACCCTTCTGAAGATAGTCCACCAGTCTATTAAGCACAGGAGTGGACCAACGCATTTATAAGAACAGAGCCCTATTTGCCTCTGAAAGACCTCACCTGGTTCTAGCCCCTAGTAGCTCCTGTCAGGGATTAAATTTCAATGTGGGTTTCCAGGGGCACAAACCATGTTCAGACCATAGCCCTTGCTTTCCTTCCAGATAACAGTCAATCAGAAAGTTGGAAGCATTTTTTATATACTAGGATGAAGCCAGAGCCACATGACATGTTCTTCAGGCCACTGCACAGGTTTGTGTCATCTTCGCCAGCACCTGCAAGGTCACTTGTTCACCTAGGCATGCAGACCTGACTCACCGAAGAAACTTGCTATGTTTGTTTCTTCATCTAATCAAAAGTTGGTTCCGAGCTGGAGAGATGGCTTAGTGGTTAAGGCGCCTGCCTCCTAAGCCTAAGAATGCTGGTTCCAATCTCCAGCGGTTCCAATCTCCAGGTCCCACGTTTAGCCAGATGCAAAGTGATGCAAGGGTGCAATGCTGCACTTGACCACAAGGGGGCGCACACATCTGGATTTCGTTCACAGCAGCTGAGAGACTGCTGGCGCGCCCATTCTCTGTCTCCCTCTCCCTCTCTGTCTGTCTCTCCCTGTGTCTCTCTCTAAAAATAAAAAATTTAAAAATTTAAAAAATTGGTTCCCAAAAGCCCTTGTTATGGTCCAGATATGAAGTTTCTCATCAAGAAGCTCAGTGTTGAAGGCTTAGCCCCAACGGGTGGATCCAGGCATTGACATTGCCAAGGCTGTGACCTCATGGATAGATGAACCCACTGATGGATTCGTAATTGGATGGCATTATCGAGTAATGATGGAAACGTTTGAAGGTGGAGCCTAGTAGAAAGAGGGTCACAGGGATATGTTCTTTTGTTGTTGTTGTTGTTGTTGTTGTTGTTGTTGTTGTTAATGAATTTCTTTTTAAATTTTTATTTATTTTATTTGAGAGGGAGAGAGAGAGAAAAAGAGGCAGAGAGAGAGAGAGAATGGGCACGCCAGGGCCTTCAGCCTCTGCAAACGCACTCCAGATACATGTGCCACCTTATACATTTGGTTTACATGGGTTCTGGGGAATTGAACCTGGGTCCTTCAGCTTTGCAGGCAAGTGCCTTAACCATTAAGCCATCTCTCCAGCCCAGGATGCATTCTTGAAGGCTTTATCTTTTTAAGGCTTCTCTCTCTCTCTCTTTCTCTTCCTACTTCTCTCCCTGCTTACTTCCCTCTCCCCACCCCTTTTTCTCTTCTCTCTTGGCTGCCCTAAGGTGCTTCTGCCATGATGTTCTGTTTTATCTTGGCCCAGAAACAATGAAGCCAACTGACTATGGACTGAAACCTTGGAAACTGTGAGCCAAAATAAACCTTTCGTCCTGTAAACTGCTTCTCGCAGGTGTTTGTTGTGTGAAAAAAAGTGCTTAACAGACCCTGGAACTCCAAGTCCAAAGTCTTCCTTGAAAAGAAAAGAAAGACCTAAAAAATCCAGGTGTGGCGCACGCCTTTAATCCCAGCACTGGGGAGACAGAGGTAGCAGGATCACAGTGAGTTCAAGGCCACCCTGAGACCACATAGTGAATTCCAGGTCAACCTGGGCTACAGTGAGACCCTACCTCGAAAAACCAAACAAAAAAAAAAAAAAAAAAAAAAAAAGAGAATGACCCACTGTATGCTACTCTGAATTATACAAATTTGAAAGTAGGCAATGAAAAGGAGCCAACTTTCACTCACTTTACAAAAGTGGAGCTGGTGTAAATCCTGTTTTATTCCTCCAGGAAAATTCGTCTTGATTTATGCAGGTATTAAATTCAATGCATTTTTAAGGACCCCATCCTTCATAGAAAAAAGAAAACACCGTTCATCCACGTACTGAATCTTAGTCCAAGATGATGGCCATGCCAAGAGCTTACCAACCATTCACAGGATGATCAAGATTCCGTGTGAAAGACTCCCATGAACAGTGTGGTCCTGAGGCCACACGCCCACAGTGTGCAGCCAAGAAGTGTCTGCACAGGAAGTGTGGTGTGCGCCACTCTGTGCTACTCTACTTGGAATCTTGAATGTTATGAGCCTCGAATGCACTTGAAATCACTGGCTTTGATAAAAATAAGAAGAAAAATCCCACAGAAGTAGACTTTGGTAACTTGTTCTGAGAGTTATATATTTTTAAATATTTTGTTTATTTATTTGAGAGAGAGAGAGAGAGAGAGAGAGAGAGGCAGATAGAGAGAGTGAATGGATGTGCCAGGGCTTCCAGCCACTGCAAATGAACTCCAGATGCATGTGCCACCATGTGCCTCTGGCTTCATGTGGGTGCTGAGGAACTGACTCTGCGTCCTTTGGCTTTTGCCAGCAAGTGCCTTAGCTGCTAAGCCATCCAGCACTACTTATATATTTTTAAATTTTTAAATACTTGGCCCCTCACCCGGGATGGCATAGTTAAGCAGCCAGAGCTTCCATCATCTGAAAGGATACAGAAAATGGTAAGGAAGAAATGTATGGAGAAGATTCTGTCGTAGTCATCTCAACCCCTTGGTTTGTTGGTCACGTCCAAAACTCCAGCTGTTCAAGGAATGAGCATCTGTCTCCATGGCAGCTGGGGCCTCACTCCCCAAGCTTGTTGGTAGTCATCAGTCTCATCTGGTCTTAAGAAAGTTATTCACAATAGTCCATTCAGCCCGTCTTCCCAGACCTCCAGTCTCTCCTCTCCTCCCCTGGGTCAGCTGAGGAGGAGCCGTGAAAAGCCTGCTTGCCCTTTGCAGGCATGGCCTTCCCTCTCATGGGTGACTTACTTCCGAATGAACTAACCCTCAGGCTGTGGTTTGAATTTGAGGCTCATGGGCTTGAACATTTGCCTCTCCCTTCCCCCAGCTGCAGGCACTTAAAAAAATTTTTTTATTATTTGAGAGAGACACAGAGAGGGAGACAGAGACAGACAGGAGGAGGCAGAGAGAGATAGAATGGGCACGCCAGCAGCCTCTCAGCTGCTGTGAACAAATTCCAGATGTGTGCACCCCCTTGTGGGCAAGCGTGGCATCGCACCCTTGCATCACTTTTGCGTCTTGCTAAACGTGGGACCTGGAGATTTGAACGGGCATTCTTAGGTTTGGCAGGCAGGTGCCTTAATCACTAAGCCATCTCTCCATTCCTTTTTTGGTGTTTTTTTTTTTTTTTTGGAAGGTTGTGAAACCTTTGCTGGAGGAAGTGGGTCACTACCTGCTCCTCCTCCTTGAGGTATTATAGGCTGACCTCACTTCCTGTCCACTCTCCACTTCCTGACTTCAGACTTAAAGTATGATGTGTCCATTTGTCCTCACATTCTTGCCACCACACCTTCCCTGCCATGGGTAGTTGTATCCTCTCAAACTATTAACCAAAACGAATCCTTTTTCCGTTATACTGCTTATGGTCGGGTTTTTGATTATATCAAAAGAAAAGTTAACTAATACAATTTGCTTCATGTTTCATGTTTAAAACAATTTGGGCCTGGCATGGTGGTGCACGCCTTTAATCACAGCACTCAGGAGGCAGATGCAGAAGGATCGCTGTGAGTTCGAGGCCAGCCTAAGACTACATAGTGAATTCCAGGTCAGCCTGGACTAGAGTGAGACCATACCTTGAAAAAAAAAAAAAACTGGGGGCACATTTTTCTCGTCAGAAGCATTTCTCCCCAATACCTTTTCTTCTCATCAACTCCCCACCATCATCACTACCTTCTCAAGAAAAAAAAAAAAAAAAAAAACTCCTATGCAAAAGAGAAGTCAAACAGTGCCGAAGGTTCTGGCTTTCTCATAAAATGTGACCAGATACTAGCACCCACATAAAGGTTGTGTGGTGTAACAGCTGGTCTGTAATCTCAGCACTTGAGAGGCAAAGACAGAAGATGCTGGGGAAGGCTGACTAGCTAGAGCAGGCTAGACCCACTGCACTGGTGACTCTGGGTCCAGTGAGAGACTGACTAGATAAAGGGTTGGGGTGGAGGGTGACTTGGGAAGATAGCCATGTGTTGACCTCTGGTCTCCCCACACACAAACACATGTACACATGTGCACACATGCATATAGACATGCATATAGACATGCATCCACACACACACATGCAGAAGAGAGGACTACGCTATCTCTTGCTGTGATTGACCTTCTACCCTGTCTTTCTCCTGATAGTGTGAAATTCTTTTCTTTTTAAAAATATTTTATTTTTTGTCATTTTTAAAAGATTGATTTTTATTTATTTATTAGAGACAGAGAGAGGGAGAGAGAGTGAGAATGGGAGCACCAGGCCCTCTAGCCAGTGCAAATGAACTCCAGACACATGCTCCACCATGTGCATCTGGCTTACATGGGACCTGGAGAATTGAACCTGGGTCCTTAGGCTGCGCAGGCATGCGCCTTAACCGCTAAGCCATCTCTCCAGCTCAATAATTTGAAATTCTGCATGAAAGCAGAAATTTCATTGCACAAGCTCGACCACGGAAGTGACTTTATGACCATGGAACAACCTTCAGATCCCTACCTGATGTAAGACATCTCATAACAGCTCCTGACCCTTCTCGTGACTTCTGTCCCAAATTGGCTCTTCTGTCTGGATTTTGGTTCACATCATTTACCATCTTTCTGGCCACCCTAATCATTAACTCTGGGGTTAGCAAGTTATGCCCTTGAAGAGAACCTTGTAAATGACCTGCTTCTGCAAACGTGGATTGGGGACACAGCTATACTCACCCCTGTGTTGATTGTCTAACACGACTTATGCACAACAGCAGCCAAGATTAGCGTGTGACCTGAGAAGCCTAAACTGGTTACATCCAGCCTTGTATGGGGAACTGGCTCACCCTGCACTGCTGCTTCCCCTGCATTTGACTCGCTTTCTCCACCTCAACCAGTCAGGCCTAAGTGGGGACCCATGATCTGAGGACATTCACTGGGGACATTGAACAGGAGGTTCAATGGAGGGAGTGGAAGGGAGGAAACAAAGGGGGTGAATTTGAATTTTGAAATGTTCCCCACAGGCTCTTGCTTTCAATGCTTGGTCTTCCAGCCAGTGGTGCTGTTTCGGGAAGTTCTGGAAAATTAGGGAGATGGGCCCATCTGGAGAAGGCAAGTCACTGTGAATGGGTCCCTGAGGGTCTATTGTCCCTGGAGACTTATCTTTTTTTATTATTTTATTTATTTATTTATTAGAGACAGAGAGAGTAAGAATGGGTGTGCCAAGGCCTCCACTGCAAACGAACTCCAGATGCATGCGCCACCATGTGCATATGGCTTACTTAGGAACTGGAGAATCGAACCGGAGTCCTTAGGCTTCTCAGGCAAGCACCTTAACCACTAAGCCACCTCTCCAGCCCAAGCCTACTTCTACATAGGACATCACCCACCAGCATGTTTGCACTGATGCTATTGGCACAGGCAAGTCAAAAAAAAAAAAAAAACTCATATCATCACTGGTTAGAGAACAATCAATGATCACGCCTGGCTTTTAAGGACAATCAATCTTTCACCAGCTCTTTGCTAAATAAGTGTCATTGAGAACAATTACATTTGGTGAACCTGGCCTTGAATTTGCAGCTTCCTCCAGCTTGTGGATACTCGGCTCTCAGGTGCTCACACAGTAGGCTCAGCTGCACTCATTGGGCATTTGGGTCTGGTTTCATGTGATAGCTCAGCTAATTAGCCTATAGTCACCCCTGGGCATAGCTGCACTGACTGGCTGGACTCTTCTGATGTAAGTTATTGAGGCAAAGTAGTTGAGGATAGATGAGGTGCTTGCCACCTGTGTGACCTTGACCAAGATACTCACCCTCTCTGATGCTCTGTTCCTGCATCTGTAGGATATGACTGTGATAGTGCCTGGCATTCATTGAGAGGATTAATGAGATGAAACAGGCAGGCAGAGCACATGTAAGAGGCTCAGTAAATGGCTACTGTTGTGATTCTATTTTATGTTTAGGAAGTCACAGCGACACAGCCACCATCTGCGCTGATGTGGGCTGTCTGCGTAGCACTTGGGATAATATAACTTTCAAGCTTGAGACAGTAAATTATCCTAGGTTTCAAAGATATATGAAAAAGGGAATATTAAATACCTCACTAGTACCTTTTTTAAGGGGTAGGAAGATGGCTTAGTGGATAAAATGCTTGCTGAACAAGCATGAGGATTTGAGTTTGAATACTCATATCCAAATGCAGGGTGGAGGTGCGTCACGCATCTGTACCCAGCGCTGGGGAGATGGAGACCGACGGATCCCTAGGGCTAGCTGTCTAGTTGGTCTAACTGACTCTAGGCTCAGTGTAAGAGCCTGCCTCAAAAAATAAGGTAGAAAAAGCATAAGGTGGAGGGCTGGAGAGATGGCTTTGTGGTTAAGTGCTTGCCTGTGATGCCTAAGGATCCTGGTTTGAGGCTTGGTTCCCCAGGACTCACAAATGCACAAGGTGGCGCATGTATCTGGAGTTCATTTGCAGTGGCTGGAGGCCCTGGGGTGCCCATTCTCTCTCTCTCTGTGCCTCTTTCTCTCTCTGTCTGTTGCTCTCAAATAAATAAATATTGTTTAAAAAAATAATTAGGTGGAGAACAACTGGGGGAGAAACCTGTTGTCAACCTATTGTCTTCACATACATACACACACACGTGTTCATATGTACCCACAACTGCACATGCTGGCACACATTTCTCCACATGTACCCATACATGTACATGCACCTACACACATGTGAACATGCATACATGCAAACCACACATACACACGCAAAAATGCATTTTTTAAGTATAGATTGTATATTGAAATGGGATTTTGGATATAGTGTGCTAAAATATATGTTAAAAATTAATTCTACTGGGCTAAGAGATGGCTCAGCAATTAAGAGCACTTGCTGCTTAAGCATGAGGACCTAGGAGGACGTTAGCCCACTTGAGTTCAATTCCTCCAAAACCCGTGTCAAAGACAAAGTTGAGTTTGGTCACACATGCCTGTAATCCCAGTCCACAGATGGGGAGTAGGTTCAGAGACCAGAGAATCTCGGAGGCCCACTGACCAAAACCAGCAGCTCCGGGTTGAGGGAGAGATCCTGTCATCTCAAGGAAGTATGTGGCTGAGTGATAGAGAAAGGCACCCGATGTCCTCCTCTGGGCTAGTGCTTGTGCATGCCTGGCACACGTGCATCTGCACATGTACATGTACCATAATACTCTACCACACACTGTGGACAAGTGGGCAAGCAAAAAATAAGAATAATTACACCTATCTCGCTTTACTTTTTATAAGTAGCTGTCAGAGAAATTAAAATTCTGGGCTGGAGAGATTTCTCAGTGTTTAAGGCACTTCCCTGCAAATTCTAAGGACCCACATAATCCAGATGCACAAGGCATGCATGCATCTGGAATTTGTTTGTAGTGGCTGGAGGCCCTGGTGTACCCATTCTCTCTTTCTCTCTCTCTCTCTCTCTCTCTCTCCTTCTTTCTCTCTCAAATAAATAAATAAAATATATTAAAAAATAAAATAGAAACAAGCAACCCATTAATCAAGCAACCCATCAATCAAACAGAAGGAGTAATTTTGGGGACTGTGTGCTTCCTCTGCAGCCTGAGGAAACCTGCTCTGTCTTCACTGTGGCTTGAGCAGGATATCCAGGGGCCAGCATTGTCAGAGTCTACTACGATGTGACCTGTGCAGCACGGTAGTTCCCAATGTCAGAGTCCCCAGGAAGTGAATCAGTAAGTCTGGCAAGCTCCAAACAGGAGCCAAATTCTGGAGCAAGAGTCCATCAGAGTCCTGCAAGAGCCCACTGGAAGTGGTCTGGCTGGCAGCTCTGTGTGTCCCTCTCTGGAGGTCAGGGGTCCCAGCCTCCAACTGTCAATACTTCTTGGCCAGAGCTGGTTAAACATCAAGAAATTCATGTTCTTGGCTTTCTTTTTTTCTTTTTCCTTCCTTCTTCCTTTCTTCCTTGCTCCCTTCATCCTCTCTCTTTCCCTCCTTCTTTTAAAATGTATTTATTTATTTATTTATTTATTTATTTATTTATTTATTTATTTATTTATTTATTTGAAAGAGAGAGGGAAGGAGAAAGAAGCAGACAGAAAGAGAAAGAGAGAATGGGCACACCAGGGCCTCTAACCACTGCAAATGAATTCCAGATGCATATGCTACCTTGTACATCTGGCTTATGTGAGTACTGGGGAATGAAACCTGGGTCTTTTGGCTTTGCAGGCAAGCACCTTAACTGCTAAGACATCTCTCCAGCCCTTAATCATATATATATATATTTGACAGAGAGAGAGGGGGGAGATAGAGTGAGAATAGGTGCACCAGAGACTCCAGCCACTGCAAACTCCAGACGCATGCGCTCCCTTGTGCATCTGGCTTATGTGGGTCCTGGGGGATCAAACCTGGGTCCTTTGGCTTTGCAAGCAAGTGCCTTAACTTCTAAGCCATCCCTCCAGCCCAGCCCTTAATTGTTTTTAAATCTTGTTTATTTATTTGAGAGAGAGAAAGAAAAGGAGGCAGATAGGAAGAGAGCCTCTTTCTTTCTTTCTTTCTTTCTTTCTTTCTTTTTTTTTTTCTTTCTTTCTTTCTTCTCTTTCCCATGAGGTATCTTGGTGCTCTGACAATCAAGTTGTCCTGCATTCCAGGCTTAAAACATTTGAATGGATTTCAGCTCAGTAACAATCTAATTTTCCTCTAAGATATAGTCTGAATAGCATGATTTAATTTTGGGATCCATTGATGTTGTTGGCCACTGTTGATGGTTGATCTGTGTCCCTTCCAACTTCTCATATTAACACACCCTCTCCTCCAGTATCTTGGGATGTGACCTTATTTGGAAATAAAGTAGTTGCAGAAATAAGTTTATGATAAGGTTACCCTGGAATAGGGTGTGGCCCTCATCAAATTGGGCTGGTAATTTTTTTTAAATATTTTATTTAATTGAGAGAGAGAGAAGAAGAGGCAGAGAGAGAGAATGGGCACATCAGGGCCTCCAGCCACTGCAAAAGAACTCCAGACATGCGTGCCCCCTTGTGCATCTGACTTACATGGATCCTGGGGAATTGATCCGGGGTCCTTAGGCTTCGCAGGCAAACATCTTAACTGCTAAACCATTTCCATAGCCCCGGTCATATTTTTTAAGGCAAAATTTGGACACAGAGGGCTGGAGAGAAGGCTTAGCAGTTAAGGCACTTGCCTGAGAAGCCAAAGGACCCAGGTTCGATTCCCCAGAACCCACATGAGCCAGATGCACAAACTGGCACATGCATCTAGAGTTCGTTTGCAGCAACTGAAGGCCCTGGCACATCCAATCTCTCTTTCTCTGTGCCTCTTTCTGTCTCTCTCTCTCTCCCTTCCTCTCTAGAAAATAAATTTAAAAATTGGACACAGTCTCACAAGGAGAAGAATATTGCATGAACACTGGAGTTGTGTTGATACAAGCTAAATAAGGACCCACCAGAAAGTAGGAGACCAAACCAACCTCTCCCTGAATGGTTCCCTGGAGGTGGTGGATGTAGAGTGACCATGTTGACATCATAACCTTGGACTTCTGGCCTCCAGAAAGGTAAGACAATGGACTTCCATTGTTTACGCCGCTCAGGCGATGACACTGTGTCGTAGCCTCACACGTATGCAGCCACTAGTGCCTTGGGCAGCTGTAATAGGAGGCAGTTCTTGGCTGCCATCAGAGTTAAACTCATGGCACTATGGAAGAGGAATTTATTTAAAGTCCTGAAGGCAACTTGCTATCACTTAGGCATTATGAATCATTTAAGCAATATTGACGCAGCCTCTGTTTGTGCTCTCTTCAAAAATATCCATGAAGAGGGCTGGAGAGATGGCTTAGCAGTTAGGGCGCCTGCCTGCTAAGCCTAAAGAACGCTGGTTCCAATCTCCAGGTCCCACATTTAGCCAGATGCAAAGTGACACAAGGGTGCAATGCCGCACTTGACCACAAGGGGGCGTAAGCATCTGGAGTTCATTCACAGCGGCTGAGAGACTGCTGGAGTGCCCATCTCTATCTGTCTTCCTCTCCCTCTCTCTCTGTCTCTCTCTGTGTCTCTCTCCAAAAAAAAAAAAAAAATCCATGAAGAATTTTGAGTTGTTTATTTTGTGTGTGTGCATGCGTGCGTGAGTCCAGGTCTGTGCAAGAGGATGACTTCCGGATTTTCCCTTGCTTTCCCCCTTGCTTTTGAGGCAGAGCTGTGGTTGTCCATTCCTTAGTTCATGAGCTCCCGGGAAATTCTCCCCCTCCATTCTCAGCATTGGTGGACTGGGATGATAGAAGTCTGCCACGGCCTCACTTACCAGGGGCAGAGATCTGAACTTGGGCACTCAGAGTTACGTAGCAAGTGCTTTATCCGCCAAACCATCTCTCAAAACCCAAAATCGATACTAGGGTAAAATATGTGTAACATCAATTTACTATTTCAAATGTTTCTGGCCGTTTTAAACAGTATCTCATGCAGTCCGGCTGGGCCTAAGACTTACTATATAGCTGAAGTTGGCCTTGAACTTCTAATATTCCTGCCTCTACCTCCCAGATACTGGGATTACAGGTGTGTACCACTACACCCAGCTCATTTCCACAACTTAAAATAATTATTTATTTATTTGTAAGCAGAGAGAGATAGAAGAGAGACAGAGAGAATGGGCACACCAGTACCTCCAGCCACTGCAAATGAATTCCAGATGCATGTGCCACTTTGTGCACCTGTCATTATGGGTTCTGAGTAATCACCTTAACTGTTGAGTCATTTCTCTAGACCCCATTTCCATCATTAAAAAAATATTTTTATTTATTTATTAGAGAGAGACACACACACACACAGAGACAGAATGGGCATGCCAGGGCCTGTAGCCACTGCAAACAAACTCCAGACACATGCACTACCATGTGCATCTGGCTTACATGGGTTCTGGGGAATCGAATCTGGGTCCTTAGGCTTTGCAGGCAAGTGCCTTAACCACAAAGCAATCTCTGCAGCCCCACTGCATCATTTTTAAATGTGCCATTCCATGGCACCAGAATCTTTAAAAAATAAAATGTATTTAAACATTTGACTTTATGTGCCGTGAGTTAAAGAAGCTTGCTTCTTTATGTGCCCGGCTTCTTTTGAAAACTGACGGGGACCTGGCATGTAGAGGTGCCCTTCTGTGCTCAGGGAGTACCGCGAGGGGATTGTGCTTTGTTTACCAGATCCTGAGTCAGAGACACAGACATCATCACAAAGCTCAGAACCAAGGATGAATTTGAGTTCTGGTGGCCTTTTTCCATGAAGAACTGAGACACTGGGGTAGCAGGCTACCTTCTTTCTTTTTGTCAGCCTTTTATGAAGCTTAAGGTTTCACTATCATGACTTTCCTCTGACAAGAATTATGAGTTTCATTTTTCTCTTTTCCAAGCCCTTTTATGTTTTTTTTTTTTTTTGCTTCTTCAATTGTGGTTTTATTTTAATTTAGTGTTTAGTTTAGTTTAGTTTAGTTTAGTTTGTAGAAGCAGGGTCTCACTCTAGCCCAGGTTGACCTCAGACTCACAGCAATCCTCCTACCCCAGCCCCCCAAGTGCTGGGATTAAAAGTATGTGCCACCATGCTCAGCATTGATGGCTGTTTTCTTGTTCCTATGGAAAGACAATAAGGTACCTCGACTCTTGTTTGGAAGCAAAAAGCATATGGATCAGCACTTTGAAATTCAGACAAGTGACTTAAACTCCAAGCAAGGGGCTGTGAGATGGCCCAGTGGGTACAGTACTTGCTACACAAGCACAAGGGCCTGAGTTCAGACCCCCAGAACCCACACGAAAGCTGGGTGTGGTGGCATATGCCTCTAATCCCAATGCTGGGGAGGCAGAGACAGGAGGACCCCCAAGGTTTGCTGGGCACCTAGTGTAGCAGCATTGGTGAGTCTCAGGGTCAGTGGGAGAACCTGTCTCAAAAGAATAAGTTAGGGGGCTGGAGAACTGGCTCAGCAGTTAAAACGTTTATCTGCAAAGCATAAGACCCAGGTTCAATTCCCTAGGACCCGTGAAAGCCACAAGGGGCACATGCATCTGGAGTTCATTTGCAGTGGCTGGAGGCCCTGGCACACCCATTCTCTCTCTCTCTATCTGCCTCTTTCTCTCTGTAACTCTTTCTCATTCTCACTCTTTCTTAAATAAATAAATAACATGTTTTTTAAAAGTTGGATCAGTGATTGAGGAATATACCTGACACTGACCTCTGACCAACACACACATACACAGATGTCCACTAACACACACACACACATACATGCACACACATATAAGTATGCATACACATGCACACAATATACACATATATATAAAAAAAAAAACTCAAAGAGAGCTGGGTGTGGTGTCACACTCCTTTAATCCCAGAACTTGGGAGGCAGAGGTAGGAGGATTGTCATGAGTTTGAGGCTGCCCTGAGACTATACATAGTGAATTCCAGGTCAGCCTGGGCTAGAGTGAGACCCGACCTCGAAAAACAAACAAACAAACAAGCAAGCAAAAACTCAAAGAGGGGCTGGAGAGATGACTTAGCGGTTAAGGCCCTTGCTGGTGAAGCCTAAGGACCCAGGACCTACGTTTGACTCTCCAGGTCCCGCATAAGCCAGATGCACAAAGTGATACAAGCACACAAGGTCACACACGCACACAAGGGGGTACACACGTTTGGAGGCCCTGGTGCGTCACTTCTCTCTCTCTCTTTTGTGTGTGTGTGTGTGTGTGTACCATGTGGTGTGTGTTTTGGTTAGACTAGCTGACCGCTGAGTTGCAGCAATCCTCCTGTCACCATTCCGGTAAGTGCTGGGGTTACAGGTGAGTGTGGCCATGCCTGGCTTCTTATGTGGGGCTTAGGGATTGAACTCGGCCCTCCTGCTTGGCCTGCAAGCCAAACCATCTCGTCTGCCCTCCCACAAAAATTTTAAAACGTGTCTGGGTTGGCTAGAGAGATAACTCAGTAAAATGCTCTCTGCACACGCACGAGAACCTGAGTTCAGATGCCCAGCATCCCTGGAAACGCTGATCTCCCAGCAAACTGGAGCAAACTGGCTAATTAGACTGGCTGAAGTGATGACCTCTGGGTAAGAAACCGTGTCTCAGTAAATAAGGTGAAGAACAAATGAAGAAGACCCCGGCGTTGACCTCCGGCCTCCACGTGCACCTCTACACACATGTCTATACCCACATATAAGCACCTATGCACACACATAAATTCATGGCATTAATGTATACATCCCACATAATTTACCCCCTCACCCTTTTAAGTGTACAGTTCAGTAGCGTTCTCTCTGCTTTAGTCTTCAGTGAAAAAAGTACTAGCCATTATTAAGCATCTAGTGTGTGCTAACTTTAAAGTGCATGTTATTTTGCATCCGTCTTACAGGCAAGGAAACTGACACTTAGAATTTAACTTGCCCAAAATGTCAAGGTACTGGTGGTATGGTCTGGATTTCATCCTATAAAACAAGGCAGTGAACTTCACTGAGAAAGGGGCCTGAACCTGCACTCCCTTTGTCTATCTGTGAGGTCTCCCCTGGAATGCTGCTTTGGGAAGTAATCTTAGAAATCATTTCCAGGCTGCAAGATTCTATCTTTCCAATCACCTGAGGGGCACTGGGCTTGGGGACAGACCAATATCTGAGTGGCAGAGTCCCTCCCACCTATGAACCAGGGCAGCATTGGGCTCCATCCTAAAGGTGTTAGACAGGGCCGGGGTACACTCAGACACTGGGAGCCCACACTCCCCAGTCAGCCACTTGGAGTTAAATGTCAGCCTCATTTGCACCACCTCAAATTATAATTACAAATCTTTGAAGTCCCAGTGCGGCTTCTTACCAGCTCCAAACAGGTGCACTAGCAACCATTGGTCCAGCACCTCAGGGGTCTTTGGATTCGAGGAGCTGATCCCTTTTCTGTATGTGAACAAAAGCAAGACTCTTGTCTCGGAAATATTCCGGCAGCCTCTTGGCAAAGGCTGTGGGTCATTTACTCGTGGCCTTTCACAGGAAAGCCCTAGAAGCAAATTCCTTTGTATGATTTCCGTTTGTGTCAAATGCGCTTTGAGAATCACAAGTGGGTTTCTATTATCCATCTCTCTCACCAGCGACCCATCCAGCTTGGAACATTTTACAGATGCTCTTTCTGCAGACTGAAGTGTCGAGGCCAAGGGAGGCTCCCGTTCTCATAGCCTCTCTCATCAAATGAAGGGTGGAGGCCACATACTTCTCCTCCCTCTTCATTCTCCCTCTTCTCCCAGGGGTCTTTTCTTACTCCTGAGATAGGCTGCCCCCCGTAAGGAGCCCTCTCAGTCCTCTCAGGATGGCGCCCGTGGGCTTCTTTCTTACGTCTGGGATGTTGCCTTTGTCAGCTCTCCCACCACTACATGAAATAGCTGGTGCTACTAACTTCGGAAAGAGAAAAGGTTTATTAAGCCCCACAGTTCTGGGCATTCAAAGGCAGAGTGCCTACATTGGCTGTGTTCTGGTGAGATCCTCTTGGAAATGGTAGATGGCAGGGGTGTGGGCATCAGCGGGTATTGGGGAGGGAATCACATCCAAAACAGGAAGCAGGAGTGAATGGGGCCAGACTTGCTTTTACACGAACGCTCTCATAAGCATCACCAAGGAGCCCTACAAGAACTACCTTCTGAGGCCACACCCCCCAACGACCTAAGGGTCTTTAACTAGGTGTCCCCGTCCAAAGGTCTCGCTACATCTCAGCAGTGCCACATTGCAGAGCAAGCCTCTAATCACAGTGGGGCCTCACTCAACCCCAGCAGACACAGAGCCCACCATGCCCTGGAATGTCGATTTCTGCCTCCGTCATTGTCACTCGAGCTTCACACAGGTGTGCTGTGTGATATCCAAGCCATCTAGATGGTCTCCTGGCAATGGTGTGAGAGGAAACGAGCACACATTCCGCCTCTTGTTCTCGGTACTGATTCCACATACAGCACATCCCAAAGAGACCCCAGCACCCTGCAAAGAGACCCCAGTGAAGTAAGCAATAAACTAGAGCAAAACCATCTGGTAAAATATGGATCACTCAAAGATCTGGGTAAGAGCAGTTCTGGGCAATTTCTTTTTTCTTTCCTTCTTTTTCTTTCTTTCTTCCTTCCTTTTTTCCTTTCTTTCTTTCTTTTTTTTTTCCTTTCTTTATTCTTTCTTTCTTTTTTTTGGTTGTTGTTTTTCAAGGTAGGGTTTCACTCTAGTCTAGGCTGACCTGGAATTCGCTATGTAGTCTCAGGGTGATCTTGAACTCATGGTGATCCTCCTACCTCTGCCTCTTGAGTGCTGGGACTAAAGGCATGCACCACCACTCCTGGCTTCTTTTCTTTTCTTTTTTACATACCTGTGTTTCAGTTTTATTTCATACTTAAGCAGAATATTTTTGCCTGCATATCCATATAATGTGCAGTACTAAAAAGGTGCAAAATACCACACACACATACTGTTACACAACCGAATATTCACAATAAGCACTTTGTCTCGTGTAAAGAAGCCACAGCTTCTTCTGACAGCATTTTGGACCTTAGGAGCTGTTCAACATCTTCCATCTACCCTCTTCTGGACTCCTGCAGATGGCTTAGTATATAGGCACTCAGAGTTAAGAAGGTAGAACAAGAGTCGCTTCTGACAACACACACTGGCGCTTGGGGTCCGAATGGTCCAGGCGACAGACAGTCTGCATGCAGAGCAGGGCCACTCCGTGGCGGAGCAGGGCAGGACACAGGATGGCAGGTGAGGGGCATAGTTCGTCAGGTGAGAAGTGAGGCATGTGCACTAAACCCGACACCATGGCGAGCTGAGGCCAAGGCTGTAGGTTGAAGATGCTGCGGGAAATCTGGGCAATCAATTTCTTTAGTGAATGAGGTTCTGGGCTGTCTTGATGTCGGCATGGCCTGGGGAGGCAGAGTCGACCTGTCTGTGAACAGTGATTGGGGCTCTGAAGCACAGGGGAGCCATGCTACAGAGCATGTACACAGGACAGCCTCCCCAGTCGTCAGGAAAGGTGGCAGTGCCAGAATATGCCACACTTGGAGCCAGGACCAGCTTTATGAGCGTGTGTCTTGTTCACCTGCACAGGCTGCTTTTCAGAATGGTCACGACTCCACTTCATGTGCTACAGTCTCCCATCTTCAAATAACTCTCCATCATTTACAATCAGGACCCTGCCCTCAGCCTTTGAAATTGTACAGCTAGTCTGGAGAAGATTATTCATTTCTTTCTCTCTTACCTCTGTATATCAACAGTATGCAGCCATAATCAGAAAATGAGACAAAAACATATGACAATGGCAAGAGGAGAAGTGAATTTTTTTGACTTAACTTTATAAAATATAGAAGTAAAATTTTTAAAAATTAAAAAAAAACAAAAAAGCTATTACAGTACCCAAAATGGGGAGCTCAACTGAACAGTGAGCAATTTTTATATATACCTAACAGTTTTGTGCTTGGTTCCTTTGTTTATAAGCTGACTATTTAAGCCTGTTTAGAATATTATAACTGAATGCTACAGACTGGTAACTATGACTATTAGAATTTATTTCTCACAATTCTAGAGGCTGAGAAGCCCAAAATCAAGGTGATGGCAGATGTGAGATTTGGGGAAAGCCCACTTCCTGGTTCTGAGGTGGCTCTGTCACTGTGTGTTTACAGTGTAGAAGAGCAAGACTCTCTGGGGCCTGTTGATAAAGACAGAAACACACTCATTGAGCGCTCCATTCTTACCACCTAACCCCCCCCCAAAGGCTCCACCTCTTCATTTTTTTTTTTTTTAAGTAAGGTCTCTAGCTCAGGCTGGCCTCAAACTCACAGCAATCCTCTTCCTCCCAAGTGCTGGGATTAAAGGCATGCTCAACCTCTTAATTCCATCACCTCAGGAGTTAAGATTCAAGATTCCAGTACATAAACTTCAGGGAGACACAAACTTTGAGACTACAGCACCAATATAATGACATTTTATGAAAACACTTATGCAATAGCCAAAAATTGTTCATCAGTGCTTCATTTTCTCAACTGGCCCTTTAGGTTTTAAATAATCCACAATTTTAAAAGAACATAATTCAGTCTTAAAGATTGCATTTAAATTCAGTAAATAATTTAGCAATTCAGGCATCAATTAAAATTTTCATTTGCAAGATAAAATTACTGCAGCTCCAGTGTGTATAGTTTCATTTTAAATTTAGTCATAAGTAGAAACTTTGGTAACACAAAATGAAGTCAGTCGACTTCTGCTTTTGCTCTTGTGATAACCATGCTATCATTATTTATTTCTAACTGTCGGTAGTTTCACGTTTCTGTGTAAACACAAACATCTGCGGTACTGTGGTGGGTGGGGACATGAACTGTGTGCTCACATTGAATTTGCAATGCTTTCAAGTCATCATGATCTGAGTTCTCCACTCATAGCCTATGTGGAGATGACCACTGGATGGAGATGGAGAGTCAACAAGTTAATTTCCTCGTAGAATGAGCATAAAAAAATTTCATGGCCGGGCGTGGTGGCTCACGCCTTTAATCCCAGCACTTGGGAGGCAGAGGTAGGTAGGAGGATCACTGTGAGTTTGAGGCTACCCTGAGACTACATGGTTAATTCCAGGTCAGCCTGGACCAGAGTGAGACCCTACCTCAAAAAAAAAAAAAAAAAAAAAATTTCATGAAGCCGGGCGTGGTGGCGCACGCCTTTAATCCCAGCACTTGGGAGGCAGAGGTAGGAGGATCACTGTGAGTTCGAGGCAACCCTGAGACTGCATAGTTAATTCCAGGTCAGCCTGAGCTGGAATGAGACCCTGTCTCGAAAAAAAAAAAAAAATTCAAGGGCGTATGTATCACTTATCAAAACTTAGACCAAAGAAATATGTTTTTGGGTGTCACCACATAAAGCCAGATGCATTAAAGTGGCACATGGGTCTGGAGTTCCTTTGCAGTGTCAGGAGGCCCTGGAGCACCCATTCTCATTCTCTCTCTCCCTTTGCAAAAATAAATTAATTAATATTTTTAAATCTTTTTTAATTAAAAACTTTGAGGCTGGAGAGATGACTTAATGGTTAGGCATTTGCCTGTGAAGCCTAAGGACTCATGTTCAACTTTCTAGGTCCCATGTAAGCCAGACACACTGTGATGCAAGTGCACAAGGAAAGGTGAAAAGCCAAAAAGTGGTCTTGCCCACCTAGTAAGGATCTATTTTTTTTGTTGTTGTTGTTTCATTTTTTGGTTTTTCAAGGTAGGGTCTCACTCTAGCCCAGGCTGACCTGGAATTCACTATGTAATCTCAGGGTGGCCTTGAACTCATGGAGATCCTCCTACCTTCATCTCTCCAGCCTCCCATTGTGGTAATACTGGGATTAAAAGGCATCTGTACCACCAACACTGCCCAGTTCTGCAAGGATCTATTTAATATTTTAATTTAATTTAATTTGTTTATTTGACAGAGAGAGAGAATGGGTGCACCAGGGCATCCAATAGCTATAAACAAACTCCAGAAGCATGCATCACCTTGTTTATCTGGCTTGTGTGGGTCCTGGGGAATTAAACCTGGGTCCTTTGGTTTGCAGGCAAGCTCCTTAACCACTAAGTCATCTCTCCAGCCCAGGATCTATTTATAATCTCATTGTGGTGGGCTTTACCCTCTGGCTCAGGTGAGCTTGAGACAGAGCTGATTGGCATCTTCCAAGGCTCAGGTTCCTGAGGGTCTTCATGCCCTGCCTCATGCCGCATCTCAGCAGCGGCTCCTGGAACCGGGACCATTCTATGCATTTTTCATATTTCCAAAACTAATACCAGGTGTGCAGGACACAGCCATATTCTTAATCCAGGAACAAAATAAACCATAGCACATCTTCTCCAGTCAGTGTCTTTCCTCAGGCATCCTCTCCATTGTTTTAATGTAAATCAAGTCGGGCCACCTTCCTTCCACCTTCCTAAGATTGCTAATGAGAGAGAACTGATTGGATAAAACTGAATCCAACACTGAAGCCCAGTTCTGTGGGAGCAGACAGGCCCTGTTATATCTTTTTCCCCTTAGCTCCCCCTCTTTACTATCTGGGCCCAAACTCTCAGAATAACTTGGCTTACCACTCCAGAAGGCATCTTCAGTTGCAAGCACCAAGTCCATGCTCATTCCTCCAAAGGTTCCAAAAGACGAATATCCACGCGGTCAGGTTCATCTCACCCCACTCCTGGTACTACTATGAGTGATTCTAAATATATGTGTTTGTACATGTGCAACAGAAGTTAACTGAAGGTAATCAGATCATGGGCATTGTTCATTTCCATTTGTATTTTAGGATTTCTTTTACTTGGATTTTAAGAATAATCTAAAAGTAGAATAGGCACAGAGCGTGCACATAGTTGAGTTTTGTTGAGTTTTGTTTTGTATTTGAGACAGGCCCAGGTTGGCCTCGAATTCTCCCAGTTGCTGGGGTTGTAGGTATGTGTCCCCCATATTTTGTTTTCTTTTGTGTGTCCCCCTAAAAACAAAGCCAGAAATGCCTGTTGAAGGTTTTCAGCTAATCATGCTCTATTAGGTATCTTGCAAATTTTGTAGACAAATTGTCCCCAAACTGGCCTGATGCAGAGTGGCAGATGAGCTTGCCCAGCCAGAGAAGAACCCAGAGTCAGGGCCAGGCTGAAAAGCCAGGGTGCTCATTGAATGTGAGTCAGAATCCAAAGCATTTGTTTGTTTGTCTAAAAAAAAATCATTAAGTTTGCCAGGCGTGCTGAGACACGCCTTTAATCCCAACACTTGAGAGGCAGAGGTAGGAGGATCACCATGAGTTCAAGGCCATCCTGAGACTACATAGTGAATTCCAGGTCAACTTGAGCTAGAGTGAGACCCAGCCTTGAAACCCACCCCCTAAAAAAAAAAAAAAAAAGATCATTTAGCAAACAGTGAGTTGAATTGAGTGAGATGTATTCCAGACTCTTCTAGAATTTTAAAACCACAGAGACACCTCAACTAACTTGTCTATAGCACACTTTTTGGACTTCAATCTGATTTTCAAAACAATATTAACTTTACTTTTCAAACTTTAAAGCAATTGTTTTTCTCTAGGGTTGAGCAGCTTCCCATCTGTTGGGTGGCAAATGGGCTGGTACTTTTTAAAACATTTTTTTTTAATTTCAAATTACCAAAGTAATACATATTCATTGATGAAAAGAACCTAAAGAAAAAACTCACCCAGAACCTTGGCATTCTGTTCCTGAGCAAGCTGCTCACTTGAGATTCGCACCTCCAGCCTAAGGCAGGCACACACACACACACACACACACACAAGTGCATAGACCCAGACACACTTACACATACACAATAATAGGATAGTTCTGGCCACACTACTTTGCAATCTGTATATTGTTACTCTGCAATATGTGGTAAGCAAATATCTCTAGGTAATCGTTTTTTGGTCCCTTTATTTATTTGAGAGGGAGAGAGAAAGAGACAGAGAGAGAATGGGCACAGCAGAGCCTCCAGCCACTGCGAACGAATTCCAGACGCATGTGCCCCTTGTGCATCTGGCTTACTTGGGTCCTGGGGAGTTGAACCTTGGTCCTTTGGCTTTGCAGGCAAATGCCTTAACTGTTAAGATATCTCTCCAGCCCTGTAGGTGATCATTTTAAGAAAAAAAATTTTATTTTGAAGCAGAGTCTTGTTATATCACCCAGGATGGCCCTGAAGTCTGGATCCTTCAGCCTCAGTCTCCCAAGAGCTGGATTACAGCATGCACCACCATGTCTGACTTCTAGTGATACATTTTAATGGGTACATTGTTCTCTGTCACATTGTTGGATATTTAAATGAGCTCTAATTCTTTGCTATCATAATGAATGTATCTGTGTATATTTTTACTGTTTTGACTTTCTATTTCCCTAAAATAATTCCCTTGGCTAGGATTGCTAAGTCAAAGGAAATGTGCACTTTCCTGTCTCTCTCTCTCCCCCATCTCTCTCTTTTTCTCCCTTCCTCCCTCTTTCTTTCTCGCTCCTCTCTCAAACTGTTCAGCTGCCTTTCTTCCGGTGTTAGTAGGCCTGTGGACTGTACATCCCCTGCCTGTACTCTGTCATTGCTGCACTGTCGCCACTGTTCTCCGTGTTATCAACTCAGCCTTCTAAAGCAAGCAAGGAATGGTGACGGCTCTGGAGAAGCCTTCTATGGGGCTTAATGTTGCAGCGCTAGGGGAGGCAGCGCAGGAGAGCGTTTCCCAGAACTTGGAAGTGTGTAGTTTCAGTTTTTGATAATTATTTAGAAATACCTACAAGACATGTATACTTCTTCCAGCCAAATACAAGAACTCTGGTCCCCCGCAAAACACCTCACAACATTGGCTATACGGATATGGTCAGCCCCTCATATACCTGGGTCCACAGCCTCAGACTTAATCAACCACAGATCAGAAATATGTGAAAGATAAGACCACACCTGTAGTGAGTGCACAATCTTCTTACCATTATCCACTAAACCATCCAGTGTAACAGATACTGATATAATGCTTATGCAGTAGTTTGAATAGACAGCCCCTACTATATTCAGTGTTTTATGAGCTTGTACTTTGCATCTGCATCCACCTGGCTGGAGGCAGTGTCACTGAGCAGATCTTAAGATGTGGTGGTCAGTTTGAGATTTCAATCTAAAGATACACAAAGTGTGCCTAGCTGGAGTTCCTGAGGTGTGCTGTGCTGAGTGGTTTTTGGCTGGTACTTCTCTCTCTGTGTTTGGTCCTGTGAAGACAGGCCAGCTTCTTCTGCCATTTTGGAACTTCCCCTCCATAACTGTGCTTGGTCTGGAAGTTCAGAAGCTACAGCTTCTCATTGCATCATATCACAAGTGATGAGAGATGACTTAAAACCTATGAGCAGGTGTGTAAGGGCTTTATGCAAACACTATGCCATTTGTATATAAGGGACTGGAACACCTGTGGATTTCAGTGTCCACGGGGTCCTGGAACTGGCCTCTGGTGGATGTCCAGTGATGGCTGTATTTTAAAATGCTCTTAGCTAATGGACTAAAACAGTAATCTGTTAAGATATAATTCTGACTCCATGGCCACAGAAGGGGAATTAGCAGTGGTATCAAAGGTTGAGGTGACGGCATGTTTTTGCCTCCTGGCCTCATGCTTGAAGCTGCATCTCTATAACTACAGAGGAGCCCAAAGGAAAGAACACATCCAAAACCCCCCCCAGGCCGTTCAGAAGCAATCTGCTCCCTGCAGGACTGCACACTCGGTGATGTAGAGCACAGTCTCAAAGATTTAGTAACAAACGTGTGCGTGTGTACACACGTACACTTACTTTGTCAAGCTATGTATGTGTTTCTATAAACACACATTCACACTCCCCCCCCCACACACACTTGTGAATCAGGACGGTGCCATTGGCTGTGTTTGGGAGGTGCGGTTGCGGAAGGTTTTCCCTCTCTTCTCTGTTCTTTCACATGCTTTCAAATGTTCTGTTTGCTCATTCACCACTTTTGAAATATACTGCAACTAAATTCAGAAGTGATTTCCTTCTCCTTTTTCTTGTGAAAATAAACTTCACTGCGTATGTTTGAGGTTTGCTTCCTGGCTTTATGGGATACATGTAGATGGCTGTTTTTTTTCCTAAGCAAACAAAAGATGCCAGCAGCTTGGCATCTGCTATCGTCAATCACTTCTGCCCATTTCTGCAACCAATAAAGCCCTCATGTTTGGAAACCTCTGTGGGAAGATGAGGCTCAGCTATCAGCCTCAGATCCAAATACTGGGACCATCCTTGGCTATCAAATGAGTATGAGGCCAGCCTGGGATACATAAGACCCTGTCTGAATGAAAGAAAGAAAGAAAGAAAGAAAGAAAGAAAGAAAGAAAGAAAGAAAGAAAGAAAGAAAGAAAGAAGAAAGAAGAGGGAGGGAGGAAGGGAGGGAGGGGGGGAAGGAGGAAGGAAGGAAGGAAGGAAGGAAGGAAGGAAGGAAGGAAGGAAGGAAGGAAGAAACTAACTACTGGGACCAGCCTGCAACTAATGATCCAAAGCAAATCTCTGAGTACCAGTTTCCTAATATTTAAATAAAAATTAACAATTTATTAGAATCCATCTTACATCAACTCTACTGAAGTTGGACATACTGTTAAAGACATTTTGAAAGTCCAGAACTGAATCTGGATGGTTGGCAAGACTTCTATCATTGACTTGTAATGTCTGCACAAGAAGAAAAGCAGCAATTGACTACTGATGTCTATCATAGGAATGGGAACAGAAATCCCCCAGTCATGCCAGAACCGGGCACCTGTAACATCCCTTCCTAATCCAAAATTTTACATGTTTATGCTTCTTCATTCCAATAAGTTGGAGTTTGTCCATACTCATGGAAAACTCCAATCTTGAGGGTTTTTAGAATAGGGGGTCCAGAACTACATTTCACCAAGATTTTCTTAAGTTCTAGAACAGGTTCAGCCTAGTGATGGCCATCTGGTTTATCCCCCAAAGAGATGGCTGCAGGGACCCTGGTGCACTGGAAAGCAAGCTCTCCAGCCTGAGGACGGAGGAGGGAGGAGGGCCAGCGGGGTATCAGACTGGCTTAGCTCTGTGGCCTGGTGCTACTTCACCTGTCTCCACTTGTCTGCATAAGACCCCAGGGCTGGAGAGGAGCTGGCTGGCTGTGCATCTGGCTGAGCATCTGCTGCCTGGCCGAATCTTCCTACTAAGTGACCAGAGTGGAAGGCAGATGGCTAGGAGTGGGAGACGGTTCCTGTATGACGGCAGCAGGCTTCTCTATTCAGAGCAGTAACTGGTGTTGGGTTAGACACACCCCCCCACCCTCATCCCAGGAGTGTGGGCTTTGACACAGGGACAGCTGCCCTCACCAGCAGGTGCGAGGAAAGAGGAATGGCACATGCAGAGCTTTCCCTCAGAGGTTGGCCTGGGCCTGCAACCTAGGAGCTCCCCTGCTTTGGCAATATTCCTGTATGTGTC
This sequence comes from Orientallactaga sibirica, assembly GCA_036365145.1. Taxonomy (NCBI): domain Eukaryota; kingdom Metazoa; phylum Chordata; class Mammalia; order Rodentia; family Dipodidae; genus Orientallactaga; species Orientallactaga sibirica. The sequence goes on along the minus strand of JAEOAD010000038.1, from coordinate 4,036,892 downwards.
CCTGGCCAGGGGACAGACTTTTCCCTCAATAGAAGGCAGAAATTCCCAACTCATTCAGACATCTGAAATGGAGATCTGGCACTCTACTGAAGTACAAGTCCAGACACCCTCAAACTGTACTTCAGTTCCTCCGCTTGGGACCCTCCAACCCTCAGACTCTTCAACCCCCAACCATTAGAGTGTCACCTTGGAAACCAAGTGACCACTCACCCTGTCACATGAAAACACTCGGTTCATGTGAGGTGCCTCAACCCCCAGCTTCTCCATCATCAGGGATGAACTCCAAAAACATACTGAGAGGGGAAAAAAAACAAGCTCAGGAGAAAATGGTTACACAGCATGATTCCACTCATCTAAGCCCACAAAGAAAAAGAGTGGACTAGAAGTGTGCTGCATGCAGAAGGAGGGAAGAATGGGGGATGCTGTGGTTTAGATCCCAGATGTTTGCCAGAGGTGGAGACAGTGCAGGCTTGGTTGCCAGCCTATGGTGCCATGAGAAGGTGGGGAAACTTAGGAGGCAGGTCTAGTGGAAAGAACTTGGGCCATTGGGGATGTAACTTTGAAGGGGAAATTGAAACTCTAGACCCTGATTTTCTTTCTCTTGCTTTGGGGTCTCCATGAGGTGACTATGCCTCCTTGTCCACATGCTCCCCCATGGACTGCCACAGGCCCAGAGCAGCTACCAAGCAACTATTGGGTTGAAATCTGTGAAACCATGAGCCAAAAACAAACTGTTTCTTCTTATTTGAGTATCTCAGGTACTTAGTCCTCGCAACGGAAAATTGACTAACACAGGGAGTAACCATTTAACAAGATAGAATTTTTTTTGTGTGTGATAATGAAAATGTTTTGGAAATAGTGTGTGATCATATAACATAGTAAATGTACTAAACCCCACCAAATTGTTCATTTAAAAATGGTTCATTTGGGGCCTGGAGAGATGGCTTAGTGGTTAAGTGCTTGCCTGTGAAGCCTAAGGACCCATGTTCGAGACTTGATTCCCCAGGACCCACAAAAGCCAGATGCACAAGGTGGTTCATGCCTCTGGAGTTCGTTTGCAGGGGCTACAGGCCCTGGTGTGCCCATTCTCTATCTATCTGCCTCTCTCTCTCTCTCTGTCACTCTCAAATAAATAAATAAATAAAAAATAAACAAAAAAATTTAAAAAATGGTTCATTTGGGCTGCAGAGATGGCCTAGCAGTTTAGACACTTGCCTGAAAGCCAAAGGATCCAGGTTTGATTCCCCAGTACCCACAAGTAAGCCAGATGCACAAGGTGATGCATGCATCTGGAGTTAGTATGCAATGGCTGGAGGCCTTGGTGAACCCATTCTCTTCCACTATCTGTCTCTTTCTCTCTCTCTCTCTTTCAAATAAAAATTAAAATGGTTCATTATAGCTTTTCTTTGGTTCATTATATCTTATGTTCATTTCACCTCAATAAAAAGTTAAATAAGCAAAGTCGATTGTGGTTTAAATATAAAATGTCCCCCATAGGTTAACATGTTTCAATACTTGGTCCCCAGCTGGTGGCACTGCTTGGGAAAGTTGTGAAACCTTTAGGAGGCAGGGACTTGCTTGAGAAAGTGGTCGTCAGGGATGGGCCTTGAGGCTTTATGGCCTCGGCATATTTGCTGTCCATTTTCTCTCCCGGACTGTGGATATAATGTGACCAGCTGGCTTCCTACTCCTGCTTTCCCCACCATGATGGACTGCATCCCCCAGCACCGTGAGCCAGAAGAAACCCTTCCTGCCTTGAGCTGCTTCTTGTCAGGCGTTTGGTCACAGTGACAAGGAAATGTCGATGACTGGAGGTGGAGAATGCTGGATTTCAGAAACAGCCTTTCTTTCGGTCTGTCCCAGGAGGTGATGAAGCCATCTTTCTGCATAGGCCTGGGTTGCGGGCATAGTCCCCCAGATGCAGGGAAGCTTCAGAGAAGGAATGAAGTCTCCAGTCTGCATGAGGAGACAGGGGTGTCTCTGCCTGTGCTGGGTGTGGTCCTCACCTGTCACACCCTGTCACAGTCCCTCAGATTTCCTGCCACCAGAAGTACTTAGTGCCCTAGCATTTTCATTTTAACTCACAATCATGTTTCGTACCCTTGCTAGTTTATAAATATGGACTTACTTCTAGATCTGCATGTCATCAGTAAGACAAAAATAATAAAAATGTTATTAAAATTAAAAATAACACATATATTTATTTTTATAATTTATTATATTTTGTGTAATATGCAGCCTCTTATGAAGATAAAATATAATAAACATGAATAAACATCATCTGCCACCTTGTAAACTTGCCATGTAAAATGTATATTAATATATGACTTAGAATGTGTATATTTATTTTTGATTTTATGTATCATTCTCACTGTAGACAGAGAGTCGTCGCAAAGGCTGTGGGTAGCAGATGGGCTCTGACATGTGAGGATTGACCCTTGTCCCTTCCCTGTCACCTGCTGAGATAGCATCATTTCTGAGCCACGGAACAGTAGACTCAACCCCATCTGCCCAAGGGACTGTCCTGGAGAGTTATAAAAAGATACACTAAGGCCAGGTGTGGTGGCCACGCCTTTAATCCCAGCAGAGGTAGGAGGATCGCCATGAGTTCAAGGCCACCCTGAGACTACATAGTGGATTCCAGGTCAGCCTGGGCTACAGTGAAACCTACCTGGAAAAACGAAAACAAAAAACCAGACAAACAAAAAATGATACACTCACATCCATGGGATCTGAGTGTGCAGTTTACATGGAGAACTGTTGGCCCCTGACATGTTGGCAGCTTGGACTCAGAGGCTCAGGCAAGTGTTGTCACTGAAGGAAGTAGGGCAGAGTCTCTCTTTAGCACAGGGTTTGTGTCGCATGGATTCTTGGTTTTTCTTAGGGGAGAGATTCCATACCAAATATTTTGGGCATGCGAAGGATGGATCACTTGTCTTCCAGGTCTTTTGTGGATAACAGAAAAGGATGGGGAAATGGAGATAGTTGTTCTGTTAAAAAGAGCTGAAAATAAGCCGGGCGTGGTGGCGCACACCTTTAATCCCAGCACTCGGGAGGCAGAGGTAGGAGGATCGCTGAGAGTTCGAGGCCACCCTGAGACTACATAGTGAATTCCAGGTCAGCCTGAACTAGAGTGAGACCCTACCTTGAAAAACCAAAAAAAAAAAAAAAAAAAAAGCTGAAAATAGAGAGAGTTTAATTTATTTTTAGTTTTATTTTGAAATAAATGTATTTTGAAAATCATGTATCATAGGCTGGCCTCAAACTTCATGTAGTGGAGCATGACCTTGAATTCCGGATCCTCCTGCCTCCACCTCCCAAGTGCTGGGATTACAGGCAAGTGATAACACTCTTGGCATATGTAGTGCTGGGGATGACCCCGGGGCTTCATGTAAAGCAAACACTACCAATTCAGCTACATCCCTAGCACCAAAATTACAGTCTAAATATCCACTGTGCCTTTTGTTCTGGATAGTTCTTTAACAGACTCTGAAACTGTATTCCTGTGCTATTGTCTTTCTTCTGTTGGCTTCTTTATCAGAACTGTTGCATATGAAAACATGGAAGGTTACAGACTGTATCATAATGTGACAGAGACCAGAGAGCTCTCCTCAGACACAGCGCAGGACCTTGACAAACCATGTGACATGCCATGGAGAGGCATATAAAATAGACCGACCCCTGGGGCTCCATCCATCTCAGATGTTCTGAGAAATGCTAAGCTTGAAAAGTAAGTCACAAACGATGACCCCCTGTCTGTGTCTTGCTTCAAGTGTTTGGACGGAACAGACCCTGGGACTTCCTCCTGTTTTAAATTTTAAATTTTTTTTTTTTTCAAAATTTCCAACTGCCTTCCAGTCTCTCCAGTCACCACCTCCGGGACCATCTCCTCACCTTTCCAGGACCATCCAGAACCTTCTAACTCCTTTTTGCCAGACCAGCCAGGACCTCCCAGACTCCACTGAGGCGGAGGCTGCAGTCAACCGCCTGGTCAGCTTGCACCTGCAGGGCCTCCTGTACCTCCTCTCTCTGGGCTTCTATCCTGACAGGGACGATGTGGCTCTGCCCAGCATGGGCCACTTCTCCTGAGAGCTGGTGGAGGAGAAGCGGAGTGGCGACTCAGGATGCAGACCCAGCCCGGCGGCCAGCTGGGCACTCTTCCAGGATGTGCAGAAGCCTGCTCCAGATGAGTGGGGAAAAACTCAGGAGGCCACCTTGGCCCTGGAAAAGAAACTGAACCAGGCTCTTTTGGATCTTCACGCTGGTTCTACCCGCACAGACCACACCACCCCCTCTTTGTGACTTCCTGCAGAGCCATTTCTTGGATGAGGAGGTGAATCTCATCAAGAAGATGGGTGACCACCTGACCAGTCTGCGCACACTGGCAAGCCCTCAGCCAAACCTGGGCTAGTGTCTCTGGCTCACCCTGAAGCACGACTAGATCCTGCGCACCCTTCCGGGGACTCCTGCTCTGCCTTAACCATCCTCGGGACCTCCTCTTCCCCAGCCTCTCCAGCTACTAGGCAGCTTTGTAATGCCCAGATCCCCTCCCAAGCCTTGGATCAAATGAAATAAAAGTCTTGAGCAACTCAAAAAGCAAAAAAAAAAAAAAAAAAAAAAAAAAAAAAAGTCAGTGTCTACAACTGGTTTCTTGGAGGAAGGAGAAAGATCTTTGTTAAGGTCATGTTTGGGAGAGTTAGGAGAAGGGACAAAGGTCAGGTAACAGTTGGAGGAACTAGATGGCCTTGGACAGAATTGAGCTCAAGTACTTGGGTAGCTCAGTCCACATCCCTTTGACCTCAAGCCTGCCTTGCCACTCGTTTTCTGTGAGGCAGGAAATGGTAGCAGTAGCAGCTTCCTTTTCCCAGTTTCACAGAGATGATGTTACCATGGTGACAGCTGGGCGGTAGGATGTGTGCATTTGTGCTGTGACCACCTCCTTCTTTGTTCTCTTCCCAGCTACAGGTCCTACTACCTCCGGAGCTGTAAGCAAGGGCCCAAGGAGGGAATTTCCATACCTGTTTTTACTCTCCTCAGGAGCAAATCCCTTTCTCCCCTACCATCCCTTCTATACTGGGAGGGAATTCACTTTTCAGATTTTAAGTTCTGAGGCACTTGGATCCTATTTCCTAAGGGAGGTAGAGACCGAAACCTTTGAAATATGAAGCACAGTAAGTGAGAGCAGAGTCAAGTTGGTTCCATCCCTTGATGCTGACTCTGGCAGTCACAGGGATGGATGCTTTATAGGAGGAACACAGTGGTTGCCCCCAGTGAAGTCAATTTCTAAAGGTTAGGGATGTGAGCTTCTTTAACTTGCCCAGCGATAACTCATTCTGGCTATATCATTCATGTGAGCTACTTGAAGCCCTTCTGGAACTTATTTATTCTTTCAGACTTTATTGGATTCCAAAGGGTAGAGGCAACCCTGGAGACTTATGGTTAAATTCTTCCTTCATCTGTGAGCTGTGGACTCCAACGGGGAAGTAATGTTTTCCATAGAAACTTCTCTGCTGGGGCTCTTTTCTTTTGGCTTAGCCATGAAAATACTATGACCCTGACAAAAGTCATACCCTCTCTCCAAGTCTGTGTCCCCTAGTCTAGCAAGCAGAGCTGAGCCTCTGTCCAGCCCCAGCTCTGGGGTGTCTGTGTTAAAGGCTGTATCCAACTCATTGCTACATCCCCAGGACCTGATGTGGTCTCTGACACGTCACAACAATTCAAGGAATAGCCATCTAATAAAAGAGACAATGTTAGAGGTGATAACTTCTGTACTAGTTGGAAACCTTGTTGACAAGTGACAAATACGAACTGGAATGAACTTGAGCAGAGTTTGCAGCTCCTATGACTGCAGGTCCAGGATTGGAGCTGCTTTCTGCTGTGACTAGATTCCAAGGGCTCGTGAAAGCTATCAGGGCACAAACCATTGGAGCAAAAAGTAATTTGCTTGTTAGGAGACCACACCTCAGCAGGGATGGATGGGCGCTATGTTTCAACATAAGAACACCTGTGTTTCCAATCCTGCCTTGGTCTTCCAAGTCTTTTGACCTTGTGTGAGTCACTTCTATATAAGCTCTGGCTTTTGACTCCTGAAAAGCAGAAATAAGAGAGTATTTTGTTACGGTCTGAAGGTGATGTTCCTGCAAAATTCCAATGTCAGAATGGTCACCTTCAAGGTGAGGGATGGTGTTAGGTGATGGGGGAAGCCTTTGGGAGGTAAGTCGTTTTTGTCTTCAAGGTCAGGTCTCGCTCTCGCTTAGGGTGACTTGGAACTCATTCTGTAGTCCCAGGCTGGCCTTGAACATGCAGAGACCCTCCTACCTCAGCCTCCTTAGTGTTGGAGATGAAAGGCATGTGTCACCACACCTGGCAAGGTAATTAAGTCGTGATTAGTGTCCTTTAAAACTAGGCAAACAAGGGCTCGAGAGATGGCTTAGCCATTAAGGCACTTGCCTGCAAAGCCAAAGGACCCAGGTTCAACTCCCCAGGACCCATGTAAGCCAGATGTACAAGGGACACATGCGTCTAGACTTTGTTTGTAGTGGCTGGAGGCACTGAGCGCCCATTCTCTATCTGCCTCTTTCTTTCTCTCTCAAATAAATAAGTAAAAATTAAAAAAAAAAAATTTTAAAAAATTTAAAAAAAAAAACTGAAACGGGCAAGGGGAAATGATGGCTCAGTGGTTAAAGGCACTTGCTTGCAAAGCTGGCTGGCCCAGGCTCAATTCTTCATTATGCATGTAAAGCCAGATGAAAAGTGGTACATGCATCTAGAGTTTGTCTGCAGTGGCAAGAGACCCTGACCCATAAACAAACACACACACACACACACACACACACACACAAATAAATAAATTAATAAAAATTTTAAAAACTAGGCCAAGTAAATTGACTTCACTGGAGGCCACTTTGCTCCTTTTCACCATTGAGGGCACTTAGAAGGTGCCATCTATGTTGAGGGCACTTAGAGGTCACCATCCATGAACCAGGAAGTAGACCCCCACCTGCCACCAAACCTGCCAGTTACTTGATCTTGGATTTCCCAGCCTTAAGAGCCATGAGAAATACATTTCTGTTATTTATAGCTACTGAGTCTATGGTATTTTGCATACTATTCTGAGACAGGGTGATTGAAAAGCTCAAAAGAGGTAAAAATGTGCAAATTACCATCAGCATTAAAATGTACTCTAAAAGAAAAAACGTACTAGGATTGAACCTAGGGTCTTATGCAAGCTGGGCAAGGGTTCTACCACTGAGCTGTATCACCAGCTCTTATTTCACTTTTTGTCTTATTTTTACTTTAAAAAGTTGCCCAGGGGCTGGAGAGATGGCTCAGCAGTTAAAGCACTTGCTTGCAACACCTAACAATGCTGGTTCTATTCCCCAGCACCCACATAAAGCCATATGCACAAAGTGGTACATGCATCTGGGGTTCCTTTGCAGTGGCTAGAGGCCTTGGTATGCCCACTCTCTTTCTTTCTCTCTCTCTTCTTTATGTCTTTCTCTGCTTGCAAATAAATAAATAAAACTGATATATATTTTAAGTTGCCCAGACTGTCTTTGAACTCACTCTGTAGGCCTGGTTTGGCTTTGAACTTGGGATCCTGCTGCCTCAGAAGCCTGAGTAATTGAGGTATCAGGCCTGTACCACCAGACCTGTGGCTTAAAATACTTTAAATGCAATGTGGGTGGCATGTATATTATTTATTTCAGTTAGTGTGAAAGTGTCGTTGGCTTTCAGGAATTCATTTTTAGAGTGTTTGGGGTACTTCTTTGTGTGAATCTTTTGCTGTGCTTAGTTAAGCCTGGTATTCACTGAGTTGTTCACCTGGATTGTCTCATTTAACTCTTATTTAACTCCAGACCACTCTTAGTTCTGTTTTAAAGAGAAAGGAACTGAGGCTGTATGAGATCAGCACAGTGGGTAGTGCAGGCAGGAGGACAGAACTCAGGTCTCACTGCAGAGTTTGTAGGTGCCCTACCTATCTGGAGGCTACCCCTATACCAGGGTTCCCCTCTGGTTATGGCATGTGAGAGTTGGACAAGACACAGATTATAGATTCCAACTTCCCTGAGACCCACTCAAATCAGGATGTTGTCCCAGCTTTCTTTTATTCTGTATCTCTCAAAGCTCCTAAGAGGAAGCCCAGAAATATAAACCAAAGGAATGGGTCTTTCATTTTATACTGTTATCACAGAATTCCCGAGGCTAAGTCATTTATAACAATCAGAAATGCATTCATGATTATGGTGCTAGAAGCCGAGAAGTATAGGATGAAGGGCCATACCTGACTGGGCCTTCTTGTTGTATCATCCCACGACAGAATGTGAAGGAGCAGTGAATTATGGGAGAGTGGGGGGTTGCTTTTTTTTTTTTTTCCGAGGTAGGGTCTTGCTCTAGTCCAGGCTGACCTGGAATTCACTATGTAGTCTCAGGGTGGCCTTGAACTCACGGCTATCCTCCTACCTCTGCCTCCCAAGTGCTGGGATTAAAGGCGTGTGCCACCATGCCCTGTTTCTCAAGATAATTAACCACCTCCATATTGAGGATATAATTTGTTCATAATGGCAGAGCTCTTATGACTTCCTCTCTTCTTAACTGGGTGCTACCTCCCAACATTGTTACATTGGTCTTTAACTTTCCATTGCATGAATACTGGGCAACACTCAAACCACAGGGAGACGCATTAGAGAAGAGCTCACTGAATTTCCAGAGAGAACCTAGCTGAGGCGTACATACAACAGCAGTACCCTGGACATGCTGCAGAACTGGCTTGCTTTATCCCACTTCACCACCACTGAGCACTGCACTCACTGCTGGCACCTCCAATACCACCAGGGTGGGTGCTACTTCTCGCTCTGGCCACTGTCAGCCTTCATAATTTCATCTTACTGTGTCTTCTACTCTTGCTTTCTTATTTCATCAGTCATGGATTCAAAGTCTGGTTAGGAGCTGGGCCTGGTGGCACATGCCTTTAATCCCAGCGCTCAGGAGGCAGAGATAGGAGGATTGCTGTGAGTTCGAGGCCACCCTGAGACTACAGAGTGAAATTTCAGGTCAGCCTGAGCTAGAGTGAGACCCTACCTTGAAAAAACAAAATCAGATAAACAAAGTCTGGTAGGTATCTCTGATAAGGACAGCTCATGTCAGGTACCCGTGTTCTAGCTGCAAGGGAGGCTGAGAAAGGCTGGTAATGTCAACTTTTAGAGTGAGAAGCAACAGTTACCACCCACCCAGCAACCCACCAATATTCAAAAGGGTGGTGAGTTTCCCAAACCCCGAAAGGAGATTAGATATTGGGTGGCCAAAATGAACCTTGAATCACTGAAATGAGAGTAAGTGAGAATTTGGGAAATCCTGGTTTACTTCCTGACTCCCACCCAAGAAGCTAAAAAGCACCTGTCAGGGGTCCGTTGCCTGCATCTGAGTCAGATGTGTGTCCTTCGCTGTTTACTGAAGACTGTTCTCAGCTCAGCTCCTGTGGGAGGCCATGCTGGGTCCGACTCGTGGGCATATGGTTCTGTGTCATGTTGTGATAACATAAATAAAAACATTCCACATGAACACTTAAGAGATGGCAGCTCTGTTCCCCATCCCACCCTGCAGTCCAGGAAAGGAAGGACGTGTCTGGCATCTCAATCGCCACATTATGAGGCTGCTGGAAGGCCTTCTCTCCTCCCTGCTTGTAAGCTGTCTTTCTCATGTCTTCCTCTCCCAGTCTGGTCCCCAAAGCAATTGGGTTTGAGTTAGGGAAGTGTGGTAGTTTGAATAGATGGACTCCAATATATTCAGTGTTTTGTTAGCTTGTAGTTTGCATCTGCTTGAGGAGGTGTCACTGGGTGGATATTAAGGTGTGGAAATGAATTTGAGATACCAATCTAAAGATATGCAAAATGTACCAAGCTGGAGTTCCTGAAGTGTGCTATGTGGTTGTGGCTTTTGGCTTTTGGCCTTGTGGGTTTGTGGCTTCTCTTTCCCTCTGCCTGGTGCTTTAAGAAGGGGTCAACTTCTACCACTATGGAACTTCCCCTGGATCTGTAAGAATTAATAAATCCCTTCCTCCATAACTGTGCCTGGTCTGGAAGTTCATCTCAGCGAACCTGAAGCTGTCTGCTACAGAAGGTGATACCAGAATGTGGGTGAGATCATCCTGACCGTGTGGATTTTCATCTTTTGGAACCTTTGTTTTGGAGAAACAGGCATGGACGTGGTGCTTGCAACTGAAGATGCCTTCTGGAGTGGTAAGCCAAGTTTTATGGACTATTCTGATGAGAGTTTGAGAATGCTAAGTGCAGACAGTATTGAACTTCAAGGCTTGGCTTATGAGCTTTCTAAGGGGAAGGAAAGACTGTAGAGGACTTTGATGGAACTGGGCTACTGGCATAAGGGATGGCTGCATTCTGCTGCCCAGGCCTAGAAAGTTTGATCAAGGTTAAATTTGTAATGGACTGATGTGCTTGGCTAAAGATATAGGATTGAGAGATTTAAGATTTTAAGTTGGAAAACCTCAAGCAAGTTAAAATTACAGGTCCTGAGACTGATTTTAGGTGGCTGAAGCTGCTATTGTCAACATATTAGCAGTCTTAAGGAAGGTGGCCCAACTGCTTTTTGTTAAAACAATGGAGAAGATGTCTGAGGAAAGACTGTTAGAAATGCAAACTCTTGGAAAGAGTTGAAAGAGGAGAAAGAAACTGCTTTGCAAGGTCCTGATTTATTTTGTCCCTGAATTAAGAATATAGCTGTGTCCTGCACATCTGGTATTGGTTTTGGAGGCATGAGAAATGCATGGAGTGGGTCAAGAAGTGAACACAGTTCCAGGAGCTGCTGCTGAGATGTAGAATGAGGCAGGGTGTGATGATCCTGATAGGCTGGAAGAGCCTGTGGAAGATGGACCGTGGTTTGCATGGAGACCTGTAGATATTTTGGATATACCAGGACTGTGCAAGGACTACCATGGAGGGTACTACTGGCCTGTAGTGGAAATGTTCCCTGGCTACTCTACCCAGCTGGAGTTGCAGAAATGGAAAATCTGGAGACTGTCAGTCTCTGGTTATATTGAACTTGAACTGCAGAATTTTGATGTTTGTTTGATGGTTGTTGAGTTTGCATTGTTCTAGTCTCTCCTTGCTATGCCTTATAACAGTTGAAAATGTTTACTCTGTGCCTTTATATGTTGAAAGTACTTAACTTGTTTGATTTTACAGGACTTACAGCTAAGAGAAAAATCTTAAATCTCAGAGGAGACTTGGGACTTTGGAACTATCTTAAGTTGGTCAAGACTGTGGGGACCTTTGAAACTGGATTGAATACAATTTACAATGTGTGATGGTTTTGAATCTATTGGGAGCCAGGGGTGGAATGTGGTAGTTTGAATAGATGGCCCCAATATATTCAGTGTTTTATTAGTTTGTACTTTAGATCTGTAGCCACCTGGCTAGAGGAGGTGTCACTGGATAGAATTTTAAGGTGTGGTGGTGGATTTGAAATTCCAATCTAAAGATATGCAAAGTGTGCCAAGCTGGAGTTCCTGAAGGCTGCTGTATGGTTGTGGCTTTTGACTTTTGGGCTTGTGGCTTTTCTCTCCTCTGCCTGGTGCTTTAAGAAGGGGACAACTTCTACCATTATGGAACTTCCACTGGATCTGTAAGCTTTAATAAATCCCTTCCTCCATAGCTGTGGCTGGTTTGGCAGTTTGTGGCCCCCTCTCCTCCGTGCTTGTAGGCAGTCTTTCTCATGTCCCCCTCTCCCAGCCTGGTCCCCAAGGTAATTGGGTCTGAGTTAGGGAGGAATACTCCAGGTTTCCTATGGAGGATTCAGAGTTGAGATGTGAATCTTCTAGAAGTCTGTGAGGATAGAGAACTCCTTGGATGAGGGGAACCTCACCTATCAGTGGGTTGAAAGCTGTTCTCCCTTGATCAGTCATGGAAGTCCTTCTATGGCTCTACCTGAGGTGATAGAATGTCACAGAGTTACCCGCACCTTTAATGGAGATGAACGACTGGCCCATTTGTTTGAGCTGTTTCAAATACATTCCTTCAGGCTGGACATGCCACTTGGGAGGCAGAGGTGTGAGGATTGGAACAAGTTCCAGACCAACCTGGTCTACAGGATAGGCCAGCTAGGGGTATATAACAAGACTGTTTAAAACAAACAAACAAACAAAAACCCTACACCAAGGCTGGAGAGATAGCTCAGCAGTTAAAGCACTTGCCTGCAAAGCGTAACAACCAGGGCTCAATTCCCCAGTACTTACCCAAAGCCAGATACACAAAGTGGCACATGCATTTGGAGTTCATTTGCAGAGGCTAGAGGCCCTGGCATGCCCATTCTTTCTCTCTCTCTCTCTGCTTATAAGTAAATAAATAAATAATGTTTTTTAAACAAGACCCTTCACCAAATACTTATGTATTTATGTCTTGTCAGGGTCTCTACCTGACATCTCATTTGTTGCTGTACCTAAATTCAATGGCTGTCTCTGCTCACATCACACAGGAGTAAACGTGGAAGAGAGTGAAATGATCGCTGATACCATAGGGCTGATTGCAGACTGAAATCAGGCGCCCTGACTCCCAGGCCAGAAGGAGTCTACACTAAGGACTTCAAACCATGAGGAGCTCCAGGAACTGTTTCATTTTCCAGCAGTTATAGTGCTGCTTTAAAAGTCAGAGAAACCCAAATTTCTTTTTTTTTTTTTTTTTTTGTTTGTTTTATTTTTATTTATTTATTTGAGAACAACAGAGAGAGAGAGAAAGAGGCAGAGAGAGAGAGAGAGAATGGGCGCCCCAGCCACTGCAAAAGAACTCCAGATGCATGCGCCACTTTGTGCATCTGGCTTACATGGAGACTGGGGAATCGAGCCTCAAACTGGTGTCCTTCGGCTTCACGGGCAAGCGCTTAACCACTAAGCCATCTCTCCAGCCCCCAAATTTCTTATTCACACCCTTCCTCACCAGCCCACTGTGTAACTGCATGTCTTTAAGAACTAAATGAAATAGAATATAAACAAAATAGAACTGGTCTAAGGATGTCAGTTGGTTTGTGGAGTGCTTGCCTAGCCACACCAAGCTGTAGGTGTGATCCCCAGCACCGTAGAAGGCAGGCATGGTGGTACACCTGTAATCCCAGCACGCAGGAGGTAGAGACAGAAGGATCAGAAGTTCAAGGTCATCCTCTACTACATAGCAAGGTCCAGGCCAGCCTGAGCTACATGAGACCCTGTCTCAAAGCAAACAACCAAGCAAGCAAGCAAACTATCAAGCTCCTGGAATAGCAACCAGCACACAGTAGGCCCGACATACAAATAAGGTCCCCTCTTCTTGGGCAAGTTGGATGCCTCTCCCACCGCTTGCAGTCGACTGGCAGGTCTCTCCCCGATATTAGAGGTAACACTGTTTTCTGCCTCGCGGAGTTCAACAGGTCAGCCCCCTCATTAACCACAATGACTTTGATGAAGTGCCAGTCTATAATCCTTAAAAAAATGCCACATTATTAAAACCCCAATAGATCCCCACGGTCACAGTCCAGGGATTCCCTCCTCAAAACAGCCACACAACTGAGAGGTTTTACTTCTGCTTCGTGTGGGCCAAGATTTCACAAGCACAAGCAGTGACTGCCGCCTTTATATTTCCCAACGTCTCATCTTCAGAGATTATTTATGCACACTCCCCCAACTGCATATTCCCTGCCTTCCCAGAGCAGTGACTCCGCTGACTGTCCCTCCTCCCACCCACCCCCTCCTGCCCTCAGCTTTTGGCTCCTGTAATATCTCATGATATTCTAAAGAGCCATCTGCAGCACAGGGCACCGTGGATGCAATTAAACCTGCCTGGGTAGAAACACTGCTCTTAAGCAAAATATATTGATCGCCCAAGCTTTGGGCCCACTTTAATCAAGTAATCTAAACAGGGCTTAAGCTTCAAAAGCCGAGCGATGTGCTCAGCTTCAAAGTGCTTACTCATATACTGAATTCATTTATCCGGGATATACTAATGCTCTTGGCAGCCCTGTGGATTATAATGTTAGAAGTTGGAGTCAGGTCTCCCATAATATTCCCAAAGCCCAGCCCACACTGACTGTCACGTAAAAGGGCACAAAGGGGAGTGAGGTGGAGGGGCGGAGGGGACATAGGCATTGAGGTGGATTGGAGAAGAAGAAGTCATCCCTGTTCCCGCAGGAGGAGCGGAGCTGTGGCCTTGTTGCAGGGTTGGACTGGAGATGGAGTTGGGAGGCAGGCGGGGCGTGCTAGTGGAGGTGCTGCGTTTGCAGAGAGGCGCTTCTGAGAGCTCCAGCTGTTACTCGGAGGTGCCAGCCAGAGAGGAGGCGGATGGTTCCATGCTGCAAGGTGGGGCAGTTGGATATCTGTTTTGGAGGACAAACTGCCAATCACACTCCTCCTCATAGGTGCTCCTGTCTGTGTGGAAGGAATGTGTCTGTAATGGAGCCAGCCAGAGGTAGAATCAGATAGTGCAAAGTCGGAGGTCATAAGCACCAGATGAAGTCAAAAGCCAATCAATCAGTGTATTTCCTTCCCTTGGCCACAATGTTTGGTTCAGGGATGGACCAGCGACATGAATACGAAGGATGTAGGTGGAGTGACCTGTGTGAAATCTAAAGATAAAGACCAATTCGAGAAAAGAGCAGCCCAGAGACAGGAGACATGGCTTGAGTCTTGAGACGCTGACTCCTATAGCGTCTCAAAACATCATAACCCTTGGTACTTGAATTTCTTGGAGCCAATACATCCTTTTTGCCTAGACCATTTTGGATGCTCTCTCTCTCTCTCTCTCTCTCTCTGTATGTAGACTATGTGTGTAGTGTTGGTGTGTCATATGTGATTCATACCGTGTATGTGCAGATGTGTGTGGCCAACGTGGATGCAGGCAGAGGCCAGAGGAGACTGTCCCGCATCCTTCTCTTAGTGCTCATTCATGCATTTCCTTGGTGTGGAGCCCCTTCCTCAATCTGGAGCTGCTGTCTGCAAGCGCCAGGGATTCTCAGGGCTCTGCTCCACCTCCCCTGGACTGGTATTACACTCAGCCTTTTTACATGCTGTAGGGTCAAAGTGTAGTGGTCTTCTGCGTAAGAAGCCTTCATACTTAAGTGGCAAGCACTCTTAACCTCCGAGTCATCCCGTTTTGGATATCTTAAGAAAATCAATGGCACAACCATGGAAGTTGTACCCCTCCCCCCCCACTCACTTCACAGGTAGAGCACCCAGCACAAGCACCCGCCTTCTCTCAGTACAGTACTAGAACCCCTGGCTTTCAAGTATGGTTGGAGGGCATCTCCTACCCCCAAGACCCTTGAAATGCACATGGGTGTACAGGGTGAGAGACTGCAAACTCACCACCCCTTTCAGATTCTTGCTCACCCTTTTCCAGCACAGCTCCCTGAGTTGTTCAGCCCTTTTTCCTTTTCTGGAGTTCGGGGATACTAGTCTTTTTAAGAGCCTACATGTGTCAGATTATACATATGTTGGATTTTCATGTATGTCGTATTCATAGAAGAGGTAAATATTGACAGCTCTGATGTTTACCCCATTTCCACAGTTTGAGGGGATACAGTCCATCATGGCAGGGAAGCCACGGTGGCAGAAATGGGCGGTAGCTGGTCACACTGCATTTATAATCAGGAAACAGAGAACTCGCAGGATATGGGGCCAATCTCTAAATCTTTACAGCCCCTTCCTCAGCGCCCCACTTTCTCCAGCAAGGCTACACAACCTCCCCCGAACAGCACCACAAACTGGGACCAGGTGTCCACATATATATGAGCATGTCGGGGAAGATTCTTATCCAGACCCTAACGGTAACAGAAGGAAGTGAACGTTGTGTCTCCCTCTGTTGACCTGTGTCCTTTCTCTTCCTGACCTGACCTTGTTGCTAAGGCCTCTCTGTCCAAACCCCTCACCACCCTGCCCTACTACTCCAGGATTGTTCTTACCTCATCTTGTTGTTTTGTTTTGTTTTGTTTTGTTTTTTTTGCTTTCCCACATAATTCCTGAGTACTTCCGCAAGAAGAAAATGTGTGAACTGCTGACCCTACTCAATTGCTGACCAAAGGCTTATCTAAGAGTTTGGTCACGTGTCTGCTTTTCGGTAGGGTTGTATTAGTCATGGTTCTATAGGGGAACAGAGCTGATAAAATGAGCATCTATTACAAGGGGATTTAGTAGATTGGCTTACATAGTATAAGCTGGGAAGTCCTCATGCTGGAGAGGCTGAGAACCTGGTTCACTAAGTCCATAAGGCTGGTCGGTTGTGGTGCTTTGATCAATGTTGTACGTCTGAAGAAGCTAGGTTCCAGTGTCAGTGAAAGATGGCAGAACAGGGCAGATGCCCTCACCAACAAGGAGCAAGGGCAGGCAGGCAAGAGCAGCATTGTTTTCCCCTTAGACCTCTTTTTTCCCCTTAATATTTTATTTACTTATTTCCCAGGAGAGATGGGGGCGATGGGTGCACCAGGGTCTCTAACCTCTATAAACGAATTCCAGATGCATGAGCCACTTTGTGCATCTGGCTTTATATGGGTACTGGGGAATTGATCCCGTGTTTTTAGGCTTTGCAGGCCAGTGCTTTGACTGCTGAGCCATCTCTTAGAGCCCTCCCTTAGATACCTTTGTATGTGGGCTGCCATCAGAAGGGCTGCCCACTCTGCAGGAGGCTCTTACTGTCCACATAGACCTGCCCAAAAGGTGTGTCCCTTGATTTTTGGTTCAGTCAAGTGACAATAGAGATTAACCCTCATAGGGACCATAGAGATGATTAACAGGGACCTTTTTCTCTTTTTTAAAAAAATTTATTTATTTATTTATTTATTTATTTATTTATTTATTTGAGAGAGAGAGAAGCAGAGAGAGAGAGAGAGAGAAAAAATGGGTTTGCCAGGGCCTCCAGCCACTGCAAAGAACTCTGGATGCATGCACCACCTTGTGCATCTGGCTTCTGTGGGTCCTGGGAAATGGGACCTTATTTGGCTTTGCAGGCAAGCGCCTTAACCGCTAAGCCATTTCCCCAGCCCAGGGACCTTCTTCTCTTGAGCAGCAGGGAAGAACTGCCTTGGCTTTGCACTTGGTCTTTCCCTTCTCCCAGTCACACTGTCCCTGGTGGGAGAAGCACAGACTAGTGACATCACAAGTGCCTCCATCACTGAGGCAGGAGCAGCCGCCGCAGCCAGCCTTGGCTTCGAGAACTAAACTTTTTTTTTCTCTAGTACATCCATGTTAGGGATGAGGATGTCTGTGCTCCAAAGAGCCAGGTGAATAATTTGTCCATGTTGGCATAGGATAAAGGGGATTTGAATCTAGGTTTAGTGATGGCAGATTCATGTTGTTCCTACCGTAGCATCGTGAGTTCAAGAAAAATTGATTGTTGCATCTACCGAGCTCCAGCCACATTCAGCAGGGAACTTCCCATATGTAAAATCATCAAGATGGGCAAGCTGGGGGTTGGGAGGATAAGAGGATAGAAAATGGTCTCTTCCCAAAGGAATTCTTTGCATCTCATGGGAAGATAAACCAGATTGCCCATAAATTAAAGTCAAAATCCAAGGAGTTCAAGGAATACCCTGAAACCACTCTGTCTATTAAAGCAGCAGCATAGCGATGGTTATGACCTTGGACTCCAGCGCCCCTCACAGTTACACCAGGCAAGTTACCTTCCTGCTCTGTACCTCACTTTTCTTCCACCAGAGAATGAGGATAGTAATAGTGGCTGACGTGAAGGTTAAGTGGATTAATACATGTAACATACCTGGGGCTATGCCTGGTACATAGTAAATGTTAGCTGCTGTGTTTGCTTGCTTGCTATTGCTGTAACAGACACTGGGGCTAAATTAATCTATGAAGAGAAAAGTTTGCTTCGATTCTCATAGTTTTGGAGGCTCAGGGCATGATTGCTCGGCCCTGTTGCTTGAGCCTGTGACAGCACATCATGGTGGCAGCATGAGGCAATGCCAAGCTGTTCACCTTATGTGTGCCGCAGACATGAGGGAGAGATGGTCCCTTCTAAGGGCATTTCTGCAATAATGAGAAGACATCTGCTACTATTTAGGTATAAGATGCCCCCCTGCCTCCAGTCTAATGCATTAAAGACAATGTAAGCAGCGTTCATCTACGATGGAGCTTTTGAGAAGTGACTGGATCATGAGAACTGAGCCTTCACAAGTGTGGTGGTTTGATTCAGGTGTCTCCCATAAACTTAGGTGTTCTGAATTCTAGGTTCCCAGCTGATGGAGATTTGGGAATTAACGCCTCCAGGAGGCAGTGTATTGTTGGGGGCGGGCTTATGGGTAATATAGCCAGTTCCCCCTTGCGAGTGTTTAACACACTCTCCTGTTGCTGTTGTCCACCTGATGCTGGCCAGGGGGTGATGTCCATCCCCTGCTCATGCCATCGTTTTCCCCTGCCATCATGGAGCTTCCCCTTGAGTCTATAAGACAAAATAAACCCTTTTTTCCCCAAGAGCTGCTCTTGGTCGGGTGATTTCTGCCAGCAATGCGAACCCGACTGCAACAGTAATGTTGGTACTGAGGAGTGGTGTCATTGCTGCTAGACACCTGACTGTGTGGCTTAGTCCTTTTGGAGCTGATTTTCAACAGGAATGTGGAAGGATTTGAAACCTTGGCCTAAGTGATGCCTCACAGTGCTGTAAGTACAACTTGATGGACTTTTCTGGTCACAGTTGAAAGACCTGCATGCAGTAAGAACTATGGATTGTGACGTTTGGCTTATGAGGGTAAGAAAGAGCTTTGCTTGGACTGGGCTAGAAGCAGTTTGTGTGTAAGGCTTGCTGTTATGCCTGTGTCCTGAGAACTTGTGCAGGATTGCAATGCGTAGAAATGGACTGGTGTGAGCAGAGGGATATGGCACAGAAGTGAAATCTTTGGGCCAAAATTTCCACCTGTTCAGCTGCAATTATATAAGAGATTAGAGCCTTTGAGATTAGGCCAGCTGACCTGCATTGGGGCAACAGGAAGAATGCAGACTCTTTTGAAGGGGTCCTGTGTGCTCAAGGAGTGTCCTGTTCTTCAAAGTCTGCTTTATTCCCCTGTGGATTAACAAATTGGCACCCCACCTGGTATTATGGAGTATAAGAAATGCAGGAAAGAGAGGGTCATTAAATTTACAACGTGGTTTTGTGTTTTGGAAATGGCCGTGGGCAGTGTGAAGCAGGTTTGCTGGATGCCTGCATGGAGACCCGATGGAGCAGTGAGGATGAACTGTGGATTGCAGTGGAGACCCAGTGACAATGCCAGGACCACGAGATGGCTGCTAAGGAGAGCTGCCGGCCCGATGAAGTTTTCCAGGACTGTGAGTAGCCTAGCTGGAGGGGCAGAATTGAAACTCCAGAGACTTGTTGCTGGTTAGGATTATCAGACTTAGAAACTTGTCATTGGCTAGAGTTGTTGGTCTTGGAACTACAGAGTTTGATGTTTGCCCTGGTTGTTTTAAATCTTATATTTGTTGAATATTTCTTTGCTTTGCCCAATGCCATCTTTTGCAGTGTGAATGTTTATTCTGTGCCATTATGGTTTGGGGGGGGACTTTTTGGTATTATGTATGGCTCAGTTAAAAGACCTCGGATTATGGGGATGTTTGAACATCATTACAATTGATAAAAACTATGGAGACTTTTAAAGTTATACTGAATGCATTGCATTTTACATCATGTATGGTTATCAGTTTATGGGGGCCAGAGGTGGAATGTGATGGTTTGGTTCAGGTGTCCCCCATAAACTTTGGTGTTCTGAATGCTAGGTTCCCAGCTGATGGAGGTTTGGGAATTAACACCTCCAGGAGGCAGTATATTGTTGGGGGTGGTCTTATGGGTGTTATAGCCAACTCCCCCTTGCTAGTGTTTGCCACACTCTCCTGTTCCTGTTGTCCACCTGATGTTGGCCAGAGGGTAATGTCCACCCTCTGCTCATGCCATGCCATCATGGTGATTTCTACCAGCAATGTGAACCTGACAGCAACAATGAGTGAATTAATTCCCTGATGGATCTGTAATATGATGACATTATTGGAAGGTGGTGGAAATTAGGAGGTGCTGCTGCCTAGTTGAAAGAAGTGGGGGCATGGGGGTGTGTCCTTGATGCTTATCTTGTCACCAGGTACTCTCTCTCTCCTCTCTCCCTCCATCCTTTTCTCCATCCCTTATTCCTTGTTAGCCTCCATGGGTTGAGCAAGCTCAGCTCCTGCCACCATGATCTTCTGCCTCTCCACAGGCTCACGGCAATGAGCCAGCCAAGCCTGGGCTGCAGCCTCTGAACCTGGGAGCCAAAGGAAGTCTTTCCTCCTTCTAGGTTGTTTTCTCCGCCCTGTGTCACAGCAAACAGTGACTAATACAACCTACTAGACTTCACCTCCTAAAGCACCAAGCCTTTGACACATGAGTCACTCGGGTCAGCCATCCCCTCCCTCCACAGAAGCTCTTGCAATTAATGAATGGGTGCAATTAATGCATTGTCGAGGAGGGTTGTCATGGAAGGAAATCCCATGTTAGAAACACAGAGAGGCAGCAGCCTTCTTCAGGCCATCACGTACTTTCATGGCATAGGCAGGACTGGAAGACGGGTTGTTCCTGTTACATCCCAACCCGGAGTTTAGAGTGAGTAGGAAGGACTGCTAGGAAAGATTTGTTTGTAGAAACAAATGAGTTTGTTTGATTTGGAATGGAGTAGACTGTATTCAGAAATGGACGGCAAGGAAGGATGACAAAGAATGAGTATCCACCAAAATCCATTCTCCTTACCTGCCCCTGTGACAGAGTGTAGCTGGGTATGTGCTTCTCACCTAGAAACTACATTTCCCAGCTTCCCCTGTGTTAGCACCGGTGGCCATATTGAAAAGCTCTCACCTGAGCATTGTGAAGCAAAGAGACATTCCTAACCTGGTACCTTAAACATGGGCGTGTTTCTTTCTTGCTAGCTGGGAACAAACTAAAGAAGTAGATAATAGCGTGGTTGAAGAACTAGGGTTCTGAACTGAGGAGGTGGCTCAGGGGTTAGGAGCACTTGCTGGACAAGCATGAGGGTCTGAAAGGGCCCAAGATTGCCCGAGTTTGATTCTCCAGCACCACCGTTTGGACACATGTGGTGGTTTGATTCAGGTGTCCCCCCATAAACTCTTGGGCTCTGACTGCCATGTCCCCAGCTGATGGCAATTAGAAATTAAAGCCTCCTGGACGCAGTGTATTGCTGGGGGCAGGCTTATGGATGTTATAGCCAGCTTCCCCTTGCCAGTGTTTGGCACACTCTCCTGCTGCTGTTGTCCATCTGATGTTGGCCAGGGGGTGATGTCCACCCTCTGCTCATGCCATTGTTTTCCCCTGCCATCATGGAGCTTCCCCTTGAGTCTGTAAGCCAAGATTAACCCCCTTTCCCCAAAGCTGCTCTTGGTCAGGTCTTTTCTGCCAGCAATGTGAATCTGACTGCAACACCACATATATCTGTAACCCCAATCCCGTGGGGAGCAGAGACTGAAGACTTGATGGGAGTCATGGAAACTGCAGCTCTGAGTTCAGAAAGAGACTCTGTGTCACTAAAGTACAGGGATGAGTTAAAGAGGAAGATATCTAATGTTCTCTTTTGACCTACACATGTTCACAAGAATGGGCTGTACACCTATGCACATACATGTACACATATCACACCACACATCACACACACACATTTCTGTCTTACACACACACACACACACACACACACGTTTCTATCTTACTCTACCTCTAACCCATTAGGGACTAAACTTTTGGTCTGCCATTTGTCCAATAACATGATGTCACCAGTCCTGTGCTTAGATGCCATGGCCATGTCAAATTGTAGTCAATATTTCTTTTTTTTTTTTTTTTTTGGTTTTGTGAGGTAGGGTCTCACTCTGGTCCAGGCTGACCTGGAATTAACTATGTAGTCTCAGGGTGGCCTCGAACTCTCGGCGATCCTCCTAAATCCCGAGTGCTGGGATTAAAGGCGTAAAATAAAATAAAGCCTTGTAGTCAATATTTCTTAAATCTTGCTCTCGAGGAAGGTCACAACCCAATACATGGTGGACTGTTCCTAAGAAGTCTGCGGACTGGTTCTTGTATCCTCCACACTTTCAGTAGCCCTGCCTCAGATGGTCTGGAGACAAGATGGGGGGTAATGGGGCTCCTGACTGCTGCCTGGGGCAACGTGGCTTAGAATTCAATCAGATCCTTACATAACAGAGAAAATACTGATTATCTTCAACCACTACACCTCAGTATTGCTTGTTTAGGGTTAGGGCAGTATGCTTTACCCTGACAGGGAATGGCATGTATGAGTCGATTTTGACCCAGAGAGATTGACCCCACACTGTAGCCCCAGCTACAGACATGTTGGCTTCACTTACCAGAACAGTGCTGTAACTATCTCTCCATGACATTCCTGAACATCCACTGTCTGCTGCTGTACACTGAGGTGTGATACAAGGCCCTGGTTCCCTGTCTGAAGATTCCTAGATCTCTGCTCGAGCAGAGAGAAGGTTGTGGTGGGGATTCAGGGAGCCTCGTGAGACATAACGCAGGCCCCAGCGAGCAGTGATCCGGGCCTAAGGTCAGAAAAGAAACAGAAAAGCTTTGGGTGCTTCATGTCACAAATGTTAGTTGATGGAGCTGAGGCGGGCCGGGTAGCAGTCTCCGCAGAGGAAGTATCTGGCAGGCTTGGTGTGGAGGCCTTTGAGAAGACACAGGCATCTTTGAGAGAACCGCAGGCATCTGTGCGCCAGCCACGGCCTTGCCAGAAAGCACATGGCGCGTGGGTGGTTGGAGAAGAATGAAATAGACTTTTCACAAAGGCGTGGAAGGGCAGGAACACTCTCAAGAGACAGTGCAATATCTGTAGCAATGGGGTGTATGCAGAGGAAGTGGCCCCCACTTCCAGCAGTCCTCAGGGGAAAGGAGGGAGCAGACATCAGAGTGCAAAGCCCTCTTCACACCCAAGGGGCTTGACTGAGAGGTTCAGTCAAGACTGGAGACTTAAGCAGGAAGCCAACCCCAGTGGCGTGCCTATACCTATGGCAAGGGAGCTGGGGCAAGCTACCCTGACCTCATTCTTTACCCACGCTCTCCCTCTCACTGCTCTGCCCATGGACCAAACTCCAAAGGAAGGCAGAAGGAGAAGGATGGGTCCAGACCGGTGAGCCTGGGGGGTTCGAAGGAGGATGGAGAAACAGCTGAGAGAGGCCGAGGGCCAAGGACTATATACCCTGACCTAGCCACTCAACTTTCTGGAGCGTTCGGTTCCTTCTTGTAACAAAGCACTTGATGTAACCGTGAGCGAGAAGGCAACGGCCCCCTCTGAGATGCCACTTGCCTACCGCCTGCTCTCACCTGGGGCGGAGGAGGAGCAAATGGATCTGTCTCTGCTGGCTGGCTGCCTGCCAGACCCTCTTCATCTCCTTATTCTTCCTCCCCTGTTTTGTCCTTGCCAAAGTAACACCATCTGGCCACCACCCGCCCAAGGAAGGCATTGGAAAGCTGAGGACCTGGGGTATGTCCCCTGCTGCCTTAAGAGATGATTAGTGGCTGCTCCTCAGCAGATGTAGCTCAGTGGCATTTTAATATCCAAATGTCCCTCCCGCCTTGCGAGGGAGGCCACGGACTAGTGAAGGTGTTTCCCACAGTGAGCCCTGATTGCTACAGCAATAATTTCCTTCAACAGCCATTAAAACACTTCTGAATGCTTTTTTTTTTTTTTTAAGAAAGAAAGAAAAAGCAGAGAAAAGGTGGGGGGTGAGGAGGCTGACATCCTTCCTATTTCCTGCAAATATCAGTGTTCACAGGGTGAGCTTTAACTAATCGGGTGGGATGTTAATGTCAGCTGTTCACGGTGATTAGCATGTTGTCAGCACTATTTTTTTTAATTTATTTTTATTAGTTATGGACATACTTCATATGTAAACAACACATGTTGGTACCATCCTTTCCTTCCTCCCTGCCCCTTTTCCGAAGGGACTCTCCTTGTGGGGATGCAGGTCATCCCCATGGGGATTGTGGGTCATGCACTGTGGGTGTTGCAGTCCATTCTGGGGGAGAGGCAATGTCTCTGTGCATAATGTCCCAACTTGTGGCTCTAACAATCTTTCCACCCCCTCTTCCGCAAAATTCCCTGAGCCATGCTGGGTGTGTTTTAAGTTTACTTCAGTGACAGGTTCTTAGGAGCCTCTGGATCTCTGGTTTGGTATGTGTTGAGTGTCCTCAGTCTCTATCTCCTTCACCCTTGTGCTGATATCAGAGTCACTAAGAAAGCAGCATTCTTGCTTATTTCCCCAATTCCTCTGTGGTTTCAGCTGAGGCAGGGCTGTAGTGTGCTGGATCATTTATCTCCTCAGGTCCTGCTCCCATCTGACAAAGAGAGGCAGATTCTCCAACAGAGAGTCATGTCAGCACAGGTTAAATAAGTATTATTAATTTAGAGAGAATTTAATGGGTGTAGTCCCTCTTCTAGCCTAATATTAATGGGAGCTTGATATTGGAGAGTGAACTCATTGCCTGGATATGATTCTGACTTGTTTCTCAGTTCTAGATATGGTTTTCTTTCCACTGAGCAGATCCGTTAGCCAATCCAAGAGCAGTTGGTTACCCACCATGGCTGTGTGCCACTATTGCACTTGTGTGAACATCACATCAGGTTGTTTGCTTCTGAGTAGCTTAGACCTCAAGTTGCTTGGACAGATGTTGGCCACTTTCCCCCAGTAGCTCATGTAGCACCTTCCAGCACTAGATGGGCTGTCTGGGGACTGGCTCTCTTCCAGATTCCAGCCAGGTCTCTCCATGTCCCGTACCAACAGCGTATGATGTCTTCAGCAGTAGGGACTTACCATTAACCTCTGGTGGGTGACCAAGTGCTCTGATAGAAGTCTGTCTTGTTTTGGGAAACCGTGTAGGTATCTCTGATCAACAGCTCATTGTGGGTTTTAATCACATGCTGGTCCTGGGAGTTACAGACCAGTGCCAAGGGAAAAGAAAAAAAAAAAGAAAAAAAAAAAGAAAAGAAAAAGAAAAAGAAAAAGAAGAAATTTTAAGGTTAGGCTTCATCTCACCTCTCCAGGGCCCTTCTTTTCAGGGTCAGCATTATTTCTCGTCCTCAGCTTTGTCTAGGGATGTGGGTGGGGTGACCTGGGCTCTGGTGAGGGCCACAAGCTGCCTTGAGACTCCGAGTTCAAGTGAGATAGACCATGTCCTCCTTGGAATGGCTCATACCTGGACTGTCCACCCTCATCCTCTGGTCCAAAAGAATTGCTGTCCTGGTTTTTACTTACTTATTTATTGGTTTGTTTGTGTATTTATTTTTGACAGTGGATAAACCTTTTAGGCTCAGCCTCCTTCCTCTGTAGAACAGCAGGTTCCTTTGCCAGGGCCTGGCTTGTCCCCATGCTCCATTAACAAAAGGAAGCTGGGATATGCTTATGCCCTTTGCTCAATGCTCATTCATTCAACAAATATGTCTGGAGGGCTTCCACGTGCTGAGCACAGCTCTGGAGGCTAGAGCAGCAGCAGGGCAGGGCTACAGGGCTCTGCAGTGAGCACTCAGAATAAAAGAGAGGACCCAGGGGCTGGAATAGATCCTGGAGCCGCACAGTGGGGACCATGAACCTGTCTTACAAGTAGTTGGTTGTTGAGAACTTGCTCAGGCCAATGCCTGCTCATGGGTTGGGGAAGGTCCCCCCACTTTTACCAGTTGCCGTGCCGACCTGACACGGGTGGAATGCACGTCACGTTTCCTCCCCTTCCATGTGGAGTCTGTCTTCTTGCAAGAAGAGAAGTGATTTTTTTTTCCTGTTAGGCCTATGTGAACTCTACTTCTCTGTTTCACTTCAGCATGCAGTGTGTATTCGTGTGTTTATGTTTGTTCCTATGTGTAAGGGTGCTTGTGACTGGGCAAGTGTGTAGAGGCCAAAGGTTGAAGTTGAGTGTCTCCCTTGATTGCTTCTCCACCTTAGGGTTTTTTTTTTATTATTATTATTCAACAGTTTTGTTCTGTTTTAGAATAAAAGCCTTGCTTTCATATTGTAAGGTGCACTGCAGGTATGCCATGCTGCCAGTTATTATTGGGACAACAAATGCCCTAGTCAGTTTCTGCAGAGGGCTGGGAAAATGAGTGAGCTCGTATTGTCAGAGCATGAAGAAGTGGTATGTACAGTAGTTCTTGAAACCAGCCGGGACATCTCCATCTGCAGAAGCATTGTCATAGCACTCGCCTTGATGCTCAGAGTGCCTCAGCAATGTGTTCAGTATCATGATTTGTGGGTCCTCCAAAGGTTTTTTGTTTGTTCGATTTTTTTCAAGGTAGGGTCTCACGCTAGCCTAAGCTGACCTAGAACTCACTCTGTAGTCCCAGGCTGGCCTCAGACTCACAGAGATCCTCCTACCTCTGCCTCCTGAGTGCTGGGATTAAAGGCGTGTGCAACCACATCTGGCTTTCCGCCTTAGTTTTTGAGACAGAGTCTCTCTGAACCGGGTCCTCACCAATCCAGCTAGATAAACAAGGCCAGCAAGCCCCAGGATCCAGCTGTCTTCAACTTCCCAGGGCTGGGATTACAGCTGAGAGCCATCATGCCTGGCTGCTCTGTGGGTGCTGGGGATCTGAACTCAGGTCCTGATGCTCACAAGACAAACACTTTCCCAGGCCCTGTATGGACCCTTGAAAAAGCACTGAGAGAACAAAAGAGAAAAATGAAAGAAAGAAACAGCCATGCAGGGCTGGGGTTACAGCTCAGTCAGAGCGCTGGCCCTGCGTGGACAAAGCCCGGATGTGATCTCCAGCACTGAGCATAATCTGGTGCAGTGGTGTAGACCTGTAATCCCAGGAAGATCAGAAATCCAAGGTTATTCTCAGCTCCATATGAGTTCTAGGCCAGCCTAGGATGCATGCGACCCTCTTTTTTTAAAAAATATTTTTTTATTGACTTTTATACTTACATACAAAAAAAACCACTTGATATTTCCCTTCCCTCCCCCCATTCCACTGTAGAACTCAAGTCTCCATCACATCCCCTCCCTCTCTCCGTTAGTCTCTCTTTTAATTTGATGTCATCATCTTTTTCTTCTATTTTGAGGGTTTTGCGAAGGTATTGCTAGGCACTGTAAGGTCATGGATATCGAGGCCAGTTTCTGTCTGGGCAGTTGCATTGTAAGAGGTCATACCCTTCCTTTGGCTCTTCCATTCTATCTGCCCCCTCTTCCGCAATGGTCCCTGAGCCTTGTAGGGTGTGACAGAGGTGTTTCAGCACTATGTTGCCTTTTGGGTGATCCCAGTGTGACCCTCTCTTAAAACAAGCAACAATAAAAATGAGGCTAGAGTTGGCAGCTGCCAGGCAGAAGGGTTGTTCCAGGCCTTTGGTCTTCACTGAAGCAAGGCTGAGTGCCTGCACTATTTCTCCCAGAGGAGAGCGAGCACACGACTGTCTACGCACACACACAGGGCACCAGCCTCAAAGGGGCAGAGTGAGCCAGCCTTCCCTCCCATGAGATCACCCTATCCATCTTCCTCGGGTGCTCTTGAACCTGCCATCCCTGGGTCTAAGTCCTACAGCGTGGCTACGTAGAAGGCAGCATCTTGCCTTAAAGCCCACTTAGAAATTCAAACGCAGATGGAGGCCAAGAAGAGCGATGCAGGAGCACAGCCTTGGGCAGAAGCACCTGAAGGCATGCCTCCTCAAACTAGAAGAGCGAGCTGGGAGACTGGAGGTGAGGTGAGTGAGGACTTTGAGGGTAACAAGGAAAATTCTGGCAGGGTTGGTGCAGAGGAAGAAAATCCCCCAAAGGGAGGTGATGCCAGAAACCAATAACCTCATCGACTTTGAAATGTTGCCCAAGAGTTTAAGCCTTCACCTGGCTCAGAAACTTGCCCATGTGGTCCAGGGGAGAGGACCTGTTGGCACATAAGCCATTGGCCTCTAGGGAAGGAGAAGTGGATGTTATGTCAGCACGGTGCTGAGAGCCCTCTGCAGATTAACAGTGCCCCATGTCCTATGAAGGACAGCTTTCTCTGGCATCCAGCTTTTGGGTAAGTTCTGGACAGAAGCTTCCAGAGGTATCTGAAGGAATCAACACTCACAATGGTGGAATAGAAGTTTCTGGAATCTGTGTGGCAGATAATAGCTGGCTCACCGCCCAGGAGACTGACTATATAAGAGAACTTAAAAATAGCATTTTCTATAATTGCTTGAGTCTCTGGGTGTTTAGTAACCATGTCTGGCAGCCTATACCCAAGACAGACTGGCTGTGGGGAAAGCCATTGTTAAAATAAAATCATTAGCTTAATAGGCCCGTTGAAAAGGGTGGCGAGATGGGAATTTCCTCTTGCAATATGTTCTCAGCTCAAAACAGTCCCTGAAACCAGCAGGGCATGCTAATGATTGACAGAAATGCCCTACTATCTCTCTATTTCTCTCCTTATGGACTGAACAAACATTACCTCAGAAAACAGCTTGAAGTCCTAGAATTTGCTTTGTTAGAGGGTCCCCATGTCACCTAGCACCCAGACAATTTCTTTTCTTGTTTTATTCCCCGGTGACAATATACACACAGGCACACAAGCATGTGTGAACAAAGACGTGTACAGATGTACACACATGTGCACACATACAATGCACACACTGTCTTCTAAAAAAAAACCACATGACTGCAAATGAACTGGAAGTTCACAATACTAAAGATAGTGGGGCCGAGTGGATATGTCCACACACTAAAGACTCACAGGGGGCTGGGAAGACAGCTCAGCGGCTAAAGGCTCTTGCCTACAGAGCTGCTGGCCCAGGTTCAATTCCCTGGCACCCATAGAAAACTGGATGCAAAGTGGCACCGGTGTCTGTGAACCCAGTGTGCCCATGACAAGGGGAGGTGGGGGTGAAGAGAAACCAGAGCTTTCTGGCCAAATGTTTGTAGTGTGGCAGTTTGCAGTGCAGGTTGTCCTCGGACCTCCACATGCACACCATGGCACGTGTGCCCATACGCACACAAATAATTAAGTAAATAATAAGTGAATAAAAATGCCAGGCCAGGAATGAGAATACAGCCAACAGAAATGTGCCTGAGCAACAAGGGACCAAGACAGGGCAAACTGCACTGCAGAACAGTTTAAAGAAATGAGACTTTCCATACCCCCCTGCAGTACATGAATGATGGGTATAGCCGGGCATGGGGGTGGGGGGTGGCTGATATGCCTGTAATCCCAGAACTCATTAAGCTGAGGCAAATTTGAGGCCATTCTTGGTTACAGAGCAGGACCGTGCCTCAAAAATGCCAAAGGAGAAAGAAAAAGAAATCCATAAGAAGAACAAATGAAAATGGCCAGGACTTCTTTGTTCCCCTCTTGTCACTCTTCCATCAAGAACTTGCAGTTTCTTTCTCCTCTTGTAACTGGCCCTGGGATTTTGCTTCGGTCCAGAGACCTGGCCATGTGCCAGCCTCAATGCTGAGCCCTCAGTCGGCCCAGTGGTGTTTTCAGTGAGCTGTAATAACAATGTCCCACGAAGGCGCTATTTATTTTTCATGATTCTGGAGGCTGGAAAGTTCAAGATCAAAGCCCAGCAAACTGGATGTCTGATGAGAGAGCCTCCTCATTCTTATGTGTTGCCTTTTGCTCAGTCCTTACCCAGAAAAAAAGACTCAAGCAGCTCTCAGGGACCTATTTTATAAGGGAATTAATCACTTCCCAAAGGCCTCACTTCTTCCTACTATCCTATTGGGGATTAGGTTTTAGCATGTGCTGGCGGGAGTGGGGGTGGTGGGGGGTGGGGGGGGTGAAAGTCTCATGTACTCCAGACTGGCCTTAATATGTAGTCAAGGATGACCTTGAATTTCTGATCTTCTTTAGTACTGGGATTACAGGCGTGTGTCACCATATCTGGTTTATATAGTGCTGGGCATTGAGCCCATAATAGCACTGTGGTAGTTTGAATTTATGACCCCCCAATACACTCAGAAGGTTGTTGTTGTTGTTGTTGTTATGTTTTGTTTTGTTTTGTTTTGGGGTTTCAAGGTAGGATCTCACTCTGGCTCAGGCTGACCTGGAATTCACTATGTAGTCTCGGGTGGTGTTGAACTCACGGTGATCCTCCTGCCTCTGCCTCCCGAGTGCTGGGATTAAAGGTATGCTCCACCATGCCCAGCTCACTCAGAAGTTTTATTAAAGCTTGTAACTTGGATTTCCAGCCACCTGGCTAGAAAAGGTGTCACTGGGGGCAGACCCTATGGTCTAGCCCAAAGGTGTAGTTGGGGGTGGATTTGAATTCTAGCCTAAGGTATGCAGAATGAGCTCTGCCTGGGACCCTGTTCCTTTCCTGTTGGGTTGGTGCTTGCTGGTGGTGCTGCTGGTGGTGTTTCTCTCTGCGTGGACCTGTGAAAGGGAGCCAGCGTCTTCTGCCATTATGGAACTTCCCTTGGATCTGTACACTGAAGTAAATCCTTTCCTCCCGTACACCGTGTCTGGTGTGGAAGATGATCCCAACAATGTGAGGATGACTACAGCAGGCTCCTTCTGCTGTCTAGGAGCCTGGAACTGTCAGAGAGAAAAAGAAAGAGGGAGAGAATGGGCACACCAGGGCCTTAAGCCACTGCAAACAAACTCCAGATGCATATGCCACCTTGTGCATCTGGCTTACATGGGTCCTGGGGAATCGAACCTGGGTCCTTAGGCTTTTCAAGCAAGTGTCCTAACTGCTAAGCCATTTCTCTAGTCCTAGTGGTGGTTTTTGTTTTCTTTAATCCCAAACCTTAGTCCTGTAGAAACAGAGAGTGTGTTTACTGAGTGCTGGTACCCAGCCCTGTGCAGCCCACTGCATGCCCACCTTGGCTTTGCTGTGTTTGCTTTCCACAGTCAGTGGGTTGCCATCCCTGAGCAGAGGGGCTGCTTTTTCTCAACTTGGGCCTCTTTGGAATAACTGAGCAGCACATCCCAGGGAGGAATGCAGGTTGCTGGCATAGATAGGGGTCCCAGTTCTAAGCAAACCGGCACAAAGAAAGTCTGAGAAAGGCTGGAGAGATGGCCCAGCCCTTCCTGCAAGGTGTTTGCTTGCAAAACATGATGACCTGACTTTGATTTCCTGCACCCATGTGAAGCCAGAGGCATAAGATAGGTCATGTATCTGAGTTTGTTTGCAGTGCCAAGAGGCTCTGGTGAACTCATTATCTCTCTCTCTCTCTTTCTCCTTCTAATAAATAAATATTTTTTAAAAAGAAAGTCTAGGAAGGCAGGTGCTGCTGTCTGGATGTTGAAGTATCCCTGAGTGACATGTTGTGAAACCCGTGATCTCTTGGAAGGCACTACAGGGAGGTCATAAAGAATGTGAAGAGGTGGGACTGAGTGGGAGAGCCTGGGGTACACTCTCAACAGGGAGCATGAGATCCCAGTCCGTCTTATCTCTTTCTTCCTTCTGACTAAAGATGTGAGCATTCACTTTCACCACCGTGGGCCAACATCTGTTGCCTTCACCAGAACTGAACCAATATAGGCATTGTGCCTTTGGACTCCAAAACTGTGAGCTAAGTAAACTTTTCTATGTGTAAGTTGGTTGCCTTCAGCATTTTGTTGTAGCTACGTAAATACCCCAGGTAGTCCTTTGGCTGACTTGACATCATTTTTTCTAGCCAATGTCTCAAGACAGAATCGAGTTACTTACTGCCAGCTTCTCCTTAGAGAGGAAGGAACTTATAGGATTCTTATAGAGTCAAGCATGGTGCCAGGCACCCTCCCACACACTACCTATTGCCTGTCTACAGAGAGGAGGGGTTTGGCCACACAGGTTGGATTTTGTTTAAAGTCTATAGTTGTCAACTTGAAACTCAAGTCTCATGTTATATTCATCCACACTTAGCCCATTTTAAATTCAAGAAAGGAAGGATGTGTCAGAGTGGGAGAATCCACTTACGTATTTATTACCTTTGGTAAAAGTGGAAATGTAACCACATAAATGTTTGAACAACTACATTTTCCTCTTTCATTTTTCCTTTTCAAAGGGGCATTTAAAATGTCCTTCTCCTTGATTTTTTTTTTTTGATTCACATTTCACCCCTTGATATCTGAGCAGCTTCCATAGAAGATCATAGTAAACTGTTCCCTTCTTATTTAATAATCGAGATTTAAGGTATCAGTTGTATTTGAATACACCAAAAGCTTACAGGGAGAGAAAGAGAGAGAGAGAGAGAGGGAGAGAAAAGAGTAACTGACCTGTAAGTACTTGGTGATTGTTGGTCTGTAGAGGTAATCAGCTGCTGTCACTCACGAGACATGTACCGCTAGCTTGAAGGAAATGCTCTTGGTAAGGCTGACCTGTTGCTCTGTGTAGCAACTGAAAGACTTAAACTGCTGAGAGATGAAAAGATGTCTCATCTCTCAGACTTGTTAAGCACCAGCACCAGCTTGACCACTGATGAAATGTTCTTGGGCATATGTGTGTGTGTTTTCTAGAATGGTCTGGGCATGGCAATACTTGAAGGCAGGAAGTCTTGGCCTTGTTATTCCTGCTACACTTATTAATGAGTCACACTTCATTTATTATTGAAAGCTATAAATAAAGCCAAGGCCTGGTGCCAGTCCTGCTTAGATGTGAAGATCCTTTTGCAGTTTTTTTTGAAAAATAAATACTACACTGCAGCAATTAATAAAATATAAAATACTCTAGATACATTGGAACTCATCTGTTGACATTGCCTCTCACCTAAGGATCTAACTTTAAATATTCTGCCTTTGGAAGACAGTATGTTTTGTGTGATATATGTATAAATATATAATATTTGTGGTAGTTTGAATGTATGTCCCACATAGATTCACATGTTTTATTAAAGCTTATAACTTGGGGGCTGGAGAGATGGCTTAGTGGTTAAGGCGCTTGCCTGCGAAGCCTAAGGACCCATGTTCTACTCTCCAGATCCCACGTCAGTCAGATATACAAAGGTGAGGCAAGCGCAAGGTCGCACATGCCCACTAGGTGGCACAAGCATGTGGAGTTCAATTGCAGTGGCTGAGGCCCTGGTGCACCAATTCTCTATCTCTCCACTCTCTGTCTCTCACTCTCTCGAAAACTAAAATGGGGGGGGGAGCTTATAACTTGGGTCTCCAGAGAGGAGGTATCCATGGGGGCAGATTCTGAAGTACAGCCCTAAGATGTGTTTGGGAGCAGATCTGAATTCCAGCTCAAAGGTATGTAGAGAGGTGTAAGTTCTGGGGGGATGGGGAGGGGCTTGGGTCCTGCTTGCTGCTTTTTGGTGTTTGCTGGCTGGTGGCAATTTTCTCTCTGTGTGTTTGGATTCATGCATGGGAGCCAGCTTCTTCTGCCATTAAAGGAACTTCCCGTGGACCTGTAAGGTGAAATAAATCCCACCCTCCCATAAACTGTGTCCGGTTTGGACGTTCATCCCAGTGACGTGGGACTGTCTGCTACAATATTTAAACGTATATGCAGCAAACGGTGTGGGGTAGATTGTCCTATTCTTTTCAAACAAATATCCCATCCCTCACATTTCTGCTCAGGTTTTCTAGAATGGAATCCTTCCCTCTCTTGTATGGCCATATTGCTTTGGCCAAGAGAATGTGAACACTGACCATACAATATGGATGGTTTGTCTGTTGGTTTCTCTGACTGTCACTTAGAGATGAATCCACCCCCTAGGGGAGATGATCTTTTAGCCTTGGTATACATGATATATGAGCTATATGAGGTGTTGCCATGGACCTTAACTAAAGCCCAGTGCAAAGCCACAGTAACCAACTCACAGTTCTTTGAGTGAGACATAAATATTTGGTTATAAGTCTCTGAGATTTGGAGGATGTTTGTAACCCAACATCACCTCAGCAATTACTGACTAATATAACAGCTTACTGGGCTGGGGAGACAGCTCAGTTGATAAGGTGCTTACTTTGCAAGCATGGGAAGCTGCGTTCAGTTGCCCAAACTCACATATAAAAAGCGAGCTGTAAATGCTGGGTATGTCAGCACATGCCTGCAACCCCAGTGCAGGGGAAGTAGAGGGAGGAGGATCCCTAGAGTTGATTGAATACCGAGTCTAGCTGACTTTGTGAGTGCTGGTCTCCGTGAGAGACCCTGTCTCAAAGAATAAGGTAGAAAGCAACTGGGGAAGACACCAGATGTCAGCCTCTGGCCACCACATGCATGCGTGTGTGCCCACACACATATGAACATGCATCCACAAACACACACACACCACTCATACACACGCCAAATAAGAAGCTGGTTGTGGTGATATGTGCTTGCAATCCCAGTGCTGGGAGGCAGAGGCAAGCAGATCCCCGGGGCTCGCCGGACAGCCAGTCTAGCCTACTTGGTGAGTCCCGAGCCCGTGAGAGACTCTGCATCCATCGGGAAACACCTGAAGTCATCCCCTGGCCTCCATATGCACGTGCACACGTGTGCTCTGGTACATCCTCACATATGCACACATGCACATGAAAGAGCTTCCAGGTGGCTTGGGAAGTTCGTTTTCTTTGATAGATTGTCTCATAGTGTTGCCCAGACTGACTTGTGACTCACTCTGCATCCCGGGCTGACCTCAAGCTCTCGGTGGCAATCTTTCTGCCTCTCCCTCCTGATGGCTGGGATTATAGGTGTGAGTCACCACACCCGGCTTCCTTTCTTTTTCTAGATCTATATTTCCAGTTTTCTACTGTGAATAAGCATCGTTCAATTTATCCAGCCAGTGCTTACGTTTTGAGAACCTTCTTCAAGTTTAACCCTGTGCTAGGATGCTGGGAATAAAGGAGTAAGAAAAGCAATCAGTTCTCATGCACTTAGGGGGCTTAGAGTGCAAGGGAGGTGACAGGCATTTGTGTAACTAGTGTACACATGGGAAATTGCAAGTGTGTTAAGTGTTACACACAGGAGGCGTGAGGTGCTAGGACTGCACAGAGAATAGAAATGTGACTTGGATAGAAATATCAGGAATGTGTCCACTGAGGAAGGAATGACATGGTGAGATCTGGGGAAGGGCTGGGAGCTGGTCAAGGAAAAATGATGTCACTGGAATTGTTTGGTTTGTTTTTATTTTTCAGGCTCAGCCTGACTGCCATATCTCAAACAGAGTATCCTTACCTGAGAATCAAGTTGCTACTTGATATCCATCGTCTTTCTGTATACCCAAGAAACCTAACTGCCCACTGGGTCCTGCAATCCACCTCCCATAGTATAAGGCTGTTTGGGGGAAGTGGTTGCCAAACCTGGGACTCATTTCCTGGACCTCTTGTGTTAAAGTCCATTGTTGTTGTTGCCGATAGCATTGAAGCTAAATGGTGGGTGCTGTTTGTTTGGACCAGGCTCATTAAGAAATAGGCATGGGGAGTGCGGAGATGGCTCAGTGATTAAAAGCCTGCCAGCCCAGGTTCAATTTCCAGCACCTGCGGATGCAAAGTGGTTCATTCATCTGTGATCCCAATGTGATACCTAGACAGTGGGGAGTGGAGCCTAGAGAATCTGAAGCATACAGGCCAGCTAGTCTGAGTTCCTTTCAGTCTGGC
Source organism: Orientallactaga sibirica (assembly GCA_036365145.1). Classification (NCBI taxonomy): domain Eukaryota; kingdom Metazoa; phylum Chordata; class Mammalia; order Rodentia; family Dipodidae; genus Orientallactaga; species Orientallactaga sibirica. The sequence continues at coordinate 4,001,405 of JAEOAD010000038.1, read as the reverse complement.
AGTGGTTTCTAGTGGCAAGAGACTCTGTCTCAGAGAAGGTGGGATATGCAAACCTCAAAGTTGTCCTGCGACCTCCACACACATGTCGTGGCGCTTGTGCTCCCCTCACACATTTAGAAATAGAAGAAGGAGGAGGAGGAAAAGGAGGGGATGGAGGAGGATGAGGAGGAAGAAGAGTGCCCTCTCCACATTGGCTCCTTACCCTCCTATCAGTGGGTAAAGCTGACAGCAGTGAATTTTCTTGTAGTGGCGCCACAAAGTGAAGGAAGCCAGGACCCTGGCTGACCACATGGAAGAATATTGTCCACGAACCAAGAATGCACACCTTGGGCCACCTATCCATTGTTAGATGAGCCAGAAATAAACTATGGGACTGAACTATGGCATCCTGGAGAGCTATTTGCTTTAGCAGCTGTGTTACTCTAATGCATGCATTTGAAAAATAGGTCTAAGTGCTTTCTTGCTCACACAATACACTGCCAACATTTTAGTGGAAGGCGAATATTTCCTTTGTTCAGACTCAACTACAAGCTCCATTTTCTTTACTCTGCACTTGGAAGGAAGGAAGAACTGGTGCAGTGTGAGTCCCGCATGTCAAAGCTGATTGGTGAGTTTGGTGGGCCTGCTACGTCTATATACTATTAATTTTGTTTGTTCCTCCACTTATGTGAATTCTTATGGGTGATGCTGACATTTTCAGCAAGAGAAATGTTTTACACAAATCAGAGGTGCTCTGCTGGAGCTTGGAACACATTCGCCTTGAAAGAAATACCCTATTTATTCTCATAAATCTAAAGGGCTCTTTTGGCGAGGGTGGAGGCCAGATAGAGGAGTGTGATTTGGGGGGCAATAGGGAGTCATTGGCCTGGTCTCCAGCAGCGGAACGATTATGACTGAAGAGGTGTGTTAGGAAGATGAATCCGGGAGTAGCACACAGAAGAAACGAGAAATAAAATAGCTCAGAGGCATGGGGACCAACCATTGCAACAACCAGCCGTGAAATAAAGAGGACTCGTCTTGGATGGGGCCAGTGGGAGTGGAGAGAACCCCGTGAATACGGGAGGTTGTAGAAATGAAGAGCTACAGTCGACCACCAGCTCAACCAGTACAACCAGTTCACCAATTCAACTGCTCTTCCCAAAGCTCAGAAGTTTATGCAGCCGGCTCCACCAGTAACAATACTGATGAGGTCATTAACACTATGGTGTGATTTGAAAAATGTTTATAAGGAAAAGGAACAATCACTCCATTAATTAGATGTGACACAAGTGAACAACTTTCCAAAAATCATTTCCACTTGTTGACTGCCATTCATGGAAGAAGGGATGGCATAGCTTAGTCAGAAGGGAAATTGACTTAAATACATTATTATGCTGGAACATGGGTAGGGGGAAGTCAAAGGGTAGGAGACTCATGTGAGAGGAAAGAGAGGGTCTGGCAGTGTTTTTTTTTTGGAAGCACTGGAGAGATACCCCCACCCCCGTGTGTTTTGCTAGAAGAGCAATCAGACTGGCAAAGTTGGCCCTGGCTTTGCAGTCCCAGCTGGGCGACTTTGGGCATCTTGCTTCACTGAATTGTGTTCTGTTGGCTCATCTGGAAGATGGAGTTGGAGGCAGCAGTTCCTACGTTGCTGAGCTGTTGGGAGCAAGTAAGGGAATTCACCTAAAGTAATTAATGAGCACAGTGATGGTACAGGTCTGTAAATATTAGTTCTTCTCATTATTACCAAATTCTAAACGAAGGCAAAGTTCTACACGGAGGAAGGCAGCCTCTTTCTAAACAACTCAGCCTTTTGGTGGGTAAGATGAAGCGGCCATATATTTTTTAAGGCAGGGCGTGGTGGTTTGAATGTAAAACGTGCCCTATGAATGCCTTAATCCCCAACTGGTGGCTCTATTCAGGAAGATTGTGGAGTCTTCAGGAGGATGAGACTTGCTGAGGAAGCGCGTGACTTTGGGGTTTTATAGTCTAGCCCTTCTTGCTCCCCTCAGGTCTCACTCTGTCTTTTCTCCCTGCTGATGGGAAGATGTGATGCCTGGCTGTCTGCTCCTGTCATGGTTTCCCAGTCATGATGAAACTTCCCCTTAAAACTGTAAGCTAGAAGGCTGGAGAGAGGGCTTAGCTGTTAAGACACTTGCCTGCAAAGCATAAGAACCCAGGTTCGATTCCCCAGCACCCACATAAACCAGATGTGTCTAGAGTTTGTTTGCAGTGGCTGAAGGCCCTGCCCATTCTCTCTATCTGTCTCTGCCTCTCTCCCTCTGTCAAATATAAATAAATAAATATTTAATAAAAACTGTAAGCTGGAAATAAACCTTTTATAAACACTTTCCTTCTATAAACTGCTTTTGCTTGGGTGGTTTTTTGTTGTTGTTGTTGTTGTTGTTGTTTGTTTTTGTTTTGTTTTGTTTTGTTTTGTTTTTGAGGTAGGGTTTCACTCTAGCCCAGGCTGACCTGGAATGCACTATGTAATCTCAGGGTGGCCTTGAACTCACCATGATCCTCCTACCTCTGCTTCCCAAGTGCTGGGATTAAAGGTGTGCACCACCACGCCCGGCTGCTTGGGTGTTTTGTCCCAGCAACCAGACATAACTACTACACAGGGTTCCCATAGCAACCAGACATAACTACTACACAGGGCTCCCATAGCAAGCTGTGATCATAGGCCAAATCCAGCTTCTCACCACCTATGCTTCTGAGCAGTTTTATAGAACACCTGACGCTCACTTGGTTGTTTTCTCTGTGGCTGCTGTCTTTTCTTTTAATGTTTTATTTTTATTTATTTGAGAGAGAGAGATACAGAAATAGGCAGGTAGAGAGAGAGAGAGAGAGAGAGAGAGAGCTATTGGGTACACCAGGGCTTCCAGCCACTGCAAATGAACTCCAGACACATATGCCACCTTGTGCATCTGGCCTACGTGGGTACTGGGGAGTTGAACCTGGGTCCTTTGGCTTTGCAGGCAAATGCCTTAACCACTAAGCCATCTCTCCAGCCTTTCCATGGCTGCTTTTTTAAAAGATTATTTATTTATTTATTAGAGACAGAGAGAGGGGGAGTGAGAATGGGCATGCCAGGGCCTCTAGCCACTGCAAATGAACTCCAGATGCATGTGCCCCCTTGTGCATATGGCTTACATGGGTCCTGGAGAATCGAACCAGGGTCCTTAGGCTTCACATGCATGCACCTTAACCACTAAACCATCTCTCTGGCCCCCATGGCTGCTTTTGTGTGACAGAGCTGGAGGTGGACATCGTGGCAGAGATCATCTGGCGTACAGCGTCCCACCTCGTTTCTTTGGAGCGTTGTGTTAGTGTGCTGAGACGATCACAACGGAAGACTTCAGGCTGTGCATCTGACCCGGCAGTCTGTCGTCTCCCGCAATTCTGAAGGCTGCCACGCTGAAATCCAGGCTGGTTCTTCCCGGGGCTCTATGAGGAGATCTGGCTTCTGGTAGCTTGCTGCCTATCCTTGGTCACCCCTCGGCTTGTAGAAGTCTTGCTCTGACCTCTGTCTTCATCCTCACATGTTTGTGTCCTGTGCATGCCCGAATCAAAATCTCTCTTTTTCTCAGAACTCTAGTCATATTGGCTTAGGGCCAACCCCACTCTTGGATGATATCTACAACAACCCTGTTTCCAAATAAGGTCACATTCTGAGGCATTAGGGGTTAGGACTCAACCTATAACTCTAAAAGTCTTACAGTTAAATCTAATAATAGGCCCTCTGTAGGAAAAAAAAGCATGCCAACTCCTACTGTGGAGAAATTGTATGGCTTTGCTGCTCGTCTGCTGAGGTGGACTTGACCCTACCTTGGAGAGGTTGCCTATGGCTCTCCACTGCTGGTAGACTTGCTGAATTTCAGAGACAGGCAGACAGAAGGATCCTTTAGCCTCTGTACTCACAGAGGCAGCCATTATGCTGAACAAGAAGGTAACATTCCTGCTCAGAAACTCCAGTGACTTCCCTTACACTTGGTGCAGGACAACTTCTCACCCTGCCCTATAAGTCTGAATGTGTGCTCGGGCCCCTGGTCTTTTTCTCTGTCCTTCCCGCTTACAATCTCCCCACCATTGGTCAGCAGACATGGGCCTATTTTTCTGTTCCTTGAATCTGTATGTTCCTTCCTCCCTGTGCACCTCGCCCAGATCTTTCTTCATCCACAGTGCTGTTCCTATTGACTACTTCATATCACATAGCTCTCAGGTGAAATCAGCCCCGAGAAAGGCTGTCCTGACCACCTAAGCATATGTTGATGTCTTCCTCTCCCATTTGCCTTATTGTCATTCCGTCGGAGCATCTGCTGTGATTTGGGTGTGGCCTGAGCAGGTTCGTCCCAGGTACATGCACTGGAAGCTTGGTTCTAAATGAGGCACTGTGAAGGTGAACCTTGAAGAGGTGGTGCTTGAGCTGGGGAGATGCTCAGTGGGTAAAGTGCTTGCTGCACAAGTGTGAGGACCTGAGTTGGATCCCCAATACCCGTAAAAACACCAGGCATGGTGGCATTTTTACTTGCAATCCCAGCCATCGGGAGGCAGAGACACGGAATCCCTGAAGGTCATTGGCTAGCTAGTCTAGCTAAATTGCTGAGCTCTAAGTTCAGTGAGAAATTTTGTCTAAAAGAATGAGAATAGCTGGACGTGGCGGTGCATGCCTTTAATCCCAGCACTCAGGAGGCAGAGATAGGAGGATCTCCGTGAGTTCAAGGCCACCTTGAGACTGCGTAGTGAAATCTAGGTCAGCCTGAGCTAGAGTAAGACCCTACCTCAAAAAACCAAAAGAAAGAAAAGAATGAGAATAATAAAAAAAAAATTTTTAAGAATGAGAAGAAGGTGGAGAGCAACTGAAGAAGACCCTGGCATCAACCTCTGGCCTTCACACATATGCACACATTCATAAGTGCCCCTACTCACATATGTGCATATACACACACAAACATGCATACATATGTGAATTCAAGCCACACGTGCATACATTTGCAAAACAAATGTGAGGCTTGTCATAGTTTGGACACAAACTGTTCCCTCTATAAAAGTTCGTATATTGAAGGCTTGGTCTGAGATGTAAGCAGTGTTCAGAGGTGGGGCTTTGAGGGATAAAGGCTCATATAGTGAAGGCTTGGTACCAGATGTAAGAAGTGTTCAGAGGTGGGGCTTTGAAGGAAGTGACTGGATCATGGGAGCTGAGCCTTCATCAATAGGTCAATCTATTGATGGATTCAAAATTTAAATAGACCATCAAAAGGTTGTGGAGTTGTGGAAGGTGAGACCTGGGTTGGGGTAGTAGTCCACTAGGGGTGTGTTCTGGAAAGAACTCCCTTGTCCTCGGCCCTTTCACTCTCTCTGCTTCCTGTCCAACCTGAGCTTGGCTGAGCCCCATGCTCCCTTCCATGGTGTTCAGCCTTGCCATAGGCAAAGCAATGGAGCCAGCAGTGGATCCTGTGAAACCCTGAGACAAAATCAATCTTGCCTCCTTTCCATCATTTCTACCAGGTATTGTCACAGCATTGATGAAATTAACACAGGGCATAATGGAAGGTAACTGAATTATAGGCCACTGCCCTAAGGAGGAAAGACCGCTAATCTTGTGGAGTTAGTCCTTGAGTATTAGGAATGACCGCTAATCTCGTGGGGAGGGTTAGTCCTTGAGTATTAGTAATGACTGCTAATCTCATGGGGAGGGTTAGTCCTCGAGTATTGGCAATGACCACTAATCTTGTGGGGAGGGCTAGTCCTTGAGGATTAGCAATGACCGCTAATCTCACGGGGTTAGTCCTGAGTATTAATGACCGCTAACCTCGTGGGGAGGGTTAGTCCTTGAGCATTAGCAATGACCGCTAACCTCGTGGGGAGAGTTAGTCCTTGAATATTAGGAATGAACGCTAGCCTTGTGGGGAGGGTTAGTCCTTGAGTATTAATGACCACTAACCTAGCGGGGAGGGTTAGTCCTTGAGTATTAGGAATGACCGCTAATCTCGTGGGGAGGGTTAGTCCTTGAGTATTAGCAATGACCGCTAATCTCGTGGGGAGGGTTAGTCCTTGAGTATTAGGAATGACCACTAATGTCATGGGGAGGGCTAGTCCTTGAATATTAGGAATGACCACTAATCTCGTGGAGAGGGTTAGTCCTTGAGTATTAGCAATGACCACTAATCTCATGGGGAGGGTTACTCCTTGAGCATTAGCAATGACCACTAATCTTGTGGGGAGGGTTAGTTCTCAAGATAATGGGTTGTTATAAAGCAAGTTCTGCTGCTGTTCTTCTCCTTCTACCTTCTCTTCTCCTTCCTTCCCTTCCTCCATCCTACCCTCTCCTTGAATTGCCATCTGATATTTTTCTCTTGCAAGCATATGTATAATGCAGGAGCTCAATGAATATTTGTCCTTTTAGATAGGGACTTATAGTGAAAATTATTAATAAATGATTCCCAACATAAACTTTATCTCCTTAGAGAGGTTTACTCAACAGAAAGTTTCCCCCTGTGGTTACATTTAACTCAGGAAAAGGTATTTTCACAATCATGACTAAGTGTTTCCTATCAGTATCTCACATCAGATAACTAGACTCTGGGAAAATGTGAAGTTCATAATCAAGAGGAAAAAAAAAAACTAACCCTGTTGAAAATCGTGCCTGGGGGAAGCACAAGCTTAGGTGCAAGTCACAGATTTTAGGCGTGGTCTGCTCTGTCACTAATTAGCCTCTCCTTCTTTCTTTTAAAAAATATTTTATTTATTTATTTGAGAGAGAGAGAGAGAAGCGGGTAGAAAAAGAGAGAATGGGTGCACCAGGGCCTCCAGCCATTGCAAACTCCAGGTGCATGTGCAGATACACCTTGTGCATCTGACTTTACATGGGCACTGGGAAATCAAACTTGGATCCTTAGGCTTTGCAGCCAAGTACCTTTACCACTGAGCCATCTCTCCAGCCTCCTCTCCTTTCTTAAAGTTTGTATCGTCCTGGAAGCATATATCATACAACACCTTAGATGACTTCAAAATTTTGGAAAACTGAGTCAAACATCAAGAGAGCATGCATGTAGCTGAGAAGTCCAAGATACATTGTTTGTGTGTGTTCATTTATGTGTAAGTGCACGTGTGTGCAGGTGCACATTAGTGTGTCAGAACATGCATGTGTGGGCCAGAGAACAACCTCAAGTGCCATTCCTCTCAAGATGCACTGTCCCCACTTCTGGAAAGCCTTTCCTACCTTCTCAGGCAGGATTATACGAATTCTTTCTCTTCTCTGACAGCACTATTCATTTGACTCTATCATCAGGCTACAACCCTACATTCACAAGACACTTAATAGTTACTCATTAAATGTATGCATGAATAAATAGAATTAAAATTACATAAGAAAAAACTGTAAGAACGGGGACAAACTTGAGAATCCACATGGGAATATTTCCCTAAATTCAGTCAATTTGTATCTCCCATCATAATATTTTGATATATGATTAACTTTTATGTTCATCTCTAAATCCACCTTTCCACTACTTATGTTCATTTAAAGTCCATGAAAAGGGCTGGAGAGATGGCTTAGCGGTTAAGGTGCCTGCCTCCTAAGCCTAAGAACCAGGTTCCAATCTCCAGGTCCCACGTTTAGCCAGATGCAAAGTGAGGCAAGAGTGCAATGCTGCACTTGCCCACAAGGGGATGCACGCATCTGGATTTCGTTCACAGCAGCTGAGAGACTGCTGGCGTGCCCATTCTCTGTCTCCCTCTCCCTCTGTCTGTCTCTCTCTCTGTGTCTCTCTCCAAAAATAAAATAAAAATAAAAAAATTAAAAAATAATTAAAAAAACACATTTCACTCATTAAAAAAAAAAAGGATGGAGAGATGGCTCAGCAGTTAAGGTGCTTGCCTGCCAAAGCTAATGTCCCAAGTTCAATTCCCCAGTACCCATGTAAAGCCAGCTGCACAAAGCGGTGCATGCATCTGGAGTTGATTTTCAGTGCTTGGAGGACCTGGTATGCCCATTCCCTCTGTGCGTCTCTCTCTCTCTCTCTGCTTGCAGATAAATAAATAAAGATGTTTTAAAAAACAAGGTCCATCAAAAGTTTGCATTCCAGGGCTGGAGAGGTGGCTTAGCAGTTAAGGTGCTTGCCTGCAAAGCCAAAGGACCCAGGTTCAGTTCCTCAGGACCCACGTAAAGGCAGATGCACAAGGAGGCACATGCATCTGGAATTTGTTTGCAGTGGCTGGAGGCTCTGGCGTGCTCATTCTCTCTCTCTCTCTCTACTTACCTATTTCTCTCCCTTTCTCTCTCAAATAAATAAATAACATAAAATTAAAAGTTTGCATTCCAGTCTCAACCAGAAAAGTATCATGACTTGTCATAATTAGTAAATAGCTACCACTCCAAAAATAATTGAAAAATAATGTCCTACAATTCAGTTATGAACTGAATTATGTTCCTTCAAGACCCACATGCTGAGCCCCTAGTCCACCAGCACCTCTGATGATTCAATTTGGATGTAGGTCCTACAGGAAGAGGAAATGAGGTCCTGGGCAGGCCCAGGGGTGCAGAGTTGGGAAGAAGATGGTTGCCTGTAAGCGAGGAGAGGGGTCTCAGAAGAAACCTGTCAACACCTTGACTTTGGACTTTTGGCCCCCAGGACTGAAAAAGTAAATCCATTGCTTGACCATATCAGGCTTTGGTATATCATTAATGGCAGACATAACAAACTAGTACACTGGTAGTGTTGCCTACAAAAAAATGCTGAGCCCAAAGTCTGCTCTCAGGTCAAATACTTACTGTCACCAGTAATCTTTGACAAGATTAGAATGAGCAGAACTTAAAAAGAATTAAACTTTCTGGATTGGAGAGATGGCTTAGCAGTCAATGCACTAAGAACCCAGGTTCAATTCCCCAGTACCCACATGATGTACAAGATGCACAAGGTACGCATGCAATCCGGAGTTTGTTTGCAGTGTCTAGAGGCCATGGCACACACATTCTCTCCCCCTTCCTCTTTCTCACTTCCTCTCTCTATCTGCCTCTTTCTCTCTCAAATAAATAAATAAAATATTTTAATAACATTTCTTTAAAAAAAAGAACATTCTATCTTGAGATTGAGCTAAGCCAGGCTGAGCTATACTATCCTTTAACTTTTTTCAGCGTCTTTACACATTAAAAGTTTATTTTTCACACATAGGGTACGTGTTCTACAGAAGTTGGCAGGGATTTCGCTCTACCCAGTCACTCAAGAGACCAAGTTGATAAACATTTTGCCAACTTGGACATGTAGCATTTGAAATACGAGGTGTGCCCTGTCCTCGTGTGTGTGCAAGAGTCTGGTGAATTGCAAGTGAGCTTCGTGCCATCTCAGACTGCAAGTAACACACATAATTTCCTCTTACCTTTCATTGGTCAGAACTGGTCATTTGAGGGCTGGAGAGATGGCTCGGCAGTTAAGGCACTTGCCTTTAAAGCCTAATAACCTGAGTTTGATTCCCCAGTACCCACGTAAAGCCAGATGCATAAGGTGGTGCATGTATCTGGAGTTTGTTTGCATCTCTCTCTATTTGCAAATAAGTAAATAAATAAATAGAACGAGTCATTTGACCTGCCCAAGTATATAACAAGGTCTAGGCAACGTGAATGTGGAAATGGGTCCTATAAGGATGTGTTTCTGTCTTCCACAGGATATGGCTATTTAATATCATAGTCTTGTTAAAAATCATCTTGAGTGTATTTCTCTCTGTGTGTGTGTGTGTAGTATTTGTGGTGGTGGTAGTGATGGTGTGTGTGTGTAGTGTATGCACATGATGTACCACAAGTGCACAGAGACCAGAGGAGAATGCTGGGTGTCCTTCCTTTATCACTAAGCTGCATATTTCTTTGCAATGGAGTCTCTTTCCGAACTCAGGGCTGTGGTTTGCACAAGCCCCATTGATTCTGGGGTTAGAGGTACACATGGTCATACCTAGCTATTGATGTGGGTCCTGGGGAATTGAATTCAGGCAGTCTTGAGCCTTCTCAGGCCCTCATGCGTGCTACAAGTGCTCTTACCCACTGAGCCTTCTCCTAAGCCCACCTTGAATATATCTTTACAATGCATCTCATGCTTTGGGGAGAAAAATGATCTGGGCCAATCGTTGAACTGCATAGCAGAGAATGCTGAGGTAGACAATGTGAGCGCTCATGTACCTCCTGGTGGAAGATCCAGCCAGCACTCCTGACTCTTGGCCTATACTGAGGCGATTTCCACTCAATCCTGTGAGCATAAAATGGAAGCAGCCAAGATAATTGGGGGATGTCTATTTTTGGCACAAGAACCTTTTGTCGCTCACTTCCAGCAAGATCCTAACCGGGGAAATGTTCTAAAGGCTGACACTGATACTAAAGAACATCAGGGCAACTTGTCCCACTTAACATTTACACCAGAACACGCAGAGACCTTTCCTGCTCGTGTCAGAGCGAGTACATCTACAGAATCAATGAAAAAGCTATGATTGCTGCGTGTTGTCTGGGTAGCATCCAATTATGTACAGTGTATTTATTTTAAATTTAGAAGATGCACACAAGAGATTTTCAGGAACAAAAAAAAATGAGAAGAAATTGGCAGTGCACTGAATGGAAAAAAATTAATGACTTGAATTACACAGGCTGTGAATTGAAGCCGACAAAAGGGAGAGAGAGGAGTAAGGAGAGAGGAGGCTACAGTTAGTCACACTGAGCTGTGCCGAAAGTCCTGAGCGGTGCTTGAAATGCGGTCACCCTCCACACAGCTGTCACATCCTTTATCTTCATGGGGAGGCCCAGCTTTGCAGGTCACCAATGTGTCAGTTGCAGGAGTTCAAAAGCAATGCCCCCAAGCTGACTTCAACAGCAAACTTCCTTTTAGAGAATAGATTCAACCTTTAAGTTTAAACTTAATCACTTTGTCAACTTTAGTGGTGAAGAGGGAAGAAAGGAGAGAGAAAAGCGATCTGTCAAAGAATAAGGGGCTGGAGAGATGGCTTGGGGGTTAAGGCACTTACCTGCAAAGCCAGAGGACCCAGGTTTGATTCTCCAGAACTCATGTAAGCCAGAGGCACATGTGTCTGGAGTTCAATTAAAGCGGCTGTAGGCCTGGCGTGCCCATTCTCTCTCTCTATCTGCCTCTGTCTCTCTCTCAAATAAACAAATAAAATAAAATAAAGGAAAAAGAATAAGGGCTGAGGGCCAGGCGTAGTGGTACACACATAATCCCAGCACTTGGGAGGCAGAGGTAGGAGGATTGCTGTGAGTTCGAGGCTGGTCTGAGACTGCATAGTGAAGTCCAGGTCAGCCTGGGCAAAAAAAAAAAAAAAAAAAAAAAGGGCCTCCAGTATCTTTTCTGCTGGTCCCTGAGGGAAGGACATGGTATTTGCAAAGCTACTACCCTGTGCTATTGCCTGATACGTACAAGGGCCTTCCCTCACAAGTGTCCATCATTCCTCATAATTATGTCGAATTTTAGATGTAGAAAAACTGAACTGCGAGAGATTGATTACTTTGTTCTAGGACACATGTGTAAGGGTTTAACTATATTCCTGGAAGTACATATGTTTAAATCCTAACCTCGGGACCTCAGTGTGTCACGAAGACCCAGCTCTCGGCTTTTTGGAAAGCACTGAGATAAATTTCAGCTTCTGCCTTCAAGGGATTTATAACCGAGTGGGGGAGTTGAGACCTTTAATAGCCACTTAACTGTACTAACACATGACCCTGGTGTCAGCCGTGATCTCTTACCCCACTTAAGACCTAAATAAGTCCAAAGCCATCCTCACGATCGTGAGAATTTCTGGGAGGATCAGAGTCCCAGAGTGTCCTTACTATCTTTGCCTGTAGATCAGTTTAATGACCTTCTCACTAGAGAAGAGAGGAGAGGAGAGGAGAGGAGAGGAGAGGAGAGGAGAGGAGAGGAGAGGAGAGGAGAGGAGAGGAGAGGGAGACACCATCATTTGAGATCTCATAAAGGATTCTTACAGGAATGAGGACTTGGACAGAACTTAACTTGTCAAATAATTCTCCTTAGAATTTGAGCAAGCTTCAAGGACTTTTTTTGTAACAAAGTCTATCCAAGTATGGTATGGTAGTTTGAATCAGATGTCCCCCATAAACTCATGTGCTTTGAATGTTGACCCAGATGGTAATGATTTGGGAGGTGGAGCCTTGCTGGAGGAGGTGTATTTCTGGGGGCAAGCTTAGGGGTGTTTAGAGCCATCTCCCCCTTGCCAGAACTTGGCTCACTCTCTTGCTTGGTTTCCACCTGCGGTGGCAGAGGTGACGTCCAGCCTGTGCTCATGCCGTGCCTTCCCCGCCATCATGAAGCTTCACCTCCAGACTGGAAGTCAAACGAAAACCTTTCCTCCCATCACCTCCTTTTGGTCGTGTGCTTTGTCCCAGCCACAGCAAGGTAACTACAACATATGGTTACAGCTCTTCTGTGATAAATTATGAGATTGTGGAGTGGCGGGAAGGCAATTCTGAGCTCTTTGGCTGATCCGGTCTTTGGGAAGACCAGGGGATCGCAGAGAACTGTCCACAGCATTAGCATGCCAGGCTGCCATTCTGCAGGAGGAACTCCCAGGCACCTTCATTCCTCTTTCTAGATCTGCCATGGGAATATGCTACCGTTCATTCTTTACTGCTGATGGTTGCCATGGGCGAACACTACAATACATTATTTACTGCTGATGGGCATTTGGGTTATTTTTCAGTTTGGGGCTGAATCAGATGTGTTGGCAAAGCACCTGTCAGTCACTTTAAGGTAGATGCTGAACACAAAAGAGTCATTCATTCATTCATTCAGTCAGTCAGTCATGCAGCCAGCCATTGAGCAAACATCTGTGGAGTGCCTATGATATGCCAGGGACCAGCACAGGACAGTGTGCAAAACTCATGTGTCTCAGCCCTCGTGGAGCTGGCTGTCTGTCTGAGAGGTGACTTGTAGACATTAGTGAGGTCCTTGTTCTCTGTCCTTGATGTAGTGAGATTGGAACTGCCAAGGGAAGAGACAAACCAAGGCTTGAAGCTTCCAGCAATAGAAGCTGCAGGGAGGGAGTTCGGGGTAGCGGGAATAGCTTGTGTAAATTGCACACTGAAAAGTTGAACAGCCTTGTTAGTGTGGCCTAGAGAATGGGGTGAAGAGTGGGTGAGACCACGCTGCAGGGAGCAGCCAGGGGCTAGAGCTTAATGGGCCAGAAAGCTGTTTTGTTTTGTTTTGTTTTGTTTTGTTTTGTTTTGTTTTGTTTTGTTTTGTTTTGTTGGTCTTAGGGATTGAACTTATGGCCTCTGCATGCTGAGCAAGAACTTTTACCACAGGGCTATATGCCCAGGATTCTAACTACCTCGAGAGGTGATATGAACTGCTTGGCCTTTGAGACACCCTTCCGCTATAGAGTGGGTGGTTAGAATGGGGCAAACCTGGAGATGGGGGTGGTGTGTGGCCAGGAAAGAAGGGGTTCTGTGGCTGATGCAGACCACACTACACAGGATGCCTTTCACAGAGTGAACACGCATGTGTTGACACTTCCACTAGTGCCCTGTGCTGATTACTCTGAACGCAGGCTTCACTCCAACATCTACCTAAATCTAAGCGCCATGACCTTAAATGCTACGTTACACTGCTTCTGGCTTTAAGATCCCTGTGCCCACATCTCTCCAGAAATGAAAGGTACTACGGTTTGGATGTAGACTATTCCCCAAAGGTCCAGGCGCTAGAAACTTGGTCCCCAGTACAGACAGTCGTGTGCTCAAAACAACCAGTCTTCGTATATAAGAGCCAACCCTGAAGTGCTGTGAGATGGCAGAGAGAGAGAGAGAGAGGCAGATAGACAGGATTGTTCTGAACACAACTCACTGAGCCACGTGCTGACAGAAGTGTGGACCTAGGCAGCAGCAAGACCAGTTGGATCCCAAATGTCTGGGGCAGAAAGAGGGGGCTGTGGCAATTGGAATGCATGTCCCCCAATAGACTCATGTATTTTATTAAAGCTTGTGTCCAGCTGCCTGGCTGGAGGAGGTGTCACCTGGGGGTGGATCCTGGGGCCCAGCCCTAAGGTGTTCCTGGGGGTAGATCTGAATTCCAGGCCAAAGGTATGCAGAGAGGTTTTGAGCTCTGCCTAGGTCCCTGCTATTTTGCTACCTGGTTTTACTGGCAACTTCCTGGTGGTGCTGACTGTTTGGTGGTGTCTCTCTGCTTGGATTTATGAATGGGAGCCAGCTTCTTCTGCCATGGATAGAACTTCCCCTTGAATCTGTAAGTTTCAGATAAATCCTTTCCTCTCCTATAAACTGTGCCTAGTTTGGATGTTCCATGCCAGCAACATGAAACTGACTACAACAGGGGCATACTTTTGGATTAAGATAAAAAGAGTTTCATCCTAGCTGGAAACTCCCTGGCTTACCTTAGGTTAATGTCAAAGAGCCAGCTGCATCCCTGGAGCCAGAGTCCACTCGCAGGCTCTGCAGTAGCGCTGCAGTGCCTTTGCATTTTATAGCATATTGAAAAAAATATGCAGGAAAAAAACGACTGGAAATTCTCTTGGGCAATCATGGAGATAGTTATGTCAAGCTGAATCCATACACAATAGTAGAAACTTGAAGATGTGGAGCCCAGTAGAAGGTGTTGGATGAATGGATTAATGCTGTCTTGTGAGGTTGGGCCAGGTATTGCAGGACCATATTAGTACTTGTGAGCACAAGTTGTCATATAGTAAGGCCACTTCAGGTTTGTCTTCTTCTGTATGAGGTCATTTTTTCTCTCAAGGATACTGGTGCCATGCTATCTGGACCCTCCAGCCACTAGCATCATGAGCCAAATTAACGTCGTTGTTGTACACATAACATGGCCTCAGCTACTTTGATACAGCAATACAAAATGGACTATGACAGTTAGGTAGGCAATGGTAGGCCAGGTGAGGAGGGAGCATCTCTTTACCATGCTCAGTGTTCTCTGCTCTCATAACACTGATGCAGGGCTGTAGAGATGGCTTAGTGGTGAAGGCACTTGCCTGTAAAGCCAAAGGACCCAAGTTTGGTTGGTTCCCCAGTGGCTAGAGACCCTGGCATGCCCATTCTCTCCCTCTTTCTCTCTTTCTTTCTTTCTTTCTTTCTTTCTTTCTTACTTTCTTTTCTTTTTCTTTTTTTTTTTTTTTGAGAGAGACACAGAGAGAGAGAGACAGAGAGAGAGGGAGAGGAAGACAGATAGAGATGGGAGCTCCAGCAGCCTCTCAGTTGCTGCGAGCGAAATCCAGATGCATGTGCCCCCTTGTGGTCAAGTGTGGCATTACACCCTTACGTCACTTTGCATCTGGCTAAATGTGGGACCTGGAGATTGGAACCGCTGGAGATTGGAACCAGCATTCTTAGGCTTAGGAGGCAGGAGCCTTAACCGCTAAGCCATCTCTCTCTCTCCAGCCCTCTCCCTCTTTCTCTCTGTCTCTTGCTAAAACTACTGATGCATTTCATGGAGAACAAACTTTTCATAAAGCAGTTACTCATGGTAGGAATTTCCTACATGCACAGCCTTATGATTTCCACACGTCTTTTTTATCTCTTCACTGTGATGTTATCCTTCTGTGTAGCAGCACTAAGTGAGCTCCCATTAGCACCAGACTCTGTCTACTCACCCAGTTGGTCTTGAATCACGCTCCGCATGTGCCCCAGTTTATCCACTTGACTCCAGACATTCACATTTTCCTCCATGTCACATGCGTAGGCCTCTGAGATGCCTTCAGCGGTATCCTGAATTCCCCTCCCAGCAGTGCCACCACGGCCGCCACGCCCTTCCCTGATCACAGCACTCAGCCTGCTATAATTAAACAAACAGGGTTATTTGTGACATCCTGGTTTACACATCAACAAGTTATTTTCTCTGATTTTGCTATGGATGGATTTGCTCTGCTTACATTAAACAAGAACAGCTCACCCAAAAATGCAGAATAAGCAAGACAGGGCCCAGCAGCTGCCTCCTACCCCCCTGGGAGGGAAAGACTGAATCTTTCTCAACTCCTGGTCCTGTGTGAGCTGAGCCAGGAGACCCCAAAGCCGTGGCCAAAGACCTTGATCCCCCAAACGGTCACTGAGGGTGAGAACTTGGAAGGGAAAGAAAGCTCCAGAAACATTGTAGTTGAAGTAGGGGTTCTTTTGGAGCATTCCAGATTAAACAGTCTAAGAAGGTCGATGTGTCGCATGGGGTTCCCTAAGCAAACCGGTTCTATGCAGTTCACTGACTGGGTGAATGGAAACCAATGTCCCCATCGCCAGTGCTATGCGATCCGCACCAGCAGGCTCATGCATGACCTCTGCCTGGTCACATGTCGACCTCTATAGGCCTTGCCAGAACCTCTGTCTCTAGGCAACCCCTCCGCTCCGTCCCACCTACCCCTCTGTGCAGCCCGAATGAGCACCGGAAGGGCCAAGCGGTTCATGCAGCTTCTCCACTTAGGTAGGGGCTTCATCATCAAGAGACGTTCCTGCTCCTGAGAGGGGCTCACTGAGCTCCAGCCACCACTCCCACCTCCGCTGAGTGGTCTCGCTCCCCTCCCTCGCCCACTCACTCCCCAGTGTGCAAGTCTCCTCTCGTGTCTTTCACCCGATCTTCCAGTGGCCGCTGAATGTTGTCTCACCGAACCAGAGAAGCAGAAATGAGATGTTTAGGCCACACCTGGCACCCAGGCCAATATTAGTTGCTTGGAATGCAATTAATGAATTTGTGCTCTCTGGGTGATAATTCTGCTTCAGAACGCACCAAGTTTTTCTCTCATCTGACTCCCTTTCCAGCAGCTCCCATTAAATCACTGTTTGCCAGCATTTATATCATTTATTGGAGTTCAATATTTTGTGTGGCTCTTTCTTTGAAACATAAAATATACAAATCTTACTTGCATATTAGATAAATTTTGATGAACGTATTAGTTTTATTGTGAAATATGTTATGGTATTTTTCTAGGCAAGATCTGAAGGTATATGTGAACTGTTAGATCAATTTTTCAACACACACTCACATATTATATATATATTTTTTTTCTCAAGATGTTTGCTTTCATTAGGTGCCAACATCCAGACTACAAATTGAGCAACTTTTTAAAATGTTGGGAGATTCTTTTTCCTTAATTAAGAATTTCTTGCCAGGCATGGTGGCACACACCTTTAATCTCAGCACCTGGGAGGCTAAGGTAGGAGGATTGCCACGAGTTTGAGGCTACGCGGAGACTAAAGAGTGAATTCCAGGTTAGCCTGGACTAGAGCAAGACCCTACCTCAAACCACTGCCGCCCCCAAATAAAAAGGGATTTCTCTACCTGGGAGTGCCGTCACATACCTAGGACTCAGGAGACAGAGGCAGAAGCTCAAGGTCAGCACTGTCTACACTGCTAGTTTAAACAACTTTTTAATTCTCTTTTGTTTAATTTATATATTTATTATTTTCATTGGCATATAAAGAACTTATGGCATTTTTGATACAAATTTTGTTTTTATTTTTCTTCCTTCCATCTCCCTATTTCCCCCCTACTCTCATTAAATCTTTTAGGCTTTTTTTGTGTGTAGACAGGTTCACATATGTGGGTGCGTGGGTGTGCATGCATGTGTTTGTGCGTGTGTGTGCATGTGGAGACTAGAGATTGATGTCAGCATCTTACTTGAACACCTTCTTTACGGAGACAGAGTCATTCACTTAAATCCAGAGCTCTCTGTTTCAGGTTGAATGCACTGTCTCCTGATCACAAAAAGTGACAAACAAGGACCAAAGAGGGGCGAGAAACACTTTACTGGAAAGCAAAAGCAAACAAAGTGATATGGATACTGGAAAGCAGACAGCTAAACAAGGCTCCCCGCACTCAGCTGGGAGGGGCTCGGGCCGCTTGCCAAGGAGAACTCCTACAGGTGGTTTTGATATCTTGAGAGATCAGTTTGGTTTTGGCCTACACAGAAATGACATATCGAGCTGGGATTAGTCTGGTAGGTTAGCCTAATATGTTCTGAAGCTAAGTGTGTCTCGTGTGCAAATTAGATATCAAACTGGGATGAATCTGAGAGGTTGGTCTAAAATGTGTAGGTTAATCTACCATGTTCTGTACTTCCGGCTAAAGCAGGTGTCCAGACAGTCCCAAGGACATTCTTGGATAGGAGCCTCTGGAAGCTCAAAGGACCTAGTTAGCATGGGATGTCATTGTGCTTATTCCTTTTATTATTTATTTATTTATTTATTTATTTATTTATTTATTTATTTTATTTGAGAGAGAGAAAAAGGCAGAGAGAGAGAGGGAGAGGGAGAGGGAGAGAATGAGCATGCCAGGACCTCCAGCCACTGCAGACGAACTCCAGATGCATGAGCCCCCTTGAGCATCTGGCTTACGTGGGTCCTGGAGAGTCAAACTGGGATCCTTTGGCTTTGCAGGCAAATGCCTTAATCTTGAAGCCACCTCTCCAGCCCTGTTATTCTGGTTATCTGGAAAGGCCTTTCCCCCAGAGCAAGGACTTGTTTCTTGTGAGAGTTGAGAGGGGAGAAAGAGAACAAAATGTCGGCGTCTAGCAGCCATGCTTGTGAGGCGGGGCTTCTTGGATCTCAGCTTTCAGACCAGCCTTGCCTTCTTCACTGTGCAGGGCAGGCTGCTGCTCTGTGTCCTGAGGAGCCTGTGTCCCTAACTTACTCCCTACAGAATGGGGCTACCTCCTGGTCTCTATCATAGTTTGCTAGCATCTCCAGGGACCCCATGTCCCTGCCTCCCCCAAGCACTGGCATGACAGGTAGAGCTCTAAGCCCACCCAGCATTTACATGGGTGCTGGGGATCCAAACTCAGGCCCTCATGTTTGCTTGGCAAGTGTTTTATCCACTGAGCCACTTTCCCAGCCCCTCGTTTAATTTATTAAAGCCACAGTTTATTTAACTGGCTTTAGACTCTCTTTCTTTAGGGGAGCAACAAACTGAAAAAAAAAAATTGGCAGATAACAGAACATTTACCTACAGAATGAAGAGCGGGACTTTGGGGGAAAGAGATGGGGACAGAACCACCTTCACAACTTTCATTATAATAGGGACAAAATGGCTTTTTATAATAGGGACAAAGCAACTTTTGCCAGCATGACTTCTTTCTCTATGAAAAACTAAAAATGACATCCTGTAACTGTATTTGTATAAATACGAACACAAGACAGCTTATAATTATTAGTATTGGATTGATAATATTTTACTTGATTTTAAAGTAAATTAATATTAGCATATTTTTGTGTCCCTCTAGGCACAGTTCCTACTGGTAGTGTGAATAAGGAGCACGGGAAGTAAGTGTCCTTTCTGCCCAAGTGAAATTATTATCACAATAGGAAAGTGGGACTGCAAAGATGCTTAGCAGTTAAGGCACTGGCCTGCAAAGCCTAAGGACCCAGGTTTGATTTCCCAGTACCCTTGTAAACCAGATGCACAAGTTGGTGCATGCATCTGGAGTTTGTCTGCAGTGACTGGAGGCCCTGACATTCCCATTCTCTGTGTCTCTTTCTGTCTGCCTCTCTCTCTCTCTCAAATAAGTAAATTAAAAATTATTTATTAAAAAACAGGAAAATATAGCCGGGCGTGGTGGCGCACGCCTTTAATCCCAGCACTCAGGAGGCAGAGGTAGGAGGATCGCCATGAGTTCAAGGCCACCCTGAGACTGCATAGTTAATTCCAGGTCAGCCTGGGCCAGAGTGAGACCCTACCTCGAAAAAAACAAAAACAAACAAACAAAAAAAAACAGGAAAATATATCAAGTTTTTCATAGAGGCATTTTCATTTAAATATTTATAAAGCTCTATTTTGATCCTTGACTGTTTTGTTTCATGGTTAAGTTTGACTTCTTTTTAGGAGATAAA
This sequence comes from Orientallactaga sibirica, assembly GCA_036365145.1. Classification (NCBI taxonomy): domain Eukaryota; kingdom Metazoa; phylum Chordata; class Mammalia; order Rodentia; family Dipodidae; genus Orientallactaga; species Orientallactaga sibirica. The sequence goes on along the minus strand of JAEOAD010000038.1, from coordinate 3,981,586 downwards.
CATGAAAGCCCATGGTAATCTTATTTGTTTTTAATGTATTGTTAATCTGACAAACAGCTCTGGGCTCACTTGTCATTTTTGCCTGCTCCGGTTCCTCACTCACGTTAGGTATCATCAAACAATTTTCCTGAGTGGAGCCAAACTTCCCCACTCTCAGTACCTCTGGGTAGAGCTGGCCACACCCAGAGCTGTCCAGGCAAATCAGACAATCTTTCTCTTGGACACCATGTTGGTTCAATAATGATAAGTGCCTGGTTCACAACAGGCCAACAGGAGCTGGGCCTGGGACGTTGGCTGATGATGTAAGAGGGCCTGCCTCCTACTAGAGGACTGGCTGCAATGGTACACCCTCCTGAATGACAGATGCCTTCCAAGAGTGAAGCCACTGGGCTGGAGGGATGGCTCAAAGTAGTTGCCTTGCAAGCCTGATGACCAGTTTGATCTCTAGTAACCATGTAAAAAGGCCAGGCGCGATGGCAGGCGCTTGTAATCCCAGTGCTGGGGAGGTGGAGACAGGTTGATTCCTAGGATTTGCTGGCCAGCCAGTCTAGTTTAGGGTGAGCTCTAGGCCATTGAGAGACCCTGTTGCAAAAAATAAAAATAAAAAGAGGAATTACATTTAAGAATGTCCACTGGCCTCCGCACTCACGCAGATGTGCCAGCGCACCCACACACATGGGTACCCACCCACACAAGCACACCCAGAGTGAAGCTATTCCAGGGAAAACACTGAGAGGGAAAAAGACAGCACTGACATTGATGGCCTTGTCTGGATCCAGGAACAACTGTCCAGTTATACTGAATCCATTAACTCAGGACTTTGCTTAAGCAGCATGATTTAGTTTTATTTAGATTTACTTTAAAAAATGATAAAGGAGAGCCGGGTGCAATAGTGGCATGTCTGCTCTGGGGGAAACCAGCTGCTCTCTAATTGGACTGAAGGCCTGCTCTACGGGAATACACGCCTGATATTGAAAATCTAATCAAAAGTCTATGACAGGGGAGGTCATGAGCCTTAGGGGTATGAAGCCTGCTCTTGACTGGCTAAATGTATGCATTATTCTCATCAAACTGCCCTGAAAGCACTACACTTAATGTTCATATTCATATATTAATGCTACTCTCACTTCTGGTTAGAGAAACTTCTCTTTTCAGATGGCAATGACCACTGGGATGACCCAAAAGGCAACATAGTGCTGAGAAGAGGGGACAGAGGAGTGTCCAGCACTGAAACATCTCTATCACACCCTCCAAGGCTCAGGGTCCATTGCGGAAGAGGTGGCAGAAAGAATGTAAGAGCCAAAGGAAGGGTACCACTCCTTACAATGCAACTGTCCAGACAGAAATTGGCCTCTATATCCATGACCTCACAGTGCCTAGCAATACCTTCACAAGACCCTCATAATAGGAGAAAAAGGCGATGACATCAAAATAAAAGAGAGACTAATGAAGAGAGGGAGGAGATATGATGGAGAGTGGAGTTGTGAAGAGGAAAGTGGAAGAGGGGAGGGAAATATCATGGTTTATTGTCTGTAAGTATAGAAGTTGTCAATAAAAAATAAAAATTTAAAAAATAAAGAATTTTGTGAAATACAGTTGGCAACTCCAGACTTTTAAAAAGATGGTGAATGAAGTGTCCATATGAAAGTGAGCGAATGATTTTATTATGCCCAAGGAGGTTTAGAGAAGGCTTTATTCAGGCACCTTCAACAGCATGTCCACTTAAATAATGAAGTTTTTTCTACACAGCTCCCCTCTTCTTTTTCCATAAGAAAAATATTACTTGCCCTTCTAAATGTATATGTTTAAAAATATTTATTATTTGAGAGGGAGAGAGAAAGTACAGTGCACCAGGGCCTTCAGCCACTGCAGACAAACTTTGTGCATCTGGGTTTACCTAAGTTCTGGAGAATATAACCCAGGCTGCGAGGCTTTGCAACACTGACTTTAGCCACCAAGGCACTTTTCCAGCTCTGTTTAAGCCCTTTAGTTAATGTTGTTCTCACTTTGGATTAGAGAAGCTTCATTTTATAGATGGTAGTAAATAAGAAGGAGACCTAAGACTCATCAAAATGATGAGAAGGGCTGGAGAGAAGGCTCACTGGCTTAGGCACTTGCTTGCAAAGACTGAAGGCCCAGGTTCGATTCTCCACTACCCACATAAAGCCTCATGTACAAAGTGGTGCATGCATTTGGAGTTTGTCCGTAGTGTCAAGCCCAATATGGGGGCTGGAGAGATGGCTTAGTGGTTAAGGTATTTGCCTGCAAAGCCAAAGGACCTTGGTTCAATTCCTCAGGACTCACGTAAACCAGATGCATAAGCTGGCACATGCATCTGGAGTTCGTCTGATGTGGCTGGAGGCCCTGGTGTACCCATTCTCTCTCTCTCTCTCTCTCTCTCTCTCTCTCTCTCTCTGCCTGCCTGCCTGTCTGTCTTTCTCTCTCTCTCAAATAAATAAATAATAAAACATTTTTTTAAAGGCCCTGGTTTGCCCATCACACTTCTCTCTTTCTCTCTGCTTGAAAATAAATAATAAATAAATAAATTTTAATGACAAGAAGAGAAAGCCCAGAGTTTAGCACTGAACAAGTCATCTTTATCACACACACCAGGACTCAGGGAACAATGCAGAGGTAGTCATGTGAAAAGAATATGAATGCTGCTCTCAGTGCTAGCCAGACAAACTTCTCCAGGGAGATGACGGTATACATTGAGGAGACTCAAGGCTCATTGAAGCAGAAAATAAGAAGCTTCCAAGAGCTCAACATTAAACAAGATGTCTACCACACTCTCTAAAGCTCAGGGAACATTGTAGAAGAGGGATGGAAAGATTGTAAAAGCCACAGGATGGATAGGTGCACTTTGGGGGCGCTGTCCTTCCAACATGAGCTGCCTGGTGCATTCATGACGCCCCCCCCCACAGTAACTACTGCTACTCGTACAAGACTTACCCTCCTGAGCCCATCAACATTCTGACATGCAGGGTGGAGGAGGACAGAAGGAATGAAACAAGGAAACGGAAGAAGGACTTCCTTTAAAGAGGAGGGTCCTCAGTGGGATTGGGGGGGGGCGGAGAAAGGACAAAAGAGGATAATGGGATGAGAACACTACCACCTTCCAGTATGTTCATATATTAAAGTTCCCAATTAAAAAAAAAAAAAAAAAAAATTACTGCAGGGATTCTGTCACCACCAACAAGCTTCTTCATCATCAGGAACAGTACTGATAGCAAAGAGTGGGCCCTTATGGCATGGGTATAGTAGAAATGAGACCAAGCCACACATCGCAAACAAGACAGGTGAGAGGCTTGCAAGCAGAAGGGAGCCAGGGTGGATGAAGTAGGCGGTCAGACCGCTGGCTTAGCAGAAGGAGTTTTCAAAAGATGTTTCACACCCACATCTTGGTCATTACTTGGTGGACTAACAGGTAGGTGACTCGCTGCAGGAAATGCCAAGTCCCCCCTTGTGGTTGACATTGCAGTCTTGCATGAATGTCTTGGCCTCCTGGTGTGATCTGGGCCTTATAAGGCTGAGGGATCTTGAGCTGAGAAGGAGCACAGGGGTTAGCAAGAAGAAACTCATCCCAGCTCCAAGGGGCTTGGACAAGACATTTTCAAGGATTAGCATGACTACATGCAGAGCTGAGGAGGGTCTGAGGGCAAAGGGGATGGTACAGCGTGAAGACAGAGATGTGAAGCTTTTCATCCAGCAGCCAGAGACTCTAGGAAAGAGTCATTTTATTTTATTATTTTATTTTATTTTATTTTATTTTATTTTATTTTATTTTATCTATCTATCTATCATCTATCTATCTATCTATCTATCATCTATCTATTTATCTATTTACTTGAGACAGAAAGAGGGAAAGAGAGAGAGGGAGAGTGAGAATGGGTGCACTAGGGCCTCTAGCCACTGCAAACAAACTCCAGACGAGTGTGCCCCCTTGTGCATCTGGCTTACGTGGGACCTAGAGAATCAAACTGCGGTCCTTAGGCTTCTCAGGCATGTGCCTTAACCACTAAGCCACCTCTCCAGCCTAAGAGTCATTGTTTTTAGCAAATGTCTTCAGGTTTCTGCAGAGTAATCTAAGTGACTTCATCAAAACCCATGCACCAGAGGCGTCACTTGCAGCAAGCTAGTGGAAAGCTAATGCTGCACTGCGTGCTGTGTGACCTCTGAAACTAGCACACGCGAAGCTCGAGGCTTATTTGGGTTCTTTGGTAAGCCTTCTCCCCGGTCTTTCTTTGTTATTTGTGTCGACACCAAAACCTCACTAGGTTAAGCATGGTGTGGTTACAGAGACTCGTATAAACATTCTGCCTTGTGGCCTATTGTGCTATTGTATGACACACAAAGCTATTGGAAGTAAATTTTAAAAATTTATTTATTTATTTATTTGTAAGCAGAGAGAGAGAGAGAGAGAGAAAGAAGAAAAGAAAGAAAGAAAGAAAGAAAGAAAGAAAGAAAGAGAGAGAGAGAAATAAAGGAGGAATGCATGCACCAGGGCTTCCAGCCATTGCAAAGGAACTCCAGATGCATGCACCACTTTGTGCATTTGGCTTTACATGGGTACTTGGGAATTGAACCTGGGTCATTAGGCTTTGCAAGCAAGCGCCTTAACTGCTGAGCCATATCTCCAGCCTGAAAGTATAGTTTTTATAGGCAACAGGTTAAGGATCCATGTTGGACTGTGAGGAGGCTGGCCTGAACTGTTGGACATGGCCGGGGACCTTGGGCTGGCCTTATCATCGGGAACCCACCCTGGCGACTGTGACTGGCCTTCCCCACCCTCGGGCAAGGTTGTAGTGTGCCCTGTCATTGCCCAGAACGGCAAGGAAGAACTGGCGAGGCCCTTCCCCTGGACTCCAAAAGGCTCTGACCATTCCATAAGTCAGACTTTGCCCCCCACAGTTCCTGACCTTGTGGCTAGCTGCCCAAGAGACCCTCATGTGGTTGAAGTCATGTAGGTTTTCCGCCTTACACTTCTGCCTTTCAACCAATTACATAGCAACCCAGAAACTATGTATCCAATCGCCATATAGTCTGTATGTGCCATCTCAACCTTTCTCAAGTGTTTATAAACCCATCCCCTTTTGAATCAACGAGTACTGTCCATCAGACAATCTCCTGGGTGTTCATTGCCCGTAATCACACTCACCCGCTCCAGGACCCTGCTTCTTCCCCTCAACTCTTCCTGTGCCCAGGACGTTGGTGGCCAAAGACCCTGGGGAACAGCAAGGACCCACAGATCCAGAGTCCCCTTGTGGTGATCCCTCCCTGTTCCAGTATGACTGGCCTCCTCTCACTGGCTCTCAGCTTTTGCTATACAACTTTTTGCTGATAACCTCCTCCAGCAGGACCAGATCACTGTGTTACAGGTGGAGAAGACTCACCCACTATGGACAGTGGTACCCTGGACACAGTATCAACATTGCCTGGGATCCTGGTAGAAATGCAAACTTCTGGCCCCAGAGCAGACTCCCTGAGTCATAACTGCATCAACTCTGCAGGTGGGGCCAAGAAACTTCTACTTTTTCCAAATCATGCACAGAATTCTGACACTCAGCAAAATCTGAGAACCACTGGTCTAAGGGTCCCTCTTTATACTCACTGGAGGTGCCGCTGCTGGGAAAGTCAAGCTGGGGCTCCTTCACAAGTCACTCTGGTTTCAGACATTGCCCTCTTCTGTTTGAGAATGGGAGATCCCTTCAAGAACAAATCTGGTAGTAGACTCCACTTGCTTCTGTTCTGCAGGAGCCCGGCACTCATTCATCGTCTGTTGTTCTTTTGGGGGTAGGGTCTCACTCTAGCCCAGGCTGACTTAGAACTCACTCTGTAGCCCCAGGATGGTCTCAAACTCACCATGATCCTTCTACCTTATCCTCCCCAGTGCTTGAATTAAAGGCATCCAAGACCAGGCCCAGCTCCTCTTTGATGCTGAGAACTTTCTAGAATCCTTGGAGTAGTCAGTTGAACACACTTTGTAGATTCTTCACTTTTCACGGTCCTGGGTTCTGCCTCCATTCCCCAGAGGTATGAATCTAACTGCAGTCCTAGAAGGATGGGAAGCCCTCCTCCCGTCCCTCTCTTGTCCTTCTCCATGTTTATCCCTCCAGGACCCCTGAATGTCTTTACTAAGCATGCTCTGAGCGCTGGAAGACATGGGTAGAGTTGTCAGTATTTTGTCTCATGATAGCATTCTTAACCTTACTAACACTGGATATTATCAATCTTTTCATGTTTTAATACCCCGATAAGAGGAAAAATTGGATTTAATTTTTGTTTGCTATATATTTTCTTGATTACTTATAAGGCTGACAACCGTCATTCTCAGCGTTCATTAATGTGTTACTATTTTCTCATATGTGAATTGTCCATTTATCTATTGGAATTTGTTTTTCTTGCCAAATTTATATATTTTTGTGTTGTGGATTTATATATTTTCCCTTTTTTCCTAATTTTTTTCATTTTATTTTATTTTCCATCAGACACAGAGAAAAGAGAGATGGAGAGAGAGAGAGAATGGGAATGGGTGCACCAGGGCCTCTAGCCACTGCAAATGAACTCCAGATGCATGCACCACTTTATGCATGTAGCTTTATGTGGGTACTGGGGTGTTGCAGTCAGGTTCACATTGCTGGCAGAAATCACCCAACCAAGAGCAGCTTGTGGGAAAAAAAAAAAAAAAAAGTTTATTTTGGCTTACAAACTCGAAGGGAAGCTCCATGATGGCAGGGGAAAATGATGGCATGAGCAGAGGGTGAACATCACCCCTGGCCAACATAAGGTGGACAATAGCAACAAGAGAGTGTGCCAAACACTGGCAAGAGGAAGCTGGGTATAACACCCATAAGCCCGCCCCCAACAATACACTGCCTCCAGGAGGCGTTAATTCCCAAATTTCCATCAGCTGGGAACCTAGCATTCAGAACACCTAAGTTTATGGGGATCACCTGACTCAAACTACCACATGGGGAATCAAACTCAGGTCATCAGGGTTTGTGGGTAAGCACCTTAACCACTAAGCCATCTCTCCAGCCACCTGATTTATATATTTTCTAATTACTATAAGAATTGCAAACACTTTTGTGTCTACACAACTTTTTTTTTTTTTTTGCAATACACAAATTTCAATTTTATGTAGACAAACTTTTTTGGCATCTGAATTGTGTGTTTAGGAAAGCTTTCCCTTGCTAACTAAAAACAAACAAAACTTCTACTGAAACTTAAAAAAATTTTTTTGTTTATTTGTATTTATTTATTTGAGAGTGACAGAGAGAGAAAGAGGCAGAGAGAGAGAGAGAAAATGAGTGCACCAGGACCTCCAGCCACTGGCTGCAAACAAACTCCAGATGCATGCACCCCCTTGTGCATCTGGCTTACGTGGGTACTGGGGAAACGAGCCTTGAATGGGGGTCCTTAGGCTTTACAGGCAAGTGCTTAGCTGCTAAGCCATCTCTCCAGACCTTATTTGTTATTTTTATTTGGTTATTTACATCATAGACCTTAAACTGAAATTTATTTTTATGCATGAAATAAAAGGATCTAAATAAATAACCCCAAAGAGATATCCAGTTTCACAAATTTAAAACAGCATCATTCCTTCACTGATTTTACATCCCTTTTTGATCATACCGAACTCAAATTCCTTCCATGGCTTTGCCAGTCCTATATCAACATTACTCTAGTTTACCAACTAGAGTTTTTGCTGGTAGTAAAACTAGTAATCTGGTAGTTTTTTGTTTTTGTTTTTGTTTTTTTAATTTGGGTTTTCTTGTGCCTTTCCTTTGCCAGATGAAATTTAAAATCAGCTCTTTAATTCCAGGAAAATCAGTAATGGGGCTAGAGAGATGGCTCATTGGGTAAAACATCTGCCCCCCAAGCACGAGTACCTGAGTTCAGATCCCCAAGCCCTACTTAAATGCTGGACAAGAATGGCAGCCTGCATATAAGCCCAGCGCTGGGGAAGCAGAGACAGGGATGCCTGGGACGAGCTGGCTAGCTAGACCAGTCAAATTGGTGAGCCCTGGGTTCAAGGGAGAGACCTTGTCTCAACAAAGTGGAGCGTGATTGAGGGAGACACTCTCTGTCAACCTCTTGCCTCCACAAGTACACACTGTGTACATACCCCAGCTCATACACACATGTGCCTACACATACGCAAACGTGCACACACAGACCGTCCACTCACATGTGCAAAAATGATATCAAACTGAACTGATGGATTGGTATAAAAGAAAATGATAGCTCTACAGTTTTGCATCCATAATGTAGAACTTAGAATCTCTCCACAACAAAGGCTTTAGTTTTCCTTCTCTAGGCCTTCAACACCTTTGTTAGTTATTACTAAGTATTTTGTAGGATTCTTTGCTGTTAATCCAGTATTTCCCGGTGCCCTTACTGCTTGTTGCTAGAGTAAAGGAAAGCCGTTCATTTTTCTGCAATCAGGTTGTGTTTTACTGGCTTCTCTGGTCATTTCTAGGAGCTTTTCCAGCTTATTGCCATAGGTTTCTTAGACCGAATACCATAGCTACATTATTTGTTTGGTTATATTTGAAGAGCCAGATTCTACTTTACTTAACCAAGTTTACTGTTGTTTTTTTTTTTAACTTCAGTTTTTCACCTTGAATTTTATCTTTATTAATTTCTTTCGTAAGCCTTCTTTTGACTTACTTCATTAGTGGTTCTACCTTCTGGAATCTGGTGATTTATTAAGTTGTTTCCAATGTTGCCTTTTGACAAATGAGATTGAAGCTGTGAACTTTCCTCTGGATTGTGCTTTGACTAAATGCAATAGATTTTATTATGAAATGGTCTCGTTTTCATTCATTTCCGTTGTTGATGTATTCAGCATTGACCTGAAATCTAATCAAAAGACTTGTGACAGTTAAGGTCTGGTGGTCAACTTGACAGTATTTAGAATCATTGTGGGAACAAATCTCTGGTCCTGTCTGTGAGGGGTCTTCTACCTTAGCCCAGCTGAGGTGGGAGGACCCACCCTACCCTACCTATGGAATCCTGCTGGTGCAGGACATGCACTTAAACACCGAGTTATCTCCCTGATCCTCTTTGAGTGTTTTTTTAAAAAACATTTTTTCAGCCTATTTGAAAGTTTATTTGTCCATCAATACTGAAAATTAATCAGTACCTATTACCTACCCTCATTTGAAAAACAACTTTAAAATACTTTTATTTATTTATCTGCAGACAGAGAGAGAATGAAGACAGAGGAATGGGCATGCCAGGGCCTCTAGTCACCGCACACGAACACATACATGTGCTTCTTTGTGTATCTAGTTTTACCTGGGTTACTAGGGAATCGAACCCAGGTTGTAAGGCTTTGCATGTGAGCACCCTAACCACTGAGTCATCTCTCCAGCACAAACTGCATGTTTTTATTTGTCTTTCTTTCCTCTCTATGCACCAACTCCCTTCACCTACTCCCAAATTTTACTGAAACCTTCAGAAATGTAATAGATAGAGTGCTGGTTCCTCCAGCAGGTAGGGCTGAAGAAGGAGCCGGCCCAGCCGGTCCCTTTTTTGGGGCTGAGCAGGATGGTGAATGTCGGCGACCCAGAACCCCGCCCCCCAAGGCACCGGAGAGGAAAACACACTGGGCCGGGAGTCTTGTCGAAGCAGGAACTCGTTTTATTGTAGTGGGAAGATGTTTATATAGCTTTGAGAAAGAGGGTGGGGTCTCAGGATGGGAAAAAGGTGTAGGGGCCAATAGTATTTCACCACGTTAGCAGTAGCTGGGCGGAAGCAATTTTGGCTTAGGTCTTGCTGAGTCACTCCTAAGCGGAAGTAATAGGCCAAAGACAGGTCGCCGAACTCTAGTCAGGCTCAGGAAGTTCCACTGGGCCTCACGCCCGGGCCTCTTAGGACCCAACAATAGAGCTTTTTCCTAAGCGTTCATTCATGTCACAGCCGTATTTTCAGTGGCAATTTGGGCTCAAGCTTTACTAGTTTGTTTGTATATGGCATGGCTTATATCTGAGTTTCCTCTTTCTTCCATGGGTTTCCCCAATGGTTGGAGTATACCCTTTAGATAAGTGTTTGTGGGAAACTTCCTTGTCCATGTCAGAACCACTTTTGCATTTGAGTCATCTTTTGCATGCATACAGAATTCCAGATTAAATATATTTATGCTGTGCAATTTTATGACATTGTATCATATAGCATTTTATATTTATGGCATTTGAGATGTTTCATCTCCAGTTTTTTCTTCTTTTGAAATTAAACTAGTGACACACTCTCTCAAATTTCTTATACCTAACCCCTTTTATATCTTATTTCTGTTCTTTATCCTTTTATCTATTCATCTGTCTGCTACTAAGTGCTCTCACCACCTCTCATATTTCTATCTACCACTTTTTATCTGAGGAGTTGAGACTTCTTTTAGCTTTAGAGTTTTAAAATATAGCTTATATGATCATTTTCTTTATCCATCTGCCTTCCTTCTGGATATACAGTTTTTGCTGGTAGTAAAACTAGTAATCTGGTAGTTTTTGTTTTTGTTTTTTTTTTTAATTTGGGTTTTCTTGTGCCTTTCCTTTGCCAGATGAAATTTAAAATCAGCTCTTTAATTCCAGGAAAATCAGTAATGGGGCTAGAGAGATGGCTCATTGGGTAAAACATCTGCCCCCCAAGCACGAGTACCTGAGTTCAGATCCCCAAGCCCTACTTAAATGCTGGACAAGAATGGCAGCCTGCATATAAGCCCAGCGCTGGGGAAGCAGAGACAGGGATGCCTGGGACGAGCTGGCTAGCTAGACCAGTCAAATTGGTGAGCCCTGGGTTCAAGGGAGAGACCTTGTCTCAACAAAGTGGAGCGTGATTGAGGGAGACACTCTCTGTCAACCTCTTGCCTCCACAAGTACACACTGTGTACATACCCCAGCTCATACACACATGTGCCTACACATGCATAAACGTGCACACACAGACCGTCCACTCACATGTGCAAAAATGATATCAAACTGAACTGATGGATTGGTATAAAAGAAATTGATAGCTCTACAGTTTTGCATCCATAATGTAGAACTTAGAATCTCTCCACAACAAAGGCTTTAGTTTTCCTTCTCTAGGCCTTCAACACCTTTGTTAGTTATTACTAAGTATTTTGTAGGATTCTTTGCTGTTAATCCAGTATTTCCCGGTGCCCTTACTGCTTGTTGCTAGAGTAAAGGAAAGCCGTTCATTTTTCTGCAATCAGGTTGTGTTTTACTGGCTTCTCTGGTCATTTCTAGGAGCTTTTCCAGCTTATTGCCATAGGTTTCTTAGACCGAATACCATAGCTACATTATTTGTTTGGTTATATTTGAAGAGCCAGATTCTACTTTACTTAACCAAGTTTACTGTTGTTTTTTTTTTTTAACTTCAGTTTTTCACCTTGAATTTTATCTTTATTAATTTCTTTCATAAGCCTTCTTTTGACTTACTTCATTAGTGGTTCTACCTTCTGGAATCTGGTGATTTATTAAGTTGTTTCCAATGTTGCCTTTTGACAAATGAGATTAAGCTGTGAACTTTCCTCTGGATTGTGCTTTGACTAAATGCAATAGATTTTATTATGAAATGGTCTCGTTTTCATTCATTTCCGTTGTTGATGTATTCAGCATTGACCTGAAATCTAATCAAAAGACTTGTGACAGTTAAGGTCTGGTGGTCAACTTGACAGTATTTAGAATCATTGTGGGAACAAATCTCTGGTCCTGTCTGTGAGGGGTCTTCTACCTTAGCCCAGCTGAGGTGGGAGGACCCACCCTACCCTACCTATGGAATCCTGCTGGTGCAGGACATGCACTTAAACACCGAGTTATCTCCCTGATCCTCTTTGAGTGTTTTTTTAAAAAACATTTTTTCAGCCTATTTGAAAGTTTATTTGTCCATCAATATTGAAAATTAATCAGTACCTATTACCTACCCTCATTTGAAAAACAACTTTAAAATACTTTTATTTATTTATCTGCAGACAGAGAGAGAATGAAGACAGAGGAATGGGCATGCCAGGACCTCTAGTCACTGCACATGAACACATACGTGTGCTTCTTTGTGTATCTGGTTTTACCTGGGTTACTAGGGAATCGAACCCAGGTTGTAAGGCTTTGCACGTGAGCACCCTAACCACTGAGTCATCTCTCCAGCGCAAACTGCATGTTTTTATTTGTCTTTCTTTCCTCTCTATGCACCAACTCCCTTCACCTACTCCCAAATTTTACTGAAACCCTCAGAAATGTAATAGATAGAGTGCTGGTTCCTCCAGCAGGTAGGGCTGAAGAAGGAGCCGGCCCAGCCGGTCCCTTTTTGGGGGCTGAGCGGGCTGGTGAATGTCGTTGACCCAGAACCACCCCCCGCCCCCAAGGCACCGGAGAGGAAAACACACTGGGTCGGGAGTCTTGTCGAAGCAGGAACTCGTTTTATTGTAGTAGGAAGATGTTTATATAGCCTTGAGAAAGAGGGTGGGGTCTCAGGATGGGAAAAAGGTGTAGGGGCCAATGGTATTTCACACGTTAGCAGTAGCTGGGCGGAAGCAATTTTGGCTTAGGTCTTGCTGAGTCACTCCTAAGCGGGAGTAATAGGCCAAAGACAGGTCACCAAACTCTAGTCAGGCTCAGGAAGTTCCACTGGGCCTCACGCCCAGGCCTCTTAGGACCCAACAATAGAGCTTTTTCCTAAGCGTTCATTCATGTCACAGCCGTATTTTCAGTGGCAATTTGGGCTCAAGCTTTACTAGTTTGTTTGTATATGGCATGGCTTATATCTGAGTTTCCTCTTTCTTCCATGGGTTTCCCCAATGGTTGGAGTATACCCTTTAGATAAGTGTTTGTGGGAAACTTCCTTGTCCATGTCAGAACCACTTTTGCATTTGAGTCATCTTTTGCATGCATACAGAATTACAGATTAAATATATTTATGCTGTGCAATTTTATGACATTGTATCATATAGCATTTTATATTTATGGCATTTGAGATGTTTCATCTCCATTTTTTCTTCTTTTGAAATTAAACTAGTGACACACTCTCTCAAATTTCTTATGCCTAACCCCTTTTATATCTTATTTCTGTTCTTTATCCTTTTATCTATTCATCTGTCCGCTACTAAGTGCTCTCACCACCTCTCATATTTCTATCTACCACTTTGGAGCCCTTTTTATCTGAGGAGTTGAGACTTCTTTTAGCTTTAGAGTTTTAAAATATAGCTTATATGATCATTTTCTTTATCCATCTGCCTTCCTTCTGGATATACTTGGAGACACAGGCTAGAACTCCTTGTTCTGTTTTTTGATATTCACTTTTTTTTAGAGAGAGAGAGAGAGAGAAATAATTGGTGCACTAGGGCCTCAGCCATTCCAGACACTTGTGCCACCGTGTGCACATGTGCAACCTGGTGTGCTTTTGTCACCTTTGGGCATCTGGCTTACATGGATCTGGAGAGAGATCAAACATGGGTCCTTAGGCTTCGCAAGCAAGCACCTTAACTGCTAAGCCATCTCTCCAGCCCAATATTCACTTTTTTTTAAATCTCCCACATTACCACTGTTAGAATGTTGCATTGTGCTCTGGGTAGATTGCTTGCTTTAATGCTCCACTCTATTAATATGCCATTCAAGTCTATGTACTACATTAATCAGACAGTCTGAGGTTGGGTGTCTAAAATTTGAAATGTTTATAAGCCATGGACAATTGCAGAGGATAACAAAAACAGTCCATGCAAACCTTACTGAGAAATCACATAATTTATCCGATTTGCTTTGCTTGCTTTTTAATCAAACATTAGTGATACAATTACAGAGTCTTTTGTTCCCCTCTACACTGCTTTTCATCTTTTTCCAAAGAAATCACTTCAACACCCAGTATGTGTAGTTTACATATTTTGGTTTTAGTCTATAAGACCCATCTAACCCACCATTCCCCAGCTGTTGTGGTTTGAATGTAAAATGCACTCTATAAACTCCTTGTTTGAACACTTAGTCTCCAGCTGGTGGCGCTGTTTAAGAAGGTTGTGGAACTTTGGGAAATTGAATCTTGCTGGAGGACGTGGGTCACTAGGGGCGGGTCTTGAGGTTTTGTAAGCTAGCCCCACTTCCTGTTTGTTCTCTTCTTCCTGAATGTGGGTGCAATGTGGCTGGCTGGGCCTCCTGCTCCTGTCGCCATTTCTCCTCTGCCATGATGGGATGTATCTGTAAGCCAAAATAAACCTATCTCTTCTTTAAGCTGCTTCTTGTCAGGTGTTTGCTTGCAGAAATGAATAAAGTAACAACTGCATCAGTCTTTCATAGCTTAAAAAAAAAAAACTTTTAAGACAAATAGTATCACAGTCGATTTAGCTTTGTGAAACTCTTTTTCACTCAGCGGTAAATTGTGCGAAACTTATTTAGGTTGTTATATATGTAGCTCCTTCACTTTAACTCCCATACAATAGCCACTGCAGGGCTATCCCTCCTGCTAATGATAGACATTAAAATTGTAAGTTTTTTGCTATTAGCAGCAGTACTGCAGAGAATAGTCTGTGCATATTTCTTTCTGGCCATTCTATTTCAATGAAAATTAAAGACAACCTGTTGAGCTGTAGCCTGGGTACCCCATGACTCTGGAGTGCTGATGGCCCGGTTGGCATTGCAGTTTTAAAAGACGGTTATGAATTATGTGCTGTGTGGCAATTTAGTTCAATGGCCTGGCGCTTTTCAACTCTGGCTGCATATTAGAATTGTCTGGGGAAATGTTTTTAAAAAATACTGCTCTCCGGCTCTGCTCCAGCTCAACCTAATCAGAATCTCTGGGGCTAGGGCTCCACGCACACAAGGGTCTTTACAAATCTTCAGCATGGTTCTAATGTCCAGCTGGCTTTGAACACTATCGGGCTTGAAATAGAACCTTTCTTTCTTTTCTCTCTCTCTCTCTTTCTTTCTCTCTCTCTCTCTTTCTTTCTTTCTTTCTGTTTAAATGTATGTGTGGTGTACATGTGTGTGGGCACACTCATCTATGCAGGTGTATATGTGAGGTAGAGGTCAACATTGGGTGTCTTTAATTGCTCTCAACTTTTCTTACAGAGGCAGGGTCTCTTAGTTACTTTTCTGTTGTTGTGCACAAATACTTGGTGAGAAGCAACTTAACTAACGAAGGGGTGTATTTATTTTCAGTGTGTAGTTTCAGGGACTAGAAGGGGTGCATTTATTTTCAGTGTGTAGTTTCAGGGACTGGAAGGGGTGTATTTTCAGTGTGTAGTTTCAGGGACTAGAAGGGGTGTATTTTCAGTGTGTAGTTTCAGGGACTAGAAGGGGTGTATTTTTAGTGTGTAGTTTCAGGGACTAGAGTCTAGCATTGCAAAGAAGACGTGATGCAGGAATGGGAGCAGAGCTGTTCACATTCTGTTTACAGTCAGGAAGCAGAGAGAGAACAGGAAGTGGGGTCAGGCCACAAAACCTTTTGGCCTGTCCCCAGTGATCCAGTTACTCCAGCAAGACTCCACTTTCTAGAGCTTCACAACCTTCCCAAACAGTGCCACCAGCCGCAGACAAGTGTTCATACACATGAGCCTATGGGGACATCTACATTCAAACCACAATACAGGGTCTGTCACCTGAGCCCTGAGCTCTCTGATCTAGTTAGTCATGTAGCCCAAGGACTTCCTATCTCTACCTTCTGAGCACTGGAATTACATGTGCGCAGCTATGCCAAACCAGCATTTGCCTGAGTGCTGAGAGCTGAACCGTTTGACCATTGAGCCATCTTCCCAGCCCCCAAAGAGATTTTTTTTTTTGAGGTAGGGTCTTGCTCTAGCCCAGACTGACCTTCACTATGTAGTGTCAGGATGGCCTTGAACTCGCTGCAATCCTCCTACCTCTGCATCCTGAGCACTGTGATTAAAGGTGTGTGTCACCATGCCTGGTTATTTTTGGATTTTGAGGGGTCAGTTTAGATCAACTGCTTCATTTTACAATGATCAAAAGGTAATACAGTTAAGGGCTGGAGAGATGGCTTAGCGGTTAAGGCGCCTGCCTCCTAAGCCTAAGAATGCTGGTTCCAATCTCCAGGTTCCAATCTCCAGGTCCCACGTTTAGCCAGATGCAGTGACGCAAGGGCGCAATGCCACACTTGACCACAAGGGGGCGCACGCATCTGGATTTCGTTTGCAGCAGCTGAGAGGCTGCTGGCGCCCCCATCTCTATCTGTCTTCCTCTCCCTCTCTGTCTGTCTGTCTGTCTCTCTCTCTCTCCAAAAAAAAAATAATAATAATAAAGAAAGAAACATGTTGATTGATCTATTTAAAAAAAGAAGGTAATACAGTTAAGCATATATTTTATCCAAATTTCTGCTGGACAAAATAATTTTTTATTGTGAATAGAAACTTCTTTTTAGTATTTTCCCATCTCTTTTTATTATAAATCATTGAAAAAGACCTCTTTAAATAAAGCAACTTGTGAAAAAAGGAGAGAAATGTGATTATGTTCTACTAGGATAGAGAGTATGCCCTTAGGATGCAGTCCTGTGTGTAAAATTGTTGGTGAAAATGGAAATTTTATCTCATAGCTTTTGGTATGGCTAATTTGCCTTCTGAGGTGCCCTTATAACACAGGAGTTAAGCCTGCTGCTCCCCTGTGTTTTAAGGAAATCTACGTTCATTATTACAAAAATCCCGACTGTATGTGAAATAGTAAGGAGAAAATAGCCACCTACAATTCTGCTACCCAGATAACTATGCTTTTTATGCAAGTGTGCGTGCATGTGGGGGTGTGTGTATGTGTGTGCGCACATGTGTGTGGAGGCTAGAGGACAACCTCTGTGTTGTTCCTCCCGGGTACCATCCACCTTTTTTGACATAGGATCTTCATTGGCCTGGAACTTGCCAATCAGGCTGCACTGGCTGGCCAGCGAGCCCTGGGGATCCTCCTGTCTCTGCTTCCTGAGCTCTGGGATGGCACACGCCACACCTGGCATTTTTATGTGGATCCCAGGGATCAAACACAGGTGCCTACAAGGCAAGCACTTTACTGAGTGATCTCTGTCTGCAGCCCCAAGTAACCATCGCAACCATTGTTCCTGGTTGTGTACAGACTGACACAACACAGATACGGGTGGTCGTCAGTTGAATGGCCAGCTCTCTACCACCGAGTCATTGTGGAGTCCAGGATATTGTCATTTTTCAAAAAAACAGGAATACATCACTTTAACATATATGTATGTGTATGCACATGGTGATATCCGTAATTATACTGTGTATTTGGCCTGAGACTATTTTCCTGTCATATAGCTTCTAAAAATCCTCAGAATCGCTGAAGTAATAAGAGTGTCTTTTGTATGCTAATGAGGTGAGTGATGGCTGCAGGCTCCTGGATAGCTTCGGGATGGAAGTTGGTTGCCATGGGAACCAATCACATGATTAGATGGCTAAGACTTTTCGCTCCATCCCCATACTTCAGGAAGGGAGAGGAGCTGGAGGTTGAGTTGATAAGTCAATGGCCAGTGACATCATCAGCCATGCCTACGCATCCATTAAAACTGGAAACTGTCGAGTTCTGGGGGCTTCTGGATATCAGAACATAGGAGTTCCAGAAGGGTGGTGTAGCCAGAAAGGGCATGGAAACTCCTTGCCCATAATCCCGCCCCTTGCCCTATACATCTTTTCTAAAGTGTTCCTCAGTTCTGTGTGCTTCTCTAGCAAGTTAAGTGGACTCAAAGGAGGAAGCTGTGGACCAACAACTGGTCAGTGCAAAGCACAACGCACACCTGGGCTTGTCATCTGCACAGGGAGCAGTGTGGTAGGTCTGAGCCCGTAAGGGTGGGACCTTACACTCTCTCAGGTAGGTTCAGAGTTGAATTGGAAGACACTCATTTGGTGTGTGCTAGGGAGTCAGCTACAGAAATGTGTGTGTGTGTGTGTGTGTGTGTGTGTGTGTGTGTGTGTAACCCACACAGATTTGGGGGTCATAGAAGTGACCTGTCCTATCAGAGAAACTGTCCTGTTAGGAGGAGAAACACCCTTGTACATAATGTACTACCTCTTTTTGTATGTACACACATACTTTTTCATATACATTAGAGTGGCCTTTGAAAATAATTTAAATTGCATTTTACTTCAGATAGTTTAGGGGGAAAGCAGCCCCGTTCTATTTCTCTCTCCTTCCCGCTTATTATCTCCAGCCCATTCTCACTCCTCCCCGGGACCAAGTGGGGAAGAAAATGGTTGGCCTCCCACAGGCGTCTAGTGCTGTGAAATTTCAAGACACAGGAAGGAACTGGGGCAGTGGGGACCTCTTCAGTGGATGTCCCCTGTAGGTGAGTCACAGAATATAAAACATCTGAAATCAGGGCTAGAGAGATGGCTCAGTGGTTAAGGTGTTTGCTTGTGAAGCTGAGGACTGAGGTTTGATTCCTCAGTACCCAGGTGAAGTCAGATGCACAAAGTGGCACTTTTATCTGAGTTTGTTTGCAGTGGCTAGATGCCCTGGTGCACCCATTCTCTCTCTCTCTTTCTCTCTTTCTGTCTCTTTCTGCTTGCAAATAAATTTATAAGTAAATAAAATATTTTTCAGCCGGGCGTGGTGGCACACACCTTTAATCCCAGCACTTGGGAGGCAGAGGTAGAAGGATTGCCGTGAGTTCAAGGCCACCCTGAGATGACATAGTAAATTCCAGGTCAGCCTGGGCTAGAGTGAGTACAGTGAGACCCTACCTCAAAAAAACAAATATAGGGCTGGAGAGATGGCTTAGCGGTTAAGGTGCCTGCCTCCTAAGCCTAAGAACGCTGGTTCCAATCTCCAGCGGTTCCAATCTCCTGGTCCCACATTTAGCCAGATGCAGTATCGCAAGGGCGCAATGCTGCACTTGACCACAAGGGGGCGCATGCATCTGGATTTCGTTCGCAGCAGCTGAGAGACTGCTGGCACGCCCATCTCTGTCTTCCTCTCCCTCTCTCTCTGTCTCTCTCAAAAAAAATATTTAAAACCCAAATATATATATACTTACACACACACACATATATATATTTTTTCAAGCATCTGAAATCAAATAAATTCTTAGGGCAGATCTGGTCCATGATGTTTCTCAGGCTCCTAAATGGAAGCTTCTGGTCACAGTTGCTGCTTCTTTGTGCTTAGTGTTGTGGCAGGATGGAAAGCCAGGGAAAATTAAGGGGACATAGGAAGTACCAGTTTCTGGCTGGGAGTCTGAACCTTTAACACGTCTGGTAAACCTGCAGTTGCTTACAGAAGTAGAACTTGCCTTCCTAAAGAGATTTCAAACCACGCATTGCTTACTTGGGAGCAGAATGTTGGTGACCTTGACTTGAGCCTTATCAACACTTTTTCCTTATCCCTAACTCCAAACAATACCCTATAAACAGAAATTCTTTAAGATGAAAAATAAGTCATAACCAGCTCACATATTTAATTTAATTTTTGCATTTTCCTTAAAACTAAGTTGTGCTTAATCTGTATTGTTATACATTATATCCACTGACCAATGTAACTTAGAAAGTCATACTATTTCATAAAAAGCCATTGTAAAGACCCCTGTGATGGTTAATATAATCAATTTGATAGGGTCTAGAGTTGTTGAGGAGACAAATCAATCGCTGGGCATGTTTGCGGGAGAATTTCTACATTGGGTTGAGGCCGGAACCCCTTAGCTGTGGGCAACATCATTCCATGGTCTGGGGTTCTAGACTGAATAAAAAAGGAGAGAGCTGGCTAAGCACTAGGGTTCATCTTGCTTCCTGCCTGTGCACTGAATACGACCAGCTGCTTCATGCTCCTGCCTCCATGCCCTGCTCAACGTGCTGGACTGTATCCCCTTCAACTGTAAGCTCCCTGAAGTTGCTTCCTGTCAGGTATTTGGTGAAAGAGGAAATTCACTAAGACAACTCGTGATAAGAAGCCCACAGCCACCCTGGATGAGGACTGTAATTTTCCTACCCCTGTCCTTCTCACTCTCAGTGCCCGGCTTAGGGGTGTGCTCCCCTTTAGCTTGGAAACTCAATAACTGGACTTCACTCTGGCCCACCCTGAAATTCTTTCATGCAGTGAGGAATACAGCTGCACCTCAGTGGAGGTCCAAAGGAGGAAGGATTCTCTGGCTTGTGGCATCAGTGGGGGCTGTGTCTCCCCCACTGTTGACAGCAGGATCTGGCCATCTTGCTGTGACTGGTCCCACCTCAGACATCTCCTTCGAACCTGATCTGTCATCTGCAGATCACCAGAGTTCTCTCAGGTCAGGCATTTCTTCCCCAACATGGTGAGTTCTGAGTCCACCTTATTTTTATTAAAATGGTCCATTTTTAAAAATTTATACTTTTTTGTGCATGGGTGTGTGTAGAGTATGTGCATGGTGTGGTGAGTATGGTATGTGTGATATGTGGTATATGCACATGTGTGTGCATATGTATGTGTCCTGTGTGTGTGTTGTGTGTGTGTATGTTGGTGCATGTGTGGTGTATATAGGCCAGAAGAGTCCATCAGGTGTCCTTTTATTTTTCATCTGCATATTTTCTTTGAAGTCCTTCCCTCAACCTGTCAGTTGCTGCTGTTCCCTCAGGTCAGCTGGCCCCATCTAATCTCTGCTCTCCACCATGCTCCCCTTGGACTGCGGTTATAGATATGCATAACTATGCCCACCTTTTGATTTTTAATTTTGAGAGTGAGCAAGCAAGAAAGAAAGAGAGAATGGGCATGCCAGGGCCTTCAGCCATTGCAAATGAACTCCAGATGCAAGTGCCTCTTTGTGGTGCATATGCGACATTGCGTGCTTGTGTCACTGTGCATCTGGCTACGTGGGACCTGGAGATTTGAACATGAGTTCTTAGGCTTCTCAGGCAAGCGCTTTAACCACGAAGCCATCTCTCCAGCCCCATGCCCAATTTTAACATGGGTTTTGGGAAGTCAGGCTTGGTAGTCTGTAGCCTAAGAGGCTGTCATGCTTGATCAGCACCCTTAAATGCTGAGCCATCTCCCTTGCCCTGTCCACCTCATTCTTAGGAGACTGAACCTGAACTCACCATTTTGGCAAGACTAGCTAGCTAACCAGCAAACCTTAGGGATCCCTCTGTCTCTGCCTCCTCAGGACAGTATGAGATGTATTTTGCCATTACCTCTGTGTGGGTGCTGGGGATCCAAAACCTCAGGTCCTCATGCTTGTGCAGCCAGCACTCTACACACTGAGCCATCTCTCCAGTCTTTGTCACCTTTTCTTCTTAGGTTTTTTTTTTTTTTTTTAATATCCCAAGTAGGGACAAGTGTGTGTGCCTTCCTTCCTGGGCTCCTACAGGGGTCTGGGTGCATCCGTTGTGATGCTCACAGAATTAGGTGCAACCAAATCAGCTTCTCCAGTGGCTGAACTCCATTCCTAGGGTACAACAGAAACTAAGAGACAGAGCTCTGCTCCCAGCTGCTCTGTACCCCATCACCTGGCCTACATCAAATGCAGATCTGTAGCTCTGCAGTCCCTTGTCTCTGGGAACAGATTTATTTGGAAGGTCGTAAGAAGGCCAGCCTGGAGCCCTCATGGTCCAATCGCCTCTCTTTGTAGCTCCACTGGCAGGACATGAATCTCTTGGACTGGGGGGGAAATTGATACCCAAAGTATAACAATTGTCCTTTCTTTCTACATATCAGAGACCAGACAGGTTTCACTGCACTAAAATAAAAACGTGTTGACAGGGATGTGTTCCTCTTGGAAGCTCCATTTCCTTGCTTTTCCAGATGTTAGAACCTGCCCCTCTTTCTTGGGTATGTTTTCTCCATTCTGTTCTTTCTGGAAATCCAACAACAATGTTGTGCCTCTCTGCCCACTCTTCCCTTTCTTCCACCTTGGAGGTGTGTATGTGGCACGCATGCATGTGTGTTTGCATCTGAGTGTGTGCACATGTATTTCCTCCATCGCTCTCTACCTTATGTTTTAAAAATATATTTATTTATTTGAGAGAAAGCGAAAGAAGCAGATAAAGAGAGAGAGATAATGGGCATACCAGGGCCTCCAGCCACAGCAAACAAATTCCAGATGCATGTGCCCTCTTGTGCATTTGGCTTCCGTGGGGAATTGAACCAGAGTCCTTAAGCTTCACAGCAAACACCATCTCCCCAGCCCTGTACCTTATGTTTGAGACAGAGCGTCTTACTGAATCCACAGGTCACCCTTTGTCTAGACTTGTTATACAGCATTCTGGGGGATCCTTCTGTCTCTGCACGCCAGAGCTGAGATTACAGGTATACATCACTGCTCTCAGCTCTTATGTGAGGTCAAGGGATCCAAATGCAGGTTCTCATGCTTGGGCAGCAAGCGCTGGATTGACTGTGCCATCTCCCCAGCCCTTTCCCTTTCACCTTTTATTCATTTATGTCTTTATTTGAGAGAAAAAAAGGGGGAGAGAGAAAAAGAGAGAGAGAGAGATAGTGGGCATGCCAGGGCCTCTAGCCAATACAAACTCCAGATGCATGTGCCACCATGTGCAGATAGCTTACGTGGGTACTGGGGAATTGAACCTGGGTCCTTGGACTTTGCAGGCAAGCGCCTTAACAGCTAAGCCATCTCTCCAGCCCTTCCTTTTCTTCTTTAACTACACCTCCCTCTGACAATATAGGAGAAAGTCTCCAAATTTAAGGATTTATGTGAGTAATTGGGATCACTTGAATACTTAATCATATCTGCAAAAAGGCCCAGTTTTCTTGCAAGGGGACATACTTGCAGTTGCCAGGGCTTCAGACACGGGCCTCTCTGGGGGAAGAGAGCCGTTCTTCTCCCTAGCATGTCTGCCCACTTCCTTTTTGCTTCCAGGAACCCCTCAGATCGCTCGTCTTGTCTTTTATATGTTGGAGGAGCACGGGGGGGTTGACAAATATAGAATATCTCCCATAGTACTAGAATCCCTCGGAGGTTTCTCTGCGGTGCTCTTTTCAATATTGGGCAGTTATTACCTGATGCTTCCAGCTCTAAGACTTGTCAAATAGAAATGACAGGAGGTCATTGTTTTTGGACAAGGTTTCTGCTTAGGCCTGTTTGAAAAAAAAAAAAAAAAAAAAAAAAGACTCACTATGGAAGCACTCGTGACCGAACCAAAACGGAGTGGTTACCTGAGCTGCTGAAAAGTTTGGAGAGTGTGATAATAGCCAGTTCGTTCACACAGGATGGCTTCAGTTGGCGTGAAGTCCCCTCTGCCTTAATCCTCATAAGCAAAAACCTATAATGTCCTACTCTTAACCAGTTACCTTTCTTTCTGTCTCCCTTTTCCCACAATGAAAAGTAACTTTAGAATGATCACTTTACTTTTGTACTGTTTCTGCTTTCTTTCTTTCTTTCTTTCTTTCTTTCTTTCTTTCTTTCTTTTTATTTCTTTCTTTTCCTTTTTCTTTTTTCTTTTTTTTGAGGTAGAGTTTTACCTTAGTCCAGGCTGATATGGAATTCACTATGTAGTCTCAGGGTGGCCTCAAACTCATTGCACAACCATGGCCTTTATTTCTGCTTTCTTTAGCTCTTTAGTGAATATAAAACCAACCTCTTGTGTGGTGCCCAATCAGCGTGACTATTTAGAGTGTAGCCTGATGACAGAATCCCAAATAAAGCCACTTTCAATGCAACCCATTGGAATTTTGTCTTTTGATGGCTTTTAAAACAGAATTCCAGGCTGGAGAGATGGCTCAGCAGTTAAGCGCTTATCTGAAAAACACAATGACCCTCCCGGAGTGGTGGTGCACACCTCTAATCCCAGCACTTGGGAGTTCAATTCCCCAGTACCCACATGAAGCCATGTGCACAAAGTGACTCATGCATCTGAAGTTCATTTGCAGTGGCTAGAGTCCATGGTACACCCATTCTCTCTCTCTCTCTCTCTCTCTCTGTTTGCAAATATATTTAAAACAAACAGAATTCCAAGCACCCAGAAAAGTTGCACCCCAATGCTGCCTGCTTGGGCCTCTTGAAAGTCACTGTGAGGGGAGGACGATTGGGTCCATGTGGATAACCCTGCCCTTCACTGCCGCAGGTCTGCAATGGGAACCCCAGGGATGCTCTTTGAGTCTGAGACCCGGAGGGAGAGGGGGGGAAGAATCTCTTTCTCATTCACCAGTCTCCTTTTGGTTGCTTATAGGACCGAAAAGGAGAACTAAAAAGTGATCTAATTTATTGCCTAAAGGAGCTGGGAATGTCGGGCACTTGTCAAAACTCTGCTGTCTTAATACATTTATTTAAAAGGATGGGTGGACTTTAAACAAATATTAAGCCACATTAACTTGCCAAGAGGGCAGAAAGGACTCCTGAGCCTCCTGAATTGATGATGTTTCCTTTGTTATTTCAATTAACATACCGCGTGTGGGAGGGCACGGAATGGAATTTCAGCTGCCCTTTACAGGGAAAGGTTGGTGGCCAAAGCCACATCAGTCAGCTGGGGACACGCTCTCTGGCTTTGGCTTCGGACCTGCCTTCCAGCAGAGCAATGGCTTTAAATCCCATTTCTCCTCATCAGTAGCAGCCACGCTGACTGCAGGTAGATGCCCATCAGTGCAGCCTTTGGGGCACAGGGTTGGTTGGCAACACTTACACGCTGTTAATTCTCAGTGAACTGGGCATTGGTGCAAGCAATCAAGCAGCTCACTGTCACCCTTCTGTTGACACACTGGAGTTATAGGGTCATTTACAAAGTCCTCGGGGTATGTGTTATTTATATTTGGCTCCTTAGCAACCTGAAATTTCTCTTGTGACTTCTAACCAAAGCCCCAGAGGGTAGCCCTGGGTGCGTGGACAGGGATGGGTCCTTCTACCTTCTAGCCATATGCAGATTCAAAACTGAAAATCTCCGTGTTTTCATTTACATCATTGTTTCTCTTTGGTTGATATGGTTTAGTCGAATAATGGCTCCCAAGGATAATTAATAAGATAATAATAAGATAATTAGAATTAATCTGTGGAGCATGTACGTGGTTTTACAACAAGGGAGGGGATTTTATGGCTGAGGGAGGGATTGTCATGTGGGTATCACTGTAAGAGGGAGACAAAGGGAGAGCTGACAGCAACAGAAGTCTTCAGAATCAAGGTCTCTTCTCCTGCCTCCTGTCTCTTGCCCTTCATTTTCCCTCCAAGTAAGACACGGACACAGGAACTCATCACCCCCCAAAGGGCATCAGAGGAACTAGAACCTCTTTGCTCCCGAAACCAGCTGAGCTAGAATGATTAACATTTTGCTCCCCTCGTGGCT
Organism: Orientallactaga sibirica; assembly: GCA_036365145.1. Taxonomy (NCBI): domain Eukaryota; kingdom Metazoa; phylum Chordata; class Mammalia; order Rodentia; family Dipodidae; genus Orientallactaga; species Orientallactaga sibirica. The sequence continues at coordinate 3,956,403 of JAEOAD010000038.1, read as the reverse complement.
GTCTGTCTAGGAGCTGACCATAAAGAAATTCTCTTGGGCTAGAGAGATGTCTTAGTGGCTAAGGCGCTTGCCTGCAAAGCCTAAGGACCCTGGTTTGATTCTCCAGGTTCCACGTAAGCCAGATGCACAAGAGGGCACACGCATCTGGAGTTTGTTTGCAGTGGCTAGAGGCCCTGTCGCGCCCATTCTCCCTCTCCCTGTCTCTCTTTCCCTCTCTCTAATAAATAAATAAATAATAAATAAAATAGGCAAAGTGCTTGCTACACAAGTATTAGGCCCCAAGTTTAGATTCCCAGAACCCATGTTAAAATGCCAGATGAGGGCTGGAGAGATGGCTTAGCGGTTAAGGTGCTTGCCTGCAGAGCCAAAGGACCCAGGTTTGATTCCCCAGGACCCACATAAACCAGATGCACAAGGAGGTGCATGCATCTGGACTTGGTATGCAGTGGCTGGAGGCCCTGGTGCTCATTCTCTCTCTCTCTCTCTCCCTGCCTACTTCTCTGTCTCTCTCATAAGTAAATAAAAATAAAATATTGAAAAAAAAAAAAAAGCCAGATGTGGTGGCCCAGGCCTGTAATTCTAGCTTTTGGGGAAGTGGAGACAGGAGGATTCCTGGGGCTCACTGGCTAGCTAGTGTCGCTGAATTGGTGACACATAGGTTCCGTGAGATACCTTGACTCCAAATAAATGAAGGAAGGAAGGAAGGGAGGGAAGGAGGGAGGGAGGCAGGGAAGATGAGAGCGATGAAGAAGACACCCATCTTTGACCTGTAGCCTACACACACATATAAACACTCATTCACACATGCATGTATGCCTCACACACAAAGGAATTCTCTAGCCCATCTTGTCTGGTAGTAGGTCACAGCCTTGTTCCAGAGAGACTGCACTCCATACTTGGGAGGAAGAAGCCCTATAGCTTGGTTTTCCTTTCAGCTTTTTACAATGACATCATACCCTTTTGGTCCAATCTCATTTCTACGCAGCTGTCCCTCCTTCTAGAAACAATCCATGGGTCTTGTCTTTGGATCTTCATTCTGAAGGCCGTGATTAAGTAAATTTGCCTTTCTTTTTCAAAATATGTATTTATTTATTTATTTATGAGGGAGAGAGGATGGAGAGAAGGAGGAGAGAGAGAGGGAGGCAGGAAGGGAAGGAGGGAGGGAGGGAGGGAGAGAAGGAGAGAGAGAAGGAATATGAATGAGTGTGCCAGGGCCTCTGGATGCTGCAAGAAAACTCTGGACACATGCACCACTTTGTGCATCTGTATTGGGGAATTGAACCTGGGCCACCAAGCTCCTCAAACAAGAACTGCTGAGTCATCTCTCCAGGTCCTACTATGTATTTATGATTAACCTGTCTTTTGTTGTGGAGAGTGTCAGCTGTTACCCCGGTGAGGGGACAAAAAAGGTATGTAGAGTGATGTGACCACATGCCCAGGATTTCTAGAAGCCCTCAGCCACCCGAAGAGGTAGACAGTGGACTGCGCTCTCCCCTACAGCTGCCAGAAGACGCCCATCCGGGCTGACACCTTGCTTTCAGCCTAGAGGCACTGGCTTTGAATATCTGCCTTACAGCGTTGTCAGAGAATAAATATCTATTTATTTTTTAGTAACTAAATCTGTACTAACTTGCTAGATCAGCCTTAGGAAGTAAATACATTTGGTATATAGCTGAGAAATGATATGTTATTCACTCATTCAACAAACATTTACTATAAGGCAACTGCATTTAGAGCGGAGGAGGCAGGCAAGAAAGGCCTGGGGGATGCTCACGGTCCCTTCACCCATCATAGGAAAATGTAGTGAATGCGTACATCTTTCTGCAAAGAATTTTATACTCCATGCCATGTTGGGGAAGGGGCATGCCTTCAAAAATTGACAATCCTTGTGAATGTTGACAGTCAAGTTTCTCGAGTGACTGCTCTGCATAAACCCTTGGGGAGAATTGGCAAAGGAAAGAAAGTTGATGGCATAAAGCAGAAGTGTACCCTTTGCGTCTCTTTGAAGCATAAGCCAAGAGATCGTCATGTGACTGTTGAATCTCGTTAAGTTTTAGAGAGCATTTCTTTCCTCAGCCCTGGGTGGATGCGCCCTTCTGCTCAACCTGCTCGGACTATCACGGGGGACAAAACGGACCAACAGGCAGGTCCCCCTTTCACGGATCACACATTTCTAGTTAGGGGGCCAGGCAGAAACCTTGAGGGGGAGGCTGAGAAAGGGGTTGGGCTTTCGGGACAGGCTTGCATGACAGAAGACATGTTCTGTCCCGGGTGACCTGTGAGCAGAGACCTGAAGAAGGTGAAGGAATGAATCATAAAAATAATCCCCAGGGAAGACAGTTCCAGACAGAACGAGAGAGCGCAAAGGTCTACTGAGAAGCTGCTTGGGGTGGAGGGGGTGTCAAGTTGATTAACGTGAACTGCTGGTGTGGTGTCGTTTAGCTGGCCAAGAGATTAGCAATAACAGAGGAAAACCATTCCATTACAAAGGGTTTGCAGATCCTTTCATATGGCTGGCCCAAAGCTCCCAACCAAGAGCTTGTGGGAGGAAGTTGTTTATTTTGGCTTATAGTCTCACAGGGACGCTCCACGATGGCAGCTGCGAATGAGCAAGGGGTGGGGGGACGTCACCTCCTGGCCTACAGTGGGTGGAAACGGCAGCAGGAGAGCATGCCAACACTGGTAAGGGGAAGCTGGCTATAACATCTGCAAGCCCCCCCCTCCAACAATACACCTCCTCCAGCAAGGCTCCAATTCCCAAATTGCCACCAGCTGGAACCTAGTATTCAGAATCCATGAGTTTCTGGGGGACATCTAATTCAAACCACCACAAAAGGTGTTTTCTAGTGGTAATAGATATCAGTGAATCCTCAGTAGAAGGAGAAAAAGTTGTTCTGTGGAGTTGTATAGAGTTGTTCTCAGAGAAGGAAGATCAGTACACACACACACACACACACACACACACACACACACAGGACGGACGTGCTGGATTGGGGAAGGGGCTTTTAGTTTCATAACTGAGCCTCTGGGCTATGTTTCCAACTTCCCAGTTATGCATTGATAATAAGGTACCGCTGATGTTGATGTACAAGCTACATACCTGTTCCTGGGAGTTACACCAGGGACAGTGGCTGGATAATGTTCCGGGAAGAGGAACGCTTAGCAGTGAATTGGCTTCAGACATCCAGTCCCCAAGATTTGGAAAGGAGAGTGAGAAATGTTGGTCCCTGGAGGGCCTGGTGTAGCAGAAATGAGATTTCCAGGGCCTTGGTCCCTGAAATGCTGTTAGGATGCCTGTGCCCAGCAATTTGAAGGTCATAAAACTCTGATTCAATTCCACAAATGGAGACAACTGAGAGGCAGTGAAAGAAGATAATAGAGAGACTGTACTTGGAGCAGAACAGCCTGGGCTGGACCCCCAATCCTCTTCTGCTATGACCTTGGGACAGTTACGATTCCCACCTTAGTGTCTGCAGTGGGGTGAGGTATTCCCCCCCCCCGCCCAAATTCACATCCACCTAAAACCTCTGAGTGTGACCCTGTTGGAAAAAGGGGCTTTGTAGACACAGTTAATTAAGATGAGGCCATGTTGGATCAAGGAGGGCCATCAATCCAATGACTAGTGTCTTTATAAAGAGAGAAAGAAAGGGCCTGAGAAGATGGCTCAGTGGTTAAAGGCACTTGATAGTAAAGCCTGCTGGCCCAGGTTCAATTCCCAAGCCATCCCGTGTAGGTAGGATACAGAAAGTAGTACAAGCGTTTGGTGTTCATGTCAAGTCACAAGAGGCCCTGGCATGCCCTGCCCCCCTGCCACACACACATACAGAAATAAAATTTAATTTAAATAAAGATATAGAGACACATACAGGGCAGACAGCCACATGACCACAAAGGCAGAGCTGGACTGACAGAGGCCTACATGCCAATGGTGTTGGTCAGCTTTCTATCACTATAGCAAAATAGCTGAGAAAATGAACTTAACAAAGGGGAAGGATTATTTAGATTCGTAGTTTCAGAGATTGGTTGGGTGTTTAGTTGGTTTTTTTTTTCTTTCAGTAATTTATATCTGAGCTTCTAGATTATGTTTCCAACTTTCCAGTTAAACATGGCTACACTGATAGCAAGCCATTGTTCATATTTGGGTGTCTGAAGGGTGCTGAGTGGGGACAGCCTGCAGCTCCCCAGCTGCACCATTGCCTCATAAAATCACCAAGAGGGGAGGATGAGAGGGTCCGTGTGGAGAATCCTGCCCTTCAGTGCAGCAGGTCTGCAAGGGGTGCCCAAGGGATGATGCTCTTTGATTCTGAGAGGGATGAAGCCTCCTAGGAAAAGAAAGGGAATGTGGAAGGTTTGTTTTCTGACCTCAGGCCAACAGGCACTGCTGCATGATTCCGAAGGGCTGTTTTGGGAAACAACTTCTCAGAAGGACTCTGGAGATGGAAACCCATGGCTGCCAAGTCCGCTTGGCACCCCTTTTCTGCTCAGCAGTCCCTCGCCATCCTGGAGAAGATCAGCAGATGGCCTATAGTCGGAAAACTTCCAAGCTTGCCTGAGCCTTAGGTTGCTCAGGAAACAAACAGAGATGAGGACGACCCACCTCTTGTGGCAGGGGGGAGGGGTGGTTTGGATGAATCAAATCATTTACGTAACAAATATTGATTCAGCAGCACAATGTGTTGGGTATTAACGATAGTGGTTGGATACATGGACTGAACATACTAGACAGGTCTTTGCCCACAAGTGCAGTACAGTGCTAGAGCAGGGCAGGTGGACTTGAACAAGTAAACTGTAAATCAGGTTTAGTGCAATGAAAGGAAAATACAGCAGAAGTGGACATAGGTCAGGTACATTCGATGTCCACGGGATCTGTAGTGATGTCCCCTCACTTCTGATATTAGTAGGCTGTGTCGTCTCTCCTTTCTTTGCAAACTGGCTAGAAGCTAATAGATGTTACTGATATTTTCAAAGCTTCTGGACTCATTGATTTTCTTTGTTGATTGCTTGATTTCTGCTCTGATTTCTGTTTTTTTTTTTCTTCTGCTTACTTGATATTTAATTTGTTCTTCTTTTTCTAGTTTTCAGAGATGGAAGCATGGGTTATTGATTTTAGATCTTTTTTCTCTTCTAATATATACATTCAGTAAGAACTGCTTTTTATATTAGGACTCATATTTTTTGGTAACTTGTGCTTCCATTTTCATTGTGTTAAGTGTTTTAATTTCTTTTGAGATTTCTTTGAGCCCTGTGTAATTTAGCAGTGTGTTGTTTAATTTCTTTTGGATTTGTTTTCTTTTCTTTGATTTTCTTCCTGAATTTTGTTTGAGGTAGGGTCTCGCTCTAGCCCAGGTTGACCTGGAATTCACTATGTAGTCTCAGGGTGGCCTTGAACTCACATCAATCCTACCTTTGTCTCCCAAGTGTGCCACCACACCCGATGTCTTTGACTTTCTATAGTTGGACCATGAACATCTCATGAACATGAGATGTGGCTTGATTATTTGTTTTGTTTTGGCATTTAATCTGCTTGGCATTCTCTGAGATTCTGAGATCTGTAGCTGCCATTATGACAATGACCTTCTGTGGTTATCCCACAGTTGTTGAATATTCTGTTCTGTGGGCTTTGCTTTTAGTCTTTTTTATTTTAAGTTTTGGAGATTCTGTTCATAGCCAGTTTGTCCTTTGGCACCTAGAGGACATTGATTCCAGGTCCCCTCATGGATGCCATTGTTTTAAAAATATTTTATATTTATTTATTTATTTATTTATTTATTTATTTATTTATTTAACAGAGAAAAAGGAAGAGAGATAGAGAAAATGGGCATGCCAGGGCCTCTAGCCACTGCAAATGAACTCCAGACACATGCTCCCCCTTTTGCAACTGGCTAACGTGGGTCCTGGGGAATTGAACCTGGGGCCTTTGGCTTTGCAGGCAAACGCCTTAACTGCTAAGCCATCCCTCCAGCCCATGGATGCCATTGTTTTTAAGGGCACAATATTTGCACATAACTGTGCACATCCTCTGTGTCCTTGAAATCCCTTCTATCCCTTATAATTCCTAGTTCCATGTAAATAGTTGTTGTTCCATATTGTTAAGGGAATAACGACAAGGGAAAAGAGCATTCGCGTGTTCAGTAGAGATGCATTAATTTCAACTCAGAGTTGGTCCAATCTATGGATACAGGACCCATTGATATGGAGGCCTGACCACCCTCAAGCTCATAAATTCTTTCTTCAGCCATGTCTAGTTGGCTGGTGAGCCCATGAAAGACATTCTTCATTATGTTACAGTGGCTTTTTAAACTCTCTAGAGGTTCTTTTTTATTCTTTCTTATAATGAGGACATGTTCAATGCAAAATAAGAAGAAGAAGGAGGAGGAGAAGGAGAAGAAGGAGAAGGAGAAGGAGAAGAAGAAGAAGAAGAAGAAGAAGAAGAAGAAGAAGAAGAAGAAGAAGAAGCTGCACCAAGCAGAAACTGAGAATGCAAAAGAGACTAGCGTGAACACCCGAGTCCTTAAGAAGATAGAGGGTGGATTTTGATATAATTCTTTAAAAAATTTTTTTACTTTTATTTCTTTGAGAGAGAGAGACAGAGGGAAAGGGAGAGGGAGAGAATGGGTGCATCAGGGCCTCCAGCCTCGGTAAACAAACTGGATGCATGAAACATCTTGTGCATCTGGCTTACGTGGGTCCTGGGGAATTGAACCTGGGTCCTTTGCTTTGCAGGCAAGCACCTTAACAGCTAAGCCATCTCTCCGGCCCCTTATATACTTCTTTGAAGATATAAGAGACTTAGCCCACTGCCCAGTCTATTAGTTCCTATTGCTGCGGGTACAAAACGCTGCAAATTTAGTGCCTTGAAACATCCTAGACGTCTTCTCTGGCCGTTCTGGAATCAAAAGTCTATTGTGAAGTTTGCTTGGCTAAAGTGATGGTTATCCTTCTGTAAGCTGCCCGGAAGAATCTCCTTGTTCCTTCAGCTCTTACAGGCTGCCAGCAATCTTTGGCTCATGACTCTCTATGCCTGTTGTAACAGGGCTCCGTTAGTTGCTTTACTCATCGCTGTGCCCGAACACCTGACAAGGAGCACCTTCGGGAAGGAAAGGGTTTACTGGGGCTCACAGGTCAGAGGGCTACATTCCACTGCAGCAGGGAAGGGCTGGCAAACAGGAGTGGGCAGCCAGATAGTTGCATTGCCCCACAGTCAGGAATCAGAGCAAGGGTAGGAAGAGGTACTGGAGTATTAAAAAAAATCCTTCAGGGCCACTCCCAGTAACCTAACCTATTTCTTCCAGCAAGGTTCCACTTCCTAAAGGCTCCACACACTTCCTAAACAGTGCCACCAACTGGAGACCGAGTGTTCAAACACATGAGCCCAAGGGGGACATTTCACATTCAGGCTACAGCAATGGTTCTCGGTCTACATATGAACCTTTGTTACTGATGAAGCTCACCTGAAGAGTCCAAGTTTATATCTCAAAATCCTTAACCTAATTTCATCTGTACAGTCCTTTTAGCCATATGGGGTTCTAGTCACAGATTCTAGGAATTAGGACAAGGACATCTTTGGGATGATCCGATTTTTAGCCTGCTGTACTTGCTATGCACTGAGTTAAGCCATATGTGTAGGGTTCATAGGTCAAAAATGGTTCAATACTGGCAGTCCTATGTGATTTCACCTAAAGTTCCTCAGTGCACACAAGTCACTGACTGCTAGTAAGAAAAAGGACACTGAGCCGGGCGTGGTGGCACACGCCTTTAATCCCAGCACTTGGGAGGCAGAGGTAGGAGGATCACTGTGAGTTCGAGGCTATCCTGAGACTACATAGTGAATTCCAGGTCAGCCTGAGCTAGAGTGAGACCCTACCTCAAAAAACCAACAAAAAAGAAAAAAAAAAAAGAAAAAGAAAAGAACGAAAAGGGACGCTGAGCAGTGATTGCCCCTTCCTACACAAAGGCAGGTGCAGGGGGATTGTGAGACTCGCTTTCAGAAAGGTGGGGGAGGGGGATGTTGCAATCGGGTTCGTATTGCCAGCAGAAAACACCTGACCAAAAGCAGCTGGTGGGAAAAGGGCTTATTTTGGCTTGCAGACTGGAGGGGAAGCTCCGTGATGGCAGGGGAAAATGATGGCATGAGTAGAGGGTGGACATCACCTCCTGGCCAACATCAGGTGGACAACAGCAACAGGAAGAGGTGAGTTGGTGGTGGTGGTGGTGGTGGTGGTGGGCTTAGAGTGTTATAACCAGCTCTCCCTTGCCAGTGTTTGGCTCACTCTCCTGCTGCTGGTTTCCACCCGCTGTGGCAGAGGTGATGTCCAGCCTCTGCTCATGCCGTGCTTTCCCCTGCCATTGTGAAGCTTCCCCTCAAGACTGTAAGCCAAAATAAATCCTTCCTGCCCATCAGCTGCCTTTGGTGGGGTGTTTTGTCCCAGGAACAAGAAGGTAACTATAAGACTTGCTATCCACTTCACCTCATTTTGTTGAGACAGGGGCTTCCACACTGAGCTTCCTGATTGAGTAGGTGCTGGGATCTGAACTAGAGACTATGTTTGCATACCAGGCACTTTACTGACAAGCCATCTCTCTAGCCCCTCACTGTGGATGTTTTTGTAACAATTTTGATTTTCTCACAACTATTTTGAACATACAAAATCACCATATATGGCTTAGTCCAATGAATACCAAGAATAGTTGGGGGCTGGAGAGATGGCTTAGCAGTTAAGATGCTTACCTGCAAAGCCAAAGGACCCAGGTTCAATTCCCCAGGACCCACATAAGCCAGATGCACAAGGTGGTACATATGTCTAGAGTTTGTTTGCAGTGGCTAGAGGCCCTGGTGTGCCCATTCTTTCCCCCTCTCTCTCTTTCTGCCTCCCTCTTTTTCTTGAATAAATAATAAAATAAAATTTTTTTAAAAAATTAAAAAAGAATAGTTGGCTAAGTACTGGACCCCAATGATGTCTACATTTTTAAATATTGCATTAAATTATTATTTATCCTGATTTAAGGGTTTTTTTTTTTTTTTTTTTTTTTGGTTTGTTTTTTGTGCCCTTCCAGTTTGCTTCCAAAACTTTACTTACTCAATTTTCTGCCCTGGTGTGTGGGCCCATATTTGTAGACATTTTCTCTAATGATAGTTACTCCCGACAAAAGCTTAAACTTTATCTGTGGAGGAAAAGACAAGGCATTTAGGATTGGCTGAGGCAACAAGAAAGCAAGCCGCCCCAACCTCTGACCCACCCCTTATCCACGACAATCCCTTGCACTGCCAATTGCCTTCTCGAAGTGAGAAAGAATAAACTAATTTTATACCTATTCGGTCCAATAAAACTCATTGTCCTACCTCTACCTACAGTGATAAGAGGCAGGAACAGTTCATTTTCCATTGCTAAGCAACGGCAAAAACAGTGCAAGGCATGCGGACGGGGCCTGCAGGCTGATAGGAATCACTGTCTGAAGTTCTTGTTTGCATTCTGAAGTCAATAATTGCGGTTCTCTATTAGTGTTCATTAAGATAGTTTATGGCTGGCCTGACTCCAGTCTTCGCTCAGTGGCTTGAATGCGCTGTCCTCCTAGGGAAAGAAATATTTGGCAATAAAAACCCTGTGCTTGATTTCCTCAACTCATTTCCCCTTGATAGGCTGGGAAAGTACCGGCAGTCCCCGACCCTGGGACAACAAGGGCCCTGTTGAAGGTTCTGGCGGACCAGGTTGGAGAGGAAGGCTCTGAGCTCCTAGGCTGGCTTCTGTCCACCTTACAGGGAAAAAAAAAAGTAGGCCAGTGGCACGCAAGTCGGCTTGGTAAAATGAGCTCTTGTTGCCCTGGGGCAAAGAGCATGACCCCATTTTCCAAAAGCCAGAGCTAAGGCTTGGAAAAGGACTCAGGGCCAGAGGGAGGCCCTACCCAGGACGTGGTCAGCTCCTGGCTGGCTGGCTGGCTCGGGGATGGGTGAACACAGTGGCCTCAGTGTGGCCGTGCAGAGTGGATGCCAGCTTGAAAGAGCCGCCCTGGATGCCAGCTCCCAGGTGTTGACTCAGCCGGCGGCTGGGAGGCTGCCAGCCCGGCGCTTTATGTAACCTGCCCTTCAGCCCCAGCTCTGGAGTCGTCTGGAAGACGAAGATGGCTTCAAGCAGTTAAACAGGACACTAGTGGCCCGTTCAGAGCCCATTCCAAGACACCCTTCTAGCTACCCTCGGCGCTTTCAGAGAGAAAGCAGCTCCCCACAGGCCTCCTCCTCTCCGTCCTCCCCTTCCTCCTCCTCTCCCCCTTCCTCCCTCTCCTCTTCCTCTCCCCCTCCTCCCCCTCCTTATCCTTCTCCCCCTCCCCCTCCTCCCCCTCCTCCTCCTTCTCCTCCTCCTCCTTCCTTTCTTCTTCCTCCCACGTCCTCCTCCTCCTCTTTCTTGCAAGACCATCACGGAAAACAAGCCTGCTCGCGCCCCCTAGTGTCCCAGGGAGCCCAGGCACGCTCGGAGTTGTGCCTGGGAAGAGGCCAGAGCAGGTGAGTGGCCTTGGAGAAAAGCATCCAGGAGACTTGGGCCGCAGGATGGTTGGAGGCAGGCTCCTCCCGTGAGGTCGGGATCAGGGCACGTTTCCCATCCAGCCCTTTTGGAGTGCTCCCGTATACTTCCTTCCCACTGCGCTCTCTCCACCTCCCTGCTCGCCGTGGCGCAACTTCCAGAACGGAGGGGAAATTGAAGAAAGACCCCAGTAGCAAAACGTCCCCCAGCTCGTCCCACCCACAGAAGCCTCTTCGCTGTAAGCGGAGACACGCTGATGGTCCGGGGTCATTTGTTTCACTGCTGTTGTTAAATTGTGCACTCAAGGCGGGCCCTGTCCTGGGGAAGGCAGAGGTAGAAGGATCGCCGTGAGTTCAAGGCCACCCTGAGACTACATAGTGACTTCCAGGTCAGCCTAAGCTAGAGAGAGACCCTGCCACACACAAAAAAATTGTGCAGTCACGTCTCTTGGGTACAGAGACACCCAGGATCAAGGATTTCCAAACCACAGACACATCTGTGAGGTCTGACAGCTCTGAACACGTTCCTTGTAGCCTGGTCATATGTTGTGAGGGAAAGCGAGGCAGGAGGGGCACTGAGGGATGCTGTGGGTATGGGGCACCACGCAAACCCTAGAAAGAAGCATTGTAAACCAGCTGCGAGGATGACTAGGGAGTTTGCCTGCCAGAAAGCTTGCATCCTCAACCAATTACCCACCTACACCATCTTCCCAGGCGGGCTGTTTTGCTGAGAGGCCAGCACAAGGCTGACAAATAGGTTTCACGTTCTTTATCAACTCTAGTCAACTGGAAGGCTGAAAGTGCTGTATTTTGTACCAGTCCTGAAGGTTCAGTTCAAGGAAAAACATCATGATTGATTAGTGATGTCTGCCACGAACACAGAAAGGTGGGTGCTGATATACAGGCTGATATACAGGTGCTAATATGCAGGCAGTACAGACAAGGAGGTAGGAGATATTAGAGTGCATTATTATATAAGAAAGCAAAGCTGTTGTGCCCTTTGGGGGTGTTACTGTATTCAGCGACAGAACTGGTGGAGTGGCTTTTCCCAACTTTCCAGGTTTCCTAAGCTCCAGGTAACTTTCCCCCACCATTTCCCTTCCTTAGTTCCAGCATCTCAGCTGTCCAGAAGTGGATATGGAAGAACAACGGGATGGAGAACGTGGGACTTTCACCACCCCTGAGACCGAGGAGTCACGGCTCCTTCCTCAGTACTGACGGAATGAGACTACATGCCCAGTGGGCTGCTAAGTGCTATGGGCATATGGAGAAACAGGGAGAGGGATGGTCCAAAAACAATTTCTAAGTTTAGATTCTCTTTAATTATTCAAGCCAGAAGAGACAATTATAGAACAAGTTCATTGGCCAAATACCACAATCTCACACACACACACACACAAAAAAAAAAATGGAAGAGGGAGCGGTTGGTGGAATATGGTCGTCTAGAGATCTAGACCCCCAGGAAGTCGTGGATGAGAAGGAAGAAGCTGTTGGGGACGTGGCCTGGCCCTAGGGCTGTGTGCCACATCCAGAGGTCTCCCACAGATAGCCACGAAGCACAGGGAGGCATGGAGTCCTCATGCACCCCCTTTAAAATATACCTTGGACCTTTTTGTTTCTCTTCATACCCTCTGCCCCATCCTGGTCCCAGCTACAATTGCCCCTGTGGACCTGGAAAGACACACTGCTGGGTTTTGTTTGTTTGTGGTTGTTGGTTGAGGCAGTATCTTGCTATGCAGCTCAGGCTACTTGGAACTCATCATGTAGCTCAGGCTGGGCTCAGATTCACTCACAGCAATCCTCCTGGCTCAGTCTCGTAAGTGCTGGGATTACAAACATAATCACCACACCACACCCAGATATACTTGTTTCTCCTCAGCTTTCCCTACTTCTCTCTCCGCCTCTCCCTTTGGTCCACCCGGTGCTATGGAGTACCCACTCAAGCAGCCGTCAGTGGTGGGTCCTCCTGCGTGGAGAAGCGCGGCCCCCTCTCCATTTCCACTCTCTCCACCTCTCACTACCCTCCTCTCACACTGGCCTCTCAAGGCGAATGCACCTCCTGCTGCAGACCCTGCATTCCTGAATCTCTTATCCGAGGTTACCTTCTCTTACTTGAATGTCACCTTTCCAGGGACTCTCCTTAGGGACATCTGTCACCATTTTAATTATGTGTAAGATGATTTTGCACAACACTATTTCCTTCTAGTCTGAAAGGCTAAGGGGAGGATAATTGAAGGTGGGCGTGGTGGCACACACCTTTAATCCCAGCACTTTGGGAGGCAGAGGTAGGAGGATCACCATGAGTTTGAGGTCAGCCTGAGAATACATAGTGAATTCAAGGTCAGCCTGGCCTAGAACAAGACCCTATCTTGGAAAACTGAAACAAAAAACAAAAAGAGGAGACTTGGGACTTTTTTCTCACCATAGTGTTTTAAGGACTTTCCATACACACTTCTATCAAGAGCAGGTGCCTGACATATATTGAATAAGTTCATAAGTGGACAGAAGGGGGTATGGACGGATGAATGGATGAGGGGAAGGCAATTTGAGAGAGTCTATCTGAGTCCCACCTTTTGCCAGTCAGAATGGAAAAGCTGAAGCCTGTGGACTTAGTTTCATCAACCAGAGTGGGGATGAGGACAAGGCTAGGCTGACCATAGCAGAGGGGCAGCGAGCTGGGCTCACGACCATAGCTTTATTTTCCAGGAATCTGAGGCTTGCCTTACCAAGACCACCAGGGGTAAGTGTCTAGAATTCAATTTCACAAAACATAGTTTTTAGAAAGAAAAATCAAAATGAGAGCTGGATAGATCAGAAGGTAGGAAGTCATGCTTTGAGCCTCCATTCATGTTGCTGGGAAAATCACATAAAAATAGGTCACATTTCTGCACTTTTGTGGCAGCGCTGAATCGCTCTTGTCTGCCGCCACAGCCTAATTGCCAAACAGTATGGTACTTTGCCATGGGAGCGTGTGAAATCTAAGAAAGCAGACAAGTCTAGCAGTTTCAGAGGCCTCTATTTAGAAGGCAGACACGAAGACTTCACCCACTAACTGACCATGTAAATGACCACCGACCTCATGTACCCGTTGCAACACAGGGAACATGGAAAACAATGTTGTTTTGGGCTCCTTGGGATCTATTTAGGCATCCCTGGCCTGTCTGCCAACTACCTTGGTGAGGGGGGTTGGAAGGAGGGGGGAGCTTAAATGACTCAGCAGCAGAGTGAACACTGATCTTGGGGACAGGTTCAAGGTTTTAGGTCTGGCTCTCTTCCTGTCCAGGTGAGGACTGGCTGTGTGGTTTATTGTTTGACTGTACCAGGGTGTGGGCTTCCTTCTGCCATCAGGGCCCATCTAAAGGTTGACTGATGGACGTGACGAACAGAAGACCCAGGCGCGTAGACGAGGGGAATTCCTGTTCCCTGGTCACCACTGAGGATGGCTCTGTGGGAGAGGTGCCCACTCTACACTCCCATTGTACCCTGCATGCCCTTCTCCCATAATGCGCTTCTCCATCCTAAGCAAGGAGTTCTGAGAACAAAGGACCACATCTATCTCAGAGCTATGCCCTGAGAGTGTTGTAGTTACAACCTCTGAACACTGATGAATAAATGTTGTCTCATGATGAAAAAGTACACAAAATAAAACCTCACGAAAACCACACACACACACACACACACACACACACACTGTCAACCTGATAGGAATTTTTTCCCTTAATGCATTGGGAGTAGGGTGTATGTGTGGAGAGCAGAAGACAACCTTGGGTGTCATTCCTCAGGAATGGCATCCACCTTTTTTTTTTTTTTTTTTTTGACAAAGTGTCTCTCATTGGCCTGGAGCTCACCAATTAGACTAGATTGGCTGGCCAGTGAACCCAGGGATCTACCTGTCTCTGCCTTCCCAGTGCTGGGATTATAGGTGTGTGTCATCACAACTGGAATTTTTGTAATATTTTATTTTTACTTAAGAGAGAAAGAGAGAGACGCTGCAAACAAACTCCAGATGCATGTGTTGCCTTGGGTATCTGGCTTATGTGGGTCCTGGGGAATCAAACCCTGGTCCTTTAGCTTTGCAGACAAACGCCATAACCGCTAAGCCATTTCTCCAGTCCAACAACTGGTATTTTACATGAGTACTAGGTATTGAATTCAGATCTTCATGCTTGTGAAGAAGTGCTTTGCCCACTGAACTATTTCCCTAGCTCCTTAGCCAGAGCTTCTTATCATTAGAACTGCCTGGAAATGCAATAGACTGGCTTGAAGAAAACCAGTCAGGTCAGAAGCAGCTCAGCATGGCTATGGTTCTCTTAGGGCCACAGAAAACTGTGGTGATGGCAGATAGCATGACCCGGATGTGAGCCTGCAAGAACCACAAAGACCAATGACAGTCCTGCCTCTGCCACATATGGTTGTGTTGCTCCCAGGCAGTTTGACTCCATGTCTACTTCTGTAAAATGGAGTCACAAAATAGTTTGATGCCCCTTAAAGAAGAGCCTGAAGGCTGGAGAGATGGCTTAGTGGTTAAGGTGCTTGCCTGCAAGACCCAAGGATCCATGTTTGACTCTCCAGATCCCACGTAAGCCAGACACACAAAGGTGAGGCAAGCGCAAGGTTGCACATGCTCACTAAGTGGCACAAGCATCTGGAGTTCGATTTCAGTGGCTGAGGCCCTGGCACACCAATTCTCTTTCTGTAAAATAAAATAAAATTCAATTAAAAAAGAAGAAGAAGAGCCTGAGTGATGGCAGAGAAAAGTGAGGAAACCCAAGATCCACCAATACAATAAGAAAAGAAAGCCAACTGTCTACCACAAGATGTGCCAGCTCTGCTACATCTACCATGGCCCATGAGAAATTTCAAAGGAAGCAGCGACATAAGTATTGCTCCCACTGTTACCCTGACAACCGGCTCCACACACTGTGGTCCATCAAAACACATCGAATCAGATACCCAGAGGCTACAGAGAATTCACACTAAACCAGACTGCTAAAAGTCCTGCCAAGCTTCAGGGACCATTGTGGAAGAGAAGGCAGGAAGATTGTAAAAGCCACAGGGTGAGTGGAAATATCCTGAGGTTCAGCCCCCCACCCCCATCCCAGAGACTCACTGAGACCTTAATTACCCAACAGTGAACACCAACAACCCCACTGAGGAGAGCTTGCAGGAAAAGTGGGATGGGGGAGAGGGGATATGAGACTATAACCTTTAAAAAAAAAAAAAAAACAGGTAAGCCAGGTGTGGTGGCTCATGCCTTTAATCCCAGCACTTGGGACGCAGAGGTAGGAGGATTGCCATGTGTTCGAGGCCACCTTGAGACTGCATAGTGTATTCCAGGTCAGCCTGGACCAGAGTGAGACCCTTCCTCAGAAAACCAAAAACTAAAAATAAAATATCTGGGCATGGTGGCACAACCTTTAATCTCAGCACTCAGGAGGCAGAGGGAGAAGCATCATCGCTGCTGTGAGTTTGAGACCAGCCGGAAACTACATAGTGACTTCCAGGTCAGCCTGAACTAGAGTGAAACCCTGCATCGAAAAGTTGAAAAGAAAATTATTATTTTTATAAAGAGTCTGAGGCAAGAATGCATGAGATTGCAAATAGTCTGAGAGATAATCCAGGAAGTTGGAGGGAAGCAATGAGGGTGGGACAAGAAAGGGAAAGGTTGGGCTGGAGAGATGGCTTAGCAGTTAAGGCATTTGCCTGCGAAGCCTAAGGATCCCGGTTTGATTCTCCAGGTCCCACGTAAGCCAGATGTATAAGGGGCGCACACATCTGGAGTTCGTTTGCAGTGGCTAGAGGCCCTGGCACACCCATTCTCCCTCTCTCTCTTTCCGTCTCTCTGTCTCTAATAAATAAGTAAATAAATAAAAATAAATATAAGAAAATCCTTAAAAAAAAAAAAAAAGAAAGGGAAAGGTCCCATAGGGTGAGGACTGGGGCCCACTCCTGTTGGGGAGTCTGGTAGGAATGGCGGGGCCTGTACTTCAGAATGATCTGAATGAAACCTTGTGAAAGGCCAATATCTCTCCCTCCTCCATGGCCCTTCTTCAAGGCAAACTACCCTGCTCTGCCCACTGCCTCTGCTTTTGTGATGAGGGTCCTATAACCCTCCCTTGGTGGAGGCCACTGGAGAGGGCAGCTGGTCTCTGTCGCAGCTGCAGCTGCAGCCACAGGTAGGCAGAGGGGATGTGAATCCAGCTCTGAGTGTGTGCCCTGAATATTCCCATGTCGGAGAATGGAATGGAACTTCCTGAGGGAAGGTCCCATCAACTCCATAACCTGCCCAGAAATAGACTGCAAATTAATAGGCAAAGACTAAATAAAGTGACTTCTGAAAATAAAGTACCAGATGTTGCTACAACTATTATTTTTAAAAAATATTTTATTTATTTATTTGAGGGAAGAGAGGCAGAAAGAGGGAGAGAATGGGTGCACCAGGGCCTCTACCCACTGCAAATGAACTCCAGATGCATGCACCACCTTGTGCATCTCGCTTTACATGGGTGCTGGGGAATCAAACCTGGGTTTGGCTTTGCAGGCAAGCACCTTAACCACTGAGCAATCTCACCAGCCCTGTAACTATTATTATTTTCTCCTTATTAGCAGACAGTGATACTTTTCAAGAGAAACAGGACTCGTTTGGCATAAATTTTTAATCTTTAGGTTTTGTATTTGCTTGGAAAATTCAATGCTTTGGAGAAGGTAAAGTAGTTGTGGCCTTCACCTAAGGAGAGAACATTCCAGAGCAGACAAGCCAGCCTTTCAGACATGCTGGAATTTCTTATTTGGCTTTGAGTGAAGCCAATACTTTTTGACATATAGCCTGATCATTTTCTGAGTTGAACTGCCGGCTTTAAGCAAAAACAATGGAATTTTGACAGTGAGAATTACCTGGTGACCCCAGATGTCTTGAAACCATGGTGTAACTGGTAGACTCCTGACAAACAAGTGCAAAAAAACAAGCCAACACCCCATGGCTTAAGCTCTAAACATAGCTCGGCACCCCATGGTTTAAGCCCTAAGCACCCCATAGTTTAAACTCTAACCACAGCTCAACACCCCACGGTTTAAGCTCTAACCATGCCCCAACACTCGGTGGTTTAATCTCTAGCTGTGGCTCCACACTCCATGGTTTAAGCTTTAACCATCGCTCTACACCCCTTGGTTTAAACTCTAACCATCGCTCTAGACCCCTTGGTTTAAGCTCCATCCATGGCTCAAGGTGCAGAAAGACCAGTGGCAGAAAGGTTTTTCCATCCCACAAAACTGCTCCCGCAGCATCTGGAGCAGGTCCAGCCTCCTGAGTGAAGAAGACACTGCAGAAACACAGGAGAGGTGGCAGGCAAGTGGAGGCAAGGGACTTCTTATTCACGTGCTAGCAAGCCCCTAGTGCACAGCTGTCGTTTGGAACCTTTAGCCCCAACTTGGATATGTTCCCTAAAGGAATTATGTTTTTCCCCCTTCATAGGATAAGAAGGTATGTGCGGGTCCCTGGGGACCACCTGCCCAAGATCTGATTAAGATGGAAAACAAGAGGGGCTGATTTGCAAGGACTCAGGTGGGACTGCTTCGACTGAGCTCTCCCCAAATTGGAGAGTCCCCCGCGACTGCGACCTTCCTTCAGAGCCAGTGGTGTGGGTTTGAGTTCTTCGTGTGTGTGTGTGTGTGTGTGTGCGCGTGCATGTGTGTGACATGGTGTGTGTGGTGTATGCGTGTGTATGTGCCCATGTGTTTGCCTGCGGTGGCTGGAGGGGACGGTCAGGTGACCTACCCCCACCCCTCGTCCATCCATTCTTACTTGAGTCAGAGTCTCTTAGCGAGTCTGCAGCTTGCCAGTTTTTCATGAGCTCTGGCAATTCTTCATCTATACATGTGACCACATCCAGTTGCTGATGTGGGTCCTGGGCATTGAACTTGAGGACTCTCCCTGGCCTCCTGAGCCCTCATGCTTGCACAGGAAGTGCTCTTATCATCTCTCCAGCCCCACAGGAACTGTCTCGTTTAGGCCATTCTAACGGGCCCCTTGAATTTTGGGTTTCTTCTGGCTCTACCTCCCACTCTCATAGGTGCATCGGGCTTTACCTGTGTGCTGGGGATTGAATTCAGCTTGGCAGAAGTAAGCATCTTTAATCACTGAGCCATCACCCCAGCCCGGGCTTTAGCCCTTCTTATCAGCCACCTTCTAGTTTCTGCCATTGCCTAACATGGCACATGTCAACACTCCACTGAGTGGCCACTGTAAAAGGTTGAAGGCTATCATTTTCAGAAATCTGACTTCAGGCCTGGAAAGATAGGTGCTAGAATCCAGCGTCTTTTCCCCTGTGAGATAAGATGTATAGTCCCACCCTCCCCCAACCTCAGCAAATGTATCTGACTCACACCAGCACAGTACAGCCTCACTGGCTTGAGCGGCCCTGTCAAAGCCAATGTATTCAGATGCTGAAGGTGGCTCCCAGGACAGCTATGTCAGGTCTAGCATTCAAACATTTAGTAGCCGGGTAATTACTGTAATAATTAATTTCTGTTGCTTAATCTAGCAATCAGGCATATCGCTTTACACATGGGAAAAGTTGGTCCCTGTAGGGGTGTTAGCGTGAGTGTGTGTGTGTGTGTGTGTGTGTGTGAGTGAGTGAAATACAGAGCAGCGATTGCTACTTAATTTAGATTTGGAGATCAGTTTATGGAATAATCAAGATGCTTTTAGGGCGAGGAGTCTTTCTCAGTGGTGGAGTACATGCTTAGCATGCTTGAGGTCCCTGAGTTCAATTCCCAGCACCAGTTTTTTGTTTGTTTGTTTTGAGGTAGAGTCTCATTGTAGTTCAGGCTGACCTGGAATTCACTATGTAGTCTCAGGGTGGCCTTGAACTCATGGTGACCCTCCTATCTCTGCCTCCTGCTGGGATTAAAGGCAGGCAGGCACCCCCATGCCTGGCCTTTTTTTTTTTTTTTTTTGAGAGAGAGAGAATTGGCACACTAATTGCCACTGCCATGGCACTCCAGACATATGCGACACCTTGTGCGTCTGGCTTATGTGGGTTCTGGGGAGTTGAACCTGGGTTCTTAGGCTTTGCAGGCAAGTGCCTTCACCACTAACCATCTCTCCATCCCCCAGCATCAGCTTTTTAAAAAATATGCTTTTAATTTCATTTGTAGTCATAGCTTTGGAAGAAAAGCAGAAAGATAAATTGAAAAACAAAAGTGAAACACGCCTAACTTCAAAAAAACTTTGTGAGATTTTTTTTTTTTTCCAAAGAGGATTTGGTCAAGTGTTATAACTTGCAGCTTGTCAACAAAAATTTGGAAGCAGCTAATCTCACCCAGATCCTGCCCTAGGCTTTCTAGAACTGCGCATAGACCTCTGCCATGACTCATGAGTTATCTTCAAGTTTACAGTAACCACCTCAAAAAATTCTATTTGAAAAAAACCTGGGCACGATGGCACATACTTTTAATCCCAGCACATGGGAGGCAGAGGTAGGAGGGCTGTCGTGAGTTTGAAGCCACCGTGAGACTACATACTGAATTCCAGGTCAGCCTGGGCTAGAGTGAGACCCTATATTGAAAAACAACAACAACAAAAAAATTATTTGAGGCCCTCATCAGAATGGGGACAGGGAGGGGGAAATGATGGTACCAACATATGATGTGTCCATACAACGTTTATTCATAATGTAAAACATTTCTTTGTGTGTGCATGCATGCACATGTGTATAGTGGTGTGTGTGCATGTGTGAAGTCAGAGGACAACCTCGGGGTAGTTTTCCTTTCCTTCTACCTTCTTTTGAGACAGGGTCTCTCTTGTTGTTCTGTCACTGTGTGTGCCACTCTAGGTGGCCTGCAAGCTTCTAGACTCACCTGGCTCCACTGCCATTGCCATAGGTGCATTGGGTTCACAGGTGAATGCACCACTTTGCATCTGGACTTACGTGGCTGTTGGAGAATTGAACTCGGGCTGGCAGGCTTACAAACCTTTAACCTTTAAGCCATCTCCCCAGCCCAGACTTTTTTTTTAAAGTTGAAATAATAATAGTAAACTTTATTTCATAATAAACTTTAATGCAATCAATGTATCTGAAATACTATGATTTAAAAATATTAATTATTAGGAATTTTTTTATTTGTCATAAGTCTTGGAGAGCTGGCACATGTTTTGTATTTACAACCTGTGTCAGTGCAATTACAAATCCAGATCTTGAGCTAGATATGATAATATGTGTCTATAATTCTAGCTGGGGGACGCTGAGGATCACAAGTTTCAGGCCAGTCTGAGCTACATAATGAGACCTTGTCTCAAAACATTAAAATAGGGTTGGAAAGATGGCTTACTGGTTAAGGCATTTGCTAGTGAAGCCCAAGTACCCAGGTTCTATTCCACAGTACCCATGTAAGACAGATGCCCATGAGTCTAAAGTTCATTCACAGTGGCTGGAGGCCCTGGTGTGCCCATTTTTTCTCTCTCTCTATCCCTCCTTCCCCCCTCTCTCCTTCCCTCCCTCCCTCCTTCTTTCTCAAATAAATAAATAAAATAAAATAAACTTAAAACAGTAAAAGTGGGTGGTGCTTGAGTTCCTGAAAGATATCCATCTACTTCCAGCAAGCATGTGAATGGTCCTCTCTTTTATTAGCCCATCTTTCTCCCTCATTCTTCCTGTCGCCCTGGAGTTGAGAAGCAGATTTGTGATCAATTTCTCCTCTTGGGCTGGGAGATAGCTCAGCGCTTAAAGGCACTTACTTGCAAAGTCTGTTGACCTGGGTTCAATTCCCCAGCATCCATGTAAAGCTACGTGTACTCTCTTAAATGAAGTTTTTTGTTTTGGTTTTTTTTTTTTTTTTTTTTTTTGAGGTAAGGTCTTACTCTGGCCCAGGTTGACCTGGAATTCACTATGCAGTCTCAAGGTGGCCTTGAACTCACGGTGATCCTCCTACTTCTGCCTCCCCAGTGCTGGGATTAAAGGTGTGTGCCATCACATCCGGCTACCAAAATTTTTTTTAAAAAAGCAAAAAAATGAAGAAGTCCCCTCTTTTCCTTTTTTTTTTTTTTTTTTTGGCAGCTGATAAAATTTTTTCTTTCTCCCTTGTCTCTCAGATGTTTTCTGTTTGTTTGGTTGGTTGGTTTTGCTCTCATGGGATGAGCTTCCAAACCTGGTGTTTGGAGACAACAGGTTGACTTGATTTAATGTCAGCATTTATTGAACACTTTAATAGCCTAAAGATGGGGCTGTGCCTTTCTCATCCTTATACCTCTCCTTTGCAGTCAGTGTTTTTCTTTGCGTTGATTTTTATCTTCCAGGGTGGAGTCACGTACGAGGACCCAGTACGTGGTGAGTGAAGGCTGTGCTCCTTGCAGCAGCGAATACAGAGAGAGTTGAGGTTGACTGTGAACTCAACAGAGTCACCACTGGGGAGAAGTGGCACCAGCACAAAAGGAAGGAAGACCACTAGAAATCGCAGAGCTTCGTGCCAATATGATTTCATGCCAAAGGAAAGGGAACTGCTGGCTGTACTTCCCAGGGAGAGATTTTAGGTCCTTGGAGCCCAGAGATAAGACATGTAAGGAAGTGGAAGTGGAGTTAGGGGTACGGGGCCTTCCTCCCCCTTCTCCATAGTCCTTCAGCCTGGATTCACCCTCGCCTGCTATAGTAGACAGCTTCACGTCGTTGAGATGAACCTCCAAACCAGGCACAGTTATGGAGCAAGGGATATTACAGATCCAGGGGGAAGTTCCATAATGGCAGAAGTTGGCCCCCTCTTACAGGACCAAGCAGAGAGAGAGAGAAAGGCCACAAGGCCAAAACCTAAAAACCACACCCCACAGCACACTTAGGAATTCCAGGCCGAGCTCAGGCATTTTGCATATCTTTAGACTGGAATTCCAAATCCACCCCCACACCTTAGGGCTGGAACCTAGGATCCACCCACAGTGACACCACCTCCAGCCAGGTAGCTGCAGATTGAAATTGCAAACTTTAATAAAATCCTGAATATATTGGGGGACATCTGTTTGAACTACCACAGCTGTGTTTTGCTATTCCATTCAAGAACAGTCAGAAGCTGGAGCTATTGTGTCTCAAGCGTACCCAGACAAGTCTCATTCTTGGAACTTCCTTGTCATCCTCTCTCTTTTATTTTAGACTTTCCTCTGCTCAACTCCTAAGCACTCAACAGCGCCGTGTTTAAAGTCTACTATACCAACTTTTGCTGAGATTGAACTTCCCAGGCCCCTTGTATTTGGGTGGGATGCTTGCTGCACGCAGCCAGTGAGCCATGAATAGAAGAGTTATAGACCGGAGTAATCAATTGTCAGCATGGGGGTACTGAAGAACTTTCTTTGAAGAACTGGTTTGAGGTTGTGGCTGTTCTGTCACCTGGAGCCACTGCAGTGATTATAGAATCTTGCTCCTGGCTTACATGGGTGTGGTGGTTTGAATCAGGTATCCCATATACATTCGTGTGTTTTGATTTCTTGGTTCCCAGATGGTGGCAATTTGGGAGACAGCCCTTGCTGGAGCAGTTGTGTTTCTGGGGCAATCTGGGGTGTTGCCAGAGCTCAGCTCAATCTCTTGATGCTGTCTTCCACCTGCTGTGTCAAGGAGTGATGTCCAGCCTCTGCCCTGCCTTCTTTTCCTGCCATCATGAGGCTTGCCCTCAAGACTATAAACCAAAACACTCTCTCCCATCAGGTGCTTTTGGTCTGTTGTTTTGTTCCAGCAATTTACAGTGATTACAGCAATGGCTGTGTCACAGGGGATACAAACACATCACTATTCTAGAGATATTGGCAACAGAATTTACCTAGATAATGCTGCCGGACAACGCATCTTTATCCAGAGAAGTCATGATATCCTTGAGGTGGGCAGGTTTATCAGGACGGAGATAATTTCTCTCTCTCTCTCTCTCTCTCTCTCTCTCTCTCTCTTTCTCTCTCTCTCTCTCTCTCTGTGTGTGTCTATTTCTCCCTCTCTCTCTCCTAACTTATTTAAAAACCCTGTGAGGCCTTGTTCCTTCTGCTAAGGGGTCCATGGTCAACAAGAATGTTAGGAACCCCCTTCTGAAAAATGAGGTCTAGGCTCAGAGCAAACCCACCTCCCATGCCTCCCCAGTTGTTTCACTTACCCCATGAGAGTTAGATATATTCTACTTGACTTACTCCAAACTCTCAGCTATCGGGTGTTGGAGATGAAGTGTGAGGGACACGCAGACTTGTCCCCAGGAAGGCAGAAATTGTTGACCCTAACCCAAAGGTTTAGAGTTCATGCTTTTTCGCCCCATAGTATTTGTTAATTGTTCGTTTGTGAAGAGAAACTATTCCTTAGTCCCCAGATTTGGGTTTCATAGTGCAAGAACACAGGTCAGTGGAAAAACTTCTTTGGAATTCAACCTAAAGAAATTCCTTTGATTGGGGGCAGGGAAATCAGGGTCTGGTCTTGACCTTACAATCTTCCCACCTCAGCCACCCTAGTCCTGGGGTTATAGGTACCAAAGAAATTCTTCACATTCCAAAATCAATTTGTATTCCGAAAGATATTAGCCTTCTTCATCCTTCAACATCTTGCATAGAATCATAATTCCTGACGCGATCAGGTGCACTCAAGATGGTATGGCTATAGAATCATAATTTTTGTACAAGTCTGCATGGGCCATTTTTTTTTTTTTTTTTGAAGTAGGGTTTCACTCTAGCTCAGGCTCAGGCTGATCTGGAATTCACTGTAGTCTCAGGGTGGCCTCAAACTCATAGCGATCCTCCTACCTCTGCTTCTCTGCTGGGATTAAAGACATGTGCCACCATGCCTGGCCTTCTTTCTTTTTTTTTTCCTTTCTTTTTTTTTTTTTTTTTTGAGAGAGAGAGAATTGGTGCACCAGGGCTTCAGCCACTGCAATCGCACTCCAGACACTTGCGCCACCTAGTGGGCATGTGTGACCTTGAGCTTGCCTCACCTTTGTGCGTCTGGAGAGTGGAACATGTGTCCTTAGGCTTTGCAGGCAAGTGCCTTAACCACTAAGCAATCTCTCCAGTTTTTTTTTCTTTTTCTTTTTCTTTTTCTTTTTTATTTATTTATTAGTTTGAGAGAGAGATACAGAAATAGGCAGGTAGAGAGAGAGAGAGAGAGAATGGGTGTGCCAGGGCCTTTAGCCACTGCAAACGAACTCCAGATGCATGCACCCCCTTATACATCTGGCTTACGTGGGTCCTGGAGAATCGAGCCTCGAACCGGGATCCTTAGGCTTCACAGGCAAGCGTTTAACCACTAAGCCATCTCTCCAGCCCTCTTTTTCTTTTTTAATGGGCTCTCTTTCTTGGTTTAGCCACAGCAAATGGATACAGAGCTGTAACCCTCAGATAGACAACAAATTCTCCAGCAATATGAAATCACAGCTGCCCTCACAGCTGAGGTTTGGCCAAAGCACTCGGAAGCCATATGGTGATTGTTCTCCTCAGTACTAGTGTCCCTGGCTGACTGACACATGGGCATCCCAATGTGTGTCTTGAGTGCTCAGGTGTCCCTCTCCTTCTGCAGCCCTGCGGTGACATGGTTGCTTCTCAAGCCTTCCTTTCTTCCCTTTCTAAGCCGTTCGTGTTCCTGTTCACTTGTTTTCTGTGGTGCTGGGGATCGAATGCAGGGAGTCACACGTGCACACACATTACCTGTGAGCTACTCCCTCCGCCCCCACACTGTCCCTTGGTTAGATTCTACCTCACTACATGAGCCATCGACTCACACCTTCCGCCAGTCATTTAACAAACATGCATCACACACATGCCTCCTGTGTGCTCCCGCTGCAGTTACAGAACAGCACTGTGTGTATTCCTGCCCTTAGGGGATTCCATCTAGTTGGGGAGAGATAAGTAAAGCTAAAAACCTGGAGATGACTTTTAAGTGTCAGGTTTGTTTAGGGGGATTGCGGAAGTTCCTCACCACAGCATGAGAAGGCAGGTTCTCAGGCCCCAGCGTCAGCCACTAGGCAGAGCGAAGGGAGAGGTCCTCCATGCACCAGCAAGGGGAGAAGTGCGAACGCAACACCGAGGAGATACTGAGCTGGGCCCATTCAGAGAACACCAAGTGGCAGGGTAGGAATGGCAGGGGGTGCCGTGGGCTGGAAATGCAGGAGGCAAGGGCAAGGTAACCATGGTGATGGTGATGTGTGCAGGCCGGTGAAGACTTGCGCAGCGATTCCAGCAGGCATACCTGGATCAGACTTGTATGTGGCTGGAGAGGAGAAAGGAGATATTTCATGAGCCAGCCAGACAACACAAGACTTTCTGTATGCTTATTTGTGTATCTGTGTGTTTATCTGGGTGAAGCAGAACTCCCTGACAACACACACACACACACACACACACACACACACACACACACACACACACACACAAAGAGCCCCAGAGCAAAGCACAGAGAGCGCAGATGACATTTGTTAACAAAACAGGGGCACTTGTGAGGTGATGGCCAAGGAGCAGGTGGGGAGGCAAATGGTGGAGGGAGGGAAACTGTAAGCTACGCAGAGCCAGAGGGCAGGAGAAGCTGGCTCTAAGGCAAAAGAACTCAACTAAGGTGGACAGACATGGACAGTATCTTGGAGTAAGGGTGGCTGAAGGACACCTGGAAATGGAGCTGGCCACTAGCAAATGTTTAATAATCAGCAGTGCCACCATGGTGTAACCACATCAACAAAGTGACTGGTATAGACTGAGGTCACGGAATGGCCAGAACAGCCAGGACGTGAAGTCAGGAGAAGAAAGGGTGTGTGTGTGGGGATGGGTGTCTGTGGTGATAAGGCTTCAATCAGGGATTACTGGGGATGGGGTGAGAAGGAAATTTGAGCCAAATATCCTTAATGTGATAAAAATAATTAGAGAGGAACTGGGTAGACTCTAACAATTCCCTGGAAAACACATGGTAAGATGTTGACCATAATTACATTAAAATACTTCAGTATTTGGGCTGGAGACATGGCTCAGCAGTTAAAGGCACTTGCTTACAAAGCCTGATGGCCCAGGTTGGACTCCCCAGTACCCAGAGAAAGCCAGAAAAGTGGCACATGTGTCTGAAGTTTGTAGTAGCAGGAGGTCCTAGTGTGCCCATTCTCTCTCTCTCTCTCACCCTGCATGCAGCTAAATAATAATAAATAAAAATATTGAAAAATAAAATAAGGACTGGAGAGCTGGCACAGTGGTTAAAGGAACTTGCATGCAAAGCTCAAAGACCTGGGTTCAATTCCCCAGTACCCACATAAGGCAGATACGCAAAGTGGGTATGATGGCTAAGGTGTTGCATGGATCTGGAGTTTATTTGCAGCAACACTAGGCCCTGCTGCACCATTCATTCTCTTTGTCTCCCTCTGTCTCTTTCTCTCTATCTTTGCTTGCAAATAAATAAATAAATACATTCAAAAGAGAAAGAATAAACTACTTCAGCAGAGACATAAGAAGTATACTGAATAAGACAACTTTAAATGGTGTCCACGGCATGGAAGGTTAGCACATGCAGGGGCATAAGCTTTGACAGTTGCAGACCACCCTAGAGTTTGTTAATTAACAACCAGTAAAACTATTTTTTTTTTTTTTTTTTTGGTCAGTGAAATGAGTGGTATAGACAGTGTGTGGTTAGTATATAGGCACACGTCGATGCCTGAAGAAAAGCAGAGTCAAGTTCCTCAGGTTTAGAAACTGGGTTCTGTCCTCCCCTTCCCTCTGGGCACCCTCCCCTTTCCTACTTAACAGAGGACCTTGTTGCCCAGCCAGGTGCAAAAAGGTAGTTGATCCTATGGCTGAATATTGTTGTATTTGCCTCCGATGAGTCTAAATTAATTAGGGTGAGTGAACGCTCTCCAGAAACCACTTGTTCAAGGCTTGGCTCTCAGCTTTTGGGAAGTGGTGGGATCTTGAAGAGGTGGGAGAGAGTTAAACCATTATGACATGCTCTTAAAAAGATGATAGAGGGGGGCTGGAGAGATGGCTTAGAGGTTAAAGCGCCTGCCTGCTAAGCCTAAGAACACTGGTTCCAATCTCCAGCGGTTCCAATCTCCAGGTCCCACGTTTAGCCAGATGCAAAGTGAGGCAAGGGCACAATGCCGCACTTGCCCACAAGGAGGTGCATGCATCTGGATTTCGTTCACAGCAGCTGAGAGACTGCTGGCGCGCCCATCTCTGTCTCCCTCTCCCTCTCTGTCTATCTCTCTCTATCTCTCTCTCCAAAAATAAATAAAAAATAATAGAAAAATTTTTTAAAAAAAAAGATGATAGAGGGATCCAGGTCTCTGCCTGTCTCTAGCTCTCATTCTCTCTCTCTCTCTCTGACCACCATAAGAAGCAGACTTCCTTGCCATGCTGCCACCATGATGCGCTGTCTCACCTCAGATCTAACAACAACAGGCCAACCAACGATGGACTGGAGCTTCCAAACCTGTGAGCCGAAATAAAGCACACAGTGATTCATGGATCTCGGTTCCTTCCATCTTGTCCTGTTGTTCCCAAGGTCTTTGCCCTTGTCTGCAGGATCACAGCTAAGTTAAGGTATTTCCACTTCTCTACTTGTAGAAAGGAAAAGAAGGGCATTTTAAAGCTTGTTTCATAATTAAGTTGGAGTGTAAGGTTGTTTTTTTTTTTTAAGATGAGTGTGAGGGTGTGTCTCTGTGTGTGTGTGTGTCTCTGTGTGTGTGTTGCACATAGTCAGAAGGCAACCTTGAGGTGTCTGCACTTTCCCATCTTCTCTGAGACAGGGTCTCTACAAATGAATGCCAAACTAGCTGGCCTGTGGCTTTACATGGGTGTTGGGGGGATGATCAAACTCACATCGGCAGGTTTTAGCAAGCAAGCACCTTCAACTGCTGAGCCATCTCCCTACCCCAGGTTGTCTTTTGAATTGCACAAGCTGGGCCATCTCCCAGAAGTCCTCCTCGAAGTGGCTCACTTCATCCCAGAATCACCCTGGGTGGAAGAGCACAGAGATGTCCTCCCTGGCTCCATGGTTCCTTCCTCCCTTCACTTCTAGTACCATAAAGGAAGGGGGAGCGGGAAGTGCTGGGAGCTGGGCCTCAGAACCCTATCGTAAGTTTCTTGTTGAAGGACCTAAAGGAACAGAGAGTAGCAACTTCACAAGAAGAGACCGAGTGTAGTTCTTGTGTCCACTGGTTGGTAGATATTTGTACATATGGAGGAACTGGGTCTCAGAATTGCTTTCACTGTAACGTGCTTGTGGAGGATTCTGAGTGGGGTGGTCAGCATGTCCTGAGAGCAGGACTCAGGACCACCTCCACACATGCCGAGTCTGAATTCAGAGCAGCACCTCCAGTCTCCTGACACCTTGAGTTAGTCTGGACTTTGGTCTCTTATGCAGGAAGCTTTCTATTGATTTCACAAGCAAGATGGTGTTTTTCGAACCATGATGAAGGCCCTGTCAGTGAATACTGACATCATTTTAGAAGATCACATCCAGCATGGAAAGAAAGCGGTCAAAAAGAGATAATGCACGATAAAATAAAAGAGTATGCCCCGGCAATGACGGGGAAGTGTTTTATTTGGTTATGTTGATGCGTGTGTAGGTTAGCGATAGAAAATACAATTTGGGGGCTGGAGACATGGCTCAGTGGTTAAGGAGCTTCCTTGCAAAGCCTAATAACCCGGGCTCGATTCCCCAGTACCCACATATAGCCAGATGCACAAAGTAACACATGTATCTGGAGTTCCTTTGGAGGTCCTGGAACATCCTTTCTTTCTCACTCTCTCCTTCTCTCCCTCCTTCCCTCCTTGCAAATAAATAAATAAAAATAAGTTTTTTTAAAAAAATTAAATACTGTAGGTCACTGCCAAAACTCAAAGAGGTGACTGAAAAACAAAGCAAAACATGGAAGCGGGAGGCTGTGGGTGGGAAGTTCGTTCACAGAGTGGCTGCAGGCGCCCTGGCATTGACGGTCAAAGAGTGTCACTGGCTTCATGAAGTTGTGGCATGCAAAGTGGATCTGTCTTGACCTCCAGGCTGTGGCTGGGACTAAATCCCTATGGCTCGTTTTCCTACTTATTCTTTTTTTCTCCTTCCTTCCTTCCTTCCTTCCTTCCTTCCTTCCTTCCTTCCTTCCTTCCTTCCTCCCTCCCTCCCTCCCCCCTTCCTTCCTTCCTTCCTTCCTTCCTTCCTTCCTTCCTTCCTTCCTTCCTTCCTTCCTTCCTTCCTTCCTTCCTTCCTTCCTTCTTCTTTCTTTTTTTTTCCTGTCCTTACCTGGGGCTGCTCAGCTAAAGCCAAATCCCAGAATCCCAAGAGTCTTGGCTTTCCTTACCAGTGAAGGAGGCCACATTGCCTAGAAGTTCCCAAGAAGCTCAGGCTCAGGGTTCCCAGTGTGTCCCAACGCATGACTATGGGCACACCTTGCCTCGCGACCCTGCAAAGTGGGTGGCCGCGGGGAGGACCAGAGTGGCCTCGCAGGCTCCCCACCCGGGCCAGAGGGCGGTGCGGCAGCGCCACCGTGTGGCCGCGACACCAAAGCGCTGCGGGTCGGCCCGCCGCCGCGTCCTGCGCCGTGGACTATGCGAAGGGCATCGCCTGCTGTTCGCGGCCCTGGGTCCAGAGCGAATGGAAGGCCAGGAGAGGGACATCTGGTCCAGGCGGCCGCCGGGGGCTGTGGCTGCTCCGCATCCTGACATCAGAGGCTGCGTCTAGCAGCCAGCTGGACCCGTAAACAAACACGTAAAAACAAAAGCCAAACACACAACCATCTCCCCCACCCCACCCGGATCGCAGGCTGGAGTGGTTCTCCTCCCTGGCCATCACCTGGTCCCAGCCTGGGGCCACGCTCCGAATTCCCTCTGTGGAAGTGAGTACAATGGGCAGCTCCCCAGGAGGGTACCCAGGGCCGCACACAGCATCCCGAGCTGGGAGACTCCCACCTGCCTTTGGGTCACAATGGATACTCAGGTCCCCTCGTGGCACTGTGTGTCCCAGGGTCAGTGATTTCAGGAGTCACCCCAAGTCCTCTTGTCCCAAGATGAACACTTTAGATCAGAGAAGTGCCCCCGCCCCCCAGCAGGTTGCTGGCGAGGTCAACATCCATGTGAGGGTTGGGCATTATGCTTGACTCCCCAACCCCACACACAAAAAGGAACCTTAAAGCCTTTGATTTACAGCTGAGGAAAACGAGTAGAAAAGATAACGCAAGTCCCTCAAGGTCACCTGGTTAACAAAGGCCGGAGCTTTTTCTTGAGCCTGGGAAAGCTTGGAACCCAAGAGGCACACTCACATCTCATCAGAGGACGCTGGTCTTCCCACATCCAACCTTGTTGCTGCCTTCCTGCCCCCAAGAAGTTCCCAGCTGCTTCCCAGTCTGCAAAATGGGAGTGTGGGATGAATGGGGGGGGGGACGGGTGAGAGTCCTGCCACCAGTCTGTGCTGCCTTTCTATCTCGACAATTTCCTCCGTCCAAGTAAAGGAATAGAGACAGGCTTCTGAGGATCCAAATCTTAATGATTGGCAGGCTGGGTGGGTTCGCGAGTGCGCATGGGATCGGGCTCATGAGCCAATCTGAATTTGTGCAAGTTTGTTCCAGCTTATGGAACCCACCCTGCTTTGTGGTCACCAAAAATTTATCCCATCCCACAAACTTCTATGTTTTTATTGTTGTTGTTGTTGTAACTGTTTTGGTTTTTAAAAAATATTTATTTATTTATTTATTTATTTAAGACAAAGAGAGGGAGAGACAGAGAGTGAGAATGGGCACGCCAGGGCCTCTAGCCACTGCGTCACCATGTGCATCTGGCTCACATGGGATCTGGAGAATCGAACCAGGGGTCCTTAGGCTTCGCAGGCATGTGCATTAACTGCTAAACCATCTCTCCAGCCCCACTATTTATTTATTTTTTTTTTTTTTGAGAGAGAGAAAGACAGAGAGAAATGTAGGAAGAAGCAGAGAGAGAGAGAGAGAATGGGCGCACCAGAAACCTCTCAGCCGCTGTGAACTAATGCCAGGTGTGTGCGCCCTCTTGTGGGCAAGTGTGGCATTGCGCCCTTGCATCACTTTGCAGCTGGCTAAACGTGGGACCTGGAGAATTGAACAGGTGTTCTTAGGCTTGGCAGGCAGGCGCCTTAACCGCTAAGCCATCTCTCCAGCCTCACTATTTTATTTTTTATATTTTTATTTTTTGTTTTTTTGAGGTAGGGTCTCCCTCTAGCCCAGGCCAACCTGGAATTCACTACTTAGTCTGGCCTCGAACTCACAGTGATCTTCCTACCTTTGCCTCCCAAGTGCTGGAATTAAAGGTGTGTGCCACCACACCTAGCCCACAAACTGTTCTTAAAATGTAACAATAGTCCTCTTCTTGGATATAATGTACCTGGGCTGACTTCTCCATGTCCTCATCTGAGTGGAGCTTCCTGTCTGCTTCAACCAGCTGATGTGAACTGAAGTGCTAGTTCTTAACCTCTGAGGCTGGATCACTGCAGCGTTCGGCCTGCCAACCCTTCTGTCTGGGGACATTTGCTCCTGAAATTGAGCTGCCATGTGAGAAAGTCCAACAGCCAAGTGGAAAGGCCACTGTGTACTGCTACAGCTCCCACCTTCTTAAACTGTCACTGAATGACATTAATTCAAAGTCAAATGTGCAATGAGTGTGTTTAGAACAGCACTCCCTCGCCTGGATTGTAGGTGTGACTCCACTGTGGCCTTGCTTCTGGAACACACACGCACACTTTCCATTTCATATTCACACCATGCAGCACCAGTGCATGCTGACTGAAACAGCTCAGCTCCCACTTGAGACTATTGTGTGCCCTGAGTCAAGGTGTTTTTACTGTGTATAAAAAGTTTTCTGCTCTTATAGAAATACAGTTTAATTGCAGGAAACAAAGACACCATTTTCCTATCACCATTCCTCAGCATGTAAGTATTAAGTCAGTACATCATTGTACTGTAATGTATTTGAATGTTTAATGTTAAAAATGACGGTTTCGTTGCTTATTAGAGTCTCATAAGAATCATTAAATAAATTTTGGGTTGGAATTAAGACAGAATTCCCACCTATTTTTGAAATAGTCCTTAGCTTGCTTCTGCCATTTTGTACTACCTATTTATGTGAAGTGGCATTTCAACACTGGTGATGATAAAATTACAATATTCATCAACTCTGAAGAACACTGAAGATGCGCTGACTCCTGCTGTGTCAAGATTTAATCTTTCTGTAAAATAAACAAGCGCGTCCATCTCATTAGTGTGCAAATTTGCTTTCAACTTTAATAAGTGGTAAAGTTAGTTATATGTATACCAAAAATTGTGTTAAATACATTTCTTTGTGATTTATTATCAGTGATGTTTTATTTGTGTATTGATAACTGTATTTTCAGGGTTGCATAAAAGTTTCTTGATGGGCGGGAGAGATGACTTAGGGGTTAAGGTACTTGCCTGCAAAGCCAAAGGACCCAGGTTCGATTCCCCAGGACCCACATAAGTCAGATGCACAAGGTGGTATTTGCATCTGGAGTTCATTTGCAGTGGCTGGAGGAGCCATTCTCTCTTTCTATATCTGCCTCTTTCTTTCAAGTAAATAAATAAATAAAATATTTTTAAAGTTTCTGGAAAGGTCCTGGAACACCCATTCTCTCTTTCTATATCTGCCTCTTTCTTTCAAGTAAATAAATAAATAAATAATTTTTTAAAGTTTCTTGAGTGCAAAGAGGTTGTCACCAGTGACTCTTTTGATGATTCTGGGGCCCTAGCTTTTCAGCCTCTAGTTGATGCCACAGGGCACAGAGAGGAATGGTTCCTGCTGAGCTCTGCCCACATTGAAGACCTGGGAGCAGAGATTTAAGCCACTAAGTTTGGGTGGTTTGGACGCAGCAGTAGATGACTGGGATGGATTTGAGGCATTTGTTTCAGTTGTTATCATCTGTTCTGCAGCGAACTTCAGGCAAGTTCACTTCTAAACTGCAGAAAGGTTTCTCTAGGTCAATAGCTAGAGACAGAATTACTAGGCCGGAGTCTCAATAGGATGTCACAGAGCAGTAAACATGAAAAGACGCTACGTGAAACAAGCAAAGCCTGAAATGATCTGGGTGACAGCACTCTTACAAGATCCTGAGAATGCGCAGGTCAATGTTACGTTTCGCTTATGGGATCATGCAGGTAGTAAGCGTCCAAACATCCAGGCTAGTAGTAAGTGCACACAGAGAAAACGGAAACCTCAGCAGCATCTGTAGCATTTTATTTAAAAGAGAAAAGGGGCTGGAGAGATGGCTTAGCGATTAAGGTGCTTACCTGCAAAGCCAAAGGATCCAGGTTCAGTTCCCCAGGACCCACATACTGATGCACAAGGTGGCGCACGCATCTGGTGTTTGTTTTCAGCTGCTGGAGGCCCCAGTGCACCCATTCTCTCCCTCTCTCTTTCAAATAAATTAATAAAAAGAAAAAAAGAATAGAGAGATCCCGAAACAGAGAGCTAAAAGCAAAACCTACAATGTTGACATTGGTTAAATATGGGTGATAGAAATATTTGAATATTGCTATTTAATTAAAAATATTCATCATGTATGTTATATATTAATATTGTGTTATTACACTTATGTTTCATTGTTAAATGTAAAACTCTCCATTCAAATACAATTATGGACATAGTCATTTTGTCTCTTGTGATTGTTCTGTGCTTCACATGTTTGATCACATAGCCAGTTAATTAAAACAAGACTTGGTAGTGCTGAGAAGAAGGGATGGAGGAGTGCCTAGCACTGAAACACCTCTGTCACATCCTCCAGTGGCTCAGGGACCATTGCGGAAGAGGGGGCGGATAGAATGGAAGAGCCAAAGGAAGGATATGACCTCTTACTATGCAGCTGCCCAGACAGAAATTGGCCTCGATATCCATGATCTTGCAGTGCCTAGCAATACCTTTGAAAGACCCTCAAAATAGAAGAGAAAGATGATGTCATCAAATTAGGAGAGAGACTAATGGAGAAAGGGAGGGGATATGATGGAGACTGGAGTTCTAAAGTGGAATGGGGAGGAGGGAAATATCAGGTGGGGTTTTTGGTATGTAAGATTAAAAATCAATAAAAATTAAAAAATAAAATAAAATAAAATAACCTTCATTGTACCCAAAGCAAAAAAAAAAAAAAAAAAAAAAAAACAAGACTTGGGCCTCTGAAGGGCCTATCATTCCATGCAGATACCTCTTCCTTCCCATCGTGCACAGTTCCTTCATGCTATATAAAGGACTCTCCTTTTAAGAAACAACCAGCAGGACCAGGAATGTAGACCAGTGGCAGAACCCTTGCCCAGCATGTACTAGGTCATGAGTTCGGCCCTAAGCACTGCCAAAAAAGAACAAATTGTCCCTTTGCTTCTGAGTAGCCATTCCGGAGAGTGGGCTGCACAAAGAGTTCTCTAGTCTCTTTGTCCCCACACGCTCCCTGTGCCAGTGTGAATCCTCTACCTTGGGCTGAATACATTGTCTGGGCCCAGTGTTGGGTCAAATGCTCTTGGCATGCTCCTTCTGCTTTAAGTAGGTTTTGTTATTGCTTTTAAAAACGTTTTGTATGAGTATGTGTGTGTGTTCAGACATGTGTGAGCATGGGTAGAAACATACAATGGTGTGTGTGTGGTGGTCAGAGGACAACTTTTCAGGCCTGTCATCATCTTTCTATCTCATCTCAAGCAATTTCTCTTTCTGGATCTTTCTCTGCTATTTTTTCTCTGCTGGGTTCACTGGGAATGTCTGAGGAAATTTTCCCATCTCCATCTCCCATCTCACCATGATACTAGAATTACAGAGGTGCACCATGGCTTCTGAGTTGCCTCCTATTTCTTTGATTTTTATTAATTTTTTTGCATATATGTGTGTGCATGCATGTGTGTGTAACGCTCCAGAGTCACTAG
This sequence comes from Orientallactaga sibirica, assembly GCA_036365145.1. Classification (NCBI taxonomy): domain Eukaryota; kingdom Metazoa; phylum Chordata; class Mammalia; order Rodentia; family Dipodidae; genus Orientallactaga; species Orientallactaga sibirica. The sequence continues at coordinate 3,921,044 of JAEOAD010000038.1, read as the reverse complement.
CTGTTGCAAATAAATGCCCCTCTGAGTGCAAGTGGGTGGCTGGGGAATTGAACCCAGGCTGGCATGCTGTGCAAGCCAGCCCTTTAACTGCTGAGCCGTCTCTTTAGCCCTTCTATTGCCACCTTGTTGAAGAGGTTTTTTTTTTTTTTCTCAGTCAGCTTTGGCTTAAAAGTTATTTTCTATTATTATTTAACAACAATGCAGTTACTATAATTATTTTTCCCAACCTTCCTGGCACAGCCAAACTTGTTATAACTATACACCCTTGTATAGTTGTACTGGACCCAGAGAAAAAAGCAATTTATTTTTGTTTTGTATTGTTGTTTTATTCTCAAATTACAGGCAAAGAAACAGACTCCAAGGGTGTATCTCTTCTTACCTTCTAGTGAATTATTCATCTTCCTAGATTCACTTGAATCCCATTCATTTTACTGACTCCTCACACGGGGGTGCGCATCCTCCTGCACATAGGGAATGGCCCATCTCCCTTCACTGCTGAGAGCTGAGCTCTGAGGCAGAGATGAGCATGGCCACTGCTCATTTGCGTCCGTGACACCAAGGAGGGCATCTGACATGCCCTGGGCACCTGGTTTTCTCAAAGACGAATCTTGATTAGCACCCAAGCCCCACCCACAGCCATCGCAGATGAGCAGCACCTTCCGCCTGTGTGCATCAGGCACCAAGTGCACAAGTGGCTCACGGGAGTCCTGGTTATTTTCCCAAGATAAAACAGAATTCCATTCTTGATGGAAGAAACCTAGCACAAAGGACTGTCCAGCTTGAGAGCTTCGATCCCTGCATAGATACCCTGGAAGTTCCACCAAGAAGACTTGGGCTGGAGAAATGGCTGAATGGTTAGGAGCACTTCTTGTGAGCCTGAAAAGGCCTGAGTTCAATCCCTGGGACTCACATAAACAGCTGGGCATGGCTACCTGTATCAACATCTCTAATCCTCATCCCATAAGAGACCCTAGAACTGCAAGACCTAATTTAAAAAAATATTTTATTTTTATTTATTTATTTGAGAGACAGATACAGAAATAGGCAGGGGGGGGAGAGAGAGAGAGAGAGGGAGGGAGGGAGAGAATGGGCACACCAGGGCCTCCAGCCACTGCAAATGAATTCCAGATGCGTGTGCCCTCTTGTGCATCTGGTTTATGTGGGTCCTGGAGAATCGAACCTGGGTCCTTTGGCTTTGCAAGCAAGTACCTTAACTGCTAAGCCATCTCTCCAGCATGTTTTTTTTTTTTTTTTTTTTTTTTAAGCTCCAGCTCCAAGATCAGTAAGAGACTCTGGCTCAAAAAAAAAAAAAAAAAAAAAAAAAGAACATGGGGCTGGAGAGATGGCTTAGCAGTTAAGGCACCTGCCTGCCAAGCCTAAGAATCTTCAGGTCCCATGTTTAGCCAGACACAAAAAGTGATGGGAGCGCTCAATGCCACACATGCACCACAAGGGGGCACACGTATCTGGAGTTCACTTATGGCATCTGAGATGCTGCTAGCGCACCCATTCTCTCTCTGTCTCTTCCTCTCTGTCTCTGTCTCTGAAGTAACAACAACAACAAAAAAAGGCAAGCCAGGTGTGGTGGTGCATGCCTTTAATCCCAGCACTCAGGAGGCAGAGGTAGGAGGATCTCCAAGAGTTCAAGGCCACCCTGAGACTACACAGTGAATTCCAGGTCAGCCTGGGCTACAGTGAGAGCATGGTGGAAGAGCAATGGAGTGTGACACTTGATGTGCTGCTACGGCCACTTCAGATAAGCTCAGTTTGCCACAGGCAAGCGAACGGGTGCTGCATGTACACATGTATGTGCACACACTACACACACACACATACCCCCACACAAGCCAAAAAAAAAAAAAAAAAAAAAGACTAGGGGCTGGAGAGATGGATCAGCAGTTTTAAAGGCACTTGCTTATAAAGCCTGACATCCCACGTTCATTTCCCCAGTGCCCACCTAAAGCTAGCTGCATTACGTAGCACATGTGTCTGGAGTTTGTTTGCAGTGGCAAGAGGCCCTGGTGTGCCTGTTCACTCCCTCCTCAATCTCTCTTTATCTGCTTGCAAATAAATAAATATTTTTAAAAGATGAATAATATAACAATAACAAATGTGTCCATGGTGCATTTAACGTGCTGCTTCAAGGGTTCTAAATAGCTTACATTGATTTAGGGTTGCAAATAAGATGGACTACTGACTTTGTTTTCAAGACAGAGGCTCCCTGTGTGGCCCTGGCTAGCCTGGAACTCACCATGTAGCCCAAACTAACTTGTTGTCATCCTCCTGCTTCGGCTGCACCATTTCCAGAGTTACTGGTATACACCAGCTCTAGGGTTACTGGTATACACCAGCTCTAGGGTTACTGGTATACACCAGCTCTAGGGTTACTGGTATACACCAGCTCTAGGGTTACTGGTATACACCAGTTCTGGAGTTACTGGTATACACCAGCTCTAGGGTTACTGGTATACACCAGCTCTAGAGTTACTGGTATACACCAGCTCTAGAGTTACTGGTATACACCAGCTCTAGGGTTACTGGTATACACCAGCTCTAGGGTTACTGGTATACACCAGCTCTAGAGTTACTGGTATACACCAGTTCTAGGTATACACACCTAGGTATACACCAGCTCTAGGGTTACTGGTATACACCAGCTCTAGGGTTACTGGTATACACCAGCTCTCTGGTATACACCAGCTCTAGGGTTACTGGTATACACCAGCTCTGGAGTTACTGGTATACACCAGCTCTGGAGTTACTGGTATACACCAGTTCTACTGGTATACACCAGCTCTAGGGTTACTGGTATACACCAGCTCTAGGGTTACTGGTATACACCAGCTCTGGAGTTACTGGTATACACCAGCTCTAGGGTTACTGGTATACACCAGCTCTAGGGTTACTGGTATACACCAGCTCTAGGGTTACTGGTATACACCAGCTCTAGGGTTACTGGTATACACCAGCTCTAGAGTTACTGGTATACACCAGTTCTAGGGTTACTGGTATACACCAGCTCTGGAGTTACTGGTATACACCAGCTCTAGGGTTACTGGTATACACCAGCTCTAGAGTTACTGGTATACACCAGTTCTAGGGTTACTGGTATACACCAGCTCTAGGGTTACTGGTATACACCAGCTCTGGGTTACTGGTATACACCAGCTCTGGGTTACTGGTATACACCAGCTCTAGAGTTACTGGTATACACCAGCTCTAGAGTTACTGGTATACACCAGCTCTAGGGTTACTGGTATACACCAGCTCTAGAGTTACTGGTATACACCAGTTCTAGGGTTACTGGTATACACCAGCTCTAGGGTTACTGGTATACACCAGCTCTGGAGTTACTGGTATACACCAGCTCTAGGGTTACTGGTATACACCAGCTCTAGAGTTACTGGTATACACCAGTTCTACCTGGTATACACCAGCTCTGGACTGGTATACACCAGCTCTGGTTACTGGTATACACCAGCTCTAGAGTTACTGGTATACACCAGCTCTAGGGTTACTGGTATACACCAGCTCTAGGGTTACTGGTATACACCAGCTCTAGGGTTAGTTACTGGTATTACTGGTATACACCAGTTCTAGGTTACTGGTATACACCAGCTCTAGGGTTACTGGTATACACCAGCTCTGGGGTTACTGGTATACACCAGCTCTGGAGTTACTGGTATACACCAGTTCTAGGGTTACTGGTATACACCAGTTCTAGGGTTACTGGTATACACCAGCTCTGGGGTTACTGGTATACACCAGTTCTGGAGTTACTGGTATACACCAGCTCTGGGTTACTGGTATACACCAGCTCTGGGTTACTGGTTACACCAGCTCTAGGTTACTGGTATACACCAGCTCTGGAGTTACTGGTATACACCAGCTCTGGACTGGTATACACCAGCTCTGGTATACACCAGCTCTACTGGTATACACCAGCTCTGGGGTTACTGGTATACACCAGCTCTGGAGTTACTGGTATACACCAGCTCTGGAGTTACTGGTATACACCAGCTCTAGGGTTACTGGTATACACCAGCTCTAGGGTTACTGGTATACACCAGCTCTAGGGTTACTGGTATACACCAGCTCTAGGGTTACTGGTATACACCAGCTCTACTGGTATACACCAGCTCTGGAGTTACTGGTATACACCAGCTCTGGAGTTACTGGTATACACCAGCTCTGGAGTTACTGGTATACACCAGCTCTAGGGTTACTGGTATACACCAGCTCTGGGGTTACTGGTATACACCAGCTCTAGGGTTACTGGTATACACCAGCTCTGGAGTTACTGGTATACACCAGCTCTGGGGTTACTGGTATACACCAGCTCTAGAGTTACTGGTATACACCAGCTCTGGAGTTACTGGTATACACCAGCTCTGGAGTTACTGGTATACACCAGTTCTAGGGTTACTGGTATACACCAGCTCTAGGGTTACTGGTATACACCAGTTCTAGGGTTACTGGTATACACCAGCTCTAGGGTTACTGGTATACACCAGTTCTAGGGTTACTGGTATACACCAGCTCTAGGGTTACTGGTATACACCAGCTCTAGGGTTACTGGTATACACCAGCTCTGGAGTTACTGGTATACACCAGCTCTAGAGTTACTGGTATACACCAGCTCTGGAGTTACTGGTATACACCAGTTCTAGGGTTACTGGTATACACCAGCTCTGGGGTTACTGGTATACACCAGTTCTAGGGTTACTGGTATACACCAGCTCTAGGGTTACTGGTATACACCAGTTCTAGGGTTACTGGTATACACCAGCTCTGGAGTTACTGGTATACACCAGCTCTGGAGTTACTGGTATACACCAGTTCTAGGGTTACTGGTATACACCAGCTCTAGGGTTACTGGTATACACCAGCTCTAGAGTTACTGGTATACACCAGCTCTGGAGTTACTGGTATACACCAGTTCTAGGGTTACTGGTATACACCAACACATCCACTGTTGCTTTGTTTTCAATAAGAAGAACGTGTTCTGTATTCTCTGCTCATGGTGCTTGAATCCAAATCTGTGGAGAAGGGGGAGGTTTGAAGGAGATGACAGCGTCTTCATTCAGGAGTTTTGTCACATTGTCATCTGTGGTGGGAAGACAGCTCGGGCAGGGTAGCTTCTCTGAGCAGAGTGGGTATTTGTGACACCCTGGGGGCCTGTATGGCAGTGTCGTCGAAAGAAACATCTTGCTGTTCTTTGTCAACATCTCTTTCCAAGACGCATTAGGGAGCGAGCGACAGGGGATACCGTGTGGAGTGATCTGCATTGTCACATGAGAGACTGACAAAGACTCTGGATCAACCTGCTTTACTCAGGCGGCTTGGGAAGCGTTGTCACTGCAGTGCTTTATTTTCAACGCCACATTCCGTTCTCTGAAACCATTCTGTCGTGCATAGGAAGCCATAGAGCCACACAGAATAGCTGACACCAGGTATCCAGGTGACATTGTAGCTCAGTTTCTTGATGGTTAATAGGCCAAATCCCATGTGACAATTTTGCCAAAGGGTAGACATTACCGGTAAAGTATGTTTATCAAGTCTATGCTATATTCTAGCTGGTTCCATGAAAGATTTCAGAGAAATTATTTAGAGGTTGGTCTTGGGCTGGGGAGATGGATCAGTGGGTAAAAAGTTCTTGCTGAGCAAGTGTGGTGAGCTGAGTTCACATCCCCAGAACTCATGTAAAGCTAGACATGGTGGCACACATCTGTAACCCCAGTGCTCCTGTGGTGAGATGGGAGGCAGAAAGGAGAATCCCTGGACTCTCACTGGCCAGTTAGCCTGGTACATAAAGAGGTGAGCAAGAGACTTAGGCTGGAGAGATGGCTCAGTGGTCAAAGGTGCTTGCTGGCAAAATCTGATGGCTCAGGTTTGATTTCCCAGTACCCATGCAAAGCCAGATGTACAAAGTGGTACACATATTTAGAGTTGGTTTGCAGTGCCAAGAGACCCTGGTGTGCCCATTCTCTCTCTTCCTCCTTCTCTCTCTCTCACACACACAAATAAATAAAATTTTTCAAAAAGGAGCCAGACAAAATGGTGCACACCTTTAATCCCAGCCCTTGGGAGGCAGAGGTAGGGGGATCAATGTGAGTTCAAGGCCAGCTTGGTACTACAAAGTGAGACCCTGTCTTGAAAAAACTGAAAGAGAGAGAGAGACATTGCCAAAACAAGGTGGAAGTTGATGACCAATACCCAAAGATGTCCTCTGACCTTGACACTTGTGTTATGGTGTGCATGCACATGTACACACACACACACACACACACACACACACACACACACACACACTTTTCCATACACATGATGATTGTTTTTTTAAAAAGCATTTATTAATGCTTGGTCTTTCACTCAAAAAATCTTAAACCTTGACTACACAGGGAAATAAACACCAGTGAAAATCTTACAAAACAGTTGAGAATGTTCTTTCAGCTCAGATTCAAATGCATATGAGTAGAAATTAGATAAGAAACTACTCTGGCTCTTATCCCCCAAAGGGCATAGAAGAATCTGATCTGATGGTCACAAAACTCACTCACCTCTTGGTCTGCCTGGCCCTGATTACTCACAGCTACAGGGATGAACCTTGAGCCTTTAAAAACCTCTGGAGGATTGGTCAGTTGCCTCTCAAGTGGAAGCTCAGCTGGAGCTAAGGGTATGATAGAAGAGCATTGCCCCGTCTCCTCTTAGATCTTCTAGTCAGCAGGACTTAGGTGCTCCTTGCTTGGGACTAAAATTATTGAAGTGGTCCAGGGAAATTTTCCCTAATAAAAACAATGGTGAGATGCATAGGAAGCTGTTTGTTATCATTATATCCACAGTAAAAGCATTTGATGAAACTCAGCATCCTTTCATGAAGCTTGCAGGTCAGTAAATAAATGATACTAATATTGATTAATAACATGGCTGGTTGAGGAATTGAACCTGGGGCAGCAGATTTTGCAAGCAAGCACCTTTAACCACCAAGCCATCTTCCCTGTCCCTCAGCTGTCTCTTTTGCAGATATTGGAAAACTGATCCTAAAGTCCATATGGAAAAGCAAGGGACCCAGAGTAGCCAAATAGTATTAAGAAAGAAAAACAAAGTTGAAAGACCCTTAAATCCTGCTACTTCAAAGTACAGGCATTTCTACATGAAGATAAACCCATAGGCTGGGCATGGTGGCACACACCTTAAATCCCAGCACTCGGGAGGCAAAGGTAGGAAGATTGCCATGAGTTCAAGGCCTCCCTGAGACTACATAGTGAATTCCAGGTCAGCCTAAGCTAGAGTGAAACCCTATCCCAAAAAAAGATAAAACAATGGAATGCACCAGAAGGTCCACAAATAAACCTCCACATCTATAGTTGGTTGTGGAGAAGAATGCCAAGCAATTTCAGTGGATGGAGAACTGTCTTCTTAACAAAGGGGCAGCTGGAACCACTCTATACCCACAGGAAAGAAGAGAACCCCCTAACTCACATCAGATGTAAAACTTAACTCAAAAGTGGTCATAGGGCTGGAGGGATGGCTTAGTGGTTTAAGGAGCTTGTCTGCAAAGCCAAAGACCCAGGTTCGATTCCCCAGGACCCACATAAGCCAGATGTACAGGTGGCACATGCATCTGGAGTTTGTTTGCAGTGGCTCAAGGCGCTGGCATGCCAATTCTGTCTGCCTGTCTGCCACTCTCTCTGTCTCAATCAATCAATCAATCAATCAATCAATCAATAAATAAATTTTAAAAATTGACTAAAAAGTGGTCATAAATCTACACATGAGAAAAAAACTCTAAAATGCTTAGAATAAAAGTAAATCAGGGCTGGAGAGATGGCTTAGTGGCTAAGGCACTTGCCTGCAAAGCCTAAGACCCATGTTCCACTCTCCAGGTCCCACATAAGCCAGAAACACAAGGTGACACATGTGATCTCACATGTGCACGAGATGGCGCACGTGTCTGGAGTTTGCAGTGGTTGAGGCCCTGGGGCACCAGTTCTCTTTCTCTCTCATTCTCTCTCTCATAAAGTGTGTGTCACCATGTCCAGGAAAAAAAAAAGGTAAATTGTTATGACATTGGGCAATGGTTTCTTCAAATGACTTTCACTTGCCTGCCGGCCCTATCTGTGGTTTGTAACCAGAGAGAATATTTTTGGTGTCCTCCACCCTCCACCCACAAATCCTCACCTTCCAGTCCTCTTTGTACCTGAAGAAATCAGTCTGGTTGCCAAGGACACCCACAGGACTCTGGAGGGAAACAAGCAACGTGAGCCTATGCAATGTGCAATTCCTTGGCCTTGGCAATTAGAGAGGGGAGCTGAGAAGACAAAAAATATGGGTGCTTCAGACAAGCTAATAATTTGCCAGCTCTATTAAATGAATGTTCTCTCCATATATTTTTGTCATTTTGAAAAAAATTTATTCATTTGCAAGTGGGGAGAGAGACAGAAAGAGAGAGAGAGAGAGAGAAGTGGGCACACCAGGGCCTCTAGCTACTGACGTGGTCTCCAGATGCATGCAACACTTTGTGCATCTGATTTTATGTAGGTACTGGGGAATCGAATCCAGGTTGTAAGTCTTCGCAGGTAAGCACCTTTACCAGTAAGCCATCTCTTGTCATTTCTTAAATTAAAAATAATAAATGGGCTGGGAAGATGGTTTAGTGGTTAAAGGTGCTTGCTTGCAAAGCCAAATGAGCCTGGTTCCATTCCGTGGTGCCCACATAAAGCCAGATGCAAAAGTTGCACCTGTGTCTAGAGTTCATTCACATTGGCAGGAGACCCTGGCACATCCAGATTTTGTCTCTTTCTCTGCCTCTCTTTCTCTTAAATAATAAAAGTACTTTTTAAAAAGGAAATAAATGGCTGTGATAAAAACTTTAAAAACATTTCTATTCCATACTCCAATCTCAGTCACCCACTACAAAGTGACAGCCTGTTCTTTGTTTCCTTACAGGAATATTGTGCAAACACACACACACACACACACACTCACACTCACATTCACTCACACTCCCCTCCTCTTTGGTTTCCACAATGGAAATATGCTGTGTGAGCTGAAGTTTCAGAAGTCCCTCCCTCCACATCCTCAATCATGTAAAACAATCTCCCTCCAGCCCAGGCCTGTACACTTCACCATGCAGGACAAAAGCCTTGTTGCTTACTAGCCTCACATTATTGGGAAGATGGCTTATTCTATCACCCGCTGACCACTCCAAGGAGATGTCAATAAACAGCATTTTCTTTATTTCAGTGTGTTTCCAGCATGTTTCTTGTGTCTTATAAAGTGCCTTTGGGTCCTCATGCAAACATGTTTATAGTGATAGCACTAAGGACCCACCTCCCCCAAGAAGGATGTGGGCGGGAATGGCCCAGTTCTCTGCAAATCCAGAACGGCTTCTCTATCTCTCTCTGGGGGTTGAGCGGTGTCTTCTGTCACTTTGGGCTTTCTGGTCTGTAGGATGAAGATGGTAATCAGTGGTCGCAGGGATGTCTGTGGACTGGCTGGGAAGAAGGTTGGTGTGGGAGGAATCAAATTTGGAGTTTAATGGATGCATTCAAAGATTCAAATATGTAGTGTGGTGGTTTGAAAGTAAAGTGTATGCCATACCCTCAGGTTTTGGGATGAATCCCCGGCTGATGGCGCTGTTAAGGAAGCTTTTGGAGCCTTTGGGAAGTGGAGCCTTGTTGGAGGAAGTGTGTCACGTGGAGCGGCCTTGGGATGTGGTAGCCCAGCCCCACTTGGCACAGTCAGCTCACTCTCTCTACTTACTTCCTGCTGATGCGGAGATGTGACGCCTGTCTGTCTGCTCCTGCCATGCTTTCCCCCACAAGGTGGAATTTCCCCTCAAAACTGTGACCCAGAAAGAAGCCTTTCCTTCTGTAAGCTGCTTCTGATGGAGTATTTTGTACCAGCACTGAGAAAGTATCTGCTACATGGAGGAAAGATGGGAAAACTCCATCTTCAAGAAAGGCCCTTGGAGGTGGGTGTGTCATGGAAGGGGTCTGAGGCTTTCAAACAGATGGTGCTTAATCGAAGCTCACCTTGACCATCTTTAGATCACAAACACACACACACAATCACACCACACACACACACATCTCTCACACCTCACACACACACACAATACATCTCTCTCATACACACACCTCTATCACACACACACACCTCTCTCACACACACACCTCTCTCACACACACACCTCTCTCACACACACATATATACCTCTCACACCTCACACACCCCTCTCTCACACACACCTCTCTCTCTCACACATTCACACCTCTCTTTCTCACACACACACCTCTCACACCTCTCATGAAGTCTTCATGCTCTGGGCCAAGCAGATGAGAGTTTGGTGGGATCTCCTCCATAAGCCATCTGTTCAAAGAATCCTGGGTCCCCCTCCACATACTTCTCTGTGGTAACAGATCTGGCCAGGCAGCAGGTGATAGTCTAATTATGCCAACCATCAGAAACTTCCTCTGTATCATTAATGCACCTTGGCAATCCAGTGGTTTGTCATTCTGAGGCCTCTTAATTGGCTATATGATTGACACAAGTGTGGGGGTTTTTATTTTAAGAATTGAGGCAAGCCTATGTCTTCAAAGAATTGCTCAGTTATATGATGCCTGGAAGCCTAGTTTGCACCCACCGTGGGCTAGAATCTGAGTTGTACAGTTACACTGATTCTAGGTAGCTGGCAAGCACACATGGAGAAAGGAAAGCTACCTTCTGTGTTTATTAGTTCTCCATCACCAGCCCTGGGCCCTCCTGACATTCCCTTGCAATGACATTGCAGAAAAGCCTCTTGAATTGCTTGTGTGAATGTGACCTCACACTTTGTTTTGTCTGCACTTTGTGTCAATCAGGACTGTTTGGGTTGCAAGTGATAGATATCTATTTTTTTCCTAGTTCATGTAACTTAGAACTCTAAGAGTTGAGCCGCTTCAATTCATAGATGTTTTTAATATTGCAGCAATAGCCATACATGACTTGAGTCTCCCACCATCCCCCCAAAAGAGCATAGTATGTCTCTTTCTCTCTCTCTTTCTCTCTCTTCATGAAAGTACAGCATCCATAAAAGTCTCTCATTGGTCCTACTTGAGTCATGTGTTCTTCTTTTGGGGCAATCACTAGGGACAGGAAAAGGAATTCTATGATTGGTCAGATCCTGTTCATGTGTCAGAAGGGAGGATGGTCTTGTGATTGGCAATCCCAACAGAATCATCTAAGACTCGGAAGCTTTTTTCTCCAGTAACAGGGAGCAGCCAGACCAAGAAACCATTCTACAGATGCTAGAACTGGAAGTAATGTCAGATGGAGACCCTGCTAATTCCCGTGTCTCCATTTTCTCCCCCTCTGAATCTCCCTCTCTTGGTCTGGCCCCTGAGTTGTCATAGGTGTTGGTTCTGATGTGTGAAAAGCTGGGACATCATTTGTCTCGGAGTTGATGAACGGAGGAGAGGTCAGACCTTTTGTAAGCTTTAAAGATAACATTTCTTCATTCAAACTTTCTGCCCTTTCCAAGTGCTGCCCCCCCCCCCACATAGACCCTCTCTAGTATAGACTGGATTGCCTTCTGTTTCCAAAGTAAGAAAGTCATTTCATGAGCTCTTGACTTTCAGGAGACAAGATTTCCCGAACTATATGTATAAAGCCCTGGATTTGATACTCAGTGTTGCAGTCAACTTCACGTGGCTGGGATGAACTTCTAAACCAGGCACAAGTTATGGGAGGAAGGGATCTGTTGAAACTTACAGATCTAGAAGTTCCCTAATGGTGAAGGAGGCCAGCCCCCTTTCACAGGTCCATGCAGTGAAAAGCCACCATCAGCACCATAAAGGAGCACACTCCAGGAGCCCCAGGCAGAGCTCAAGCACGCTGCAAACCTTAGCTAGAATTCAGATTCGCCCCCACTAACAAATACATTAGGGCTGGACCCCAGGATCTGCTCAGTGACACCAAGTTACAAGCTTGAATAAAACTCCTGAATCTACTGGGGGACATCTATTCAAACTACCACACCCAGCATGACAAATTAATAAATAACCAACCCGAAATTAGAATTTCCCTTGGGAAAGATTCACGGGTGATGAGAAGAAGTGGTGTGAGCCTGGAGTGTAGATGCTGAGAAGTTGAGGAGACTTTCCTTTATTCTGCAGGGCAACAAACCATGGAATACCAAAGTAAAAGGAGTGCTTGGCCACGATTAATCTGTACACATGTACCAGTAAGTGCTTAGATGGAAGCAAGTTGAGTTTCCTCAGTGGGAGAAGAGAAAACAAATGTAGTAATGAGCTAGACATGAACTGTTTCAGACGCATAGATTAAGTCCCAGCTAACTGTCCTGGAGCACACTCTTGGAGACTCCTCAGGAAGGTGAGGGGACCAAACCACATCTGTCTGCACAAATGTAGAGAGACAGGGCTTCCTCACCAAGCAAAAAGATCCTTTCCCTCAGCTTGTCACACTCACTGCCTCATGGGATGTCCAAGGACCTAGCTGTCACCTTGTATGACCATACCTGGTAGTTCTTCAGTGGACTACTTCGAATAACATGGGTGTTGTATTGTTAGAGGAGAATGGATGTTATTAGCACTAGCCATTTTAAAAAAAGTTTTATTGTGATATGGTTCATATGTAATATAATTCACCCACTTAATGTGTACAACTGGATAGAGCGTGTGTGTGTGTAGGCCAGAGGACAACATTGTTCCACAGGAGCCATCTACCTTCTTATTTTATTTTGAGACTGGGTTTCTCATTGGCTTGGAGCTTGCCTAATTAGACTAGACTAGCTGACCAGTAAGCCCCAGAACTCCACCTGCCTCTGTTTCCCCACACTGGGATTGCAAGTGTGCACCACCAATTCCAGCAGCTTCAGTGTCACATTGGGACTACTGAGGCATTCAGCCACATGGACTGAGCAGTTACCAAGCTCTCTGCCTCTTGACAGCCCATATTGTGCAAACCAACGTAGTCAGTCCCTTTGTAAAATAGATTTATTCTACTGGTCCCATTCCTCTAAGGAACCCTGGCTTATACTGCGACCTTGATGATCAGGGGTCCTGTGGAAGTTCCAGAGACATGGCTGGATCCTAATCGGGCTGTGAGGATGGCAAGGTGGGGGTCCAGCCGGAACAACTGCCCTGGTGGAATCAGTAGATTTAACAGCTGATCCAAGGGAGTGAGGATTCAGTACTGAGCAGGGCTTTCAAAAAGCACCATTGACCAGGAAAGTGATCTCAGAAAGAGGGGCAAATTTGAAGCAATGGGAATGTGAAAATCTTAGGATACTGATGGCAAAAAAAAAAAAAAAAAAAAAGCTGAAGTATTTACCAAAATAATGAAGACATTTCATCAAATGTAGTGTTGCCTCAAAGGGTGTGATCTAATGTCTGTCAGCTCCGACAATACAATCAGAACTCTTAGAGGATCACTTTTTTCCCTTCCTGGGGCTTGAGTGTCCATCATTATTAAGTTCTGAATCTAAAATGCCCCCTACAGGCTCATGTTTGGAACTCCTGGGTCAGTTGGTTGTGCTGTCGTGAAAACTATGCATCTCTGGAAGTGGAGTGTGGCTGGTGGAAGCAGTCACTGGGGGTAAGTCTTTGAAGGTCATACCTGCCCCTTGTTCCATCTGGAGCTCTGGCCCCATGGTCCTGCCACCACGAAGTCCACCATGCCTTCCATACCATGACGAACTGAAGTGTCTGAGCCCAAGTGAGTCTTTCCTCCCTTAAGCAGTTTCTGCAAAGTATTTTGCCACAGGGGTGAGAAAAGTAACGAGATCAGAGCAGTAAGTCTGTGAGGGTGTTTTTCCCTTTCAAAAGTTCCCATCATTGACCTAGTGTTGATGTTTATAAAAAGTTTTAAGATGTAAGGCTGGGGATGTAAGATGGTTCAGCAGTTAAAAAGCATTTGCTTACAAAGCCTGCCAGGTTCAGGGTTCTATTACCCAGCACCCACGAAAGCTAGACAGGCAGTGGCAAGAGGCCCTGGCGCCCACCCCACACACATGTGCAATTAAATAAATAAAATGAAGAGAAACGTTTGAGCTGTTTTTACTTCCACAGCACCTTGAGAGTGCTAATGGGTCCCTCCATTGCTTCTTTCCACAGACCACACAGCAGAGCTGGGGCGATAACTCAGTGGTTAACAGCACTTACTTGCAAAGCCTGCCAGGAAGGTGAACAAAGGAGAGTACACAGAAGTTCACAGGCCAGCTTGGCAAACAGCCGTGAGTGACAAGGCGGAAGGTGAGGTGAAGACCAGTACCTCTGACCCCACACGTGCACCATGGCATACATATGCGTGCATCTACCCTCATACACATGGCCATGCACACATCACACACGCATGTACGCACACATGAAATAGTGACCATTCAGCAGCAAGGCCTGTAAGCACTGTAACTTCAGTTGGGAGTCGCAGCCACATATTCCTGCAGGGACCCTGGAGCCAGTCCAAGCCGGGCCTGGTGCTGGCCATTTCTTCTGGGGCTGGACTCCTCTAGTAGACGCTTTGCTGTCTGAACCTCCCTCTGAGTTGGCTGAGACTTGGTCAGATCTGCTTTGCAAGCCAGGGCTGGAGCCCGAGTCACTGCATGGGAAACTCCCACATGGGCCCACAGGGATTTCTGCATGGTAGGCACTAGGCTTCACAATTCCTGTTCTTGTGATTCCATATCTAGGAAATGAAAGTACCAGCAGAGGGCTGGAGAGATGGCTTAGCAGTTAAGCACTTGCCTGTGAAGCCTAAGGACTCTGGTTCGAGGCTCGATTCCCCAGTCCCCACGTAAGCCAGATGTACAAGGTGGCACATGCATCTGGAGTTCATTTGCAGTGGCTGGAGGCCCTGGTGTGCCCATTCTCTCTCTATCCCTCTTTCTATCTCTGTCTGTCACTCTTAAAATAAATGAAAATAAACAAATTTTTTTAAAGTACCAGCAAAAGTAGTTATGCAAAAGAGTGCTGGGGAGATAGCGCTGTCAGCAAAGGGCCTTGCAAGCATGAAGACTTGAATTGATCCCCAGAACCCATGTGCACTTGTAACCCTGGCACCGTGGAGGTGGAGACAGAAAGATGTTTGGGGCTCACTGGTCAGCCAGTCTAGACTAATAGACAAGTTCCAGGCCAATCAGAGACTATGTCAAAAAAAAAATGCAGACAATGTTACTTCTATAAGCATGGGTGCACATATATGATCATATACACACAAATACCTGAGCATACACACACACATTAAAAAAAAAAAAATAGGCCATTGTAGTGGTGCACACCAGTAGGATATAGGGCTGGAGAGATGGCTTAGTAGTTAAGTGCTTGCCTGTGAAGCCTAAGTACCCCAGTTTGAGGCTAGATTCTCCAGGACCCTGTAAGCCAGATGCACAAGGGGACACACACATCTGGAGTTCATTTGCAATGGCTGGAAGCCCTGGTGTACCCATTTTCTCTCTACCTGCCTATTTCTGTATCTCTCTCTCTCTAATAAATAAATAAAATATTTTTAAAAAAAAGATAGTTACAGAAAGAAGGTTAGTTACCCTTTAGCAAATACCCTTAACTAAAACATGGAGTGCTGGGCATAATGGTTCATGCCTTTAATCCCAGCACTTGGGAGGCAAAGGTAGGAGGATCACCATGAGTTCAAAGCCACCTGAGACTACATAGTGAATTCCAGCTCAGCCTGGGCTAGAGTGAGACCCTACCTCGAAAAACAAACAAACAAACAAACAAAAAGCATTTAGTGATCCAAGAACCCAGCCCTGTTCACTATTTTATATAACATTTTCATGGGAATGTGTCACACACATGGGAAGATACACAAAACATAAATGAACAAGATTGATGAGTTTTAACAAATTATAACAAAACACTCCTGCATCCACTGCCCACCCCCCACCCCCAAACAGATCAGTCTTCTCATCCTGGAAGTGTCTTCCTTCATCCACATCCTCTCAAAGTCCTCCACAAGTTTTGCACTTCTAAATTTAATGGCAGACACAAGTGTGTCCAACTCTTTTCCCCGCTGGATGGACAGAATGGAAAAAGTACAGAGAGACTTCTTTTTAATGGCTTTGTTTGCTTTAAGCTTAAAGAGTAGCTTTCGTCTTTAAAATGTTTTCGAATCTCTGAACATATTTCAGGCACTGAATAGGGGAGAGAAGAGGAGAAAAGGCAGAAGTTAAATTTTGTTCTATCCCTGCTTGGAAGTCTAATCTTGATAAGCAAAGAATGTAATTAAAATGGATTACAGACTATTAAACACACACAAGAACAAAATGATTGCAGTGTGTGCAAGCCAGTAATTAAAGCTTTAAAAGAGGAAAAAGTCACCATCACTTAAAATGTTTATTTGTCAAGGTTAGTAACAAATATTGACATGCAAGCTTTTTTTTTTTCTTTCCTTCTTAGCTTCAGGCACTTGGCAATTAGTGGCGCATATTCCAGAATCAATGTGGCCTCATGTCTGAAGCAGAGAGATCTATACATTTTAAAATTAGCTAGCAGCATAGCAGACAGACTCCACATAACAGGTCCCTGGTAGTGTCATTCAGTGAGTGCTGATTAGAAGACAGAGCAAATCAGGTCAGGGCAGCATCTCCTTAACTGGGGTTATCTCAAAGATATTCTTATGACAACCATTAGAATGTTGGGCATTGCTAAAAAGGGGCTGGGACTGTGAGGAGGCTGGCCTGGGCTGTTGGACATGACCAGAGAACTTGGGCGTGGGGGTTGCAGCTGGCCTTATTGTTGGGAACCCACCCTGGCGACATGGTGACTGGCCCTCCCTGCTCTCTGGCAAGATTGTAGTATGGCCTGTCATTGCCCAGAGTGGGCAGAACTGGTGAGGCCCTCCCCCCTTTTTGATCCCAAAAGCATCTGACCGTTCCATAAGTCAGGCTTTGCCCTCCCTCCCCACAGTTCCTGACCTTGTGGCTAGCTTCCCAAGAGACCCTTATGTGGCTGAAGTCACATAGCTTTTCCCGCCACTTCTGTTATCTCCCTTAAAGCTCCTCCCTCGCAACTCTGAAGTCACATAGCTTTTCCCGCCACTATCTCCCTTACACTTCTGCCTTTCAACCAATTAGATAGCAACCCATAAACTATGTATCCAATCACCATATAGTCTGTATGTGCCTTCTCAACCTTTCTCAAGTGTTTATAAACCCACTCCCCTGTTGAATAAATGAGAGCGTGCCATCCATCAGACTGCCTCCCGGGAGTTCAATGCCAGTTGATGTACTCACCCACTGCTCCAGGACCCTGCTTCCCCCCAACTCCTCCTGCCCTTGGGATGTCAGTGGCCAAAAACCCCCAGGAATGGCGAGGACCCACATTAGAAAACTTTTTAATGTCAGTGGATTCTATATTTTATCTCTACAGTGGTAACAATTTATTCCATAAAGTGGAATGTTTCTTAAAAGTATGGTCAGTGGGGCTGCAGAATGTAGCTGGGTGGCAGAGTGTTTATCTAGCATGCTTGAGGCCTTGGGTTCAAGCCTCAGTTCTGACAAAAAAAAAAAAAAACTCAATATTGATGGCGAATATCCATGGAGGCTGAGGAGATGGTGAGGGGATAAGGAACTTACTGTGCAAACAGGACGATTGGAATTTGGATCCCAGTACCCACATAAATGCTGGGTGGGCATGGTGGCACACCTGTAATCCAGCACTCAGGAGATGGAGAGAGGGATCCTCAGGGCTGGCTGGCTGCTAGACTAGCTGAATCAGTGAGTGCTGGGCTCAAGTGAGAAACTTTGCTTAAGAAAAGAAAGAGGGCCTGGAGAGATGGCTTAGCAGTTAAGCCCTTTGCCTGTGAAGACTAAGAACCCCAGTTCCAGGATCGATTCCCCAGGACCCATGGAAGCCAGATGCACAAGGTGGCACAAGCATCTGGAGTTCGTTTGCGGTGGATGGAGGCCCTGGTGTGCCTGTTCTCTCTCTATATCGGCCTCTTTCTCTCTCTGACTGTCACTCACAAATAAATAAATAAGTAAATAAATAAATAAACAAACACAGAAAAAGAAAATAAAGAGAGGCAGAGGTATGAGGATCACTATGAGTTCAAGGCCAGCCTGAAGTCTACATAGTGAATTCCAGGTCAGCTTGGGCTAGAGCAAGACCCTACCTCAAAAAAAAAAAAAAAAAAAAACAGAAAATAAAAAGAAGAATGATTGAGGAAGACATCCAACATCACATGCCTTCTCTGCCTTCACATGCATGTTAACCCTCACATATAATATACACCTGTGTGCTCTCACACATACAAACACACATGCATGAGCATACACACACACACACACAAAGTGTGGTCAGTGATTAGATGCCTGGGTTCTGGGTTTATTGTTCCTGGATTTAAATTTAAAAAGTAATGATTTTTCTCACTGTGACTTTGGGCAAGTGGTTAATCCTTAATATTTCTCATCTTCTCACCTGTAAAATGAGACTTATAGTGAGATCTACCTTATATAGTACTATAAAGAAGGGAAATAATATATGCAAAGGTGCCGGCACGCAGGAAGAGCTCAGAATGCGTGAGCTGTGTTGTTAGTCAGGAGAAACTCGGTTATGATGCAATAACATGTAAGCCCCCAAATCCCAGTGGCTTTACTTAATAAACTTAATCTTCTCACTCAAGTTACACCCTCGCCACAGGCAATGGGACGAGGGGTGGAAGATGACTCTGCTACCCATAGCCACTCAGAGGCCCAATAGGTCATAACTGTACCCAGTGTCCTATACCAGAGCAGGGAAGACAGAGGAGTAGAAGCTTTCCACTGCTACCACCTACGAGTGACAAACGTGAAACCTGTCTCACTGTGCAGAACTTGTCCACTGAGATCACCAAGTAGCCCGCAGAATGTTAGTATTAGATACAGCACTGTGTAGTGAGCTGAGTTCACTGTTCCTGACATATGTATTTCCATCACCATTGTCACTGTTAATGTTATAGGTCTACAAGGGTTTTGACCATGTGGATTTTGGAGAAAACATGTAAATATATGAATAATACAGCCAAATCCTGTTAGTCTGAAAGTATGAGAATAAAACCAGGCATCTTTGTTTCTGTAATAAGCATTGATCTAATTTCTCTGGGGTGAGATTTTCAATGACCCTGTCACACCCTTTGTACGGAGACCTCTGGGTTATCTCTGAGAAGCAGGAAGGCTTAGAGGCATCATCTGCCCCGTGGTTCATCCAAGGGTGGGCAATGTCAACGGGTCCTTAGATCACCTGATTGGGCCCTGGGAGACTGGTCAGAATAAAAGGGGTGAGTCATGAATTTAATTCCATTATCAGCTCTTCTGCCAAATGTCCCCAAATATGGCCACTTCTCTGTAGTGTCCCTAATTTGATCCAAGCAACCAGCACTTCCCATCGGGATGATCTCATCAGTCTGCTTCATGTCATCGTCCACCTGCTCTCATTTCCACCTCCTTTCCATTTTGTTCCTGACACTACCAGCATGGAGACTTTGGACTGACCTTAAGATGTCAAGCTTTCACTGCTTGAAATCCTCAAAGAGCTTCCCACCTGCAAATCAACTCCAAGCTTCTTCTCATGGCCACAGAGACCAGCGCTGAGCTAGCTCCAGATCCCTGTTGTCACCTTTCTCCTGTCACCTCCCCCCTCACTCTCTGCTCACCAGCTCCTGGTCCTTGCTTCCAGCCCTGGGAACTCAGTTATCCTCCACTCAGAAACCTCTTCCTTCATCTCTCCCTGTGCCTGGCACCTTCTCACCATTCAGGTCCTGGCCCAGGACTCTCTCCAACTACTAGTAGCTGTCCACCTCTGGGGTGCCCTCCTGTTGCATCACTTTTGCAAGGTCCATGGGAGGAAAGCCCTTGGTCAGGTTCATCCTAAAATAGCATTACTAAATATCAGCCAAATAACTGCTTAGTGACCAACACACAAGAAAACAATATAAAAACCAGAGCTGAGGGTTTCAATGGATACAAAGGTAAATCCATTTCTTACCCTTTTAGAGATTAGGATCTTTTTAAATATTGAATGTCAGTAAGTTCAAGTTATTTCTGCTTCAAATCCATCCTATAATGTTCTGTTCCCAACAGCAGACCAGCTATGGCAGCCCTTGGCATACATAGAAGCTTAGAGGAAGTGCCAGTGTCTGAGGCTCACCCCAAAGGCTCCTGTCTTCATTGTAGTGGCTGGCAGCCTGGGCACCACAGAAAATTGAGCTTCCCATATGGTCTGCCATGTGAGTAGGGCCATTCTTGCCCAGGTTATGAACATAGCATCTATAGAAGTTGCCTTCTTGGGCTGGAGAAATGACTTAGCTGTTAAGGCACTTGCTTGGAAAGCCTAAGGACCCAGGTTCAATTCCCCAGTGCCCACATAAGCCAGATGCACAAGGTGGTGCATGTGTGTGGAGTTTGTTTGCAGTGGCTGGAGGCCCTGGCACACCCATTCTCTCTCTCTATCTGCCTCTATCTCTCTCAAATAACAATAAAATAGAAGTTGTGTTGTTGTTGTTGTTGTTGTTGAGACAAACACGTGACCAGAAGCAACTTCTGGAAGGAAAGGGTTTATTTCCAGCATACAGTTCATAATGGTGGGGAAAGTGTAGCAGGAGCACACAGCCAGAGGGCATACCTCTAATCAGCAGGGAGGAAGTTGCGAGAGTGAGCTGGCTAGCACTGGTAAGTGAGGCTGGACTACAGGATCCCAGGATGCCCCCAGTGACACACCCCCCCAGCAAGGCTTCGCCTCTCAAAGGTTCCCCAGCTGGGGATTGAGTATGAGGCTTAATCACAACCACATGAGGTTATGGGGGCACTCCACATTTCAACCACCCCAGCATCTGATAGTTTTACAGAACGCATTCACAAAGTGTCCCCACACGTCTTGGCTTGGTCTTTGTCTCACCGGGAATGAGTGCTTTAGTCAACTTTCAGTGATGAGCGCAGTTAGGGTGTGTCAGGATATCATAGACCCGTTAGAAACACAGCCATTGATTTTTCTCTTTCATTCTGACCTAACGTTCTTGGAACTACCAGGTAAATCTCTCAGAATGCATGTTAAGTGGAGCTAATGTTTGCTACACAGTCTGCTGAAAAGTAGACCACTTAAACTTCACCCACCCTAAAGCTAATGTTATTCTACCCAAAACCACCTGAAGCAAGGATTTCCCAGCCTGCATGTAGCCCACCTGTCCAGTACTCCTGCCCCATCCCCCATGATGTTTTTGCTGAATACATTGACATAGGGGCTTTCTTTCCTCTTGGACTATACAAGTTCATGTGTCTTCTTTCACTTGGGATTGGTCATTGAGGGCAAATTTAATTCATGTTTCTGAGTCACTCCTATTCAATTCAGACTAAACTATTCCTCATCTCCTTTGAAGTAGAATTGTTGGTTTATATTGACAGGAGGAAAAAGGAAACCCATCCTCCTATCAGGGTACATTTTATTGGGTAGGAAACCCTTTCCAGAAGCCCCAACAATTCTCTCCTTGGGGCCATTTGGCCATGATGGGGGGATTACATTCCAAATTGGGTGGGGGGGGGTCCAAACACACAGGAGCCTGAGGAAGTGTCTGGCATTTCCAGCCTTTACCATGACAAAATGGCTCTGTAGTCAGGACAGAGGGGCAGGAAGGAGCTGTCCAAAAGACAAAGCAAAGGTGGGGAGGTGACTCGGTGAATAAAGCATATGCCATGCAAGAGTGTGTGTCTACCTGAGTTCAGATCCCTGGAACCCACGTTATGCCAGAAGCCCTTGTAATGTCAGCATCCTTAAAGCATGAGGGAGGCAGAGACAGGCCAATCTCTCAGCAGCTCATAGGCCAGCTAGCCCGGCACATGCAGTAGTGGACAGTGAGTCCCTGCCTCAAATAATATGGAAGGCTAAGAGTGATACCTGACATATCCTTGGACTTCCACACATACAGCATGGCACACTCACACTCACACTCATGTACATGCAACACATATCACACACACACATAACACACCCATATTAAAAACAAAAGAAGACAGGGCTGGAGAAATGGCTTAGCAGTTAAGGCACCTGCCAGCTAAGCCTAAGAACGTTCAGTTCTAATCTCCAGGTCCCACGTTTAGCCAGATGCAGCGATGCAAGGGTGCAGTGCCACACTTGCCCACAAGGGGGCGCATGCATTAGAATTCGTTTGCAGCAGCTGAAAGGCTGCTGGTGCGCCCATTCTCTATCTGTCTCCCTCTCCCTCCAAAAAAAAAAAAAAAAAAAAAAAAAGACAAAGCATCCAGCACAGGGCCTGTCCACTCAGATCTTTGTGTATCCATTCCTCTTGATTTCTTCCCTTTATCCTTTACCACCAATTCCACCACAGGCCCAGAACAGGCCGCTTCCCCAAGACCACAGGTGCAACACGGCTGTGCAGCTAATGAACGCCGTCAGGTGCCTGGCTCCGTAGACCCAGGAAGGCTAAAAATAACCTCAGGTGTTTGGCTTCCTCCCTCTCCCTGAGTGAAGGGAAGAACTGATGGATAATGCCAGGTAGTTTCACCTTGATAAAAGATATCCAGACCTCACTGGTCTCCCAGCACCGAGATATGGATATCTTTGTAACCCAGATCCCCAGGGCAGGCAGCCCATCTGGAGATTTCCTACCTGCCAAGGTGACTGGTGTGCCGCTCATCACAGAAACCCCACTGAGCAGTAATGAACCAGTCTTCAGGGAGTGCACACCCCCTAATTAACAACATGTAGGTCAAATCGCATTAGGGGCAACTCCAGGGCAGCCTGCAGAATGTTTGGTTACTGGGACATCATTTCCTCTGGAACATAGCCTGAAGGAAGTCAGCTTAATGTCTGAGAATTAATATGCTGTGCCACACCTACTTAATACACCACACTTTTGGAAGTTACAAGATGACACTTCCATGCAGAAGAGGACAGGAAAGATGAGCAGAACCACCAAGAAGTCCACAAACAAATGCAAGCACCTTTGTCATTTTGGTACAATTTCTTTGCAACACTTTGTGCTTCCTCGGGTGTTTTATTTATTTATTTATTTTTATTTATTTACTTATTTAAAAAATTTTATTTATTCTTTTATTAGAGACAAAGCGAGAAAGACAGAGAGACAGAGAGTGAGAATGGGCACACCAGGGCCTCTAGCCACTGTAAGCGAACTCCAGATGCATGTGCCACCATGTGCATCTGGCTTACGTGGGACCTAGAGAATCGAACCTGGGTTCCTTAGGCTTTGCAGCCATGTGCCTTAACTGCTAAGCCATTTCTCCAGCCCTTATTTTTTTATTTTTATTTATTATTTTTTTGTTTTTCGAGGCAGGGTTTCACTCTAGTCCAGGCTGACCTGGAATTCACTATGTACTTTCAGGGTGGTCTTGAACTCACAGTGATCCTCCTACCTCTGCTTCCTGAGTGCTGGGATTAAAGGCATGTGCCACCACACCTGGATTATTTATTTATTTTTTATTTGAGAGAGACAGAGACAGAGAGGAAGAGGCAGAGAAAGAATGGGTGTGCAGGGCCTTTTCAGCCACTACGAATGAACTTTAGATGCATGCACCCTCTTGTGTGCATGTGCAACATTGCACGCTTATGTCACTTTTGTGTCTGGTTAAACGTGGGACCTGGAGATTTGAACAAGCATTCTTAGGCTTCACAAGCAGTCGCCTTAACCACTAAGCCATCTCTCCAGTCCTTCCTCGGGTGTTTTAAATAATTATCAGGCTGGAAGAGATTGTCCAGTGGGTAACGTGCTGCAAAAGCATGAGGACCTGAATTCAGATCCCCAGCATGCGTGGATGTCAGCAAGGCATGGTGGTGCATAGCTGTGATCCCAGCATGGGGGAGACAGAGACAGGAAGACCCCAGGGCTTGCTGGCTGGATAATTTAGTTGGATTGTAAAGCCTGGTTGAATGAGACATCCTGTCTGAAAGAATAAAGTGCAGAGTAACTGAAGAAGAACCTGAAATTGACCTTTGACCTCCACATATACACACATACATGTGCACCCACACACATATGAACATGTATTCACACGTGTATGCGCACCACACACATACACAGGTGAAAAAGAAAAAGAGAATTATAATCAGAGTATACCTACCGTTTTATTCTAATTTTTCAATATAAACTTAATAAGTCTGTGCTGTGTGTATGTATTGTGGTATTGATCTCAGTGTTTAGATGATTGGAATTTACTGGAAAACAAGACAGGTGATGGGATAAGTGAATGCATGTATACTATGTGGCAAGAATGATAGAAACTCGTTAGAGTAGAATTGCAGGGAGTGCTTAAGCGTGGTGTTTGAATGGGACATGCTCCCCGTTTTTGTGACTAAGCCTCATACGCAATCCCCAGACTTTGAGGAAGCCTTTACAACGAGGAGTCTGGCTGGAGGAAGTGTGCACTGGGAGTGGACCTTGAGGGCTATTTGTCCAGCCCTACAGGGTGCTCGCTTGTGAGCTCAGTGTTGCTGCTCCCTCCCACATGACATGACAAGGTGTGTTGCTCAGCCTTTGCTTGTGCTATACTTTCCTGGCCATGATGAAGCTGCCCCTTGACACTGTCAGCTGAAACAAACCCCTTCTTCCCACATGCTGCTTTTGGTGGGTGTTTTGTCCCAGCACTGGGAAGGTAAGTGCTATATCAAGGAAGGCTTCCTGGAGGAGGGGTTCTTGAGCCCAGCAGTGAGCTTGGTGAAGAGGAATTGAGAGGGGTATTTTTTGTGGAGGGATGTGGGAAGCCTGCCTTAAAGTTCCTGCAAGAATGCTCCAATGAGGGCTGGAGAGATGGCTTAGTGGTTAAGGCGCATGCCTGTGAATCCTAAGGACCCAGGTTCAATTCTCCAGTACCCATGTAAGCCAGATTCACATGGTGGTACATGTGTCTGGAGTTCATTTGCAGTGGCTGGAGGCCCTGGTATGCCCATTCTCTCTCTCTCTCTCTCTCTCTCTCTGTCTCTAATAAATAAATAAATGAAAATAAAATCTTTAAAAAAAAAGAATGCTCTAATGAGTTTTTAGGACCCCTGAGGATCTGCATGGTATTGGATTGGAGGATGTGTCATAAGGCCAGTTTCACATAGTGAGGCCTAGACTCTGTTGTAAACTGAGTTTTCCCTGAATCCACATGTTGGAGCACTTCACCTTCAGGGCAACTATTTTTGGAGACAGGGCCTTTAAGGATGTGATTAAGGTTCAGTGCGATCATAGGGAGAGGACTTATCCCAATATGACCAGAGGCAGGAAGACAGGTAAAGATCAAGGAGAACACAGCGACCATGTGGCCAGTTACAAGCCAGGGTGTGAAGTCTCACCAGAAACCCACCTACCCACACCTCCATCTTGCACTTCTAGCCTTCAGCACCATGAGAGAATAAATTCCTGTCCATGCCAGTCAGCAGTGGCAACTGGTTATGGTCGCCTGCCTCTTTCCTGGCATCAAAATCTGTTTGAGTCTTTTGTTCTTCAGAGGATCAGAACCAGGGGAGGGGGTTTGGTGTAAGGAAAAGGCCTGTGCCATTATGGAGGCAGCTGGCAAATACAAGATGGACAGAGCTCATGTCACAGTGTCAGGCTGTGAGGCTGAGAGTTCTCACCCTCTGAGCAAGGTCAGTCCACTGTTCCCTTCTGGCGTTGAGTGACCGGATGAGAGGTGCACTGAGATGGACAATCCGCTCTGCTGAGTCCACCAGTGTACATGGCCATCTCACCTGAGATTACCTTCCCAGAAATAATCCAGACAATGACTATTCAACTCTCTGGGATGCCGTGGGCCAGTGAAGCTGACACATAGCATTAACCACTGCAGACTTTAGGATGAGAAAATCCTGAAGTCAAAGGGGAGGCATCTGGCAACAGATAGATTTACTCAGGGACACCATGCTCAGTTGGTTCATTTTAAGAATAAACACTGAGGGCTGGAGACAGGGCTTAGTGGTTAAGGAACTTGCTTATGAACCTAACAATCCAGGTTTGACTCCCCAGAACCCACATAAGCCAGATGCACATGGTGGCACATGCATCTGGAGTTCCTTTGCAGTGGCTAAAGGACCTGGCATGCCTATTCTCTCTCTCTGTGTCTGCCCCCCCCTCAAGAAAATAAATAAATATATTTTTTTAAAAAAGAATAAATACTGAGAGTTGGAGAGATGGCTCAGCGGGCAAAATGCTTACCATACAGCATGAAGGCCTGCGTTCTGATGCCAAGTGTCCACATGAAAGTGCCAGCTGTGATGTCGGGCACCTGTGATCGTAGCTCTGGGGAGGCAGAAACAAGAGGATCCCTGCTACTTGCTAGCTAGCTGTTCTAGCTGAATAGGTGAGCTCTGGGTTTAGTGAGAGACCCTGTCTCAGAAAAAGAAGGCAGGGCTGGAGAGATGGCTTAGTGGTTAAGGCGCCTGCCTGCTAAGACTAAGAACCCGGTTCCAATCTCCAGGTCCCAGGTTTAGCCAGATGCAAAGTGACGCAAGGGTGCAATGCCACACTTGCCCACAAGGGGGCACACGCATCTGGATTTCGTTCACAGCAGCTGAGAGACTGCTGGCGCACCCATTCTCTATCTGTCTCCCTCTCCCTCTCCCTCTCCCTCTCTCTCTGTCTGTCTCTCTTTGTGTCTCTTTCAAAAAAACAATAATAATAAGGCAGAGAAGTGTGGTGGTTTGAATCACGTGTCCCTCATAAACTCATGTGTCTTGAATGCTGAATCCCCAGCTAGTGGCAATTCAGTAATTGGATCCTTACTGAAGGAGGTGTGTTGTTGAGGGCGGGCTTATGGGTGTTATAGCAAGCTTCCCTTTGCTAGTGCTTGGCACAGTGTCCAGCTGCTGTTGTCCACATGATGTTGGCCAGGAGGTGATGTCCACCCTGTGCTCATGCCATGGTTTTCCCTCCCATCATGGATCTTCCCCTTGAGTCTGGAAGCCAGAATAAACCCTTTCCTCCCACAAGCTGCTTTTGATCATTTGTCTCATCCTAGCAATGAGAAGGTAACTACAACAAGAAGCTTTAGAGGAGGGCTGGAGAGGTGGCTTAGCGGTTAAGGCACATGCCTGTGAAGCCTATGGACTCAGGTTCGATTCTCCAGATCCTAAGTAAGCCAGATGTACATGGTGGCACATGCATCCAGAGTTCATTTGCAGTGGCTAGAGGCCTGGGTGTGCCCAGTCTCTCTATCTCTCCCTCTCTCTGTCTATAATAAATGAAAATAAAATCTTTTTTTTTTAAAAAACAAAGAAGCTTTAGAGGAAGACCCTAGACAGGCACTGCTCACGTATGTGCCCCCACGCATACAAGTACAGAAACACGGGCTGGAGAGATGGCTTAGTGGTTAAGACAAATGCATAAACACACATGCATGCATATTACACACTTACAGAAAAAGAATAAATATTGGGTGCCGGGTATGGGGTATATATCTGCAATCCCAGCACACAGGAGGCTGAGGCAGGAGGATATTCAGCTCAAGGTCAGCCTGGGCTACATAGAAGGATCTGTTTCAAAACTAAAAAACAAGGTTTTGTTTTTTTTTTCCTACAGTGTGAGAAGCACCTTCACGACTTCCCTGTGAAGCTGGCCAGCCTGGACAGCACACAATTATCGTGTTGGCATCTTTTCCCTTCTGGTATATGGAAATGACATCTTGTGGAGTTATGTTATTCAGAGTATAATCTGCATATAATGTATATATAATATGCCTGCATATATTAGAAGAACAAGGCTGGAGGCAAAGAAACCAGCTAAGAAGCTATGGCAGAACTGTGACTCAAACAGCCATAGTCATCGCTTTGTGGCTTCTGTCTGAGGGGTAAGACAGGATTTCCTTAATTATATTTCTCTGATGTCATTGTCAGGGATATATATGGGAGAGAGAGAGAGAGAGAGAGAAGGAAGGGGACAGAGACACAGAGAGAGAATGTACATGCCAGGACCTCTAGTCACTGCAAACTAACTCCAGACACATGTGCCACCTTGTGCATCTTGCTTTTTGTGGGTGTTGGGGAATTGAACCTGAGTCCTTTGGCTTTGCTGGTAAGTGCAGTAACTGCTAAGCCCTTGTCAGGTATATTTGCCATCATGGTATCAGATGTAAACAAATCTGCTCTCTATCTAAATGCTTCTCCCATGACTACATGTATCATGATTGCACTGGGACCCCTCTGGGAGCAAAGGGGCTGAAAGTAATTACCCTGGAGAATAGGCATACAAGCTGTGGCTGTCCTGGGTCTAAGAGGAAGGGCCACCTCACCTGCCCCATCCTCTGCGGATACTCAGCCTGCTGTGCCTGGAGTTCTGTTTCTAGGAAACTCTGGAACCAAATGAACATGATGTACTTACCTAGTGTCAAAGACGTCTTCAGCTTTTCTCTGGAGATTGAAACCCTGTAATTTCCATGCTTTGGCAATATAATTTGCACTGTCTACACTTATTTATATTCTCTTCACATCTTCAGCAGCAGGAGATGGCAGAGAAACATTTCATTCTCCTCCCACCAAGTTGCAATCATCTCATAAAGTTGTTTTTAAAATATATTTCATTTATTTATTTATTTGAGAGAAAGAGGTAGAGAGAGAGAGAGAGAGAATGGGTGCACCAGGGCCTCCAGCCACTGCAAATGAACTCCAGACACATGCGCCTCCTTGTGCATCTGGCTTACACGGGTCCTGGGGAATTGAACCAGGGTCCTTTGGCTTTGCAGGCAAATGCCTTAACCACTAAGCCATCTTCTCCAGCCCAATTTGTTTTTTGGGTTTTTTTTTTTAATGTTTGTTTTTAATCTTGAGGTGAACATAGTATCTCTTGAAGCTTTGAAGTTCAGACTTTCAGACAAAAGAGGAGAGAGGAAAGAATAACTGATTGCTTATATGCTGTGTCTGGAGGAAAGTACGAAGAAGTAAAATGCCAAACTATGCATATTCCACGCCTGCCACATTTACACTTTCTAAAACTGAGAATAGCCTGATGGTCTTCTGTCTAGCATTGGGATATTTGCTCTCTGCATGGCCCTGGCCTCTGAATCCAGAGTGGAGTTATCTAGAAAAAGAGTCAAGTTATGGAGAAAAAGAGTTGGTGATATGGCTGTCCTGATGTCAGTTAGTGGAGGTGCCTAGGTTTCTTCTCAGATGTAGCTCATGTAGATGGATCAGTCAGTAGAATTCCAAGGAGACGTAAAGGGAAGCTATCCCCTAGGGGAGTGGGGAGAGGGAGCTGGAACTCACCAACACCCATGACCGGAGTTCTTCCTGGTCAACTAGGCTACATTTCTCATCCTCTCTTGGGGTTTGGTGAGGTCATGTAACTGAATTGTGCTCAGTGTTATGTGACCACTACTGCCAGACAGGAGCCTTGTCCTCTCCCATGAGCCATCCCTGTTCCCCCTCCCTGTCTGCCGACTGAATGGAGAGCAGACTCTGAAAGTTCAGGCTGGATGGAGCCATGGGGTAGAAGGAACCACGCATGACTGCCTGGAGCAGAGCCTCTCCCCCTTGACCCAGGATGGAGCTACATGTCAGTGAGAAATCACAGGAAGAGTGACTTGTGTGAGAGAAGAAAGTACAGTAGGTTCTGTAAAGAAGGATCAAGGCCCTTCTCCCTGCAAAATCACTCAGATCGTTAACTAAACAAGAGTCTTTAACATTAGGCCAGATGGGGCTGTACACAGGCAGGAACATGGAAAGACATTGTATAAATGGAATGGGCTCACAATACAGTCACTACTGGCCGCAGGGCAGGGAGCCCCACAAGGTTAGGAACCAAGTGCATGACAGGAGAGATTGCACCTGGGCCAGTTCTGGGTTGTCCTTGAGAGCGATGGGTGACTTCGTGTAGGAGGTAGGAGAGATTGCATCATGGTCAGCGTCTGCTGCTCTGGTCACAAGGCGGCAGGGGCACCATCTTGACTAAAATTAAATCAGGCCTTTCCATTCCCAACCCACCATGTGGGCTGGGCATGAACCAGGCCAAGGTGCTAATGCAATTAGGGCAGTGAGCTGGTACTCAGCCACTGGCCTCTTCTCTGACTCACTGGCTGCTTTGCCCTCTGGGTGACCCACAACATTCTCCCTGATTGTCTCTGGCTCTCCTCGGCACTTCTCCAGCCCGAGAGGAAAATTCCTATGATAATCGCTTTCAGGAGATCACAACTCATGAAGAAAAAGAAACACTTGACTTCCTACCTCTTTCAGTCATGCTGGGTGCCCATGGCTTCCTGGGTAAGCTGTCAGGCCTTGTGACCCTGGGTGTGTACCCCAAATTATATCTTCTTGTTGCCTCCTTTTTCTATTCCTCTATTACTATTATTTATTATATTTTATTTTTTTAGTTAGCACATAGAGATTTAGGTATCATTCGTTCTGTCTTTTTAAAAGACATTTTTTGTTTTTGTTTTTTTTCAAGGTAGGGTCTCACTGTAGCCCAAGCTGACCTGGAACTCTCACTCTGTAGTTCCAGATTGGCCTCAGACTTACAGCGATCTTTCTTTCTCTGCTTCCTGAGTCCTGGGATTAAAGGTGTGCACTACCATGCCCTGCCCATAGACATTATTTTTAGATAGAGCAAGAAGGAGGGTAAGAGAGAGACACACACAGAGAGAGCATATTGCCAGGGCCTCAGCCACTGCAATCAAACTCCAGACACTTGTACCACCTAGTGGGCATGTGTGACCTTGTGCTTGCCTCACCTCTGTGCAACTGACTTACGTGGGATCTGGAGAGAGATCGAACATGGGTCCTTAGGCTTTGCAGGCAAGCGCTCTAACCACTAAGCCATCTCTCCAGCCCCCAAATATAATTTTTTTATTCTCCTCGCACACCTTTCCCCAACCCTCCTTCCCTAGTATTCTCCTTGTTACTGTTATTACTGATATATCCAAATATTTTGAGGACAGGACCCGTGTCCTAACTGCCATTGCAACTTGGACCTCCTGGCTAGTTCTGTTGTTTCCCACCAGGATGTCAAAACATCTTGACCTTGAAGAAAGCTAAATGCCCTCAGAATGCCCACATGAGACCTCAGGCAAAAACCTGTCTCAGATTGTTTGGAAAATAGCTCTGTGGATGAAACAACCTTGCCGCTCAGAGTTAAATACAGTCAGCTGGAAGGCTCTGCTTAAACAAACCCCTGTAATCACGAGTGCTCTACTCTGCTTATCACACTCTTTCTCCCTCATGTGTCTCACAGGAGTGTTCCCCTCCCTGCAAGAGATGCAGCTGAGGTCACGTGCCCGGACCCTGAGCCATTGCACCTGCCGCTTTGAAAGATGCTCTGAAGCACTGGGAGCTTCAGGGCCACTGGCTGTCCTGTAGGTCCTCAAATAGGCTTGTAGTGGAATCTCATGGCTCATGGCTTTGTCCTCCGGGTTGCAATTTCAGATCTCACGTAAACTCTTTGAGCCTCATTTTTCTAATCTATCAATGGGGTTTAGCAAGATCTATCCAGTAAAGTTGTCATAAATTAACAGATACCCAGTGCCTGGCCTGGGGCCTGATACTACCAGAAGTCCGTCCACAAATGCTTGGCTGTAGTGGATGTCGTTATGAGCTTGCTGTCCATTCACAGAGGTCCTATGTCAGAAGATGCAAATGACCAGCTGGACGGAGTAGCAGTGATGAGAGACGCATCTGCCCGTGTGTGCATAACACGCAGTGTGTGAGTCCACAACATCCTTTCTGCAGGAGGGGACAAGCGCCCATCTTCATGGGAGCTCAGTGACAGTGCATCCATGTACAAAGCGTGTCAGTTGGCTTTTAAGGAGGATGAAGAAAAGCCATGTGATAGCTCAAAGCCACTGTTTCCATTGCAGGGACATTGATGTTATATGGTAACACAGCCAGTGCTGGGCAGAGGGACCAGGCTGAGGCCTGTCCTCGCTGTACTTCACTTGGGGGCTATTAACATGCTGTCCTCTATGATGACTCCTCTTCTCTGCCTACTCAGCTACCATCTTGCTAGCAAGTGGCAATTTGCTCCAATGCCATGCGGGCTCTGCAAATTCCCTTAGCCCGAGGGCTTCCAGGCCTTCATGGAAGCACATTCGTAAAACACCTTGACATGGGGGAACATCTGCAGATGGCTGCTATGCCTGCCTGGGGTTTGCTTTTTAGAAGCTGATTTTCATGGAGTCACTCCTTTTTTTTTTTTTTTTTTTTTTGTAGACTATGAACCCAAGCGCTATGGCACCCTGGTTCTAGTGCCCTGGGTACAGGACTTCGTGAATCCTCATCCCCTGAGAAGGAGCTTGCTTTACTTTCTGTCCCAGGAAGAAGGTGGAGGGCAGACAGGAGGCCGAGGATCGAAGGATACCCCCGGGCCTTGCGTTCACATTCTATCTTAGGCGCTTTCAAGGTCTGTCTGCCATCATGAACTCAAAAGACAAGTAGTTCTCTCCCAGGCTTCTAGCGCTGTGCTGGCGCTGACTAGTGTATACTTGGGAGAGCCTATTTTTAAAGATTTAGGAAATTTACAAGCTGCTTTCTAAACTGTCGGCAACCTGACGTCGGCCACGGCAGCCGTATTCACAGCAGGGAGGTTGGCAGATGCTGTATCAGGCGTGTTTGTCCCCAGAAAGCAGGCTGCTAGAACAGAACACAGCTTCCTTCTTGAACTCCAAATGTCCAGCTGCCTCGGTTAGCCTCTCCATAAGGGTGACCCAGAGGGGCCTCAAACTGAACTCAATTATTTCTCCACCAACATGTTCATCCTCTTATCGGTTACCTGTTTTAGTCACTGGCAGCAAAAGAAGTCAAAGGTCAGCTGGGCGTGGTGGTGCACACCTTTAATCCCAGCACTCGGGAGGCAGAGGTAGGAGGATCACTGTGAGTTCAAGGCTGCCCTGAGACTACATAGTGAATTCCAGGACAGCCTGAGCTAGAGTGAGACCCTACCTAGAAAAAAAAAAAAAAAGGAGTCAAAGGTCAGGGAATTCTGGTAACACAGGAACGAGCCACAGGCTTAGGCAGAGGGATGACTTCATCGTTGCTGGGGGCATGTGTCCCCTTTCTACAGCCAGAGGCAGAAATGACAGATGGCAAGTCCACCAGTAAAATGTTCTGAGGTTGGGGGGATGTGTGCGGGCCAGGTTCTCTGTCTCTGCAGGAAAGTAAAGGCAGAGATGATTTCCCCTTTAAGGTGAAGGCACAAACTATTGCTTCAATATCACTCCACCGGGAGCAGAAAGTCTGGAAGGGATCCAGTCATGCATGCGGTAGGTATGGCATGGAATGTAGGATGCGCGCCATTTCTGTTTTCCATTGCTTTTAAATGCCAAATGTTTTAGACCAGGTTTGCTATACTAAGAGGGGATGAGAAGAGGGTTAGGCATCCGTTTAATGCAGTTTGCAAATGTCCCCAGGACTATGGGACATGGTCTTCTGAGGAAGCAGAAGACACAGAAGAGGAGGGGACATCTCAGGGGCACTGCTAGGCCAGGTGCTATGGCAACCATCCCAACACTCTGCCTGTGTTCAAACCTTGCCCACCTCTGTGCCTTCCACAGCCTTGGCAAGAGCAGCTCACAGCTCTTCCTTAAACACACCTGCTTGATCTCAAGGGTTCTGTTCTAACCCTCCTCCCCATACACACTTGACTTGGACGGGCTAATGCCTCCCTTGTAGCTTGCACCTCAGGATGATATTCTAACTCAAATCCCCCAGTCTATCACCTGAACCAGCTCATATAGCCAACTCCGGAGTGACATCTGAATATCCTGTGGCACCTGCCACTCAACCTGTCCAAAACTGAATCGACTAGGTCTGCCTTCCCAATGACCAATGACACTGTCACATTCTGTCACCCAGACTGGATCATGGATCCCCCTTCACTGCCGCTCCCAACAACAATTCAAGAGCTAATTCTTGCTCCCTTGATTTCACAAATGTTCCCCCAATCCAGTCCCTTTTCTCCATCCTAGCTCAAGCCCCTATCTAGCGATTGAACCATCCCTGCATTTAGGTTTGCTTCTCTCAACTCTGCACATTGCTGCTGAACTTGTCCTTCCAACATGCAAATTCTTACCAGCTCATTCTCCAACTTAAAACACTCCTGCATATCTGGTGCCAAGAAAGTGAGCTAAGCTTCCCCGACAAAGATCCTCAGCTTCCAACCCACCCTCAGTGCCCCTGGGAACTGCACACCATGTACACTGCCAGCTAGTGTGTCCTCCCTCCTCCAGCCTCCTCGTTAAGACCCGGCACCATTACATCCAGGATGCCATCACTCCAGATCCCATCTGCCAAATCCCTCTCCACGTATACACCCACCCCAACACAGCTCTGAACACGGGGTTTAATTCATCTATGGTGGTTGTTTCTTTTGCTTGTGGGCCCACTTAGTATCTCAGCCACCTTCCTATACTTGGGATGTCCCCCATAGCTTATAAGAAGTGCCTACTTCCTGCTAGGAAAATAGAAAATGTTCTAGACTCGCCCTCTCTTCTCCATAGTTAAAGCAAAGTCCTCATATTCTCTGCTACCCACATACTCTGGGTCAAGTTTGATCCAAAGTTTGTGACCCAGTGGCCACAGCAGTGACAGTTGTTGCAGTGCCCATACCTGGGATTCCACATTAGTGATACCACTAAGCTGTGGTGGCCCCAACGTTGCTTTGATAGGATCTGCTCTGGTTAGTCACCGGGATGCCTAGATTCCAAGACTGATTCCTTGGCAACCCTCCTGTTGCAGTCAGTTTTACATTGCTGGTAGAAAACACCTGACCAAGAGCAGCTTGTGGGAAAAAGGGTTGATTTTGGCTTACCAACTCGAGGGGAAGCTCCATGATGGCAGAGGGAAATGAGGGCATGAGCAGAGGGTGGACATCACCTCCTAGCCAACATCAGGTGGAAAACAGCAACAGGACAGTGTGCCAAACACTGGCAAAAGGAAGCTGGCTATAACACCCAGTTGCCCACCCCCAACAACACACTGCCTCCAGGAGGCTTCAACTCCCAAATTGCCACCAGCTGAGGACCTAGAATTCAGAACATATAAGTTTACGGGGGGAAACCTGAAGCAAATCACCACATCTCCCAACACTCCTTTAAATAGATGCATAACGATTGTGTATAATTTTACATGTTGTCATGTCTATGTTATGATATAATTTCATACTATAAAATCAACCTATTGCAGGCATATGCTTCAATTCCAGAAGTCATGCAGCCATCAGCACTGTCCATCTGTAGGACTCTGTTAATCCCTATTTGTGTCTTTTGTTCTAAAAAACCACTTCCTGACCTCAAATGACATTATCAAAATTTGGCCTTTTCTACCTGCCTTTCCTAAAATGTCTCATGGTTTTCATTAGTTTCAGACATGTCATCATATGTATCAATGTTTATTCCTTTTCATTCTGGAATAACAGCCTGCCACATAGATCTACAAACATTTGATTGATCCATTTGCCAAGCAATATCTTTTGAATAAATCCTTTTCCTTTTAACTTAGCCTGAAGTGAGTTCTGTTCCCACTGAGAGCACAGATACATTCATCCCCACTCGGAATGCGAGCTCTCCCATGGCAGTGCTTTCATAGCCTTCGGGTCTGCTGTTCCTAACACACCATTTTTGGCAAAGTTCATATTTACTACTAGTTGTATTGCTATTTACATTACCGATATCATAGTCAAAATCAAGGAGATGTTAAGCAGTTTAGCATTTTTGTTCTATTGCTTCCATAAAAGGGACATTCAAGGCAGATAATAAATATCTGTGTTTTTTTAAAATTTTTTTGTTTATTTATTTGTTTGAGAGCAACAGACAGCAAGAGAAAGAGGCAGATAGAGAGAGAGAGAATGGGCATGCCAAAGCCTCCAGCCACTGTAAACAAACCCTAGATGCATGCGCCCCTTGTGCATCTGGCTTACGTGGGTCCTGGGGAATCGAGCCTTGAACTGAGGTCCTTAGGTTTCACAGGCAAGCGCTTAACCCCTAAGCCATCTCTCCAGCCCCAATATTGTGTCTTTCACTTCTGGATGCTTCCCTGTGTAAAGAAGCAACCATCTCTGTCACTTCCACCCTCCCACCCTGCTTCCCCTGCTGGCAGAAATCTATCTTGTTGTATGATTCTGACTCATCAGAAAGCAACAGGTAATCTCTTGCCGTGGCTTTATCATCCCCTTTCTCGTCCTTTTATCCATGGTAAGAAGGTTGAAATGCCCTTCCTTGTGGTGTCTGGATAATGTATCCCATGCAATATTTATACTTTGCACATACCTAAGCTTTCCAAGCTGTGCCCTGTCTAATGCCCTCATGAGAAAGGACTCAAGAGGATGTCCTTTTGTCAAATGGAACTGAACAGTGGCTCCACTTTTAGCAGGGATTACAGGCTGTTTCCCCCCATATTTGTAAGTGTGCCAGCTTTAAAAATGCCTTCCTTACTTTATCAGAGACAGCTGATTAAGCACCTTTGAATATCTGTCAGGATATATGGCTGAATCATTAATTTCTGTCATAGGAAGAATAGCTGGGGAAGTGTGACTTGAACTGCTGTCCCTCCTGTCCTTGTTTGAAACAAATAACATTTACATCTTTGGAGAGAATGTGAAGAGCCACCCCAATGGACCAATGCTTTCCAGTGACATAAGTGAGACCATTTTGGCACTCATCTATTTAAAACGTCCAAGTGGATATTTCGGTCTTAAACAGCAGTTGTTCTGAAATGGAAAAGCTCTGAAATTTCCCGAGGCGCGGAAAGCTTTGATCTTTTTCTGGTTTCCCTTTCCTATTTTTCCTTCCTCCGTCCCTTCTTATTTTCTCATTGTCCACTACAAGTCTCATCATTATAACATAGATCTCAAATGACTTCAGCATCTTATTCATATCTTGGTCTGGATTGAAAAATAAAGGGGTTGTATCTATTGGTGGAGTTTGGTGGGTTTGAACACATGATTTAAAGGAGTGTCAACTACTGACTTTCCTAACAAAACAAAAAATTCAGGAGGCTGTGGAGACAACTCAGTGGGTAAAGTGTTTACTGTACAAGTGTGAGTACCTGAGTTTAGATCTCTGGCACCCACACAAAAAGACAGATGCTGTTGTAGGTGTCTATAATCCCAGCACACCTGCTGTGAGATGACAAGCAGAGATGAGAGACTCTCCTAGAAGCGTCTGATCTAGGTAGCCTACAGAATAGAATGCAGTGGTGAATGAAAAGAGGCCTTCCCTCAAACAAGGCAGCAGATGAGGATCAACCTCTGACCACAAGACCACAAGAAAGCCACGGCATATGTCACACACACACACACACCCCTAAAAATGTAGGGGGAGAAATCTTCTTCTAAAGACATACAAGATTTATTTTCTAAGTTGAATAAATTCCTTATGAAGTACAATGTGTTTACCCTGTATTAATTACTTAAAAAACCCTCCAACTTCATGAATCCTGCGTTTGAGGTGTGGAATTCTAGCTACATGTACCATTTTTATTGGCAGTCGTTTAAACCTATTCTTGTTTCCAAAAAACACCATCCTGTGGATTCTACCATATGCTCCACTCTCCCAAGTAAAAGCATAGGCTGGTCAATTTGCATCCTAACAACCATTATGTAGCACTCTGTGAGTGCCTTATATAGCTCATTGTCTTGATTATTTCACTTGATCTGTGAAGGAAGCAGAATCCTGGGAGATAGCTCACTAAGTAAAAATGTTTACCTCGGGCTGGAGAGATGGCTCAGTGGTTAAGGCACCTGCCTCGTAAGCCTAAGACTGCTGGTTCCAATCTCCAGTGGTTCCAATCTCCTGGTGCCACATTTAGCTAGATGCAAAGTGAAGCAAGGGCGCAATGCTGCACTTGACCACAAGGGGGTGCACGCATTTGGATTTCGTTCACAGCAGCTGAGACGCTGCTGGCATGCCCCTCTCTATCTGTCTTCCTCTCCCTCTCTCTCTCTGTCTCTCTCCAAAAAAAATGTTTACCTCAAAAGTATGAGGGCCAAGTGTGGCGGCATACACCTGTAATCCAAGTGCTTGGTAGGTAGAGACAGGCAGATCCCGGGAGCTCATTGCCAGCCACTCTAATATAATTGGTGAGTTCCAGGCTAAGGAGATACCCTGTCTCAAAGAAATCTGGACAGCATATCTGAGGATAACATCCAAGGGTGTCCTCTGGCTTCCACACGCATGCGCATATATTTGTTGCGCACCTGCAAACACACATGCGTACCAACATCCATATGCTAAAAATACCAAAAAGCAAACAGGATTCTGTTTTTCAGATGGGAAAATCTCTGACATTTCTGGAAAGAGTAACTCAAGATTTGATAAAAGTTGTAGATGGTGTGGTGCGACACACAATCACCTTGTGCCTTGTGCTTAGGGATAAGGACCGGGAGTTACATTTAATGCAACGTCTACCATCAAAATCAGAGTTACAGCTTTGGAGGCAGGAATGTAATCACTGTAACTTATTGCTGTAAATTTGTCTCCAGTGTCTCAGATATAGGGTTGGGGCTAGCCTTATGCGAAATGGTCAGGACCAGCTAGGCATGGTGGCACACGCCTTTAATCCCAGCACTTGAGAGGCAGAGATAGGAGGATCACCATGAGTTTGAGGTCACCCTGAGACTACATAGGAAAGTCCAGGCCAACCTGAGTTAGAGTGAGACCCTACCTCTAAAAAAAGAAAAAAACAAAAACAAAATAGTCAGGTTCAAGAAATTTGTTTTCACTTTTAGCCTTCTTTCTTTTCTTTTTCAAATTTTTATTTATTTACTTACTTATTTATTTATTTGCAAGGAGAGAGAGAGAAGACAGACAGAGAGAGAATGGGTGTGTCAGGGCCTCTAGCCACTATAAACGAACTCCAGATGCTTGCACCCCCTTGTACATCTGACTTACATGGGTACTGGGAAATCGAACCTGGGTCCTTTGGCTTCATAGGCAAGTGCCTTAACTGCTAAGCCATCTCTCCAGCACCTAGCCTCCTTTCTAAACCTCTTCTCTAACCTTCTGCTTCTTCAAGGGTCTAACACTACCATGCATTCCAAGACTCCAAAACATCCCTACAACCTCTTCTTATCCAAACTTGGCCTGCCCACTTCTCATTCCTGATGTGTGTGGTTTACAGGCACTGATTGTTAGAGGGAGTTGAAAACTTTTTGGCCAAGACGTATGGAAACAGGATGACTTACAAAGCTTGCATGAGAAACCTTTTAAAAGGTATCCCTTCTCCAGACATTCTCTGTCCTACACTAGCCAAAGCCCACATGCATCTCTTTACCCAAGCAACCTTCTACAGAGCACAATCTACAGCGGGACAGAGGCAGCCAGCACAGAGGTAAGGTACTTGGCTTTGAAGCATGTGGCCTGCCACATGGTGCTGTGAGCACAGTGGCAGTTTCTGTCCATGGTTCTGAACAAGCAGAGCATGCAAGAATAACACTGTTTTCTGTCTGTGCCCCCAGTGGTTCTTTCCTAATGTGTCCACTGCTCATAGGTTCTCTTTGTTTTCTCTTTCATCTGGATGAAAAGTTTGCCCCTTTCAAGCAGTCACCGCACAAATGGGATCCACGGCTCATGCATCATACTTTATGAAGGAGAATGGATTCAATCAGCTGAGATTTGACTCTCGCATCCACCACTTGTTGGTGGGATCTTGAGGATGACTTCAGCCTCTCCAGATGTCAGTGTCCGGATGTCACATTTAAAGTGAACATAAGAATAATCTACAACTCACAGGATTACATTGAAGTTGAAAGGAGGTAATGCATGCAAAGTGCTTTGAGAGCTTGTTTTCTTAATAAGGAAAAAAAACTCAACAGTGTTTTCCAGAAGTAGCAAAAGTAACACTTTTGAATATAATGTTTACTGTAATTTTAGGAGTCACATCACATTTTCAGTATCAAACTTCCTTAACATTAAGAAAACAAGGAAAGCTGGGCATGGTGGTGTACGCCTTTAATCCCAGCACTCGGGAGGCAGAGGTAGGAGGATTGCCATGAGTTCAAGACCACCCTGAGACCACATAGTGAATTCCAGGTCAGCCTGAGCTAGAGTGAGACCCTACCTAGAAAAAAAAAAGAAAAAGAAAACAAGGAAATATATGCTCTTCCAGCCGTAATTGTCAGGGTAAAGTCAGGAAAACGGACACCGCATTTGCTACTGTAATGGTTAATATTGTGCATGAACCTATGAAATAGATGTTGAAGGAAAGCTAGAAAGCAAGCTTTGAATCAACTCTGAGACAGGAATGGCAGGACGTAGCTACCAAGCGTCAGGGCTGGATCAGAAAGAGAAGAGCCACTGGGCGTGAGGCCACCCTGAGACTACATAGTGAATTCAAGGTCATCCTGGGATACAGTGAGACCCTACCTTGAAAAAACAAAAAAAAAAAAAAAAAAAAGAAAAAAAAAAAAGAAAGAGAAGAGGCATGTCTGCACAACCTTGAAGAACACCAAAGGAACATGTCCCTTCCCATAAAGCTACGGATACATAGAAGAAATCAGTGACCAGCAATATTCTGGTAAACTACCCAAGCAGTTGACCAAGAAAGAAAGATCACACATGCCACTCAATAGTCCATCTTCTGTACTCTGGACAATGCATCTTGCAGCAGCCCTCTTTTTTTTTTTTTCTTGGAGAGAGAGACAGAGAGAGAGGGAGAGTAAGACAGACAGAGATGTGTGCACCAGCAGCCTCTCAGCTGCTGCGAATGAAATCCAGATACATGCGCCCCCTTGTGGTCAAGTGCAGCATTGCATCTGGCTAAACGTGGGACCTGGAGATTGGAACCGCTGGAGATTGGAACCTGCGTTCTCAGGCTTAGGAGGCGCCTTAACTGCTAAGCCATCTCTCCAGCCCAGCAGCCCTCTTTTACACAAGAAAATTGTTAAGAAAACATTTTAAGTGGAAAAAGGCAAAGGATGTTATATATCTTTTAGTCAAACTGGGAATTGTCCAACATTCCCAGAGTAACTGATTCCCTAGGATAATGTCAGTGTGTACTATTAATTAAGGCATGACAGTGCACATTCCTTCCTTAGTTTGAGAAAGATTAATAAGCTGCAAACAATTTTGTTGTAAAGAGATGTAACAAAAGAGCCCCAGAGAGCACAGATGTGCTGCCTTGTGTGAGCACATATTCATGTTCACTTAGTGGGCATTTTCCAAGATTTTTTTCCTCACAGACTTGATACTTATTCTTACATATCGTGGATAATTTACTGGTTTTCACTGTTCTTTGGACATTGCTCTTCCATTCCCCAGGTTCCATTCTTGTGAGTGAAATAAGTCTTGTATATTTGTTTACTAATAGTTACATAAAGAATCTTTTTGAACACTAGGTCTTATCAGGCTGACCTGAAACTTGCAGTCAGTCCTCTTGTCTCAGTCACCCAAGTGCTAAGTTTAAGAACACATCATTTCAAAAATTACATTTTGACAAGAACTTGGGTCAAAGAGGATACTTTATTTAAACAAAGCCACACAGAAAGTACTAGGATCAAATTCCCAGTCAGGTCTGGTAGACCTCTGGGGATCTGTAGACCCCAAAATCTGAATGATGATCTCTTATGGTCTTTCCTCTAAAATATATCTGCTGTGGGCTGGAGAGATGGCTCAGTAGCTAAAGGGAGTTCCTTGCAAAAAATTTCTGTTGCATACAGAAATTGCCACAAGTTGGTTCTCCAACCTGACAAAATTGGTACTCAGCTGGGGTAATAAAGCCATTCTAAAATGTGCAGGGTAGACTTACAAACCTGGCCAATCAGAAAAGAGCAAGGGTTTTTGGAAAGCTGGGAAGATCATGAAAAGGGTAATGAGATGTGAGAAGATGAAATTTTTTAAAGGTGTGAGCCACCATGCCTAGTTTTGACCATTTTTTGTTTTGTGTTTTTATATTATATTTTGTATTTGCAAGGAGAAAGAGAGAGAGACAGAGAGAGATGGACAGAGAGAGTGCACCAGGACCTCCAGCCACTGCCAGCAAACTCCAGATGCATCCACCACTTAGTGCATCTGGCTTTATGTGAGTCCTGGGGATTCAAAACCAGGGAGATGAATTTTTAAGACAAACACTGAACCTGGACACATGGCCATGGCTGAGCCCAGCCAAGCCCTTTCCCTGCCCTCCCTTCCTCAGCCCTGAGCCATAGGATCCCAGGCCAGACTCACTGGCAGGAAGCATTTGGCTTGCTCAGCTGGGCTCCATGACAGATTCTAAAGGTACTTCATGCAGAGTGCAGAGGAAAGGGGCTATTTGGAAAGAAAGGGAAACAGCAACAGCCATGCAGGGGGCTAATGCAAGCTTACAGGTTTCATGACAAATTTCTAGTGTGCAGAATTCAGCCTTCAGTTAACTTCATAAGTGTTGGAAGACCTCTAGGTCAAAGGCACTGTGGGAAGTAAGGAAAGTAAAAAAAAAAAAAAAAAAAAAAGTCTGATCAATCTGCCCACTCACTCCTTCACTCAATATCTCCACTGCCCTCCTTCTGTGCACCCATCCGGGAAATACAGCAGAAACAAGAGCAAAGAGGTCTTTACCTGCAGGAGAGACAGGTAATAAAATGATAAACTATACATCTGTGTACTGCTCTGTGAGTTTTTAAAACGTATTTTATTTATTTAGTTATTTATTTGAGAGAAAAAGAGGAAGAGAGAGAGAATGGGCACCCCAGGGCCTCTAGCCACTGTAAATGCATGTACCACTTTGTGTATCTAGCTTATGTGGGTAATAGGAACTTGAACCTGGGTCCTTAGTGCTTAACCACTAAGCAATCTCTCCAGCCCCTCTGTGACATTTTGAGCAACAATGTACTGC
Organism: Orientallactaga sibirica; assembly: GCA_036365145.1. Taxonomy (NCBI): domain Eukaryota; kingdom Metazoa; phylum Chordata; class Mammalia; order Rodentia; family Dipodidae; genus Orientallactaga; species Orientallactaga sibirica. Next base: position 3,878,322 of record JAEOAD010000038.1, on the reverse strand, counting down.
ATATATGATCATGGTCCCATAAAATTAACATGAAGCTGAACATTTCCTGTCGCCTAGTGACACTATGATAGTGTACCTTCTTTTGTGTTTGTGATGATGCAAATTGGCCTTACAACCACTGCCAATTGTTTAAAAGCATAGCACATGCGGGGCTGGAGAGATGGCTTAATGGTTAAGGTGCTTGCCTGTGAAGCCAAAAGACCCAGGTTCAATTTCCCAGTACCCACATAAGCCAGATGCACAAGGGGGCGCATGCATCTGGAGTTTGTTGGCAGTGGCTGGAGACCCTGGCATGCCCAATCTCTCTCTGTCTGTCTCCTCTCTCTTTCTCCTTGCAAATAAATAAATTAATTAAATTAAATGAAAGGCATAGCACATACAATATGCACAGCACATAATGCTAATGGTAATAAGCCACTATGTTCCTGGTTCATATATTTATTATACTATCCTTTATTTGTCTTTAGTCACTTTATATATATGTATAGATCTCACATCAATCTCCTTTATCCCCTCCGGTCTCACTGTTCTTCTTGTCTCTTAATAGTGACTATGCTGTCTAAGGGACTTAATTCCCCTCCCCCGCAACCTTTAGCTGTTATTAGGTCATTAGAGAGGGGAGTGGCCTGCTAAGCTACTCCCCATCTGCGGCTCCATCCTGTGCAGGTCTTGGGTAGCTGTGGTAGTTTGAATATATATGTCCCCCAATATATTCAGTGGTTTATTACTTATAGTTTGCATCTGCAATCACCTTGCTAGAGGCAAGGTCATTGGGGGCCCCAGTCTTAAGGTGTGGTGATGGTTTGAGAGTCCATTGTAAAGATATGCAAATGTGCCTAGCAGGAGTTCCTGAGGTGTGCTGTGTGACCTTTTGGCTGTGGTTTTGCTCTGTGTGCTGTGGTGGCTGGTTGGCTTTTGCTCTCTCTGCCTGGCCTTGTGAGAGCAGGCTGCTTCTCCTGACTTTATGGAACTTCCCCTGGATCTGTAAGCTTCAATAAATAATATCCCTTCCTCCATAACTGTGCCTGGTCTGGAAGTTCATCTCAGCGAACCTGAAGCTGTCTGCTACAGTAAAGTGGTACCAGGAGTGGGGTGAGATGAATCTGACCGTGTGGATATTTGTCTTTTGGAACCTTTGTTTTGGAAGAATGGGCATGGACTTGGTGCTTGCAACTGAAGATGCCTTCTGGAGTGGTAAGCCAAGTTTTATGGACTATTCTGATGAGAGTTTGAGAATGCTAAGTGCAGACTGTATTGAACTTCGAGGCTTGGCTTATGAGCTTTCTAAGGGGAAGGAAAGACTGCAGAGGACTTTGTTGGAACTGGGCTACTGGCATAAGGGATGGCTACGTTCTGCTATCCAGGCCCAGAGTGTTTGATCAAACTTAAATTTGTAATGGACTGATGTGCTTGGCTAAAGATATTGGACTGAGATTTTAAGATTTTAAGTTGGAAAACCTGAAGCAAGTTAAAAGTAGAGGCATTGAGACTGGTTGAGCTGCTATAGTCAACGCATTAGCAATCTTAAGGAAGGTGGAAGGAAGGTGGCCTGACTTGATTTACATTAAAACAATGGAGAGGATGCCTGAGGAAAGACTGTTAAAAATGCAAATTCTTGGAAAGAGCTGACTGGAGAAGGAACCTGCTTTTCAAGGCTATGGTTTATTTTGTCCCTGGATTAAGAATATGGCTGTGTCTGGTACACCTGGTATTAGTTTTGGAAGCATGAAAAATGCATGGAGTGGTCATAAGTTGCACATGGTTCCAGGAGCCGCTGCTGAGATGCAGCATGAAGGCAGGGCATGAAGTCCCTGAGGAATAGGCTGGAAGAGCCTTTTGGAAGATGGACCGTGGTTTGCATGGAGACCTGAAGATGTTTTGGATATACCAGGACTGTGCAAAAGGGCTACCATGGAGTGCAGTGTTGGCATGGGATGAAAGTTTTCCCTGGCGACTCTGCCCAGCTGGAGGGGTGGAATTGGAAAACCTGGAGACTGTCAGTCTCTGGTTATATTGAACTTGAACTGCAGAAGTTTGATGACTGCTGATGGTGGTTAAGTTTGCATTATTCTAGTCTTTCCTTGCTATGCCTTATACCAGTTAAAATGTTTACTCTGTGCCTTTACATGTTGAAAGTATTTAACTTGTTTGATTTTACAGGACTCACTATCTTAAGTTGGTCAAGACTGTGAGAACCTTTGAAATTGGACTGAGTACAATTTACAATGTGTGATAGTTATAAATCTATTGGGGGCCAGGAACTAAATATATTGGGGGCCAGGGGCGGAATGTGGTAGTTTGAATATATATGTCCCCCAATATATTCAGTGGTTTATTACTTATAGTTTGCATCTGCAATCACCTTGCTAGAGGCAAGGTCATTGGGGGCCCCAGTCTTAAGGTGTGGTGATGGTTTGAGAGTCCATTGTAAAGATATGCAAATGTGCCTAGCAGGAGTTCCTGAGGTGTGCTGTGTGACCTTTTGGCTGTGGTTTTGCTCTGTGTGCTGTGGTGGCTGGTTGGCTTTTGCTCTCTCTGCCTGGCCTTGTGAGAGCAGGCTGCTTCTCCTGACTTTATGGAACTTCCCCTGGATCTGTAAGCTTCAATAAATAATATCCCTTCCTCCATAACTGTGCCTGGTCTGGAAGTTCATCTCAGCGAACCTGAAGCTGTCTGCTACAGTAGCCCTCCTCTGGGGTAAGTTCCTGAGTGAAAAGGCATTTTTCCTGGTGTCTGGATGCCAGAGCTCTGCAGCATTCCTCCCCAACCTCCAGCTCTTGCCGTGGAAGAGGTCAGTGTATGTCTTGTCCAGGGCCAAGCTCTCGTCAGTTACTGATTTTCAGTATCTGACCAGTTATGATCCTCTGCATTTATCACCTCCCACTGCCAAAACAAAATGATTTTCTGATCATGGCTGAAAGCAGAACTGGTCTTTGGATATAAAGATAATCATTTAGGAGGCAGTTTGACAACATATCCATTTAGCAGTTCAGCAATAGTCGGTTCCTTCCCTAGGGCCTACATTCTCCCCAGCCATGGGCTTTTGGCCTGGTTTTCAGTACCAGGCACATATTCCTTCCTGTGGAGCAGGGCTCAAACCCAAGCATAGAGCTTTTTCTCACCCCTATAACGTTCATGCCACTATTGCAGCGGAGGGCACATCTTGCCTTGCAAGGTCAGTATTGTAGAATGCAGGCTTCATCACTGCTTGGGAGGGTTGATGACTTTTTCCTGCCAGCAGCCTGCAGAACACCATCCAGCACCGTGGAAGTTAGCCGGTAAGAAGGAAACTTCTGCCTCACCTCCAGCTTGATTTCTTTACATTCAGCACTCATCAGGTATGGCGTCTTTACTCATAGATCTTACCTGCCAGTCCTAGTGTACAGCCACAAGCCATGGCAACAGCTTACATTATTTTTATCTCCAGAGACCAGAAAGTTATCCTATTCTTATTTTACAGGGTATGCATTTTACTTGTTAAAGATTAGTTTACTATTAAACAGTCGGTCATGATACACCAGCACCAGCCACACATATCTCACATGTTCTGTATCTATGGACTGCATCAGGAGGCGCCACCCAGCGACTGAAACTGCGCTGTTGACATTCGAGTAGGCACAGTCTAGACGCCTCAACAGTGATGAAATTGCCCAGCAGTATATTTTTTTAAAGAACATATTCCTGTCATTAACCAAAGAATGACAGAAGGAAAGAGGACGGTCCCAAGGGAGAGGGACATAGTGGTGGTCAGGAGCTGCTTTTGAGCAGTCAGGAAAGGCCTTCTGAGAAGCGGCAGGTAGGAAAGGAGCAAACTCGTGCCCATGGAGGAGGGGAGCAGTCATTTCACAGGCTCTGGCGAGGAAATCCACATGGGGTTTGAAGAGCTGCAAGAGGCTGACGCGATTGGTCTGAACTCAGTAAGAGAGAAGCAGGAAGAGGCGGCCAGCAAAGCAGGGTCAGAGCATGCCGGGCCTTGCTCACCCAGCGCGAATCTGCATTTGATTCCAGCCTCTTCTCCCTCTTGGTTCAGTTGTTTTGCAAATGAGGACCTGCCTTCCCCTCTTATTAAATAGATGCCTTACAGAGCCCGTGTTCACTGTTCACAGAAGGTCCACAAAGATGAGGAAGGAGGGATACGTGTCCTCATGGACCTCAGACTCAGGAATATCAGCCAGTGGACTCCGGGGAATGAAGGACACTGGTCACAGCTTGCAGAGTTTCTGAATCCTGTATGCCTTTCCTCTGCACAGGGTGCCTCTGCTCATCTGTTGCTCAGATAGGAATTCAGCTGGAATCAGCCACAAAGTGTTACTCTGTATACATCTTTTTATCATTTATTTTGACTGTTGTGTGTATATGTGTGTGTCCATGTTTGTATGTGTAAGGGCACATGTGTGTATGCATATGGAGGTAACTCTCTACTTCCTTCTTTGAGATAGGGGCTTTTGCTGAACCTAGAGCTCACAGATTCAGCTAGAGCAGCTAGCCATTGAGCTAGGGATTCATTGTCTCCCCCACCATTCCCAGCATATTCACATAGGTATGGGGATTAGAACTCAGGTCCTCAAGCTTGTGCAGCAAGAACTTTACTCACTGAGCCACCTGCCCAGCCCTGGATTTTCTTAAACTGGCTTCTTATATCTCCCAGTGGCTCTCTCTGCCTCTGTATCCATCCATCTCCACCTCAGCCTCTGTCCTGAGCCTGGTTAATATTTTTGTATATGAGAGAGAGAGAATGCATGCGCTACCATGTGTATCGGGCTTAGGTGGGTACAGGAGAATTGAACCTGGGTCCTTAACTTTGTAGGCAAGCACCTTAACTGCTAAGCCATCTCTCTAGCCCCTGGTTGATCTTTCTAACATGTAAATTCAGTCAGTTCTTCTTCTATGCTTGGGATATGAAGAGTCCTTCTAGAGATCAGGGGAAGGAGAAGGCTTTCTCAAATTATTAGCATCCTACAGCTGCTGTAACAAAACACCAGAAACTTTTAGCTTAACAAAAATATAGGGAATTCCTGGATACCTTGTACCAGAAGGCACATGTGGTAGGTGCAGAAATCTGTTCTTCTTTTTCAGAAGGTAGCAAGACCGGAGGAGATAAATACCCCTTGCACTTCAGCCAAGCCACAGCTGAACCCACAGAGGAATGGGGAGACGACCAAGAGTGCTGCTTTCATTCTGTACCTGATAATCAGTGCCAGGGTGCAGGAGACAGACACTGAGGACACTCAATACCTACCAAAGCAGAGATCCAGAGGCTCCTAAGAGCTCATCACTGAAGTAATCTTAGAACTCACCCACTACAGCTCAGGGAATTTTGTGGAAGAGGGGGCAGAAAGATTGTAAGAGCCACAGGTTAAGACATCATGCCAAGAGGCATTCCCTCACCTCCCAACATAACTGACTGCTGCTCCCACAACACATAAACTACAACCCCATGGGAATACTTGCACCCCTACTGAGGACTGTCCCCAATGGAATGGGGGCAGGGACAAGGGAAAAGAGGGTACCAACACATGATATATCCGTATGAAACATCTTGTTAATAATAATAATAAACATTAAAAAATAAATATTAGGGCTGGAGAAATGGCTTAGCAGTTAAGGCATCTGCCTGCCAAGGCTAAGAATGCCCATTCGAATCTCCAGGTCCCACGTTTAGCCAGACGCAAAAGGGATGCACATGCATCTGGAGTTCGTTCACAGAGGCCTCTCAGCCGCTGGCATGCCCATTCTCTCTCTCCTTCTCTCTCTCAAAAAAAGAGAAATATTATATTCATAACTATCAAGTAAACATTAAAAAGTCATTTTGGCAAATAGTGGGGGGAAAACAGGGCTTGAGAGATGGCTTGGTTCTTAAGACACTTGCCTGTGGAGTCTAAGGACCCATGTTCAACTCTCCAGATCCCGTGTAAGCCAGACACACAATGGTGAGGTAAGTGAAAAGTTGCACATGCCCACTAGGTGGCTCAAGCATCTGGAGTTCAATTTCAGTGGCTGAGGCCCTGGTGCACCAATCCCCCCATTTCTCTCTCTCTCTCTCTCTCTCTCACTCTCTCTCTCACTCTCTGTGTGTCTCTCACTCTCTAAAATAAATAAATAAATAAATTTAAAAATACAGATTTCCTCCTTGACAGTTCTGGAGATCAGAAGCCCCAGCCCACTCTCTGTGCCAAGATCAAGGTCAGGCAGGGTTGCCTGTCATCTGCAGGCTGGAGGGAAGAATGCATTACTTGCCTTTGTCAGTACCTAAGGTCACCTGAGCTTCTTGGCTTGGGCTCCTTTTCACTTTCAAAGCTTATTGTTCAGACCTCTGCTCCCAATGCCATGTCTTCTGTTCTGCTTCTCCCACTTTCATCTTTGAAGGACCCTTGTGTTGATCCAGGTGACTCATCACCTCATCTCAACATCTTACCTTCTCATATCTTATAGGACCCTCTTGTCACATAAGATGGCATCTTCAGAGGATTAGAAAATGGACCTTTTTGCGGGGGAATTCTTGTCCAACACCATGAGGAAGTAGCTGTAACACATACGTGGAAGGAGTAGGAGTTAGTTGAGTGATAAGGGTGGGAGAACATTCCAGAAGAGAAAACAGCATGAACAAGGGTCCTGCGACAAGAAGGAAGACAACGAATTGAACAACTTTAAAGTAGGCTGGTGTGGTGGAGTCCAGAGGTCAGGGACAGCGTGTGCTAGAAAGGGAATGGTAAGATTGGGTTGGAGGGGTGGGGGAGTGGGCTTCCATGACCGTGACCCTAAGATAAGGGGTCAGGAACGGACGCAGGGGATAGTCTAGAGGCACAGGAAGCCACTTGGGCTGTGAATTACAGTCTCCCGGCCCTTCCAAGTGGTGCATGCAAATCATACGCTCCAACCCAGAAGCTTTGAGGTTAATTTTAAAAAGGGAAAATTCTAAACACATACAAAAGTAGAGAAAATAGGTTGCGGACAGCTCACATATCTATCCATCTCCTGGCTATAGTAGTTGATTACTTCATGCCTGACCTTCCACCATCTCCAGTTCCTCATCTAGGCATTTCTTGAGGTCTCTAAGACCCCATTTTATCCATATGTATCTCCAATTACATCTGTATCTGCATAAGAACTTCTGGAAAATAAATAATAGCCAGACATCTGAGAAGTCCCTGCATGGGCTCAGTATATATTTGAGGAAAGACTCAATGAAAGCGTGTAGCTAGCACTGTTTCCTGGCACTCAATGGATCCATTTCCATAATAAAATGATTGTCGCTTCAAGCCAGTACATTTGGGGCTACATGAGGGGACAATATTCCTCTCCCTTTGCTCAGGATTCCGAAGCATTTTCCATGCTAAAATCCACCCCCTCTTGGGGCAGAGGATTTGTTGTCTGGAATCTACAAAGCTTACTCCAACTCAGCCAAACCTTCTCTTGGTAAGCCCTCAGCATCCCCGACACAGGTGGCAGGGACCTGGGGGGCATGCGTCCCATTCATCAGATGCGACAACAGGCCTCCTGCTCTTGCTCTACTCCCACCACAGAAATCCTAGTTTGGATTGATATTCCATCCAGTCGTTGCCTTGGCACCGAGGCAGAAGGCCTTGTCAAGCGAGGAGAGAGAAGTTCACGTAGCCCACACAGTGGCACGCTCCAGGCCAGGCCACCTGCAGCGAGGCGGCCTCCTTCCCAGTTCCTCTGCGTGGCTGGGCGTGAGGGTGGGAGGAGGAGGAGGAGGCGCTAATTGCACCTTTCTTACAGCCCTTTGGTTCTGTGACTGCTTCCAGGAGGAGGAGAGCGAGGCTGGCATCCCTCTTCTCTAATGAAGACACACCTTCCCCTCTGTCCCCTTGCTAGAGAAGCTTTCTCTCTGTGGCTAGGTTCTTTGTATCATTATTGAACTACAGAAAGGACCCCTGAACGCATAGTCTTCCTGGTCTCATTATCGTCTGCTATGTAACAAAGCCCCAAATGTACTGGCTTGAAGCGACAATCATTTTATTATGGAAATTGCTCCACTGAGTGCCAGGAAACAATGCCAGATACATCCCCGGAATCCTTCAGTCATTCACCACTGCTTCCACATGTCTCCCAACAACCCCCCACCCACACCAGCCAGGACCTCCGAATGTCCTTCAGCTCATTCTCTTTAACCCACCATCCACCCTCCATGATTCGTGGCCAGCCCCACCAAAACATGTTGGCTGAGAGGGGAGGGATCGTTCTCATTTGAGAATCTGGATATTATGTAAGAGGAGGGGCAGTGGTCACTGAGAATATAAAACTAGATGTACACTACAGTCCACCCCTCGGACACTCTGCTTCCACACACCGTTCTTCCCATCGACCTAGCTGCAGACGTATCCTCCGATACAATGCAAGTGCTCCATGGACAATGCCAGACTCCGCTACCCCATTCTCCCAAGAGAGACAGCCCAAAGTCCCCTCTCCTCATGGCAGGCTAGCTTTATTCTGAGACATACTGTTCTCTGTGGAACTAAGTGGCTCTTCATTATCTGTAGCCTTTGATTAAATGACACTCAACCATCCACCAATACACCCCACACATCCTCGTGGAGAAAAGCAATAAGATGATTGCTAGTAAGACACGCATTTGAAAACAGAAAAGGAGCGATGCTGGCTCAGCCCGTGCCATCCACCGTATGCGTGCCATCCACCGTATGCTGATGGAGAGGCAGAGCAGAGCTCCCTCTTGTAGGACGAGGACCTTAATGAGCTGACCCACCTTTCTTGGGTTTTGTTTTCCATGGATGCAGGACAGATGGATATGAGGTGAATTGCTCTCTGGGAATAGTTTCTTAGTAGGTCTTTCCCGTGATTGGTGGGTCATGTGTATAGGTTGTAAATGGACCCTTCCACAGTGGCAGAATACCTGACTTATCCAAGCTAAAGCAAGCACGAGTCTGGTTTTTTTTTTTTTTTCAACACAATAATATATCTGTAGGAAAGCAATCACCTGCTTAAATTAATGGCTCCAGGAAATAAAGGGTCCATGAAGTGTGGTTCTCTTGGTTTTCCCAGTAGCTAGAATGCTACAGCTCCAGCCATCACATCTGCACTCCAGGGAGTAAGGAGGGAGGCCCTGCCTCAGTACATACATTGGACTCCTTTTACCATGAAGTTCCAGTGCTGTTCCAGAAACTTCCAGCCAGCTACTGTTTTGCTCTGAAGGAACAGGATGACATCACGTGTCCAGCTGGAAGAGAGGTTGAGAAAGCTCGTGTTTTGTCTCCTGGTTCTCCCAATAAAAATTCCATTAGCAAAGAAAGCCTCAAGATTGTTTTAGGGGTCGATAGTGGGGGCATAGGTGGTGGTGGTATGATTCTCCAAAGGAAAAACGGGGGAACAAAACAAGATGTTAGGAATGTTAGGTGGAGGGAAAGAACAGCTTGCTGTTGCGATCCCAGATAGACTGTTTCTGGTTCTAAACATTTTTGATCCTGAGGGAAAATTCTGTCTGTGGATTTAAATAAAATAATGGTAGTATCTCGCAGGAATTGTGAAAAGTGACATCAAGGGATACTTGGTTGTTTTTTTTTTTTTTTTAAACAACATCTTCCTGAGACAACAGTAAAGAAGATTTCATCAGCAATTTCAGAAAGGATGAAAAGGAGAGTGAAGCATGCTGATATGAGCCTTATCGTCTCCAGCACAAGGTGATATTCCTCACGGGAACCCAAGAAACAAGGCTGCCCTCCACCAGCCCCTGCCTCCTTCCTCCAACTATTTAATTTACATAACCACCGAGACAAATGTCCCAGGGTGTCTGCTGTTCCCTACTCCTGCCCCTGCTCCATCATTAATAGCTGTACATCCAGAGCTAAGAAGGCTTAGGAGAGATTTTTAGATGAGTCATAGCAAAGTTTCATTATTTCCAGGCGGGATTATTTAGCTTATCCAAGCAACATAAGCCTAATGGCCCATTTAGCGTCTCCAGCTAGGGGATCCTAGGGTGGTGAGACTGTGGGTGGGGGAGGCTCTGCAAGTGGGATCCAACATAGTGGGTCCAGAAATGTGGGGACAGCAGCACAAAGTGGGCTGCAACTCTAGGGCAAGGGTGGAAAGAAAATGTTGCTATTGCAGGAGTGACCCAAGGGACTGGAACATCTTCATTGGGCACCAAGTTGATTTTGAAGCAATGGTTCATTTAGACTTTCTCTTTTTCTCCTTGCTCATCATCATCACCTTCAGTTAACTTGAAACAACAATAGAAGTGATTAGGAGTTGGGCTGGAGAGATGGCTTAGCAGTGACAGCATTTTCCTGAAAAGCCAAAGGACCTCTGTTCGACTCTCCAGGACCCACATAAGCCAGATGCACAAGAAGGTGCATGCATCTGGAGTTCGTTTGCAGTGGCTGGAGGCCCTGGAGTGCCCATTCTCTCTCTCTCTCTCTCAAATGAATAAATAAATAAATAAATAAATAAATAAATAAATAAATAAAATGTTTTAATTTTAAAAAATTATTATTTGGGAGAGACACAGAGAGAGAGAGAGAGAGAGAGACAGAGACAGAGACAGAGACAGAGAGGAAGAGGCAGAGAGAGAGAGAGAGAGAATGGGTGTGCCAATGGCCTCTCAGCCACTGTGAATGAACTCCAGATGTGTGTGCCCCCTTATGGGCAAGTGCAGCATTGTGCACTTGAGTCACTTTTGAGTCTGGCTAAACGTGGGACCTGGAGATGGAACAGGTGTTCTTAGGCTTGGCAGGCAGGCGCCTTAACCACTAAGCCATCTCTCCAGCCCAAATAAAATATTTTTTTAAAAAGAAGTGATTAGGAGTCTTCTACACAAAACAGAAGGAACCGGCTAGGTGGCGATGGCCCATGCCATAAAGAACACAAGGCTGTGTCTGTCTGGTGGCCTCACTATATAAAGAACACATCCAGCAAGCCAGAGTGATAACTTAGGTGCTCTCTAGGTCCCAGGGCTCTTTAAATGTCTCTCTCCACTGAGAGGGAATGGAAATCCTTTTAAGGATTCATACTCAGGATTTTAATCTGGGTTCTATTTTTAACCTTTGGAAGAGATGAAACCTTGAAAACTAAGAGGAACCATTATCTCTGGTAAAGTAATTTCAGCTCTGAGAGTGTCTAATTTAGATTCTTTGAGGCTTCTTTTTTAATTCCTTGTAAATTAGAATAGGTGATGACAAGAAGAGTTGGAAACCTGGGGAAATAGAGCCCATGGGTACCAGGAAATAAGGCCAGATATGTCCATGTGGCTCCTTTAAATCACATTCTACATTCCGCTCCCCTGCCCCTCTTCAACTACTCTACCTTGGATAACAAAGGTCCTTCTAGTCCTTTCTCTTTAATCCACACACCCTGTGTAGTTCTGCTTATATTTTTTTCCTTCACTTACTTATTATTACCCCCCCACACACCCTTGTGCTTCAAAATCACAGTGAATGCTACATTCTCTTCAGAAATAAATGGCTACTCAAAAGTGAAAACACACAGGCCCTCCAGCTCTCCTCCTGGCTCTGGCCTACCTTTCCAAGTCATCTCTGCTCTTCACAACCAGTGGCCTTGACCCAGAACAGTACCTGCTGTTCATTTAGTCCATTTCTCCAGCAAATGTTAACCAACCATGCCAGTCACGCTGTCTTGCATAAATCATGCACTTATGTCTCTCCATATTTTGTGCATCCAAGCCAATCCTTTTGCCAGTTACAGTCTTTCCCACGCCATCCGCTTGAGGAATGGGTACTTATTTCTAATCTCCCTCTCAAATGACACCTTTTCTTGTAGCCTATCTGGCATTCCTCTCTCCACCCATCCACCCCCAGGCAGAGCCATCTTGGGTCACCATCCGGGACTCTGCATTCCTCTGATGCAGCAGTTCTGCACTATACATTTCTACACTCTGGAATGCTATAAGGAGATAATTGGATTCCCAAGAAAACTTCCCTTGTTGAAATTAAATTATAAGACCAGTCGATTAAGTGAGAGATAAAAGGGGTCGAGGTTAGGACGTCCAAGACTCACAGCAACAAAATTAGCTTTTCTTGAAGAAGTTTCAATATTAAAGGTGTTTTGTGGCTATCAGGATATTTCATTTCATGCTAGAATATCAAATTACTTATTAAAAAACAACTATCTTCTTTAACTCACAAGCCGCATACCCATAAGCCTTCCAAATCCTAACATCTATGGCTGTGGGCTTCCAATGTGGCCAGCATCACAATTTATAACAAATAAACAAACAAAATAATAAACAAAAGAACACGATCAGGAACGATTGTGCAAAAGAAACATAACTGATGCCACGTGGGTCCTGGTACTTTGTTCCCAATCATTGTCCACCTGCTCACTGGGGACTAATTCCTAGTGACCCATCTGTTGTGACCAATGACAATCAGTGTGATGCAAATTATTGTTGTTGTCCTTATGGTTAATACCCAGTTAGTTACGAAAATGTCCTCTGCAGGAGGATGGCCACTATTGAATCACGTGTCTTCTTCCTTCTAGAGAAGAGGTCACCAAAGGAGGGACTGTGTTAGTGATGGCTAATCCTAGTTATTAACCTGATGGGACTGAGATGCACGCAGGATATTCGATTAGTAAATCAGCTCTGGGTATGTCTGCGTGCATGCTTCTAGATTAGGATTAACGAAGAGGGCTGGGAAGATCCACCCTGAATATGGGAGACAACATGCTATAGGCTGTCTTCCTGGGTGGAATAAAAGGGAAGAAAGAGAAAGCTCTGAGAGCAGACATTCATATTCTCTCTCCCTCTCCCTCTTAGTCCTTCTCCTCCTCCTCCCCCTCCTCTTCCTCTTTCTTATCCTCCCTCCCCTTCCTGGCTGCCAAGATATGAGCCACTGTGTGACACCATGCTCTTCACACCACAATGGACTGAAACTTTTTTAAAAATTTATTTGAGAGCGACAGAGAGAGAGAGAGAGAGAGAGAGAGGCAGAGAGAGAGAGAGAGAGGAGAGAGAGAGAGAGAGAGAGAGAGAGAGCGAATGGGCACACCAGGGCCTCCAGCCACTGCAAATGAACTCCAGATGCATGCGCCACCTTGTGCATCTGGTTTACATGGGTACTGGGGAATTGAGCCTTGAACCAGGGTCCTTAGGCTTCTCAGGCAAGCACTTAACCACTAAGCCATCTCTCCAGCCCCTGGACTGAAACTTTGAAACTGTCAATCAAATTAAATCTTTCCTTCTTCAAAGGGTTTCTCTCAGGTATTATTCACAGTGAAAAAAAAGTCTAATACAATATCTTAACCAACTTTGTCATCACAAGATCACTGAGTTAATGATAAATGTCCCACATAATGCAATTAACTTCAGTCTTGATTTTGAGTAGATCTTTTTTGCCTGAGTTGAATAAATTTCCACTCTGTTCCTCAGATTTGCATATATTGATAACAATGTTTTATTGTCAAGAACTGCATGGCTTTAATAGAAAAATGCCCCGGATGATAAGATATTCTATATTGAGAAATATGCCATTCCCTTTATGTGAATTACCTCATCAGCTCCTCCCAACAACCCTATTGCACAAGCATTATTTTTGATTCCTTATAGGAATGTGCAACTTAAGGCTTATATAGGTTAGTCACAAATAAGCAAGAAATGACCAAATCACCACACCAAAATAAAAACACCTCATTTTGAGTAGATGCTCTTTAGATTTTTATTGTTCTATAGTTTTGCACTAGAAACACAAAGCCAAGTGTTTGCATATTTGCAATTAGTTTATCCTGAAGGATTTGTCTATTTAACAACATTCAAAGAATCTTTTGTTTTTATGGCTAAGATGGAGTCAATTTGAACAGTCTTAAGTTAAAATGACTATAGCTCTTTTCCATAGCAGAAAACTGAGACCCTCCATGCTTGCAGTCAGCTCCACGTTGCTGGGACAAACATCCAACCGGACACAGCTTATGGGAGGAAGGGGTTTATTTCAGGCTTACAAAATCCAGGGAAACACCATCGATGGGGGAATAAGCTGGCTCACTTCCATAGATCCAAGCAGAGAGCCACCACGGCAGCAGGCAAACACCAATACCAGCAAGCATGAGCTGCCAGAGCTCAAACCGCTCTCCACCCACCTTAGGGCTGGACTCCCAAGGTTTGCCCCCAGTGACACTCTCCCCTCATCTCAGGAATCTGCCTCGAGGAATTCAAGTGGGAAGTTTGATCAAAAATGGCTGAGTTTGAGCTGGGCATTGTGGCGCACGCCTTTAATCCCAGCACTCAGGAGGCAGAGGTAGAAGGATCGCTAAGAGTTCAAGGCCACCCTGAGACTACATAGTTAATTCCAGGTCAGCCTGGACCAGAGTGAGACCCTACCTCGAAAAACCCAAAAAAGGCTGAGTTTATGGGGCCAGACATTTAAACTGTCACATTCAAACTACCACATCAACCATACAGCTATTTAGGGGAGTGTGGGACCAGGGCCTTTTCTTTTCTTTTTTTTTTTTTAGAACAACTCAGCAAAATAAAATTCTGGTTTATTGTTGGACATTGTTTCACACATACATCAAACAGGCCAAAAAAATAAACAGCAACTTCATAGACAAAAAAAGAAAAAAAAGAAACCTTTTTATCTTTGGCCTTTTTAACCATCTCATACAAACCAACTACTTATAGTACAGCTAGGTACATACACAAAAAAAGTTACTGGAATGCTCGGAATAAGATTTTTTTTTTGTAGTTGTTTTTTTTTTTTTTTTTTTACAAGGTTTTTTTTCTCCTTTGAGATTATAATGAACATGGTCACACCACAAGTAAAGTCAGAAGTAGGACAGAGAACGCTCTGAAGGCTGGACTGGTCATCCGTTATCATTAAAAATGGCTGACCCCTAACAATATGTACAAAAATATAAAATGTAAATAAAAAATACAAACGAATTTTCCTTTTAAAGTACTTTTAAGAAAAAAAGCAGGGCCTTGGAAGTTTTGCTTTTCTCCTCCCCTGTTGCAAATTCTCGTTGTGGTTTTGGTGGGGTGGTGAGGAGCGTGTGCCATCTGCGGGTGGCGCTGCCCGTGGTTGGCGGGCGGGCCTGCCTCTCTACTTGAAGGTGACCACGTTTAGATTCTGAGACGGGAAGTGGAGGGTGAATAGGTCACAGTGGCCTTTTTCAATAACTTTTCCTTTTTTGCTGTCTAGTCATCCTCATTGGTCTTCTGCTTCTTGGTATCAGCATCATCATCCTCAGCTGCCCACTTGCCCGTAGCTGCCTCTGCCTCCTCATCTTCATCTCCATCCTCTTCCTCACCATCAACTTCTTCTTCCTCCTCCTCCTCTTCCTCCCCACCTTCTTCTTCATCATCTACCTCATTGTCAGCCTCCTGTTTCCCCATTTTCCTCATTAGCACTGCCATTGGCAGGGGGTTCTCTTCCATCCTCTGCCTCCTCCACAACTTCCTTCTTTTCCTTCAAATCCTTGGTGGTGATCTCGGAGCTGGTGTCCACAGCCGCGTCTGACATGGTGGGGCACGCCGGTGAGCCGATGCAGCGGGCGAAAGAGAAAGCGAGAGTTCGAAGACTCTGGCGAAAATGCTGCCTGAGTCCGCGGCTGGAGGGAGGGAAGGCAGGCGGCGGAGGTGGCTGCAGCCAGAGACGGAGCCCCGGAACAATGCAAAGATGGCTTTTCCGAGCAGCCTGTCCAGAGGCATTTTTTAAAGGAAGCTTGACCATAAAGGGACACGACAATAGTGATGTCAGTGATGGCTTCATTTGAGCGAAAGCATGTCCAAGAGTTGGTTGATGTTACAGTATCTGGCTCTACACAATCCACACCATAATACATGTCCTCTAGTCTCACTCTAGGTTTTCCCCTGAACTCCCTGCTACCCCATTCTTTGCAAAAACTCATTTTGTCAAAATAAAAATTACAAAATATAATATTACATGTCATGCACAAAATCTTTTAGATTTCAGATAAAATAGCTTAAACCATTTTTGGAATGAGATATCACATATATAATTAATTAACCAGGGTGATTTCAGACAGCTATTTAACTTGTTTGTACCTTTACTTTCCCCACTGGTACCATGAAGCAGCTGGTGGGATGACCTCCATGCATTTTTCAGTGCTGGTATTTTATGAGGTATTTGCAATTCTGACAATACATATGCTAATGAGAAAGTCACACCACAGTTCATCAACAGTAGTGGAAGTTCCAAATGTTATTTCTGTTTGGTCTAGAAATGCTTTAGTTTGGGATTTTCTTGACTCAGAGCTAAATGTATAATAGATGACCTCTTCTCTTCAGTATCACGTTCCCTAATATGACTAATTCTCATTTGGACATTGAAATGATCCCAACTGAGAGACTCTTGCTATAGTCCACATAAGCATGAACCGATGGAGATGGACTTAAAAGTGTTTTGTGGGGCTGGAGAGATGGCTTAGTGGTTAAGGCGTTTGCCTGCAAAGCCAAAGGATCCCGGTTCGACTCTCCAGTACCCATGTAAGCCAGATGCACAAGGGGCACGTGCATATAGAGTTTGTTTGTAGTAGCTGGATGCCCTGGTGTGCCCATTCTTGCCCTCCCTCTCTCTCTCTCTCTGTGCCTTTCTCCTTCTCAAATAAATAAATAAATAAAAAAAAATTTTAAAAAGTGTTTTGTGTGTGTGTGTGTGTGTGTGTGTGTGTTTTTGAGGTAGAGTCTTACTCAGAAAGTGGAAGTGAGGGAGAGAAACCAGGGTCTTCTAGGTGTCTGACCTCAACAACCCATTGGATGGCAGATTATTTCCTGACACAGAAGACTGAGCAACAGGTTGGGCTGGGAGCTGAAGTAAGAGTTCAGCTGCAATTGTGCTAAACTGGGGCTTCAAAAGAAAATGTCAAGAAAGTTGCACATGGAAACCTGGAGTCTAGAGGACAGGCTTGGGCTGAAGATAAGAATATGGGAATCATCAGCATGCAGGTTGTAATTAAATTTTGGAGACTGGATAAAGTCACTGTGGAGAATAGAGAGAGAAGAAGATGGCTTTCCCCTATTTTCTAGACCCCTCGGATTTCCATTCTAGTCTCTCTCCTCAGCCAGTCTGCTTCATATTTACTTTTAGCCAATCAATGATCAACTAACTGAAATTTTTGTTTGTTTTTGTTTAAATAGGTTCTTATAAGCTCAGGCTGACCTTGAACTTGTGACTCTCCTGCCTTAGTATCTCAAATGCTAGGATTACAGGCGTGCAACACCATTCTTGGCTCAATAAACTGAAAAAAAAATAATGAATGTTTTAAAATGTGCCATATTATCTGAATCAATCTATACCTCAATGTTCTGTTTTTTTAATTTTTAATTGTTTCTTTCGGAGGGGGGGGCAGATACAGAAAGAGAGGGGAGGTTGGGAGGGAGACAATGAGCCCACAGCCTCCAGGTGCTGCAAATGAACTCCAGACGCATGTGCACCTTGTGCATCTGGTTATGTGGGTCCTGGGGAATTGAATCTTTGGCTTTGCAGGCAAGCTCCTTAACTGCTAAGCCATTTCTTCAGCCCAAATGTTCTCTTTTTTAATGATGATTCAGTTGAGTTCTATCTCAAACCCATTCTTCTATGACCCATTCTTCTATCCAAGGACCCATTCTTCGATGACCTACTCCGGCCCCAAGCCAGCAAAGCAGTCAGTTCTATGACCACATGGTCCCAGCTTGATACCATCCATGTGGATCTGATCCCAATTCTGAGCTAATGCAAAGCTCCTTGAGGAGAACGAGCACAGTGTGCTCACCCTTGAGCCCATCACAACACACAGCACAGTGCCAATCAGCACAGGTCTGCTCGCTGCCTGGATGGCCATTTGCCTGGTGGTTTGGAAGAGAAGACAAGGAATATGCAAGCCAAGGTCTTGATCTGGCCTTGATCCCAATATGGGGTTGGATTTATGGGACAGCTATCACCAGAAGTTCAAATGTCCTTAGGGTCTCCCCGCCCTCCAATTTCCACTTCTTAGAGGGTGTTAGCCTGGTATCTGTTCCCACCCATGGTCACTGTGATGGTGAATCTTCTCCGTCGATTTCACTAGATTCGGAATCACCTAGGAGACATGCCTATGGGTGCGTCTACGTGGGCATTTCCAGCGAGGTTTAACTAACGAGAGAAGATCCACCTTGGATGTGTGGACTGAATAAGAGATAAAGGAGAAGAAGACTCCCAGCATTCATCTCTGTCTGCTTCCTGACTGCAGCTGCAATGTAACCTTGAGCTCTTTCCTTTCTTAAGTTGCTGTTGTCAGGTATTTTGTCACACCAGCGTGCAAAATATCTGATAAAATAACATTTAGGAGTGGAAAGATTGCTCCGTGGTTAAGGCACTTGCAGGTAAAACCTAATGACCTGGGTTTGTTTCCCCAATGCCCATGTAAAACCAGATGCATAAAGTGGCACGTGCATCTAGAGTTCATCTGAAGTGGCTGGAGGCCCTGGCATACCCATTCTCTCTGTCTGTCTCTCTTCTCTCCATGTGTCTCCTTCAAATAAATAAATAAGACAAAGAAGCATTGAACACTTCCACAAATCATTTTGTTTATTTACTTGTTACCAGTCTACATATTTCCCGTTCACCCTTAACATGGAAACTCCCGGGAGAGAAGAATCACACCTGTCTTATTGTTCCTTCCCCAGGACTCAGAACGAGGCCTCACTCGAACATGAGGCCTTGTGGATATTTCATGAATGAAGAAATGGCTTCTTGGGCAGGGCGTGGTGGTGCATGCCTTTAATCCCAGCATGCGGGAGGCAGAGGTAGGAGGATCGTCATGAGTTCAAGGCCACTCTGAGAATACAGAGTGAATTCCAGGTCAGCCTGGGCTAAAGTGAGACCCTACCTTGAAAAAGAAGAAAAGAAAGAAAGAAAGAAATGGCTTCTTCATGTATCTGAGAAGGACTCTGTTTGGGTTTGGTTTTCTCTGGCTCATCTTCAACCAGGTATTTGTGTCTGGGCTGAGAGGAATCAGCACCGATAGAACAGAGAGACTATGGGTGAGAAGTGTTTGTGAGAGACGACGGGTGAGAAGCCCGATGGGCCAAGAAGAGGCCACCAAGCAGAGCAACAGGGGCTGAGCCGGCAGCCTCTCAGTTCCTGCTGGAGGACCGACTCTATGTTCTCCTCGGAAATACGGGTACTCTACCCACCAGCCTCTTACCATCTAAGTTATAGTAATTTTGATATACCTCTAAGACACGTTCTCTGAGCACTACATTGCAACCTTGACAACATTCTCCAAAGTTCAAGACACATGTCTGACAAACACGGGGACAACAGGGCGCAACCTTTGAGTTAGATATGTTCCCAAAATTTCATGGCAGATATAGGTGTCACTCCACTCCAAGCCAGCCTGGGAGCCATTCGCCATTTGACTCTTGACCTCATGAGCAGCACTGACACAAGAAAGGGTTGGCCTGAGCTCACAACACATTGTTCTCAGACTTGCTTGCTGCTGGTATCATCCTGCCATGAATCAATTCCCCTTAACCACTTGGAAAAGTGGCAAACGATAGGGAACAAATGTCCCTTCCAGCAGAAAGGAGGGACAACTGCTTAATGAATCAGCAGTTGTGCAGATGGGGAGCTAGTGGAGCCAAGAGGAGGGATCTGGGATCTGCTTGTCCTGATGGGCAATCAGTGCCAGAGCATCTCCCCCACCCTTGCTAATCCTGCTGGGCCAGACCACGTGGCTTTCCACACAAATGTAGGTCATTTAAAATGCTGTCAGTGATCTGCTGCCTCTCCTTGCCAAGACACTGGAAAACCAATCGTGACTGGGAGAAATTATTTCCAAGCTGGTGCTTCTCACTTAAAACCGAGAATCCAGACTGTAAAAGCTACCATTTACAGTCTGGGCAAGGATTATCCTTCAATGTTACCCAAATAGCCACCAAGTTTGCATGAGCCTGTTTGGGGAAGGAAAAGAAAAGAAAGGGAAGAAAAGAAAAGAAAAGACAAGACAAGGCCCGGGGCAGTAACTCCTGTTAAAGGCAGGCGTTACATGGTTCACTCTTGAAGCTATTTAAAAACATTGCAATGATTTACAGAAAGAATCAAAATATTATCATCTATGACACAACTGGGAGAAACATTTGGCCTTAAATTTGGATGAGAAAGAAAAATATCTATTCTGCTGATTGAATTTACCATTTTGCAAGAGTACCTCTGTTTAATTCATGAAATTTAATCATGATCATGATGGGATTTATTGCTTCTCATTAATGTTCCCTTTGAAAATGAGTGGAAAGATCCAGAGTTGAGAGAAAAGGAAGATTCTTTCCAAAGTACCACAAGACTTAATTTGGACTTCATTAAATCTCATTAGTTCACTAATACAGAATTTATGACACTTATGATAGAGAGTAGGCTGGTGTTTATCTTGGTTTAATCTATGAAAAAGTGATTTTTCTCTGCAGGTGAATGATATAAAAAAGGCCTCAAGGGAAGAGCCTATGTGTGTGATGGAATAAATATTCATCAATCACTTCCTTTTATACACAAGTACTGTGCTGATTTCAAAATTTTAAGTACTTCCATTAGAGAAAATGATGGAGGAGCTTGAACAGGGGTACTCTGTATGGGTGGATAACGCTGCTTCTAGTAGTTATAGGTTAGTTATTTAAGTGAGAAAGAGGTACAGAGAAAGAGAGAGGGGAGAGGGAGGGGAGAATTGGTGTGCCAGGGGCTATAGCCACTGCATACAAACTCTAGATGCATGTGCCACCTTGGGCATCTGGCTTTATGTCGATACTGGGGAATCAAACTCAGCTCTTAAGCTTTGCAGGAAAGCATCTTAACTGCTGAGCCATCTCGCCAGCCCAGTTATAGGTTTTAAAACCAAAATCTCAATGCTAGGTGTAGGATATGTCTCAGTTTTTGACCAGGGAACCTCCAGAAGCTCCCAAAACAATACAGCTGTTGTCAATGTTCTTGGTTGCCTACCAGCACTTGCTGGTGAGACCCTATTTTGGATATAAAACACAGAGAAATCAAGATGGAACTGAGCCGAAAGCCTCCTTCTGGATGGAGAGTGTTCATAATGCCAGAAGGTGCTGTGCAGGCTGTTGGAGAAGAAAAGTCATCAACGTTCTCATCCATCTGTGGATTCTGTATGCAATAATGTAAACTGCCAGGCAAGAGATGCCCACTGGTACAACACTGGCATGAATGTTCCAGGAATAACCAACCACTTCCTGATTGAAGCCAAGGCCTGCTCTACAGAAGGGAATACGTCCCAGATACTCACTTTAAATCTTGTCAAAGCCTGTGGCTGGGGAGGTCACAGGCCCTCTGGAGGAATCTACTATTGTGGGACCTGTAATCAAACTGCCTTCAAAAATACTTGTGTTTAGGGCTTGAGGGATGGTTAGCAGTTAAGGTGTCTGCCTACAAAGCCAAAGGACCTAGGTTCGATTCCCCAGGACCCATGTTAGCCAGATGCACAAGGGGGCGCATGCATGTGGAGTTTGTTTGCAGTGGCTGGAGGCCCTGGCATACTCATTCTCTTTCTTCTCAATCTCTGTCAAATAAATAAATAAAAATAAAATATTTTAAACTTGAATTGTTTTTAAAAATTGTATTTATACTGTAGGCTAGTGTGGCTCTCAGCTTTGATTCAAAGGAGCCTCTTTTGATGGTGGGTGACAGTCAAAGCAGAGATTCATAATCAGTCAAAGGGCTGAGGAAAAGTGAGTGCTCATCCCCAAATGAGACATCTATAGCACAGAAGGTGGGTGGGAAAACTGTATGAGCCAGAGGACGGGGAGGGGTGCTGGGGAATGCTACCTTTCAGATGTGACATGGCTGGTGTGATCATGGACACACAACAGCTGTGACCACCTGTACAAGACCTGCACAGAAAGAAATGAGAAAACCATGAAAATAAGAGGATAACTCTTTGGGAAGAGAAAGAGGGTCAGTAGGAGAGAGAGAAGGAGATCAGAAGAGGTAATGGGAGGTGACTATGATCATAGTATGTTGTATGCAAGTAGGAAATTATCAGAAAGTTTTAAAAAAAATTGCCAGGTGTGGTGATGCAAGCCTTTAATCCCAGTACTCAGGAGGCAGAAGTTGTGAGTTAGAGGCCAGCCTGAGACTACATAGTGAGTTCCAGGTCAACCTGTGGTATAGCGAGACCCTACCTCAAAAAAAAAAAAAAAAATAATGAAAAAGAAAGTAATGGAGGGCTGGGGAGATGGCTTAGAGGTTAAGGCACATGCCTGCAAAGCCTAAGAACCCTGGTTTGATTCTCCAGGTTCCATGTAAGCCAGATGCACATGTTGGCACATATGTCTGGAGTTCGTCTGCAGTGGCTAGAGGCCCTGGCACACCTATTCTCACTCTCTTTTTTTCCCTCTCTCTGTCTCTAATACATAAACAAATAAAAAAATAAAATCTTTAAAAAAAAAAAAAAAGAAAAGAAAGTAATGGAGACTCCCACTGTCCTCCCGCCCATCACTGCTTCTTTATTTGTTCTCTACCTACTTCCAAGAAGGGCTTTGTTCCAGTCAGGTTCTCATCGCTGGCAGAAATCACCCAACCAAGAGCAGCTTGTGGGAAAAAAGAGCTCCATGATGGCAGGGGAAAACTATGGCATGAGCAGAGGGTGGACATCACCCCCTGGCCAACATCAGGTGGACAATAGCAACAGGAGAGTGTGCCCAACACTGGCAAGGAGATGCTGGCTATAATACCCATAAGCCCATCCCCAACAATATACTGCCTCCAGGAGGTGTTAATTCCCAAATCTCCATCAGGTGGGAACCTAGCATTCAGAACACTTAAGTTTATGGGGGACACCTGAATCAAACCACCACAGGCTTGAACCAGCCTAGGAGGATGGGTATATTTATAGAGGAAAGGCTGAGTGGTTTTCTGACTACCACATCACATGAAATGTTGAAACAGATTTTCACTAAATTTGGAGGTTATTTTGAGGATAGTCTATTTAAAAATATGCGGCACATGTGAAATTCATTTTGAAAAGTCCTGCGAAATGTTGCAAAAAGATACTGTAACAATTTTACTAGAAATCCCAAAATAACAGAAGTCACTGTTAATTGATGTATGTATGTGATATAAATATTTACTTCTGACTCACCTAAGAGAAACCTTCAGCTAGGTAGGCCAAAACTAATGGGTCCTCTCCAGAGATCAGGGATCACGGGGCTCATTTTTTCTTCCATCTTTTGGACATTTCATGGTCCAGGACAGTCACCGCGTGCCAGGAGGGCACCCTTGTGGCCTGCTCTGGTCAATAGGGAGGATGAAGAGAAGAAAGATAAATTTCTTCCTTCCATGAATGGGTCAGAACAGTGAGCATCATTCTTAGAAATCCCACACAAAACTTAAATTTCTAGTTTCTTGGCAAAAACATTCATCCACACAGCCATACCTTGTTGGGCCCTGCCCAGTGTGAAGCCGAGTGGTTAGCCCAGCCAATCTTGGCCTACTCCCGGTAAGGCCTAGTCGAGCCTGAGTAGAGTTTCGTGACCTGCCCTTGACTCAGCACCTAAGATGAAACTGCCTCCAGCCAGCTGCTGCTGACGTGATAAAATACTGTTGGCCCTTATACCTTTCTCTCATCCCCTCTTCCCACCCCCTTCCTCAAAGTATATTGGCCCTTATACTTTTCTCTCATCCCCTCTTCCCGCCCCCTTCCTCAAAGCATATAAATATCTCCCCTGACAATAAACGGAGAGTTCCGCCTTAGACGTTTCTCCCGGCTCAATGTGCTTTTCTTTTCCCCGGTGATTTGGGGAGGTTTTTTGAGTCATCGACACCCGCCTTCTCGCTTAGCCTAGAGAGAAGCGGCTGGCCCGGTTCTCTCTCTCTTCTGCTCTACCTGCCGGTGGTGGGAAAAAAAAACCCCAGCAATACCTGTCATCAAGGGAGCTCTCATTACTAAGGATATGTGGTGCAACCAACAAGTTCCTGACATGTAGACACAGTCTGTCTGTCTGTCTGTCTCTCTCTCCCTATGCCTCTCATTATGTACCTGCATGTTTGTGCACTTATATGTAGAGGTCAGAGGACAACCTCTGGTATCATTTCTCAGACTCTGCCCGCCTTTAATTTTTTTTTAATGACATTGCCTCTCACTGACCTGAAACTTGCCAAATATGCTACATGAGCTAGCCAGTGAGCCCCAGGAACCCTTCTGTATCTCCGGCACTGGGATTACGGGCACACACCACCACACCAAGCTTTTATGTGGATGCTGGGCATCTGAGTTCAGATCGTCAGGCTTGTGGGGCAAGCAGTTTGCTGGCTGAGCCATCTCCCCAGCCCTAGAAAGCCAATGTCTTACACAGCTGAAATTAGAATATAATCAGAGAGGGAGAAATAGAGCAGCAGATGCTAAGTGGAAGAACGCATCTACTTACTATGGTTGAATAACAGATCTGACAGGGAGCTTCTTGATAGAAGAGAAAGGCAAGAATTATTTTTACCTAAGAAGCAAATCCATCCATTTCTCAAGAGGGACAAAGCTTATCCCAGAATTAAATACATTCTATAACGTCCTCACACAGGCACCGCATGTAAGCACGAGAGTCACATTTCGGAATTTTTAAATTGCTTTCCTTGTTAAAGATTCTCTCCCCCAACTCTTGTTCTTACACGCACTCACCCATGCATGTCCAATTTCCATTTCAGGATGCCTAGTCATCAAGGGTACTGGAAACAATAAGGAGGCATAATTAAACGTTCTTAATAAGTTTTGTTCAAGGAGTATGAAAAGTAGATTTGTGGGAATCAGAAGAAAGGATGAACCAGAAATGTCTTACTGGTGTCATCTATGTCAGACCTTTGTGTAACAGATTTGGAGACCTTGTCAATGTCAAGCATGACTAAGTCCTTGGAGGCTGACTCAACGTAACCTAATGGTGCACTAATGGTTAGGGAGACCAGGAGTGCCTTCATTGGCACTGTTTATATCCTCTCTCCCTCCCTCTCTCTCTCTCTCTGCCTGTCTCTCAACTGGAAAACTGAACCTTCAACAGATACCACCCATTGTTTGTCAGGAAGAACAAAGATTCAGAGGAAAGGGGATGCGAAGACGTGTAGAGCACAGAGACATTGCCTCTTCCCCATAACCAATGGTGACCCCCACAATGCACGACCCACATTCCCCAACGAGGAGGGAGGAGGACAGAAAGGAGGACAGGGAGGAGGCTATCAATGGCACCAACATGAATGTATTCACATCATAAATAATAAAATAAATATCAAAAAAGAAAGAAGAAGACAAATAAACAGAAAAAGAATTCATGAGTTCATTTTAGTATAAATTAAAATTAGATAGAAAATTGATATTTATATAGACTCAAGTATTTGAGAGCCAGTATTAGGTTTAATGTAAGTGTGAGCGAGTCACTTTTAATTGATTTGGTGAAATAGTTCTTCACAGTTTTATGCTGTACAAAAAGAAATTGAAATCCGGGGGCTGGAGAGATGGCTTAGCAGTTAAGGCGCTTGCCTGCAAAGCTGAAAGACCCAGATTTGATTCCCCAGAACCCATGTAAGCCAGATGCACATGGTGGCACATGTGTCTGGAGTTGTTTTAAGTGGCTAGAGGCCTTGACATGCCCATTCTCTCTCTCTCTCTCAAATAAATAAAAATAAATTAAAAGAATTGAAAACAATGTCCATCACAAACCCTTATAATTAGCTTATTTTTCTAATAGCTTATAGACAGACTTAAATGGAAATATAAAGTGTGCTATGGAAACAAGAAATTAGGGACTGAGGAGAGTGCTCAGTGGGTAATAACATTTTCAGCCCAGGCATGAGGACCACAGGCTGCCCAAGTTTGATTCCCCAGCACCCATGTTAAAACCTTGGCAGGGCCAGTTGTGAAGTGGATGGAGAATGGAGAATTGCTGGGGCTTGCTGCCCAAAAATGACAAGCTCTGGGATCAGTGAAGAACGGTGCAGATGACTGAGAGAGGACATCCAGTGTTCATTCTCTTTTGGCCTCCCAAGAGCTCTTAGGGCACAAGCATCAGCATCCCATCACACACTACACCACCCATCCATCACATACTACACCAACCATTCATCACACATGTCACCACCCATCCATCACACACTACACCATCCATCCATCACACACTACACCACCCTTCCCATCACACACTACACCATCCATCCATCACACACTACACCACCCATCCATCACACACTACACCACCCATCCATCACACACTACACCACCCATCCATCACACACTACACCACCCATCCATCACACACTACACCACCCATCCATCACACACTACACCACCCATCCATCACACACTACACCACCCATCCATCACACACTACACCATCCATCCATCACACACCATCCATCACACACACTACACCACCCATCCATCACACACTACACCACCCATCCATCACACACACACACCCATCCATCACACACTCACACCACCCATCACACACCCACCCATCCATCACACTACACCACCCATCCATCACACACTACACCACCCATCCATCACACACTACACCACCCATCCATCACACACTACACCACCCATCCATCACACACTACACCACCCATCCATCACACACTACACCACCCATCCATCACACACTACACCACCCATCCATCACACACTACACCACCCATCCATCACACACTCACCACCCATCCATCATACACTACACCACCCATCCATCACACACACCACCCATCCACACCACCCATCCATCACACACTACACCACCCATCCATCACACACTACACCACCCATCCATCACACTACACCACCCATCCATCACACACTACACCACCCATCCATCACACACTACACCACCCATCCTATCACACACTACACCACCCATCCATCACACACTACACCACCCATCCATCACACACTACACCATCCATCCATCACACACTACACCACCCATCCATCACACACTACACCACCCATCCATCATCACACACCACCCATCCATCCCACATCCATCACACACTACACCACCCATCCATCCATCACCCACCATCACACCACCCATCCATCCATCACACACACCACCCATCCATCACACACACCACACCATCCATCACACACTACACCACCCATCCATCACACACTACACCACCCATCCATCACACACACCACCCATCCATCACACACTATACCACCCATCCATCACACACTACACCACCCATCCATCACACACACTACCACCCATCCCATCACACACTACACCACCCATCCATCACACACCTTCCCATCACACACTACACCACCCATCCATCACACACTACACCACCCATCCATCACACACTACACCACCCATCCATCACACACTATACCACCCATCCATCACACACTACACCACCCATCCATCACACACTACACCACCCATCCATCACACACCCTTCACCACCCATCCATCACACACTACACCACCCATCCATCACACACTACACCACCCATCACACACACACCACCCATCCATCACACACACCACCCATCCATCACACACACACCACCCATCCATCACACACTACACCACCCATCCATCCATCATCCATCACATACACTACACCACCCATCCATCACACACTACACCACCCATCCATCACACACTACACCACCCATCCATCACACACTACACCACCCATCCTATCACACACTACACCACCCATCCATCACACACTACACCATCCATCCATCACACACTACACCACCCATCCATAACACCACCACCCATCCATCACACACTACACCACCCATCCATCATCACACACACCACCATCCATCCATCACACACCACCCACCCATCCATCACACACTACACCACCCATCCATCACACACTACACCACCCATCCATCACACACTACACCACCCATCCATCACACACTACACCACCCATCCATCACACACTACACCACCCATCCATCACACACTACACCACCCATCCATCACACACTACACCACCCATCCATCACACACCCACCATCCATCACACACTACACCACCCATCCATCCATCACCACATCCATCACACACACACCACCCATCCCATCACACACTACACCACCCATCCATCACACCACCCATCCATCACACACTACACCACCCATCCATCACACACTACACCACCCATCCATCACACACTACACCACCCATCCATCACACACTACACCACCCATCCATCACACACTACACCACCCATCCATCACACACTACACCACCCATCCATCACACACTACACCACCCATCCATCACATACTACACCACCCATCCATCACACACTACACCACCCATCCATCACACACTACACCACCCATCCATCACACACTACACCACCCATCCATCACACACTCACCACCCATCCATCACACACTACACCACCCATCCATCACACACGTCACCACCCATCCATCACACTACACCACCCATCCATCACACACTACACCACCCATCCCATCACACACTACACCACCCATCCATCACACACTACACCACCCATCCCATCACACACTACACCACCCATCCCATCACACACTACACCACCCATCCATCACACACTACACCACCCTTCCCATCACACACTACACCACCCATCCATCACACACTACACCACCCATCCCATCACACACTACACCACCCATCCATCACACACTACACCACCCATCCATCACACACACCCACCCATCCATCACACACACACCACCCATCCATCACACACTACACCACCCATCCATCACACACACACCACCCATCCATCACACCACCCATCCATCCATCACACACTACACCACCCATCCATCACACACTACACCACCCATCCATCCATCACACTACACCACCCATCCATCACACACTACACTACCCATCCATCACACACTACACCACCCATCCATCATCACACACACCACCCATCCATACACCACATCCCATCACACACTACACCACCCATCCATCACACACACACCACCCATCCATCACACACTACACCACCCATACCATCACACACTACACCACCCATCCATCACACACTACACCACCCATCCTATCACACACTACACCACCCATCCATCACACACTACACCACCCATCCATCATACACTACACCACCCATCCATCACACACTACACCACCCATCCATCACACACTACACCACCCATCCATCACATCACACACCACACCACCCATCCATCCATCACACACTACACCACCCATCCATCACACACTACACCACCCATCCATCACACACTACACCACCCATCCCATCACACCACACTACACCACCCATCCATCACACACCATCACACCACCCCATCCATCACACACTACACCACCCATCCATCACACACCACCACCACCCATCACACACACTACACCACCCATCCATCACACACTACACCACCCATCCATCATCACACACACTACACCACCCATCCATCACACTACACCACCACCCATCCATCACACTACACCACCCATCCATCACACACTACACCACCCATCCATCATCACACACCACCCATCACACACCCACCCCCATCCATCACACACTACACCACCCCATCCATCACACACCACCCATCCACACACACTACACCCCATCCATCACACACTACACCACCCATCCATCACACACTACACCATCCATCCATCACTACACACCCATCCATCCACACCACCACCCATCCATCACACACTACACCACCCATCCATCACACACTACACCACCCATCCATCCATCACACACTACACCACCCATCCATCACACACTACACCACCCATCCATCACACACTACACCACCCATCCATCACACACTACACCACCCATCCATCATCACCACCCATCCATCACACAACACCACCCATCCATCACACACTACACCACCCATCCATCACACACACACCACCCATCCATCACACACTACACCACCCATCCATCACACACTACACCACCCATCCATCACACACTACACCACCCATCCATCACACACTACACCACCCATCCATCACACACTACACCACCCATCCATCACACACTACACCACCCATCCATCACACACTACACCATCCCATCCATCACACACTACACCACCCATCCATCACACACTACACCACCCATCCATCACACACTACACCACCCATCCATCACACACTACACCACCCATCCATCACACACTACACCACCCATCCATCACACTACACCACCATCCATCACATCACACACCACCACCCATCCATCACACACTACACCACCCATCCATCACACACTACACACCCATCCATCACACACACCACCCATCCATACACCACCCATCCATCACACACTACACCACCCATCCATCACACACTACACCACCCATCCATCACACACTACACCACCCATCCATCACACACTACACCACCCATCCATCACACACCACACCACCCATCCAACACACACTACACCACCATCCATCACACACACTACACCACCCATCCATCACACACTACACCACCCATCCATCACACACCCATCCATCCCATCCATCACACACTACACCACCCATCCATCACACACTACACCACCCATCCATCACACACGCCACCATCCATCCATCACACACTACACCACCCATCCATCACACACTACACCACCCATCCATCACACACTACACCACCCATCCATCACACACTACACCACCCATCCATCACACAACCTACACCCATCCATCACACACTACACCACCCATCCCATCACACACTACACCACCCATCCCATCACACACTACACCACCCATCCATCACACACTACACCACCCATCCATCACACACTACACCACCCATCCATCACACACTACACCACCCATCCCATCACACACTACACCACCCATCCATCACACACACCACCCTTACCATCACACACTACACCACCCATCCATCACACACTACACCACCCATCCATCACACACTACACCACCCATCCATCACACACTACACCACCCATCCATCACACACTACACCACCCATCCATCACACACTACACCACCCATCCATCACACACGTCACCACCCATCCATCACACACTACACCACCCATCCATCACACACTACACCACCCATCCATCATCACACACACCACCCATCCATCACACACTACACCACCCATCCATCACACACTACACCACCCATCCATCACACACTACACCACCCATCCATCACACACTACACCACCCATCCATCACACACTACACCACCCATCCATCACACACTACACCACCCATCCATCACACACTACACCACCCATCCATCACACACTACACCACCCATCCATCACACACTACACCACCCATCCATCACACACTACACCACCCATCCATCACACACTACACCACCCATCCATCACACACACACCACCCATCCATCACACACTACACCACCCATCCATCCATCACACACACTACACCACCCCATCCATCACACACACCACCATCCATCACACACTACACCACCCATCCATCACACACTACACCACCCATCCATCACATACTACACCACCCATCCTATCACACACTACACCACCCATCCATCACACACTACACCACCCATCCATCACACACTACACCACCCATCCATCACACACTACACCACCCATCCATCACACACAACACCACCCATCCATCACACACCACCCACCCATCCACACACTACACCACCCATCCATCACACACTACACCACCCATCCATCACACACTACACCACCCATCCATCACACACTACACCACCCATCCATCACACACTACACCACCCATCCATCACACACTACCACCATCCATCATCCATCATCACACTACACCACCCATCCATCACACACTACACCACCCATCCATTACACACTACACCACCCATCCTATCACACACTACACCACCCATCCATCACACACTACACCACCCATCCAATCACACACTACACCACCCATCCATCACACACTACACCACCCATCCATCACACACTACACCACCCATCCATCACACACTACACCACCCATCCATCACACACTACACCACCCATCCATCACACACTACACCACCCATCCATCACACACTACACCACCCATCCATCACACACTACACCACCCATCCATCACACACACACCACCCATCCATCACACACTACACCACCCATCCATCACATACACCATCACACCACACCCATCCATCACACACTACACCACCCATCCATCACACACTACACCACCCATCCATCACACACTACACCACCCATCCATCACACACTACACCACCCATCCATCACACACTACACCACCCATCCATCACACACTACACCACCCATCCATCACACACTACACCACCCATCCATCACACACTACACCACCCATCCCATCACACACTACACCACCCATCCATCACACACTACACCACCCATCCATCACACACTACACCACCCATCCATCACACACTACACCACCCATCCATCCACACTCACCACCCATCCATCACACACACACCACCCATCCATCACACACTACACCACCCATCCATCACACACTACACCACCCATCCATCACACACTACACCACCCATCCATCACACACTACACCACCCATCCATCACACACTACACCACCCATCCATCACACACTACACCACCCATCCATCACACACTACACCACCCATCCATCACACACTACACCACCCATCCATCACACACCACCACCCATCCATCACACACTACCACCCCATCCATCACACACTACACCACCCATCCATCACACACTACACCACCCATCCATCACACACTACACCACCCATCCATCACACACTACACCACCACCATCACACACACCCACCCATCCATCACACTACACCACCCATCCATCACACACTACACCACCCATCCATCACACACTACACCACCCATCCATCATCACACACTACACCACCCATCCATCACACACTTCACCACCCATCCATCACACACTACACCACCCATCCATCACACACTCACCACCCATCCATCACACACTACACCACCCATCCATCACACACTACACCACCCATCCATCACATCACACCCATCCATCACACCACACCACCCATCCATCACACACTACACCACCCATCCATCACACACTACACCACCCATCCATCACATCACCACCCATCCATCACACACACACCACCCATCCATCACACACTACACCACCCATCCATCACATACTACACCACCCATCCATCACACACTACACCACCCATCCATCACACACTACACCACCCATCCTATCACACACTACACCACCCATCCATCACACACTACACCACCCATCCATCACACACACCACCCATCCATCACACACTCACACACCCATCCATCACACACTACACCACCCATCCATCACACACTACACCACCCATCCATCACACACTACCACCCATCCATCACCACCCATCCATCACACACACCACCACCCATCCATCACACACTACACCACCCATCCATCACACACTACACCACCCATCCATCACACACTACACCACCCATCCCATCACACACTACACCACCCATCCATCACACACTACACCACCCATCCATCACACACTACACCACCCATCCATCACACACTCACACACACCCACCCATCCATCACACACTACACCACCCATCCATCACACACTACACCACCCATCCATCACACACTACACCACCCATCCATCACACACTACACCACCCATCCATCACACACTACACCACCCATCCATCACACACGACACCACCCATCCATCACACACTCCCCCACCCATCCATCACACACTACACCACCCATCCATCACACACTACACCACCCATCCATCACACACTACACCACCCATCCATCACACATGTCACCACCCATCCATCACACACTACACCACCCATCCATCACACACTACACCACCCATCCATCACACACTACACCACCCATCCATCACACACTACACCACCCATCCATCACACACTACACCACCCATCCATCACACACTACACCACCCATCCATCACACACTCACCACCCATCCATCACACACTACACCACCCATCCATCACACACTACACCACCCATCCATCACACACTACACCACCCATCCATCATCACACACTACACCACCCATCCATCACACACTACACCACCCATCCATCACACATCCATCCACCATCACACACTACCACCCATCCATCACACACTACACCACCCATCCTATCACACACTACACCACCCATCCATCACAAACTACACCACCCATCCATCACACCACCACCCATCCATCACACACTACACCACCCATCCATCACACACTACACCACCCATCCATCCACACTACACCCCATCCATCATCACACACTACACCACCCATCCATCACATACTACACCACCCATCCTATCACACACTACACCACCCATCCATCACACACTACACCACCCATCCATCACACACTACACCACCCATCCATCACACACTACACCACCCATCCATCACACACTACACCACCCATCCATCACACACTACACCACCCATCCATCACACACTACACCACCCATCCATCACACACTACACCACCCATCCATCACACACTACACCACCCATCCATCACACACTACACCACCCATCCATCACACACTACACCACCCATCCATCACACACTACACCACCCATCCATCACACACTACACCACCCATCCATCACACACTACACCACCCATCCATCACACACCACCCATCCATCACACACTCCATCACCACCCACCCATCCATCACACACTACACCACCCATCCATCACACACTACACCACCCATCCATCACACACTACACCCATCCATCACACACACTACACCACCCATCCATCACACACCACCCATCCATCCATCACACACTACACCACCCATTCATCACACACTTCACCACCCATCCTATCACACACTTCACCACCCATCCTATCACACACTTCACCACCCATCCATCACACACTTCACCACCCATCCATCACACACTTACACCACCCATCCATCACACACTCACCACCCATCCATCACACACTTCACCACCCATCCATCACACACACTACATCACACACCATCCATCACACACTACACCACCCATCCATCACACCACACCACCCATCCATCACACACTACACCACCCATCCATCACACACTACACCACATCCATCACACACCACCACCCATCCATCACACACTTCACCACCCATCCATCACACACTACACCACCCATCCATCACACACTACACCACCCATCCATCACACACTTCACCACCCATCCATCACATAGTACATCACACATCCATCACACACTACACCACCCATCCATCACACACTACACCACCCATCCATCACATAGTACATCACACATCCATCACACACTACACCACCCATCCATCACACACGTCACCACCCATCCATCACACACTTCACCACCCATCCATCACACACTACACCACCCATCCATCACATAGTACATCACACATCCCATCACACACTACATCTTGTCCCTAGCCCCTCCTTGGCTCCTTGCATCCTGCCTGCTATGAGATAAGTTCCACAACATGTTCCTCCTTCCATGATGCTCTCCCTCAGCTCAAAACCAAGCAACAGCCCAGGCAAGGACAGATCAAAATCTCAGAAACCACAAGCCAGAGTTGATCCATCTTCCCTTCCTTATCTTGCTCTCAGATGTCTTACCAGAACAACAAAAGCTCTATCACAAGAGAGACACCAAGCACCTATCACCACATAGATGGAGCGGGGCCAGCTTTCAGAGAGTACAAGCCAAAGAAATCATGTAGCTGAGGTTCCTCTTTCCTAGACAGATTCTGGGTGGACACAGATTTTCCCTTTCTAGGCCTCTGTAGCTGCCTACAACTGTCTTGGGTTTTGGCATTTGCTGGTAATGTGACTACAATCAACCAGCAAAGCTTATGCCCTGCTTAGCTATGGGTTTTGTGTCTTTAGATGACCTTTCACTTCTTTGTCCTTCTTCAAGTGTTCTCCTGTCATGTTAACTCTAACAGTGTGATCTGAGTTCTCATGGGGACGGAGTTTGGAAGTTTCCAAGTGTCAATCATCAAATGACCTTCCACAAATGCCAGGAGCATATTGTAAGAAGTGTGGGCTGTTTCTCATGGAATCCATTCAATCCGTCTTGTGGGGAAAAATGTTATTCTCATTTTGCAGCTAAGGAAACTGAAGCTTGCAAAGTGTATTTATTTCCTGGGGTTGCCATAACCATATGAACACAAACTTAGATAAAATGATAATAGAAAGGTATTACTCCAATAGACATGCGTGCTAAGATGCAACTGTTGTAGTAACACAAACTTCCACAGAGGTGAGAGGGATTCATTTCTAGCAAAGTCAGGGCTTGGAATTGTTTTTAATACATTTTTATTTTTATTTATTTATGAGAGAGAGAGAGAGAGAGAGAGAGAGAGAAAGGGTGTGCCAGGGTCTCTAGCCACTGAGAATGAACTCCAGATGCATTTGCTACCATGAGCATCTGGCTTTACATGAGTACTGGAGAGTTGAACATGGGTCCTTAGCTTCACAAGCAAGCAGCGTAACCACTAAGCCATCTCTCCAGCCCCTTGGGATTGTTTTATGACATACTGTGTTCTTTATCAAAAATTATATAACAGATGCAATGAGGGCCTAGGTTAGCCAATTCCAATGTTCTTCCTATTCTATGAAGACATTTGTGCAAGGGGAAAACTAATGAGAAATATTCACCCTAGATGGTCTGACCTTGTCCCAGTTAGAACCCAGGATACTTTGAGGGTAGATGTAACATTTGTCCGAGTCTCTCTTTCTGAATATCACCTGTCTCATCTGGCTGATGAAGATGGAAAATGAAATGGCAAATATTGAAGGATTCTCTTTCAGAAGCTGTTCTAGATTATAGGGTTGTTATCTCCCTGATTGGGGAAGCAGAGAACCCAGTGATCATACTTTGTATTTTCCTTAAAAGTATTTTAATTGTATATTTTCTCCCCAAGCTTCACATTTTACATTTAGCTATTTCAAAGGACTTCTCTCAATCAATTTAATTAGTAGGAGTGACGTGCATGGTCTTTAGGGTGAAGGCAGTGTCCTCTTGTCTTAGTGGCCCCAGCAGGTCTAGCCCAGATTCCTGCATTGACTTGGCAAGCAACAGAGTTTTGTTGAATCAAATGCTTTTTTAAAAAATTCAGCCTTCCTGTGCAACATTGAAAACCATAAGAATTCAAGTTGTGCTAATTTTATCATAAGTTAAAAGCTGTAAAACCCACAGATAATATAATTTGGTGACTAATTATTACCTGAATGAAAAATTGCCTTACACACTATTCTAAATTTATTTTAGACATTGAAAATAATGGGTTCCAAATGATAATATAGTTAACAGGATGACCTCCCATGAAAAGGTTAAAGGGTCTCAAGGAGTAGACATGGACCACACCTGCAGCTTGCTGTGAGCCAAGAAATATTGTGCAAGGTAATTTGTTCTAATAATAACTTTCTTTTTCTAATAGATTCTTATATTTATTTGAGAGGGAGAGAGAGAGGCGGAAAGAGAGAGAATGGGCATATCAGGGACTTTAGCCACTGAAAATGAACTCCAAATGCATGTGCCACCTTGTGCGTTATAACTTACATGGGTACTGGGGAATCAAACCTTGGTCCTTAGGCTTCATGGGGAAGCACCTTAATCATTAAGCCATCTCTCCAGCCCCCGGAGAGATTCATTGCCCTTCTCATTTAGGCAGCTAGTTTCTCTTACTATGGCTATGACAATAGTCCAAAAGCTTTCTCCTGGTTCCTAAAGTCCTGAAGTTCTAACAAGGAGGCTATTAAGGAAAATCTTGCCAAACTTTAGTAAAAGGGAGCATTCTCTCAAGATGGAACAAGAATTCACCAAATAGTAGGAAGAGCAAACAGAAAAGAAGTGACAAAGGCCTAGATTCCAGTAGGTTCTTAAACAGAGAGCTTAGCAGTTGGCTTCCTGGTATATTCAGAATACCCCAGAAAAGCGACGGCAGGTTTGTGATCCTACTTTTGTGAAGAGAGTCCCCAACCCGACAGAATCTCTGTGGACATGAACTGAGACAGCTCAGTGGCACCCTGCCCAGACTGTATGCCATAGCTCGTCTGGTAGAGCTCACATACACTTGAAGAACTGGCTTGTACTAAAACCGTATGGGTCTTTGCTTGTTTGTGAAGGGGTGTTGAACACAGACGGTTGAATTTTCCTAGGTTAAGCATGATATGCCTTCTCCACAGGTCCTAAAGTTGAGAAGGATGTGGGAAACACCCATGCTGAGGGTTGAGGGGTACTAGGTGGAAGGCAACTTGGAGAATCTTATCAGAAGCTTTAAAAGCATATGAACCCTCACTTCTGGTTAGAGAAGCTGCTCTTTTCAGATGGCGATGACCACTGGGATGACCCAAAAGGCAACATAGTGCTGAGAAGAAGGGATGGAGGAGTGTCCAGCACTGAAACATCTCTGTCACACCTTCCAAGGCTCAGGGACCATTGCGGAAGAGGGGGTGGATAGAATGGAAGAGCCAAAGGAAGTGTACGACTCCTTACAATGCAACTGCCCAGACAGAAATTGGCCTCGAGATCCATGACCTTGCAGTGCCTAGCAATACCTTCACAAGACCCTCATAACAGGAGAAAAAGATGATGACATCAAATTAAGAGAGACTAATGGAGAGAGGGAGGGGATATGACAGAGAATGGAGTTCTGAAGGGGAATGGGGGGAGGGAAAGGAAATATCATGGTTTATTGTCTCTAAGTATAGAAGTTGTCAATAAAAATTTAAAAAAAAAAAAAAGATGTGACCCACTGAGTCCAGAACCACCACTGCTATACATTTATTCCAAGAAATTCAGGTGTTCCTCAAGTTACAGTGGGGTTGCAATATGAGGGCAGAGAAAGTGTTTCTATGGAAACCGTGTTAAGCACTTAGGAAAGACTCCACACATGGAAAGGAAGCATGAGATGTGAACGAGACAACTGTAAACAAGTGGGAAAGTTTATGAAACTGACCAGGTGCACACAGTGGACTGCAAGTGGGAAAATTTATGAAGAGTTTGCTCTTCCGTGATTGCTGGGGGGATTTTTCAGTTCTCAATTCATGTTGAAGACACAGAAAATAAAGACGTTGATGAGGGCAGTATGGGTGTGATTCAGTAAAACAGCTGTAACTCCAGCTGACACACCTTGAGGAAAAGCCTTTTTATTTTTGCTTTTTTGTGTGCATGTATGTGTAATATGGTGTGTGGTATGTGTGTATGATGTAGTGTATGTGATGTGTGCACATGTATGTGCTCTTACTGCACCACCCATACACTTGCCTGCAGTGGCGGGAATGGAAGTTGGGGTGTCAGGCTCTGTGGCTCTTCCACCTGGTCTTCTTTTTCACTTGCGGAGGCTCTGTTGATTCCCAGGCCTTTGCTCTCTCTCCTGCAGAACTGGGGTGACAGGCATGTGTGACCACACCCATCTGTTTTTACATTGGATCTGGAGACTTGAAGTTGGGTAGTCATAAGACCCCGCAGGCCTTTAGGAAGCTCACCTAACTGCTATGCCATCTCTCCAGTCCAGAAAAGTCTTTTCTAAAAATGAAAAAATAAAAGTCATATTCTCTGTGCAAAGACTGGTGAATGCATACACATATGTATATTTTTGTTTGAACTAAAATGCATAAGGTATGCATGTGAAATGTTTCAGGACTTTCAGTCTCATTAATGTTATATTGATGGAACCACTCTAAGAGCATGGAGGAGGAGGGAGATATGGTACATCTAGGGAACTCTGCTACTCAAAAGGAAATTGTTGAATATTTTGACATGAAGAGACCTTCACAATATATTCCTACCCTAAAAAGAAACACGTTAAAATGTGCCAAAAATACATGTGTCAAAATTAAAACTACAGTTTTGCAAACATGTGTTTGGGGGGATATGAATGATATTTATTTTTCCTTGTGTTTTCCATATTTTTTGTATGTCTACAATAAATATTTTTAGGGTAAGAAGAAAATTTTAATAAACGTACTTTTGGGCTTAGAAAAAAAAAAAAAAAACGTATCTTTACCCAGACCCAAGAAAATGGAAGTGTCACTATGCAAATGCCTTTTTAAAAAATCAATGGTATGCTTTGAATATTTGCTCCCAGAATCAGGTAATGAAAACCGAGTCTCCAAAGTCGTAAATTAGTGGTATTTGGAGGTAGGGTCATTGGGAGGAAATTAGAATTATCTGAGGTCAAGGGAGTAAGGGTCTCCATGAAGGCTTTAGTGGTCTTATAAGAAAAGAAGGGAGCCTCCCATCCCCTTGCTCTGCCTAGTCGTG
Source organism: Orientallactaga sibirica (assembly GCA_036365145.1). Classification (NCBI taxonomy): domain Eukaryota; kingdom Metazoa; phylum Chordata; class Mammalia; order Rodentia; family Dipodidae; genus Orientallactaga; species Orientallactaga sibirica. The sequence goes on along the minus strand of JAEOAD010000038.1, from coordinate 3,837,986 downwards.
TGACGCCTTCCGTCATGTTAGGATGCAGACTGAAGACCTTCACCACATGCCAGGCACATGCTGTTTCCATGCTCTTAGACTGCCCAGCTTCCACAGCCATAAGCCAAAACAAACTTCTACTCTTTGTAAACTACCCCGTCTCAGGTAATTTATCACAGCAACAAAAAACAGACTCAGATAATCAGGAGCCAGCCATCATGGATTAAGGCCCATCCTGCTCCAGAATGACTCATCTGAACAAATTTTATCTGGAACAATTCTTTCCAAATAAGGTCACATTCTAAGGTATGGGGATTAGGACTTCAGTAAATTAACTATGGGGAATTCGATAAAATTGCTAGCAGCCAAGGACTCCTCTCTCTACACATACAAAATGGGATCTGCTGGGTTTGGCAGTGTTATCTGTGACCCAGCCAGCCCGGCCTCTGTCCCCAGGCCAGTCTGCCTGTGGGGCTTTATTCAGAAAGCTTTCCTTGGCATCCCAGAGTAGAACAAGAGGCTGCTCAGAAGCTCTCCTCACGCATGTCCCTTGAGTCTTTAACTTGGTCTCTGCAGACACTGGAGGGTGGAAGCTTTTTGCCAGTTCAGAGCGCTCTCAAGTAAAAACACCCCACCCTGCAATAAAGGTCGCTTTCAGCCTGATGGCGCCTGAACACAGCTGCTGGGCTTTCCTGACTCAGTGGCTTGAGCTCCATTCCTGCACTTCTGAGAACGTCCGCTGGCTGCCCCTGACCAGCAGAGCTCCTCCACATGTGGTCTGCTCTCACCCTTCTCACCCACAGATGGGTCTCTGTCCAAACATGAGGTTGGACGGAGGCCCCAGGTCAGATCAGCTCCAGTGCATTCTCTTACGTCTTTGTTGCTGTAACCTCTGGGATTGTCAGATGGGCAGTCACGTCATAATCTGAACCCTGAAGCCAACGCAGCAACTGTGACTCCTCCTAAGGATTTCATGTCCTCCGGGATGCTAGGGGACCTTTATTCTCCTGCGGCAAAGCCCTGTGTTTGTGTTCTGAGTGGACAGGCAGTGAAGGGAAAAATGAATGTTGCTTTGCTGGTCACATGCCTCAAGAAACGCCAGAAAGATTGGGTTTGGGGCAGCCCTCCCCCCACCACCATGTGTGCAGCTGCCCAGTTACAGCATCCCATGTTCTATCAAGAGACTGCCAGAACCTTCTGTCGTGAGAGCTGACTCAGCCAAAGCCACCAGTGTTGTCAATTGAGTGGTCTTCAGAATTCCTTCAGTACATGGGGGGTTCTCAACCCCTCCTGCAAAGCCATGAGGACAGTCTTGAGAGGAGAGGGATGCACTGTGAAGCAGCCTGGCACCAGAGGCCAAGTACAGGCTGCAGCCAGGGAAACTCTCCCTTCAGGTCACTTCTCCCCAGGAGCTGTAACTGACACATCCTTCCCCTCCATGGTTCAAGAGCTGAGCTGCTAGTGCGCCCCAAGGGTCTAAGGCTCTGTGCTTCTTTCCTCCTCCGTGAGAGGACGTGGGTTTTATTTCTGGGCCTTGCAAATGCTAGGCAAGTGTTCTACCACTGAGCTATATCCCAAGTCTTTAAAGGAATACACACTTTTTCAAAATGACTTATTATTTATTTATTTGAGAGGAGGGGAGAGGAAGATAGAGAGAATGGGCATCCCAGGGCCTCTAGCTGCTGCAAACAGACTCCAGACACATGTACCACTTTGTGCATCCGGTTTACGTGGGTCCTAGAGAATCAAATCTGGGTCTTTTGGCTTTGTAGGCAAGCACCTAACTTCTAAGCCATCTCTCCAGACACACAACTTTTTTTTAATTTTTAATTTTAAGTTTAATTTTTATTTTTTATTTATTTTTGGAGAGAGACAGAGAGAGAGAGAGAGACAGAGAGAGAGAGAGGGAGGGAGACAGATAGAGATGGGCATGCCAACAGTCTCTCAGCTGCTGTAAACAAAATCCAGATGCGCCCCCTTGTGGTCAAGTGTGACATTGCGCCCTTGTGTCACTTTGCATCTGGCTAAACGTGGGACCTGGAGATTGGAACCAGGTTCTTAGGCTTAGCAGGCAGGTGCCTTAACCACTAAGCCATCTCTCCAGCCCACAACTTTTTTTTTAAGGACAGATGTTTATTTAGTTGCTCATGTTGAACTCCTTCACGCCCCAAGTAGGTCTTGGATCCCATCTCAGCCTCCTGAATAGCTGAAATTACAGGCCTGCACCACTGGCTAGGACATGGCTTTTATCAGAGATATGCATGCATTCGTGCACGTGCACATGCAGAAAGAGAGAGAGAGAGACAGAAATAAAGAGGGAGAGAATGTAACCGTCATAGAATTATGCTATTTCAATAGGAAAAGTCTCAATGCAAAGATCTAGATGCAAATGTAACCTGAGTTTTCACAAACTTATTTCCAAAGCAATTTGTGAGTCCTGGTGAAACAAGCAGCTTTGTGATGTCAGTTCATCCAAAGATTCCCTCTGAGCAATCATTCAGAAGATGGGCTTTAAGCAGGTACTTGATCTCCAAGGTTTTTTCATGGGATACAGGCACCATTGGTTTGAGATGCTTCTCCTGGCAGTTTTGTGGTATATCCTGGCACATCATAGAGGAAAGCTCTCAGTCTATGAAAACTGTTCTCACAAATACAGCCCATCTCTACAGAGTGAGGCCACTTAGAAAGTAACTGGCTTATATGTGTTCTTCAGAGACATGGTGAGGTTACTCAAGAAGGTGCTAGAAGCCCCATGCTTCTGAAAATGATATGTGTAAGGAAGTGCTAAGTAACATTACGTCCCACATCTGCATTTGAAACTGCTTCCTCCACAAGTCCCCAGGAGGGGGGCGGTGAAACCTTCTACGGTAGTCATTATCACTACTCATTTGGCCTGCACTGGAAGAAAAACAACTTCTTCTGAAATAAAATACCACCTGATTTGGGGGAAACAATTGCTAACATTTTACCTGTAGGGGAATATTTTTATATCAGAGACTGGCAGTTATATAATAGTTAAATCCAAGAGATGTTTATTCTAATAACATTAATCTCAGGGAGAAAAACGTGACTGAAGACTGGAATAGCCAGATATTAAACAACTGGTCGACCTGGATGCAGAATTACCTCCAAAGGAGTAAATGATCATGTGGCAGGTAGTGAGTCAGAGCACCGCCAGATGGCTGGAGTGAACACGGCTCACATATGCTAGTAGATGTCACTTCCTTCACACAGATGTGCTGGCATTTAAAATTAGGAACGAGGCAGGGAGCAGAAGGAATCTCCTCCTCCAGCCTTACTTCACCTTTGGTTCCTGGTCACTTAACCCACTCAGATTCTAGGGACTACTGAAGAACAGAGAAAAGGAGAATCATTTATTACCAGGAAGGTGGGAAGTACACGGATGAGTTTTGAAATGATGAATTTTTCAGTGCTTATTGTAAGCTGTACTCTGTGTCAGTCCCTCTGGGTTCTACAGAAGATATAATACAACCTGGTCTTTGCTCTCTGATAGCTTATGGTGCAGTGAAGAAGACAAACAATAGTCAAACACACACACACACACACGCACACACATGCACACACACACATACACACTTATATGTAAAATCCCAACTGCTATCAGGTCTCTCCGTTGGAAGAGGAAAATGGACTAGGAACGCAAGCAGAGATTTCTGCTCTTCTGAAGAGGTCAGGGAATGCTTCCCTGAGGAAGAAACACTGAGTTGAGCTTTGAAGGGGAATAAAAGAACTCACCAGGTGAAAGGATAGAGAATGTTCTGCTACGTGACACAAAAGCCACAAAGATACGCATGAGTCTCAAAGCAGTTAAGGTAGGTTAAGTTGCTATGACAAAACAGCCGCAAAATACAATGCCACACATAAATACCTCCCTAGAAATTGTGACTGTAAACTGGGCATGGCGGTGCACAGGCAATTACAGGAAGCAGGAAGTAGAGGCAGGAGGAGCAGGAGTTTAAAGCCAGCTTTGGCTACATAGCAAGTTCAAAGCAAGACGGAGCTCCATATAACTCTGTTTGAAAAAAATGAAAGAAAGAAAAGAAAAAAAGAAGAACTTATTATAGCAGTAGGCAGAATTTGACATGAATTCATGTGTAAGTGATTAATTCTCACTTTATTGTCCTTAGGAATATTCTGGTGTAAACAATTTACCATCTTTTCTGAGTCCCACTCATAATAAGCCCTGCATTTTATTATCTAAATGACTGGCTTGCCTTATTCTTAGACATGTCCAGATTCAACACATACTTGACAATGAGTACCAACTTTTCAAGGAACAAGACTCTTAGGACAGATTGCCCCTATAGTTACATTAAAGGGAGCTTGACCCTTTGACCTTTGTCAGTTATTTGAAAGATTTCAACATTATTCATTCAATTTTTATCTTTTACCAGCCATCTGCATTAGGCACGGTGAAGATGAACATGGCCCAGATGCTGCCCTCAAGATGCTTCCAATCTTGTGGTGAAGGCAAACGCAGAGGCCATGTGATCACATCAGGTTCTGTAAAAGCATGTGTGTGGCACATTGCTTGAAGGGCAGGAAACACTGGGAGAGCTGAGCAAGTGGTTAGCACATTATAAAGGCAGAATGAAAGCTACAAGTCTTCAAAGGTGAAAAGCATTCCACCAAAGGACAGGACAAGGAATGTCTATGGGTAGATGGAGGAACATTTGGTGAAATCCCTGAGGACTAACCTATGTGGACATCTGATTTACAACAAAAGCCTTGGGGCTATTCAGTTGGTGGTGTTTTCCATAGGTCTTTCTTTCTTTCTTTCAGACAGAGAGAGGGAAAGAGAGAGAGAGAGGGAGAGAGAGAATGGGCATGCCAGGGCCTCCAGCCACTGCAAACAAACTCCAGACGCATGCGCCCCCTTGTACATCTGACTTACGTGGGACCTGAAGAATCAAACCAGGGTCCTTGGGCTTTGCAGGCACATGCCTTAACTGCTAAGCCATCTCTCCAGCCCTCCATAGGTGTTTCTATTACTAATGTGTATTGAAAAAAGAAATGAACTTTGACTTCTACCCTCATCATACATAAAAATAATTTGTTATAAAGAATAGAACTAGCCAGGTATGGTGGCACACACCTTTAATCCTAGCACTTGGGAGGCAGAGGTGGGAGGATCACCCTGAGTTTGAGGCCACCCTGTGACTACATAGTGAATTCCAGGTCAGCCTGGGCTACAGTAAGACCCTACCTCAAAAACCAAAAAAAAAAAAAAAAAAATAGAACTAAAAATGAAAACAATGAAATATGAAGGGGAAAAGATAGGAGAATGTCTTCATAGCCTTGGACTCAGACATAACAGAAGTGTTAACTATTAAAAACTTGATAGATGGGTTGGAGAGATGGCTTAGGGGTTAAGGCATCTGCCTCCTAACCCTAAGAACACTGGTTCCAATCTCCAGCAGTTCCAATCTCCAGGTCCCATGTTTAGCCAGATGCAAAGTGACGCAAGGGCGCAATGCCGCACTTGACCACAAGGGGGCGCACACATCTGGATTTCGTTCTCAGCAGCTGAGACACTGCTCGCGCGCCCATCTCTGTCTTCCTCTCTCTCTCTCTCTCTCTCTCTCTCTCTCTCTCTCTCTCTGTCTCTGTCTCTCTGTGTCTCTCTCCAAAAAAATAATAAAAAATAAAAAAGTTAAAAACTTGATACAGGATTGGAGAAATGGCTTAACAGTTAATATGCTTGCTTGCTAAGCCAAAGGACCCAGCTTTGATTCCCCAGGACCCACATAAGCCAGACGCACAAGGTAGTGCAGGCTTCTGGAGTTCATTTGCAGTGGCTAAAGGCCATAGTGCACCCCCTCTCTCTGTCTCTGTCTCTGTCTCTGTCTCTCTCTCTCTCTCTCTCTCTCACACACACACACATAAATTAATAAAAAAAATTTTTTTAATCTTGATACATTGACTTTATTTAAGAGTGAAAACAGACAACAGCAAACATTAACATTGAAATTGGAGCACTGAGCAAACAATGAACTTGTATCCAAACTGTAAATCAGTAAGGAAAAGTTTAAATGGGCAAAAGAATTGAACAAGGCATGTTACAAAAAAAAAAAGTCCAAGTGAGCAATAAATATATGGAACGGGTACCTCACAGCATTAATGGCAGAAATGTAAATTAGGATCACAGTGAGGACCACTCCAGGGAGATGCCATCATGTTTTCAGATAGACAGACTTCAACACTGGACACATCTAACATGGGCTAAAATGTGGAACAACCAGGATCTTCTTTTGTTCGTGGGATCGTCAATTATCACAGTCAACTTGAAAAAAAATTTTGACAGTACCTTCTAAACTTGGACCTGTGAATAGCTTATGATCCAGCAATCCATTCCTGGGTCTATGTCCATTAGAAGTAAATGCTATATGTATGAAGAACTTTGGACAACAGCATTCATAGCAGCTTTCTTCATGAGAACCAATACCTGAAACCAACCTAAATGTCAGCTGATGAAAGAATGAAAAATAAGCTGTTAGTGTAGTCACAGATCAGGGCACAGCTAGTCAACAATACAAAAATAAACTACCGATGCTTGCAGACAGTGTTGAAATAAAAAATAAAAGGAAGGACAGATGGTTTAGTGGTTAAGGGACTTACCTGCGAAGCCTAAGGACTCATGTTTGATTCTACAGATCCCACATAAGCCAGACACACAAGGTGATGCAGGTGTACAAGGTCACACATTTGTACAAGGTGGTACAAACATCTGGAGTCAATTGCAGTGGCTGAAGCCCTGGCATGCCAATTCCCCCTCTCTCTCTCTCTCTCTCTCTCTCTCTCAGTACCTCACATAAAAAAAGGCCAGTTTGGGGCTGGAGAGATGGCTTAGCGGTTAAGGAGCCTGCCTGCTAAGCCTAAGAACACTAGTTCCAATCTCCAGGTCCCACGTTTAGCCAGATGTAGTGATGCAAGGCCACAATGCCACACTTGCCCACAAGGGGGTGCACACATCTGGATTTTGTTCACAGCAGCTGAGAGGCTGCTGGTGTGCCCATTCTCTCTCTGTCTTCCTCTCACTCACTCTCTCTCTGTCTCTTTCTGTGTTTCTCTCCAAAAAAAAAAAAGGCCAGTTTGTTGGGCTTGCCTCAAAAAAAAAAAAAAAAAAAAGAAGACACAGTATGACTGTGTTAATGCCAAGTTCAAAAACAAGCAAAAAATTTAAATATATATATTTATTTGAAAGAGGAGAGAGAGCATATGAGCACACCAGGGTCTCCTGCCACTACAAACAAACTACAGACACATGTGCCTCTTTGTGCATCTGGCTTTTACATGGGTCCTGGGAAATGACATGCTTTACAAACAAGTGCCCTTAAATGCTGAGCCATCTCCCCAGCCTCCAAAACAAGCAAAGTTAATCTAAGGTGACGGAAGTTATCCTGAGGGAGACGATCAGGAAAGTCAGTAGGGTGTGCCATTAAAATCATGAAATAGGGGGATGGAGAGATGGCTTAGCAGTTAAGGCATTTGCCTGCAAAGCCAAAGGATGCTGGTTTGACTCTCCAGTCCCCACATAAGCCAGATGCACAAGGGGGCACATGCATTTGGAGTTCGTTTGCAGTGGCTGGAGGCTCTGACATGCCCATTCCCTCTCTCTCTCTCTCTCCCTCTCTCTCTTAAATAAATAAATAAATAAATAAATAAATAAATAAATAAATAAATAAATATAAAAACCTGTCTTTTAAAAAAATCATGGAATAGGGCTGGAGAGATGGCATAGCCATTTAGGCGCTTGACTACAAAGACAAAGGACCCAGGGTTTGATTCTCCAGAACCCACATAAACCCGATGAATAAGGTGATGCTTGCGTATGCTTTGCAGTGGCTGATGGCCTAGTGCATTCAGTCCCCCCCTCTCAAATAAATAAATTAACTAAATTAAGTATTTTTTAATGGAAGAATAATGGAAACAAGGGTGTAACTTGTTCTGCTTCATATTTGAGAAAGACCACTTTAGTAGCCATTCAGTATGCCTTGTTAGAATCCTTCAAAATCTTCCCCAGGATCAATATTTAAGGTCTGTCATCCATCCATGCAGCAGGACTGTATTCTAGTTGGGAGTTCTGGCTAACAGAATGCCCACTGCCAGAGAAGTCTCTTCATGGAAACGTCACAACAAAGTGACAGCACTTCTACATGGACTTTCTCCTTTCCTTGAAACAAAATGGTAACCAGAGCCATACCGAGCAGAACTGGGAAGGTTAGCCAGTGATGAGAAATTAGCTCAGTTACCCAGTTTACTGCCATTCCTGGGCTGGAAGAGAGAGTTGAGGGCTCCCATAGGAAGCCCAGCTGTGAGAGAGGCTGACAGAAGAAAGGGGCAAGGAAAGTTGGCTATGGTCACAGCCTCTCCTTTGAGCCTCATTCTAGCATGGCAGAGTAGATAAGGAAAATTGAGAGATTCAATTCATCAGGAGCCAAGTGGAACTTCCTTAATTACAAAGGCTGTCTGTTCCGCTGGAACTGCTGGCTGGAAAACTGCTGGGGACCTGCAGTCATGATCAAATGCTATCACCACAGAGAAGACTCCTGTGGGTCTCTTAGTTTAGGGATGCAATGCTAGCATTCAAAAGAATTGAGTTTAGCCAGGCGTGGTGGCTCACGCCTTTAACCCTAGCACTCGGGAGGCAGAGGGAGGAGGATTATTGTGAGTTCGAGGCCACCCTGAGACTACATAGTGAATTTCAGGTCAGCCTGGGCTACAGTGAAACCCTACCTTGAAAAAGAAAAAAGAAAAAAAGAATTGCGTCTAGGGCTGGGAGATGGCTTAGTGGGGAAAGCACTTATGTGCAGCATAATGACCCAAGTTTGCATCCTTAGAACCCATGTAAAGCCAGACAAGAGAGCACATGCCATGACCCCACTGCCAAGACAGAGACAGGAGGATCCCCGGAAGCTCACAGGCCAGCTAGCCTGGCAACCACAGCCGGGAACAAGAAGCAGTCTGCCTCAAAGTAGAGGTTGAGGACCAACACTGGGGGTGGCCTCTGACCTCCACACATGCACTGTGACATGGGTGAACCCACACTCACACTCTCACACATACACACAGAAAAGCAAAGAAAAAAAAGGAAAAAAGGAAGCAATAGCAAGTCTTTGTTTTTGTTTATGTATTTTTGTTTTAATTGTTTTTGTTTGGTGTTTTGTTTTGTTTTGTTTTGTTTTGAGACAGGCTCTCACGCAGCCCAAGCTGGCCTCACACTCACTACTATATAATAAAGAAATGATCATGAATTCCTAATCCTCCTGTCTCCTCCTCCTGAATGCTGAGATTATGAGCATACACCACCATGCCCAGATGTTTGTTTTGTTTTGGCACAGGGTTTTGCTGTATAGTCCATCCTGGCCTTGAACTTGAGATCTTCCTGCCTTAGCCTCCTAAGTGTTGGGATTACAGACCTGCACCATCACACCTGGCTCAGACAAAGTCTTTTCCTGGGGCTGTAGGGACACAGTTAAAGTTAAATACCAAATGGATGATATGTGAATAGGAATATATTGTTTGTCATGGTTAAAAGCTGTAGAGGTAACATTAAGGGCCTCCCTTTCATTTGGAAAATCAGGAGCATTAGTTAAGTTAGTCAGAATCAAACTGCAGGCAATTTGGAGTCAAGCCCATCTGGGTTTCAATCCCAGACCCACTACTTGCCAGCTGAATGGCATCTGAAGATGTACTACATCTGTCTGTAAAGTGAGAATAGGATCCTTACCTTTCAGGTTGTGGTGATTATAAAATTAAAAAGCACACATAGAGAGCTAGGCAGGGGCTGGGGATATGGCTTAACGGTTAAAGGTGCTTACTTCTGGTCTGAGTTCGAACCTCCTCGGCGTCCACATAAAGCCAGATGCAAAATGGCACACACGTCTGTGATCATAACACACCTGTAGCAGTGGGAGGCAGAGCTAGCAGAAGACAAAAGCTTGGCAAGAGAGAACTGGTATGCAAAGAAGGTGGAAGAACAGAAGAAACGTCTCTTAGATTATCCTCTGACTTCCACACGGGAGCCATGGCATGTAAATACCCCTGTGTGCACATGCATGTGCACTCACACCATACATATACATATATACATTTACATGTAGATATGTACAAATAAAATAAAACTAGATAACTAAGCACTCTACTCAATAAAGGAGAGACAGGTGAATAATGTTACCATCTCCATGTGCTTTCATATGTGTAACTTACATTCTCAATAATAGTAACATATGTTGGAAACATAAAGTAAAAGGTCTAGTTTGAATATGACCAGACCAGCCTGCAACATGATCTTCCACGAGTCCATTATCATAGACCCTATCTCTCTCATGCCAGGGTAAGAGACCAGACACTACCCCAGGAGGCATCTCCAGCTCCCACCAGGCCTCAAAGGATGCTGGGTACTATCATCATCACTTCATGGAAAGAAAAACAAAGAGCCGGCCTCTGAACACCAGCACAGACCGTCTCAATGGTGAAGTGCTGCTGCTTGGAACTGTCCAGTCCAGGCAGTTACCTCACATTGGCAAGAAGCTTAGATTCTTTGCCACCCATCTTCTGCTTTGATGATTAAAGCGCGCAAAACAAATTATGCATTTTATTCTGACAACATCTTTCTCATGGAGTTTAGACAGCAGCCAGGGGCTCCCTGATCCTCTAAGGTGGGACAGTCCCTTGATTTCCTAGTTTGAAATCATCCAGAGCCTCTGTGGAGGCGTATGAGACCTTGAGGCATTTTGCAGATGACCTGAGTTCTTGGAAGGGACTGTGTCCCTCTCTGTGGAGGACATGTATGCTGCTGCCTCAACTTGCTTTCCTCTTCTGTCTGGGGCTATGTCAGCTTTGACATACACGAACACGAAATCCCCTCGACCAGGAATGTCTTGAGATCCTGCACAGTTCAGGACACCTCTTCCCACGCCCTTCATGTCACACCCTTCCTCCCTTCTTTTCCATTCTCATCCCAAGCCTTGTCTAAATAAGACAGCCTAGCTAACATGTATTCATTTATTCATTCATTTATTTTAGAGACAAGTTCTCAACGTGTAGCCAAGGCTGGGCTTTGAATTCACCATCCTCTCGCCTCTACCTTCAGAAGGAAGGCATTACAGGCATGTGTCACCATGCCTGGCTAGGTAACATCTTTTTAGCTATAGCACAGTGAGTCTCCACCCCGCCCCCAAATATGGTTGTCTTTCTATGATGGGGCACAATGAATAAAAATGCTTCCCACTTTTTTAGATCTAATGTACATTTCCTTGAAGAAAATCATCAATAACAAGGTCTTGTCTAACAAAAAGATGGGAGCCATTCATTTAGGGTAGTGAGTCTCCAAGACCAGAAGGCTGGATAGAATTGTTAGCCATGAAAATTCTCAGCAGAAACTTTGAGTTCTAACAAGCAAGCTTTCCTTGATGAGCACCGCAGCTTGAGAAGCACTGATGAGAGGGTTGATTTCCGCTCTAAACAGACAGCATGACAAACCCAAACACCCGCAGAGACCAGGCCATGATGGAAGGAACATGTATGAGACAGGAGGGAGCGTGATGGGCTGTAAGCATTCTGTGGCCAAATTTTGCCAATGAAAAGGAAAGAGCAGAGCCCTTAGATCTTCTTAAACTTTCAAGAGAATGCAGAGATTTAAATACCTATGTGCATTCTCCAAATCTTAGCAGCCAATTTACCAGATCCTTCCAGGTTAATCCAAAAGCTCAGAGATGCCACCACCTCCACCACTGCTCGCTGTTTGAAGCTCAGAGATGCCACCTCCACCACTGCTCGCTGTTTGAAGCTCAGAGACGCCACCTCCACCACTGCTCACTGTTTGGATAGAGAATTACAAGTTCTGAAGCTATGGTCTGGGGTCTACTCTTCTTGATTTGATTTTTAAAAGATTTTTATTTTATTTTATTTTATTTTATTTTATTTTATTTTATTTTATTTTATTTTATTTTATTTTATTTTATTTTATTTTATTTTACTTGTGTGTGAGAGAGAGAGAGCCAGGGAAGGGAAGGGAAGGGAAGGGAAGGGAAGGGAAGGGAAGGGAAGGGAAGGGAAGGGAAGGGAAGGAAAAAGAATAGGTGCACCAGGGCCTCCAGTCACTGTGAATAAACTCCAGACACATGTGCCACCTAGTGCATCTGGCTTAAGTAGGCACTGGGGAATCAAACCTGGGTGCTTAGGCTTCACAGACATACACCTTAACGACTAAGCCATCTCTCCAGCTCCTTGGTTTGATTTGTAAAGCACAATTAGGAACCATGAAGGAAGACAAAATGAAACTTTCACTGAGTGTGGATTTTGTGCCAAACATCAAAGTGAGGTTTTGAGTAAATGCAGGTCTGTGGAGTAGAGAGCCTATAAAATGGCAGTGACGTGGCAGTTGGACTGGAGTGAGATGTTGTTCCTGGACAGCTTTTTTATTTCCATCTGTATTTTTTTTTTCAGAAAGTCACCAGGAAATCCGTTTTGTTATTTGCATCCCAGCTAAAGCCCAGCCTATGGAATATAGGCAATGCTCTGTTACCATGGCAACCATTATCTTCTAATTCCTTTTCTTTTCTAAAAATAAAGTGCCCTTTCTCAAAGTATCCTTTTACACCTCTTATTTAAATCTCACTTTGTGCAGCAGCCTCCTACCTCTCTCTGACCTGCCATTACTTTTGTTTTACTTGAGAAGAGCCACCAATAACAAACATTCAGGACCTCCTTGTCAACCAGCTCAGAGTTCAATTAGAAGATTAATGAGAGCCACAGACTGAGGGCCATGGGACACCTGAGTGATCTCATAGAGCGGGAGATGGCCCCAGTGCTACAGCGCGGATGTGGAACCATGTATCTTTGGCTCATTGTGTCTGCTGCTTCCAACGAGCCATGACACACACGCAGAGAACAGTGGGGAAACAAGCTATGGTGGAAGCCCAAATGCCCAGCTGCTCTGATGAGGGATGGAGCCTTGGACCTCGCTCCCTTTGATGTGTCACTGCTCAGTGCCCCTTCCCTTGGGGTCTTTGCATTGTCCTACACTCTCTTTTGCCTGCAGAGGAATCCTGATGATGCGCTTCTGAGACATTAAAAAAAGCTGGAGGGGAAAGAAATGTTGAACATTGGTCTAAATTTAGCAGCCTTTGTACATCAAAGGCTCAGCCTTGATCAATATGTCCATTGAAAGTGACCACTTTGGACTTCTGGACCAAAAGGGGCTGTTCTTTCTGAGGCCACCATGCTGAGATTCTGTGAAGAAGGATCTTGTCATGAGCCAAGATCAAGGAATGTATCTGCCCAGGGCAAAACAGGGCAGATAGGTGTGACCCCGGTCCTCCACAAACCCAAACTGGGCCACACTTAGATGTTCCAGAAGATGAGATTTTGGTAAAGTTACGGAGGCACTCCTGGCTCTGGGCAGGATGCTCCCTTAGAGATTTTTCCTTCCACCTTCCTCTCTCTCCATTCCTACGCTGGCCAGCCTGCTCCTGACAGTCAAGCTTCTCTGTTAAATCTATGATGATGGAACGGACACACTCATCCATGCCTAGTTAAGTGGCCAAGGCAGGAATGGAAAGATGGCTACTCTCGAATGTACTTAGAGAAGTAAAATTCAGGAAGACAGAAAAGGGAATGCTGTTTGTCAGGGTCTTGGGGTGTGGGGGGGAAAAGTTACTTAAGGGGTAAAGTCTTGGATTTGCAAGCAGAAAAGTTCTAAAGGTTGGTGTGTAATAAAGTGAATTAATACTACTGAACAGTACACTTACAACTGGCTAAGGAGCTGGGGGTATGGCTCAGTTGGTAGAGTCCTTGACACACATGTGTGAGGAAGGAGTTTGCATCCCCAATACCCATGCAAACTCCAGGTGGGTGTAGTAGCCTCCTGTAATCCCAGTGCAGAGGAGGCAGAGACAAGGAATCCCTGGGACTCACTGGCTAGTGAAACTAGCTGAATTGGTGAGCTCTGGGCCAAGGGACAGACCTTGTCTCAGTAAAGAGGAGAAAATCAGCCAATATCGACTTCTGATTTATACCCACAAGTGCGCCTGCATCCCCCACATGCATCCACGTGCATACACACATGAACACACACAAAAACATACACGTGCTTGTGCACCACACACACACACACACACACATGCAAAAGTTGATTACAATGGGAAATTTCGGTTATGTGTATTTTGTATTTTTTTCAATTTTTATTGCTGTTTGAAGGTTTTGGGGTTTTGCTGTTAGAGATAGTGTCTTACTATGAACTTGTGGAGCTCAAGTGCTCCTCCTGCTTCAAGTTCTCCAGCAGCTTGGACGACAGGAATATGCCACTCTACCCAGCCTGTGATCATTCAAAAAACACAAGGACTGAGGAGATGCCTCAGTTGGTAAAGTACTTGTCACACAAGCACGAGGGTCTCAATTTGCATCCCCAGCACCCACATGAATGCCAGGTTTACACATGTAATGTTGGTGCTTGGTGGGCAGAGACATGTAGTTGGATCTTAGATTACCCAAAGTGATGGGAAGTGAAGCCAAAAGGATCCCAAGGCTCGCTAGCAAGTTTTTCTGGCTGAATTAGTGAGCTCCAGGCTCAGTGAAGACCCTGCCTCATAACAATAAGATGGAGAGCTCAGCATGGTAGCATAGATACACCTTTATTCCCAGAGGCCAAGGCAGGAGGACCATTGTGAGTTCAAGGCCAGCCCGAGACTACATAGTGAATTCCAGGTTAGCCTAGGCTAGAGTGAGACCCTACCTCCAAAAACCAAACTCTTCTTTCTGGGCTGGAGAGATGGCTTCATGGTTAAGGCACTTTCCTGTGAAGCCTAAGGACTCAGATTTCACTTGCCAGAACCTACATAAGCCAGATGCACAAGGTAGCACATGCATCTGGAGTTCATTTGTAATGGCTATAGGCCCTGGCATGCCACTCTTTCTCTCTCAAATGAATAAATATAAGCCCCTCTCACTTTCTCAAATAAATAAATATATTTTTAAAAAATAAGGTGGAGGACTGGAGAGATTGCTTAGTGGTTAAAGCGCTTGCCTGTGAAGCCTAAGGACCCAAGTTCTACTCTCCAGATCCCATGTCAGCCAGATGCTCAAAGCATAAGGTTGCACATGCTCACTAGGTGGCACAAGCAAGTGGAGTTCAATGTCAGTGGCTGAGGCCCTGGCATGCTAATTCATTCTCTCTCTCTCTCTCTCTCTCTGTGTGTGTGTGTGTGTGTGTGTGTGTGTGTGTGTGTATAAAAATAACGTGGAGAGCAATTGAGGAAGCTGCCCATTGCTGACCTCTGGCCTCCATACACATACATGCACACCCCACACACACACATGTGCCCACACACATATGGATATGCCTACTCACATGAATGTATACCATAAAAACACGTGTGCACATAAAAGATGGTGAAAACAATGGTACTTGTCTCAGAGGTTGTGATAAGGGTTAAATGACCCATTATTCACAGATGAGTACTTAAAAGACTTGGCACATAATTACTGTATAAATGTTGGTTCAATCAAACCTAGAAAAACAAAGTTCACCCCCAATTTGTTTGCTGGCTTCCCCGTTTGATCCTCTTCTTGGTCCTCCCAGCATCCTGATTCCCTGTGTGGAAGATGACTCCCTGCCTATGTCCTGGCCACAGACAAGTCTTCAGGGCAAAATCCAGGCTGCTACTAACACTGGCTTTCAGACCTCATTTTCTAGCTAGTTGCCTAATTTAGAGACCTTGTCAATTTGCATTACATAGAAATAATGCAGTAAGACTTCAAAGCTGCTTGGAACTGTGCCCTGCAGCCCATCGCTCTGAACTTCCCAAAGGAGGCTGGGGCAATTGTAAATTACTCGGCGGCATGAAATTTCCTGTGATCATGGGGGCACGTGGGGGGACGGGTACTATAATGATCATGAGGGCAAGTGGGGGTACTACAATGATCACGAGGGAATGGGGGGTACTACAATGATCACGAGGGAATGGGGGGTACTACAATGTATGCAAAATGGCCAAGGAATGTGGAACAGCCTTTAGTCATCACAGTTCTCTTAAACACACAGAATCGGGACTGGAGAGATGGCTTAGCAGTTAAGGCTGCAAAGCCAAAGGATCCTGGTTCGACTTTCCAGGACCCATGTAAGCCAGAGGCATAAGGGGGTGAGTGCATCTGGAGTTCATTTGCAGTGGCTGGGGGCCCTGGTACACACATTCTCTCTTTCTCTCTCTCTCAAATAAATTAAATATTTTTTGATGTTTAAAAACCACACAGAATCTATGTATATAAGCAATGTGGGAAGGAATTCACTTGCTCTAGTGACCTTCGCTTACATGATAGGACCCACGCTGGAAAGAAACCCTAGATGAGAAAAGTCACCATTTCCTCCAAGCCCCTTCAAAACATGCACGTACTCACACTGGGGAAAGCGCTTCTGTACGTAAGCAATGTGGAAGAGTCTTCCGTATTAGGTACTGTTCTCACCGCTGTGGCCATGTACTTCACAGAAGCCATGTAAGGACGTATTTTGGTTCACGATTTCAGAGAGTCTCCTCCATCCTCAAGGAGGTCATGACAGAGTTCATGGCAGCAGGAGAGCATAGCTGACACTCCTCACATCTTGGTGGACCCCGAAGCAGAGGAAGGGGAATGCTGGTCCTCTTCCGACCTCCTTTTCCCCTTCCTTTCAGTCCAGGATCTCAGCCTATTCAGGGTGCATCTTCCTTTCTCGGTTAAACCTTTTCGGAACCACCCTCACATGCAAGCCCAGAGGTGTGCCTCCCTGATGTTCTAAGTACTTTTAATTCAATCAAGTTGAAATAGTAATTTGATGAACCCACCTTTCATTCATTACAATAACTTTAAAGACACAGAAGCATTCACAATGGAGAGAAACCATGTATGTGAGCAAGTGGGAGTGCCTTCATTTCTGAGTCACTTTCATAGGTACGACACGGATCACCGTGCAGAGAAACCCTATGGATGTAAGCAGCATGGGACAGGTTTCCCTTGTTCCAGTTCACTTTCACAATAGAATTCATAATGGAGAAGAATCTTTTCTAGATATAGAAACAACTTGGGAAACCTTTATTTTCTCCTAGACACCTTCACAGACATGAGAGGACACTAGTATGCTAGAGACCCTATAGACAGATGCAGCCAAAGTAGCAAGCGTTCATTTGTTTGAGCTCCCTTCACATACATGATAAAACTCACTAGAAAGAAGCCCTATGTTTGTAATCATCGTGAGAAAGCAATCATTGATTCCAGCTCCCTTCAAACTCATGAAACACATTGCACGGAGATCCTATATATGTAGTAAAGCCTTAATTCTGCCCAGCCACCTTCAATCATATTAAAGAATTCACACTATGCCTGGAGAGACGGCTTAGCAGTAAGGCACTTGCCTGCAAAGCCTAAGGACCCAGGTTCAACGTTCAGGACCCACATAAGCCAGAGACACATGGTGGTACATGTGTTTGGAGTTTGTTTTCAGTGGCTGGAGGCCCTGGTGTGCATGCTCTCTCTCTCTCTCTCTCTCTCTCTCTCTCTCTCTCTCTCTCTCTCTCTCTCTCTCTCTCTCAGTAAACAAGTAAAAATGAAAATAATAAGAAGAATTCACACTAGAGCAAAACCCCATGTATGTAAGCAAAGTAATAAAGTCTTCGTCATGCTCGTTCCATGCGCCAACATGAAAACATGGGTAAATTTGGATCAGTGTAATGTTTGTATAATTGCCAACAGTTTTTTTTTTTTGAGAGAGACAGAGAGAGAGGGAGAGGAAGACAGAGGTGGGCGCGCCAGCAGCCTCTCAGCTGCTGCGAACAAAATCCAGATGCGTGCACCCCCTTGTGGTCAAGTGCAGCATTGCGCCCTTGCGTCACTTTGCATCTGGCTAAACGTGGGACCTGGAGATTGGAACCAGCGTTCTTGGGTTTAGGAGGCAGGCGCCTTAACCGCTAAGCCATCTCTCCAGCCCGGTTCCTTTTCTTTTAGAGGGAAAATATGAAAATAAAAGCACTGACTACAAGTGATATACAAACATGTTCATTTGGCCCACGAGCTTGTCATTGTATCTCATGTGGTGGCATACAATCCAGCACTTGCGATGCAAAGGCAGGTGGGCTGTAAGTTTAGCTTGCATGGGCTACATGGTCAGACCTTATGTCAAACACTAAAAAAAAAAAAAAAAAAACTGTGATTTGGAAAACTACAAGAAGAATCTGGTATGTTACAACAGTGCAAGTTCCTTGCACGAAGTCAAAATTATGTAGAAGTTGATGGAAATTAATTTCTGGGGAATGTTATAGTAAATACAGAATCTTATGGAACCTTAAGGAAATGCACTAAAAGTTGTTATTGTTTTTCTTATTAGTGGCCCATTTATATTTATTTGTACATGTGTGTGTGGGTACACCAAGGTCTTTTGCAGTTGGGCTGGCAGACTTTGCATGAAAGCACCTTTAACCACTGAGCCATCTTCCAGTCCTTGTTCTTTTTTAAAGATCGAACTGTATCCAGTTTTATTAAAGATACTTATCATAAACAATCATGGTATTTCAGGCAGGGCATGGGCAGATAATCATTCACAGTATATCCAACTCCCTTCTCATATGGACTACCAAAATCAGAAAGCCACTATAAACGCCAGTGAAGTCTTCACGTGATGCTCTGAACAGGGACAGTTTGGCGTGAGGGCTGACGTCTCACATTAAGCTTGTTGTTTAACACCTTTACACAGGCCCACCCTGACTTTTAGGAAATAAAATGGCAGAATTATCAACCTGGAAAAAAAATCCACAATATTTTAGAAAAGGTACCGTGGCTCCTGTGAGGAACACCATCTTAACAACGTCACTTCAAAGTCCTGATCATCTGACATTCTGGCAAACCAGCTTTAAGGGGGTCTCTGGTTTTGAAGGAGTTAAGTCTATGTTGATGGGCTTAAGCGGTTAAGGCACTTGCCTGCAAAGTCAAAGGATTCATGTTCCACTCTCCGAGTCCCACTTAAGCCAGACGAACAGTGACATAGCATGCAAAGTCACACATGTGCACAAAAACGCACATGTGTCTGGAGTTCAACTGCAGTGACTGGAGGCCCTGGCACCAATTCTCTCTCTCTCTCTCTCTCTCTCTCTCTCTCTCACACACACACACACACACACACACACCCCCCCTTGTGCTTGCATATATTTTTTAAAACAGGGCAGTCTGTTGGACTTGCCTTAAAAAAAATGAATTTTGACTTTTATCGTGCCACAAGGAGTTTGTTCCAAGGTGGCTATTGTGTCAACATTGGAGAATCTCTCCCCCAGGAACTTTCAAACTGCCCGGAAAAGGTGTTTTATCCATCATTCCAGTGTTCCTTCCCCTGCCGCACACACCAAAAAAAAAAAAAAATGCTGGGCGAGGTGGCGCCCACCTTTAATCCCAGCACTTGGGAGGCAGAGGTGGGAGGATCGCCATGAATTCGAGGCGACCCTGAGACTACATAAGTGAATTCCAGGTCAGCCTAAGCTAGAGTGAAACCCTACCTTGGAAAACCAAAAAAAAAGAAGAAGAAGAAGAAAGAAAGAAATGTTTTGTGTGCTAACAACATAGCTTTTTTTAAAAGCAAGACAAAGCCTTTAATCCCAGCACTTGGGAGGTAGAGGTAGGATGAGTCTGAGGCCACCCTAAGACTACATGGTTAATTCCAGGTCAGCCTGGGCCAGAGTGAGACCCTACCTCGAAAAACCAAAAATAAAATAAATAAAACACAAGACAAAATCCTGCATTTTTATAAAAATTGATTTACAAAAATAACATTTCAAGCTGTACAAAGCCCAGAAGTACACACTTCTCACAAACACACACTTCACTTGGAATCTCAAGCACCTTCCACTTCCTGTGCCTGGGCTACTTGGGAATCTCCATGTTCCGCTGGGCTGTTCCTATCCTTGCCAGCATCAGCTTTGCCCTCTTTCCCATTGGGCATATTTCTATCTCTTCTTTGCGGAGGCCTTGGGGGCTGGGGCTCTGGTTTCGGAGGTCAGGGTTAGCAGACAGCCTCGTGGATCTTCTCTGTGGCTCTTTCTGCATCTCGGCCTTTTCTCCTGTGGTATCCCTGTCAGCCTTTCTTCTGGGCACGGCGGCAGCAGGGGATGTAGTTGTGGAACTCTGGGATTCAGTGGGCGTGTGGCTTTGGTCGGTCCAGGGGTCATTCTCACTTCTTCTTCTCATTCTGGTTTTAAAACTTTTTTTTTTTATTTTTCATTTATTTATTTGAGAGAGAGAGATACAGAAATAGGCAGGTAGAGAGAGAAGAATGGGCACGCCAGGGCCTCCAGCCACTGCAAACGAACTCCAGATGTGTGCACCCCTTATACATCTGGCTTACGTGGGTCCTGGAGAATTGAGCCTCGAACCCGGGTCCCTAGGCTTCACAGGCAAGCGTTCAACCGCCAAGCCATCTCTCCAGACCCTGGTTTTAAAACTTTTTAATTAACAATTTTCATCCATGAAATCCCTTTCCAATATCTTCTTTGGTCTCCCTCCCATTGAACATCTTTCCAATAACCCTTTTCTGTTTTGATGGCTTTTTCCCCTCCTCCATCATCTGCACTAAAGAGTTGATGAGCTCAATATTACGCAACCGCTGCTATGAGGTCATAAAGCAACGGCTACTACATGTCCAGAAGATAAGGTCCAAAGAAGTCCTCCTCACCCTCCGGCTCAGGGCTGATAAGGATGCCTCCTTGAGCACGGAGCACTCAGCCGTCACTTGTTCTCAGCATTTTGATGACTTCTGTGTCTCCCCAGCAGTCATTTCCATCTGAAAAAAAAAAAAAAAAAAAGATGAATTATGTGCTAAAATGTCTAGTCTTTACTCTTTAAAATAATCTCTTACGTTTGGCATGGTGGTGGCTTCTTGTCATCCTAGCTTTGTGGGAAACCAAAGTAGGAGGGTTGCTTGAGCTCACATGCTGTAAAGGAGCAAGACACGGTCTCAATGACAAGTGCAGCAATAATCAAAGTTAAGTACATTACAGTGATATAATTCTGTAAGTTTGTGAAAATACCCGTGTTGAAGTATAATTAATGGGTAATATTTTGGGGGGTATTAGTTTGAATCAAGTACGTACTTGTTGGCTTCTTTTTTTTTATTTTTATTTTTTGGTTTTTCGAGGTAGGGTCTCACTCTGGCCCAGGCTGACCTGGAATTCACTATTTAGTCTCAGGGTGGCCTTGAACTCACGGCGATCCTCCTACCTCTGCCTCCCAATTGCGGGATTAAAGGCATGCGCCACCACGCCCAGCTCACTTGTTGGATTCTTTGATGCGTGTGATATGCTTGTAATAGTCCAGTGGCTTTATTGTTTTGTTTTGTTTTGTTTTGTTTTGTTTTGTTTGTTTTGTTTTGTTTTTTGAGGTAGCATCTCACTCTAGCTCAGGCTGACCTGGAATTCACTCTGTATTCTCAGGATAGCCTCGAACTCATGGTGATCCACCTACCTCTGCCTCCCAAGTGCTGGGATTAAAAGCATGTGCCACCCACACCCAGCCAGTGGCTTTATTTTTATATAGATTTTTAGTAATTATTGTTTTAGTAATTATTCTATTGAAGCACATGTTTAATTGTTGATACTATCTCATTGGCTTCACATGGCAGGTTCATACCAGTCATAAGCATACTATTTCTTTCCAGAACAAATGACATGACATGAATTTTTATAGTTTCTACTTTTTTTTTTTTTTTTTTTTTTTTGGTTTTGCAAGGTAGGGTCTCACTCTGGTCCAGGCTGACCTGGAATTCACTATGTAGTCTCAGGGTGGCCTTGAACTCTCGGTGATCCTCCTACCTCTGCCTCCCGAGTGCTGGGATTAAATAGTTTCTACTTTTTTATTTATTTGAGAGAGAAAAAAGAAGCAGATAAAGAGACTAGGCATGCCAGGACCTCCAATCACTGCAAAGAACTCTAGACACCTGTGCCACCTGTGCATCTAGCTTACATAGGTACTGGAGAATCGAACCTGGATCCTTAGGCTTCACAGGCAACTGCTAAGCCATCTCTCCAGTCTCTAGTTTTTACTTTTTCATGCATATCTTTAAACAAAATTTCTGTTAAACAAGATTTCAAATATTTTCAAACTTGGAGATTAAAGATCTCAATATTTTCTTTTACTCAGAGCATATCTGCAAATAACCCTTTGTAGACATAGATGAGATCGAATTTATGTTTGCTAAGTTTTTCCTTATATTTAGAGTCATAGTGTCATGTCCATTGAATTAAAAGGTGTTTTGTTAATGTAAAAATTATAGGGCTAGAGAGATGGCTTAGTAGTTAAGCCCTTGCCTGTGAAGCCTAAGGACCCAGGTTCAGCTCTCCAGAACCCAGATAAGCCAGACGCACAAGGTGACACATGCACACAAGGTGGCACATGCATCTAGAGTTTGAGTGCAGTAGCTGAGGCCCTGGCATGGCAGGTCTCTCTCTCTCTCTTTTTCTCTCCCAAAAAACATCCAGTCCACCATACATATTGTAGCAGCTACCTTCTCATTGCCGGAACTAAACCCTTGACCAGAAGCAGCTTATGTAAGGGGTAGGTTTATTTCAACCTCAGTTTTCAGGGGGAATTTCATCATGATGGGGAAAGCATGGCAAAGCACGACATCACAGCTCCACGGCAGCAGAAAGAAGTCCAAGGACCGGGCTTGAACACTCCCCCAGGGGCATACCTCCTCCAGCAAGACTCCACCTCCCAAAGGCCCAAAACTTTGCTAAGTTACCACCAGCTAGAGTCCAAGTATTCAAAGCCCATGAGCCCATGAGGGACATTTAATTCAAACCACCACACATATAACTCAGCGTGGTGACTACCTGTGGAGGAGCAGGAAGTGTAGGACAAGAAGTCAGTGAATAAAGGGAGGTTATCTAGGGCTAGAATACAATGTTGCAAAAAGCTGATGCAAACCTTAAAATTGCAGGTGACGGAAATACAAATGTTGATTCATCTTTGGTACTTAGCTTTCTATTTCATGTAGAAATAATGAGTTGAGCAAAATTAAAGGTATCGAAAGGGGGAGAGTCAAAAATAGTCAGTTGCAGATTTCCATGTAAAATAAAAAAGATCTGAATTATATGGCTGGGGAGATGTTTGCCAAGCAAGCTTGAGTACGGACCTGAGTTTGTGAGTTTGTAAAAGCCAGAAGCTGTAGTGGGCTCCTGTGATGCCAGTGCATGGATGGCAAGGTGGGAGGCAGAGAACTTCCTGCCGCCAGTGCAGTGATGACCAACAAGAACAAGAGACCTGGCCTCCAGTGAGGTGGAAGGCAAGGACCAAGCCAAGATAGGTGGCTTCTGACGTCCACATGCATGCAGTGGCATGCACACATGCATACTCACACACATGAATGCCACAAAAGGAAGACCTGAGTTAAAACCCCAGAACAGCAATGGTGTAAGAGAATTGAAAAGCTCGAATTAAACAGATTTGATGATCAATTAAATATGAAGGGGAGACAGGAGATGAGCCATAGATACTGACATAGGTGAGTTAAGAGTGGGTGCCACATGATTTTTCTGTACAACAAAGTTTCTAATAAATAAAAATAAGAGTGGCTCCCAGCCCAGGTGCTTGATGGAAAAGATTGCTTCCAGAGGTCAGGGGAGGACAGACCCTGAGGTAGGTGGGCCAGGTGGAGGCAAGGCCGTCAATTCAAGGCTTGAATTAATGCTGAACTTTACTACTAGTTTATCTTTCCTCTTTAAAAATATTTTATTTATTTATTTATTTGACAGAAAGAAAAAGGGAGAAAGAGAGAGAGAGAGAGAATGGGTGTGCCATGGCCTCCAGCCACTGCAAACAAACTCCAGATGCATGAGCCCCCTTGTGCATCTGGCTAACGTGGGTTCTGGGGAATCGAACCTGGGTCCTTTGTCTTTGTAGGCAAATGCCTTAACTGGTAAGCCATCCCTCCAGCCCTATTTTTCCTCTTTTTATTTGTTTACTTACATGTTCCTTTGCTTGCTATTTTTAAACCACTGCTGGCTTGAAAATCAGGAGATATATACCTAGTTTAGCTCTTTCATTTCTTGTCTGTTGTTTGTCAGTTTGTACATGATAAATTCCTTCATTTCAGGATTTTATTTCTGTAAAGATAAGGCCAATTCAGTATTGTAGGCTAGGACTCAGAGCCCAGTCCCACTTTCTCTCTTTGCTCTGAGTCCTGCCAGCATCCTGATTGGCATTAAATAAATACCATGGGCCCAAAACTTTTTAAAACTTAAGAAAAAAAATATATAGTGTAGGCAAGTGGGTAACAGGCTAGCTGAAGAAGAAAATGCTTTTGGTGAAAACTCCATGGCTGACTAGTATGTGTTTATGATAGACATCTTCTTCAGTTTGCTTTGGAGAATCGGTTACCACCACAAAGTACATGTATTAATTAAGGTAACCCCAAGCTTTCTATAGAAAGATGTGTCTCCATGTTATTCTGGTAGATAGAAAAACAGACCTTAAAATGTGGAGTCTCAATCCTTTCTTTGATGATAGGCTTCACACTTGAAACCACTGTTCATTTCTTTCTGTCATTAGATCTCATCTTCAGTTATTCTGGAGGGAGTCCCACCCTCACCCCAAGGACCTCACGGGGGGAATTGTTAATAGAATTTCTATTCTAGGGCTATAGTTCCGATCTGTACAGCTTCACCTGGATTCTGTACTCACCTCCTCACTATCCCCCTTCAGTGTCGTCACTAATGCCAGTCTTCCTCAACCCGTTGTTTCTGCGAAAGTAGAGAAAGCTGAAGCACTAAAGGGAACAAAACCAATCAAAATGCAATCTCCAAATCATTACAACAACCTGTCCACTCCCTTCATTTGATTTAAGTTGAGACTGCTTTTTCCTGGCTGAAAAGAATCCTGCCATTACTTCTAGGTCATGAACTTCAGAGCTCCTTGCTCAAGTGTGCTTCAGACAGACATTGAAAGTAGCAGCTAATTTCCTGCTTGCCTCTACAATTCTCCCCAATGCACAACTTATCTACACTACCAGCTACATCTGCAACTCATGTTGCTGGCAGTGAGCAGTTGAAATCTTGGGGATGGAAAGATGGCTCAGTGGTTAAAGGTGCTGGCTTGTAAAGTCTTCAGGCCTGGGGTTTAATTTCCGAGCCCCACAAGTAAGCCAAATAATAATAATAAATAATAATAATAGTGGTGCATCTGGTATTCATTTGCAGTAGCAAGAGGCTCTGTAATGTACACACACACACACACACACACACACACACACACACACACACAAATAAAAATTTTAAAAATAGTTGAAATTCTATTCCATTTAGAACAGTACTGAAAATAAACAGTTATGCTGAAGTTACGTGAACCCAGCCCACTGGCTTTCATCCAGCATGGAGCAAGTTTTAACAGAAAAAGAACTTCCTGCTTGCAGCCCATTTCTCCTTTCCACTTCTGAGCACATCACACACAGTCTTTTGGTGGTTCCATGACTTCATCTATGAAGTGGGAAGAGTGGTGCCACAGTGTGTACTTTCATGAGGATTAAATGTGAACGTGCTCATGTCTGTCAGCCCATGAATTCTCGGGCTTTGAGATATACATGCAAGTGTGTGGATATTAAATACAGATTCTGGTTCTGTGGGGCAAAGGGAGGGTTTGAAATTCTGTCCTGCTAGCAGGCTCCCAAGTGTTGAAGGTCTATACAACACAACTTCCATAGGAAGGTTCTGGTAGCCATTGGGCACATATGACCATTTCAGTTAAGACTGGCTAAATGAAGTACAATTTAAAATTCAGCTTGTTATTTTTTTTTTTTTGAGAGAGAGAGACACAGAGAGAGACAGACAGAGAGAGGGAGAGGGAGACAGATAGAGATGGGTGCGCCAGCAGTCTCTCAGCTGCTGTGAATGAAATCCAGATGTGTGCGCCCCTTGTGGTCAAATGCAGCATTGCACCCTTGCGTCACTTTGCATCTGGCTAAACGTGGGACCTGGAGATTGGAACCGCTGGAGTTTGGAACCGGCGTTCTTAGGCTTAGGAGGCAGGCGCCTTAACCGCTAAGCCATCTCTCCAGCCCGGCTTGTTAACTTTTGTAACCACTTTTGCAAGCGTTCATAGTCCAAGTGTGACTAGTGGCCACGTTATTGGACAGCACAGATGTGGAGCATTCCCATTGCTGTAGAACGTGCTATGTGAAGCCCTATGCGAGTGTTTCCATTCAGTAACATGACACACTGTGGGCACCCTCTCTGTGTCTTCCTAGGCACTAGTGTTCCAGAAGTTACTGTGTTCCCAGCTGGACCTTCCCTCACAGTCATGACTGAGTTGAATGGACGAGTGTATGCATCTAGACACGGATGCTCTCTCGCACAGTCCAGCTTTTCCCCCATGACATCCTCACAGCAGAGCTCAATGCTTTTTACGTTCCTCCCTTCGTCTGTTGAACCTGAATGCTCTGCACAGGCCCATGTGTTAAAGGCTTAGTTAGTTCCTGGGATGTACTAGAACCTGTAAGAGATAGGGGCTATGAACAGGGAACCTACTACAGTTGTCTGGCTAAATGAACATATTATACCCACCAAAGTGCCCTCTAAACACTTATGTTTATGCCCATATATCAATGTTATTCTCACTTTGGGTTAGAGAAGCTTCTCTTTTCAGATGGTGGTGACCACTGGGGTGACTGAAAACTAACCCAAGTGCTGAGAAGAAGTGACAGCGAAGTGTTCAACACTAAGTGAGACATCTCCATCTCATCCCTCCCTCCTAATTACAGTTTAGATGGGTCCATTTTACAACGAATTAGCACATCAATTGGGCCTGAACTATTTTTTGTACTGCAGTTTAGTTTTTAATAGCTGGATTAGGTAAGGCAGCCAACTCGGGTAAATCTTCTTATTTTTAAGGAAGCATTTAAGGCCATGGGTGCGGGGATGAAGGGAGGGGACAGTCTTTATAATGTGGCCTGTTTTAAAGAATATTCAAGCGTAGCAAGCCAATTAGAAGTTAAAATCAGAAGGGATCCCAGATGCCTCCTCCCTCAGTGCTGTTGGACTGCTTGTCACTCCCAGCTGGTGACTTTATTTCACTGAAACAATTGGAACGATTAGAAGAGAATGTCACCTGCGTCCCACAACATCTTCCCAGGGAGCAGAGCCTGGGCCCTTCTACTCTGCCTTCCCTCGGAATGCTGTAGCTATCGCTGTCTGCACTTCTATCTAAAACCAAAGCCGACACCTGGTGCTGACCTTTCTTCCTTCCTGCACCACCAAGCTTGGACCAGCCCAGTTCTTCCCCCTTTCTTGCTTACAGTTCTCAAGAAAACTGTAGAACAGGCTGTGGTATAACATCCTGTGATAGGGAGGGACTTTCTGGGACAGAAAGGATGTCCTTGGATGCTTTATCCAGGGAGGCATGCAGCCCCTGAGGACTACAACAAGGGGTGGGGTGATAACGTGCCAGTGCCGTTTCAGCAACCTCCACCAGGTATAACCATGGAACCCACAAGTCACCATAAGGTGACTTGGCATCATGATGTCATGCAGACTTGGCAGATGCAACAGCAGGGCCACGTTGGGGCAGAGATGTGCTCAGGCAGCTGACAGACAGCTCCTGTGGATGTCGACGGCAGCACCCGGATGGCAGTACCATGTCATGCAGCAGCTGGAGCTTTTAATGGGTGCCAGGCCCACTTGCAGGGCTGATGGGAAAGTCACCAGTAAGCAAGCTCTTGGCACTCCCTTCAAGGCAGGCACCAGTCACCTCCAGGGGGGCCTCCCATTCTTCTCAGTAGCTGACATATGGTTACCAAGAGCAATGTTTTTTGTTTTGGTTTGGTTTTTTAACCAATTGCTGTGGGTCCTCCAAAGACTCCCAAGACCAATTCTAGAGGGTCTTAGAGTGATGTGAAGACCTGGTGTCTGAGGAGGGCGAGGCCCCAGAGATAAGTGCTTGTGTTATTAGGACCGTGGTGTGCACAGAGAAAACCTGGATTAAACACTAGGCCTCACCTGTGGTCCTCAGCCAAGCACAGCAGGGCAGGAAGCCAGAAAACTGCAGTGGGTTCTGTGGACAAAACATATAAATGCTACAAGATGGGAGGAAAGTGGACACTGTCCCTTCACCTCCGAGAGGTGGTTAATCATCAGAGAACCAGACACCTGTGCTGTGCTTTCTGGGCTCCAGATAATGTCTTCCCTCCCTGCTGTTTTTTTTTTCCCTTTCTCTCAGCCCTTCCAATCATCTTGTGACCTAATTCTTGCACTAACTTCCCTTCTGCCTGAACACCTACAGCAATTTCTGCCTTATGACTAATCACCTTGACTAACGCAGATATGCACTTCCGTTTGTAGGAAACTTCAGGGTTTTTTAAGCCTTTGAATTGTCTTAAGTTTTATAACAATTCAGTAGAGCTGACAAGACAGAGGCTAAGATGGCCAGTTTTTATACTGAAAAGAAAAAGAAGAAAACAGAATAGCAGGAGCCTCGGTACAAGTTTTGTCTTTTCTACCAAACAGTTGAGTGTTGCGGCTGCTGCTTCATCACTTGTATCCTGAAGGGATTGAATGACCGTCACCAGCTTCCACGCAACCTTTACCCACAGTACGAAATACACATCACTTCCTCACACTTACATCTGAATGTACGCAAAACACTAAAGCCATGGTTTCATGAAATATTCTCCCTAAGAAGCACAACCCTGATTTTTTTTTTTTTTTTTTTTTGGTATGTATTCTACTTTTTTGTTTTGGGGTTTTTGGTTGTTTTTTGTTGTTTTTTTTTTTTTTTTTTGAGGTAGGGTCTCACTCTCTAGCCCAGGCTGAACTGGAACTCACTTATGTAGTCTCAGGGTGGCCTCGAATTCATGGCAATCCTCCTACCTCAGCCTCCTGTACTGGGGCTAAAGGAATACTGGGGTTAAACTCCACCGTGCCCAGCTTATTTTTAAATTTCTCTTAGTGACTCACTACAGCATTTTTAGTCTAATTACTCAGTTTTCTATGTCTCAGTTTCTCCATCTATTAAAAAAAAAAAAAAAAAAAAAAAAGGATCTGGCCTGAAGAGATGGTTTAGCAGTTAAATGCTTGCCTGTGAAGCCTAAGGACCCCAGTTCAAGGTTTGATTCTCCAGGACCCATGTAAGCCAGATGCACAAGGTGGCACATGCATCTGGAGTTTATTTGCAATGCTAGAAGCCCTGGCGTGCCCATTCTCTCTCCATCTATCGGCTTCTTTTTCTCTCTCTGTCTGTCGCTTTCAAATAAATAAAATAAATAAACAAACAAAAAAGATTTTTTTAAAAAAGGATCTCTCTCTCCTCTCTCTGTCTCTCTTTCTCACTTTCTCTAAAAATAAATAAATAAAATAAAAATACAAGAAAATGCTAGAGAGAAGGTTTAGTGGTTAAGGAGCTTACCTAAGAAGCCTAAAAACTCACATTCTACTCTCCAGATCCCATGTAATCCAGACACACAAAGGTGAGGCAAGCACTACGTGGCACAAGTGTCTGGAGTTTGATTGCAGTGGTTCAAGCCCTGGCGTGCCAATTCTCTCTCTCCTCTCTCTTTGTCTCTCTCTTTCTTGCTTTCTAAAAAATAAATAAATAAAAATTTTTAAAGGAGCAATAAGATCTCATTTATATGATCCCTCATTTATCTATGAGGAGGCATCCCAAGCTCCCAGTAGATGCCTAAAACCACAGACGATACTGAACCAGCTGAGGCATTTATCCAAGTCAACAGCTGCCATCTTTGCAGAAGCGGATGCAGCCACAAACAGCGCAAGCTTCACAGCTCAGGGACAGAAGACTCATTGTTACTCTGGTCTTCACAGCCTCAGCATGCCAGCTGAGAACTTTTCCCTTTTTACTTAAAGGAAATCCTTTAGGGCTTCTCTTTGGCATATATGAATGCCAGCGCCATGCTTCCAGCATATTGGCACCATTATTTTTAAAAACTATAGGGGCTGAGGAGAAGGCTCAGCAGACTGCAAAGCCTGCCAGCCCAGTTTTGATTCCCCAGGGTCCACATAGAGCCAGATGTACAAAGTTACACATGCATCTGCAGCTGTTTGTAGTACCTTAGTGTGTCCATTCTCTCTCTCTCTCTTTACAAATAAATAAAAATATTAAAAATAAATATGGGGCTGGAGGGATGGCATAGTGATTAAGGCACTTGCCCACAAAGCCAAAGGACCCAGGTTCGATTCCCCAGGACCCACGTAAACAAGATGCACAAAGTGGCGCATGCATTTGAAGTTCATTTGCAGTGGCTGGAAGCCCTGGCATGCCCATTCTCTCTCTGTCTGTCTCTCTCTCTCTTTCTGTCTCTGACTCTCTCCTTCTCAAATAAATAAATGAATAAAATAAAAAAGGGCAATTCTTTTAAGAAAAATAAATAAATACGGGTCACTTGAACACAAGACCCGTGTGAGTAGCTTGCACTATGTGGATACATCAAGCCAAAGGATGGTTCTTGTCCTCAGTGGGGTGAAGCAGGAGAACACAGGATTCCCACACACTATGGAAGGCCACATGCAGTTGAAAATGCCCAGGGATAGAGAGATGGCATAGTGGTTAAGGTGCTTGGCTGCAAAGCCTAAAGACTCATGTTAGACTGGCCAGGTCCCGGGTAAGCCAGATGCACAATGTGACACAAGCATGCAAGGTCACATATGCAACACAAGATGGAAGGCGCATGCATCTGGAGTTCAATTACAGTGGCTAAGAGGCCCTGGTGCACCAATTCTCTCTCTTTCGTTCACTTTCTGATAAAAAATAAAATAGCCAGGCATGGTGGCCCATGCCTTTAATCCCAGCACTCGGGAGGCAGAGGTAGGAGGATCACCATGAGTTCAAGGCCACCCTGAGACTACATAGTTAATTCCAGGTCAGCCTGGACCAGAATGAGACCCTACCTTGAAAAACCAAAATAATAATAATAATAAAATAAAAATATTAATAAATACATGTCCAAATTTTCTGCCTGTGGAGTTTTCTATTTAATATGTATATTTTCAGTCATCAGTTGACGGTAGGAAACTTAAACCACACAGAGCAGAGCCAAAGAAAAGGAGCTACTATTGGTTTGTTCTCTTGTCACAGATGTCTACACATATGAGGCAGTAACTAGACTTCAAATAGAACCATATAATCAGATTGTTTAAAATTATGTTTCTGGGCTGGAGAGATGGCTTAGCAGTTAAGGCACCTGCCTGCTAAGCCTAAGAACCCGGTTCCAATCTCCAGGTCCCACGTTTAGCCAGATGCAAAGTGACACAAGGGCACAATGCCGCACTTGCCCACAAGGGGGCGCACACATCTGGATTTCGTTCACAGCAGCTGAGAGACTGCTGGCGCGCCCATCTCTATCTATCTCCCTCTCCCTCTCCCTCTCCTCTCTCTCTCTCTCTCTCTCTCTCTCTCCAAAAATAAATAAAATAATAAAAAAAATCTTTAAAAAATTATATTTCTGAGAGGTTTAAGGATCAGTAACTTAAGGCACAACTTGGACTTGGGATGAGTAGATTGAGGTTTGGTGTTCCATTCATTCAGCCGTTCAGTCACCTACTTGGATCAACTTCTATGTCTATTTACTCAGCACTTAGGGTGTGGGCAGGACTCTACTAGACCCCAAGTGTACAGCAGGGGGAAAGGTGCTGTCTCTGCCTCTGGGAGCAGACACATACTAAGCGTTCATGTGACTGCCCAAGTGATGAGTCTGCAGAGGGAAAATAGGGCTTATGATGAGTACTGGATAGCACGGTTTCACGATCCAGAAGGGTCATAGCTTTTCTGAGAAAAGTACTACTAATAAAAGCATCTGAAGTGCAAGAGGGGCAGCTGTGGAAACATCCCTACAAGTAGGAACAATACATGTTGCCATCCAAGTTGCTTCACTTCTCTGGCCTTTCAGAGTCACGTGCATGCCTCCTGGGATGCTTGGTGGTCAACGGGCTTGGCACCTGAGGTGGAGAGTGGAGAGAGAGGCTGTGCGTCATCCAAACACCTCTCCTGTGTGGGAGAATCACTGGTCAGGTGCACAGAAGCAGCCCATTCATCACAATAGAAGCCAGAGGAAGACAAAGATCCTCTCCTGGCTCCTGGGCAGGTGATCCAGGATGAGACACTCCTTCCCACCTTTGAATCTGAAAGTCAGGAAGGAAGAAAGAACATGTGTGATGGTATCAGAGATGTCTGGATACATGCACCCAGAGCTACAGGAAGCAGGGCAATGATACTGGAGGATGCTGGAGCTGCATCACGGGCAGAGGCCCCTGGGGTATGTCCTTGACCCTCCCAGTGCTACCCTCTCCCCTGTCTCCCCTGGCTTCTGTCTGTCCCTTTAGCGCCTCTCCAGTCATTGCATCACTTCTGGTTTCTACCATACATCCTCTGGAGAAATTCCCTTGCATTCAAGTCAGCCAGTCTTGGTTTCTAATTGTTTGCATCCAAAATCTTGATCTTAGCATATCTAAACACAAAGCCCCAAATACACACTCCAATGTGTGTTTAATTGTTTAATGTTTAATTGTTACTGGAATAATTTGAGATCCTAGAAATAGAGACACACTTTCTCTGTTTCTCTGTTCACTAGCTCTAGGGAAGAGCTGTGTGGATTCATAATGAAAGGTAATAAAAAGCAGCTGAAGGGCTGGAGAGACAGCTTAGCAATTAAGGTGCTTGCCTGCAAAGCCTAAGAACTCATGTTCAAATCGTCAGTTCCCACGTAGCCACACACACTGACACAAGTGAGCAATATCGCACGTGTGCACAAGGGGGCTCATGCACCTGGAGTTCATTCGCAGCGGCTGAAGGCTCTGGTGTGCCCATTCTCTTTCTCTCTCTCTCTCTCAAAATAAAAAAAAAAAAACAGCTGAAAAAGTAGTAAGATGCCATCCATCCCCACCTCAGCCATATCCAAGATGCCCTTTTGTCCTGTACTGTTATACCTATAGCTAGAGCTAGAGATGGATGCTGGTGAGTTCCCGGGACATCACCGAGCTTTCATTCAAGGCCTAGAAAGCCCCCAGGGATAGGAACCAGGATGCTATAGCTAAGTTATGAGACAAATGGCTACCAATCTTATGAATCGCGGTAGGGAAGAGGCTTACTTTGTACAGCACGTGAGGGGGTCATGTCCTCCAGGATTTAATAAAGTTTAGATTTTCTAAATCTAATTGTGAGGCCATTTGCAAAATCGAGTTACGAGAGAGTGTTTTTAAAAATGACTCATGTTACTAGGAAGTGTTATAGCACAAGTGATTATCTGCATTATCCCTGAAGGGTGTTCTGCTTGTCATGAAACAAAGCTCTTGGAAAACCTGTCACACATTGTAAGACCTGGGTTGGTGATGGCCGCCTCTAGCAGTGGAGAAAAGAGGCTTGGAGCGCATTGTGAGCAGAGCAGACAGAGGAGGGCTAACCCTCCTCCGCGGAATCTGACCGCTTCTCTTCACATCCAGGCGCATGTCATGCTGGGTTGCTGCAATGATTTCCTACTTTGTCTCTTGTTAAAGAAAATGAAAAACAGAAGCCACTGTCTAGCTGTACCCCAAAGCCTGTAACCTGCAGCCATGTAACTTAAAATTCCAGTCATCTTGATGTGTCTGAAATGCTCTCTCGAATCAAAACCACAAAGCAGGAACTCTGCATCCTTGTCAGCATGATTCAGTGAAATTAAACCAATCAATTATAGACAAATCAGCACAAGCTGCCCTAAAAAGAATGAAAATGAGGCCAGGTGTGGTGGCTCACACATATAATCCCAGCACTGGGAAGCTGAGGTAGGACTCTCACCGTGAGTGAGTTAAAGGCCAGCCTGGGCTAGAGTGAGACCCTGCCTCCAACAACATCATCAACAACAACAGAATGGGAATGTGCAACAGCCAATCGTTGAAAGGGTGCGAATACTCTTATATATATATAAATATTTTTATTTATTTATTTATTGGAAAGCAGAGAGAGAAGAGAGACAGAATGGGTGCTCCAGGGTCTCCAGCCACTGCAAATGAACTCCAGATGCATGTGCCATTTTGTGCATCTGGCTTCACGTGGGCGCTGGAGATCGAACTGGCATCATTAGGCTTTGTAAGTAAGCGCCTTAACCGCTAAGCCATCTGTCCAGTCCTACTTCCTCTTTCATGCTTTACTGAGCACATGCATCAATGGATATCTGTCCTGCTAGACCATAAACCACAGAATCACAAGAATTTTTGTGCATTTTATCCACTACCATAGCCTCCTATCCTGGGCTAGCACTTAGCATTCACAGCTTCTCAATGACCATTCTGTATCTTAAGCCTCCAGGCCACAGAAAGGGGAAGGTACAGACAGAATGTTTGGGAGAAACATGAAAGGGATGTGCTTTTCCCCCTGCCTGCCTTCTAGACAAAGTGTTTATGGGGAGTGAAGAAGTGGGATGACAGCAGAGTCTAGTGAAATCTAAGAGTGAAATTCATGCTCTCCTGACAGGGCTTCCAGAACCCACAGGGTGCATCTGTGCACAGAGGACCCCAATCAACATCTCTTCCAGGCAGCACACAGTCCAGGAGGGAGCAGGGCTGCAGATGGAGATGCGGGATCAAAGATGGGTCCTTGGACAGAAAAGATGGACGTTTGGGGTGTTTGTATGTCCAGGTTTTCCCTTGCTCCAAGAGATATTGTCAGTATTCCCCGCTATGCTATTGAAATAAAGTAATAATCTGAGTTAGGTGAATATGTAATTATGTCTCATATGCCAGAGTTCAAACTTGCCTCATTTTGTTGTATACTAAAACAACCATTAATAATTTTAGGAATAGAATTCATTTTAAGGAAATGTTAGTCATGTACCAGGCAGAGTTCAACTTTGTTCCCTGATGCCTGGGAGAAACATTTTGTGTCCTCTGCTGACCTTGTATGGGTTTCTGTAGGGAAATTAGAGATGCATTAGGTGGCTGCACACAGCTGAGTAATTGCCATGGCAACCAAAAGCCCATCACCTGAGCTTTCTTCCAAACTGATTTATCAAGAGTGAATTGCAGATGAACTCAAAAAAAAAAAAAAAAAAAAAAAAAAAAAAAAAATGGAAAATTCATGTTCTCTCTCTCCCTCTTTCTCGTATTTTGATATTTGGGTTCTAAAAGTGGCGCACTCATGTCTCCTTTTTCTAAAATTATTCTGAATATGTTTTTCTTCTCAGATTTGCTGTCTGACTCATGGATCCTGTGCTTGATGAGGTGAGGGACTGGGACAGAATTAGCACACAGCAGCTCCCGGTGGGGGGGGTTCACCCACATGTCTCACATTGGCAAGGTTGGCACAATGACGGTGTGTCTTTGACAAGGCCTCTCTGGGACAAGCCACATCTCTAGTCTGTTGAAGGGAACCCATGACCTTGTCACTCTGCTGTCTGGAATGAGCCATAACCAAGACAGGAAAGTTGTCATGTTCGACTGTTTCTGAACCTGGAGTTGTCTTAGTGAATAAATGATGACTTTCCGGCCAGATCACTATAGAGTTATTCTTTCTTTTAAAAGGCAGTAAACATGAAATGACTTGGAATATGGTTCAGGTGAAAGGTTCTTTGGTTGCTATAGTGATTAACCAGGGATTAGTCAATGTCCCTTCTGTATACAGTTCCACATTAATAAGCTTAAAAGACTATAGAAGGTGGCTAACATGCTTATATCTAGAATCCTCCCTAAAGATGTTTCAGAATGGTGTAGGGCCCAGGATATGTGTGTGTGTGTGTGTGTGTGTGTGTGTGTTTATTGTTTGGTTTTGCTTTGAAGCAAGGTTCTCAGTATGTAGCCCAGGCTGGCTTTGAACTCAATATCCTGTTGCATCAGCCTCCCAATGCTGGGGTTACAGGCTCATACCACCATACGCAGTTTGGAGTTGGTGTTTTCAACAGACATCTTTGCCAGTGAAGCAACTCATTCAAGTGTCTCCATTCCACACTGAGAAACACAGCATACCTCAAAGCTTTCCCTATAAGTAAGTGAAATGTCACCAGCTGGTGGCTACTGGAATGTCACAGGTTTGATGAAATGTCAGTAAGTGACAGCTGACTTTGAGGCTGAAGAACCTGGCTAAGCTTTATCCCCTTGGGTAAATTCTAGAACTTCAGTTTTCTTCTGTTTCCCCTCCGTGGAGGACACCTGGAGTGCCTGTGAATGAATAACTGATCCAAAAGAACTAAGCCGTGGATACCAAGCATACATGCAGGCAGAAAAGAGTTAATTCCAGGCTGTTTCATATTAAAATACACATTGCACTTTAGAAAATTTGGAGCAATACTGTTAGGGAGAAGACTTCCATTCCCCTTTGGAAGGAAAACAATCTCCTAGCTTGGTTTTGAAATTTTATAAGAAATGCATTTTATATCTCCTAGTTTTCTCTAAGATGCAATATAGGTCTTATAAAAAGTTTATTGCTTTGCTTGAAGGGTATATGCATACACATTTTGTTATGAAAGGCTTCAAATCATTACATATTTGGCTATATTGGGCTGCAGAAAAATAGGTGGGACTGAATTAACTATTGGAGTTGAATTAAATCTGTTTCCAATTATCCTTTGAAAGAGAACAAGCTTATGGGTCAGCTTTGTGTTATAGGCAAAATCGTGGTTTTTAAAAGGCAAAAATATTGGGGGGGGGCTGAAGAAATGGCTAAGCAGTTAAGGCGTTTGTCTGCGAAGCCAAAGGACTCAGGTTCAATTCCCCAGGACCCACGTAAGCCAGATACACAAGGGGCACATGCATCTGGAGTTCGTTTGTAGTGGCTAGAGGCCCTGGCATGCCCATTCTCTCTCTGTCTCTCTCTTCTCTCTCTCTCTCTCTCTCTCTGCTTGCAAATAAATAAATAAAATAATCATTTTTAAAAAGGCAAAAATATTGGATTATGAAATTTTAGGCTGCAAACTATTTGTTTTGTTATGTTTGGTAAGGTAGATGGGGTGGAGGACATTGTTTGAAATCATAACAAAACAAGCTAATACCAGGACTTTAATAGAAAGACACCCTTTAAAGGAATAACCACAGCCAATCCCAGCTCACGACTTCCATCTTGGCTGTCCTGTATGGTTATCCTTGTTGGTAGAATGACCACCCAGCCTATAAGGACACATAGTTCCAGTGAAATGTTGAATACATATTGACCCTATGTATAATTTGTAGTCAGCTTCATGTGTGGTCAGTTTCATGTGTAGAGGAGGAAGGGATTTATTTCAAGTTTACAGATCCAGGAAGAAGTTCCATCAATGGCAGGAGAAGCTGCTTCATACATCCAAGTAGAGAGAAATAGCCAAACGTCCCAGAAAAACCAAAAGTAGCAAGCATACAAACCAGCAGCAAACAGCTAGGACCAGGCAGAGTTCAAACTTCTCTGCATACCTTTTGGCTGAAATTAAGCTCTACCCCACAGTGAGACCTTCTCCAGCTAGGAGACTAGAGATCCAAGTTACAAGTTTTATTTTTTATTTATTTAAGAGAGAGGGGAGGAGAAAGAGAGAATGGATGCCCCAGGGCCTCTAGCCATTGCAAACAAATTCCAGATGCATTTACCACCTTGTGCAGCTGGCTTACATGGGTACTGGGGAATCAAACCTGGGCCCTTTGGCTTTGCAGGCAAGCACCTTGACCACTAAGCCATCTCTTCAGCCCCAAGTTACAAGGTTTTAATAAAACACCCGAGTCTATGGAGGACATACATTCAAACTACCACACCTTCTAATTGCTGGGACAAAATATCTGACAAAAATCAGTTTAAGGGATCTCACATTTCCAGATTACAGCCCGTCCAACATGGTGGAGAATCTGTGGACGCTGGAGCAGCGTATGTTCAGTCAACATTGAGGAAGCAAAGAGCAAGGAATGCTGCCACCCAGCCAGCTCTGCTCTTTAATATATATATATATTTCATTTATTTGAGAGAGAGAGAATGGGTGTGTCAGTACCTCTTGCCACTGCAAATGAACTCCAGAGGCATGTGCCACCTTGTGCATCTGGCTTTATATGGGTACTGGGGAATCAAATCTAGGTCCTTTGGCTTTGCTGGAAAGCACCTTAACCTCTAAGCCATCTCTAGCTCCAAGTCCCTAGCTCTCTCCTTTTAAAAAAATTATTTGAGGGATGGAGAGATGGCTTAGTGGTTAAGGCGCCTGCCTCCTAAGCCTAAGAACACTGGTTCCAATCTCCAGCGGTTCCAATCTCCAGGTCCCACGTTTAGCCAGATGCAAAGTGATGCAAGGGCGCAATGCTGCACTTGACCACAAGGGGGCCCACGCATCTGGATTTCATTCACAGCAGCTGAGAGGCTGCTGGAGCGCCCATCTCTATCTGTCTTCCTCTCCCTCTCTCTCTGTCTCTCTCCAAAAAAAAACAAATTATTTAAGAGAGAGAGAAAGAAAGAAAAGAGAGAAAGAGTGATAGAGAAGGGAGGAAAGAAAGAAAGAAGGAAGGAGAGGCAGACAGAAAGTATGGGCATGCAAGGTCCTCTTGCCACTACAAATGAACTCCAGACACATGTGCTACTTTGTGCATCTGGCTTTACATAGGTTCTGGGGAGTCAAACCTGGCACCAGGCTTTGCAAGCAAGTGCCTTTAACCACTGGGCAATCTCTCCAGCCTCTCTTCTTTTTATATATATCCAGGACCCCAGCCCATGGACTGGTGTCACCCATAGTTAAAGTGTGTCTTCCAACTTAATTAACCTAATCAAGATGCTCCTCACACACCTGCACAGAGGCTCCTGTCATCCCCATGATCCCTCACAGGCGAGTCTAGTTGACAAGCAATATAAACCATCTTCTTACCAATACAAAAAAGCAAACTAACAAAAGAATGTTAGAAATGATAGGTTCAGGGGCTGGGGAGATGGTTCAGTGGTTAAAGGTGCTTGCTTACAAAGCCTGCTGGCCCAAGTTCAACTCCCCAGTACCTATGTAAAGCCAGATGCACAAAGTGGCACATGCATCTAGAGTTTGTTTACAGCAACAAAAGGCCCAAGCGTGTGTCTCTCTCTCTCTCTCTCTCTGCTTGAGAATAAGCAAAAATATTTAAAGAAAAAGAAATGTTTGCTTTAAAGGTGAAAAGAATACAATTTTATTATTCGTTCTTAACTAAGAATCATATTCCCTTCCATTTTTCTTTCCTAAGAAATCTGTTGTTTACGTTTAACTATACCGTACCTACTTAATAAAGTAAGGTAAAATAAACAAATGAATAAATGAATGAATGAGAAGATGAGGAGGATGAGGGAGCTTTTTTTTTCTCCTGGACTCTTCAGGATGCATGGCTGGTGTCTTTCCAATTTTCAAAACAAACTTTGGACTCATTCTGAAAGACTTTCCCCATCAAGATGTCCTCTGTGCAAAGCAGCATCCTTCATTCTACATCACAAAGACCCTGTGCTCCCAACATCACCCTGAAGTCCTCTTTCCGAGATTGCTGACCTTGGCAAAAGGGATGGGGGTGACAGGCTTCCTTTAGAAAGTGAGCCGGGGTGGTGGCTCACGCCTTTAATCCCAGCACTTGGGAGGCAGAAGTAGGAGGATCACCGAGAGTTCGAGGTCACCCTGAGACTACACCCTGAGACTAACCCCTAACCCTAACCCTAACCCTAACCCTAACCCTAACCCTAACCCTAACCCTGAGCTAGAATGAGACCCTACCTCGAAAAACAAAAACAAAAAACAAAAAAAAAAGAAAGAAAGAAAGAAAGAAAGGAAGAAAGAAAGAAAAGAAAAAGAAAAAGAAAGAAAATGAGAAGACTACTCCCCTGGATGTCTTCATCTCTCAATACTTACCTCCCCATGGACCCCAGTACATGGCCTCACTTGGATTTTGGGACTTGGCAGACATAATTAACAACATTCCTGTGTAAGTCCATTTCTGTTTCTATAACCAGTCATCTGAAACTCAGTTTATTCACCTTATAACTCTGGAGGCTGGAGTCCGGCACCAGGCAGCCTCATCTGTTGGGTCTCTGGTGAGAGCAATGTGGCATCGCCTGGAGCATAACCTAAGAGGAAGAAATCGCATGATAAGACAGGAAACAAACGGGATTCTAGGGCCAAGCTTGTTCTTTCTATAACAACTCACTGTCAAAAGCTGTGTGATTCCAGGAGATGAGCAAATATCCCTTCTGAGAGGGATGCGCCACTGATTTAATTCATTTTCACCAGGTCCCCCCACTCCCGGCTTCTACCACCTCAAGCCTACCACTGTGAGAACCAAGCTTCCAGCACATAAAATGTGGGGGAGGGTGGCGGTTACAGTTACTTTGGATTGCTGGAACAAAGAACTTGACCAAAAGCTGCTTGTGTTGGACTGGAGTGGTTAAGGCACTAACCTAACCTAACCAAAGGAAACTAACTCTGCTTGAGAATAAGCAAAAATATTTAAAGAAAAAGAAATGTTTGCTTTAAAGGTGAAAAGAATACAATTTTATTATTCATTCTTAACTAAGAATCATATTCCCTTCCATTTTTCTTTCCTAAGAAATCTGTTGTTTACATTTAACTATACCGTACCTACTTAATAAAGTAAGGTAAAATAAACAAATGAATAAATAAATGAATGAGAAGATGAGGAGGATGAGGGAGCTTTTTTTTTTCTCCTGGACCCTTCAGGATGCATGGCTGGTATCTTTCCAATTTTCAAAACAAACTTTGGACTCATTCTGAAAGACTTTCCCCATCAAGATGTCCTCTGTAACAAAACATCCTTCATTCTACATCACAAAGACCCTGTGCTCCCAACATCACCCTGAAGTCCTCTTTCCGAGATTGCTGACCTTGGCAAAAGGGATGGGGGTGACAGGCTTCCTTTAGAAAGTGAGCTAACCTGGTGGCTCACGCCTAATCCCAGCACTTGGGAGGCAAAGTAACCTAAGGATCACCGAGAGTTCGAGGTCACCCTGAGACTACACCCTGAGACTAACCCCTAACCCTAACCCTAACCCTAACCCTGAGCTAGAATGAGACCCTACCTTGAAAAACAAAAACAAAAAACAAAAAAAAAAAAAAGAAAGAAAGAAAGAAAGGAAGGAAGAAAGAAAGAAAAGAAAAAGAAAAAGAAAGAAAATGAGAAGACTACTCCCCTGGATGTCTTCATCTCTCAATACTTACCTCCCCATGGACCCCAGTACATGGCCTCACTTGGATTTTGGGACTTGGCAGACATAATTAACAACATTCCTGTGTAAGTCCATTTCTGTTTCTATAACCAGTCATCTGAAACTCAGTTTATTCACCTTATAACTCTGGAGGCTGGAGTCCGGCACCAGGCAGCCTCATCTGTTGGGTCTCTGGTGAGAGCAATGTGGCATCGCGGTGGAGCATGCGCAAGAGGAAGAAATCGCATGATAAGACAGGAAACAAACGGGATTCTAGGGCCAAGCTTGTTCTTTCTATAACAACTCACTGTCAAAAGCTGTGTGATTCCAGGAGATGAGCAAATATCCCTTCTGAGAGGGATGCGCCACTGATTTAATTCATTTTCACCAGGTCCCCCCACTCCCGGCTTCTACCACCTCAAGCCTACCACTGTGAGAACCAAGCTTCCAGCACATAAAATGTGGGGAGGGGTGGCGGTTACAGTTACTTTTGGATTGCTGGAACAAAGAACTTGACCAAAAGCTGCTTGTGTTGGACTGGAGTGGTTAAGGCACTTGCCTGTGAAGCCAAAGGAACCAGGTTCAATTCCCCAGGACCCATGTAAGCCAGATGCACAAGGTGGCTCATGCGTCTGGAGTTTGTAGCAGCTAAAGTCCTTGGTGTGCCCATTCTCTCTGCCTCTCTCTCTCTCTCTCTCTCTCTCTCTCTCTCTCTCTCTCTCTCTCTCTCTCACACACACACACACACACACACACACACACACAAATAAAGTTTTTTAAAAGCTGCTTGTGGGAGGAAAGGGTTGATTTTGGCTTATAGACTCGAGGGGAAACTCCATGATGGAAGGGGAAAATGTGGTACAAGCAGAGGCTGGACATCACCTCCTGGCCAACATCAGATGAACAATAGCAGCAGCAGGGAATGTGTCAAACACTGGCAGGGGGGGACTGGAAATAATACCCAAAAGCCTGCCCAACAACACACCTCCTCCAGGAGGCTCCAATTTCCAAAGTGCCATCAGCTGGAAACCAAGCATGGAGAACACATGAGTTTATGGGAGTTTACTTCAAACCACAAGGGAAATACAAACTGTATCCAAAGCATATCAGTGATTGGTGTTCTTATAAGAAAAAGATAGAGCCAGGTGTGGTGGTGCACGCCTTTAATCCCATTACTTGGGAGGCAGAAGTAGGAGGATCGCCGTGAGTTCAAGACCACCTGGGCTAGAGTGGGACCCTACTTCAAAAAACCAAAGCAAAAGAAAAAAAGAAAGAAAAGAAAAGAAAAGAAAAGAAAAGAAAGCAAGAAAAATACAGGACATAAGAAGACACAGAGATGTGATGCTAAGGCTCTAAGACAAGGGTGACACAATTGGCAGCAATCCAGGAATAGGTGAGCCTTCAAAGGGAGCACGGCCCTGCGGATACCCTGACCTCAGAAGGAGCACGACCCTGAGGATACCCTGACCTCAGACTTCTTGCTGCCACACAGTGAAGTCCCCCACATAAAGGAAATATTCCTTGGGATGTTGTACCACGACTCCATAGAATGGAAGGCTGACAAAGGCTTGGGCCACTATGAGAGGGAAAAGAGAAGGAACAGAGAAGCTTGAGCAGTGCTTCCCAGATAGCAGAGTACTGAGCTCGTTGTTCTCCCTGTGTAACTTAGGATTTCATTTAATCCTCAAGTCAATATCCTAGAAGATACTGTATCCGCCGGGATATTTTCAGAATCTGACAAAGGTAATAGGCAACAAAGGCAGTAAGGCTACAAATAATGTGAATAATAAAATAAAGTGACTAGAATGTCAGAGAAAGAAACAATCTAATACCTCTTTTGTAGAAAATGCACAAACATTTGCTCATGGCATAGACCAAAGATAAGAGTCCCTGAAAATACTTAGCCATATGTCACGAAGAAGCTAGAAATCACGTAGGCAAATCTAAGCACACATCAACAACAACAACAAATGGCTATTTAGAAACTAAGGTACTAGGCATGTAACACATTAAGTGCCATATTGAAGGGTTTTGAATAATACAGGAAAGGCATATAACTATTCAATATAGCCTTAAATTGAGTATTTCTCTTAAAAGAAAAGGTACTAAAGAGGCACTGAGCTGAAGCAACTTCCAGACAGTAGAGAAGCTAATGGGAATAGTCTCAGATTCTTCTCCATGGTTGCCTGTTCGTGAGTGTGCCTTGCAGTCTTAGTATACGCCATCGGGTGACAGAATTAAATTAGTGCTGGGTCCCAGCCAGTGACTTTGTTACTCCTGGTCCCATTAGCTGTGGCTGGGGGTGGGGGGCGGGCAGGAACATTTTGAAAGAGTGTGGGTCCACAGAGGGGCTGATCACTGCAAGAAAATGCACAGGCTACACCAGTCCCACAGGTGGCAGATTGGTGCAGGTATGAAATTGCAACGCTATTATTTCTTAAAGGAAAGAGATGATTTTCATTTCCCAAGTGGTATCGACATAGTGATTTTCAGAATCTCTAGATTAGCTTCCAATTTTAAAAAGTATGATTCTCTCCACCACCCATGCACCTGCTAGAGAAGTGGAGGGGGTGTGCACACATGCACACGCACATGCACATGCACACACATACACCAAGAAAACACTCCACACAGCCTCAAAGGTGTCAGCTATGTGGCACCATGTGGGCAGCAATCGATGTGGGAGCAAAGCCAGCACAGAAAG
This sequence comes from Orientallactaga sibirica, assembly GCA_036365145.1. Taxonomy (NCBI): domain Eukaryota; kingdom Metazoa; phylum Chordata; class Mammalia; order Rodentia; family Dipodidae; genus Orientallactaga; species Orientallactaga sibirica. Next base: position 3,794,200 of record JAEOAD010000038.1, on the reverse strand, counting down.
TGTCTCCAAACACTTATTCATCCTCCCACCGCCTTCCAAAAACATTGTATTGAGTTTACAGCTTTGAAAATGTAATTAACACTTTTTCTCATGGGAGAGTAGATCTTGAGAGTTTTCGCAGGATATACTAGAAACAGACTCAACTCTCAAGGAGCAACATCTTACTCAAAGGGTAAACCAATATAGCCATGAACTTCTGGTTGCCCAGGAACCTTGAGACCAACAGGGGTTTGGTCAGCCTTTTCTTTGTGGTCATCTCCCTCCTTTAAATTTGAAAATGACTAAGCAAGCCTATTGTGAAAATAGCATCTACAGCTTGCTTCCTGTTATGGTGACTTTACCCACTACTTTAGGATTTGTGAGAGCGTTATCACTGCCAGGCATGGTGTGCACTGAGAGATGAGAGAAAGAAAGAAAGAAAGAAAGAAAGAAAGAAAGAAAGAAAGAAAGAAAGAAAGAAAGAAAGAAAGAAAGAAAGAAAGAAAGAAAGAAAGAAAGAAAGAAAGAAAGAAAGAAAGAAAGAAAGAAAGAAAAGATTGCCCCAAATCTCTCTTCTGTAAATCTGCCATGATGACCAGAATGCTGTGTGAAGATACAAGTCTTTAACGTGGGAGGAGAAACATAACACTGTCCAGATTAGACCATGATTTGGTGTAATGGGAAACAGAATGGACAACTGGTGAAGAAAGCTAAGGGACCCCACAGAGCTGCAGCTCAGGAGCAGCACAGGGAAGTTCTTCTTCAAGAGCAAGCTGGTCCTGGTCCTGGAGAACCGGCTCAAGGTTTGTGGTGCGATTAAAGAAAGGGGCTGCTCAGAGCTTAAGTGATTGAGGACTCGGGTAAATCAAGAACTGGGTCTCAAAGAGCAGGCAGACAGATGGCATCCCACATTTTAGGTAAGACGAAGGGAACTGATTGCAATGTCCAGGACAGAAGTGAACTTCATCCAAACCAAAGTGTACTTGGTTCATCTCAAGCTCATCTCGAGGACCCTGGGCACCTTCTTGGCACCGAGAGATCTGCACACCACCCTAAGGGCTAAGTCATTTTGTACAGCACGCTGGGAAACTGGGAAACTATGTGAAGAAAGCCTGCCATGATCACTCAGTCATGACTCAAGATGGCTGTCGTCAGGTCAAGTTGAAGTTCTAGATGTTGTGCAGGCCTTGAAAGGTGGTGAGGCAAGCCAAGGGGGCAGGTGGAGAGAGGACAGTGAGGAACAAGATGACCTTCCCCCACATCTTTCTTCTGCCAATAACAGAGAAGACAGAAGCATGTCGCAGGGGTACCACTGGGAAAAGCACTGGCTAAAATGTCAGCCCTTGTCCTGGAACAACTGCTATATGTGAGTGTGTGAGGAATATATCAGTTTATATTAAAATAAATACAGATTTTCTTTGGAGTTGATTGCAAGATTTACATGGCTATTTTAAATTTTAAAAAAGACAGGCTCTAAATTCAAATGTCCTGCTTACAGTGGATTTCTTGGAGGGCAACTTGAATTTTTCTAGCCCTGCCACCTCACCTGCTCCTGCCAGCGAATGTCACTATACAACACTTGGGAGAATTTTGCTCAATGAGCTGCAAGGATATAAAACACAGAAGCCTTGTTCTGAGCAGTCAGTGAGTGTCAAGGATAGAAAACAGTATTAAGAAAATATGTTCTAGGAGCCTGGGAGATAGATTAGTGGTTAAAGGCACTTACTTATAAAGTCTGGAGTCTCAGGGTTCAATTATCCAGACACCCATGTAAGCTGGCATAAAAGTGGCACAAGAATCTAGTGTTCATTTATATGGCAAGAGATCCTGGCACCACCCACCCATGTGCAAATAAATGAAATTAAAATAAATGTTTAAAAAAAGAATATGTGGCCGGGCGTGGTGGTGCACACCTTTAATCCCAGCACTCGGGAGGCAGAGGTAGGAGGATCTCCATGAGTTTGAGGCCATCCTGAGACTACATAGTGAATTCCAGGTCAGCCTGGGCTAGAGTGAGATCCTACCTCGTGGGGGCGGGGGTGGGAAAGAATGTGTATTCTAGTCTGACAGGGTGGCTCATTCCTTTAATCCTAGCACTCAAAGCTGAGGTAGGAGGATCTTTGTGAGTTCAAGGCCAGGTTGGGCTATAGAGTGAGTTCCAGGTCAGCCTGAGCTAGAGCTCAAAAACACACACAACCAACCAATAACAACAAAAAGAATGTGTTCAGTCAAGCGTGGTGGCGCAAGCCTTTAATCCCAGCACTTGGGAGGCAGAGGTAGGAGGAACGCCGTGAGTTCGAGGCCACCCTGAGACTACATAGTTAATTCCAGGTCAGCCTGGGCCAGAGTGAGACCCTACCTAGAAAAAAAAAAAAAAAGAATATGTTCTTTTCAAAGTCCTTGAGACTTTGTTTTGTTTTTTTTTCCTGCTTGAAACTCCATCAGGGACTTTCAAACCAAAATAATAATCCATTATAAGGTTGGGTAGGTCAGAACTCAGAATAGACTCACACAGATATTTCTGACACTGTGATCATCTGCCACTTCCTTTAGGACTGATAAACATGGCGGATGCTGGCTCTGTCGAATGCGGCTGCACTGCAGTCAGTACTGCTGAACCGGACTATCTCTAAGCACAAGTTTCCCTTTCCTGGCAAGTTTAATAAAACAAGCTTTGTTGCTCAGTCTCTGTATGACTAACAAGCTGTGTGGTTGGAAAAGTGGAGAGTTCCTGAAGTCGGGAATAGAAGACCTGTATTTAAGTCCCCAGTCCGTCTCTTAGCAGCTATGTGACTACCAATGAATCATTTACCCCTTTGAAGTTTGATTCTCATTTGTCAGACAGGGGTAGAAATTTCTGTACAGCAGCACCATAGAATCAGAGAAGCTCACAAAAGCATACTGTAGACCTATGGACATATCAGGCCCATTCTAACAGGGGACATCACATCATTTGTGGACCAATTGCCCCTTGTCACATCTGCTTACCACATTAGTGAGGTGCTGCCTTCTGCTCTTTTATTACTGTTGTCTGCTCTTTTTAATATTTTATTTATTTTTATTAAAATAGTTCTAAATTTAATTTATTTGGGGGAGAGAAAGAAGGAGAGAGGCAGATAAAAAGAAAGGACATGCCAGGGCCCCTAGCTACTACAAACAAACTCCAAATGCATGAACCTCCTTGTGCATCTGGCTTATGTAGGTACTGGGGAATCAAAACTGGGTTCTTCAGCTTCGCAGGCAAGTGCCTTAACCGTTAAGCCATCTCTCCAGCCCATATTTTTATTTATTTAGTTGAGAGAGAGATAGAGAGAGAGAGAGAGAGAGAGAGAGAGTTAGAGGCAGATAGAAAGAGAGAATAGGTCTGCCAGGGCCTCCAACCATTGCAAACAAACTCCAGACACATGTGCCACTTTCTGTATCTGGCTTACATGGGTCCTAGGGAATTGAACCTGGGTCCTCTGGCTTCGCAGGTAGGCACCTTAACCACTAAGCCTACTGTGTCTGCTCTTAACAGGCTGTATGAACAGAACACAGGACACTGAGATTCCTGGTCATGTCATTTACCTTGTAACCTTGAGCACGTTAGGTAATCTTTCTGACGTTATAACCAGCAAAATGGGAACCCGAACACATAACTAGCAGAGCTATAAAGATTATACATAACAGGATTTAATACACAACACACTTAATACATGCTCTTGTGCTTTCTCTCTGTCTATGTTTATTTCACAAAGTCCCAGACAGTAGCCTGCGTTGTCCAGAGCCCTCTTTTAGGGAACCCTCTTTTAGGGACGCCTCCCATTGCATTAATATCTATCTAGTCTCTTTAGCAGACATAACACCGTTTGGATTATTTCTATTTATTCTTGAAGAAGCTTCAATGGTGTCTCTTAAGGGAGTTAGAGGCAAAAGTGCTTTTCGAAGCTATTTAGCAGAGTGGTTCCCAACTTCAACATTAATCAGAATGCCCACAACCCTAAAAGCTGTTTGAATGTCGTGAAAAATGTGGTAAATATTAGTATTTTTCTCTCCCATTTCCCAATGAAACACAAAAAATAAAAACATCACAGAACTAGTAGGCCTGCCTTTGTCGAAAGACAACAGTCTTGAAACTATTTGTTGCAAACTGTAATTAATGAGAGCCATCTGTGAAAGCCAGTATCCTTTGCATGAGCTGTGACTGGGCAGATTTTTATGCTTTTCAGGCAGACGGGAAGGAGAAAAGGGTGTAGCAACGCAGAAATGTGGCATGAATTATCTAATCAATTGTATATGCTGTGTGGTCAAGAAAGTTTTTATTTACTATCTACTGAAAATATATTCATTTTTACACTCTTACTGAAAAACCTTGATTTGAAATTGATATCCCACTTTGTATCCTTCCACTTGCTTGCTTATTTGTGTGTGTGTGTGTGTGTGTGTGTGTGTGTGTGTGTGTGTGTGTGCATGTATGTATATGGACTGAGAATGGAGGTCAGAGGACAACCACAAGGTGTCTGTTCTCTTCCTCCACCTTCTTTGACCCAAGGTCTGTTGCAGCTGCAAATGAACATCAGTGTAGCTGGCTGGTAAGCTTAAGATTCTCCTGGCTCTGCCTCCCGTTGATGTAGGGTATTGGGATCACAGACTCAGGTGCCATTTTGACTCCTGCTTTCTGTGAGAGTTGGGCAGAATCAAACCCAGGTCAGTAGGCTATGCAAGCAAGTGCCTGTAGCTATGAGCCATATTCCCAGCCCTCTTCCTTTTGGTTTCTATTTAATTTAATTTTATTTTGTTTTTATTGTTTTTTTTACTTCTTTTGGTTTTTCAAGGTAGGGTCTCACTCTAGCCCAGGCTGACCTGGAATTCACTCTGTATTCTCAGGGTGGCCTCGAACCCATGGCGATCCTCCTATGTCTGCCTCCCAAGTGCTGGGATTAAAGGTGTGAACCACCATGCCCAGCTCCACTTAGTTTTTATTTTTATCTATTTATTTGAGAGCAACCAACGCAGAGAGAGAGAAAGTCTGGGCATGCCAGGGCCTCCAGCCACTGCAAATGAACTCCAGATGCATGTGCCACCTTATGCATTTGGCTTATATTGGTACTGGGGAATTGAGCATCAAACCAGGGTCCTTAGGCTTCACAGGCAAGCTCTTAACTGCTAAGCCATCTCTCCAGCCCCTCCATTTGTTTTTTTTGTTTTGTTTTTTTTTTGTTTTTTGTTTTTTTTTTTGGAGAGAGACAGAGAGAGGGGGAGAGGAAGACAGAGATGGGCGCACCAGCAGCCTCTCAACTGCTGCGAACAAAATCCAGATGTGTGCGCCCCCTTGTGGTCAAGTGCAGCACTGCGCCCTTGCATCACTTTGCATCTGGCTAAACGTGGGACCTGGAGATTGGAACCGCTGGAGATTGGAACCAGCATTCTTAGGCTTAGGAGGCAGGTGCCTTAACCGCTAAGCCATCTCTCCAGCCCTCCATTTGGTTTTTAAATAAAATCTTCATATCAATTCTCACAAAATGCATGCTTCCTCTCAATGTCAGGTAAAACTTCAACTAGTCAGATTGGGATTCAAACCTTCTGCATTTCTGTCTTTCCCTGGCCCTCCATCATTAGCGCTCATGACCAGTCCACTCCTGCTATTGCCAACTCCCATTACACGCTCCTAAATATCCTCACCCATTAGCCTGTTCTAAAATGACTCCTTGTAACCTCATTCTCTTCTCATCAAAATCCTGCTGCTTGATTCTTCAAGGCAAGACACTACATCCAAAGATGTTTCCCATATGTTCGCAATGCTCACTCATACAAGGAGCATTTATGGAGATCCTAACACAGTATCTGTAATTACGTAACTTGCATATCTGAGTACTGTTTAAGTCAAGTCTACTGAGGAATAGTCTGATATAGTAAAAATGACTTCTGATAAGGATGAAGTCATATTTTTAAAAAAATTTAATATTTTTAAATTTTACTTTTATTTATTTGAGAAAGAGAATGGGCATGCCAGGGACTCCAGCCACTGCAAATGAACTCCAGATGCATGCACCACCTTGTGCATCAGGCTTATGTGGGTCCTGGGGAATCAAACCTGGGTCCTTTGGCTTCTTAGGCCAATGCCTTAACTGCTAAGCCATCTCCACAGGCCCATAATTTTTTTTTGTAATTGGATCTGCAATGTTTTATTTTGAATGACAAAAATTTAAAGTTTGAATTAGTATAGACGAAGTTTACATAAAACTGGGTTTCCTCGTGACATTTTCATACATATTTTCATCATGGCACTCTCTCCCTCCCCTGCTTACCTTCTTCTCCACTCTGGGTCCTGTGGGGAGCAGAGACTGGAGAAGTGCTAGAGTTTATTGGTCAGAGAGAGGTTCAGAGAGAGACAAGCAAACAGAAAAAGAGAGAATGAGAGATAGAGGGAATGAGCACACCAAGGGCATCTTGCCACTGCCAAAGAACTCCAGATGCATGTGACACTTTGTACATCTGGCTTTACCTGGGTTCTGTGGAATCAAACCCAGGTTGTCAACTTTGCAAGCAAGTGCCTTTAACCACAGAGTTGAGAAATCTCTCCAGCCTCAAAGCAGATGTCTTTTAATTTAAAAAAAAAAAAAAACAACATTTTTTTTTTTTTTTTTTTTTTTTTTTTTAGAAAGAGAAACAGAGACAGAGAGAATTGGCGTGCCAGGGCCTCAGCCATTGAAATTGAACTCCAGACACTTGCACCACCTAGTGGGCATGTGTGACCTTGCCCTTGCCTCATCTTTGTGTGTCTGGCTTACATGGGATCTGGAGAGTCAGACATGGGTCTCTAGGCATTGCAGGTATGTGCCTTAACTGTTCAGCCATCTCTCCAGCCCCAAAGCAGAGGTTTTGACTGACTGTGTTGAGTCTACTGATCAGTCTGGGAGGAAATATTCTTTACAGTATTTAGTTTTCCACAAACATGGTATCTCTCTCCACTTATTTAGATCTTAATTTTCTCTCAAAAAATATTCTGTAAAAGTCACATATTCTGTCAAATTTATTCTAATTACATATTTCTGATGCCGAAATGATTGAGTTTTGCTTTGATATTCTATCCTGAATGCTTTTTTTTTTTTCTTCCCAGTAGCTTTTTACAGATTCCATGGGATTTTTCTACATAATCATGTCATCTGTGAATAATGATCTTCTATTTCTTCTTTTCCAGACCAGATGCCATTTGTTTGTTTCCTTGGTTCCCTGGTCGGGAAATCCAGTTCAGCGTCAACAGAAGTGGTGAGAGCCATCAGCCCTGCCTTCTCTTGATCACTGGGGAAAGCAAGCACACCCTATCCACCGTTCACCTTTGAATGAGGTAGCAGATACTTGATCACAGGAGAAAGCATGCTTTGTCTGTCTTGGCTTTTGAATGATGATACCTTTACCAAATGGAAAACATGCTCCTCTGTTCCCAGTGAGCTGTTCAGTTTTTTGTTTTGAGATGCGGTCTCACTGTTGCACTACACCTTGAACCCACGTGGTCATCCTTAGCCTCCTGAGTAGCTGAGATTACAGGTGTGTGCCCCTTATACCCAGTTTAATATACCTATCCCTTAATCTTTAACAAATTATTTTCATTTTCAACATGTTCATATAAGTATATACTACATTTTGATCTTACTCCCTCCCAATTACCTTCTTATCCCCTCCTCCTCTCAGGAATGCCCTTCTCTTTTTATAAAAGGTATATCTTCTTTTAAACACAGTGAGTTAAATTACAGTAACTTGCATGATCATAGGTGGAAAGTTATTGGCCTTGACATCAATGAAGTGAAATGGCATTAACCTTTTAAGTTTTTGTTTTGTTTTATCAAGGTAGGGTCTCACTCTAGCCCAGGCTAACCTAGAATTCACTATGTAGTCTCATAGTGGCCTTGAACTCATGGCGATCCTCCTACCTCTGTTCCCAAATGCTGGGATTAAAGGTGTGTGCCACCACACCCAGCACCTTTGAAGTTTTTATTCTGCCAAAGCTAGCAGTAAGACTAATACCATCTACATGGAAGGACTTAAAACTGCAGTTGGGGCCTGGAGAGATGGCTTAGTGGTTAAGTGCTTGCCTGTGAAGCCTAAGGACCCTGGTTCAAGGCTCAATTCCTCAGGACCCACATAAGCCAGATGCACAAGGTGGCTCGTGCATCTGGAGTTCATTTGCAGTGGCTGAAGGCCCTGGTATGTCCATTCTCTCTCTATCTGCCTTTCTCTCCCTGTCTGTCACTCTCAAATAAATAAATAAATAAAGTAAACAAAAAAATTAAAAAAACTGCAGTTATTTTCAAACTGCTAAATAATTGTTTCCTGCTAACTTCCAAGCATAGCTTGACCATCAGGGACTCTGGAACATATGACCGTATGTATTTGCCTGTCTTCTAGAACTTAAAGCCACCTGAGGCCAGGTGTGGTGGCAATGTGCCTATAGTCCCAGTTATTTTGGAGGCTGAGGCAGAAGGTTTGCTTGAGCTCTAGAGTTCAGACAAGCTGGGGCAACAGAGCAAAAGCTGTCGCCAAACCAAAACAAAAAAATAAAAACCCTATCTGGTAATGGCTTGCTTTTCTAAGCAATTCCTGGGTTCATTCCCCAAAGTTAGGTCTTCCCAAAGTCCATTTAAAATCATTATTTTCTGGATGTTTAAACTCAATCCCAGCTAGGGGCTCTGTCAGAAAGCCTTCAGATTAACCTGTAAAGCACTGGTAGTGGAAAATATAGGGCTGTTTTATCTTTAATTTTCCATCTCCATATCATCATGGTTCTCTTGTATCCTGATGGATATGCTAACTCTGGGAAATGCCACAGGAGATTTACCACCTTAAGGGACCAGTTCAGAAGTGACACACTCATGAAGTGGGTACTTCTAACTTCAGCAGTCATTTAGCAGGGATAGCCTTCTTGCCACATCTCATTTTCACCAGCTGGAAGTAAGCTCAATAATACGAATTCCATCTGTATACAATCTGTACCTATAACCTAACCACTTTCGTAACCCAGGTAAAAGACAGTGAATGGTTAATGCCCTGTGTAGGGGTGATGGCACAGAACCCAAAGTCTTGCAGGATGAAAGTAACATCATTATAGAAGCATACATAGCTCCTGATGCACGGTGTCCTTGTGTCAGCATTCTGACCTTAGCCATCCTGACTCATGCTTTGTGCAGTACTCACAGTGAATTAACATAAATTCAAGACAAAAATCTCTCCCTGTCACCTTACAAGTACTGAATCATTTATTTTTTTCCTGTGCTATTCTTTTATTATTTAATTTTATGAGTGCAGGCTAGATCCATTGTAAGTGATAGTAGCTCTGTTTACAGGAGAAAAACCGATGGGCTGTTTACCACAGTACTTAAGCACTCATATTCAATGGGCCAGCTGACTACAGTGGAATCTCAGCTCTGACATGCCTTTGAGAATGCTTTTCTCTTTGCACTGGTTTTCTGCAAATGGGGAACAATAACAGCACCACATAGGAGTGCAATGGGACTAAGATGAATTCATTCAGATAAAGTTCTTCAAACAATGTTGGGCATGCGAACATCCTCAAAAAAATGTTAACTAACATTATTAGCTTTTTTCTGAATTAACGAAAATTATTTGTATTATATAACTGAATCTAAACATTGCATATTGTATTAGGAAACTTGACAGTGGTAGAAGAAATTCTGAGGAGCCAAACAAGTTCTAACCTATCACGGACAGCCACAAGCTATCACCACAATATCTGACAGACACAACATAAGGAAGTAAGGTTTATTTTGACCCGTGGTGTCAGAGGGGTTCAGTCCAGGTTGATGGGGAAAACCAATGGTGTCAGAGGGGTTCAGCCCAGGTTGATGGGGAAGACCTGTGGTGTCAGAGGGGTTCAGTCCAGGTCGGTGGGGAAAACCGATGGTGTCAGAGGGGTTCAGTCCAGGTCAGTGGGGAAGACCTGTGGTGTCAGAGGGGTTCAGTCCAGGTTGATGGGGAAAACCAATGGTGTCAGAGGGGTTCAGTCCAGGTTGATGGGGAAAACCAATGGTGTCAGAGGGGTTCAGTCCAGGTTGATGGGGAAGACCTGTGGTGTCAGAGGGGTTTAGCCCAGGTTGGTGGGGAAGACCTGTGGTGTCAGAGGGGTTCAGTCCAGGTTGGTGGGGAAGACCCGTGGTGTCAGAGGGGTTTAGCCCAGGTTGGTGAGGAAGACCCATGGTGTCAGAGGGTTTCAGTCCAGGTCGGTGGGGAAGACCCGTGATGTCAGAGGGGTTCAGTCCAGGTCGGTGGGGAAGGCACAGCTGAACTGCTCAGCTGATGGCAGCAGAAGCATGGGATGGAAGTTGTTCACATCATGGCCAATCAGAAAGCAGAGAGTTCCACAGGAATGCCCTTGCTGGGTACAGCCTTCAAAGACTTGTCCCTAGTGAGCCATTTCTTCCAGTGAGGCTCCACCTCCTAAAGGTCCCACAGTTTCCCAAAATAGTGCCAGCAGCTAGGAAACAAGGATTCAGAAGATGAGCCTGTGGAGGAGATTTGATATTCAAACCATGACTAGAATTGAGGAAGGTTCGAGTCTAAAGCACAGGACAAGACACTGGGTTCTACTTGTGACTGTACTTCCAAATGGCTATGTCACTCAGGACCTTCCTTGCTTTACCTATACCATGAAGGGAGCTGTTCATGTAGTAGCTGAAGTTACTTCTGGTCTCTAAAAGTCTGTAATTCTTTGAATTTGATTTGTTCCATCAGCTAAGCAGTACGATTCACACAAATCTAAACAGAAGGCAAATATCTATCAGAGTTTTCATGATGTAACAAAAAAGAAAAATGAGGTAGACAGACTCTATGGCTCTGATATAACATATCTCCTTGAGTGACTGTTTTAATGAGCATTCCACTTCAATTGTCCTCCTAGGACTTTACAACACTATGGTGGGATATGTCTTCCTTGGACCACAGATGAGACCCCTGTCCTATGACTCTATGTTCAACCTGATATCCTTATCTAAGAATCTGATATATCCAAAATGGGTTTTTTTCCAGTAAAACAACTGGTGGCATATCACTCACAGTAAAATTAAAACAATGGTTTCATTTATCAGAGTAGACTTTAAAAAAAAAAAAAAAAAAAACCTCTTACCATGACAAAATGATGGTGTTTTACATACTGATTTATTCTACAGCACCATATTTAATGACAAAGTATCTGATAAAAATAGTTTAAAATATAATTTTTAAGTTCAAAATAAAGCACTTAGCACTTGTGATAAATATACATACTATGCATCATGAAAATTTCTGACCTCTTCAGCTATATGGCAGCCAATGCTTAAAGACTTTTAAAATGTACATTTAAAAAAATTGAGGCAATTCATTAAAATGTTTAATAACTATAAACAAATATCTACCATACAATATGAGAGGTTTCATTATCTACATAGAAATGCACACCTTGTTTGTAATCTCAACACTTAGGAGGACATAAGTTCAAGACCAGCTTGGACTATAATAGCAAGAAACACACACAGAGAAGTGAATTATGTCAGTTTCAGAAAGTCAAATGTCACGGTTCCTCTCCTTTGTGCCTTCTAGACTTTACATGGATATCATACAATCATGGGTATATGACATGAAGTATAAGCAAAATGGTCCAGTGGAGCAAAGTGGGTGAACAGGATGAAGAAGAACAAGAGAGGTAGGGGGACATGGGGGACATGCTCAAAGTAAATGACATACTTGCATGAAAGTGGCCTTATGTAACCAAGTATCATGTACAATAAATACAGAAAATGTAAAGTTTTAAAAATGAAAAACAAACCCAAAGGATACACTAAAATCTAGTTTCTACAGTATTACCTTATAAAAATATAAAGTTCTCATTATACAATCTGTTTTAAAGTCCAGTACTAGTTCTGTCTAACATGTTATATTATTAATATGAACACACATGCTCCTTTTCCCCTTGTACACATCCCTTCATAAGAACATATTTGGTCAAGGATTAATCACAGCATAGCAAAATGCTGCCTTAATTGCTGAATTAAATGCTCTGTATCCACATGATCGGGAAATGCTGCTTTAGACTTCTGAGCAGCAACATAGCTTCTCTGCAGATCTCCAACCTGTGAGAAATACCAGAATAAGAACAGAATAGGATCAGGGAAAATATAAGTAAGAGAAAAGACACTATCTACCTGCTGTTCTTAAAGGTATTCCCTCATATAATCTAGATTATATTCCCACTATGAAATAATATAAGAAAGTAAGATAATCAACTATATGATTTACACTCTTTTACTGCTGTCTAGCTATGGATTCAGAAAGCTGTGTTCTCTTTCCTTGTCACTGACAGTATTATAAACATAAATGACATGTGCATACCTAAACAGCTAGCTCTATGTAGGTCAGGAAAACTATTTGTAACATTCAAAAAATACATGTTTGATTAGGGTATTATTTTTTAGACAAGAAATTTAAGCAAAATCTATTTAAGAAATAAAATTATCCTTAGTATCTCTTATTTATTTATTTATTTGAGAGAGAGAGCGAGAGAGAAAGAGAATGGGTGCAACAGAGCCTTCAGCCACTGCAAATGACCCTGGAGAGCGCCTTGTGCATCTGGTTTACGTAGGTCCTAGAAAATCCAACCTGGGTCCTTAGGCTTCCTTAACTGCTAAGACATCACTCCAGCCTTGCTTAGTATCTTTCTTTAAATTTTTTAAATTTTTATTTATCTATTTGAGAGCAACAGACACACACACAGAGAGAAAGAGGCAGATAGATATATATAGAGAGAGAATGGATGCACCAGGACCTCCAGCCACTGCAAACAAACTCCAGATGCATGTGCCACCTTGTGCATCTGGCTTACGTGGGTACTAGGGAATTGGACCTCAAACCAGGGTCCTTAGGCTTCACAGGCAAGCGCTTAACCACTAAGCCATCTCTCCAGCCCCTTCCTTAGTATCTTTTAATGGTACTAAGCACGATAAGACTGGGAAGTTGTCTGACTTTAAAGGCTTATGAAATGTATCTCTAATGTTAACTGAGTTCTGTGCTAAAACCCAGTTCTCAAGAAAAACACTCACACTGTCAGAATCTATATACCTTGATTCCTGTATGCACATCTAAAATGACAGAATTTTTGTAGTATGTGCACACAAAACCCCAGATAATTAATTACACACACACACACACACACAAACACACACACACTATATATATATATATATAACATAAATTGTTTCCTTTTAAAATCATATATTTTTATGAGAGAGAGAGAACTGGCACGCCAAGGCCTCCAGTCATTGCAATTGAACTCCAGACGCATGCACCACCTTGTGTGCATGTGTAACTTTGCATTTGTGTCTCCTTGTGCAGATGTCTGGCTTATGTGGGACCTGGAGAGTTGAACATGGGTACTTAGGCTTCGCAGGCAAGCACCTTAACCACTAAGCCATCTCTCTAGCCCCATAATATTTATTTTTAACATGTCATTTTCTCTTTTAAAAGTATAATCTTTTGCCAAAAAAAAAAATACCTCCTAAGATTTAAGAGTTATTTAACTTATTTAATGAAAAAGACTTAGCGGTAAGATGATCTACAAATAACATACAGGATTTCATTGCTATAAAAGCCAGGAATCAGCCGGACGTGGTGGCGCACGCCTTTAATCCCAGCACTCGGGAGGCAGAAGTATGAGGATCGCCATGAGTTCAAGGCCACCCTGAGACTACAAAGTAAATTCCAGGTCATCCTGGGCTAGACTAAGACCCTACCTTGAAAAAAAAAAAAAAAAAAAAAACAACAACAACAAAAAAAAACCAAGCCAGGAATTACTTAATGAGTATTTCTTAAAGGACTGAGTGTCCTATTTTAAGGCATCAGAGATTTCTTCTGTAGGTTATTATTATTTTGCATCACGTATGTGCATGGTGTGTAAGTTCATATGCATGTGAGTGCACATGCATGCAGGTAAACATATGTGAACATGCATGTAGAGATCAGAGGAAAACCTCAGGTATCATCCTCAGGAATGCCTCTTCCTCGGAGGCGAGATGGTTCATTGGCCCAGAGCTTACTAATTGGGTTAGACTGGCTGACCAGAGCACCCCAAAGTCCTCCTGTCTCCACCTCCCCCATGCTGGAATTACAGGCATGTGCCACCATGCCCAGCATTTCATGTCGATTCTAGGGATCCACTTGGGTCCTCATGCTTGTGACTTTATGACTGACCTCCACTCATCTTCTACAACTTATAACAGTGCTTAACCAATGTTCAGGGAAGAGTTCATTACACTATCCCTTGAAGTAAAGGTATTTGTGATAAGAGTTTTTTTTTAATTATTTCTTTCAAATTGAAGATCAACCTTCTCTTCAGGAAGATAAGGTTAGAAATGTCTTATTTACTGCATGTGTCAAACTGACAAAGAATAAGAAGTGTCATATGATAAATTAATAAAAACTGAAAATACCTTATCAGAGATTGTTGCGAAATTAAAATGTGGTTCATACATATGGGGTGCCAAAGAGGACGCAGTCTGTAACAGTGCTTTTGCCTGTGGGGAGGAAAGAAAAGACCGACATGTGAGCACGCACTGAGCATGATAGTTGTGGTTTCTTTCTTCTTTCTCTCTCTCTTTCTTTCTTTCTTTCAAGAGAGAGGCAGGGAAAGAGAGAGAATGGGCATACCAAGGCCTCCAGCCACTGTAAACAAACTCTAGATGCATGAGCCACCTTGTACATCTGGCTTATGTGGGTACTGGGGAACTGAACCTGGGTCCTTAGGCTTCGTAGGCATGTGCCTTAACCACTAAGCCATCTCTCCAGCCCTGTGACTTTTTTGTTGTTGTTGTTAAAAAAATTATTACCTGGGTTGGCCTCCATGAACATAAACCCATGATGGAAACAGACGGCACTCTTCACGAGCTACAATGCCTCACTGAGACACAAACGACTCAAACCTCTCCAAAATAGGGTTAACAACATACATTTCAAAGGGGGAAGGAAAAGAATTTCAAATTTGGGGTAAATTTAAAGTTGTTTTAGAAGCAGTGCCTCATAAAGTTTGTATTTCGGTATGATGTACAATGAAATATACTCTCAAAGTTAAAGGCTTCTGATCTGATTCTTGTTGCTGATGGTTGTTAGGAGTCACTAGTATCTGTTCTCTGGTGTGATAACGAAGCTGTAATAGATTTCAAAGGCTGCCATTCTGGTGGGAGGACGGCGAGTAAGCAGCCATTATGCTTCTCACCCATTTCCTCAGTGACAGCAGCAGCAAGAGACAAGCTTTCTGTCTTGCAGAGCACTCGAAATGTAACCCTGTATTGTGTTCTCCCGTGCACACTCACAGGATCATGTGTTGCAGAGACCGTGGAGTGGCATGAGATGCTCATACACATATCGCGTCCCACACAGCTGCTGGATGGTCCTCCAGCTTGTAGCCATGGCCCTGAAGCCAAACTTACTCATTTCTTTCAATAGAAAATAAGATGACAGCAGTTCCTACAGGACTGCAGATACTAGTTTTAGGTACACGATCTAACCGCCACAAAGCCACCTTCAAGTGAGCACTACTATTTTCTCTTTATAGGTCATTCATTTACTCCAAAAATATTGACTGAGGACTTTCCATGTGCCAGACACTATTTCTGATGCCAAAAATACAGCAGTTACACAACAGGTAAGGCCCTTGCTTTCAGGCAACTGACTCTCACATTCTACTCATAAATATGATGCTATCTGGTAAAGCAAGAAAAAAAAAGTGGGAGACATAGTAGCCCCTGAGGGCGCCTTATAGACTGATGTTCCAGATGGCCTTTCTGAGGAAGTGGCATTTAAAACCTGAATGTAAGAAACTTGTGATTACAAGGTCTGGGGAAAGAGCCAGGGCCCTAAATGGACCCTGAGTGCTGTCCCTGCAAGGCAGTGAACATGCCTGGAAGTCAGAGGGAAAGAGGGAATGCAAAGGACATGGTCTGAGAGGGAAGTAGAAGCCAGGTTATGTCAAGCCTCACAAGCCAGCAATGAAAGCCCTTGCTTTAGTCCAAATGTGAGGAAAAGGAACCAGAGGATTTTAAGCAAAGCAATAAAAATAGCAAAAAAAGAGCTGGGCATGGTGGCATATGTCTTTAATCCCAGCACTTGGGAGGGAGACATAAGATCGCTGTGACTTTGAGGCCAGCCTGGGACTACAGAATGAGTTCCAGGTCAGCCTGGGCTAGAGTAAGATCCTACCTTAAGAAAGCATAATGATGGGCTGAAGAGATTTCTCAGTGGTTAAGGCACTTGCCTGCAAAGCCAAAGGACCCAGGTTTGATTCCCCAGGACCCACGTAAGCCAGATGTACAAGGTGGCGCATGCATCTGAAGTTCGTTTGCAGCAGCTGAAGGCTCTGATGCTCCCATTCTCTCTCTCTCTCTGCCTTTATCTCTCTCTTAAATAAATAAAATCAAGTAATAATATTAATACTGGTTTCTGGAAAGATGGCTTAGCAGCAGTTAAGGCATTTGCCTGAAAAGCCAAAGGATCCCAGTTCAACTCTCCAGGACCCACATAAGCCAGATGCACAAAGGGGTGCATGCATCTGGAGTTCATTTGCAGTGGCTAGAGGCCCTGGTGCAGCTATTCTCTCTCTCTCTCTCAAATAAATAAATAAAATATATTTCAAATAGTATTAATATTAATGGTGTTTTATCACAAAATCCCTTAGGCTCTTCTAAGGAAGAGGTATATGAAGACAGTTAGTAGTGAGTTGAAGTGGGGAACAGGAAAGACCAGCTAGGAGACACTTGGAGGAGCACAGGAAAGGGAGGAAGTAGGGCTGGCGGGGCCTGCTGTGAGTGCACAGGTGGCAGGAGAGGGAGGAAGAAAGAGGGGTTTGAAGAGCAGCTGCTAGGATGTTGGCAGGAGCAGCTAGATGGTGGGTGGGCCACAGTGAGTGGTGCAAGAGTTCACACAAAACACTGAAGACCAGAAAGGTGCACAGTATCCCAGCAAAACTCAATGTTTCATTTTGAACTCAGAAATGAGGTAACTTGCCCAGAGTCACACAGCTAATCCATGACATTTGGGATTCATTTTAAAAGTATAGCACATAATGATGGCTCAGCATGACAGTTTTTCTCTGAGGAAAGCAGACTGTCCACTGTGCCAGCAGCTGTGTACTGACCTGCTCAACATGACCCTTCCGCATCTCCAGCACAGCCAGGTTGTTGTAGGCCTCGGCATGGTGGTTGTTGCTGACCAGGGCCAGCCGGAAGCACTGATGGGCCAAGTTTGTATCTCCAATTCCCTGAAAAGAAGAGCATGAGTTCACACACATGAATGCATACACTTTCTCCCACTGTCAATTTCCTCCCTTCTCATTTCCTACTGCACAGACAAAAGCACAAGGACCAGATGTGGGAGTCGTGTGTAAATTCTGTAAAGTAGATTTAAGCTGGGGATGTAACATGACCTACATTGACTCCTAGAAATTTCTAAGTTGCCAGTTGAACTAATGACATCTGAACATTTCTTCAAATGAATCTTATAGCAACCTTTTACATAACAGGGCATACCAAAAACAAAACAAAACAAAACAAAACAAGCCGGGCATGGTGGCACACACCTTTAATCCCAGCACTCAGGAAGCAGAGGTAGAAGGATCATCATGAGTTCAAGGCCACCCTGAGACTACATAGTAAATTCCAGCCTGGGCTAAAGCGATTCTACCTCAAAAAAAAAAAATAAATAAATAAATAAAATAAAAACAAAACAAAACATACCACAGCTATATGTCCCAAGTTGTACCAGACATCAGCTGCCTCTTCCTCGTGCTCAGCCAGGGAGAGGGCACGCTCGAATGAGGTCAGAGTCATGTCATACTGCTGTGCATAGAAGCAGCACAGGCCCAGGTTGTTGAACAGCTGGCAGTTGTAAACACCCATCTGCAGGAGGCGCCTTTTCCAAAAACAGCACAGACCTTGGTGTCAGATAGACTCAAGAAATGGAGACATATTTCCAGGCCCCCAAAGAGTATTGATATAAAGTGTAAAAATTGACACATTTAAATCAAATAAAAAGCTAATCTTTTCTAACTCGTCACAGGGAATGTGTTCAGAAACAAAGTCAAAGATACTTGTTTTAAGTTTTTCACACAAATTTTTGTGGGAGAGTAAAAACAAGAAATGGTCACAAAATGTAAAGCTGACACAGTTTCGGTTTAAAAGCCTCAGTGCCTGCAGATGAATTCCCAAGGCCTGACCTAATTTGAGGATTGTTTAGCATTCATTGCTATGCTTTCAGTGAGTGGATCCTGGTTTTGGCTGGCTGTCCTCTGTGGTACAGACCCAAGCTTCAGCGCAGGAAGACGTGACTGCAGGTGGCTCTCCATATTCCCCACTCAGCTTTCCTACTGCAGCTCGAGACTTTTCTTTGCTGCTAGGCATCAGGGCCCCAGGGGACTAAGAGTTCAAATACACAAATGAAGCTCCAGCCCAGCTGCCGTGAGAAACCCATGACCCACTCTGAGGGTGGAGAGGGGCCATGTGCTAGACCACTCTTGCGTGTTTATGCTTTATGTTTCCAGTATGTATTTAGAAGTAACTTATGTCAGCTGTCAGTCTCCCCTTATATATTATCCAAGACCATGATAATATATGATCATTTATAAATGAACTTTAGGTGCCACTTGGAGGATCCAAAGATAATTAGACTTTGAGTTAAAACTCAACCATCCAGGTGTATTTTGACAAGATGCCAATGGCTGCACATTTGCAAATTACTGAATATAATTTTAATTTACATAAAACATCAGAGTATTGGAATTGCTAGATTTAAATCCATATAGCCTATTCGTATCACTACATTTTTTTTTCTTTTGGTTTTTTTGAGGTAGGGTCTCACTCTAGCCCAGGCTGACCTGGAACTTTGTAGTTCCAGGCTGGCCTTGAACTAAGAGTGAGCCTCCTTCTACCTCAACCTCCTAGAATTAAAGTTGTGTGCCACCACACACCCTAGTGCTGGGATCAAAGGCATGCACCACCATGCCCAGAAGTCACCACATTTTCATTCTTTTACATTTTATATAATTATTTTATATTATTATGTTATAAAATAATATTTTTATTTATTTATTTGAGAGAGAGAGAAAGAGGCAGATAGAGAGAGAATAGGTGCACCAGGGCCTTCAGCCACTGCAAACATATGTGCCATCTTGTGTAGCTGGCTTACATGGGTACTGGGGAATCGAACCTCGGTCCTTAGGCTTCATAGACAAGAGCATTAACCACTAAGCCATCTCCTCATTCCATCTTTGTTACTATTTCATCAATTTCTCATAACAACCTAGTCCCACAAATTGAATGTAAAACCCACCTGTAAAATCGGAGCGCTACCTCTGGCTGATCAGAATAAAAGTGGTTGCTCCCGATACAAGCAATGGCCTCCACGTGTGTGTTGTCTTGCTTCAGAACTTCTTTGTAGTACTCAGCTGCAGACGAACTGTTGTTCATCTCCTGTCATCCGTCAGACAGAACAACACTTAATTAACACTGTACAAAAAGGTTTTATTTTGGTTTTATCTTTTTTTTTTTTTTTTTGAGGCAAGCCAAACAGACTGGCCTTTTTTTTTTTTAATGCGAGAAGGCAAGAGCAAGAGAGAGAATTGGTGCGCCAGGGCCTCTAGCCACTGTAACAGAACTCCAAATGTATGCGCCCCCTTGTGCACATGTGCAACCTTGTACCCTTGTGCACTGGCTTACACGGGACCTGGAGAGTCGAACATGAATCCTTAGGCTTCGCAGGCAAGCGCCTTAACTGCTAAGCCATCTCTCTAGCCTGGTTTTATCTTTTTCTAAAAAAAAAATTTACTTATTTGCAAGTAGAGAGAAAAAGTGAATATATGGGCATGCCAGGGCCTTCTGCAACTGCATATGAACTCCAGAGGCATGTGCCACTTTGAGCATCTGGCTTTATGTGGGTATAGGGGAACTGAACCTAGACCATTAGCTTTGTAAGCAAGTGCTTTAACCACTGAGCCAGGTCCCTAAGCCCTCCACTCCCCCCCCCGCCCCGTTTTTTTCCAAGGTAGGGTTTCACTCTAGCCCAGGCTCACCTGGAGCTCACTGTGTAGTCCCAGGCTGGCCTTGAATTCACAGTGATCCTCCCACCTCTGCCTCCCAAGTTCTGGGATCAAAGGCGTGCACCACCATGCCAGGCAAGTTATTTTTTTCTAACCCATTTAAGTTCTTTCATTCAACCAATATTTATTGACAGTCTGCCATGCGTTACACCCTCTTCTAGGGTGTAGGAACACAGTATGAACACAAACACTATCTTCAGAAAAGATGAGAGATGTGAAGAAAACAGTGTAGGGTTAGTAGAGAGGGAGGGAGGAAAGCTGCTGTTTGTGAAGAGTGGTCATGTTGGAGGAGGCGCTATCTGAACAGAGATCCAAGTGAGATGAGGGATGGAGACCTAGCATTTCTGAGGGGCGCTCACACTGAGCAGAGGATGGAAACATGGACGAGAGGTAAGTGACACTGGGAGAGGGAGAGGAGTGCAGGAGACCAGAGGCAGCAAGGCCTTTCATGGCTATGGGAAGAGCTTCAGATTTCACTCGAAGCTGAAAGAACAGTAGAGGATTAAAAACAAACACAACCCTATCATGCTGTGTGCCATGTTCAGAGAATAACTTGGTGCCTGAGTATAAGATGTATTCACATTGGGAGGAAACTGTAGCAAGGAGGCCCAGAGAGTCCATGAAAGAAAGGACAGCAATCCAGACCAAGTTCAGAAATTACATACATGAGCAGAAACTGAAGGAACCTTCTATAGTTATGTACTATCTGTAAAACACCGGTATCATAAATGAATCATCTAATATTATTAAAACTTTTTGAGATAGGATTTCACTATGTTGCCCAGTCTTGTTTTGAACCTCTGGGCTCAAGCTATCCTCCTGCCTCAGCCTCCTGAGTAGCTGAACTACATGTATGGGTTATTGCACTTGGCTCAACTAACATTATTAATGAATGCTACATCTCTCAAATCTACCCAAAGGCCCAGTTTCAGAATCTATATCCATGAAGATTTCACTAGATCCTTACTTCATACAGATGCTTTCTGCCTCTCAACTCACATGGTATTGTCTCCCATCATATCATATCATATCATATCATATCATATCATATCATATCATAATATGAAGAATATTATTTTTAAAGATTTATTTTTATTTATTTATTTATTATATTTATTTATATTTAGATAGAGAGAGGGAGAGAGAGAAAGAAAGAGTGAGAATGGGCACACCGGGGTCTCCAGCCACTACAAACAAACTCCAGATGTCAAAACTCCAGACGCCAAAATGTGCATCTGGCTTACATGGGACCTGGAGAATCAAACCTGGGTCCTTAGGCTTCACAGGCCAGCACCTTAACTGCTAAGCCATCTCTCCAGCCCAATTTTGGTTAGACTTTACTCATATTTTATGATATTCAATTGCATGAAGTTAAGCACAGAATTTATATTTGGTAACTGCAGTGGATAAAGATGACATCACACTGTTTTATTTTGTATGCTGAACACATATAAAGCACATATGTACATAAACTGATCCCAGTCTTCTTTCACAAATATGGCTAAATTCTTCCAAGTCCCCTTTATTTGGTTACTCATGTCCAAGTTTTTCTGAACAGTATTAGGAAATTTACTTTATCTTTTTGTTTTTTTTATTTATTTGAGAGCACAGATAGAGAAAGAGGCAGAGAGAGAGAGAGAGAATGGGTGCACCAGGGCCTCCAACCACTGCAAATGAACTCCAGATACATGCGCCACTTTGTGAATCTGACTTACATGGGTACTGGGAAATCGAGCCTCGAGCAGGGGTCCTTAGGCTTCACAGGCAAGCACTTAACTGCTAAGCCATCTCTCCAGCCCTACTTTAACTTTTTATAAATTTTACTAGTAATTATGTATGGAGAACTGGGATACATGTACACAATGTGGAATGAGCAAGTCAGGCTAATGAACATGTGTTACCTCCCATGTGTTTCTTTATGATGGGAATACTTCAAATCTACTTGCAACATCTTTTGCATGTATGCATGCATGTTTCTGTATTTGAGTGGGTGTATGTGTGCATGCAGGTATATGTGCCCATGTGCATGGAGGCCAGAGGTTGGCACTGTGTGTTTTCCTCAATCACTCTCCACTTTACTGTTGAGACAGGGTCTCTTTACTATTCCTAGAGCTGGCTGACTGGATTAGTCAGTCAGCAGGTCCTAGGAATCCTCCCGTCTCCACTTTCCACACCCAACTTTACAGGGGTGCTGGTGATCTGAACTCAGATCCTCATGCTTGTGCAGCAGACACTCTACCTACCGAGCCACCTCTCTGCCCTTGTGGCACTGAAGTGCACTCCATTACTGTCCCCAGGGCTGTCTTTCAAGTTATTGATTCACTCTGCTAGGCATGATACCTGTGCTGTCTTGATCTAACCAGCAGGTGTCAACAAAAGCTTCTGGGCTACAATCAGAAATAGTTACCAAGCCAAAGTAGGAAGAACTGCCAAGTTTTCTATAGCCAGCAGACTAGGAAAACTACACAACTGCTATTCGGCCACAGGGACTAAGAGGACATGTGGCAAGTATATGCACAGGGACTAGTAATCAAAACTCCCCTTTACATGGGTACTGGGGAATTGAACCCAGGTCATTAGGCTTTGTAGGCAAGAGCCTTAACCACTGAGCCATCTCGCCAGCCCCGACATCACATATTTTTAATGAAAAACTGTTTCAGGTCTAAGGTGAAGAAGGTGTTCCAGTCTTATATGCCACACTGTGGACCAGTCTCACTCAGAGACCCAAGACTAGAAGCCATTTTGGTTACAGGTGAGAAGCCACATGCTCCAACTATGTTTTTGTTTGTTTTGTCTTGTTTATTTTTATTTATTTATTTGAGAGTAACAGAGAGAGAGAAAGAGGCAGAGAAAGAGAATGGGCATACCAGGGCCTGTAGCCAACGCAAACGAACTCCAGATGCATGCACCACCTTGTGCTTACGTGGGTACTGGGGAATGGAGCCTCAAACTGGTGTCCTTGGACTTCACAGGCAAGCGCTTAACCACTAAGCTACCTCTCCAGCCCCTCCAACTATGTCTTAATCAGTAATATTATTAGAACATACGGAATGATTGCTTATGGATAAGACGCACCATATCTGTGCCTGACTATGAACAAAACTGCAGTTTTTTCACGCTCAGTAAAGTTAGTGGTATATCTTCTGTTTGTCTAAGTCTTGTAGCTCTCTCTCAATTGGTTCTCAGCTTGGAGAAACAGGGATGTTATTTAATTGTCCCATAAAACCTACTAAAACATTCACCAATGACCCCAAATTCATGACATATTTGCACATATTTGCATTCCACTTGCACACTTTCCATGTGACAGCTGACAAGGGGATCACGTCCAACCAGAAGAGGGTTCCGGGGTTGGACAGATGGCTTAGCAGTTAAGGTGCTAAGGACCCAAGTTCGATCTCTCTCCAGACCCCACGTAAGCCAGATGCACAAAGTGATGGAAGCACACAAGATCGCACATGTGCACTAGGTGGTGCAAGCGTCTGGAGTTCGATGCAGTGGCTAGGCCCTGGCATGCCAATTTTCTCTCTCAAAAATAAAAAATAATTTAAAAAAAGAGAGAATTCCAGTCCTCAATCATTTAATTCAAGGCTTTGGGTCTATAAACTTACCATGGAGTCTGAGTTAATGGGCATAGAAATTAATTTATGTAATCTTAAGGAACTCTGCATTGAAATACTTATTTTGTCAGCAACTTCATGTGTCATTTTTCAAAAAAGTTTTATGAACCACAGAGCTTGATAAGAACTTGCCCTCCTTTAAAAAGTAATTCACAGCAGGAAATGGTAATTTCAGCTTGGTCTACATCATGAGTTTCCAGGCCAGCCTGGTCTACATAGTGAGACTCTGTCTCAAAAAAACAAAAAATGGGCTAGGGTAATGGTCAGAGGGTACAACACTTGCTGCGCAAGCATGAGGTCTGGTGTTTGGACCCCCAGCATCCACATGGCAGCCCATCTTTAGTCCTAGTGCTCAGGACAAGAAGACATGGGGCACCCAGGTCAAGCTGGCTGGCTTGACTAGTGAACAGACGAGCTCCGAGTTCAAATGAGAGACCCTATTTCAGTCAAGAAGGTGGAGAGCAATCAAGGAAGACACCCAGTGTCAACCTCTGGCCCCCATTCACATGTGTAAGCATGTATGTGCCAACATATACCTGAACACACATACACACATACACACATGACCATGCACAGCACACACACAAAAGGAATCCATGTTCGTTTTTTAAAAAATCTAGACAATACTCACAGTATAAGAAGAAAATGATTATTTTCATACTACAACCTAAGCATAGCAAGAATAAATCTCTTCTACTTCTATTCACAAAATGACTTAAGTGGTACAGGTAGCATTTTCAAGGAAGTTAAAGGAGCAGAGATGTGTCTGTTCAATATTAAAAGTTCTAGCTGGGTATGGTGGCACATGCCTTTAGTCCCAGCACTTGGGAAGTTTAGGTAGGACAAAGGCTATGAGTTTGAGGCCAACCTGAGCTACAGAATGAGTTTCAGGTTAGCCTCAACTAGAGTGAGACCCTGCCTTGAAAACAACAACAACAAAAACAAAAGTTCTAAGCAATACATTGCTACAAATAATAAATAATTGAAACAAAACTGTATTTGCAGATGATGACTATCTTATTTATAAAAAAATCTAAGCCAGGCATGGTGGTGCATGCCTTTAATCCCAGCACTCGGGAGGCAGAGGTAGGAGGATCACTGTGAGTTCAAAGCCACCCTGAGACTACATAGCAAATTCCAGGTCAGCCTGGGCCAGAGGGAAACCTTATCTCAAAAAACCAAAAAAAAAAAAAAAAAAAAACAAACAAAAAAAAAAACCTATAGATAAAGCCTTAAAATTTAAAGTGGCATATACCAAATCAACTTTAAAATGAATAACACATTCCTATTCACTGTAGATAACTATGAAGAAATTACATAGGAAAAAATAGGGATTCCCTTCACAGCTACACCAGGTATGCATCCTTACAGACAAGCTAACAGCAGACCTCAGATTTCCGCTCTTAGAAAGTCCTGCTTTCTACACTGATGACCTTTCCCCAGATGTCAAGGGCAGCCCGCTGCATGGCACTGTGCTGAACACCTGTTTGCTCGTGGGAGTCTGGGACTCCAGAATATGGTAGGCAGATGGCCTATTTAACAGCCTCAACAGTGACTGTGGATACAGAGTCTCTAATGAGCTTCCCAACAGACAACACTTCTCACCACAAGTGTGTTGTCACAGTGTGTTGGTAGAAAATTCGAGTCCACCAGGGCTCTGCTGGCAGAAGTCTCTGGGAAGCTTGCACTGGCTTCCTCTGACTTTGCCCTTGAGCCTTTTCCCTGACTGGCCTGGTTTTGATCTTTTAGCTCTAATAAATTTTCTTTGTGAATATTTTTCTTTAAATATTTTATTTATTTATTTATTTATTTATTTATTTATTTATTTATTTATTTATTTGACAGAGAAAGAGGGAGAGAGAGAATGGGCGCACCAGGGCCTCCAGTCACTGCAAACAAACTCCAGATGCATGCGCCCCCTGTGCATCTGGCTAACGTGGGTCCTTGGGAATTGAACCTGGGTCCTTTGGCTTTGCAGGCAAATGCCTTAACCGCTAAGCCATCCCTCCAGCCCTCTGTAAGTATTTTTCATGCTGTGTCCTGGGAGGCCTAGTAAAGTGAAGACTAGAGTGGTTTGGTGACCTCCACCACAGCCTCTGTCTAGAGAAAATCACTGAAGGACGAGAAAGGGAAGACTTAACTGACTGAAGAGTTACATCATGCTTGAGAATGGGAGGAAAGGCCACCTCCATCATTCATATGGTCATTGCAATTCCTACCAATATGCCTGCAAACAGTTGTTCATAGTCGATCTTAAAATCAATATGGGGGGCTGGAGAGACGACTCAGCAGTTAAGGGACTTGCCTGCAAAGTCTGGCAACCCCAGTTCCATTCCCCAGTCCCCACATAAAGCCAGATGCACAAAGTGTCATAGGCATCTAGGGTTTGCAGCAACTGGAAGCCCTGGCACGCTCATTCTGTCTGTCTCTCTTCTCTCTGTATCGCTCTGTTTGCAAATAAATAAATAAAATATTTTTTAAAAAAATTAATATGAAGCCGGGTGTGGTGGCATACACCTTTAATCCCAGCACTTGGGAGGCAGAGGTAGGAGGATCATCCATGAGTTCAAGGCCACCGAGACTACATAGTGAATTCCAGGTCAGCCTCGAAAAAACAACAACAAAAAAAATCAATATGGAAGCTGGAGAGGTGGCTTAGTGGTTAAGGCACTTGCCTGCAAAGCCTAGGGACCCAGGTTCGATTTCCCAGTACCCACATAAGCCATATGTACAAAGTGGCACATGCATCTGGAGTTTGTTTGCAGTGGCTGGAGGCCCTGGTGCACACATTCTCTCTCTCTCTCAAATCAGTAAATAAATATTTTTTAATGTTTTTTTTTTTTTTTATTTGAGAGAGAGAAGGGAGAGAGAATGGACACACCAGGGCCCCTAGCCACTGCAAACGAACTCTAGACGCATGTGCCCTCTTGTGCACCTGGCTTGGGTGCAACTGACGTAGGTCCTGGGGAATTGAACCTGGGTCCTTTGGCTTTGCAGGCAAGTACCCTAACAGCTAAGCCATCTCTCCAGCCCAAATATTTTTTAAAATATCAATATGGAGGAGCAGAGATAAATTACCCACTATGAAGAAGAAAAGCTAGGTGGTGGAAGATGCTGGATTTAAGTTTAGGGATTATTACAAAACTATTGTGAGGAAGATAACTCAGTGAAACTTTCTGTGGAATCTGACAACATGAAACTAGAATTTGTAAGAATAAGCCAAAGCCCCTAAGTCATGAAGACAGTTCTGGTGAAGATAAATCCTACTGATGCTATCATAAAACTACAGAAATTCAGCTGTCATAATATTGGTAAAAGGATGGACAAACAGGCCAATGAAACAGACTAGAAAGCCCCAGAGCACGTCTACAAGAAATGGAAGAGTTGCTATGTGATGTTATAGACCTTGGGAAATGACATAAGTGTGCTAGGCAGGCTATCCGTGCAGAGGAAATGAATCCCTATCATGTACCATTTGCCTCTGGGTGTCTAAAATCCTTCATGATAAAAACTTGGCTGAACTAAATGCATACAGCTGTATTTTTTATTATACTGATGACTCATCAGTCAGAGAACTTAATTTTATAAACTGTGCTCCTTGCTAGGATCCCAAGGGGCTATGAGCTTATTTAAGTGGCACATAATCTTGCTTTTACATCAACTTTTAACATAACATGAACCTTACCTCATAGATCCTGGCAATCCCGCAAAGCAGGGTTACCTCTCCTGGAAATTTATCTAATCCTTGTTTGAAAAGATTTAAAGCAGTCACAGGCTGATCCAATATGATATAAACCTAAAAACAAACTATATTTTAATAAAATTGCTGGTTGTAAAAATAATAGCATATAATAATAGCAAATAATTATATGACAAGTTTATAATTGCATATTAGTAACAAATTATCTCCTAGATATTGCCATAAGAACTTTCCAGGAACGTGCACAGTTAGATTCTAATGATCTTACCGTCTATCTGCCCATACTGTATATAAAGCATTCATTCACTTATCCCTCTAAGAAAGGGTTCTACGGGCTTCTTATCATCCCAGAGACTGAACAGGAACAAGAATGGCCCAGGGAATCTCTTCAGGATATACAGGCATGAGTACGTCTACAAGCTGGCAAGCAGGAGAAGGAAGTTGAAGACACTGGTAAAAGAAAGGTGGTAAATGGGACAAGATCTGAGAAGCAGCAGGGCAGCGGGTGGTTCTGGAGAAGATGCCTCCACACAGAGGAGACACAGGTGAGTGTGAGGTCAGAGAGCTAAGCAAGCTAGGACATGGGGAGGCATGTGTATGTGTGTGTGTCTAAATATTCAAATGTGTGAACGCATGTGGAGGCCAGAGTGCGACAGCAGCTGTCTTATCAGGTTGCTCTCCACCTTGGTCTTTGAGAAGGGCTCTCCTTGAACCTGGAGCCCACTGACTCACTGCACCTGCTACACAATGACCCCAGGGATGTCCTGGCGCCATACCTCCCCATTGCTGGGATTACAGGCACACACCACCATACCCAGCATGTTTACATGAGAGTTCAGGACCTGAACTCCAGCCTATGTGTGCACAGCAACCACTTTACCCCCTGAGCCATCTCCCCAGCACCTTAACGGGAATTTCTGAAACAGAGAATTATAATTTGATGTATAGAAACCTAAGATAATTACACTTGTCTTCATGTTTTGGGACACACTTTCTAAACAGAAAATCAAATTAGAAACATAGGTGAAAGCATGTGTACCAGGTGTGGTGGGGCACACCTTTAAATCCAGCTCTCGGGAGGTAGAAG
Source organism: Orientallactaga sibirica (assembly GCA_036365145.1). Taxonomy (NCBI): domain Eukaryota; kingdom Metazoa; phylum Chordata; class Mammalia; order Rodentia; family Dipodidae; genus Orientallactaga; species Orientallactaga sibirica. The sequence continues at coordinate 3,765,710 of JAEOAD010000038.1, read as the reverse complement.
TAGGAGGAGTGCTGTGAGTTCGAGGCCACCCTGAAACTGTATAGTGAATTCCAGGTCAGCCTGAGTTAGAGTGAGACCCTACCTTAAAAAACAAAAGCAAAACAAAAAACATGCATTTAACAATAGTTACAATAAAAAGCAAACTGGTTTTTTAGCTATGATGTGGTGGTGTGAATGTGAATGCATGTCCCCCATAGCTTCCGGTATTCTTGATAAAGGTTAAGCTTCCTGTTTAAGTCTCCAGCAGCCTACTGGAGGAAGTGTCACTCGGGGTGGATCATAGGGTGGAGCCCTGAGGTGTGTTTGGGGTGGATTTTGATTCCAGCCCAAAGGAGAGAGCAGTCTGGGCTCTGGCTGTGCTTGCTTGTGGCTTTTGGTGTTTGGTGGTTTCTCTCTGCTTGGATGTATGAAAGGGGCCCAGCTTCTTCCACCACTGAGGAACTTCCCCTGGATCTGCAAGCTTGAAATAAATCCCTTCCTCTCATAAACTGTAGCTGGTTGGATGTTTGTCCCACCAATGTGGAGCTGATTGCAACATATGTGTCATTGGTTTTCAATTTAAAAAGGAAGAGTGTGAGCTGGGCATGGTGGCACACATTTTTAATCCCAGCACTCAGGAGGCAGAGGTAAGAGGGTCGTCATGAGTTCCAGGCCACCCTGAGACTACACAGTGAATTCCAGGTCAGCCTGGGCTAGAGCAAGACCCTACCTCAAAAACAAAACAAAACAACAACAAAAAAGAAGAGTGTTGTGGCCTGAACCTCAATTTCAAGTTGTCTCTTTAGAAAAGCTTACTGTGGTTCTTAGAAATTTCTTTCAGAATTTGTTTATTTTACAATGGGTAAAAGACAAACATACCAAATACTTCAAATAGTTTCAAACATTTTTATAAACCACTGTTAACGTACTAAGATCAGCAGAGAAAATTTATGTAGTGTAACTTTCATTTTTAGCATGCTAATTTTATGACCATGTTCAGGAACTAGTAGTGCTTCCTTCTGAAGAAGTCAGTAAAGGTCTATTTTTCCAAATGTTCAGCTGGTTGGCTGTGTTCTGGCATCTTTCCTAGCAGCAGGGCACCTCCTCACTGGCATTTCTGTTATGAGTCCTTGAGTTCCCTTCTCTGAAGTGGTCTGATGACTCCTTTACTAAGGAGCTCTTACAGGGCTGTCCTGGCTAGAGACCGCAGCTAGGGATATAGTTTATTGCCAGAAACTTCCTTACACAGTTGGTCAGAAGTAGCTTTGGCAAACAAGAGTAGATGACTAAACTTGTCCCAAACTGCCTTTGGACTACTTCTTTTTGGTCTCACCCAGATTTGTTCTCCAGGTCTGTCTTTCTTGACCAACTTTTATTTTTTTGTTTTGAGGCACACCCAACAGACTGGCCTTTTTTTTTTTTAAATGAGAGAGAGCAAAAGCAAAAGAGAGGGAGAATTGGCACCCCAGGGCCTCCAGCCACTGTAATTGAACTTGAGGCACATGTACCACCTTGTGTGCATGTGCAACCCTATGCATGCATCACCTTGTGCATCTGGCTTACATGGGATCTGAGGAGTTGAACATGGGTCCTTAGGCTTCACAGGCAAGCACCTCGTGGCCAACTTTCTAAGCAGCATCTTTCCTCTGGCCATCCCAGGAACCATGACAAATTTCAAAAGCAGTGCCACTAGCACTAGTGCAGCCTCGATAGAGATCACACAGCCCACACTTCCTTTCATGTCTTCCTTACCAAATTGTTAACTTAGAAAACTCTTACGACAGAGCAAGACAATACCACAGCCACTATTTCATCACATGGTCTTTCAGAGGAGCCCTGCTGACTGTCAAGAGTGACTGTACTGCAACATAGGCCAGGTATCCTTATCTGAAGTGCTTTAGACCCAAAGTGTTTTCAATTTCAGATTTTTTTTTGTCTTTGGAGTAGTTGGATATGCATACAGTGATATTTTGGGGATAGAGCACAAGTGTACAGAAGAAATTCACTGATATTCCATCTATACCTTGCACAGATCACCTTAGGTAATTTTATACAGTATTTTTAGTGCACCTGCATTTTGACTATGACTCATCACAGGATGTCAAATGTGGAATTTTCCATGTCTATCATTGTGCTAACACTCAAAAAGTTTCAATTTTAGAGCATGTCAGATTTCAGATATTCAGATTAGGGATGTCCAACTGTACTGAAATGTCCAGGTGAACAGTCTGCTGAGCCAGCAGTGAGTAGATTGGAGTCCAAAAGACCTTGGCGTGAATGCTGGGTGTCAACAGCCCAGTGACTGAGAATCGACCCATTTTCCTTGGGAACAAAGGGGAAGTTATAAAATCTACCTACGGAGCAGGGTTATTGTGAGGGTTCAATTAAACTGCATCTGCAAACAAACCGGGACAGTGTCCTATGGAGTGCACCACGAAAGGGGACGAGAGCCTCACTATTAGAGCAAAGCTGAATGACTCTGACTCTAAAACAACCTGTTCTGAGAGCAGTACTCTCAGCCACCTGGCAGGCTGAGGCAGGAAGAGGACAAATTCAATGTCAGTCTGTGCTACAGAGCAAGACCCCATTTCAAAAGCAAAGGCCCCTCTGCTCTATAACTTGCTTGGGTTTGAGATGGGTGGGTTGTGGCAAAAGGCCTGTGTGGGGTCCGTTACCTATGGTGGTGAATCTGTGGTGTTTTCTTCTGTCCTAATAAGCACGTTTTCAAAGGGCATTTCTTGTTTTCCATGGCAGTCATTTACTTTTGAGATGGTTACCCACCGTATGTTATTTTTCGCTTGCTTTGAAAAACAAGTTAGTCTGAACATATTAACTTGCCAAACATTCCAGAGGGAACTGGTGACTTTCCCCATGCAGTAGCCAGAACCCTGAGAAGACAGTTTTCACTCAAATTAAGAATATTTTACTTACTTTTGCCAAATAGAGAAATGTGTCCACCATTTCCTGCTGCTTCAGGGCAGATTTATATTGCTTTTCTGCTTCACGATACATTCCTAACCTAAAAATAACCATTAAAAAACTTAGACATTCAATTTAAAAATCAATACGACATCATTTTCTCAAACTCTGAGGATATGAATAGAGACGATCCCATCTTACTCCAAGTGTGTACCAAACAAGGAAGCACTGTACAGATACTAACACGTATGCTAACCGAGATCAACAAAAGGTCACCTGACCCCCCCCCCCCCACAAATTCACTGGCTATCT